>CM055126.1:201877718-203102718 GCA_029206835.1 Rana muscosa | reverse complement strand
AAAAATTTACATTTGCATAAATACATGAAAAAATTAAGTACTGTCCGTGATACTTTTTTTATTTGCACTAACATAGAATTTTTCAGGACAAGCTTTCGGGGTATGTCCCCTTCTTCAAGGTCCAAGCAGTACTCTTGAACCTTGAAGAAGGGGACATACCCCGAAAGCTTGTCCTGAAAAATTCTATGTTAGTGCAAATAAAAAAAGTATCACGGACAGTACTTAATTTTCTCTGTCACAATTGCACTAATACGGCTACAATTACGTCAAGCATAAATACATAGATATCTTGAAAGAAGCCTCAGCATATTATATACAGACATATATGCAGTGCACAGGGGTTGATTTACGTACAGCGGTAGTAAACCGCTGGGCGAGGTTTTTTTTTTTTATTCTTACCTGCAAGGTAATGTTATAATGTGCTAGTGACACTTACCTGAAAACGAAGCGCTGTCATCACTGGAGGCCGCTTCCATCTTCACCCATCTTCCTTCTGAGTCCGCGGACTCTCTTGCATACGTGGGGGAGCCGCCGTTTACGGCGCAGGCAGTGGCGGCTGGTGGATTTTTTTTTTATGGGGACAGGAAACAGTATGCCACCCCCCCCTCCCTGGTTCGGTCAGTTGGTCGGTTGGTAGCACTTACCCCATCATTCTCGGCAGCCTCCCATTCCCCTGCTCTCCATGGGTCATCACGGTGGTGGCGGCTTCCGTTTCCTCCCTCCTCCTCGGCGGCCAATTGGGAGTCTTTTCTTTTTGGCCAATCGGAAAACGGGTCTCACTCCCACTTATGATTGGCCGGATTGAGGATCAGTGTTTCAACAGCGAATATTTATTTGCTGTTGTAACACACCTGGGTGGGCTCAGTTCGCATACTCTGCGACCCGAGCCCACCCTATTTTAAAGCCTATTAGAGCCCCTGGCTCTCATCAGGTGCTTAAAAAAACAAACCCTGGCTGCTGTAATTTATGCGCCCGGTGCCCTGAAAGGGGCCAGACGCATGAATAAGGGGTGGCCGCAGCAGCCATGGATAGATTCATGCTATGCATGAATCTATCTATTGCATATAGGGGGTGGCGTGGAGAGAGGGGGCAGCTCCTGGGCACCTCTAATGGACAGGCCGCCACTGGGCACAGGACTCTAAAAAGAACGGCCCAAGTGGCCGTTCCTTCAGAACGCATTCGCCAGTGATGTCATCAGCTGCATATACAGTTAATATCTCCTTAGGAGATATTTACAGTACCTAAAGGTGAGCCTTATTATAGGCTTACCTATAGGTACAAGTCAGAGATGGGAGTTTACTCCCACTTAAAGAAAGTGACCTTCCAAATTAGTAAAGTGGGGGAGATTTACTAAAACTGAAGAGTGCAAACTCTGGTGCAGCTCTGCATAGAAACCAATCAGCCTCCAGGTTTTATTGTCAAAGCTTCATTGAACGAACTGAAGTTAGAAGCTGATTGGCTACCATCCACAACTGCACCAGATTTTATACACTCCCCTTATAGAAAATCAACCCCACAGTGTCACATTTTTCATCATGCAACCACGGACTTAGGCATCATTCATTCAAAGTGGCTCCTCTTCATTAAAAGCTGCATAAGATAACCTGTGAAAGGAAAATTAGCTAGATAATATACTTGCCTTTCCCCGATACCTGCAGGGGTTGATGTCATCAATGAGAATGCTGAACACCACATCTAATGAGAAGAATAATGCCGCCTACACACGATCGATTTTTTCGATGGTGAAAACACAGTCAAAAAAATCGACGTGAAAAACGAGGAACAGCTTGTTCCCCTACACACGGCCGTTTTAAATGACATTTTTTTTTTGGTCGAAAAAAACTACCGCGTGTGGGCTCCCCGGCAGTGTTTCCCTATGGGAAAACTGCCGCGGAAAAAAACGACGGGAATCACAACGAGAAAAATTCAAGTATGTTCTAATTTTTCTCGTCGTGATTAATGCCGTTTTTCCCGTCGAGGAAAAAAACGACAAAAAGCCTACAGACGATCGTTTTTCTTGTCCAAAGGAAAAAATTTAATTTTTCTCGACGGGAAAAATGATCGTGTGTACGCGGCATAAGACCTGGACTACTAAACCTTCTCCAAGATCTGGCTGGAAGGAAGATGCTTTCACCGTTGCCTAGGTGCTATGGGAGAATGTCGGGGGAAAGTTAAGTATATTATTACCTGTCTCCCCACACTTTGTTTTTTGGACTTGTATGCAGCATTTGGGGAGGGGGGGGGGTTCACCCTAAATATGCAGTCATTGTTACTGAGGTGCAAGGTTTGATTTAACATGAACCTTCTTTTGGCTTTTGGATATTTGTTTGAGAGGAGACACTTGATGTTGTTCAGCTGTTGACCAATTGGTTGACCAATAGGGCACAATCATAGGTGTGCGCGGCCTATTGCATTAGGGTGTGCACCCCAAAACTCAAACACACATGCCTTTCCCTGCAGCCTCAGCTGCACGGGACAGTGAATGAATAAGAAGTGCTCTGTGTGAAGTGGCTTCCTGTTCAATCACAAGCTGAAGCATAGTAAACACAGTTTAGTGTGCTTCAGTTATGAATGGACAGTGAGCGAGTGTGTTCACCATGTTCATTTTGAAAAGGAACTATTTACTAGCCCCTTCCCCTGCTCTCCATCCTGAAACATCCCCTGCAGTAGCTGGGGGGAGAGATGGGAAGCCAGCAGCACTGCAGGCAGGTGGGCCAACAACGGGGGGGAAGCCTGGGAAGTAGGGGGAATCGGCAATGCATATTGTGATTAGGGTGTGCCTAGGCACACCTGGCACACTCCCTGCGCATGCCTATGTGCACAATAATACTTCAAGAGCCTGAACATGCAAGGATTGAAGATAGGACTTATTCTTATTGAATGACATAAACAAATCACATTTGTTGAAGAATATTTTGATGCTTCCAGACACCATAATTGCACTTCAGCACATTAGGACCTAGGGTTTTCAGAGCATCCTGGTGCCTCTCAGACTATCACCTAACCTTCTTCAGACCCTAATATGTAACCTGTCCTTGTTCCTAACCCTAAAAGAGAAGTTCTTTTTTTTTTTCAAAATCGTATTTACCTAGGGGGATGCAGCATCGGTCCGATTTTGCGTCTGCCCCCAGCTGGCTCTAAGACTGAGAACACCGCTGATCCCTCGGTTCTCAGAGCTCCGTGAGCAGAGAGCTGGTGGGTGTCAGTCTCCGGCTCTCTGCTTTGCCCACCTTTGCTCACTGGAGCGATTGTTGGGGAGGGGGCGGGACCAGCTGGCTCAGACTCTCAGAGGATTGCTGAGAGGCTGAGCCGGGCGCCGGTCCAGGGTTGTGGGCAGGCCCTGACTTTATTGTTGCGATCTTGCTCCAGCCTGGACTGGCTCTATGACATTATCTGACAGCGGACTTCCCCACGCTGTCTGCTGGAAATGGGTCATGGAAGTGCAGAACGAACTGCACTCCTGTGATCCCCAGGAGAAGTACAGCCAAATGAGCTCTGGCTGTTCTTCACCTTTAAAATATTACTCACTCCCTAAAATGAATTGTAGCGGACCCCTAAAATTAGAGGGTCGCTATGCCCACATCTAAGGGACAGACTTTGCAATAGTTTGGCCCAGGCTTTCTAATTTAATGCTGGACTCTGCTCTGCTGTGGTGTTGTCTGGTGTACAGTTCCCCTTTGGCTTGTGGGTGGCACTGTTGCCCAGGCCTAGGGTCGAACCTCAGGTGACACAGTGGCGTGATTGGATGTCCTCTCTCGGCTGCCGTGCAGTGGGCGGGGGCCTCACCTGCTGTGCATGCCGGGAGAGGGTATATAAGGGGCAGACGCCATGTTTAGAGAGGAGTGCCCGGGGAGAGGAGTACCCGGGGGAGTGTGCCCCATGGGGGGGGGGGGAGAGACCGAAGAGTCTCGGGCACCTTTAGTCCGAGGCTGCAACGTTCCAGGTAGGCCCAGTACCATTGACTGGGTCTACAATCGGCACATTGGAGTCCCAGGGTGCTCAGGTGAGGGTACCCGCTCTGACTGAGAGGAAGCCAGGGGAGGATCGGTCCCACAGAGGAGACGAGTGATAGTAGGTTGCTGTCTCGGGAAAGGCCTGGTGACCTGTCAGAGGGAAGGATTCCTTACTCAACAAAGCTAACCCTGTAGAGTGCCCATTGGCATCGTCTGTTCTCTGAATTCTACAGAAGGTTAAGGGAAGTTCTGGATTCAGGATTAACAGGATTCTGTTGCCATAGAGGATCTCCTGAACCCGTCCCTGGAGGGGACAAAGTGATAGTACTGTTCGAGCTTTACTCCGGCTGCTAGACTGTGAGAGGGATCTATCCGGGTGAGCTAAACCCACTCGGGATCGAGTGGCGACGAGTGAGTCGGGTGTTGTGTGCCTGAATCTACCACCTATCTTTGCTAACTCCTTTCTCTCTTCAATTTCCCGTTAACTGAAGCAAAGGAAAATAAACTCTTTGTTGGAGTTAAAGTCGTGTGGACATTGGCCTTCTTGGGGAGGAATATAGACTTTTCCCTATATTCTGGGGACGAGAACCAGTGGAAGGAGGTGACTCGCTGCAGGACCCAAATCTGTGAACACCGCCTGACCTCTGATAAGGAGGACACGGGCTTGTGGCATGGTGTGTCCTACCCCCCGCAGAGGAAGGTAAGCGGGGGCAAAAGGATTGGTGTGCTACAGAATTATTAAAACTTAAAGTCATTCTAAATGCTGAAAGTTTTTTTCTATTATCCCTAACGTATTCTATGCATTAAGGTAAAAAAACCTTCTGTGTTCAGCTCCCCCTCCTGCCACCCTTTATACTTACCTGAGCCCAAACTCGATCTAGCGCTGTGCCGAAATGCAGCAGCTCTCTCTGCTCTCTCCCTCCTCACTGGACATGGAGGCAGCAGTAGGAGGCATAGGCTACTGCTGCTGTCACTTGTAGCCTTTGTCGAGAGGGGGCGGGGCTGATCTGCACTCTGTGTGTCAATGGATCGAGCCCACACAAATGCCCCCCATAGCAAGTGGCTTGCTATGGAGGTACTCGAAAAGGGGGAGGAGTCAGGAGTGTGGGACCCCAGAAAAGGAGGATCGGAGCTGCTCTGTCCAAAACCATTGCATAGAGCAGGGAAGTATGACATGTTGTTATTTTTAAAAAAATTTCCCTTTACGATCACTTTAACACTGATTCTTAAAGTGTTACTAAACCCACAACAGTACAATCAGTCAGTATATGCAGTAAAGCGTGCTTGTTATACTCACTGTGGAACCTAAGGGGTTTATCCTCTGCATTGTGAAATAAGGCTGTTTGATCCTGTCTTCTCTGATCCCCCCCTTCTTCCACAGTCCTCAATCCATCTCCTGATAGAACTGAGCCTTGGGGGCAAGCTGCACATCCTCAGTTTGGAGTGTATTGTTAGACAGTTTTTTCTTGGGAGGGTGCATGTGATCAGCACAGGGCCAATCAGCACTGTCCAGACAGAGGGTCAGGGGAGAATAAAAACTCCTTCTACAAGCTTTAAACAGACACTGATAGAAGCCACAAAACTGCTATATACTGCTGGCGAGAAAGGGTATTTAGCAGTTTATATTTACTAAAATAATTGCATTTACATGTTCTGTGTACTGTGGGAGACCAGATATAATGAATGCAGGGTCCTGGGTTTAGTAACACTTTAAGCCCTAACCGCATTCTGAGAATTTAAAGGATAAGTTCACCTTTGGAAACATGTTTCATGTTCCTGCTCGTGCAGCTGCTCCCCGATCCCCCCCCCCTCCCTGTGACAGCGAGCCGGGGATCTTCTTCCTGCACCCACTGGTACTATTTGGGGCTCCACCCACACAGCTACTTCATTCATTCACAGTGTTCTGCAAATTAATGAACTATAACTACCGACAGCTTTTGCAGCTGACGGCTTGTAGTTCCTAATGAACTACCAGGACGCTGTTGAGCGCTCTAGTAATTCCTTGATTTCTTCTGTCATTGTGTAACTGCCTGCTCATACAAGGGATGGGCAGATAGCTTATACTGACAGTCTGCAGGGGCCCTGCATTGCACCCACCATCTGCTGATTGCAAGTGCAATGCTTTCTATATATTTGTAAATGCACATTTTTTTACCTGCAAAAAAATGTGCATTTATTATGGGAAATGAACCCTCTATATTTGTTATGCCACTAAAAGAAAATCCAAACTCATGAGTTGTCACCAGAACAGGAACAGAGGAAATGTCTTTGAATAGGGATGCTTATTCTGGAAGAGGGAATTTTCCTTACTTTGGAGAGAATTATGAACACATGTATGTATTATATATATATATATATATATATATGAATATGCAAACTGTTTCTTCTTTTTCTTCCTTTTCTTTTTGATTAATGTACTGTTTTTCAATCTATAGTGATGATGTATGCAGTCTCCTGAAGAAGCCATAGATTTGACGAAACATGCCGAGTTGAAGTTTACTGCATATTTATCTGTAGTTGTATGGATATCAATATGATGTGTTTTTTATTTGTTTTTGTTTTTTCGTATATGAGATTTTAATAATTTATAATAAAATATTGATATTCTTATATTCATTTGTGTTTGGCACCTTTTAAATCCGGCTCCCCTTTTTACACTTTCTGATCCTGAAATATTGATTTTTAATCTGTCTTATGAGGGTCCTTCATGGTTCCATCATATGTGGGAATGTAGCCACCCTACTTGGCATACTCCTGATAGGGACTGGAGCAATTGCGCTCAACCCAGTCAGTGTTGGCACATAAAAGCAGAGAAAACCTCCCAATGATACAATCGCCACCCACATGGTACTATTCACCTCTCTCCTGCCCACACAACACAGTCCTCATAAAAGTGATTTTCCTGACCATCTCCCTGTAGCTGAATGAAAATAAGGACACATGCACAGTAGAATCAAATATTGATTATTGGAATTTGTATCAGAAGAATTAATTGTTCAATCCACAATGTATCAGAAGAACGAAGGGCCGCTCATGGTCACATGCACCTCTCTTCTCTAATTTTACAAATCCTAGTAGAACGTATAGAAGATAACAGCACCCTAAACTTTCATAATCCTTGTCCCAGATGTACCATGAGTGCATCCCTGTTCAATCCACAATGTATCAGAAAAATTATGAGTCGCACACTGAAGTAAAAACAACGTTATTGCACTCCAACAAACTGTACTCTTTGATTAATCTCATATGGGTGAAAGGTTTTAGAGTGTAGTGGCTTCCAGGTGGAATGTTTGGCAGTTTTTTTGGATCACAATAAAGTTGTGTTTACTTCAGAGATGTCATTGGTGTGCGGCTCATCATTTTTCTGATACATTGTGGATTGAACAATGATGCACTCATGGTACATCTGGTACTACAAGGATTATGAGAGCATAGGGTGCTGTTATCTTTTATACGTTCTACTGGGATTTGTAATTAGAGAAGAGAGGTGCATGTGACCACAATATGTGTAGTGCTCGAAAACCCAAAGAGCGGAAGGGACAGGAAAAGGGCCTCCGTAGGGGGCAAGTGGAGAACACATATAGGAGCAATAAAAACGGTATGCATATCACAAATGTGATATGTCAGAATCCCCTTTCTGATATAATATTACCATTGGGAATCTGCTGCAGGTGTTTTGCCTCTTTCACGCTCTGAGGGTTTCTCAAGTGTGACTCCTTGCAAGCATTATCGGGTCGAACCTCATCCTTCCTTGGGACGCGAGCAGCCATGGGACCTCTGGGATCATCCAGCTGTTTTTAGAAATTCTGGTTAGGAGACTTCACACTTCATCTTCCAGTGGTAACTACACCTTGTGCATATGAAATTGAATATCGGGTGAAACATACTCTTGATATTTGAGATGTTAAATATATTTCTTTGGAGCCAACCAACCCCTGAAGAAGACCGCGACTGTATGGGTCGAAACACCTCAGGGCATCATTACAACAGACACTACAATATGTGATGCTGTGTAAATTTCCGTGTTTGCATTTTGGAATGGTATTGTTACCCCTTAACCAGAGCTCATATTTTAACTGCAACATGTTATTGATCTTACAATTTTCTAAATAAAGAACCCTTTTACAATCCTTTTTGAACCTGTTTACACTGCTGCTTTAAAACCCCTTGGGGGAACATTCCCATAATATAACTTACTTCCACTGTCCTCCCATCACATGGTGGTATTAGTAACTTCTGTTTTATAAAAGGTGAGAATTGTTGTATGTTGTGCACTCCAGTCTTATCTCATGATGGATTGTATCATATACCACCAAACCCATCCTGAGGAAGAACTAAAGTTTCATAGCTTAAAATACTCCTTGGAATTATGTTTCTCTATATGTAACAACATCTTTATCAGATATGTTTTGAATTTGAGTAAAGTAAAGCAGTATTAGCGTGTAGGTGATTGATGTGTACTTCTACTGTTGATATAACTCAACTGAGGAGCCAAGCCAGATTTTATTATCATATCTGGAGCTGACTGTTGTGTGGTTACAATCCTTCTCTTACTAAGACAATGCTCACATGTATGTGCACCATGGTGCATTCTCTCATTTTGAGTTGCCATTCATCCATAAAATGGCTTTTTGTTTAACATACTAATTAGGTATGAACACAATTAAACTTTCTTTTCCCTTGAAACTTTGGCAACAAATTTGAGATTTTGGTGAAATTATTCCAGTTGGCTAAATGCATTGACATAAAAAGGAAAAGCAAAAACATATGTTTTTTTTGTTTTTTTTTTATCAGAAAAAAGTTTTATTAGAGAAAAAAACAACAGGAACATCATATACGGTGCAATGATCCTTAAAAATACATATAGCAATGAGCATCAAAAAAGATCAATATTTTGACTCAGACATAGGAGCAAGTCTTGGATGAAGTACAAATATAACCAGCAAAAAAGAAAATTGTACATAACATTACACCATATCCAAGCTACAAGCAAAAAGAACAAACAAAAGAAGAAAAGAAACAAAAGAAGAGAATGTC
Source organism: Rana muscosa (assembly GCA_029206835.1). Taxonomy (NCBI): domain Eukaryota; kingdom Metazoa; phylum Chordata; class Amphibia; order Anura; family Ranidae; genus Rana; species Rana muscosa. The sequence continues at coordinate 203,093,728 of CM055126.1, read as the reverse complement.
TATGTGGGGATAAACACTGAATAGTCACCAAACCCCTTATAGAGCTTTAGCCCTCAAGAAGTCTATTCATTACTAACTGATGCGGTGCAAGGTTTGGGACATCTAACCAAGGTTGCCCCATTGAGTACATGTTTCTGGGAACATTTCTGTGTTGGTACGTTAATTTCTCTCAAATGAGCATAGTATTCACCTGTTCTACCCATTGCTTCTTAGTCGGGATATGAGGAAACACCCAATAACGGGCAATCAATTTGCGAGCAGTATACAATAAATGCAGAACCACCACATGTGCATATGGAATTAATGTCTCCTCTTTCAGAGCTCCGAACAAACAAAAAATGGGGTCCTTAGAGAGCTGGAAGTTATATAGCTACGAAATGATACCAATAATATCTTCCCAATAGCGAAAGAGTTTGGGGCATCTCCATATCATACGAAGGAGGTTCCAGTGTTCCCTCACACATTTTGGGCATATAGGAGTGTCCCTACTCCCCAACAATGTAGTTGAATTGGTTTTCTATACACTCTGTGCAACAAAATAGACGTGAAAGCTTTTGGGAAGGCGAAACCAAAACAAAAGGTGCAGATGCCAGGCAGAGCTCCCAGGTCTCCCCGTCAATGGTACCCACACCCCCCTCCTATCCTCTCCTGCAGGTCAATATTGAAGCATTCTGTAAAGAGTTAAGTAGGATTAAATAGACCCATGAGATCAACCTCTTCTTCTCTTTTGCCAGTAGGGCTTCACCCACTATAGGATGATCTGCCAGAGTCAGCCTAGAGACACCAAATGTGTGAGTTTTAGGGTGCATTTAGCTCCTGGGGGTTACAGAAGCTATTAAATAGCTTCATTATTATTTTATATTTTTTGTTTTTAACAGAAAGAAAAATCAGACAGTGAAAAAAAGTCTAACAAAAAAATGGAAAGCATTTTAAAAAAAATATTTAAGTGCACAAAAAAAAAAAAAAATGAAAAAATTTAAAAGAATACTAAGTTTAATAAATCAAATATACCCTCAAAACAAATATTTTATTTTTTTCACTCACGTGTCTCCAAGAAATTAAAATGTTTTGAGTTTTGGCTTTGGCAGACTTTTGCAGACAGCATTATTTGGGGCTGAAATCAATTTTGGCAAAATCACTCATTCCTAGTACTAATTCACACATTTGTTTGAATACAGTAAAACTTGGTGCTGGTTAATCTTAGTGTATGACGCAGTGTATTTCAGTTTCAATAGCCTGGCCTGTCTGACTTTCAGTGACATTGCAGCCCTTATATCCATCCCAGAAGGGTACTTATATTGCCTAACACACCAGCAACATTTCTTTTGCCTACAAATGACTTGAGCCATTCAGAATCGTTGTGATCCTTTGGCCTCTCCTGTGATATCCAGCAAAATTAACCAAGCAATATTTCCCGGCCACTTCGCCCCCATATTGGAAATAATTGCCCACCTGCCAAAGTTTCCACTCTGCCCCCTACCTGTGGTCACTATCACAGCAGGAGGGGGCAGAGGCTTCTAGGGAATTTCGGACTGCTGAGCAACAATAAAGGCCAAATTGAGCTTGAGAATTTTTTCTTCTCCTGAGCCGCACGGAAAAGTGTCAGCCTAAGTGGGGAAGAGATTTTTTTTTTTATCTGTCATCAAATTCTATGTTTCCATATAAGATATTGTGTCTGTAAAATTCTATTTACTGTTAGCTATATTGGGCTCATGAAGATCTTTGATTGCTGTTGGAAGAACATTGCAGTGTAATATAAAACCCTACTCCTTATTAGATTGCTCATATTTCTACAGAAGTGAATAAAATCCCAAAGTGGTAATTCCCCCTCTCCTGCTGCAGGTGCTTATAACTGTTTCTTGTGAGTATGGTCGCTGGCGGAGAAGGAATAAAGGAAAGCGGAGGGTGAAATGAAACAAAAAAAAAAAGGAAAAGCTGTCGACTGCTATCCACTAAGTACTTCACTCGCTCTGTCGTGCTATGTATCTTATTACCGAAACGGCATGAAAGTTATTTAGCTATAATTGCCCGACTGCTGCACTATTTGGAATTGTTCTTTGTCAGAGCCAAGCAAAATCGACTGAAATACCTGTGCATCGTCAGCCAAAAATTCTCTGCAGATTTATATTGGCCCCGCCGAGAAATTTCTGTTTAACTTGTAATCAAAACAACTCAAACCTAGTTACTGTTTGCATAGCTGCCAAAGCTCTCAGTTTGAGCAGTAGGCAGTGCACTCTTGGTATGACAGGTTGTCGCTCATGTATAAGTGGGATCTGCCAAGGCTTCGCTGTAAGGTGGTGAATTAAATGGCAACAAGTAAGGGCACCGATGAACTAAAGAGAACCGCCAGGTTTAGGATAGATCTCGCCTCAAGTTCCTTCTTAAAGTAAAAAAATAAATATTCAAGTAGGCATAAACATCATCTCTAAAATCTCATCTAATCTTTAATGTGTTCATGCAATCTCAAAAGTGATTTTCAGTCGTTCACCGATTTAACATCTTGTTAAATGAAAACTAGTGATCTTACCATTAAAGTAAAACTAAGGACCGCACATTTTTGTCTGCGTGTGTGTGTTTGTGTGGGGTAGAAGTGGTTGGGTATTTTTTTATTTCTTTTTTTATTTATGTATGTATTTATTTTATTTTTATTTTTACAATTTTATTTTTTATTATTTTTTACATTTACTTTGGAACCTCTGTTGGGGGGCTTTGGTGAAATATCAATGGTCTAAACCAGGGATCTCCAAACTACGGCCCTCCAGCTGTTGCTGAACTACACGTCCCATGAGGCATTGTAAAACTCTGACATTCACGGACATGACTAGGCATGATGGGAATTGTAGTTCCTGAACAACTGGAGGGCCGTAGTTTGGAGACCCCTGGTCTCAACAAAACTTGTGTGTGGTGGGGGTAGTAGCAGATGGGGTGTTTTTTTTTTACCATTTTGTTTATTTATTTATTTATTTATTTTTAAAACATTTTTTATTATGTAGCACTCCCCCAATATTTGGGGGCGCTATGTGGAAATTTAGGGGGAGTCTGAGCCAGTAGTCGGGCTCAGACCAATGGATGGTTCATTATTGCTTCTGCTCTGGGTGTGATACTGCCTGACAGTAGTATTCCCTGTTGCCTGTAGGTGGCACTGTCACCACCGGCATAGGTGAACCAAGAGGGGTATCACAGCACCTTGGGTGTTCTCTCTCGGCAGCCATGCACTGGGCATGGTTGACCCGCTGTGCATGCTGGGAGAGGGTACATAAGGGGCAGACGCCATTGGGGTGGGGGCGTACGAGGGGACCCTTTGGTCCTATAGGTGTGCCTCATGGCCCGTATGGCACGAGGTGCGCGAGTGTGTTTGGGCCTTGGGCACCTTCAGCCCGAGGCTGCGTTGCTGTATGGTAGGCCCATCTCTGCTGGCAGGGGCCTACACCTCAAAGAAGGATCCCAGGCTGCTCATCTGTAGGGAGCCCACCTTTAGGAAAGGAGACCAGGGGAGGATCAGTCCCTGAGGAGATTAGTGACGGTACTGCTGTCTCGGGAAGAGGCTTGGAAACTCGCCTAAAGAGGGATTCACTGTCTTGATTATCCGTGCTCCATCCCGGCTGCTAGGACCACTCTGAAAGGGACTATCCGGGTGAGCAATACCCACTCAGGCTTGAGTGGCGACGAAAGATTAACACTGTGCTCTAGGTGTTGCGTGCCTGAGCCTTTTCTTTTCCTTACTTCTCTCATCTTCCTACTCCCTATTCAAGTTCACTGAAATGATAAAAGAATAAAACCTTGCTGCTTGGCTTTTACTCCTGTGTGGACATTGGCCTTATTCTGAGGAACTTCTACCTAGACAACGAAGAGAGAGGATCCACTCAAGAGAGGTAATTGCTGCAAGACCCAAACAATAACACCGCTCGCTCCTCTCTATACACAGGGAGGGGATACTGGGCAAGTAGCAGGTGTGCCCCACTGCAGGTGGAGGAAGGCAGTAGAGAAAAAGGGGTCTGTGTGATACAATTATTATTTAAAAAAAATTAGGGAGCCCCGTAGGGGGGCTTTGATGAAATATCTTTTGTGTGTGTGTGTGTGTGTGTGTGTGAGGGGGGGGGGGGGGGGGTGTTTGGACCTTCTGTCAGGTTTTCATTGCTGTCTGGAGATTCCCTTTTTCTAATTGTCCTGTGGTGGGAACCAGTCGTAAATCCTTACTGGCTGTTTGTGATAGAATGTTTCAATTACTGTGCATCCAGAAAGTATTCACAGTGCTTCATTTTTTCCACATTTTGTTATGTTGCAGCCTTATTCCAAAATTTTTACCCAAAATTCTACAAACAATACCCCATAATGACAACGTGATTTATTAAAAATAAAAACTGAAAAAAGTCACATGTACATAAGTATTCACAGCCTTTGCTCAATACTTTGTTGAAGCACTTTTGGCACCAATTACAGCCTCAAGTCTTTTTGAAGTATGATGCTACAAGCTTGGCACACCTATTTTTGGGCAGTTTCTCCCATTCTTCTCAAGCTCCATTAGGTTGGATGGGGAGCGTCGGTGCACAACCATCTTCAGATCTCTCCAGAGATGTTCAATCGGGTTCCATTCTGGGCTCTGGCTGGGCCACTCAAGGACATTCACAGAGCTGTCCCGTAACCACTCCATTGCTATCTTGGCTGTGTGCTAGGGTTGTTGTCCTGTTGGAAGATGAACCTTCGCCCCAGCCCAGCCCGCCCCAGCCTGAGGTCCAGAGCACTCTGGAGCAGGTTTTCGTTAAGGATGTCTCTTTACATTGCTGCATTCATCTTTTCCTTGATCCTGGCTAGTCTCCCAGTTCCTGCCACTCAAAAACCTCCCCACAGCCAGGGCCGTCGGAACAGGACAGGCAAAACAAGCAATTGCTTGGGGCCCCGAGCTGGCCTGGGGCCCCAGCCTAGGATGCCTGCCTGCTGCCTGTCACTGTCCTGGATTTCCAAATTCTGCCCTGGATCTAAATGCACGATCGATCTGACAGTGGCTGTGGACCCCCCTAGCCTAGCTGGCACTGTCTCTGCTGGTTGCTACGTGACGCCCGCTTGGAATGTAGCAACCAGTGACGTCACTAGTAGAGTTGAGCAGACACCGGGATGTTCGGGTTCGACGGGTTCGGCCGAACTTCGGAAAAAAGTTCGGGTTCGGGACCGAACTTTAACCCGAACCCGAACCCCATTGAAGTCAATGGGGACCCGGACTTCTAAGGACTAAAAAGGCTCTAAAAAAGTAATGGAAAGGGCTAGAGGGCTGCAAATGGCAGCAAAATGTTGTTAAGAGCATGGCAAGTGCTCTGCAAACAAATGTGGATAGGGAAATAACTTAAAATAACATAAAAAAAATAAAATAAAAAATAATAATCTTGACCTAGGAGGACGAGGTCCATATGGAGTAGGAGGTTGAGGTGGCGGTGGATGTGGCTGTGTATGTGGAAGCGGCGGTGGAGGAGGACGAGGTAGCCAACACTGATTCAAAAATACAACAATGGCTGGGTAAGGCCGGTGATGTGTCGAATTCTGTCCCCCGTCAAATAGTGTCCACCCTGTACTGCGCTTGCTCAGTATGTAGGACAAGGGGATTTCTAAAATCTCCCAAGACGAACGGCGCCTGCGTGGTGAGTTCAGGTGAAGGCCACACCATCCGTGGTTCAAGCCGAGCCAAGTGAGGCCGTGCCCGAAGCGTGGCGATCGAACCGAGCCCGTGAGGGGCCCTGTTACTATGTGCTACCGTATGTCCACTTGGATGGTGGGGCTTGAACCTGCACTAACAGCGCAGGCGCCGTTCATCTTCGGAGATTTTGTGAATCTCCTTGTCCTCTGTACTGCGCAAGCGCTGCGCCTTTACAGTATGGGCCGGACACAATCCGATGGCCGGACAGTTTTTGTCACAACACCGGTATACATGTCTATTCTGCACAAGGTACGGACAAGTCCTGTGGGATCCATGCCTGGTTCATTTTAATGAACGTGAGCTTGTCCACATTGGCTCTGGACAGGCGGCTGCGCTTGTCTGTGATAACGCCCCCTGCCGTGCTAAATACACGTTCAGATAATACACTGGCTGCAGGGAAGGCCAGCACCTCCAAGGCATAAAGGGCAAGCTCAGGCCATGTGCCCAATTTGGAGACCCAGAAGTTAAAGGGGGCAGACCCATCATCCAGTACGTGTAGGCCTGTGGACACATACTGCTCAACCATGTTGGTGAAATGCTGCCTCCTGCTAAGACGTTCCATCTCAGCTGGTGGTGCTGGTTGTTGTGGCATGCTGACAAAGCTTTTCCACATTTCAGCCATGCTAACCCTGCCTTCTGAGGTGCTGCCGGTGCCCCGGCTGCGTTGGCGACCTCTTCCTCCTCCTCTGCCTTCGCCTTGTGCTTCCACCGTACGCCCGCTGTCAGGTGGGAATGCCACCAGCAGCGCGTCTACCAGCGTGCGCTTGTACTCGCGCATCTTACGTTCCCGCTCCAGTGAGGGAATTAAGGACGGTACATTGTCCTTGTAACGGGGATCCAGCAGGGTGGCCACCCAGTAATCAGCACCAGTTAAAATGTGGGCAACTCGGCGGTCATTGCAGAAACACTGCAGCATGTAATCGCTCATGTGTGCCAGGCTGCCCAGAGGCAAAGAAAAACTGTCCTCTGTGGGAGGTGTATCGTCTGTGTCCTCTGTATCCCCCCAGCCACGCACCAGTGATGGCCACGAGCTGGTCTAGGTGCCACCCTGCTGTGAAAATGGCTCCTCCTCCTCCTCCTCCATCTCCTCCTCCACCTCGTCATCCTCCAGAACTGTGCCCTTTCTGCCGGACAATTGTGTACCTGGCGTTTGTTGGTGCAGGAACCCACCCTCGTAGCCACTTGTGAAAGACTGCCCTGAAAGCCTTTGAAATGATCCCGCTTCCTCCTCCTCCTCCTCATCCTCCTGTGCCACATCCTCTTCCATCATCGCCCGAAGCGTTTTTTCAAGGAGGCATAGAACTGGGATAGTAACGCTAAGAACGGCGTCATTGGCACTGGACATGTTGGTGGAGTACTCGAAACAGCGCAACAAGGCACACAGGTCTCGCATGGAGGCCCAGTTATTGGTAGTGAAGTGGTGCTGTTCCGCAGAGCGACTCATGCGTGATTGCTGCAGCTGAAACTCCACTATCGCCTGCTGCTGCTCGCACAGTCTGGCCAGCATGTGCAAGGTGGAGTTCCACCTTGTGGGCTTGTCACATATGAGGCGGTGAGCGGGAAGGCCGAAGTTACGCTGCAGCGCTGACAGGCCAGCAGCAGCAGGGTGAGAACGCCGAAAGTGCGCACACACAGCCCGCACTTTCTGCAGCAGCTTTGGCATATTGGGGTAATTTTTAAGGAACCTCTGGACCACCAAGTTCAGCACATGCGCCAGGCAAGGGATGTGCGTCAAACCGGCTAGGCCCAGAGCTGCTACGAGATTTCGCCCATTATCGCACACCACCAGGCCGGGCTTGAGGCTCACTGACAGCAACCACTCATTGGTCTGTTGTTCCATGTCCCTCCACAACTCCTGCGCGGTGTGGGGTTTTTCCCCCAAACAGGAAAGTTTTAAAACTGCCTGCTGTCGTTTACCCCTGGCTGTGCTGAAGTTGGTGGTGAAGGTGTTACGCTGACCGGATGAGGAGGCGGTAGAGGATGAGGAAGCGGAGTAGGAGGAGTTAGCAACAGGAGGCAAACTGAAGCGCCCTGCAATCCTCGGTGGTGGAAGGACATGCGCCAAATTGCTATCTGCCTCAGGCCCAGCCGCCACTGCATTTAGCCAGTGTGCTGTTAGGGAGATATAACGTCCCTGACCGTGCTTACTGGTCCACGCATCCGTAGTTAGGTGGACCTTGCCACAGATGGTGTTGCGCAGTGCACACCTGATTTTGTCCCCCACTTGGTTGTGCAGGGAAGGGATGGCTCGCCTGGAAAAATAGTGGCGGCTGGGCACGACGTACTGTGGGACAGCCAATGCCATCAGGCTTTTAAAACTCTGCGTCTCCACCAGACGGAATGACAGCATTTCAAAGGCCAGGAGTTTTGAAATGCTGGCATTCAGGGCCAGGGATCGCGGGTGGCTAGGGGGGTACTTCCTCTTCCGCTCCAATGTTTGGGAGATAGAGAGCTGAACGCTTCCATGGGACATTGTGGAGATGGTTGGTGACCCAGGTGGTAGTGTTGCTGGCAGATCCTCTGTTTGTGGGGTGGCAGGTGCCACTGTCACTACAGAGGTGGATGAAGAGGCCGAGACTGCAGCAGAAGAGGAAGCAGGAGGAGCCAGAGACCTTTCTTGGTTTTTGAAGTGTCTACTCCACTGCAGCTCGTGCTTTGCACTTAGATGCCTGGTCATGCAGGTTGTGCTCAGGTTGAGAACGTTTATGCCTCGCTTCAGCCTCTGATTGCGCAGCCTGCAAACCACTCGTGTCTTGTCATCAGCACATTGTGTGAAGAACTGCCACGCTAGGGAACTCCTTGGACCTGGCTTTGGTGTGCTCGGTCCCTTGCTGCGTTGGGCAGTAGCAGACATACTGTCTAGCTGACAGACGCTCCGCTTTTGCACCCTGCTCCCTCTTCTGCTGTGCTGGTGGCTCTGTGCGACCACCGCCTCTTCCTCCAAACTACACTGGTCACCTGCATAACGTTGATTCCATGTGGGGTCGAGGACCTCATCGTCCTCCACATCATCTTCCACCCAGTCTTCACCCCTGCCCTCCTTGTCTGTCTGCACAATTGCGAAAGCAGCAGCAGTTGGCACCTGTGTTTCATCATCATCCGAGACATACTGCGATGGTCCTCCCATGTACTCATCATGAAACATAAGTGGTTGGGCATCGGTGCACTCAATCTCTTCCACTTCTGGGGCAGGGCTAGGTGGATGGCCCTGGGAAACCCTGCTAACAGAGTCATCGAAAAGCAGAAGAGACTGCTGCATGATTTGGGGCTCAGACTGCTTGGCTGATTTGCAAGGGGGTGAGGTGAAAGACTGATGGACATGGGTTTCAGGTGCCAACTCTGATCTTTCATCAGAAGAGTGGGTGGGAGACAATGTGAAGGAACCCGAGGCACTGTCAGCAACCCAATCTACTATCGCCTGTACTTGTCCTGGCCTAAGCATTCGTACAGCCTCATTAGGCGCGACAAAATACCGCCGCAGGCTCGGTCGCCTACTCGCACCTGAGGAAGGTGTTTCACTTGTGCGTGTATCTGGCACAGATCCACCACGTCCTCTCCCTGCAACAGGAGCTCCACCAGCAGCACCACGACCGGGGCCACCACGTCCCTTTGACCTTCTCCTCATATTTTCCAAATTTAGGATCTTGCCCTAAATGGGTGTTTTTGGAAGAGCAGAACATACCCACAGTACGTAACCGCTGAATCGCACAGCTACAGAACTGCAGAAAATGCTATTCAAAAAAAATGTTGTTTTTTTAGTATAGCACAGTAGGAGAAAACTATATAGAAATTGTTTATTTCACACACCTCCAAATATGTATAACACACTGCAAACAATTTTTTGTGCCCCTAAACAGCGTTTTTTGGAAGAGCAGAACACACCCACAGTACGTAACCGCTGAATCGCACAGCTACAGAACTGCAGAAAATGCTATTAAAAAAAAATGTTGTTTTTTTAGTATAGCACAGTAGGAGAAAACTATATAGAAATTGTTTATTTCACACACCTCCAAATATGTATAACACACTGCAAACTATTTTTTGTGCCCCTAAACGGCGTTTTTTGGAAGAGCAGAACACACCCACAGTACGTAACCGCTGAATCGCACAGCTACAGAACTGCAGAAAATGCTATTCAAAAAAAATGTTGTTTTTTTAGTATAGCACAGTAGGAGAAAACTATATAGAAATTGTTTATTTCACACACCTCCAAATATGTATAACACACTGCAAACTATTTTTTGTGCCCCTAAACTGCGTTTTTTGGAAGAGCAGAACACACCCACAGTACGTAACCGCTGAATCGCACAGCTACAGAACTGCAGAAAATGCTATTCAAAAAAAAAGTTGTTTTTTTAGTATAGCACAGTAGGAGAACACTATATAGAAATTGTTTATTTCACACACCTCCAAATATGTATAACACACTGCAAACTATTTTTTGTGCCCCTAAACTGCATTTTTTGGAAGAGCAGAACACACCCACAGTACGTAACCGCTGAATCGCACAGCTACAGAACTGCAGAAAATGCTATTCAAAAAAAATGTTGTTTTTTTAGTATAGCACAGTAGGAGAAAACTATATAGAAATTGTTTATTTCACACACCTCCAAATATGTATAACACACTGCAAACTATTTTTTGTGCCCCTGAATGGGTCTTTTTGCAAGCGTACATTAAAGTGCAAATATTTTTTTTTTTTTTTTGCCCTAAACGGGTCTTTTTTTGCACAAGCAAAATAAAATGCTTTTTTTTTTTTTTTTTTTTGCCCTATGGGTCTTTTGGAAAAGAGCACAATAAAGTGCCTTTTTTTTCCCCCCTAAAAGTTAGATTTTCTCTGACACTGGGCTCATGGCAGTGTAAAAAGACTGCACTGCAACACAAACAGGTAAACCTATGCAGATCGCTGATTTTAATCTCTGAATCTGGACTCCTATATAATATTCTCTCTCCCTGAAAGCACCAACACAGGAACCTGGCCCTACACTACACTATCTCTCTATCTTTTCCCTCAGATTGTAGAATCAGGACTACCTCATCTATTTTTCTATCTCTCCCTAAAAGCAGCAGCAGCAGACTAGATCCTCTCCCTATCTATTCTGAAGCAGAGTGACATGTGTGCTGTGTGCCTCTAGCTTATATAGAAGCTGGGTCACATGTTGCACTGACCAATCACAGCCATGCCATTAGTAGGCATGGCTATGATGGCCTCTAAGGGCACACCAGCTAATCAAAAGGTGATTGGCTGGCCCCTGAAGCATTTCTAAATGCGTAATTAGATTGCCGAACCTGAACCCGAACCCGGACTTTTGGGCAAAGTCCGGGTTCGGGTTCGGGAAAAAGCTAAAGTTCGGTACGGACCCGAACTTTACAGTTCGGGTTCGCTCAACACTAGTCACTAGCAGAGCAGGAGAGAGGCAGAGTTGTGCCTATCACAGGCAGCGGAGGAAAGATCTTCTAGCTAGCTCCGCCTCCGAGTCCACCCACCTCCTCCCGCTCTGTCCTCGAGTCCACACTGTCCAGCCAGGCACTCAGGCAGCGGCGTGCTGCTGTGCTGAAGAACACAGAAAGACGTGACAGAGTGAGACAGATTTCAGCCAGCTGTGTTAGTGTGTGTACAGTGTAACAGACTAGACAGACAGAGTAGAAAGCAGGCAAGTAAAAAGCATTGCTCACTCACCATTGTCAGCACTGACCAACACATCATAAGGGGTGGGCATTGCACTGGGCAGGACTGGACCAGGAGTCAGCTCTGAGGGGTTCATGCTGGGACCTGTAGTTCTTCACTTTTGTGGGGGGGGGTCACATGATTTCCAGTCCCAGCATGAACCCTCCCTGCCCTGCTAGGATGTGTTTGTGTGTCCTCTCCTGCCAGGAGAGGACACACAAACACATCCTAGCAGGGCAGGGAGGGTTCATGCTGGGACTTGAAATCATGTGACCCCCCCCAAAAGTGAAGAACTACAGGTCCCAGCTGAACCCCTCAGGACACACAAACACATCCTAGCAGGGCAGGGAGGGTTCATGCTGGGACTTGAAATCATGTGACCCCCCCAAAAGTGAAGAACTACAGGTCCCAGCATGAACCCCTCAGAGCTGAAGATGTTTCCTGCATCACTGGCACTGCACTGCACACATGTTGATGACTCCTCACACCCGACCCGCTATGCTGTGGTTCCTGTAGGCTTTGCGTGAGTGCGGGGGGGGGGCCTCCATGTCCATTTTGCTTAGGGCCCCCAAATTCCTTCAAACGGCCCTGCCCACAGCATGATGCTGCCACCACCATGCTTTACTGTAGGGATGGTATTGGCCAGGTGATGAGCGGTGCCTGGTTTCCTCCAGACCTGACGCTTGCCATTTAGACCAAAGAGCTTAATCTTTGTTTCATCAGAACAGAGCATTTTGTTTCTCATGTTCTGAGAGACCTTCAGGTGATTGGTGGAGTGCTGCAGAGATGGTTGTTCTTCTGGAAGGTTCTTCTCTCTTCACGGAGAAATGCTGGAGCTCTGTCAGAGTGACCATCGGGTTCTTGGTCACCTCCATTACTAAGGCCTTTCTCCCCCAACTGCTCAGTTTGGCCAGGCGGCCCGCTCTAGAAAGAGTCCTTGTGATTCCAAACTTCTTCCATTTATGGATGATGGAGGTCACTGTGCTCATTGGGACCTTCAATACTGCAGTCATTTTTCTGTACCCTTCCCCAGATCTGTACCTTGTCTACAGACAATTCTTTGGAGTTCATGGCTCGGTTTGTGCTCTGACATGCACTTCTAACTGTGGGACCTTATAGAGCCAGGTGTGTGCCTTTCCAAATCATGTCCAATCAACTGAATTTACCACAGGTGGACTCCAATCAAGTTGTAGAAACATCTCAGGGATGACCAGTGGAAACAGGATGCACCTGAGCTAAATTTTGAGTGCCATGGCAAAGGCCGAGAATACTTATGTACATTTTTTCCGTTTTTTTTTTTATTTTAATACATTTGCAAAGATCTCAAACAAACTTCTTTCACATTGTCATTATGGGGTATTTTTTGTCGAATTTTGAGGAAAATAATGAATTTGATCCATTTAGGAATAAGGCTGTGTGAGGGGGTTAACTCGGTAGCGGGTGTGTGTGACCCCCTGGTTGGGCTCCCCACACAAAACCAGGGCCAGCAGACGGAGGTTGTGGTTTTCAAAATCAAAAGGTGCGGTTTATTTCTCTATGTACAGTGACAAAAACACAGCAAAGCCAAAAAGAAACATAAACAAAATAAATCCTGGTCAGTTTGACCTCTGACTAAACATGCAGGTTTCCTAAACTAACAACTGGGATCAGCCTGGTGCTGTCCTAGTCCCTAAGTCCCTGGTTTAGTAAAAGTCCAAACAAATAGCCACACAGGCTTTGCCTCACCGCACAGGGGTTCACTCTCCCTAGACAGTCCACACAGGTCTGGTTCCAGGCATGAGCTAACACCTAATGAATCTGGGAGTTCTTATAGAGGCCTAAATGAGCTGACAAGCTTCAGCTGGTCTCATCAACTCCCTGCCTCACGACGCCCAGCACTCTCCCTAGAGGTATGAGTCATTCATGAGCCCACTAGCCTCAGCTGGGCTTCATCAACTCCCTAGTTGTATAAGTCGGCATAAAGCCTGAATCTGGGAGAAATATATCTACCCCCCTGGATGCAACCAGGTGACTTTACCTTCCTGCTGTCACATACCCCCCCCTCTTGTTTTAACCTTGGGGTTGGAACACCAGCAATCAGGCATTCATGTACTCGCGACAAAGCATCCACATTCCCCATTTGAACGCCAGGGCGATGCTTTACTGTGAAGTTGAATTCCTGTAGGGCCAGGAACCACCTATTCACTCTTCTATTTGTCTCCTTGTTTTGAGCCATCCACTTTAACGGAGCGTGATCCGTAACCATGTCAAAGTGCCTACCTAGCAGATAGTACCGAAGGGAATCTAGAGCCCACTTCACCGCTAAACACTCCTTTTCAACCGTGGCGTAATTTACCTCATGGGACTTCAACTTCCTGCTGAGGTAAATGACTGGGTGCTCTTCCCCGTTCCAGACCTGGGACAATACTGCTCCTAACCCCACATCTGACGCATCACTTTGTACGACAAAGTCTTTAGAGAAGTCGGGTGAGTACAACACTGGCTGGCTACATAAGGCTTGTTTCAAGAATTGGAATGCTGCCTCCGCCTCGGGGGTCCATTTAATCATGACCGACCCTTTCCCTTTCGTCAGGTTGGTTAGGGGCACAGCCTTAGAAGCAAAGTGGGGAATGAAGCGCCGATAATAACCCGCGATTCCCAGAAAGGCTCGTACCTGCTTCTTGCTGTTGGGACGTGGCCAACTCTGGATGGCCTCGACTTTGTTGAGTTGGGGTTTTATTACTCCCCTGCCAATGGTGTACCCAAGATATTTGGCCTCCTCCTGCCCAATGGTACACTTCTTGGGGTTAGCCGTAAACCCCGCTTCCCGGATAGAGTCTAGGACTGCTTGCACTTTTGGCAGATGTGAGGCCCAATCTGTGCTATGGACAATTACGTCATCCAGGTAAGCCGCAGCATACTTCCGATGGGGCCTCAGTATCTGGTCCATTTTCCGCTGGAATGTGGCCGGCGCATTCTGTAACCCGAACGGCATTGTCTTATATTGGAACGCCCCGTCTGGGGTTACAAATGCGGTTTTCTCTTTGGCCGACTTGGCCAGGGGAATTTGCCAATACCCTTTTGTGAGGTCAAGAGTCGTCATGTATCGGGCTGTTCCCAGCCGGTCGATCAACTCATCTATACGTGGCATGGGGTAGGTGTCAAATTTTGTAACTTTGTTCAACTGACGAAAATCGTTACAAAATCGCCAGCTCCCATCCGGTTTAGGCACCAACACAATGGGACTAGACCAATCACTTTGGGACTCCTCTATCACCCCTAAGTTCAGCATTTTCTGTACTTCCTCCCGTATTGCCTCCCGTCGGGCCTCTGGGATCCGATAGGGTTTTAACTTCACCCTTTCACCGGGCGGGGTAATAATATCATGCTCTACCCCAGATGTTTGTCCCGGCAGCTCAGAGAACACCTCCTTGTTGCGAAGCACAAACTCCTTAACCTCCTGTTGTTGTAGTTGTGACAAGGTGGCTGCTATTCCAACCTCCGGAATCACGCAACCAGTTTGAGCTGGTGACCAAGTTTCTGCGACTAGGGACTCTCTATCCCTCCAGGCTTTCAACAGATTAACGTGATATATCTGTTCGGGCTTTCGCCTTCCTGGTTGTCTGACCTTGTAATTCACTTCGCTCACTTTTTCCATTATCTCGTAGGGGCCTTGCCATTTGGCAAGGAATTTACTTTCAACCGTAGGGACAAGTACCAATATCCTATCCCCCGGGGAAAAGGTATGGGTCTTTGCTCCACGGTTGTACACTCTCTGCTGTGCCAACTGCGCTTGGGCCAAATGTTCCTTCACGATGGGCATTACCTGTGCAATTCGATCTTGCATCAGGGCGACATGCTCAATCACACTCCTGTGGGGAGAACTCTCACTTTCCCAAGTTTCCTTGGCAATATCCAACAGCCCTCTTGGGTGTCTCCCATACAGTAACTCAAAGGGGGAGAATCCCGTAGAGGATTGGGGCACCTCCCTAATAGCAAACATCAAATAAGGAAGTAGACAGTCCCAATCCTTTCCATCTCTATCCACCACTTTCTTCAACATTTGTTTTAGGGTTTTGTTGAATCTTTCAACCAGCCCATCGGTTTGGGGGTGATACACAGATGTACGCAATTGCGTCACTTTGAGCAATTTACACAGCTCTTTCATAACCCGGGACATAAAGGGTGTACCTTGGTCCGTAAGCAGTTCTTTACAAATACCCACCCGGCTAAAAACAAGAGATAGCTCTTTGGCTATGGTTTTGGCCGAGGTATTTCTGAGAGGGATCGCTTCTGGATAACGGGTGGCATAGTCCATTATAACCAATATGTACTGGTGCCCCCTAGCGGACTTGATTATAGGACCTACCAAATCCATTGCGATTCTCTCAAACGGGACCTCAATGATGGGTAGAGGGACCAGCGGGCTACGGAAATGTGGCATCGGGGCCGACCTCTGACACACAGGGCAGGAGGAACAATAATTTTCTATGTCCTTCATCACCCCAGGCCAATAGAATCTCTGTAATACCCTCTCTCGGGTTTTCTCTGTCCCCAGATGACCTCCAAGAATGTGCCCATGGGCCAACTCCAACACCAACTTCCTGTAAGGTTTGGGCACCACAAGCTGCTCAACGGTTTCTTCTGCCCTTTTTGCCACCCGATACAGTAGGTCCTTCTCTACGCTGAAGTATGGGTAAGTGCAGGTATTATCTGGGTTCACTAACTCGCCATCTATTTCCACTACGTTTTCCCGTGCCTTTATTAGGGCGGGGTCTTTTAACTGTTCTGTGGCAAAATTTTCCCTGTGAACCTCCAGATCAGAAAACTCCACAGACGGTAGGTTTTCGTCTGAGGAGGTGGGCTCCTCTCCAGTTTCTTGAGTCTCCCCTGCCAATACTGACAAGGGAAATTCTGGAGAGTCCTCACCACTCTCAGAGGAGTTCTGGCTATCACATTCCTGGTACATAGGGGCACCAGTGGGGGGCTCAGGATCATCCCACAGTTCCCAGAACTTCGGAAAATCCCTTCCCACAATGGCATCATGCGGTAATTGAGATACTAACCCCACTGGATGAGAGAGGGTACCTTTGGGGGTCTCGAAACACACTGTAGTCACTGGATACTCTCGGGTGTCCCCATGCACACAAATAACAGCTACCTTGCTATTCCCAGAGACCTCTGTTTTAACTAATTCAGCCTTTATCAGGGTCACAAGGCTACCTGAATCCAGTAATACCACAACATTTCTACCATTAATACACATTTTGCATAAATGTTTCTCAGTTCCCCGAATGGCAGTGCATGCGACTGTCGCACACAGCGACTGACGTCTGTCCATCAGAAAGTCACATTGCATGGGTTCCTCCACAACCGGGCAATTTGCTGCAATATGTCCCGCTTGCCGGCAGCGGTAGCAAACAATCCATTTGGCTGCCTCTTGAGCCCCTGACTTCCCAGGCTGTTCTCGCCAAACTTTGGGTAGAGCTCCCACCCTCTCACTCTCTCCACCCTCACCCCTTGGAATCCTCTTATCCGCCCCTGGGGATGGTCTGGTCTTAGGGTGGAAAGTCCGAGAGTCTCTGGAAGAGGCCGTCAGGTTCTCTGTAGCCAAGTATTTCTCTACACGATCCACAAGACCACCGGCCGTCTCTGGGTCTCCATGGCTTACCCACTTTTGGATGGCAGTAGGAAGAGCTCTCAAAAACCGATCCATTACAACACGTTCCACAATCTCTGGTGCGGACAAAGTCTCTGGCTGTAGCCACTTCCTGCTCAGGTGAATGAGATCATACATTTGAGACCTGGGGGGTTTTCCAAGCTGGAAAGTCCAGTTATGCACACGCTGAGCCCGGACAGCCAGGGTGACACCCAGCCTTGCCAATATTTCAGCTTTTAGCATCACATAGTCTTTTGCTTGGTCAGGCTCTAGGTCATAGTAAGCCTTCTGCGATTCACCAGTTAACAGAGGAGCCACCAGTCCAGCCCACTGCTCCTCAGGCCACTTTTCTCTTTCAGCAGTCCTTTCAAATGTGGTCAAAAATACCTCTGGATCATCCTCTCCAGTCATTTTTGTCAATAAACGACTCACCCCAAAGGACGCGGTATTAGTGGGACGGCTTTCCTCACTGGTCTGCGGACGTTGCTGCATTACTGCTTCCATTTGTTGTAGTCTCTGCTCTTGCTTCTGTAACAGGTCTATGAAGCGGGCCTCAGATTGCTGCTGGGCTTGTTGATGAGCTTGCTGCTGGGCTGCAAGGCTCCTTTGCAAACCTGCATTTGTCTGCTGTTGATTGGCATTTGCTAGAGCCAGCTGTTTCAGTATCTCCTCCATGCTGGCTTAAAAAAAACTGCCACTGGTTCTCCACCAACTGTGAGGGGGTTAACTCGGTAGCGGGTGTGTGTGACCCCCTGGTTGGGCTCCCCACACAAAACCAGGGCCAGCAGACGGAGGTTGTGGTTTTCAAAATCAAAAGGTGCGGTTTATTTCTCTATGTACAGTGACAAAAACACAGCAAAGCCAAAAAGAAACATAAACAAAATAAATCCTGGTCAGTTTGACCTCTGACTAAACATGCAGGTTTCCTAAACTAACAACTGGGATCAGCCTGGTGCTGTCCTAGTCCCTAAGTCCCTGGTTTAGTAAAAGTCCAAACAAATAGCCACACAGGCTTTGCCTCACCGCACAGGGGTTCACTCTCCCTAGACAGTCCACACAGGTCTGGTTCCAGGCATGAGCTAACACCTAATGAATCTGGGAGTTCTTATAGAGGCCTAAATGAGCTGACAAGCTTCAGCTGGTCTCATCAACTCCCTGCCTCACGACGCCCAGCACTCTCCCTAGAGGTATGAGTCATTCATGAGCCCACTAGCCTCAGCTGGGCTTCATCAACTCCCTAGTTGTATAAGTCGGCATAAAGCCTGAATCTGGGAGAAATATATCTACCCCCCTGGATGCAACCAGGTGACTTTACCTTCCTGCTGTCACAGCTGTAACATAACAAATATGGAAAAGGTGAAGCGATGTGAATAATTTCCGGATGCATTGTATATTATAAACTGATAGGGGATACGATTCCTAATACTCCATTGATCATACTTTTATCCATGCTACCGGGCTCCTACAAACAGAATAAGAAAGGTCTACTCCGCTACTTCCTAACAACAGTCCGTACTGTTATGTCTAGAAACTGGCACAAACCCGGCACCCCCTCATACATTGACTGGGCATATAAGATGGACTCCTTGAGCCATTTGGAACAAATGGTCACCTGGGAAAATTACAAATCAGAGTCATACAGAATTACATGGACTTCAAATAGTTTTTTAAAAGTAGGGCAATGTGTGCTATATGTCCACATCTGTAAAAACATATGTAGCAGGTACTTACTTTCCCGGGTGCATTTTTTGAATCTGGCTGTGACATCAGTGCTATGTTCCCTGTGGTCCACGAGGTGGCGCTGTCACTGTGACCGGAGGGACGAAGATCACTGTGTGCCGAGGCCCTTTTTGTCCTCTCTCGGCAGCGGTATGGTGGGGCGGGGAACCCGCCGTACTTGCTGGGGGAGGGTATAAGGGGGGCCGGCCATCTTGGTCACGGGGTCTTCGTCCCAAGCACCTTCAGCTTGTGGACGTGTGTTCGTGCTCGTCCCCTAGGAGGCCTCGGCCTAGGGGACCAACGGAGATCGTGTTCCACCTCAGGTACCTTCAGTCCTGGGGTGAGGTACTTACAAGAAGGTCCGGAGCTCAGTGCCCAACACTGAGTTCCGCGAGGGAAGGGTCCTAAGGCACTTCGGGGATGGAGGCCTGAATCTGAGTAAGACGCAATGGACCGGGGAGAGCTCCTCACTCGAAGACCCGGTGCAGCAGACTGCCGGTGACGGGTGAGTCTCTTGTCGGAGACCGTCCAGAAGGATCCCCTTCACCTCGTGCGGAGACCATATCCCACTCTCCAGGAGGAGAGTGGAGGACCGAATTTGTGTCTGGGCCTATTCACACTCACACCTCCTTTTCTGTTCTATCTATCAAGGAAGTCCCTGTATGGTGTGTTCTAATAAAGGAGTGTTGGACTTTAATGGTGTGAGGCTCACTTCCTGGCGGACAAAGTTCACGGTGACTCTTGGAGGGAGGATCCGGGTGCACAGCACAGACCCGAAGGTAAACAAGACATTGCTGATATCACAGGTATTCCCACGTGGTGGAAGCTAGGCGTAGCCCACCCGCTCTCTCTCTCTCTCCCCCATCAGATACCCCTAGACAAGAGACAGTGCGAGTCGCACGGAGAGAGAAGAGGGGAAGGCGCTACACGTGGGGGCTCGGGTCCGGTATTGTGTTGTGCATCACAGTATGGAACAAGTCTGCTGGATGAGTTAACTGAATAGGCCAAAGTGCAGCCCTGCTCGAAGTCGTGGAATTGACCCTAGACAAGGGAAAGGCCCACGCAGGAATGGGGGGAGGCCCAGCCGTGTGAGGAACTACACGTGGGGGTTTCTAATTGCACTGCGCCAACAGACACAACCCCCGCCGCTTAGTTCGTGGGCGTGGCTCAACCAAAGAAAGTGAAAAAAAGCCAGCGAACTGGAGCAAAGGGGAGGAGTCCAATACATGAGAGGGCTACACGTGGGACATTGGCGCGAAAACTCTGCAGTGTGCGATGGACCAGCAACAAGTCACCATGTTTGGACATACTTCATGGATCCCAGTTCACCCTGCTACTACCACGATGACTGCTGCTGCTCCGATAACGGATACCGGGATCCGGCTGAAGCCAAGGGGTCGATTCGCCCTGTATTCGTGCATGGACGTAGAGGCCCTGGGTGTAATTTGTCCCGGGTGCTCGGGACTGGTGTGCCACCTGAAGCCCTTCGGACAATGTGAAGCCTGTGGGGAGTTCCTGTTCGAGGTGGATCCGGTAGTAGAAAGGCCGAGAACCATCTACCCAGGCCGGGCTTCAGGTAACACTACTCGCAGAGGAGGAATTACTGCTGTAAAAGCCATCCGAGCGCACACTGCAGCGACCGAGGAGGAGGTCGTTAAAACTCAACGGGAGAAATCCGAGGATGCTGACTCGGTCACCACTGTCTCACAGCGTCCGCCACCGAAGAAGAGAACCAGCATGGTGGCCCCGACCAGTGGTGGTGGCGGACCATCTCGCCAGCTTACGCCAGGCCTAGACGGATCCGTTGACGAGTGTTCCGGATGTCCCGCTTCAAGTAAAGGCCGAGGTGAGCCGGGCAAAGAGACTTGGTGCATGGGCGGAGGTGCCGGGAAGGCATGGCCCAGTACGCCTGTGGGAGGTGTTAGCTCCGTCTCTACAACGGGCTACATACCCGCGGAGGAGTGTGATACCTCGGATCTGGAGTCGCTCTCTGATATGGGAGATGACACCGCTATTGACGAACTGTTTGCAGAGAAGGGCTGGGACAAAGTACCGCTAGCTTCATTCCGAAGGCCTCGAGATTCACCCATGTCCACGGGGGAGAGTATACCCCGGGTGGAGGCACCAGCGCCTGAACAAGGGTCCTGTCCCCAGCCCACATCTACATCTCTGGTGCCGCCTGCATCAGGTACTGGGGAGCAGAGGTTGATACTACGGGCACCTATGCCCCAACCAGAAGTGGTTAAGTCCCCTCGCCATCCGGACTCTATAGTTCTACCCGGCGAAGGGGACAAAGCCACAATGCCTCCGCTGTCAAGGCTTCAGAGACTCTTCTGCCAGAAAGTTGCTGCTGACTACGGGTGGGAATATCCGTACCTCCCCAAGGAGTTACTCTACGAAGTGGAGGTGTACCGAGAGCGCTGGTATAACGACTTCGTGTGGACCCACCTTAAGGTCCCACACGCCCGCAGGTATTTGACATGCTCTCCAAAGACATCTCAGCGGTTCAAAGACTGCAAGGCAGAGTGGATGAGGGGAAGACACATCCATGCGGATAAGGTGTTGATCCGATGCAAAGAAGGTGAGGATGTGGAGTACCATTTGGAGACCATGGATCGGCATCTAAAACCTATTGTTCTGCCGCATCCCCGCTTCTACCTCTGAGGAGAAAGAGACTCCATTTGTTTGCTTTTTGAAAGGACTTTGCACCCCCCGAACTTTGCTGTTTGACTTTCTTGCTGGTGCCATCATCAGTGTTTTGCCCCGCAAGAGGGGCGCTTGTGTCATTCCGAGGAAGAACTGTTCCAGTTGTTGTTTTTCTTTCCTCTCCGGTGAGAAGTTGCAGACTTTGGGGTAGATAGGGCCCGGAGTCAAGCAGCAAGAAAAGAGAAGATGGTTCAACGGGTGCAGTTACCGCGAGGCTGTCACCAGGTGGCAGTCTCGTGCAACGTTACACATTGTACACACTCACGCGGAGGAAAAGATATTTCTCTTCGGAGGAGTTTCTTTTCCTCTCACACATACACATGTAGCGGCCCCACTCTCTCTCCATCTTCATCGGTTGCACACCAACTCATGTCTAGGGGTTCCTGCTTTGTGAGAGTGAGATGCGCCACGGCCCATGTCCTCCCCATTGTAGTAGGGAGGTGAAGGCCACTTACTGATGTTTCCTCGGGCCGGTGTGTTCTGTGAATGCACTGAGTCTGTAATTGCAAGCTCACCAGCCTCCCCTTTGCTTCCAGTAACTGGAGTTCACACACCGGAGAAAGGTCCAACACTTGTTTATTCGACACTCCAATAAGCAAAGCACAATAAACAGTTCTTTTGCAGCAAACTGGTTGGGACCTATAACCTTGCCAACGGTGAGGCGAGCAGATCGAGGCACTTCCTAAAGTTTAAGTTCTATGCCACTGTACTATGACCAGCGGCGCCTAAGCCAATCCGGCTGTTACAGAACAGGAAAGATGGGGTCTCTTCCAGCAACCCCTATGAACAGCAATGGAGCCCTCTTCGATACGCTGTGGCCCCTATCAGGGGGATGTGTCCTCCCAAGAGAGTTCCCAGAGGCCCACTGTCACCGGGTTGGTGCTGCTCCGGGTCTCCAGTGGGTAACCTCTCTGGCCTCCTCACCTCAGATACGAGTCCCTCCGCTCAGGGACCCTCGGACAGTCCACCCTAGCGGGACCCAGTCGAAGGTACTGGGCCCCAGGCCTCCTTGATAGTACCTCAACCAAGGCTAAAGGTGCCTGGGATGGACGCCAACATGACTCCGGACCAGGCCATGGGCACCTGGACCAGACTCCTGGATCTCCAGCACCCAGGCCCGAGGGCCCTGGGTGCGGACCGCAACCCTCCTCCTCCGAGGACCTCCTTCTCCGCAAGACCTCGTGGTAAGGGCGTCTCCCCCTTTTATCTCCTCCCATCAACGGCCCGGCGGGTTCCCCGCCCCAGCCATACCATCTCCGGGAAGGGACAAAACAGGGAGCACTGCAGGAGATGATTCTACCTGAAGCCTGTGGGTACCCCGCCACCCACAGGCAAAGGAGAATACTACATTCTCCAATCCTCCACGAAACAAAAAGGGGTCTGAACCCTAACACAATTATACACCTGGGTCACACTATTCCCCAGGTGTATCCCATCAATTTGAGGACCCCGCTACACATTCCCCCCTGTGATTTGACGCTGGTCCCCAGCGTCAGGTGCACACCCATGCCTCCCATAAAGTGGTGACATGGGGTGAAACCCCTGAGGCAGTTCCTCTAAATTTTTCCCAAGTGCCAAGACCTGCTCATTGAATAGGGAGCATATAAAACAACTTATGTAATAAAACACTTTAAACATCTGCATAATCACAACCCCTCTCCCACACTGTCTAAGAGCCACCCACTCTCAATGGTCTTGATTGACGATTCTCCTGCAGGGGAAAGAAAAAACAACATCCTAATATAATTTCTTGTCATTTGGCATGAGTGGGCCCGTCAGCCGAGAGACCCACTCACTCCAACAAGCAAGGTGATGTGTGTGTGAAACATTTTCAAACATTTGTTGCGCAACACTGCCACCTGGTGACAACGCCGCGGTCATGACACTCAACGAGTCTTTGTTCTTCCAGCTTTTCCCTACTCTGCCACTATTCCCAAATGTCCTTGCCTTTGGCACATGAAGAAAAGGGGAACACAAAAAAAAAAACACAACAGCCCCAAGTCTCCGATGAGAAAAAGAAAAGCCCAAATAAAAACAAAAGCAGGGCGCAGTCCTGGGTGTCTGGGAATGGCTCTTCCAGAAAGTTCAAGTGCACAAAGGAAATAAACAGGAGTTCTTTTCTCCTATAAGTAAAACTTTGGATCCGGCAGATACAGGGGTTTCAGGTGTTTGTCAAATGCTTCTATCGAATACTCGACATCTTCTCCTTCTCTTCTGCAAATGACTACCTTGTCAGCATGGATATGGCGCCCCAATCTCCATTCAGCTCTGCAGTCCTCAAACCTCTTAGACACTGCCGGCACACATTCCAGGTACCTGCGAGCATGAGGCACCTTCAACTTGTCCCACACAAACTCGTCATACCATCTTGCTCTCCAGACTTCCACCTCAAACAGCAAGTCCCGGGGCAGATACGGGTACTCCCACCCATATTCCCGAGCTACTTTGTGGCAAAACAGTCTCTGCAAGCGGGCCAAAGGTGGCATAGTGGCTTTCTCTCCAGTTCCAGGCAGCACAATAGCTTCCGGATGCCGAGGTGCCTTTACCAGCTCCCTGAAACTGACTTTCGGTGCTCTCAGAGAAGCGCGGGGTGTCCCCACAACCAAAGCAGGTGAGGTAACAGTAGGTGAGGACACCGGTGGAGGGGTAGGTTCCCTCGTAAGCTGCGGGTCTTCCACCCGAGGTGTGCTGTCTCCTGTGTACATAGGTGAATCCCGTACCGCACGGGAAGCAAGAAGTGGCATTCTATCTCAGCCCTTGCGGCTGAACAGTTCGTCTATCTCGCCATCATCTCCGCAGTCAGACAG
Organism: Rana muscosa; assembly: GCA_029206835.1. Taxonomy (NCBI): domain Eukaryota; kingdom Metazoa; phylum Chordata; class Amphibia; order Anura; family Ranidae; genus Rana; species Rana muscosa. Next base: position 203,069,504 of record CM055126.1, on the reverse strand, counting down.
CGACTCTAGGTCGGAGGTGTCATACATCTCCGCAGGCAGATATCTTCCGGTGGACACAGAACCATCCTCCCTGGGGGGCTCCACCTCCAATGGGCCCCCGACACCTCCAACCACCACCACAGTCCCAGCCCCTGGCTCACCTGACCCTTGTAGAGGACTGGGATGTCCGGGACTTCCTTCTCGACCGGCGCCATCCAGGCCAGGCAAGCAGCGGGGTGAAGCTCGACCACGTCCATAGGATGCCTGTACTAGGCCAACTTTCCTCTTCGGGGGTGGGAGCAGAGGACTTGTGGCGACCGAGGCAGCATCCTCGGATTTTTCTCTGTTGGGCAGTCCATCGCCCTGGTCAGCGCGCACGGGAACCTCGACAAAGGCCTTGAACTCCCCTTCCGGAGTAGCGGTACCCGTGAGGTGGTTGAGGCGAAGGGCCCGGGGCCTTGCTGTGGACGACTCGACCTCAAAAAGGAATTCTCTGCACTCCTCACATCGCCCGAATGGCTTCAGGGTGACCACCAGTCCCGAGCAGCCGGGACAGATCACACCGAGGGCCTCCGTGTCTCTGCAAGTGTACAAAGCCAACCGCCCTCGGGGCCTAAGTCTTATCCCCGTGTCTGTGATGGGGGCAGCAAAGGAAGTCATTCTCGTGGGGTGAGGAACCATAATCCACGGGGCACTTGAGGTCATCCCGACTATCTGCTGCTCCATCATGCACTGACCCCGCGCCGGAGTCTCCACGTGTATCCCCACACTTGGCCAGACTCCTCCCATGAGCTGTACATTTTCGCGGGCTTCCTCTTGACTCCGCCCACGAACGATGTCGCCATGGGGTGCCTCGTGGCGCAGTGCGTTAACAGTCCCCACGTGCAGTACGTCACACGGCTGGACCTCTCCCTTTTTCCGCTCCTCCGCATGGGCCTTTCCCGTGTTAGGGTCATTTCCACAACTCCGAGCAGGGACGCACTTTGGCCAGTAATATGGCCGATCTGCTCGGAACTCCTCTGGGCAGCAAAGTTCAAATGTAGACATTCTCAAGTCCATCTTTAGAACACACTCTATCCCGGACTCACGAGCCCCCACGTGTAGCGGCCCCACTCTCTCTCCATCTTCATCGGTTGCACACCAACTCATGTCTAGGGGTTCCTGCTTTGTGAGAGTGAGATGCGCCACGGCCCATGTCCTCCCCATTGTAGTAGGGAGGTGAAGGCCACTTACTGATGTTTCCTCGGGCCGGTGTGTTCTGTGAATGCACTGAGTCTGTAATTGCAAGCTCACCAGCCTCCCCTTTGCTTCCAGTAACTGGAGTTCACACACCGGAGAAAGGTCCAACACTTGTTTATTCGACACTCCAATAAGCAAAGCACAATAAACAGTTCTTTTGCAGCAAACTGGTTGGGACCTATAACCTTGCCAACGGTGAGGCGAGCAGATCGAGGCACTTCCTAAAGTTTAAGTTCTATGCCACTGTACTATGACCAGCGGCGCCTAAGCCAATCCGGCTGTTACAGAACAGGAAAGATGGGGTCTCTTCCAGCAACCCCTATGAACAGCAATGGAGCCCTCTTCGATACGCTGTGGCCCCTATCAGGGGGATGTGTCCTCCCAAGAGAGTTCCCAGAGGCCCACTGTCACCGGGTTGGTGCTGCTCCGGGTCTCCAGTGGGTAACCTCTCTGGCCTCCTCACCTCAGATACGAGTCCCTCCGCTCAGGGACCCTCGGACAGTCCACCCTAGCGGGACCCAGTCGAAGGTACTGGGCCCCAGGCCTCCTTGATAGTACCTCACCCCAGGCTAAAGGTGCCTGGGATGGACGCCAACATGACTCCGGACCAGGCCATGGGCACCTGGACCAGACTCCTGGATCTCCAGCACCCAGGCCCGAGGGCCCTGGGTGCGGACCGCAACCCTCCTCCTCCGAGGACCTCCTTCTCCGCAATACCTCGTGGTAAGGGCGTCTCCCCCTTTTATCTCCTCCCATCAACGGCCCGGCGGGTTCCCCGCCCCAGCCATACCATCTCCGGGAAGGGACAAAACAGGGAGCACTGCAGGAGATGATTCTACCTGAAGCCTGTGGGTACCCCGCCACCCACAGGCAAAGGAGAATACTACATCCTCCAATCCTCCACGAAACAAAAAGGGGTCTGAACCCTAACACAATTATACACCTGGGTCACACTATTCCCCAGGTGTATCCCATCAATTTGAGGACCCCGCTACACACATGTCAGGGTTTTATTGTTTCTTTTCTCTTCCCTCTGCAGGAGAGCGTCCCGGCAAGATTATGGAACCTGGGGTGGTTCTTAGTTAGGATGGGAGGGAAAAGTATAATGTTTTAAATGTTGTCTTTCACTCCTCTTTTGTTGCAGGGGCTCAGACACAACTTCTCTGTTAGGATAGTTTCCTAAAAATTTTTTGTTTTTTCAAATTGTTAGTTGGTTTCTGGATTGGATTATGTCAGCCGTTGAGGGCGTGATTCACTCCAGACACTGGGGTCCAGTGTCAAAAGACAGGGGGGAATGTGTAGCGGGTACTTACTTTCCCGGGTGCATTTTTTGAATCTGGCTGTGACATCAGTGCTATGTTCCCTGTGGTCCACGAGGTGGTGCTGTCACTGTGACCGGAGGGACGAAGATCACTGTGTGCCGAGGCCCTTTTTGTCCTCTCTCGGCAGCGGTATGGTGGGGCGGGGAACCCGCCGTGCTTGCTGGGGGAGGGTATAAGAGGGGCCGGCCATCTTGGTCACGGGGTCTTCGTCCCAAGCACCTTCAGCTTGTGGACGTGGGTTCGTGCTCGTCCCCTAGGAGGCCTCTGCCTAGGGGACCAACGGAGATCGTGTTCCACCTCAGGCACCTTCAGTCCTGGGGTGAGGTACTTACAAGAAGGTCCGGAGCTCAGTGCCCAACACTGAGTTCCGCGAGGGAAGGGTCCTAAGGCACTTCGGGGATGGAGGCCTGAATCCGAGTAAGACGCAATGGACCGGGGAGAGCTCCTCACTCGAAGACCCGGTGCAGCAGACTGCCGGTGACGGGTGAGTCTCTTGTCGGAGACCGTCCAGAAGGATCCCCTTCACCTCGTGCGGAGACCATAGCCCACTCTCCAGGAGGAGAGTGGAGGACCGAATTTGTGTCTGGGCCTATTCACACTCACACCTCCTTTTCTGTTCTATCTATCAAGGAAGTCCCTGTATGGTGTGTTCTAATAAAGGAGTGTTGGACTTTAATGGTGTGAGGCTCACTTCCTGGTGGACAAAGTTCACGGTGACTCTTGGAGGGAGGATCCGGGTGCACAGCACAGACCCAAAGGTAAACAAGACATTGCTGATACCACAGGTATTCCCACGTGGTGGAAGCTAGGCGTAGCCCACCCGCTCTCTCTCTCTCCCCCATCAGATACCCCTAGACAAGAGACAGTGCAAGTCGCACGGAGAGAGAAGAGGGGAAGGCGCTACACATACATTTCAAACAATATTAGGTAGCCATGGATTATTTGTGGACATTGGAGAAAACAGTAACAATAACATAAAATCAAGAACTTTTATTTAAACAAAAGGCAAAGAAGCAGAACATTTTGCAAAGGCATAAAATATACTGTATTTATTGGTGTATAACACTCACTTTTTTACCCTGAAGATAGAGGGTAAACTGTGGCTGCGTGTTATACGCTGGGGGCTGTGGAAAGTTTTTTTCCTGAAACTTCCCTCTTAAAGTTAGGGTGCGTGTTATACGCCGATAAATACGGTATCTATTTTTAGGTTCACATAGATGTAATGATCCAAAAGAAATCCACATGTAAACTCAATGTGTTTCAAATGATCTTCCTCAGGAGTACCTGTGAATGGAGCCTATACGATGGGACCCAAATCACTTATTTTTAAAAAATCACCAAAGGACAATATTAAATGGAATCCGCATCAAGTGAAATATCTCCATCCGATATGGGGGAGTATCCATATAAAGAGATGGAAGGCCAACTTTATCAATCTTGCGCAATTTCTAAAAAGGTCAAAAGACATACCGTATATACTCGAGTATAAGCCAAGTTTTCCAGCACATTTTTTTGTGCTGAAAATGCCCCCCTCGGTTATACTCGAGTCTGTGTCCATCTTCACATTTGTGCACCTGGTCCTAGCCAGCTGTAGGTCCCCTGGACTCCAAACTTGGCACACATGTAGCCCCACTCTTCCTCTACAAGTGTACAAAGTTTATTGTCTGGGGGATCTACGGCCAGGGAGCACCGATTTTTCAAAGCCGGGCACCCCTTCTATAGACTCCCATGTTAAACAGTAATTTCTCTGGTAATTTTGGGGACCCGGTACTGGCTGGCCCTAGGTCCCCTGGACCCTACACCTGGCACACATGTAGCCCCACTCTTCATCTAAAAGTGTGCAAAGTTTGTTGTCCAGTGGACCTACGGCCGGGGAGCACCAATTTTTCAAAGCCGGGCACCCCTTCCATAGACTCCCATGTTAAACGTCAGTCTAGTCACACAGCGCCGGAGATCAGGTAGGAAGATTGGGCACAGTGAGGCATGGACACAGTGAGGCATGGACAAAGTGAGGCACAGTGAGGCAAAGTGAGGCACAGTGAGGCATGCAGATGGACACCCTAGGCTTATACTCGAGTCAATACGTTTTCCCAGTTTTTTGTGGTAAAATTAGGTGCCTCGGCTTATATTCGGGTCGGCTTATACTCGAGTATATATGGTACATACAGGCACTTGTTGCAATATCCAAGGCCTTAGGATACAGACAATTGGTATTATACGGCTAAATCTTCACATGAACAATTATATATGTAACATACAACAACAAAAGAAGCATCTCACTCATCCACATCACTTAGGTCATGACAATGGTTAAACATATAGTCACATCAAGAGCCATATCAGGTTCAACAACATCACAGTGTTGTTGTTTTTTCTTTTCTCTTTTCTTCCCTTCTCCTCTTGACTTCTCCCCTTTTCTCTCAATTTATTTATGTCTATGAGTAGTCACATAATTTATAGTTGTGTAAGTATGTCTCTGGCATCTCTCAGTTAAAGGATAACCACCTAACCACCTACACTGCAGTGGTAATACACCGGAACCTCGCTAGGGATCATGTTCTCCCACATACTCACCATGGTTGTACTGTTAAGCCGTGTACACACGATAGGTTTTACAGATGAAAACACTCCGATGGACTTTTTCATCGGACAAACCGATCGTGTATGGGCCCCATCGGTCTTTTTTCCATCGGTGTTTAAAAATAGAATTTTTTTTACATTTATCCGATGGTTAAAAAAACGATAGCAAATTACTATCGTCTGTGGGGAACTCCATCAGATAAAAAACCCTTACGCATGCTCAGAATCAAGTCGACACATGCTCAGAATCAAGTCAACGCATGCTCAGAAGCATTGAACTTAATTTTTCTCGGCTCATCGGAGTGTTTTATGTCACCGCGTTTGGAACGGTCGGTTTTTTGACTGATGGTTTGTAGGCAAGACTAATGGAAGTCAGCTTCATCGGTTTTCCGATGGAAAAATCTATCGGTTTAAAAACCATAGGAAATCCGATCGTGTGTACAGGGCTTTAGAGTTTGCACATTCCTGTACTATGGGTCAGGTTCTTTTTATGATCCTGATATAATAAAGAATGCATCTATTCATTAGACGTACCTAGGTTACCATATTCCTTCTACTGCTACTAAATATGTGACATATTTGTATTGTCAAATTGAGATCTTATACAGGTCCTTCTCAAAAAATTAGCATATTGTGATAAAGTTCATTATTTTCTGTAATGTACTGATAAACATTAGACTTTCATATATTTTAGATTCATTACACACAACTGAAGTAGTTCAAGCCTTTTCTTGTTTTAATATTGATGATTTTGGCATACAGCTCATGACAACCCAAAATTCCTATCTCAAAAAATTAGCATATCATGAAAAGGTTCTCTAAACGAGCTATTAACCTAATCATCTGAATCAACTAATTAACTCTAAACACCTGCAAAAGATTCCTGAGGCTTTTAAAAACTCCCAGCCTGGTTCATTACTCAAAACCGCAATCATGGGTAAGACTGCCGACCTGACTGCTGTCCAGAAGGCCATCATTGACACCCTCAAGCAAGAGGGTAAGACACAGAAAGAAATTTCTGAACGAATAGGCTTTTCCCAGAGTGCTGTATCAAGGCACCTCAGTGGGAAGTCTGTGGGAAGGAAAAAGTGTGGCAGAAAACGCTGCACAACGAGAAGAGGTGACCGGACCCTGAAGAAGATTGTGGAGAAGGACCGATTCCAGACCTTGGAGGACCTGCGGAAGCAGTGGACTGAGTCTGGAGTAGAAACATCCAGAGCCACCGTGAACAGGCGTGTGCAGGAAATGGGCTACAGGTGCCGCATTCCCCAGGTCAAGCCACTTTTGAACCAGAAACAGCGGCAGAAGCGCCTGACCTGGGCTACAGAGCACTGGACTGTTGCTCAGTGGTCCAAAGTACTTTTTTCGGATGAAAGCAAATTTTGCATGTCATTCGGAAATCAAGGTGCCAGAGTCTGGAGGAAGACTGGGGAGAGGGAAATGCCAAAATGCCTGAAGTCCAGTGTCAAGTACCCACAGTCAGTGATGGTCTGGGGTGCCATGTCAGCTGCTGGTGTTGGTCCACTGGGTTTTATCAAGGGCAGGGTCAATGCAGCTAGCTATCAGGAGATTTTGGAGCAATTCATGCTTCCATCTGCTGAAAAGCTTTATGGAGATGAAGATTTTATTTTTCAGCACGACCTGGCACCTGCTCACAGTGCCAAAACCACTGGTAAATGGTTTACTGACCATGGTATTACTGTGCTCAATTGGCCTGCCAACTCTCCTGACCTGAACCCCATAGAGAATCTGTGGGATATTGGGAAGAGAAAGTTGAGAGACGCAAGACCCAACACTCTGGATGAGCTTAAGGCCGCTATCGAAGCATCCTGGGCCTCCATAACACCTCAGCAGTGCCACAGGCTGGTTGCCTCCATGCCACGCCGCATTGAAGCAGTCATTTCTGCAAAAGGATTCCCGACCAAGTATTGAGTGCATAACTGAACATAATTATTTGAAGGTTGACTTTTTTTGTATTAAAAACACTTTTCTTTTATTGGTCGGATGAAATATGCTAATTTTTTGAGAGAGGATTTTTGGGTTTTCATGAGCTGTATGCCAAAATCATCAATATTAAAACAAGAAAAGGCTTGAACTACTTCAGTTGTGTGTAATGAATCTAAAATATATGAAAGTCTAATGTTTATCAGTACATTACAGAAAATAATGAACTTTATCACAATATGCAAATTTTTTGAGAAGGACCTGTATACCACATATGCATATCCCTCGTTTCGGTTTCTTCAGTTGTCTGTGTATTCGGTAATACTTACCTCATGACAACATTTCTTTTGTTGGATATACTTTACCCTGTACTGTATGAATATCCAAAAAATTGTTAATAAAAATAGATTAAATATAAAACTTTTCTGGTTGGAGATTAGGGGCTTAGTTGAGAAAGCTACACAACAACAGGACCTATGTCATCATCTGTTGGATCTTACAAACAGTCACTTAAAGAGGCGCTCCAGTTTTCCCCCAAAAATGTGTAAATCAGCAGCTACAGTCTTTTAATGTAAAGACACTTACCTGTCCAGCGACATCCTCACCAGATTCTTCTAGAGAAGTGGGGTTTCACCATGACAGAATAGTGTGTTGTTGCCCCATCCCTATTGTATAGGAAAAAGAGAACTCCCCTTGAATGGGACTTTTTAGGCAACAATCACACAAAAAAATATAATCAAAATAGTCTTTATTGTTATAGATAAAATTATTTGATCATTCAAACATAAAATGATCACATAAAAACATCTCATATCAAAAAGACAAAAAGAAAAAAAGACAAAAAGATCATGACAGATTACATAGTAAGCAAAAATTACTCTCCAATTATTCAGTAATATTTCCGGTATTGCCGGTACCTAGATTCTTGAATCGGTTTCGGAGGCAGGCGCCGGCATCTTAAGTAAGGGAAACCGGCGGTTTCCTACTACGCATGTGTGAGCCACACTGCACATTGTAAATTGTCCCACAGTCTAATGGAACCTGTGATATGTCCCAGAAGTCTGTGGGGGGAAGGAAGGGGGCTGAACCTCCACTCAGATCCCCTCTGCGTTCTGACTGGAAGTGAATGCCTGTCAAAACCAGTTACCTGTTCCCCCCATCCCCACAAAAAGTGGCAAATGTGACAGTGGAGGGGGGAGGATGCAAACAGGTGGAACTTCCCCTTTTGGTTGAAGTTTCGATGTAAGCCACATTTGTTGAATGCTGGGAAGGGTTGGATTCTTTTGTTGTTGAAGTCACCTAGTGAAAGGGATGGTAAAGGAATGGTTACTATGACCATAGAATTATGAAAGCAGATGAAAAATAAAAGCCAAATACAAATACTTTTACAAATGTTGTAGATCGCTGTGCGCCAATCTTACCCGGAAGTGGGAGCGGGTACCTTTCAAAACCAGGTAGCCACTTCCCCCTCCCCCAAAAAAGTGCCAAATGTAATGGTGGAGGGTGGGAGGGTGCGAACAAGCGGAGCTTCCCCTTTTGGGTGGAGCTCCGCTTTAAAATTACACTATACTGAGATGTGAACAGGCGCCATTAAATCATGGTGAAAAATTGTAATGTTGAGCGTTAAAGCACTTTTTTGGTGAAGCTTCGATTCATGTTAAAGAGGAAGTAAACCCTGACGGGTTTTACTTCCTCTTTTGCTCCCTGCAAAGCCTGCAAATTAAAAGCATATTGGGCTAGTTTGCATCGCATACTAGCCCATTATGTGACACTTACCTGCAAAAGAATCCAGCGCTGTCCCCTGTGTAGGGTGAGTCCATCTTCTCACCCCTCTTCCTTCCGGGCCGCGGACTCCGGCTCTGTGATTTGCCGGAGCCACGTGACGTCACTCCAGCGCATGCGCGCGATAACGACACACGCTAAGGAAGAAACGGCACGGAGTTTGCTTCTGCTTGGAATCCGTTATTCACCTGCAATCAAAAAGAAGAAAAAAGTTACTATAGAGGAAGAAGGAAAGACATTGGAGCAGTAAAACATAGTTACTAAGCTATGATACTAAACAAGAAGCACACTGTGCATATATAATAGGTTAATGTGACACATGTGCATAAAAAAATTAAAAAAACATACAATGACAATTAAAACATTGTCATCAGATCATCAGGTGTGCTTGCAATTGTGTAACAAACGGGTGCAAGACTTTAATTTTCTTGGATTGGGAGTTGATCTCTTCTTACACAAAGACATTAACAGATTAATTACCAAACCAGAAGAAGAAAATGACACTGCCACAGTAAGATATTAATGAATGCTTTTATCACTAGGCTGGGGCTGCCGAAGTTACAGTCTCCTACTGTGCAATTGATTTACACATTGTTACTGAATGGATATTGTTAATATAATCTATTATGTGCAAAATACACTGGCAATAAAACGTATAATGTAGAGATCAATGTAATTTAGAGGTATAAAAAAGGCTACATGGAACTAGCTATAAACGTAGGTGAAAGCCATTAAAAGCTACTTAAAGGGGAACGATGATACTAAACGAAAGGGTCTCCTATTAAAGAAAGCCTGTACTGAGGTACTAAAGTCAAATGATACTTACCCCCATTGCAGTGTCTCAGAGCTCCTTCACCGGCCACTGACATCTTGTCTGGTCTTCCTGCTTCTGATTATCAGTTTTGATTTGTCGGGATGAGAATTTGCATGCGCAAGAAATTACTCATCTCAGCCAATGCCAGATTTGCAGTCTTTTGCACAAAAGACCTGCCTGTGTGCATTAAAAAAAAAAAAGGAAAGTTCCACTGCCATTGTTCATCTCCGCTTCTGAAAATTCTGGTTGCCTGGCAGTCATGTTGGAACAATGGCTTTGATAAGTGTTAGGTCACAGACCTGAAAATGTATGCAGATCAGGAGTATTGACTATCTCATTTCTAATCTGCATGCCTGTTCTAGGTCATTGACTCAAAATTTTAAAGCCATGGGATCAACATGATGGGCAGACAAAGAGCATGTTCATAGTGAAATTAATAGCAGATTTAGTATCTTCCATTCTTTCATTGACAATTTAGTCATTGACCTAGAACAGGAACAAGAATAGGGACTTCACCCTGAGGAAGTCACATGGAAGTGTGACGAAACCCATTGGGGCGGGGCTCGATGGCATCACGGCGCACCTACTAGATTGAGGGTGGAGAAGACTGGAGAGTGCTCTTGAAGGGCTTGAGTCTTTAAATAATCAGAAGTGGTTGGTTCTCATTGTCATCAAAGAGAATATACAGAAACACAATGGATCCATGAGGATATTGTAATAGTCCGCAGAGGAGGACAAAAGCGCATTTGACTCTATATAATATGTAAGGTCATGAAGTCCCGTTGAGAGCACAACTGGTGTTGGTCACACAGATTGATAAAGCACAGGGGTGAAAGCACACAAGCCACAAAATAATCACAAATAGACTGTTTAATATTCAGGCATATCTTTATTGGAAAGATTATTGATGGAAAAGACTCTATTTATGATATAAAATGTATTTTTTTTTTTTTTGGTTGTATATCCAGCGGGTAAAATAAGTATTGAACACATCACCTTATGGAACTAGGTAAATATATTTCTAAAGGTGAAATTGACATGAAATGTTCAACAAATGTCGGTAACAACCCATGCAATCCTTACATACAAAGAAACCAAAACAAATACGTTCCGAAATTAAGTTATTTGCAAAAAAAAGGAATAGCACAGGGAAAAGGTATTGAACACGCTAACTGAAATGTATTGAATACTTTGTACAAAATACTTTCTTGGTAATGACAGCTTCAAGACACCTCCTGTATGGAGAAACTAGTCACATGCATTGCTCAGGGGTGATTTTGGCCCATTCTTCCACACAATCAGTCTTCAAATCTTGAACGTTCCATGGGCCTCCTCTATGAACTCTGATCTTTAGTTCTTCCCATAGATTTTCTAGTGGATTCAAGTCAGGTGATTGGCTGGGCCATTCAAGCAGCTTTATTTTCTTTTTTGGAAACCAATTTAGAGTTTCCTTGGCTTTGTGTTTGGGATCGTTGTCTTGCTGAAATGTCCTCCCTTGTTTCATATTAATCATCCTGGTAGATGGCAGCAGATTTTTATCAAGAATGTCTTGGTACATTCTTCCATTCATTCTTCCTTTAACGATATGAAGTTTGCCAGTACCGTATGCTGAAAAACAGCCTGCACCATGATGTTTCCATCTCCAAACTTTACTGTTGGTATGCTGTTTTTAGGGTGATGTGCCATTTGACCTCCAAACATGGTGTGTATTATGGCATCCAAACAGTTCAATTTTGGTCTCATCTGACCAGACTATATTCTCCCAATATTTCACAGACTTGTCTAAATGTTGTGCAGCAAACTTTAAATGAGCTTCAACATGCTTCTTCTTCAGCAACAGCGTCTTGTGTGGTGAGCGTGCATACAGGCCATGGCGGTTAAGTGCATTACATTGAAACAATTGTACCTGGTAATTCCAGGTCTTTCTGAAGCTCTCCACAAGTGGTCCTTGGCTCTTGGACAAACCTTCTGATATTTATTTTCACTCCTCTGTCAGAAATCTTGCTGTTGTGGCTGGTTTATGGTGAAATTATGTTCTTTCCACTTCTGGATTATGGCCCCAACAGTGCTCACTGGAACATTTAGAAGTTTAAAAATCCTTCTGTATCCAATGCCATCAGTATGTTTTGCAACAATAAGGTTACAAAAGTCTTGAGAGAGCTCTTTGCTTTTATCCATCATGAGATGTTTCTTGTGTGACACCTTTGTACTAAGACACCTTTTTATAGGTCATCAGTTGAGACTGAACCAGCTGATATGAATTTGCACTGACAAGTTGCAGGATTGATTTCTAATTACTGATAGATTTCAGCTAGTGTCTTGGCTTTCCATGCCTTTTTGTACCTCCCTTTCTTCATGTGTTTAATACCTTTTCCCTGTGTCATTCCATTTTATTACACATAACTTCATTTCTGAACTTATTTGTTTTGGTTTCTTTGTATGTATGGCTTGCATGGGTTGTTACCAACATGTGGGGAACATTTCATGTCAATAGCACCTTTAGAAATATATTTACCTATAAAAATGGTGACGTGTTCAATACTTATTTTACCCGCTGTCATTGAATGTTGATTGCAATACGTGCTGCATTTTTTTCTGATTATAAGCATACAACAAGCAAAGTCAGAGTGAAAGTTTTTTGCCTAGTTGTGATGTTGAACCATTGGCAATGTAAATCAGGTGGAATTTATCCGCATGGGCCAGATATTGTCGTATTTACTTGGGAAACCTTTGCTCATATATGTCAACTGATGCATGGGGATCCCAGACCGAGGGCCTGACCCTTTAAATGTTAACGTAGACCTTTCAGTAACTTTAGTCTACATGAAGTTTTAGGCTTTAAGTGATAACTTTTATTGGCAAACTTACGTTAATAAAGATGCAAACTTAGGTCCCTTATTTTTGATTTCTTTGTTTTGTATAAATATATGAAGCCTGACGAAAGGATCTAAGTTATACTTAAAGTTTGCATCTTAAGCCCCGTACACACGGTCGGACTTCCATCTGACTTTTCCGTGGTTTTTTGTCCGAACGGAGTTGGTTGGGAACACCCATAGCATACACACGCTCTGACTTTTCTGCAAACTTTCTTAAAACTTCTTACAACATCGCGTGTTTTTTCTGCTCTTTTCTGATCTTTACTGCCACCCTTTGGTCAACTTCTGCTATTGTTGGTTGATTTTAACATTAGTTGTTTTGTCCATCAGACTAAAGTCCGATGGTTATCTGTACACACGGTCGGACTTTGCTCCATCGGACTTTTGTTGGGCAAAAGTTTGTCCGTTTGCAGACCCAACTTTTGTCCGATGAAATCCAAAACCAAACGAAAAAAGTTTGTCCGATGGAGCGTACACACGGTCGGATTGTTGGTCCAACTTGCTTAAAACGAAGTTTGTTGGGCAAAAGTCCGACTGTGTGTACGGGGCTTAAGATAACCTAAATTATCTAATAAAGGATATCACTCAAAGCCCAAACTTTCTGCATTAAATGATGGCTACTACAATACAATACTCTACTACTGCCAAGTCTGTTTAAAGAATCTGACATGTAACTTATACAACAGTGGTATATTTTTTGTTTATAAAAAAAAAGCTCTACATCTTATTATTTAAGAGCTGTCCTTGAGTTTCAGTTAGGTGATAATGCAATGACTGAGATTATGTCATCAGTCTGCTAATAGCAGGAGGAAGCATTTTCTCAGTCTGTTCTTCTACAGTGATCATTAAGACTGTAGACATTGGCCCTGTATGATGCCTAAAAAAAATGCCATCCTTTTGGAGAGAAAAGCAGATGACAGAGTTGTCAGAGGGGTGTACTGTAATCCCTGTGAAAGGTAAAATACCTATAAGTGTTAAACTTATACACTATATTGTTAAAAGTATTGGGACGCCTGCCTTTACACGCACATGAACTTTAATGGCATCCTAGTCTTAGTCCGTAGGGTTCAATATTGAGTTGGCCCACACTTTGCAGCTATAACAGCTTCAACTCTTCTGGGAAGGCTGTCCACAAGGTTTAGGAGTGTCTATGGGAATGTTTGACCATTCTTCCAGAAGTGCATTTGTGAGGTCAGGCGCTGATGTTGGATGAGAAGGCCTGGGTCGCAGTCTCCACTCTAATTCATCCCAAAGGTGTTCTATTGGGTTAAGGTCAGGACTCTGTGAAGGCCAGTTAAGTTCCTCCACCCTACGGACTAAGACTGGGATGCCAATAAAGTTCATGTGCGTGTAAAGGCAGGCTTCCCAATACTTTTGACAATAGAGTGTATATAAGACTACCATGGCAGTGCCCAGGCCCCCATGCCATTTGTTTGTTAGACTAGAAAATACCGGCACTTTATTTTATCATTTGGCTCCTGTTGACATCAATGGGGTTCAGATTTGACACTTGAACTTAAGCAGGCCATAGACGAGTCAAAAACCGAACATTGATCGGATGTTCTATCAGATTGAGGTCAGGACTCTGTGCAGGCCAGTCAAGTTCCTCCACCCCAAACTCGCTCATCCATATCTTTATGAACCTTGCTTTGTGCACTGATGTGCAGTCATGTTGGAACAGGAAGGGGCCATCCCCAAACTGTTCCCACAAAGTTGGGAGCATGAAATTGTCTAAAATGTCTTGGTATGCTAAGGCCTTAAGAGTTCCCTTCACTGGAACTAGGGGGCCAAGCCCAACCCCTGAAAAACAACCCCACACCTTAATCACCCTTCCACCAAATGGTTTAAAACAGAGTGGAAATAAGGGCGCTCTGGTGGAGGTGGATAGCTGGTCAGAGGGATGAGTGGGGAGAAGGGGGCGGTAACGCATTTCGAAGCATGTGCGGCTCCTTCGCCCCCTTCTCCCCACTGACACCATCAGCCTCGTGTGTCTCGCAGTGAACCCAGAATACAGGCTTCCCTGCTGCCTTCTCTCTCCAACACGTACGAGAACGCTTTACAGCTGCTGGGCGGCTCTACACTGCTCACTACCACCGTGCCAAGGACGGACACATGCCACAGATGAGGACTCCTGATTTTTTCATATCTTTTAACACTCAACGATCTTGTAAGGTGTCAGTGGGGAGAAGGGGGCGAAGGAGCTGCACATGCTCTGAAACGCGTTACCGCCCCCTTCTCCCCACTGACACCATTAGCCTTGTGTGTCCCGCAGTGAACCCGGAATACAGGCTTCCCTGCTGCCTCCTCTCTCCAACACGTACGAGAACGCTTTACAGCTGCTGGACGGCTCTACACTGCTCTCTACCACCATGCTGAGGATGGACACATGCCACAGATGAGGACTCCTGATTTTATCATGTCTTTTAACACTCAACGATCTTGTAAGTGCTTTTAACCCTTTGTGTACTTTATTAAATTTTGCATACTGCACGTAGAGCCGCCTTTCTTTTCCTTTTTCCACCAAATGATTTAGACCGGTGCACAAAGCAAGGTGCATAAAGACATGGACAAGCGAGTTTGGGGTAGAAGAACGTGACTGGCCTGCACAGAGTCCTAACCTCAACCTGATAGAACACCTTTAGGATAAATTAGAGGGGAGACTGCGAGCCAGGCTTTCGCATTCACATCAGTGCCTGACCTCACAAATGCGCTTCTGGAAGAATGGTCAAACATTCCCATAGACACACTCCTAAACCTTGTGGACAGCCTTCCCAGAAGAGTTGAAGCTGTTATAGATATTTTTTATTTTATTAATATATTTTTTATGGTTGAACTAGATGGACTTCTGTGTTTTTCTTCAACCTGACTAACTATGTAACTAACTATGTATAGCTGCAAAGAGTGGGCCAACTCAATATTGAACCCTACAGACTAAGACTGGGATGCCATTAATGTTCATGTGCGTGTAAAGGCAGGTGTCCCAATACTTTTGGAAAAAATTGCTTATATTTACATTATATATATTTTTTTTTTCCTGGAGTCGAGCTTTGATATATTATCTGATGCATGGTCCACTTTAATAGCTGCATTTTAGTAAAAAAATAAATACCAGTAGCGTGCTGAGAATCCCAGCCATGTGTAGACTTGACACAACGGAAGTGTTAAAAAGGAAAAAAAAAAAAAATCACAAAATTATATTTCTGCTTTGCAAAGAAATCCTTATTGTTTGTCAGGACAAATAACATTTCTGCCGGCTTGATACTATATGTTAAGTTGTAGTGAAATAATGTGATTTTTCTGCCACGTTAATCACAAATCAAATAGAGCGCTTTTTATATTTCTGTGTTTTTGAACATAATGGATTCGGAGTGGCAAACATCGAGGAGTTTAAACCTCAGCTGGAGACAACAGAGCAAGTTATGAGAGTGCGGCTACAAGGTAGGCAGCGTTTTATTATGTAGATTTCAGTCATTTCATGAAATACCCCACATATCAGGTTAATAGAGAGGAGGGAACGTGGGGTATATTGTCTTCAAAACAGATATTTGTGATTCCCCGCAGGGCTGAGCATTCACTCACAATCAATATACAGTATTTGCTAGTGATGTGTGTACAGTAAATTCTTCTCACTAAATGAGAAAAGGTTTTTATGTGAGGACTGACTCCTTTATTTTTTTTTATTTTTTTATCCTTTTTTTTTTTTTTCATTGCTAAGCCGCGGGTAGATTTAACAGTTTGCTGACGGGCTAGTAAAGTTTTTTCCTAATAAACTAAGATAAACTGTAATATTTTATCGTGCCGGCGGAACAAATAAAGGAAGACGGAATAACTCCTCTGCATTTCCTAGCTTCCTTAAAAGGGGATTGCTAATTTGAAAAATAACATCGGTCTAATGGAAAAAAATCAGGTTATTGTTTTTAATATATGGAGCTGCTGAAACCACTAAATCTACTTTTCTTTCTTTCTTTGCAATGGAAGGGAAGATCGTTGGTATTCAGTCTGGGATCTGATACTCTATAAAATGTTATGTACGCCCTTTCCACTACATCATGCTGCCTGTACAGCTTACATATTATGCTATGGCATCATGGGAATTGGGTTGATCCCGGGTCACATTCACTGAACTCTTTCATATTACAGCTTATGTCCTGTACACACGATCGGATTTTCCTATGGGATAAAATCCGATGGAATTTTCCGTCGGAATTCCGTTCAAGCTGTCTTCCATCAGTCTTGCATACACACTGTCAGACAAAATTCCGACCGTCAAGAACGCGGTGACGTATAACACTACGACGAGCCGAGAAAAATGAAGCTCTTTGCTTCCGAGCATGCGTCGACTTGATTCTGAGCATGCGTGGGTTTTTTCTTCGTCGGAGTTCCACACAGACGATAGGAATTTCCTATAGTTTTTTTTCCATCGGAGAAAAATAAAACATGTTCTATTTCTTTTTTTTTTTTTTTATCTTTTTTTTTATTATTTATATTCTCTTTATTAATTTTCTTGCATATTCAATTTAACATTGTACATACTTATATATATTTATTTTTCACAATAAAAAATTTGCAAAATGTTATCAATGTAATTTTCACTCTGTTGACCCTCATCCCTCCCTCCTTCCCCCCTCCCCCTTTACTATTTCTCATGTTAGGTTTTTTCCTATTTTCCTTTCTTCCATTTTTACACATTATTCAAAGTTTATTTTTATTTTCGTTTATTTTCCTTATACCGTTCTTCTTACTCTCTTTCTTTTCTCTTTCTCTCCTCTCTTCTTTTTTTTTCTCTCGTTCTCCGCTTTACAGGGGTATCCCTATTTTTTCCAACCACGGGTTCCACACCTTTTCAAACTCTCTTGTGTTCCCTCTCTTAATATATACTACCTTCTCCTTCCATATTGTTGCAGTGACTATATTAGCCCATTCTCTCACTGAGGGGGGGTCTTCTGCCTGCCATCTTTGTGCTATCAATTTTCTTGCATGAAAAAGGCATCTAAGCACTGCTTTTGTTATATTAGTTGCTCTGCTTGTTCCTTCCCCTAATCCCACGATACACATTCTAGGGTCCAACATGTTCTATTTCTAAACACCGACGGAAAAAAATACGATGGGGCCCACACACGATCGGAATTTCCGATGAAAAAAGTCTGACTTTTTTCATCGGAAAATCCGATCGTGTGTACAAGGCATTAGTGGTTAGCACTTTTTGGCCTTAGGATAGGTTCCTGTTTATGGATGCTCTTAGTTTTTGGTTACCAACTTAGCTCGCTCTTGACTTTGATTCTCTGATTATCCCTCAGACTTTTGCTTGTCTCGTTGCCGACCGCGCCTGGCTCGTTCTTGACTACGATTCCTGGATTATCCCTTGGACTTGGTTTACCTTGCTGCCGACCCTCCCTGGCTTGTTCTGACTACGTTACCTGGATTGTCCTTTTCCCTCCTGGGTTCCTGTCTTCAGCCTACTAACCCGTCTCATTTAACGTTGAAGAGTGTCCCGGGAGTCTGTATCTGGGTCCAAGGCGCAGGATAAAGGCCGTGGCTAGGTTATAGCCGATTGTGCGCTCCTTCCTTGCGTCTGGTAAGGAGCCATTTTTTACTAGGGTGGTGGTCACACATTATCTCATGTATCACGGTGGTGGTGTTCAGTATTCTATCCTAATAATGCATTATCACCCTATGGCATCTCTTTTTATTTGTGTCCCGGAGCCATCTAGAGGTCTATGCTAACATTGGAGGAGTGTCTGGAGGACTTCGGTTGGATTCCTTTCAAGCTAAAGGCCGCGGCTGGGTTATAGCCAACTGCACGTTTTTTGCTTGCATCTGGTAAGCAGCCATTTCGTATGGTGGAGGTTTACTTGGTGGTATATATGGTGGAGTCTTAATACACTGACTGCTTGGACTGCTTCTAACCTATGGAACCTCCCCTTTAATTTTGGGTCACACCTTTGGACATTTTTATCCTGACGTTATTCAGGATTATTTCATTTTTTTGGGCGCAGTCTTCTCTTTTTTCTGGTTAGCACTTGTGCCTTGCAGCACTGGTTTGAGTCACATTCAGGGCACTAGCTGCATGGAGTTTGCATATTCTTCCTGTGCTTGTGTGTGTTTTCTACCACGCTCCAGAAACATGCTGGTAGGTCAACTGGCTCTACAGCCGTGGCCAAAAGTTTTGAGAATGACACAAATATTCATTTTCACAAAGTCTGCTGCTTCAGTGTTTTTAGATCTTTTTGGTATACTGAAGTATAATTACAAGTGTTTCATAAGTGTCAAAGGCTTTTATTGACAATTACATTACGTTTATGCAAAGAGTCAATATTTGTAGTGTTGACCCTTCTTTTTCAAGACCTCTGTAATTCACCCTGGCATGCTGGCAATCAACTTCTGGGCCACATCCTGGCTGATGGCAGCCCATTCTTGCATAATCAATGCTTGGATTTTGTCAGAATTTGTGAGGTTTTTTGTTCACCCTTTTACTTGAGGATTGACCACCAGTTCTCAATGGGATTAAGGTCTGGGGAGTTTCTTGGCCATGAACCCAAATGTTTTATGTTTTGTTCCCCAAGCCACTTAGTTATCACTTTTGCCTTATGGCAAGGTGCTCCATCATGCTGGAAAGACATTGTTCCTCACCAAACTCTTCTTGGATGGTTGGGAGAAGTTGCTCTCGGAGGATGTTTTTGTACCATTCTACGATATTCATTGCTGTGTTCTTAGGCAAAATTGTGAGTGAGCCACTCCCTTGGCTGAGAAGCAACCTCCACACATGAACGGTCTCAGGATGCTTTACTGTTGGCATGACACAAGACTGATGGTAGCGCTCACCTTTTCTTCTCCGGACAAGGTTTGTTCCAGATGCCCCAAACAATCGTAAAGGGGATTCATCTAAGAAAATGACTTTCCCCCAGTCCTCAGCAGTCCAATCCCTGTACCTTGTGCAGAATATCAGTCTGTCCCTGATGTTTTTCCTGGAGAGATGTGACTTCTTTGCTGCCCTTCTTGACACCAGGCCATCCTCCAAAAGTCTTCTCCTCACTGTGTGTGCCGATGTCCTCACACCTGCTTGCTGCCATTCCTGAGCAAGCTCTGCACCGGTGGTGCCCCGATCCCGCAGCTGAATCATCTGTAGGAGACGGTCTTGCTGGACTTTCTTGGGCGCCCTGAAGCCTTCTTCACCTAATGCAGTGAAAATGTTTTTGGGGATTAAGTTCATTTTCATGGCAAAGAGGGACTTTGCGATTAGTTGCAATTGATCTGATCACTCTTCATAACATTCTGGAGTAAATGCAAATGGCCATCATAAAAACTGAGGCAGCAGACTTTGTGAAAATAATATTTATGTAATTCTCAAAACTTTTGGCCACAGCTGTAACCGAAACTGTAATAAATGGCTTTCATTCGTGACAGCTAGCTTACTATTGCAATGTTTTGATTGGCCCACAGCTATCACATGGTACCCAGGCCAATCACAGCACTCTGCACCGTGGTTAAGCTGGCTATACCATGATAAAAATTTGGCCAGTCCAGCAGGGACCAACTGAATTCCAATCAGTTTGCATCCAACCCTGGTTGATTGCTTGAATAACTCCTGTACAAGGAACATGTTGGAAATCTGTTATTGATCAGTGGCTGCTGCAGCCAATCGACTGCAGCTGTTGATCAGCATATTCTGACAGTGAGTGATCCTGCTGTCAGAAGGGGTTGATTTACTAAAGGCAACTAAACTGTTGCACAATGCAAATGCAGTTGCTCCAGAGCTTATTAAATGAGGGGGAACTCTGCTGACTTCATTCATCCAATCACGTGCAAGCAAAAATGCTTCACTTTGCAAACAATATCCAATCACATGCAAGGGAAATTTATGAAACAGCATTTTCGCCTAAATGTGATTGGACGATGAAAGTCATCAGAGCTGCTACTCAAACTGCTCTTTGCAGTGTGCAACTGCACTATGCAAGTGCACAGTCTATTTGCCTTTAGTACTATAAATCCACCTCAATGTCTCGTTTATGTGGATGGAAGAATCATTTTTTTTTTTCAGCCTAATGGCTGAATGAAAAAGCTGTTTTTTATTTTATCTTTTAAAGTGCTGTTCTTGTTATTTTTAGCTGGAGTTTTGCATTAATGGACATACAAAACCATGGAAAAGCAAAAATGTTTTGCAATACCTGTATATACAAGCCAAGAATTCAATAGATAATAATAGATTTTATAATTTATTTAGCAGGCTCTAAAGGGCTAATTAAGAGTTCATTTGCGACCACACCCTTTAGGATCTCCTATACTGTATATATATATATATATATATATATATATATATATTTATTCATTTAAGATAAAAATAATAATAATAATATAATTGTGACACAAGCCATACTGTAATTTAACGTTGTTAAGAATATCCTTTCCTTTTCAATTTGTAGTGCTTTAATTTTCTGTAAAATTCAAAGCAACATGGCAACCTAGAGGAATGCTGTACACAGTTGGCTTACAGAACTTCACCAGAGTAATTTCCTGCTTGTGTGATTGGCTCACTGATTTTCCCAGAAGTCCGCACTAAGATACAAGTCTGATTTTAGGCATCCTCTGCAACAGAAATGTCATTTTTGGTGAGATACTCCTAAGGGTTAACCACCGCCCACCCGCTGGTTAGACAAGGGCGGGATGTTCTCTTTTTCTGGGCCAATCTCATACGACGTCGCCCAGTCTCACCATGATCGCAGGCGCACTATGTCCCTGGGACACGGCGCAACCCGATCTCAGTAAAGAGCCACTGCTCTTTACCAATCTGATCAATCTGATCAGCTGTGCCCATCACTGATGATGCCCTGTACCCATCAGTGAAACCAGTCTGTGTCCATAAGTGATGCCAATCAGTGCTGTCTTTCAGTGTCCATCAGTCCTGCCCATCGGTTCTAGTTGTGTGAACAAAATGATAAAAATTTTAGTACAGTGTTGCATATCCGTGCAATTATCTTTTAAAATGCAACAATGCCCCCTAATCGTGCCACCTATTATTGCTCATAAGTTCCGCCTATCAGTGCCCATCAGTGCCACCTATCAGTGCCCATCAGTGCCATCTATCAGTGCTCATCAGTGCTGCATATTAGTGCCACCTATTAGTGCCCATCAATGCTGTATATTAGTGCCCCATCATCAGTGCCACCCCATCAGTGCCCTTCAGTGCTGCCTGATCAGTGTACATCAGTGCTGCCTAATCAGTGCACATCAGTGAAGGAGAAAAATTACTTATTTACAAAACTTTCTGACAGAAACTTAGAAAAACGTTTCATTTTTAAGATTTTCAGTCTTTTTTTATTTATTTTTAGCAAAAAATAAAAAACAATAAAAAACCTAAAGGTGGTTAAATACCACCAAAAGAAAGCTCTATTTGTGGCAATAAAATTATAGAAAAAATTATTTGGGTACAACCTGGCATGACCGCGCAATTGTCATTCAAAGTGTGACAGTGCTAAAAGCTGAAAATTGGCCTGGACAGGAAGGGGGTGAAAGTGCCCGGTATTGAGGTGGTTAATCACTGTTAAAGGGATGCAGAAACTACAACATTCCTCATTAGAACACTGCATGTACTTCAGCTGATCGATAATGAAAAAGTTACTCCCATTCAGAATCAGTATCCAAAATACATAGAAGAACAAACAGCTTTTTCTTTAGAGGAGAAATGGGTAAGAATCTGCAACAAAGTTTGTTAAAATCCTTGCAATGTATATTGATCGCTCAGAGGGGATTGTTTTGTTTTTTCACAACAAAGTGGAGTTTAACATTTTCTTTAACATTTTACATACTTATAACTGCTTGTGCAAAGGAAAGGTAAAGTGAGCCAATTATATTCATTAGCCCACCATTAGCGAGTACCAATACTATTTTTTAGTACTCGCCAATGCCAATTACTGATACCTACCGCAACTGTTTTGTTTATACTTCAGCTGCCAGCAATAGTACAAAGTATTGTAAAGTGATTTACAAATGAAATAAATAGATTTTTTTAACATTTTGCGCTTTTTTCAACATGAAACGTGTAAATATATGTTAAAGGTGTAAAAATATTAAAAAACAAAGCAAACAAAAAAAAAGTTTTATTTATTAATAGTTTATAAAATAGAAGTGAACAATAAAAAATCAGCAGGAAAATAATAATTAAATGGGGCAGAATAAAGAGTTAATTAAGGCTGATTGGAGTAAATTAAGGGTTAATAAGGGGTTAAACAGAGGAACATTTAATAAAAAACACAAAAAATATTTTTTTTTTTACTTGACAGGTTGCTTTAAACTAACTTTATCTGCAGATTGAAGTTCATCCCATTGATCTCTGATCTGTAGATGAAGAAACAGAAAGATACAAAAATAAACAATGTTTCTTTTTATTCTAGTGTTTCAGCGGCTGATGTTTATGTTGATAAACATTGTTTGGCTGGTTTTTTTTTTGATAGAGATCCAATTGCTCTTCTTCTTTAACACTGAACATTTTAACAAGAGGGAAACTCACTGACAGCTGAATAAGTGATCGGCTGTTAAAGTGGTTGTAAACCCAATAAAAAATAAAAAAATAAAAACTTGCAAGACTAAGCTATAATGAGCTAGTATGACTAGCATACTAGCTCATTATGCAGTACTTACCTTAGATCAAAGCCCCCAAAACCGCCCTTATCTCCCCCTCCGGCCGCAGACATCGCTCTGGAAGGTTACTTCTGGGTATCGCCGCTCCGGTGCTCTGATTGGCCGGAGAGGCGATGACGTCACCGCGCATGCGGAGCCGTCGAAGCCGTCATTATCCATTGATAAAACCAGCGTTGACAGTGCGGCAGGGCCGTTGTCTTAGCAACCGGAAACGCCAGCTTTTTGAAAAAAATGTCTGCTGTCAGTAGGGGAATCCCGCTGACAGCTGAAAGAACCAAGCCTGAAAGTATCGGTTTCAGGTATCGATGCATTTGCACAAGTACCAATACTCGTGCAAATGCTTAGTATCGGCACCAATACGGATCCCAGTTTATAATTATAAACTGGATCAACTACAGATATGTAAAACAGAAAAAAAGCAACATTATTAGGACACTGTAAAGGTGAAGTACATAAGTAAGCAGTAGACCAGGCCTCTTCCTACGTAAGCTATTGAAGAGGAAGTAAACCCTGATGGGTAGTATGCATCGCATACTAGCCCATTATGTTGCTCCTACCTGCAAACGAAGCCTGCGATGTCCCTGCTGATGGCCACATCCATCTTTACCCCTCTTCCCTCCGGGGGCCGTGGAATCCGGCTCTGTGACTGTCCGGAGTCGCGTGACGTCACTCCCATGCTAGTACGCCGGAGCCGACGGTCACGGCACAGGCCCTGTAGAAATGGCACGATCGTGTTCTTTCTTTAGTGCGCATGCGCCAATGACGTCGGCGCATGCGTATATGGTAAATATCTCCTAAACCCTGTACGTTTAGGAGATATTTCCAGGCCCTATAGGTAAGCCTTATTATAGGCCTACCTGTAGGTAAAAGTGGTGTGTAGGGATTTACAACCACTTTAATGGTTTTGTTCTAATTTGCAAGATTAGTATCAGTTTCAGGTTTCACTTAGGTTCAACAAATCTGTAAATGAAAAATTCTCTAAAGCCCTGTACACACGATCGGATATCCTATGGATTTTCGTCCGATGGATTTCTCCATCGGAAATCCGATGAAACTGTTTTTCATCAGTCTTGGCCACACACCATCAGTCCAAAAATCGACGGCAACAAAACGACGGCACGTACAACACGTACGACGGCGCTATAAAAGGGAAGTTCAAATCTAATGGCGCCACCCCTTGGGCTGCTTTTGCTGATTTTGTGTTACCGCTTGTTAGTAAAAGTTTGGTGAGAGCCGATTCGCGCTTTTCAGTCTCCGTGCTTTTTAGATCGTTTCCTGCTGTTCAGTTTGTGCTTGTGGGTTCGTATTTGTTCTTCAGTGCGTGCAGTCAGGTCGTTACTGCTTGGCAGTGTCTTCTTGGCCGTTCGTTTACTGTTTTTCAGGTCGTTCTTCTCAAGCCTTGCTGTTCCACGGTGCATTCTGTTTGAGTTCATTCTGACCAGGCGACCGGTTTAAAACCATGTTTGAGGTGCGTTCTCGTTCTCGAGCTCGTGCTGGCTATGGACTTGGTGTTGCGTTTAACACTGTAACCCGGGTTCAGTCCGTGAACAGGGTGAGGAGGAGTTCATGGACCAAGAATTGGTTGCTACAGCGGGACCAATTCTCTCATATGTCTCTGCTGCGGGAAATCCATGAGAATAATCCTGATGATTTCAGGAATTATCTCAGGATGACGGACCCCGTATTTCCCCGTCTGTTGGATTTGCTGTCCCCCTATATCACGAGGCCAGGACACTGTGATGCGCCAGGCCATCACTGCCGAGCAGAGGCTTATTGCCACGTTGAGATACCTGGCGACTGGGAGAAGCTTGCAGGACCTCAAGTTCACAACAGGCATCTCCCCCCAGGCTCTCGGGATCATTATCCCTGAAACGTGTTCGGCCATTATTCAGGTCCTGCAGAAGGACTATATGAAGGTAAGTTTGCTCCTTTAACATCACATTATATGTTTGGATTGTTTGCTACATAATTTTTTTTTCCCTCCTTCCCAAATCTGCCTGTTTGTAATATCCTTGGTAATTTTCCCCATGCATGTTTTTACCTCTATTGGTCTTTTTTTGGTGCCTACATGCCTATTTCCCTTCACTAACCTCTCCAGCATGCTATCCATGGCCCAAACACAGCTAGCCTATTTTTTTTACTCAGGATTGTTTTGGCTCCTTACCATCGTAGTTTAGCAATCCCCCTCCCCGCTAAAATGTTGACAAATGTTTTATTACTCATTCAAGTTCAGTAGAGTGGTCTAGCCTTTATTTGGGGCCCCCCAAATCACCTCAAACACCCCCCCCTTATTAATTTTTATAATGTCCCCTCAGGGGGGGGTGAGTCATGTGCTAAGTGGGCCTTCTTTTTAGGCCATGAAATACTGCCTTAAATAATAATGGTAGCCTGATGTTGGTCAACAATGTCTTTGTGTTATCTGTTTGCACTGTAAACTTAAAACGTACTAATGTCTTCTTTTTGTTTGACTCCACAGTTTCCTTGCACACCACAGGAATTGCTGACTGTGGCTGATCAATTTGCCCAGCGGTGGGACTTCCCCAACTGTGGAGGGGCAATTGATGGCAAGCACGTCCACATAGTGCCGCCACCCCGTTCGGGGTCATTCTATTTTAACTATAAAGGTTTCTATAGCATAGTGTTAATGGCGGTGGTGTCGGCACGGTACGAGTTCCTGTATGTGGACGTGGGGAAGAACGGCCGGATGTCCGATGGCGGAGTATTCGCTGAGACGGAGTTCGCTCACCATCTGCAGGCTGGGGGTCTTGCACTGCCTCCAGATGCAGAGAACGTGGAAGGACTACCGTTCGTTTTCATCGCGGATGAAGCTTTTGGACTTGGACCACACCTCATGCGGCCATTTCCCCAACGCACCCTCACCCCGGAGAGGAGGGTTTTTAATTACCGGCTGGCCAGAGCCCGGAGAGTTGTGGAGAATACCTTCGGGATAATGGCCAGCCGGTTCCGCCTGTTTCAGACAGCAATTCATTTGGCGGAATACAAGCTGAACACCATAGTTTACTGCTGCTGCATAATGCACAATTTCCTGAGACATTTTTCACCTTCATATCTGTCAACAGTTGGGCCTGAGGCCGGTCCATCCGAGATGACCATTCTGACCGGCCTCGACCCTGCCCGTACTGGCTTGGCCCCCCAAAGTGCCCGTGAAGTACGTGATAAATACGTTGAGTACTTCACGGGTAGGGGGGCCATCGCAATGCCAGACCACATCTGACTATTTGTATAATCCAAATAAAATGTTATCGTATAAAAAACATGGTTTTGTCATTCTTGATTTTTGGGTTTATGTGTCTCCAAAAAAAGGAAACAGTCATGAGATGAAAATTGTGCGTGATAGTTTGCCCAAAAAATCTAACTATGTGCCTTTTTTCTACACAGGATGAGGCCAGCCAGGAGGAAGAGGCGCAGGAATGTGGCAGGCAGGAGGAGGCAGGGCCAAGTGGCATGCAGCAGGTCCCCAGGCCTAGTGGCAGCACAGTGTCACAAGTGGCTCCCCTCCACATCAGACCTAAAAAAAATCGTAGGATGACACAGGTGGAGGAGGAGTCACTCAAAATGATACGTGACGCTGCTGCCATCATGAGGGCCCCCCTCAACCCTGTGGAGGGGTTTAGTACATACTTGGCGGACAAGTTACTCCAAATGGAGGCGGGACAACGTGCCCTCTGTGAGCACCTTATATATACTGCCGTACACATGGGGGCGAGGGGGCAGCTGACTGAGGCCACCCATCTGTCGCATCAGGCCAATCCTTCTCCTCCTTCTCCTCCTCCTCCTGCCACATTACCACCCCCAGTGGCCCGGCCTGCAAGGGTGCGTGGACGGGGCCGTGGAGGGAACGCTGCAGAGAGGCGTGGAGGGAACACTGCAGGGAAGCATGGAGGGAAGGCTACAGGGAAGAGCAAGAGGTGATTCCCTGGCTTCGAGCTGCTCTTCCAGAAGTTGCAGGTTGATGGAGTACCACAGCTTGGGATGATGTATGTCTTTGGCTGCTGCTCCTGATTTCATGCTGTTGTTTATTTTATTGTTCATCATAGTCATGTCTGCCTTTGGGGTCCAATGACTTCATATTTTCCGCTAATTTCCGAATTGTTTCCCTTCGTTTTTTGTTTGATATTTTACCAGAATAAATGGATATTTGATTTCAGCAAAAATACTTGCCTAATGTGTTTTTCTGGGGAGTAGCAATAACATTTCCTAAATACAATGTGTAATTAATAACAAGGGACACCAACGTCCATGAGGGAAAAATTAAAAAAAGAAATGTTGTTGTGAGAAATTAACACACAAAAAAATGCAAAAAATAAAAAAAATGTGAGGTCGGCCTTTAATAATAAATCATAATTCTTAATAAGATCGCAAGAAACAAGAAAGACATAAGTTTGTCAGAGCTCGTGATAAAGATCTGCAGCAAAAACGACATTTTAAACACCATTCTATAGCAAAATACAATGCGCTGCATTAAACGAAGCAATAACTTGCAGAATGCCGAATGTGCTCTCTCCATTAGGAACGCTAGTTTTACCAGAATGAGCGCTCCTGTCTTCTAATTCAGTCTGAGCATGCGTGGGTTTTTGATCCTATGGACTTGCCCATAGACGATCAGAGTTTTCGATCGGTTTTTTATCCATCGGAAAAATTTAAAACATGTTCTATTTTTTTAAACCGATGGAAAAAAGACCGATGGGTCCCATACACGATCGGTTTGTCTGATGAAAAGCATCCATCGGACGAAAATCCATAGGATATCCGATCGTGTGTACAGGGCTTAATTCTTTTCTCAGCTTTCAAAAGCCACTTTACCATGTTTTATATTTTACTGGCTTGTGGAACACCTTGTTATTTTAAAAATACACAGAAAATGGGGCAGTGAAGCATATCAGAAAATAAACAAGAAGCAAGAAGCTGCGAATCTAAATCCCTTGGCAACTTTGTAACCTATCCTAATAGTGGACACACTCAGATGACCTGACTAAAAATCAGTGCAGGTGTTGAGAGCCAAGTTTTAAGCCTCAGTAGAAACCCTTATAAAATTCTAAAGTAAAATATAGGAATTTCAGGGACACATGACCCTATTACTCAAGATAAAACCTTGAAAAAAAATACTCCAGCCACAAATCAAGTACATATAAATCTTTGTTATACAAGTTTATTGAAGGGCAATAAATGGGTAATAAAAGTTAAAGTCCAACTTCTGCAATTTTTTGGTTTTGACTAGACTTGGAAAGCAAATATTTCAGTAAAAGTGTTTGCTGTCCGAGACCCCGCTGGGGAGATTTCACCTCAATTCCTGTCCCCGAGACCAGACAGCTGGACAAAAAATGTTATAGTCATCATGGCAGGAAACCACCGACAATATTAATAACCTAACATTAGGGATGAGCCGAACACCCCCCCCCCCCCGGTTCGGACCAGAACATGCGAACAGGCAAAAATTTGTTCGAACGCGCGAACACCGTTAAAGTCTATGGGACACGAACATGAAAAATCAAAAGTGCTAATTTTAACGGTTAATATGCAAGTTATTGTCATAAAAAGTGCCCCAGGGGACATGTATCAATGCAAAAAAAAGTTTTACAAACGCCAGTTTTTTCGGGAGCAGTGATTTTAATAATTCTTAAAGTGAAACAATAAAAGTGAAATATTTCTTTAAATTTCATACCTGGGGTGTGTGTAAAGTATGCCTGTAAAGTAGCGCATGTTTCCCGTGTTTAGAACTGTCCCTGCACAAAATGTAATTTCTAAAGGAAAAAAAGTCATTTAAAACTACTCGCGGCTGTAATGAATTGTCGGGTCCCGGCAATACAGATCAAAGTCATTGAAAAAAACGGCATGGGTCCCCCCCACAGTCCATTACCAGGCCCTTCAGGTCTGGTATGGATATTAAGGGGAACCCCGCACCAAAATAAAAAAAATGGCGTGGGGTCCCCCCCAAAAATCCATACCAGACCCTTACCTTATATTTGGGGGGAACACCACGCTTTTTTTTTTTAATTTGCGGCAGGGTTCCCCTTAATATCCATACCAGACCTGAAGGGCCTGGTAATTGAATTTGGGGGGACCCCCAAGCATTTTTTTTTTTTATCAATGACTTTTCTATGTATTGCCGGGAGCCGACAATTCATTAATAGCCGCAAGTGAGTTTTAAATGACTTTTTTTCCTTCAGAAATGACATTTTGTGCAGGGACAGTTCTAAGCACGGGAAACAAGCGCAACTTTACAGGCATACTATACACATCCCCCAGGTACGAAATTTAAAGGAATATTTCACTTTTATTGTTTCACTTTAAACATTATTAAAATCACTGCTCCCGAAAAAACTGCAGTTTTTAAAACTTTTTTTGCATTGATACATGTCCCCTGGGGCAGGATCCGGGTCCCCAAACACTTTTTATGACAATAACTTGCATATAAGCCTTTCAAATTAGCACTTTAGATTTCTCCCATAGACTTTTTGAATTTGCCGCGAACACCCCAAATTGTTGGCTGTTCGGCGAACGGGCGAACAGGCAATGTTCGAGTCGAGCTCGAAGCTCATCCCTAGTTTTAAATTACTTTTTTTCCTTTAGAAATTACATTTTGTGCAGGGATAGTTCTATACACGGGAAACATGAGCTACTTTACAGGCATACTATACACATCCCCCAGGTATGAAATATAAAGGAATATTTCACTTTTATTGTTTCACTTTAAGCATTATTAAAATCACTGCTCTCAAAAAAACGTCAGTTTTTAAAACTTTTTTTGCATTGATACTGGGGCAGGACCCGGGTCCCCAAACCCTTTTTATGACAATAACTTGCATATTAACCTTTAAAATAAGCACTTTAGATTTCTCCAATAGACTTTTAAAGGGTGTTCCGCGGCTTTTCGAATTTGCCGCGAACACCCCAAATTGTTTGCTGTTCGCCGAACGGGCGAACAGCCAATGTTCGCTGAACGGGCGAACAGCCAATGTTCGAGTCAAACTCATGTTCGACTCGAACATAAAGCTCATCCTTACCTAACATACACTATATTACCAAAAATATTGGGACGCCTGCCTGTACACGCACATGAACTTTAATGGCATCCTAGTCTTAGTCCGTAGGGTTAAATATTGCGTTGGCCCACCCTTTGCAGCTATAACAGCTTCAACTCTTCTGGGAAGCTGTCCACAAGGTTTAGGAGTGTGTCTATGGGAATGTTTGACTATTCTTCCAGAAACGCATTTGTGAGGTCAGGCACTGGTATGAACGAGAAGGCCTGGTTCACAGTCTCTGCTCTAATTAATCCCAAAGGTTTTCTATCTGGTTGGGGTCAGGACTCTGTGCAGGCCAGTCAAGTTCCTCTACCCCCCAAACTCGCTCATCCATGTCTTTAAGGACCTTACTTTGTGCACTGGTCCAAATCATTTGGTGGAGGGGGTTTTTGGTGTGGGGTTGTTTTTTAGGGGTTGGGTTGGCCCCTTAGTTCCAGTGAAGCAGTGAAGGGAACTCTTAAGGCGTCAGCATACCATAGACATTTTGGACAATTTCATGCTCCCAACTTTGTGGGAACGATTTGGGGATGGTCCCTTCCTGTTCCAACATGACTGCGTACCAGTGCACAAAGCAAGGTCCATAAAGACATGGATGAGCGAGTTTGGGGTGGAGGAACTTGACTGGCCTGCACAGACTTCTGACCTCAAACTGATAGAACACCTTTGGGATGAATAAGAGCGGAGACTGTGAGCCAGGCCTTCTCGTCCTCATCAGTGCCTGACCTCACAAATGCGCTTCTGGAAGAATGGTCAAACATTCCCATAGACACACTCCTAAACCTTGTGGACAGACTTCCCAGGAGAGTTGAATAGGTTATAGATGCAAAGGGTTTTGGAAAAAGAGTGAGAATACCCCTAGGGGTTTTGAGTTGCAGCAATGATTAGAGGAGTAGAAATTATATATCAAAAGTTATAAATTTATTTGTAGTGGAAAATTATCATAAATAATAGAAAATCAGGACATGAACTCCAAAATACATATTAGTGATGAAACTAACATATAAATCTAAAACATCCAATTGGGTGTGATACCACATAAGAATTATATGAAAATAGGCGCAATTTACCCAACGCGTTTCAACCTAGACAAAAGTAGCGGCTTCTTCAGGGAGAGTAAGCTTTGCGCCCTTTAATTCTGTTAATAAAACAAATATAAATCAATAAAGTACAACGAACTATCAATAAGGCCCAGTGCACCTCACAATAGCACCTAATAGGGTGCACTGCTGGTGCATGTGGGATACCGAATGTTCAAAATATTCACAGTGTTGGGAAACATAGGGTACATACCCGAGTGGACATCAGCGGCCTTGACTAGTGATCACCAGGAAAAAAACACCGGTCAAAGACACCAGCGATGGCTCCCCCGAACTGGCAGGGGGAGGGGGTCAGATGGATTGCCTGGTAGGCACCGGGGAGACAGCAGAGGCAACCGGAGAACAACGCAGGCCTACGAGAGATCGCAACTTTGGAACCCCCCACCTCCAAGTGGGCAGTAGGGGGGGGATTAGCGGGGAAGGGCAAGGCAGGGGCCACCGAAGCTGACGGTCCCGTAGACACACAGCCTGCCTAGGCAGGTCGGGAAGGAGGGGGGGACCGGTGGGGAGGGGCCCCCCAACCCAATCAGACCCTAAAGGAAATATTCAAAAAGGTCGAATTTAGTATAAAATTATAAATATGGCAATAACAGCATATTATATTTATAGATAGGTTGTACTTGTGGTGAAAAGGAAAGGTGAGGGGAGAGGAAAAAAGAGAGAACACACAAAAGGAAAATTGAGTGAAAAAAATGTGTGAAGAGGGATGCAAAGGGTGGGCCAACTCAATATTAAACCCTACGGACTAAGGCTGGGATGCCATTAAAGTTCATGTGCGTGTAGAGGCAGGCGTCCCAATACTTTTGGTAACATAGTGTAGCTTCTAAATCTACAAATTTTGCTGGAAAAAAGTTGTCTTGTTGCAGTCTTTGCCCACCCACTGTCCTTAATAATAAGAAGGGCTTTGCTAGCATGATGACATCACCACTATTCCCAGCATCCTTGTACTGTGTTAGTAGGGTACTATAGTAATGCCCATCTTGGGGTGCCCTGCAATTACACAAAGTAGTTTGACTGACACTGGATGCCATGTAACCCAGAAGAGGACTAGCACTGGACCTCAAAGCAGGTGAGTCTTTGGGGACAGGGCTGAAGAGGAAAAGTATTGCAGACAACTGGACAACTTTAAAAAAAAGCAACTAAAATCCAGAATGGATTTTAAACTATGTTTACAACAAGATTTGAAGCCTAGAAATTAGCATTTCCTCCCTATCACATCTGAGCAGCCCATGTGACTATAGAGTCACACATATTGAGGTATACACAGTAATAAATGACAGCCCACTCCCTCCCTCCTCCTCCATGTCCACAAATAGCTAAACACAATAGGTGGGGGGGGGGGGGGGTTATTACATATAGATTATTGGAGGCTTCACCTGTCTCTTATTCTAAGACACAGGCTGGAGGGGCGTGACACAGTCTGTGACTGGCAGAAATCCTCCCACACCTTGTTATTGTCAAAAAATAATAAAGATTTGATTTCAAATTTATATTTGTGTGACAATTTAGAGCAGTTTATTGATACTAATTAAATATTTTTACTTTGTATTCCTAAGGCTGTTTTTTTTTTAACATGTGACTAGCAACAGAGAACTGGAAGCTCCTCCTACTTATGTTTCCCTGCAGACAGGCTGGGAAAGAGCTGGGTCATGTGACAGATATATTGATTAGGGAAAAGGTTTTTATTAAAATAATTACAGTGCTATCATCCACATCCAGAAATAGAAGGGAAAATGTAATTTAACCACTTCAGCCCTGGAAGATTTGGCCCCTTAACCGCTTGTCGACTGCCTCACACACTTATACGTCGGCAGAATGGCACAGTCAGGCAACGCAATGTATATATACGTCGCTTTGAATCTGCCGCCTAGCAGGCGTGCGCCCGCCGCGGTCTTCGTGACCATCCCCGGGGGACCCGCGGACTCGATGTCCGCCGGTGTCCCGCGATCGGGTAACGGAACGGCAGAACGGTAAGCCCCGCCCACACACAGTTAGAACACATCCCTAGGACACACCTAACCCCTTCCCCGCCCTCTAGTGGTTAACCCCTTCACTGCCAGGCACATTTACACAGTAATCAGTGCATTTTTATAGCACTGATCGTTGTATAAATGTGAATGGTCCCAAAATAGCGCCAAAAGTGTCCGATGTGTCCACCATAATGTCACAGTCACAATAAAAAGCAATAATCGCCGCCATTACTACTAAAAAATAAAAATATTATTAAAAATGCCATAAAACTATCCCCTATTTTGTAGACACTATAACTTTTGCGCAAACCAATCAATAAACGCTTATTGCGATTTTTTTTACCAAAAATATGTAGAAGAATATGTATCGGCCTAAACTGAGGGAAAAAAATGTTTTTTTTTAAATTGTTGCTTTATTTTTGTTTATAGCGCAAAAAATAAAAACCGCAGAGATGACCAAATACCACCAAAAGAAAGCTCTATTTGTGGGAAAAAAAGGACGTCAATTTTGTTTGGGAGCCACGTCGCACGACCGCGCAATTGTCAGTTAAGGCGACGCAGTGCCGAGTCGCAAAAAGTAGCCCAGTCCTTTGGCAGCCAAATGGTCTGGGGCTGAAGTGGTTAATGACCAGGCCATTTTTTGCGATACGGCACTGCGTCCTTTTTAACTGTCAATTGCGCGGTCTTCCAACACTGCACAAAAACAAAATTGACGTCTTTTTTTTCCCGCAAATAGAGCTTTCTTTTGGTGGTATTTGATCACCTCTGGGATTATTATTTTTTTACGCTATTGTGAGGGGGTTAGCTCGGCAGCGGGTGTGTGTGACCCCCGGGATGGGCTCCCCACACAAAACAGGCCCAGCAAACGGAGGTTGCGGTTTTCAAAATCAAAAAAGGTTTATTTTCTATTTACAGTGACAAAACACAGCAAAGCAAAAGAAACATAACCAAAATAAATCCTGGTCAAGTTGACCTCTGACTAAACATACAGGTTTCCTAACTAACAACTGGGATCAGCCTAGTGCTGTCCTAGTCCCTAAGTCCCTGGTTTAGTAAAAGTCCAAACAAATAGCCACACAGGCTTTGCCTCACCGCACAGGGGTTCACTCTCCCTAGACAGTCCACACAGGTCTGGTTCCAGGCATGAGCTAACATCTAATGAAGCTGGGAGTTCTTATAGAGGCCTAAATGAGCTGACAAGGTTCAGCTGGTCTCCTCATCTCTGTCTGCACGACGCCCCACACTCTCCCTAGAGGTATGAGTCATCCATGAGCCCACTAGCCTTATACAACTCTCCACCTAGTTGTATAAGTCGGCGTAAAGCCTGAATCTGGGCGAAATATATCTACCCCCCTGGATGCAACCAGGTGACTTTACCTTCCTGCTGTCACATACCCCCCCCTCTTGTTTTAACCTCGGGGTTGGAACACCAGCAATCAGGCATTCATGTACTCGAGACAAAGCATCCACATTCCCCATTTGAACGCCAGGGCGATGCTTTACTGTGAAGTTGAATTCCTGGAGGGCCAGGAACCACCTATTCACTCTTCTATTTGTTTCCTTGTTTTGAGCCATCCACTTTAACGGAGCGTGATCCGTAACCATGTCAAAGTGCCTACCTAGCAGGTAGTACCGAAGGGAATCTAGAGCCCACTTCACCGCTAAACACTCCTTTTCAACGGTGGCGTAATTTACCTCATGGGACTTCAACTTCCTGCTGAGGTAAATGACTGGGTGCTCTTCCCCGTTCCAGACCTGGGACAATACTGCTCCTAACCCCACATCTGACGCATCACTTTGTACGACAAAGTCTTTAGAGAAGTCGGGTGAGTACAACACTGGCTGGCTACATAAGGCTTGTTTCAAGAATTGGAATGCTGCCTCAGCCTCGGGGGTCCATTTAATCATGACCGACCCTTTCCCCTTCGTCAGGTTGGTTAGGGGCACAGCCTTAGAAGCAAAGTGGGGAATGAATCGCCGATAATACCCAGCGATTCCCAGAAAGGCTCGTACCTGCTTCTTGCTGTTGGGACGTGGCCAACTCTGGATGGCCTCGACTTTGTTGAGTTGGGGTTTTATTACTCCCCTCCCAATGGTGTACCCAAGATATTTGGCCTCCTCCTGCCCAATGGTACACTTCTTGGGGTTAGCCGTAAACCCCGCTTCCCGAACAGAGTCCAGGACTGCTTGCACTTTTGGCAGATGTGAGGCCCAATCTGTGCTATGGACAATTACGTCATCCAGGTAAGCCGCAGCATACTTTCGATGGGGCCTCAGCATCTGGTCCATTTTCCGCTGGAATGTGGCCGGCGCATTCTGTAACCCGAACGGCATTCTTTTATATTGGAACGCCCCGTCTGGGGTTACAAATGCGGTTTTCTCTTTGGCCGACTTGGCCAGGGGGATTTGCCAATACCCTTTTGTGAGGTCAAGAGTCGTCATGTATCGGGCTGTTCCCAGCCGGTCGATCAACTCATCTATACGTGGCATGGGGTAGGTGTCAAATTTTGTAACTTTGTTCAACTGACGAAAATCGTTACAAAATCGCCAGCTCCCATCCGGTTTAGGCACCAACACGATGGGACTAGACCAATCACTTTGGGACTCCTCTATCACCCCTAAGTTCAGCATTTTCTGTACTTCCTCCCGTATTGCCTCCCGTCGAGCCTCTGGGATCCGATAGGGTTTTAACTTCACCCTTTCACCGGGCGGGGTAATGATGTCATGCTCTACCCCAGATGTTTGTCCCGGCAGCTCAGAGAATACCTCCTTGTTGCGAAGCACAAACTCCTTAACCTCCTGTTGTTGGGGTTGTGACAAGGTGGCTGCTATTCCAACCTCAGGAATCACGCAACCAGTTTGAGCTGGTGACCAAGTGTCTGCGACTAGGGACTCTCTATCCCTCCAGGCTTTCAACAGATTAACGTGATAGATCTGTTCGGGCTTTCGCCTTCCTGGTTGTCTGACCTTGTAATTCACTTCGCTCACTTTTTCCATTATCTCGTAGGGGCCTTGCCATTTGGCAAGGAATTTACTTTCAACCGTAGGGACAAGTACCAATATCCTATCCCCCGGGGAAAAGGTACGGGTCTTGGCTCCACGGTTGTACACTCTCTGCTGTGCCAACTGCGCTTGGGCCAAATGTTCCTTCACGATGGGCATTACCTGTGCAATTCGATCTTGCATCAGGGCGACATGCTCAATCACACTCCTGTGGGGAGAACTCTCACTTTCCCAAGTTTCCTTGGCAATATCCAACAGCCCTCTTGGGTGTCTCCCATACAGTAACTCAAAGGGGGAGAATCCCGTAGAGGATTGGGGCACCTCCCTAATAGCAAACATCAAATAAGGAAGTAAACAGTCCCAATCCTTTCCATCTCTATCCACCACTTTCTTCAACATTTGTTTTAGGGTTTTGTTGAATCTTTCAACCAGCCCATCGGTTTGGGGGTGATACACAGACGTACGCAATTGCGTCACTTTGAACAATTTACACAGCTCTTTCATAACCCGGGACATAAAGGGTGTACCTTGGTCCGTAAGCAGTTCTTTACAAATACCCACCCGGCTAAAAACAAGAGATAGCTCTTTGGCTATGGTTTTGGCCGAGGTATTTCGGAGAGGGATCGCTTCTGGATAACGGGTGGCATAGTCCATTATAACTAATATGTACTGGTGCCCCCTAGCGGACTTGATTATAGGACCTACCAAATCCATGGCGATCCTCTCA
Source organism: Rana muscosa (assembly GCA_029206835.1). NCBI lineage: Eukaryota > Metazoa > Chordata > Amphibia > Anura > Ranidae > Rana > Rana muscosa. The sequence goes on along the minus strand of CM055126.1, from coordinate 203,032,493 downwards.
AACGGGACCTCAATGATGGGTAGAGGGACCAGCGGGCTACGGAAATGTGGCATCGGGGCCAACCTCTGACACACAGGGCAGGAGGAACAATAATTTTCTACGTCCTTCATCACCCCCGGCCAATAGAATCTCTGTAATACCCTCTCTCGGGTTTTCTCTGTCCCCAGATGACCTCCAAGAATGTGCCCATGGGCCAACTCCAACACCAACTTCCTGTAAGGTTTGGGCACCACAAGCTGCTCAACGGTTTCTTCTGCCCTTTTTGCCACCCGATACAGTAGGTCCTTCTCTACGCTGAAGTATGGGTAAGTGCAGGTATTATCTGGGTTCACTAACTCGCCATCTATTTTCACTACGTTTTCCCGTGCCTTTATTAGGGCGGGGTCTTTCAACTGTTCTGTGGCAAAGTTTTCCCTGTGAACCTCAAGATCAGAAAACTCCACAGACGGTAGGTTTTCGTCTGAGGAGGTGGGCTCCTCTCCAGTTTCTTGAGTCTCCCCTGCCAATACTGATAAGGGAAATTCCGGAGAGTCCTCACCACTCTCAGGGGAGTTCTGGCTATCACATTCCTGGTACATAGGGGCACCAGTGAGGGGCTCAGGATCATCCCACAGTTCCCAGAACTTCGGAAAATCCCTTCCCACAATGGCGTCATGCGGTAACTGAGATACTAAGCCCACTGGATGAGAGAGGGTACCTTTGGGGGTCTCGAAACACACTGTAGTCACTGGATACTCTCGGGTGTCCCCATGCACACAAATAACAGCTACCTTGCGATTCCCAGAGACCTCTGTTTTAACTAACTCAGCCTTTATCAGGGTCACAAGGCTACCTGAATCCAACAATACCACAACATTTCTACCATTAACACACATTTTGCATAAATGTTTCTCAGTTCCTCGAATGGCAGTGCATGCGACTGTCGCACACAGCGACTGACGTCTGCCCGTCAGAAAGTCACACTGCATGGGTTCCTCCACAACCGGGCAATTGGCTGCAATATGTCCCGCTTGCCGGCAGCGGTAGCAAACGATCCTTCTTGCCGCCTCTTGAGCCGCTGATTTCCCAGGCTGTTCTCGCCAAACTTGGGGTAGAGCTCCCACCCTCTCACTCTCTCCACCCTCACCCCTTGGAATCCTCTTATCCGCCCCTGGGGATGGTCTGGTCTTAGGGTGGAAAGTCCGAGTGTCTCTGGAAGAGGCCGTCAGGTTCTCTGTAGCCAAGTATTTCTCCACACGATCCACAAGACCATCGGCCGTCTCTGGGTCTCCATGGCTTACCCACTTTTGGATGGCAGTAGGAAGAGCTCTCAAAAACCGATCCATTACAACACGTTCCACAATCTTTGGTGCGGACAAAGTCTCTGGCTGTAGCCACTTTCTGCTCAGGTGAATGAGATCATACATTTGAGACCTGGGGGGTTTTCCAAGCTGGAAAGTCCAGTTATGCACACGCTGAGCCCGGACAGCCTGGGTGACACCCAGCCTTGCCAATATTTCAGCTTTTAGCATCACATAGTCTTTTGCTTGGTTAGGCTCTAGGTCATAGTAAGCTTTCTGCGATTCACCAGTTAACAGAGGAGCCACCAGTCCAGCCCACTGCTCCTCAGGCCACTTTTCTCTTTCAGCGGTCCTTTCAAATGTGGTCAAATATACCTCTGGATCATCCTCTCCAGTCATTTTTGTCAATAAACGACTCACCCCAAAGGACGCGGTATTAGTGGGACGGCTTTCCTCACTGGTCTGCGGACGTTGCTGCATTACTGCTTCCATCTGTTGTTGTAGTCTCTGCTCTTGCTTCTGCAACAGGTCTATGAAGCGGGCCTCAGATTGCTGCTGGGCTCGTTGCTGAGCCTCCAGACTCTGTTGCAAAGTTGCGTTTGTCTGCTGCTGGGCTGCAAGGCTCCTTTGCAAACCTGCATTTGTCTGCTGTTGATTGGCATTTGCTAGAGCCAGCTGCTTCAGTATCTCCTCCATGCTGGCTTAAAAAAAAACTGCCCGCATTCTCCACCAACTGTGAGGGGGTTAGCTCGGCAGCGGGTGTGTGTGACCCCCGGGATGGGCTCCCCACACAAAACAGGCCCAGCAAACGGAGGTTGCGGTTTTCAAAATCAAAAAAGGTGCGGTTTATTTTCTATTTACAGTGACAAAACACAGCAAAGCAAAAGAAACATAACCAAAATAAATCCTGGTCAAGTTGACCTCTGACTAAACATACAGGTTTCCTAACTAACAACTGGGATCAGCCTAGTGCTGTCCTAGTCCCTAAGTCCCTGGTTTAGTAAAAGTCCAAACAAATAGCCACACAGGCTTTGCCTCACCGCACAGGGGTTCACTCTCCCTAGACAGTCCACACAGGTCTGGTTCCAGGCATGAGCTAACATCTAATGAAGCTGGGAGTTCTTATAGAGGCCTAAATGAGCTGACAAGGTTCAGCTGGTCTCCTCATCTCTGTCTGCACGACGCCCCACACTCTCCCTAGAGGTATGAGTCATCCATGAGCCCACTAGCCTTATACAACTCTCCACCTAGTTGTATAAGTCGGCGTAAAGCCTGAATCTGGGCGAAATATATCTACCCCCCTGGATGCAACCAGGTGACTTTACCTTCCTGCTGTCACACTATATACACACACAACAATTTTGAAAAAAAAGCAACACTTTTTACTTTTTGCTATAATAAATATCCCCCAATATAAAAAAAATAAAATAAAAACATTTCTTTCTCAGTTTAGGCCGACATATATTCTTCTACATATTTTTGATTAAAAAAAAAACGCAATAAGCGTATATTGATTGGTTTGCGCAAAAGATATAGCGTCTACAAAATAGGGGATAGATTAATGCCATTTTTATTATTATTATTTTTTTTACTGGTAATGGCGGTGATCTGCGATTTTTATCGGGCCTGCGACAATGCGGCGGACAGAACGGACACTTTTGACTTTTTTTTGGGACCATTGACATTTATACAGCGATCAGAGCTAAAAATAGCCACTGATTACTGTATAACTGTCACTAGCAGGGAAGGGGTTAACACTAGGGGGCAATCAAGGGGTTAAATTTGTAACCTAGGGAGTGTTTCTAACTGTGGGGGGAATGTGGCTGACTAGAGGAGGAGACAGATTGTTGTTCCTACTTAGTAGGAACACACAATCTGTCTCCTCTCCTCTGACAGAACCGGGATTTGGGACATTCTTCATTCTTCCTCCATACTCCGGTTCCTTGGTTTCCAAATGAGATGCAAAATTTGCTCTCATCAGAAAAGAGGACTTTGAACCACTGAGCACCAGACCAGGTGTATTTTTCTTTAGCCCAGGTAAGATGTTTCTGACGTTGTTTGTTGTTCAGGAGTGGCGGCTTGACAAGAGGAATACGACATTTGAAGCCCATGTCCAGGATCTGTCTGTGTGTGGTGGCTCTTGATGCACTGACTCCAGCCTCAGTCCACTCCTTGTGAAAGTCCCCAACACTTTTGAATGGCCTTTTCTTGACAATCCTCTCCAGGCTGCGGTCATCCCTGCTGCTTGTGCACCTTTTTCTTCCACACTTTTCCCTTCCACATAACTTTCTATTAATGTGATTTGATACAGAACTTTGGGAACATCCAACTTCTTTTGCAATTACCTTTTTGAGGCGTTCCCTCCTTATGTAGGGTGTCAATTATGGTTTTCTGCACAACTGTCAGGTCAGCAGTCTTTCCCATGATTGTGATTCCTACTGAACCAGACTGAGAGATAATTTAAAGGCTCATGAACCCATTGCAGGTGTTATGGATTAATTAGCTGATTAGAGTGGGACACTTTGAGCCTAGAATATTGCACCTTTTCACAATATTCTAATTTTCTGAGATTGTGGATTTGGGGTTTTCATAAGCTGTAAGCCATAATCATCACAATTATGAGAAATCACGGCTTGAACTATCTTGCTTTGCATGTAATGAGTCTATCTCATATATTAGTTTTACCTTTTAGGTTGCATTAGTGAAATAAAAGAACTTTTGCACGATATTCTAATTTTTCCAGTTTCACCTGTATGTACTCGGCCCTTTTATAACTATGCACATTATGCCCTGCTTCTTATCTGAGTATTTAAGATTTCTTTTACCCCGTATTAAAACATTTTGCTTGTGCAGATAAAAATGTGGAAATGTGACATATCCAAGCATAAACATAATAAAACAAGACTAATATGGTTTTATCAAAAATCTATACATGTCTAGAAAATATAAGAAATGTATGTTACAATCCGCAGGGTGTACGAGCGATATGTTTTTAGTGGCCACAGAAATGGAACAGGACCCCAGCCACCCAAGCAGAAGAGAAGAAGGTCTGCCAAGCGGAGGACCAGAGTCAGGTCAGGCCTGGCTGTCATCAGGCAAACACACTGAGCAGACCCAGCGGGCAGTAGACATAGACAAGAATAGGTACAAGTGAGCACAGGGCATGATACCAGATGGCAGACTGGATTGCAGTCAGGAACAAGCAGATGGTTAGCAACAGATAGACATCTTGTTCAATACCAGCCAACAGGTGGTTACCAAAGGTCAAGTCAAGCCAAGGGTTAGCTCATGGATCAAGACTGAAGGAAGATCACACAATGCTACAAGTCTGCTGGTTTCCTACATGTTTGGGCATACATACCCGCTGTTCACAGACGCATGCCAGGGTACACATGTCAATATACCACAGAGCGCAGCTACCGTGCTGCAACTTAACCTCAAGGCCTCTGACTGCTACACAGTTTAGAATGGAGGAGCCAAGGTAATATCTTGTTTTCCCTGGATTGCTGCTTTGCTCTTTTAACCATGTTGGTAAGTAATTACTATATAATGCATTTTATTTAAGTATATGTGAATCCTCACCTTTTAAAACAACCCATTCAGTTTACCATAGAAATGAAAGGCAAAACATTTGTATATATATATATATATATATATATATATATATATACACATATACAGTATATATATATATATTAACAAATATATTGTTCCCCTTTTTTATAAGGCCCCTTTCACACTGGACGGGAGGTGCGTCAGCGGTAAAGCGCCGCCATTTTTAGCGGCGCTTTACCATCGGATTTGTGGCGCTTTTCGGCCGCTAGCGGTGTGGTTTTACCCCCCACTAGCGGCCGAGAAAGGGTTAAAAACTACCGCAAAGCGCCCCTACAGAGGCGCTTTGCCAGCGGTATAGCTGCGGTGTCCCATTGATTTCAATTGGCAGGAACAGTGGAGGAGCGGTATACACATCGCTCCTTCATCGCTCCAAAGATGCTGCTAGCAGGACCTTTTTTTACCGTCCTGCTAGCGCACTGCTCCAGTGTGAAAGCCCTCGGGCTTTCACACTTGAGACACTGTTCTTTTTTTTTTTTTATAATTCATCTTTATTTGACAAAAAGTTTTTTCTTACAAAGACATTTACTGTCTTTAGCCAGGCAGTAACAAACAAACACAATACAGAAAAAAAGGAAAAAAAAACACATAGTATTAATGTTTACACTTTGACTATCGAGAGTGGCCCTCTCCGTCTTATCTCCTCAAAAAAAAAAAAAAAAAAAAGGGCGGGTGGGGGGTTGGGGGTTGGGGGTTGGAGGGGAGGGAGAAAGGGGAAGAAGAAGGGAGAAAGGGAACATATATATAAAAAATAAAAAAAAGCAGCGGCTGTTTCAGGTCGGTTTGCAGGCGCTATTTTTAGCACAATAGCGCCTGCAAAACGGCCCAGTGTGAAAGGGGTCTAAGTTATTGCATACTTCAGCTGATTAAGAAACTCAGAGGGCTGGGGGAGGAGAAACAGCAGGACACTGGTCTCCCCAGTGAATGGCTGTGCAGGGGGGGGGGGGAGCATGCCAACACAAACCTGATCATTGGAGGAGAGGAGCCTTCACAGCTAGAGAACTAACAACGCAGTGCTCTCATGCTTAGTGTGGTCAGTTTTTAGGAAAATAGAGGGACTGACAGGAATACTAGGGATTTCACACATAGGAAGCAATACAAAGAGAACAGGATAATTTTTCCTACAGGTACATGGTACAGCATGCACATATTGGGAATATGAAATGTTGGGTTTACATATTCTTTAGGCACTGCTGTGCTAGTCAATAACAGATATAGCAACAATGCCTGCGGCTCGCTCCCACTGTGATCACACACAGCGGGATCCCAGCAGCAGGTAACCGCAGACTCAATGTCCGCTGGCACCTGCCGATGATCGAGCAGAGAGGCAAAGCGGTGGTCTGCCTATGTAAACAAGGCAGATCGCCATTCTGACAGAAGGGAAGGCATGGATCCTGTGTCTCTACAAAGCAAGGACTAGTAGAATCTATGTCTTCCCCTATTAAAAGCACCTCCCACATTGTACTAAAACACTGGTTAGGCACACTGTTAACCCTTTGATCGCCCCTGCCAGTGTCATTAGTACAGTGACAGTGCATATTTTTTTAGCACTGATCACTGTATTAGTGTCACAGGTCCCCAAAAAGTGTCAAAAGTGTCATTTAGTGTCAGAATGTCTGCTGCAATATCGCAGTCCTGCTATAAGTCGCTGATCGCCGGCAGTACTAGTAATAAAATAAATAAAAATATCCCATAGTTTGTAGATGCTATAACTTTTGTGCAAACCAATCATTATACGCTTATCTTATCTAGCAGAATACATATTGGCCTAAATTTATGAAGACATTTGATTTTTACATTTTTCTTTATTTGGTGTGTTTTCTAGCAGAAAGTAAAAAATATAGTTTTTTTCAAAATTGTTGTTTTTTTGCTTATAGCGCAAAAAAATAAAAACCGCAGAGGTGATCAAATACCACAAAAAGAAAGCTCTATTTGTGGGGAAAAAATTACAAAACTTTTATTTGGGTACAGGGTCGCTCGACAACGCAATTGTCAGTTAAAGTAACGCAGTGCTGCATCGCAAAAAATGGCCTGGTCATGAAGGGGGGTAAACCTTCTGGAGGTCAAGTGGGTAACCTTTGGATGTATCTCAACAAAACAGGAAATCTCTATTACGGGGTGTCTAAAAATGTTTCTTGTATCTCAGTGCAGACTTTTAGGAAAATCAGTGAGCCAATCACACAAGCAGGAAATTACATTTCTGGTAGTGTTTTGTGTACAATGTTGCCATATTGTATTCAACTGTAAGGAGAATTACAGCGCTTGCAAATTGAAAATAAAAATCGTTTTTAGTAACATTAAATGACAACATAGCTTGTGTAGCAATTGTATAGGATAAATTATTTTCTTTATTTGCTAAAAAAAAATCCATGAAATTAGTTAAAAAACAACAAATCCTGATCACTTCCCCAGAGTAGTAGAATGTTAACATTAAATTGATCTGGTCACAGTGTGTTAAAAAAAAAATGTTGGGGGAAAAAAAAAGAAATTTAATAAATACATTTTTTTTTTCTCGTACTGTCACCAGTCAGTGTTTCTGATCACCCTCACACCAGTTAAATGATGTATGCACTGGTGACAGTATATATAAAAAAAATTGTGAACATTTTTTTTTTTTTAATTCTTAATTTTCCAAAAATTATGCCAAAAAATTACAACTTCAAAAAACTTGCCATGCCTTATACTAAATACCTTGGACTGTCCATTTTCCAAAAAAGGGGTCATTTGGGTGATATTTGTACTGTCCTGGCATTATTGGTCCTCAAGAATTGAGGTCCATCAGTACATCAGGATTGATCAATTTTCAGGTATATACCATAGTTTGTGGATTCCATAACTCTCCTACAGACTAAATAATATACACTGATTTGGGTTATTTTCACCAACAAAATATAGCAGAATACACTTTGGCCTACATTTATGAAGAACAACAATTTATTTGCAATTTTGTTTAACAGAAACAAAGAAAAACATGTTTTCTTTTCACAATTGTCAGTATTATTTTGTTTATTTAGCAAAAAATAAAACCCAGTGGTAATTAAATACCACCAAAAGAAAGCTAGTTGTGTAAACAAAATTATAAAAATGTTGTTTTGTTACAGTGTTGCATGACCGCGCAATTGTCATTCAAATTGCAAAAGTGTCACCTATCAGTGCCGCCTATCAGTGCCCATCAGTGCTGTCTATCAGAGTCACATATCAGTGTAGCCTCATCAGTGCCCATCAATGCCACCTCATCAGTGCTACCTCAGTGCCTATCAATGCAGCCTCATCAGCGCACATCAATGAAAGAGGAAAATTACATATTTATAAAATGTTATTATAGAAAGAAAAACGTTTTTTTTTTTTTTAAGTTCTCGGTCTTTTCTTATTTGTTAAGCAAAAAAAATAAAAACCCTGTGGTGATTAAATACCACCAAAAGAAAGCTCTAGTTGTGTGAAGAAAATGATAAAAATTTAGTTTTGCTACAGTGTTGCATGACCAGGCAATTTTTATTCAAAGTGCAACAGTGCCACCTATCAGTGCCGCCCATCAGTGCCGTCTATCAGTGCCCATCAGTGCCGTCTATCAGTGCCCATCAGTGTCACATATCAGTGCAGCCTCATCATAAAAATCTGTGTGGATACAGTGTTGTGTGACCTAGGCAGGAAGGGGGTGAAAGTGCCCGGTACTGAAGTGGTTAAACAATCAACAAAACTCAACAGTGTCTCTTCAATATAAACCACAAATAAAGTCTCTCAAAGTGAAATCTTGTTCTGTAATTATTCCTTTCCACTGCAAATCTGTTATTCCAGTAATGTCCCCTCTAAAGCACTCACCAGTTTCCTCATCCACTCAATAAACATAAAAGGTAACAGACTCTACATAGTGCTTTATCTTTAAAACCACCTAATTCATTCTCTTCCACCTCCAGAATAACGCTCACATTAAAATCAGTGAAGCGTGCCACATATATCCACCATTTGTACTATCATGCTCCTCTAATACACCATGCACTCTCCAATGTTTTTATCGGCCCTTCGTTGCTTCCATATTTAATGGCGTCATCCAGCAAATCCCAGCCCTACGCGTTTTGTCACCTGGGTCACTTGACTTCATCAGGGAATGTGTGAACAGTTTATTTGTCTTTGGTAAATAAACCCCTTAAAGTTAAAATAAGGAAACACAAATTGTAAAACATTTAGAATTTTTTAGATAAACTTTTTGAGATATATTGTATGTACTCTAGTGACCCCTATAGAAAATGATTTAGTACTTTAAAACTGCTGTTTTTTTTTTTTTTCTGAATTATTTGATGTAATTTAAACGTAAAATTAATAATTCCCTGCCTTAACCACTTGACCTCGGTCCTGCAACACTGTACCCAAAATGTATGTCATTTTGGACAATAGTTGGGGGATCTCTCCATTACTGCTGATCTTGTCTTCAGGTCTGTGACACAATGATGAATGCCACGTCATGATCACCCTCAGGGACCCCTTCAACTGGACTTTGCTGCAACATTCATCTGCAGGTATCTCTATTTATAACTATATATACCCAGGTTTATGTGCACAATTCCACCAGGACTCTTGTTGGGCCCTTTACTGATCATACCTGTTTGCACATTGGTTGTATGTACTATTATAATTTTTTTCTTATATAAAGCTTGTATTGTATCCATACTGGTGTGCATCTATATACTTATGGTTTATGTTATATGCTGGCTGCAGTAGTTCCTCTGCTCCAAATTACTTTGAATAGCCTACTAGTTACATTTCCTAGCAAGGAAATCCCTTCTGTTCACAGAGGCCCTCTCCTGGGTGGAGGCACTGCCAACTTTATTATCAAACCCACTCTTCAACTTAGCGAAGGATCTGGTTCTTTTATTTATCCACAGGTTTAGGTTTAGGTTTAGGTTTATCCACAGGTCTCCAAACTCCTGTTTGGGGAGGGCCATTTGTCATAACCCCCGACCCCAAAAGAGGGCTACACAGTAATGACATACACTGACTTCTGGACTCCATGCGACAACCCCTGTCTCAGGACGAGCTTTGTGATCCTTATTCTCATTATGGCAATGCACAGTTCAGCTTTATTAGGTAATATAGATGGTAACTTTAGAACAATTTTTTTTTTTTTTTAAATAGACAGTGACAACTATATTGACTTTAATAGGTACCATTACAGACCCTGGTTAAGGAATGCCACTTTTGGGCAGTCAAAGAAGCTAAGGAGGAACTGTTCCCTCAAGCATGCAAGTCAAAGATTTTAAACATCATTTTATGGCAAAAAATAATCCTCTATTAACAGTGTAGGAGTTTAACCCAAAACATGTGTAAACAACCTGCTAGCAAGGAGCATGAAAACACATCCATTCAGGTTCACAAATGACCAGGTTCAACAGCCATCGCCAAACACATATTTGTTGGACTCTCAAGCCTAGTACACACGACCGAGAATTTTGTCGTAAAAAAAACTGTCGTTTTTCTCGACGAGATTCTTGTCAAGCTTTCCTTTGCATACACACTGTCAATTCCAAATCTCGTTGTTGTAAAGCGCGGTCACGTACAACACGTACGACGGCAGTATAAAGGGTAAGTTTGATTCCAATGGTGCCACCCCTTGGGCTGCTTTTGCTGATCTCGTGTCACCGCTTGTTAGTAAAAGTTTGGGGAGAGACGATTCGCGCTTTTCAGTCTTCGTGCTTTCAGTTCGTTTTAGCGTGAATAATGTGCTATCTCCATTACGAACGCTAGTGTTACCAGAAGGAGCGTTCCCGTCTTATACTTGATTCTGAGCATGCGCGATTTTTTAAGACTCGGAAAAGCATACACACGACCGTTGGAAACAGGCAGATGAGAATCCCGACAAGAAAAACGAGAATCCTGAGGAGAAAATAGAGAGCAGGTTCTCTATTTTTCTCGTCGAGATTCCCGGCAGTTTTCTCGACGAGAAACCATACACACTAACGGTTTTCTCGGCAAGAAAGCTCTCCCGACAGTTTTCTTGTCGTTTCTTGACGAGAAAACTGGTCGTGTGTACGAGGCTTAACACTTGGAGGTGGCACTCCTACATGTCCTTGAAATTTTAGTAGGATCAGGACCGTTTCCACCATGAAGAAAGGTGATTACTACAACCACTACCACAAGTCTAATATAAAGCCTCGTACACACGACCGGTTTTCTCGTCAAGAAATGACAAGAAAACTGTTGGGAGAGCTTTCTTGCCGAGAAAACCGTTCGTGTGTATGGTTTCTCGTCTAGAAAACTGCCAGGAATCTCGACGAGAAAAATAGAGAACCTGCTCTCTATTTTGTCGTCAGGATTCTCGTTTTTCTCGTCGGGATTCTCATTGGTCGTGTGTATGCTTTTACGAGTCTTAAAAAATCGCGCATGCTCAGAATCAAGTATAAGATGGGAGCGCTCCTTCTGGTAAAACTAGCGTTCGTAATGGAGATAGCACATTCGTCACGCTAAAACGAACTGAAAACACGAAGACTGAAAAGCGTGAATCATCTCTCCCCAAACCTTTACTAACACGCAGTAACACAAGATCAGCAAAAGCAGCCCAGGGGGTGGCGCCATTGGAATCTAACTTACCCTTTATACTGCGGTTGTACGTGTTGTACGTGACCGCGCTTTACAACGACGAGATTTGGAATTGACAGTGTGTATGCAAGGAAAGCTTGACAAGAATCTCGTCGAGAAAAACTACTGTTTTTTTTAAGACGAGATTCTTGATCGTGTGTACTAGCCTTTCCTCTTTGAGACCCCACAAAGTCATACTAGGCTTGTCCATCAACAGAAACTTCACTAAACTCCCACAAGTTCCTGTTCAATTCATTCATTATCATTGTCTATCAATTTTATCTATTGATGCCTCATTTTCCTTTTGCCTTAAGCCTTTCCTGGGTTTAGGTACTTTATTGTCCATCATTATGTGGGTAAACAATTTAAGTTTATGTTTCATTTCCAAACCTTCAAACAAGCAGTCTCCTGATATCTCCTGGAGTATTTGGTGATTTCATTTTCTTATAGCCCAGGGGATTTGTAATGGTTTTCTCCAAATCCACAAAAAAATGAAAGCTATCCAATCTCTATTTTCCCTCTCATGGTCCAACTCTCACAGCCATACTCTATCACAGAGAGGACCAGACCTTAGGCCTTATTATGCACCCTTGTTGGAAATGTGGTGACTAAGCCCCGTAATATCTTGTCTGGGTTTGTTTTATGATTTCATGACTGTAATCTTCATTGACACAGATCCACAACTACAACTATTAATATATCAGGTTTTTTTTTTATATATATTTATTTCTCATTAACATGTCTAACAAGGGCTTTATATAATTTATACACTTAGCACATTGGGAATAATTTATGCAAACATCAATATTTATTTGATGAATTGCAATATTTAATGTATAGTTTTTTTTTTTTACATAAACAGGACCTTGACTGGAAATAATGCTTTAATTTATGCCTAATCATTCATTAATCTTTAATTACTGCTTAGTAAAGTGTCATTTTAATATTGTGTTTAAGGAAATCACAGTGGTTAAATGTATTTATTGTATAATTTGAGAGTATATAAATCCTGTATAATAATAATAGTATATGAGTGATATTGTATATAGCCACTCTGATACTTGAGATAGCTAGGAGTCCGATTTTTGTTAATTTAGTTTGAGGGAGGAACTTTCTCCAGACAATGGTAAGGCTAGTTCATCATTTTTTTTGTATAGGAGGCCCGACGTTTCATGTGCAGATGTTGAGGTTCTTCTCTCTTAAGACCCTGGTGCCCAACCTGCAGCCAAGAGACCACATGCCATCCTCTGGTACTAGCTAAGTCTTTTTTGGATCCCTGTCTACCATTTGTTCTCCTGGATTGTCACCCTCTCACACTTTGTCCAATTGGAGGCTTCAAGTTGCCATGACGACACACATTGTACAGACATGATCCACAGTTGTCCCCATCAGGAACAGGGATCAGCAGAGAGATTTCAGCTAAATTGAATTTGGGGCAAAATTATTGATTTTGTCGCCCTCAGAATTTTGCCCAAGCAGAAACTCTCACTTTTACTTATTGATTTGAAAAGGACACAAATTTCGTTTGGGTACAACATTGCATGTCCGCACAATTTACAGTTAAAGCAGCGCAGTGCAAAATTCTGAATTCACCTCTGGTCCTTTGGCTACCAAATGGTCCGGGGCTTAAGTGGTTAATCAAAATTTGCTTTAATAAATCTTTTTTTTCATCTAGAGGGGACTTTTCGAGAATGTATTTAGGGTAGGCTTTGTTATTTCATTAAGTGTTTTTTGTACAGTATTTGTGTTTTTTTTATTTGTGCATTGTCGCTTTCAATTTTTTTATTTTACTTTTTTCATTTTATTTTTATTTTTTTTTCTGTGAAAAAAAATTAAAATAATGAGGATTAAGAAGGGGCCTTTTTGACACAAGAACAGGTCCAGGACAGTGTAAAAGAGCTTTTGTATTCCTGAGGAACCATGTAAAGCTCTTTGCATCCATATAAACCACTTTCATTAAACTTTCCCTTTTAAAGTGTTTTCTATGCATTTAGGTAAAAAAAAACTTCTGTGTTCTGCACCCCAGCCCTGGACTGACATCCGTGATATTAGCAGAGAGCGGACTTCAGCCTGCTCTCTGCTGAAAGCAGGTCACAGGAGTGCAAAACGAACTGCACTCCTGTGATCCATAGAAATAAGTACAGCCAAACGAGCTTTGGCTGGACTTCTCCTTTGCAAACCACATGCCGACTGGCTCACACCAATAAACATTGGCAAAATGGCACGGGTGCACAAAACAACGTATGGGTACGTTGTCTCCTTTAAGAGCCGCTGGAGGCGCACGTGCGCGCCCCTGCTGCACGGCAGGGACCCGATGCGCGTGGCCGGCAGGCGCAATTGCTACCGGCCACCCGCCATCACGGGCACGAGAGTCATAATGGGGATTTGTGTATGTAAACACACAAACCCCTGTTCTGTCAGGGGAGAGGAGACAGATCGTTTGTTCCTAGTAAGTAGGAACAGCGATATGTCTCTTCCCCCAGTCAGTCCCATCCCCATACAGTAAGGGAACACACAATTAACCCCTTGATCACCCCCTAGTGTTAATCCCTTCCCTACCAGTGACATTTACACAGTAATCAGTGCATTTTTATAGCACTGATTGCTGTATAAATGACAATGGTCCCAAAAATTTGTCAAAAGTGTCCGATCTGTCCGCAATGTCACAGTACTGCAAACAAACACAGATCACCGCCATTACTAGTAAAAAAATATATAAATATGCCATAAATCTTTCCCATATTTTGTAGACGCTATAACTTTTGCGCAAACCAATCAATATACGTTATTGTAATTTTGTTTACCAAAAATATGTAGAATAATATATATTAGCCTAAACTGATAAAGAAATTTGTTTTTTAAAAATATTTTTGGGGATATTTATTATAACAAAAAGTAAAAAATATTGTTTTATTTTTCAAAATTGTCACAGTTTTTTGTTTATAGCGCAAAAAATAAAAACCGCAGAGATGATCAAATACTACCAGAAGAGAACTCTACTTGTGGGGAAAAAAGGACGCAAATTTAGTTTGGGTACAGCATTGCATGACCGCGCAATTACCAGTTAAAGTGGTGCAGTGCCAAATTGTAAAAAGTGCTCTGGTCAGGAAGGGGGTAAAATCTTCCGGGGCTGAAGTGGTTAAAATCCTTGCAATGTACATAGATCACCCGGGGGGAATGTTTTTTTCTCAACAAAAGGATCACACACTTTACCGATGGTGTGGATACCGTTGGAAGGATTCTTTTTATCACATTTGGACTTTTTATTTCATTTATCTCATATTTTCAAAAAATTTTCACTGGTGTTTTTAGCGCAATTCTATGTACGATTGGGTATTTAATCACCACTGGGTTTTTTGCTAAACAAATGAAAAAGACTGTAAATTTGGGGAAAAAATTTTCCTTACTGTTATAAAATTTTCCTTACTGTTAAAAATTTTTCCTTACTGTTATAAAATTTTTGAAATAGGTATGCTTTATTAGGTAATATAGACAATGAGGCAGCACTGATAAGGTGGCACTAGCGCGAGAAGCGTGATCACTGGAGGACGTCCATAGACACCCTCCAAAGAATTTGAGCCCGCGCTGTAGCCCTCTTTTGGCTATAGCATTGGGGCAGGAAGAGGTTAAAAAGCGAGACCTTTGCGAAATGCGTCAATCCACCATACCAACTTGGAACTATAAACACATGCTGACCACATGCAGCTAGATATGCATGATCCTGGTTCCTATGCCTTTTGTTTGACAATAGCTTGCTTATTTGCCCTGGCCAGAATTGAATAACAAGATTCACCTCCCATAGAATTCAGTGGGGCTTACTGCAAAGTTAGCCAAATTGGAATATCAAGCAAAATTTGCAAAAATATTTGTGAACTGAATCCAGGTAGTTTCACTCATCCCTACTATAAAATCTTTTTTTTTTTTTTGCAATCAATAATAAGACGTTTAAATTTTTTTTTTAGCACAGGTGTTCCTTCCTCTGCCTGTGGTTATTCAGATTTTCTAGAAATAGACAGAGAACCTTTCCACGGCTCCTCTGACCCTACATTTTTGGAACAAACAAGAGACAAAAATACTAGAGCTATTTTAATCTATTCCGCTATCACTACCTGGAGGAAAAACTTGCTAGATAAATTAGGCATATGTCAGGCCTCCACATATACATGATAATCAGTTTCTTAAACAGAATCCGCTTGTTAACCATGCAATGTGGCGCTTGATACTTGGCGCTGTTTGTCCGCGTATTTTTTTTTTCTACCTGTGTTGTGATTCGAAAAAATAAATCATTGCCTAAGAATATTAATAATGTTTGCCCTTCCTGCAGAGCCTCTTAATTGTCGTCATACGTGTCAAGGCAATACATGCGTGTGCTGTCAGGTTTTCATATTTTCCTCTATTTCCGTGCGCTGTTTGAAAACCAATAGTTTGAAAATAATTCCCTATCTGAATTTCAGATGACAGTATTAAACTGTGTCATTATGTCCCTGAGATTACCCCGACTTTATTGCTTTTTATTAAGGCCATTTCTCTTCGACAGAACAAACTCTTTAATCAGATATGACATATCCACATGTGTCATGATTGCATTGTCCCCGAGAATGTATGAGTTTATATTTCACCTGGTAATCTTTGATATTGATTCAGAAGCTGTTGTTATTATTTTATTGATTATTGTTTTAATTGATCTCTGTAGTATCAATATGTCACTATAAGTGTATTTCAACCCAAAAAACAACATGTAATATACTGCATGTATTAAAGAAGAAGTAAACCCTGATGGGTTTTACTTCCTCTTTATTTCCCTGCAAAGGTAAAGCATAATGGGCTACTATGCATCGTGTGTCACTTACCTGAAACCGAAGCCTGCAATGTCACCGCTGTCCCCTGTACAGGAAGCGTCCATTCTTCACCCCTCTTCCTTCTGGGAGAGCGGACTCTGGCTCTGTGACTGGGCGGAGTCGCGTGACGTCACGTGCGGGAGCGGCCAATCACGGCATGACCCCTCTAGTAACGGTACAGCGTGCCCTTTCTAAAGTGCGCATGCACCGAATACATTGGCGCATGCACAGAAGACATCGGCGTACGGGGACATTGTAAATATCTCCTAAACCATGTAGGTTTAGGAGATATTTCCAGCATCTACAGGTACTTCTTAACCTTCCTAGCGGTATTCCCGAGTCTGGCTCGGGGTTAAATTTCAGCACCAAAAGCGGTAACCCCGAGCCAGACTCGGGCAGCGTTGCAGTGATCCAGGCAGGAGTTACTTACCTTGTCCCCTGGATCCTGCGATGCCTCTCCGCTGTGTGATCGAGCCGTCATCTCGCTCGATTCACACAGTGCCGAATGCCGCCGAGCTCCGTTCCCTGCGACGTTACGACGCACGGGGACGGAGATCAGCGCCAAATTCAAAAAAGTTAAAACACAGTACACATACAGTAATCTTACAGATCACAGTACTGTATGTAATAATTACACACCCCCTTTGTCCCTAGTGGTCTGCCCAGTGTCCTGCATGCACTTTTATATAATAAAAACTTTTTTTTTCTGCCTGGAAACTGGAGATTGTCCATAGCAACCAAAAAGTGTCCCTTTATGTCAAAAGTGGTTTTAGACCAGCTAGAAAACAGCGATAATAAATTAGAATCACTCGCAGAATTAAGCGATAGTGATTTGTGGGGAAATTCGTCATCAAACACTGAAAAACACTTTTATTATTATTATATTATTATTTGTTATTTTATTGTTAAATTATTTTATAGTTATTTATTTTATTATAATGTATAATTTTGTTTTTTGAACTTTATCATACCCGGGATGTTTACTAGACTCTGGTTTGGACAGATTTAAGTGAGTTATTCCTAAGAATTACAGGCCTGCAATATAAAACGCCAAATTTCAATGCAGAATAATGGTACCGCTTTCAGCACCTAAAATCTGACAGAATCATACCGCCAGGGAGGTTAATATAGGCTTACCTGTAGGTGAAAGTGGTTTCACAAGGTGTACAACCACTTTAAATTGCTGCTTATCAATTCTTAGATGTGGTGACTGCATTTGTTTTTCTTTTCTTTTTTCACCTGCTGATCTGGCCAGTAAAGATGTACAACCCATCAGAACTACCGAACACGAACAGGGGAAAAGTTCTAACCTGAACACGAACCCCATTGAAGTCTATGTTAGCCGAACAGGAAAAATCAAAAGTGCCCATTTTGAAGGCTTATGCCGCGTACACACGACCGTTTTTCCCGTCGAAAAAAATGAAATTTTTTCCTTTGGACGAGAAAAACGATCGTCTGTGGGCTTTTTGTCGTTTTTCTCAACGGGAAAAACGGCATTAATCACGACGAGAAAAATTAGAACATGCTCTAATTTTTCTTGTCGTGATTCCCGTCGTTTTTTTCCGCGGCAGTTTTCCCATAGGGAAACACTGCCGCGGAGCCCACACACGGTCGTTTTTCTCGCCCAAAAAAAAAATGTCGGGAAAAACGGATGTGTGTAGGGAACCAAGCCGTTCCCTCGTTTTTCCCGTCGATTTTCTCGACGGTGTTTTCACTGTCGAGAAAATCTATCGTGTGTACGCGGCATTTTATGCAAGTTATTGCCATAAAAAGGGTATGGGGGTCCGTGTACTGCCCTGGGGGACATCTATCAATGCAAAAATAATTTTTAAAACAATCGTATTTTTCAGGAGCAATGATTTTAATGATGCTGAAAGTGCAACAATAAAAACGAGAAATTCCTTCTTTCTGCTCCCCTTTCTCTCCTTTCTTCCTATCCTTTCTCTTCACCTTTCAGCTACTCTCCTCGGGATGCAAATCTTTCAGCTCTGACCAATCTATCTGCCTATCATACTGGGACTGGACTTCCCCCCGAAGGTCAGACCTACAAATGCTCTCAAATGCTTATCCTACAACTCAATCACTCTCAGATTCAAGGACTCTTATGCCGCGTACACACGACCGTTTTTCATCATGAGAAAACTGCCATTTTTTAGATTGGTCGTGAAAACCGGTCGTGTGTATGCTCAATAGCAGTTTTCTCAACGAGAAAACTGCCTGTCAAAAAATAAGAACCTGCTCTATTTTTTCTCGTCGTTTTTCCCGTCGTTCTTTTTCTCGTTGCGAAAACCGCTCGTGTGTATGCTTTTCCGAGGGGAAAAATACACGCATGCTCAGAATCAAGTATGAGATGGGAGCGCTCGTTCTGGTAAAACTAGCGTTTGTAATGGAGACAGCACATTTGTCACGCTGTAACGGACTGAAAAGCACGAGGCTGAAAAGCGCAAATCGTCTCTCACCAAACTTTCTTAACACGAGATCAGCAAAAGCAGCCCAAAGGATGGCGCCATCCGAATGATACTTCCCCTTTATAGTGCTGTTGTACGTGTTGTCGCACGTGTTGTACGTCACCGCGCTTTGCTCAAGCGTTTTTTTTTTCATGAACGTGTGTATGCAAGACAGGCTTGAGAGGAATCACGATGAATCACGTCAAGAAAAACATTGGTCTTTTGCATGACAGGAAAAACGGTCGTGTGTACGTGGCATTAGACACTGGTCTGTTTGCTAACTATGAGACAACTCCGACTGGAGTCCCCAGTACTCAATCTTGGTTCATAGGAATCATAATGGTTCCTGGATTTCACCCACCAACATCCTACTAAGTGTCCCCAAACCAACTCAAACCACGTAGCCTTACAATGTTATTTCATGCCTTGTTGTTCTCTGTTATGTTTTGTTTTTTTGCTCGCTAGGCATGTTCTGTTACAAAGGGCTGCATCCCTATCTCTGCAATGGTTCATTACACTGCTAATGCCCCCCCCCCCTTATCCTGGGGGAACGTTTACTTTTGATGCATCCTGTCGAGACTTATTGTTCTTTCTTTCAATAAAATTTCTGAACAGGAAAAACGAGAAATTCCTATAAATATATGTAGCGCCCCTTTACTTTTCAGGGGTGCTATGTACTTAAATTTAGGGGTTGGTCTGAGCTAGTAGCCAGGCTCAGATCACTTTGATTTGTTAGTACCCGCTTCTGCCTATGTGATGTAGCCTGACGCACAGTTCCCTGTGGCCTGTAGGTGGCACTGCCATATCAGGTCAGGGTTGAACCGTGGGTGACATTGCTATGCCTCAGGGTGTCCTCTTTTGGCAGCGGTATGGTGGGAGTGGTTGGCCTGCTGTGCATGCTGGGAGGGGATACATAAGGGGGAGATGCCATTCTTTTGGGGAGGAAGTCAGGAGTCTGGAGTGTGAGCGGTTCGTGCCACCCGACCTTCCAGGCCAGGGGTGCGTGCGTGCATAGGTCTCAGGCACCTTTAGCCTGGGGCTGCAACTCCATTAGTAGGCCCAGCACCTTTAGCCTGGGCCTATATCCAGAAGAAGAATCTCAGGGTGCCTGGGAGAGGGTGGACCCGCTCTAAGAAGAGGAGACCGGGGGAGGACCTTTCTGATGGACCGGTGAGAGTTCACGGTGAAAGAGAGGCCTGGTTACCTTCTGGAGGGATTCAAAGATCCATCACAGGCCTTGCAACGTGCTATCACTGGCACCTGTCCTTGTGTTGCAACAGCTGAGGCAGAGGATCTCCCGATCTCCCGATCGTATTCAAGGAAAACCTAAAGTGAATGTTCGAGCATCACTCCAGCTGCTAGGATCCGCTCTTACAGGGGACTATCCGGGTGAGCTAAACATACTCAGGATCGAGTAGCGACTATCATACCAGTTTGTACCTGGACCTATCTCCCAAACCTTACTGTCCTTTCTCTCATCCACCTTTCCTGTCTTCTGAACTTGAACTTGCTTGTGAAATAAACTCAGCGTTGGAGTTAAAGTGGTGTGGACATTGGCCCTACTAGGGAAAAATGGAGACTTGTCCCTATACTCTAGGAGATGAGAACCAGTCTGCTGGGATACCTTGCTGCAGGACCCAAAATTGTTAACACCGCTCAACCTCCCCAAACAGGAGGGTACGGGCATATAGCGCAGTGTGCCTTGACCTGCAAGTGAGCTGAAGGCAGGAAGGAAAAGGTCCGTGTGCTACATATAGTTCCTGCGGGGTCCCCTTAGTCTGCCTGTAAAGTGGAGCAACTGTAGCATATATAGAACATACTGCAGCAAAAATGAAATTTTCGAGAAAAAAAACGAGTCAAATCACATTTAAAATGACTCACAATTTCCGGCTCCAGGCTATTGACAGTTTTAATTTTTTTTAAACGGCGTGGGGTCCCTCATAAAATCCATACTAGACCCTTATCTGGGCATGCAGCCTGGCAGGTCAGGAAGTGGGGGACGAATGAGTGCCCCTCGCCTCCTGAACCATACCAGGCCCCATGCCCTCAACATGGGGGCGTGGGTGCTTTGGGGCAGGGGGGAAAAGGGCCTCATGCCCACAATCCTGGTCGGTGGTTTGGGGGTCTGTGGGTAGGGGGCTTATCGGAATCTGTAATCTCCCTTCACAAGGAAGCTCCCAGATCCTGTGCCCCCTATGTGAATGAGTATGGGGTACATAGTACTCCTACCCATTCACCAAAAAAGTAAAAAAAAAACAGAGACAGTTTTTGATGATTCCTTTAATAAAAAATTAAAAAACAGTGTCCCCCGATGTACGATCCATCGTCAATCATGACGCCCGCCTCACCGCCGAAACTGAAAAAGAAAACAAAATTGGTCCGCTGTCCAGTAAGGCAAACAGCGGAATGAATGCCTGGCTTGACGTTTGGCAGTTCTTATATAGGTAAGGGGCAGAGCCACCTATCTACAGTGGGTCAAAAAAGTATTTAGTGAGCCACCAATTGTGCAAGTTGTCCCACTTAAAAAGATGAGAGAGGCCTGTAATTGTCATCATATGTATACCTCAACTATGAGAGACAAAATGTGGAAACAAATCCAGACAATCACATTGTCTGATTTGAAAATAATTTATTTGCAAATTATGGTGGAGAATAAGTATTTGGTCAATATCAAAAGTTCATCTCAATACTTTGTTATATATCCTTTGTTGGCAATGACAGAAGTCAAACGTTTTCTGTAAGTCTTCACAAGGTTGTCACACACTGTTGCTGGTATGTTGGCCCATTCCTCCATGCAGATCTCCTCTAGAGCAGTGATGTTTTGGGGCTGTCGCTGGGCAACACAAACTTTCAACTCCCTCCAAAGGTTTTCTGTAGGGTTGAGATCTGGAGACTGGCTAGGCCACTCCAGAACCTTGAAATGCTTCTTACGAAGCCACTCCTTCGTTGCCCGGGTGGTGTGTTTGGGATCATTGTCATTCTGAAAGACCCAGCCACGTTTCATCTTCAATGCCCTTGCTGATGGGAGGAGGTTTGCACTCAAAATCTCACGATACATGGCCCCATTCATTCTTTCATGTATACGGATCGGTCGTCCTGTTCCCTTTGCAGAGGAACAGCCCCAGAGCATGATGTTGCCACCCCCATGCTTCACAGTAGGTATGATTTTCTTTGGTTGCAACTCAGCATTCTCTCTCATCCAAACATGACGAGTTGTGTTTCTACCAAACAGTTCTACTTTGGTTTCATCTGACCATATGACATTCTCCCAATCCTCTTCTGGATCATCCAAATGCTCTCTAGCAAACCTCAGATGGGCCCAGACATATACTGGCTTAGGCAGGGGGACACGTCTGGCACTGCAGGATCTGAGTCCCTGGTGGCGTAGTGTGTTACTGATAGTAGCCCTTGTTACGTTGGTCCCAGCTCTCTGCAGGTCATTCACTAGGTCCCCCCGTGTGGTTCTTGGATTTTTGCTCACCGTTCTTGTAATCATCTTGACCCCACGGGGTGAGATCTTGCGTGGAGCCCCAGATCGAGGGAGATTATCAGTGGTCTTGTATGCCTTCCATTTTCGAATTATTGCTCCCACAGTTGACTTATTCACACCAAGCTGCTTGCCTATTGCAGATTTAAACTTTCCAGCCTGGTGCAAGTCTATTATTTTGTTTCTGGTGTCCTACGACAGATCTTTGGTCTTCACCATAGTGGAGTTTGGAGTGTGACTGTTTGAGGTTGTGGACAGGTGTCTTTTATACGGATAACAAGTTCAAACAGGTGCCATTAATACAGGTAATGAGTGGAGGACAGAGGAGCCTCTTAAAGAAGAAGATACAGGTCTGTGAGAGACAGAAATCTTGCTTGTTTGTAGGTGACCAAATACTTATTTTCCTCCATAATTTGTAAATAAATTCTTTCCAAATCAGACAATGTGATTGTCTGGATTTGTTTCCACATTTTGTCTCTCATAGTTGAGGTATACCTATGATGACAATTACAGGCCTCTCTCATCTTTTTAAGTGGGAGAACTTGCACAATTGGTGGCTGACTAAATACTTTTTTGCTCCACTGTATGTCACATGGTGGCACCACCCCTTTGTGACATCACTGACTGGTGAATGCTGAGTCAGTGATGTCACAAGGGGGCATACCACCAGGTGATGTCGCCAGGTGGCCCTTCCCTTACCTACATAAGAACTGTCAAATAGCAAACCAGGAATCCAGTGGTTTCCCTTAGTTAATAAGGAATTGTAAAAAAATCTCTGTGTTTTTATTACTTTTTGACACTTTTTTGGTGAATAGGTAGGGGTATACTCATTCACATGGGGGGCTGGGATCTGGGGGCTCCCAGATTCTGATAAGCCCACAATCACAGCCCAGGGTTGTGGGGATGAGGTCCATGTCCCCATCAACAACATGGAAACAAGGTGCTTTGGGGCAGATGGGGCAGAGCCCCCCTGCCCCAAAGCACCCACCCCCTCATGTTAAGGTTATATGGATAAGGGTCTGGTATGAATTTTGGGGGGGGGCAATCCGTTTTTTTTACAATTTAGCGTGGAGTTCCCCTCAAAATCTTTACCAGACCCGAAGGGCCTAGTATGGACTGGGGGGGGGGGGGGGCGCAAGCCATTTAAAAAAAAAAAAATCTATTGCCAGCAATGGTATTGTATTGCCAGCAATTTAAATGTCATTTCATTCATTTTTTTTTCTTTAGAAATTTTGTTTTTGCTGCAGCATGTTCTATGCATGCTACAGATGCGCCACTTCACAGGCAGACTAAGGGGACCCCCTCCCCAGGCACTATATTTGAAGGAATTTTTCATTTTTATTGTTGCACTTTAAGCATCATCACTGCTCCTGTAAAAACGATCTTTAAAAAAAAAAATTGCATTAATACATGACCCCCAAGGCGGTACCTGGACCCCCATAAGCTTTTTATGGGCAATTAATTGCATATAAGCCTTCAAAATGGGGACTTTTAATTTTTCAAGTTTGGGTCCTATAGACTTAAATAAGGTTCACCGTTTGGGTCAGAACTTTTTCTCTGAACGGGAGTTCTGGTGCGAACCGAACAAGGGGGTATTCGCCCATCTCTAGTGATCATATGATAAAAATGTAAACAACCTGTCATGAATGGTGTTCCCCAAAAAAGTTAAAAAAAAAATTGAAATGTTTTTTTTATACATTTTTTAATTTTCCCCCAAAAATTTAGATTGACAATTTTTTTTTTATTTTTTTTTAATGCCAGCAATGGTATTGTAGAGGACCTTGCAAGAAAAAAAAAGTAAAAAAAAAAACACTATTGGTGCAACCTTAAAAAAAAATGTAAGAAAAAAAAATTGAAAAAAAATGTTATTTAATTTCTTAATTTTCCACCAAAAATTTACAACAAACTTGCCATGCCTCTTACTAAATGCCTTAGACAGTGTCCGTTACAAAAAAGGGGTCATTGGGGGGATATTTGTACTGTCCTTGCATTTTGGGGCCTCAAGAAATGATATAGGCCATCAGTACATCAGGATTGATCAATTATCAAATATATATTCCATATTTTGCAGACTGTATAACTTTCATGACATGTAACAGAATACATTTTGGCCCAAATTTATGAAGAAATTTGAATTTATTGGATATGTTTTATAATAAAAAGTAGAAACCCAGTGGTGATCAAATACAACCAAAAGAAAGTTATATTTGTGTGAAAACATTTCTAAAACATTTAATTTGCATAGCCAGTTAAAGTAGCGCAGTGCTAAATAGCAAAACAAATGCTCTGGTCATGACGGTGTAAAAGCTTCAGGAGCTCAAGTACAGAGTACAGAGCTGCAATCATTATTTATTTTATATCTGCCTAGTTATGGTTTAAAAAGTACTTCTGCAAAGGTGAGTTTAGGTGGAGCCGGAGTTCCTCCTTACTGTACGTATTCAGCTTCAGCCTGATGATTCGCCAATTGGCTATTTGCCTTAATAAGAACATTTCTCCAGTAAAGTGGTGGCTGAGTATATAAACATTAGTGGGCTGGAGGCAGATAATAATAGGCCTATAAATGACTTTTCTGTTTACTGTCTCTTTTAAAAAAATTGAGATTAAATGATATGTGTGATTCCAGTTCGTCTACTGTACAAATGTATTCCGGCTTTATTTTTTCCCTATAAACATGCTCTCTGTTTCTCTTTGTTTTTATTACTTTTTGACACTTTTTTGGTGAATGGGTAGAGGTACCCCATTCTCATTCACATAGGGGGGACTGGGATCTGGGAGCCCCCTTGTTAACGAGGGCTCCCACTTTCCGATAAGCCCCACAACCACAGCCCAGGGTTGTAGGGATGAGGCCCTTGTCCCCATCAACATGGGGACAAGGTGCTTTGGGATGGGGGGCAGAGCCCCCCTGCCCCAAAGCACCCCCCATGTTAAGGGCATGTGACCTGGTATGGTTCAGGAAGGGGGCGCTCGCTCGTCTCCCCCTTTTCCTGGCCTGCCAGGCTGCATGCTCGGATAAGGGTCTGGCATGGATTTTGGGGGGGACCACAAGACGTTTTTTTTTTATTTGGCGTGGGATTCCCCTCAAAATCTATACCAGACCCGAAAGGCCTAGTATGGACTTGAGGGGGGGCACGCCGTTTGTTTTTAAACATTTTTCTATTGCCAGCGATGGTATTGTATTTAAATTAAAATTTATGAAGAAATTTGAATTTATTGGATATGTTTTATAACAAAAATTAGAAAATATATATATGTAGCGGGTATTTTAATTATGTGAGGACTCTGGTGGTGTGAGGTTCCTTGGGGCCCCTGGGTGGCGCTGTTGCCTTGGGCTGGAGTTGAACTCAACACCGCAAACTGTGCCTTTTTGTCCTCCCCTGGAGCTGGTAAAGCGGGGCGGGGAACCCGCTGTGATGCAAAGGGAGAGGTCATAAGGGGGGCGGAGGCCCTGATTTTGGGGAGAGAGTCGGAGGATGTGGCCGCACCCAGGCACCTTCAGCTTCTGTGCTGGCGTTCCGGTGTTCCAGGCCTAGGCGCCCCTTGGCCTAGCTGGAGCGGAGATGGAGTCCATCTCAGGCACCTTTAGCCTGGGGTGAGGTACTATGGCGGATGCCTGGGGCTCAGTACCTTCGACTGAGTTCCGCGAGGGTGGAGGAATCCGAGGGGTCCCTAACTTCTTGGGTGCCTGTGCCTGAGTTCGTGAGGACTGGTGCGCAGTAACTTCTCCGAAGAGCCCGGCGCAGCATCGCTGGTGACGGAGAGGCCTCCACTTCTCCCTTGGACGGATTTCTTCCTCTGACAGGGGCAAAGTGAGCGAAGGTAAATTCACATTCTAAATTACCTAGTCAGTGGCAGTGACTATTCACCACTGGTGACAGCACAGTGGGCAGCAGCAAGAAGGGAAAGGATTGTGCCTGGATCTGTCCCCCCATTATTCAAAAGGAGAAAGACTGTTTTATTGCTTGGCAAGAAGAATAAAACTGAGTTGTACCTACTCACTGTGTGAAACTTGGGTTACTAAGCAAAGGAGTCAGGGATGAAGGACTGGACTTGGCTCTAGGGCACCTACACAAAAGCCCAATCTCTGGCCTTCACCTCTTGGCTACGGGAGGACATGGGCCGTGGTGTGTATCATCTCTCTCTCCCAGGTACCCCTAGACAACAGCCATATAACCGATAAAGCAAGGGAGAGGGGAGAGGCTGCTACATATATTTTTTTTAAAATAGATTTTATTAAAAAACGCATCATACAGAGTATCATGATCACTATCGATGTTATACTCTGTTTTTTTTTTTTAAATGTCCTGGGGGGGTTTTTTTTTTTTTTTTTTTCGTTTATATAATAAAAAACCCAGTGGTGATCAAATAGCACCAAAATAAATTTCTATTTGTGTAAAAAGATTTCTAAAAAATGTATTTGCATATCCAGTGCTGAAAAGCAAAACATGATGGTGTAAAATCTTTTGGAGCTCAAGTGGTTAATGAGTACAGAGCTGCAATTAATTTTTCTTTTATATCTGCCTAGTTATGGTTTAAAAAGTACCCCAAGGGGGCTTCTGCAAAGGTGAGTTTAGGTGGAGCCGGAGTTCCTCCTTACTGTAGGTATTCAGCTTCAGCCTGATGATTCGCCAATTGGCTATTTGCCTTAATGAGGACATTTCTCCAATAAAGTGGTGGCTGAGTATATAAACATTAGTGGGCTGGAGGCAGATAATAATAGGCCTATAAATGACTTTTCTGTTTACTGTCTCTCTTAAAAAATATAGTTATGATATGTGTGATTCCAGTTCTTCTACTGTACAAATGTATATTTTCCCCCTATAAACGTGTTCTCTGTTGCTCTCAAATGTTGTGTGACAGAGGGACAGAAAATCTGATTCCACCGTTAAGTCATTAACAGATTGCTTTCAGAATTTATGTTGCTCGTGCCTAACAAATCAGGAATAAAAGCTTCGAAAACGTTCTTGCTTGAACCAAATTATTCATTCTCTCCCGCAGTAAAAGCCATCAGCTAGAAACTGACCAAAGAATTTTAACTATCTCATTATGTGATGGTGTCATTGTTCAAAGTGTCCCCAAATGAGATTAAACAATCGTCAAGTCAGGGCTGTGTATTCTCACCTTAATTTGGATGAGCCATAACCATTGATTTTTTAGAGGAAAAAAAAAAAATGTGTGACCTTATCATAATATTATATCCAATCTCTGTGGGATTTGTTTAGGAAATAATTAAAACTGAACTCTATGTGGATATAATAAATACAATTTAATGCAGTTGTGTATTCCTTTAAATATGAAGAAATTAGAGCGGTATAAACCCCGTTCCTTTTTTTTTATTAAAATAACAAACATGCCTATATTTACCTGCTCTGTGCAATGCTTTTGCAAAGAGCAGCCCCAATCCTCTTCTTTTGGGTTCCCCTGAAGGTGTTCCAGGCCCGTCCTTTGCGGCAGGTGCCCCCACAGAAAGCCGATTTCCCTGGGGGCACCCGTACATGCTCGCTCCTGAGAACCGCTGCTGCTAGGAGCCAATCGGGCTCTGCCACATGCACATGTGCTGACAAGTAACAGTGTGAGCAGACTTGATCACTTAAAGTGGTTGTAAACCTACTTACACCACTTTTACCTATAGATCAGCCTATAATAAAATCTCCTATACTCAGTGGCGGTGCGTCCATAAGGGCGCACGGGCGCTGCCCCCTCTCTCCAGCCACCCCCTCTCTCCAGCCACCCCCTCTATGACTAATGGATAGATTCATCCATTGCATGAATCTATCCATGGCCGCCGCTGCCACCCCCTATTCAGGCACCCGGCCCCTTTTCAGGCGCCTGAATTACATCGGTGGGGGGTGTTTTTGAAGCACCTGATTAGAGCCATAGGCTCTAAAAGACTTCAAAATATGTGAACTGCGAGCGCCATACTTGGCGCTCGCAGTTCACCCAGGTGTGTTAGAAAAGCGAATGAATTTGCTTTCCTAACACTGAACTGCCTCTCCACCAATCAGGTGTGTTAGAAAAGCGAATGAATTTGCTTTCCTAACACTGAACCACCTTCCCCACCGAGACAGGGAAAGTGCGCGGGGGGGGGGTCAAAGTGGCAGCTTTTGATGGGCACACTGGCAGCATTTGATAGGCACAGTGGCGGCATTTGATGGCACAGTGGCAGCATTTAATGGTAGAGTGGCAGCATTTGATGGGCACAGTGGCGGCGTTTGAAGGGCACAGTGGTGGCATTTGATGGGCACAGTGGCAGCATTTGATGGCACAGTGGCAGCATTTAATGGCACAGTGGCAGCATTTGATGGGCACAGTGGCGGCGTTTGATGGGCACAGTGGCTGCATTTGATGGCACAGTGGCAGCATTTAATGGACACAGTTGCAGCGTTTGATGGCACAGTGAGGCTGCAATTGATGGGGTTTTTTTTCGGAATTTTTCAGTTTGTTTGCACCCCCCCCCAAATTTTTGAGCACCAGCCGACACTGCCTTAACTTGCACAGTTTAGGAGATAATCACTGTATACGCTTGTGCCGACGTCATCGGTGCATGCACACTGAATAAACTGCCCGCTCGAGCCATTTCTATAGGGCCTGTGCCGTGACCGACGGATCCTGCGCACATGATCCGTCATTCAGTGTTGTTCATCTTACGTTAAAAAGTAATTAGTTACAGTTACAAATTACTTCTTCCAAAAAGTAATGGAGTTACTCACTCAGTTGCTACATTGAAAAAGTAATTAGTTACTCAGCAAAATAACTATATTGGTTATATTATATATACACGGGGGCGGGGCGGTAGAGGGATGATATATGTAATTTTTTCAGTGTATAAAATAATAGGAGGGATAACAATAAATAATATTGGTTATGTGCCCATGCCTCACTGTGCCCATGCTTCACTGTGCCCATGCCTCACTGTGCCCATGCCTCACTGTGCCCAATGCCTCACTGTGCCTGTGTCTCACTGTGCCCGTGTCTCACTGTGCCCAATGCCTCACTGTGCCCGTGTCTCCCTGTGCCCAATGCCTCACTGTGCCCGTGTCTCACTGTGCCCAATTCCTCACTGTGCCTGTGTCTCACTGTGCCCAATGCCTCACTGTGCCCAATGCCTCACTGTGCCTGTGTCTCACTGTGCCCAATGCCTCACTGTGCCCAATGCCTCACTGTGCCCGTGTCTCACTGTGCCCGTGCTTCACTGTGCCCAATGCCTCACTGTGCCCAATGCCTCACTGTGCCCGTGTCTCACTGTGCCCAATGCCTCACTGTGCCCAATGCCTCATTGTGCCCGTGCTTCAATTAAGGTGCAGTGTTGTCACTGACTCACTGTGCCCCTAGCCCCCTACCTGGTCGGCGGTGTCCCGGCGGCCATTACACAGTATTCAAAAGCCGCGCCCCCGAGTCCTCGTCGCCTGTGATAGGCGGAACACTCAATTTCCCAGCATTCAGTGTTCCACCTATCACGGACATCCACTCATCCTCATAACACAGACGAGGATGAGAGGATGTCCGTGATAGGCGGAACACTGCCTCCTGTGAAATTGAGTGTTCCGCCTATCACAGGCGATGAGGACTCGGGAGGCGCGGCTTTTGAAAACTGCAATGGCCGCCGTCTGTCTGCATGACACGCTGTTCAGGTAGGCAGACGGCGGCTTGCAGTTAGTTTTACACATTACATCTACTCGCCGTGGCTGCGGCGAGTAGATGTAATTGGGGTAACCCCGCCCAAGTAATGGGAACGGCGGTGCCACGAGGGTAAGAGTAATCAGTTAGATTACTCGTTACCCCAAAAAGTGGCTACGTTACCTAACGCCGTTTATTTAAACGGCGTTAGTTACAACACTGCCATCATCGCGGCTCCGGCCAATCACAGCGCCAGAGCCCGCAAACCCGGAAATAACTCTAGGAGACATGCCGCTGGTCACATCGGTGTGCGTGGACCGCTGCAACAGTGTCAATCTATCAATCTAAAATAAGTATTTCATAAAGAGCTAGTATGCAATGCATACTAGCTCATTATGCCTTTGTCTTGCAGGTATTTTTTTTTGGGGGGGGGAGGGTTTGAGTTTACAACCACTTTAAAGTGCTTGTAAAAGTATTTTTTTTTTCATAAAAAAAAAAAGTGCATAGTATTGCACAGAGCGGCCCTAAACCTCCTCTTCTGGGGTCCCCCACCTGCGCTGTCCACTCCTCCCCTGCTGTGTGCTATGGGGGCTTGTGTGAAGGAGTGCTCCCGAGCGAGGCTGTGCGCATCCATAAACGCACACAGTGCATCTCGGCTCTGCCTGCCACTCCCTCCTCAGAACATTTGACTGGCAGCAGCAGGAGGCAATGGCGTATCCTATGAGAAGAGGAAGAGAGGAGAGTGGGGTTGCAGATGGGCACATAGCTGTATTGATAGAGGCGTTTAAGGGATAGGGAGGGGGGAAAAAGTATTGGAGCGTTTTCTTTTTACCTTAATGCATAAAATGCATTAAAGTGGTGTTTCGGCTGAAATATGACTTTTAAGATAAAAATAATCCTTGAATACTCGTGCCTCGTGCAATGTAACAAAGGAATGCTGTAAACTATGCCCAGTTTTCTATCTGTGCAGCATTGTTTTCTTACTTTGTAAAGTTTCTGCACAGCGCGGCCATCTCCAGTGTGGGCATCTGAAGCCACAGTGTCCTTCTTAAAGGTAAAAAATATTAAGGGGTTTATTTGATTTACTAAAACTGGAGAGTGCAAAGTCTGGTGCAGCTCTCCACAGAAACCAATCAGCTTTCAGTTTTTTTTTTGTCAAAGCTTAATTGGACAAGCTGTAGTTAGAAACTGATTGGCTGTCATGCACAGCTGCACCAGATTTTTTTACTCTTCAGTTTTAGTAAATCAACCCCTAATGCCCCGTACACACGATCGTTTTTAATGTCATTTTTTAAACCGACGTTTTTCTCCTCGTTTTTTTTCATGTTTCCTCTCAAGCCTGCCTTGCGTACACACCATCATTAAAAAAAACGATCAAGCAAAGCGCAGTGACGTTCAACACGTACGACGGCACTATAAAGGGGAAGTTCCGTTCGAATGACGCCACCCTTTGGGACGCTTTTGCTAATTCCGTGTTTCCGCATGTTAGTAAAAGTTTGGTGAGAGACGATTCGCGCTTTTCAGTCTTCGTGCTTTGAAGATCGTTTTCGGGAGTTCAGATTGCGCCTGTGGGTTCGTATCTGTTTAGCACTGCTTGTAGTCAGTTCGTATCTGTTTATTCAGTGCGGCCTGCTCTGCACGTTCGTGTTTTTCAGCTTGTTCTTCATAGGCCTTGCTGTTCTTCCGTGCGTTCTTCTAGTACGTTCTGTTCAGCCGACCGTTATCTAGCCATGTTGCGGCTACGTACTTGTCGTAGAGTTCGTGCTGTAGTTGGTGCAGGGGTTCATGCTGTATCCCGACTCCATGCCATGAGCAGGGTCAGGAGGAGTTCATGGACCAAGAATTGGTTGCTCCAGCGGCACCAATTCTGTCACATGCCTTTGTTGCGGGAGATCAGGGAGAATAATCCTGAAGATTTCAGGAATTTTCTCAGGATGTCTGACCCCGTATTTCAGCAGCTGTTGGCTTTGGTGTCCCCCTATATTACCAGGCAGGACACCGTTATGCGGGAAGCCATCAGTGCTGAGCAGAGGCTCATCGCCACGTTGCGATACCTGGCTACTGGGAGAAGCCTGCAGGACCTTAAGTTCTCCAGAGGCATATCCCCCCAGGCTCTGGGGATCATTATACCAGAGACTTGTTCTGCCATCCTTCAAGTTTTGCAGGAGGACTATATTAAGGTAAGTGTTCTTCTTCAAAAATTCACATTGTATGGTTTTTATTTTGGGATATTTTTAATTTGCTTTATTTGCAGTCCCTAATTCACATGATTCTTAGCTGCAGGGAATGTCCCCTTTCTCCCCATGTTTTATTATTTAAAGTTTGGTGTTTGAGGCCTACCTGTAAATTTGGCTTACCTAACCTCTCCAGCATGCTATCCTGGGGCCATACCTACCTTGCCTAGTCATTTCCATGTTTTTTATTATATGTTCCATCGTAGTGCTTTACCCAAAACGCACTCTAAATTTTGCCTAGGAATGTTTCATTTTTGTTAACTTCAATACAGAGTGATACAGCCTTCATGTGTGATATTCCCAACTCATCTTCAACCCTTCCCCCCCCCCCCCCATAATTTTTTTTTTTTTCTTGCTTCCAATTTTTTATGTTTTTAACAGTTTCTACCAATGTTGGCCATGAATGTGTGTATGAAATCAGCTTGCAATGTTTCTGGCTCCAAGTATTAATTTGTTATTTCTTTAATTCCACAGTTCCCTTCTTCGCCACATGAATGGCAGAATGTGGCTTCCGAGTTTGCCCAGCGATGGAACTTTCCGAACTGTGGAGGAGCCATCGACGGCAAACATGTTCGGGTCGTCCCACCACCCCATTCGGGATCCTTTTATTATAATTATAAGGGGTTCCACAGCGTCGTGATGATGGCAGTGGTGTCGGCCACCTACAAGTTCCTCTATGTGGACGTTGGCAAGAATGGCAGGATGTCTGATGGAGGAGTTTTTGCCCAGACGGAGTTTGGAGAACGGCTCCTTTTGGATCTGCTGGCCTTGCCACCCGCGGAGCAGAATGTGGAGGGACTACCTTTTGTGTTTGTGGCGGATGAGGCGTTTGGCCTGGGACCCCATTTGATGAGGCCATTCCCGCAACGCACCCTCACCCCTGAGAGGAGGGTTTTCAATTATCGGCTGGCCAGAGCCAGAAGGGTGGTGGAAAATGCGTTTGGGATCATGGCCAGCCGATTTCGCCTCTTCCTTACCTCCATCCACCTTGCCCCATACAAATGGAACCATGTGGTTATGACGTGCTGTGTGCTGCATAATTTCCTAAGGGTGCATTCAACGAGTTATATATCTTTGAGTGGGCCTGAGGCCTCTTTAATCAATGCAGAAACTTTGGTGGCCCTGGAACCTGGCCGTCCTGGCTTGGCCCCCCCAACCGGACGTGAGGTCCGTAACCAATATGTGGACTATTTTATGGGTAGGGGGGCCATTGAAATGCCAGACAATCTCTATTAATTTTTGACCAAAAAAATAAAACTTTTAAAAAAAGTAAAGATTGGTTTGTCATTTTTATTGTATAATGTTTGATGTTTCTGGTAGGTTTACCTAGTGCATTTGTTTTGCCATGTGGATTAAAAAATCTTTTAATTAGCCTTCATTGTCAGTGTAAACACCAAACATTGATTAGTTCACTCAGCACCACATTTACATAATGAAGCCACAATGATTTGTTATGTAAAAATACCTTTATTTTTTTTGTTTAGGTGGTCAACTTCCATAGAAATGTGGATGTTCCCTTAATTTCAGGTGTATTAAAACGCATGACCAGCCATGCATAAACAAACTATAGTTCTACAAATTTTGAAAAAGCTAAACATGTGCTAGTCATTAAAGGGTAAAATAACCAAAAAAAAAAGAAAACTCTGCAAGTAAAACGTTATTTGGTGTAAAAACATTAGACACGCCCAAGCACAGCTATGATATTTTGGAGCCTTTCCTCCACCCGCTTTGTATTTGCCCTGATCTCTCGCAAATCTCCCTTAATTTTTTCGAGGTCACGACAGCAGACCATCAGGTATTGGATCAGGATCTGGGCACTGTGATGTGACAACTTATTGGGGTCTTCCGCCAGAACTGCACCTAAATGTAAAAAGAAATATGTAGGATAGAATATGTAGGCCTACATCTATTTAACATGCATGTGTCTGGTTTCTCTCTGACCTGTGGTGGTGCCACTTTCAACTTCCACAACATCACATTCCTCTCCATCCTGGGGTTCTGGGGGTATTGTTGTAGGTATTGCAATTCTCGTCTCATCTGAGGTAGCTTTTCGAATCCCTAGGGAGATTGAAATAAAAGGAATAGTTTCATTAGTAGCGACTCAATTTTGCTAAAATAAGAAACATGGAAAAAAACTTTTTAATCATTCTTTTGAAGCATGCTCCATTTTAATTTTTACCCCCTGTGCCAACCGGGACAAATGATTGGATACATAGGCCAAAACAGAGCATATACATTTTGTGAACAAATTTGAAACATTGTAACACCCCAAAGTATCTACACTGGATCACCTGTGTGTGACTCCATCAAGCTTTTTGGCTTTAGGCCCACACTTGTACTACTGCGTTCAGATGTTTCATCAGCTGCTGAGCATTCACTCCCTTTAACATTACCATGCATATCGTTTTTCAAAATGAACAAATCTCCTTTGGATTAGCACACCAAAAATAAGTGTGGCCCAAATGTACTCCCCCAAATAAACAAAAAAACATGGGTGTTCACACTGGATGATCCTAAAACATCGTTTGAGGAACTGTACGGAGAAAGAGGTAAAATACGTCCGTTTACTATGCGGACGAACCTAAAAAAGATTGTATCTTTCAGTGTACTATATGAAAGTTAAAAATACACGACAGAATACAAGAAAATAATATGTACCATGGAAACTCAAAAAAAACAACTTACTTTTTAATATAACTTTCTTGATTCTTTTATATTGGTCGGCCTCCCGCAACTTCAGATCTGACCATCGTTTTCTGAGCTGTTCCTTCGTTCTGCACACCCCGAATTTTTGGTGGAGACTTTTGACCACTTTGCCCATAATTCTGGACTTGACCAGATTAGGCCTTTTATACGGACCATGCTTGGCATCATAATCCTCCTTCTTTAAAATGGCGACCATCTCCACCATTTCCTCGAATGACATGTTGGATGCCTTATATCTCCTGGGTCTTGATTTGGGCTCCTCTGTAATTTCATCCTCTGTAGAGGTAATCTCAGCCACCTGTGTCTCCGCCATGTTTTGTTCAGCACTACGAGCGAGAAGGGGCGGGGAAAGTACAATATCGAACGTCAGGGGCGGGGAAAGCGTGCGGAGTTTCACGCATGCGCTGTGTATATAAAGTGAAGATCCATGTCTGGGAAATACGTTCATTTTTCGGGAGAGAGAGTTAGCAACGAACGTCGTGACCAAGGTACCTAACAATTTTACTTTTTGAGGTTCATCAGACGAGGAGATTTGTGTGCTCAAAATATGTAGACAATGCACAGTTGAGGAATGTTGCCTGAAATATATTTTTATTTTGGTTTCTCGCTTTTACAGATATCATGAATACTTTTAAAAACCCAGACTTCATGGGGGAGTTCATCGACAAATGGCAAGAGCTCCCTATATTATGGCAAACCAAAAGTGGCGGAAATAAAAATAAAGACGCCAGGAAAGCAGCACTGGAGAGCCTGCTTGCATTTGTGCAAACAAAGATACCCACAACAACTCTCCAAGATGTCAAAAACAAAATTGGGACCATCAGAGGGACATACAGGACCCAGAGGACTATGGTCCTGAGGTCCCAGAGGTCAGGTGCACCAGCAGATAAGATTTATAAACCCAGTCTGTGGTACTACAGTAAGCTTGCTTTTCTGGATGACCAGCTGGAAGTGCGGGAATCTCTCTCCACCCTTCCCCCCAGAGGTCAATCCAGCCTTCCTTGTACCCAACCCTCCAGCCTTCCCTGCAGCCAGTCCTCCAGCCTTCCTGTCAACCCTGCTCTGGCTTCCTCTGAGGATCAAGATCAGGGCCTTGAGGAGGCAGATTTGGAGATATGGAGCCAGGTAAAGTTTTGCTATCTATATTTCTATCGTACAAAATTGTAGATTTTAAATAGATGTTATTATTGTTAAAGGTATGTACACTTCTACCAATAAAGTTTGTGAAGAGCAAGATACAGTAGTGGGCTAATTTTATGTGTCCAAGACAACAAAACCAGGATGCGTAATCAATGAAAAGGACATAACTTTTGGCATTGATTTCAACAATGTCTAGAGGTGAACAATGTCTGTGAATGATGATGTGGCAAAATAAATAATGTCCCTTTCTTTTTTTACAGCCAGAGCAGAGCCAGAAAGAGGGTGATGTTGGGGATCAGGAGGAGGCTGGGCCCAGTGGCACCCAGGAGGAGGCAGGGCCCAGGGGCACCCAGGAGGAGGCTGGGCCCAGTGGCACCCAGGAGGAGGCTGGGCCCAGCACAAGAGCCCAGATGCCTCCCCTGGTAGTTAAACCACGAGGGCCAAGGAGAGGTAGGCAGGTGGAGGAGGAAACCAGGGCCTTCCTCAGAGAGGCAACAGCGGCCCTCAGAGAGGCACCCTCTGTTGAAGAGGGATTTGCCGCAGTCCTCACCCACAAACTAGGGCAAATGGAGTTGCAGCAAAAAATTTACAGTGAGACCCTGCTATTGAAAGTCATCAATAAGGGCGTGCTGGGTGAACTCACTAGGTACACGGACATAACGGAGGTTGTCCCTACTCCTCCACCTCCTCCTCCTACTACTCCTCCTGCCACAACCTCTCCTCCTGATCCCCAGCCTCCAAGGAAGAAACCAACCAAGGCTGCAGAGAAGGCTGGAGAGAAGGCTACAAGGAAGAGAAGAAAATAATGCCTGCTGACAGACTGGGGACATATAGGACTTATCTGCTGTGGCTCCTGACCTCTGGGAGCTCAAGACAAGATTGGGCTCATTTTTTGGGGGGATCTAATCTCTATTTTGGTTTGGACATCTTGTATGGTTGTTGTGGGGTCAAAGGGATGCACAAATGCAAGCAGGCTCTCCAGTGCTGCCTTCCACTTTAATTTGTTAATGTTCTGAAATAAAAAAAAATTGAGTGCCCTTTAAATACTTGACTATGTGATTTGTATTTCAAAAGAGAGCTTGCTAGGAAGCAGGCAGGGACATCTCAAATTATATTATTGTTATTATCAGGGGACACAAACCTCCCTGAGGCCAAATGAGACACATTTGGAAGGTTGTTGTGGTAACTTTACACAAGAATAATTTAAGCCAAAATACTTAAAAAAAGGCCAAAAAAAAATAACCAAAAATAATATAAAATTTAAAGAAAAAAGAAGAATTAACTTATTTTATTAATATTAGTATTATTTAGGAGGGAGGTGCGGCTTATAAATAATATTTTAAAATCATTAGAGCAATTTGGAATTACTTTAGAAACAAGTTTGGCATAAAACTCTCAATGTCAAAAGAAGAACGGAATGCGCTGCATTAAAACGATGCTATTAATTCCACCGTGACGAATGTGCCATCTCCATTTCCAACATTAGCTTTACCAAAACGAGCGCTCCCGTCTCATAGTTGCTTCTGAGCATGTGCGTTTTTTTTCACGTCGTGAAAGCATACACACTATCGTTTTTCACGTCGTTAAAAAAAACGACATGAAAAACGACGTGAAAAAAGAGAGCATGTCCGGAATTTTTAATGGCCGTTTTTTACGTCGTTAAAAATGCTCTGGAGCCTACACACGATCATTTTTAATGGCCATTTTTAAAAATGGCATTTTTAACGGCATGAAAAACGATCGTGTGTACGGGCATAAGGGCCCTTTCACACGTGCGGACCGTATGTCCGTATTTCATCCATCTGTTTTTGGACGAAATACGACATACATGTATCCCTATGGGATAGCGGGTGTCAGTGGATGAACATGTTCATCCGCTGACACCCGATCTCATCAATGTCCGCTATGCTCCGTTTCTGCAGACGTAGGAAAATACTATTTTTCCATTTGTCTGCAGAGCGGACAGACGGTTCGTGTTCAACCGTTCCCCCCCCCCCCCCATAGAGGAGAGCGGAGATCTGACAGGGCGGTCCCTGCACAGTGTGCGGGGACTGCCCTGCCATCCGCCGGCTCAGCGGGGATCAACAGAGTGATCCCCGCTGAGCAAGCGGATGTTTGCGGGGTGGATCATTACGGGATTCGCCCGTGTGAAAGGGCCTTAAGACTTTGAAACCACTTGAATTTGTTGAAGGTGTTGCCATAGTATTCCTTAGGGCCTCTTACACAGAGGTGATGAGCTTGCACAGTGTAAATTATGGCATCCCCACCCACCACCACCCACCCAGGCAGCCTAATACCTCATACACACTATCAGGTTTTTTTTTCAGCCCAGTGGGCTGAACGAAAGAAAAAGACTGAGGCGCTTTCTGTACTAACTATCCAATGTTAGCACAGCAACCTCCCAACTGAGCTATTGTGTATATGGGGGCACCCATGTAAACACAAGTATAGTGAATGGGTGTATGCAAACAATAGAAAATATTAAATTTTTACGTATGGCCAAGTAAATGCCCCCCAAGCTGACAGACGTGGTTATGATACACAACCAGGGCCTTACAATAAACTGAGGCTTCCATTGTGATGCTCACTGCAGCCTACGAGTGCTGCCCTCTCAATGTACAATGTCAGGTCCTAGACCTTCTCTCTCTTCATCATTTGATCTGCACCTCCCCTGTATCTACATCTCCCCAAGTACCCGAAGCTAACATTTGTGCAAGGCCATGCATAATAATGTAGTTCCAGGTAAGGGCTCCATGATCTAACCACAAGACATTGAAGCCCAGGCCACCTGGTGCGTGAAATACTAAAGGGAAGCTATAACCACAGCACCACGAGGGCTACCACTTTCCTTAATCCCCACCAGCTCTGTGGCTGATTTGTTTTACACTTCCTCATCCTCAATATAGTGTTTCTGTTGGCTGTCCACACTCCCACCTTTACCTTAGCGGTGCATTGCAGGGTCCACACTTCTACTCATAGGCTTAGTCAAGAAAGAGGCATTGTGGTGGCTTTTTTTCAACTTTACTGAATTACCAAAAAGAAGTACAAATAAATGCTTCCAGAGTTCCATAAGGTTACTAATATAGTCCAGTATACATGGTATGATTATTTCCAAACAATGTTAGATGGTGTATATAGGCAGGTGCAATTTATCCTCCATCCAGTACTGTGTCACTGTACAGAGTGGAGGATTAGAGGAACATTGTTCCTCTGTAGGCTCCATAGGTGTCTCAGGGGGAGTAGATGTCTGATTGGAGCTGCCATACCTGGTGACCTTCTGCAACCATCTTATGTGGGGGCAGTCCTTTAAATAGGAGTGCCTGACTCCGGTTGGCACACTGTCAGGAGGGCATGCCAGCAGACAAGATGGCTCCCTCAGGCAGTTTCCTGTTCACTGCACTACATGTGCACATAGGAAAGGTGCACAAGCTCGTGCTCATGTGCGCGCCCATTTGCGCACACGTATGTGCGCCAATGTGCATAGAAATACCAAGAGATATGCGCGAGCACGCATACCCCGTGACAGATGTTGTTGACAAATGGGCTATTTAAACTGGGCCAGTACCCAGGATCAATGCTGTCTTGTCTACAGTGTTCTCCTGCTAACCAGCAACAGTTTACTCTGCGTCTGTCTCCAGTTATTGTCCCGGCTTACTCTGACTACTCCTGATCTCCGCCTGCATTGACCCCGGCTTGTCTCCGACCTTGCTTTTGCCTGTGCCCATTATGGCTACTCTGCTGATTGTTACTGACTGTGACTTCATACCTGCCTTCACAACTGTACCTGATCTGTCTGCCTGTGTTTGACCCAGCTCATCTGACCCTAGGGATTTACCCAGACAGTCCGGGTTTTGAGTCGTGTGTCCGGGATTCAGACCACCTGAAACCTGGACACAATTTTCAGAATGGACTGTGGCTCCCCAAGTAACCAAGTACAACATCCACAGAGTGCATAGGTGTGCACATGGGCCCCACCCCCATACAAGGATAGGAGAGTACAGAGGGCTTGATCTGCTCCTCCTCCTCCTTCCCCTACCCCTCTGTCTGCCCACCCACACTTCAATCCCCGGCGTTGTGTGCCTCAGTGTGGACTGGAAGTGGACTGCAACCGGCAGATACATTCTGGATGAAAGGTGTCGATACCTGAGCCTCCATCCTTGGGAGTGGGAGGTTTGATGAGCAGAAACTCTCTTACATCAGAGTTCCCCTTTACATCAGCGTCCACAGCGTTACCCCTTAAAAATAAAAGCCCCAAGTCAGAGGTGTAAGAGAGGCCTTCCTCATCGTATGAGGCTCTTCTACCAGGTACGTGACACACTTTTGTCAAGTGCCCAGGTGAGGGACAAGACTTTACTTGTTAGAGTGAGTCTTAGTGCAGGTTCCTGTACAAGGAGGGACAGTGTAGGGACCAGGGCCGTTTGAAGGAATTTGGGGGCCCCAAGCAAAATGGACATGGAGCACCCCCAAACCCCCCCCCCCGCGCAGCACGCACGCACACAAAGCCTACAGGAACCACAGCATAGCGATACAGTTTAAGTTCACCCCCACTCAAAGACTGGTCCCCTATCACAGAATGGTGCCCCCATCACAAAATGGTCCCCTATCACAGACTAGTCCCCCATCACAGACTGGCCCCCCTCCCAGACTGGTGCCCCCATCACAGACTGACCCCCATCACAGACTGACCCCCCATCACAGACTGACCCCCATCACAGACTGGTGCCCCCATCATAGACTGACTCCATCGCAGACTGGACCCCCATAACAGACTGGCTCCATCACAGACTGGTGCCCCCATCACAGACTGACCCCCCATCACAGACTGACCCCCCATCACAGACTGGTGCCCCCATCACAGACTGACCCCCCATCACAGACTGGCCCCATCACAGACTGACCCCATTGCAGACTGGACCCCCATCACAGACTGGCCCCATCACAGACTGGTGCCCCCATCACAGACTGACCCCCATCACAGACTGACCCCCCATCACAGACT
Organism: Rana muscosa; assembly: GCA_029206835.1. NCBI lineage: Eukaryota > Metazoa > Chordata > Amphibia > Anura > Ranidae > Rana > Rana muscosa. The sequence continues at coordinate 202,991,566 of CM055126.1, read as the reverse complement.
GGTGCCCCCATCACAGACTGACCCCCATCACAGACTGGCCCCATCACAGACTGGCCCCCCATCACAGACTAGTGCCCCATCACAGACTGGCCCCCCATCACAGACTGACCCCCATCACAGACTGGTCCCCCATCACAGACTGGTCCCCCATCCCAGACTGGCACCCCATCACAGGCTAACCCCCATTCCAGACTGGTGCCCCATAACAGACTGACCCCCCATAAAAGACTGACCCCCCATCACAGACTAACCCCCCATCACAGACTGGCCCCCCATCACAGACTGGTGCCCCATCACAGACTGACCCCCATCACAGACTGGCCCCCATCACAGACTGGTGCCCCCATCACAGACTGACCCCCATCACAGACTGGCCCCCCATCACAGACTGACTCCCCATCGCAGATTGGTGCCCCCATCACATACTGACCCCCATAACAGACTGGCCCCCCATCACAGACTGGCCCCCATCACAGACTGGTGCCCCCATCACAGACTGACCCTCCATCACAGACTGACCCCCCATAACAGACTGGTGCCCCATCACAGACTGACCCCCGCTCACAGACTTGTCCCCCCATCACAGACTGACCCCCATCACAGACTGACCCCCTATCACAGACTTGTCCCCCCATCACAGACCCCCTTGATAGGACTTTTCATGTTAAAGGTGAGTGATTGATTGCTGGGACCGCCCCTCTGCGTAGCAACCAATCACCCACTTCTTAACTTAAAAAGTCTGGCGCTTTGTCCACAGTGGCTGAGGTTCTCATCTTGTGTGAATAAGACAGGCAGGGGGTGGGGGCAGTGCAGCGATCTTACCGAAGGGACAGACTCGTGCACGGCACCCCTGCAATGCTGTGAACATAGCAGCAGCAGGCAGACAGACGAGCCAGCTGTGGGGAGAGAACACACAGGCAACTATTTGGCGAGGCTGCGGTCTGGGTAGCATGGCTACTGGGGCCGGAACCAGACCACGGGCCGCCATTTAGTGATGCCTGATTTATAGGAAGCGTGGCAAGGGCCCTGCTCGGGGCCCCGAGCAATTTCTTGGTTTGCCTGCCTTGTAGCGACGGGCCTGGTAGGGACATCCCTCCAGCAGAAGACATCCTTGGTAAAGTAGGGTTTGTATGGAATAGTGTCCTACCATTGATATTGTGTAAGATACCCGTGCATTACTGTGTCATTGCTGAGTAAAATGCTGTTACAAATCTGTGCCTCATTAAATGACTGAAAGCTCAAACTGTGCCATTAATGACTGTACTTTTGCATTACCTGAATATCTGCTTAGTGTTAATGGAGTTCTAGTGCCTACAAATGTGACTGCAATTTACCTTGTTAACCACTTATCCAAATACAAGAACCGATACATTTTGGTCTCCACGTGAGTGCTCCCTCCCCATCGACTACCACAGCCCTTGGCCCCAAACACACACATAGCAAGAAAATATTTGCATCTTGGCTTTATAGGTTGCTACAGTGCTTCATACCGAAGTCCTTAGCATGTCTTCTCCAGGACTTAGGCCTCATGGCTTCCCCTTGTCCCTAGGGTATGTGCTTTCTCTTATACAAAAACATATTTGTAAATTATGTCCTATCATAATAAGAATGTATAATGCTTCCATTTTAGAACAATGAAGTCACATGAGGTGGGGGATCTGACCATATAGTTCCCTGTGCCCCTTGTCAAGAAATGTCCCCCCGCTGGTAAAATCTACCCTCATTATTTGTCATGGTGAGCATTTACAGAAAGTGACCTGAAGCTTTTTTAAATGTATCATGAAGGTTGCCTCTATGGTGTGATTGAAATAAGGGGGGGGGGGTGCCATCATCCCGAAATTGGACTATAGAAGGAGAGATGGAGATATATGAGGGACTACTCCTAATGCCGCGTACACACGATCATTTTTTCCGACGGGAAAAATGACATTTTTTCCTTTGGACGAGAAAAACGATCGTCTGTGGGCTTTTTGCCGTTTTTCCCGACGGGAAAAACGGCATTAATCACGATGAGAAAAATTAGAACATGTTCTAATTTTTCTCATCATTTTTTCCAGCATTTTTTTCCGCGGCAGTTTTCCCATAGGGAATCACTGCCACGGAGCCCACACACGCTCGTTTTTCTCGACAAAGAAAAAAATTACGGGAAAAACGGTCGTGTGTGGGGGAACATGCCGTTCCCTCGTTTTTCATTTTTTTTCATGCCGTGATTCACGGCGGTGTTTTCACCGCCGTGAATCACGATCGTGTGTACGCGGCATAAGACTATAATCACCAAAAGAAATGTGGGACTATTGCGGCACCCAAACAGAACAGTTTAAAATTTAAGCACTTTATTACAACATATACAATACAAAAATAGAGACAATAGTCACAATATGTGACAGTACATAGTTAATTTACAAAACAAGGGGTCACAAACTCCACAGATGGGCAGAGATGTAGTATTGATGTATAATGCGACGTATCCCCGACATGTTTCGCAGTGAAAAAATGTAGTCGCTGAAATAAAGTTGAAATCCTCCATCTAGTTCAGTGACAGCTGTCAAAAGTGGAGAAACAACATAGTGAGACAGTGGCCTGCGTCTCGGGCTGGACTCCAAAATGGGAAATAGGGGTCCTTCAACTTACAGACAGCTCTCTAATAAGCCATAGCCATATGCTGGGTCCTTGGAGTAGTGTCTTCAAGTTGAAAACAAAATACAATACAGATCATCTGATTCTTTTATTAAAATAATAACATCCACTCTCACCATATAAAAAATGAAAACCACCATCACTTGAATGTATTCCTGTAGCGTGATGGCATCAATGTCTGATGCTCTGTCCGATTTGCTTAATCCTTTTGCTGCCAGAGCCGTTTTTTGCGTTTTTTTTGCACACATATTTAAAAAAAAAATTTAGGCCTGAAGATTACACAAAATCCCAAAAATATATTTTCTGAAAGCAGACACCCTAGGAAAATAAAATAGTGGTAGTTCCAATTTTTTATGCCACACGTTATTACCGCAAAAGTCTAGGAAATGCAACATTTCAGTAAAAAACACACTAAAATGGATTTTAGGGCAAACAAACGCAATAAACTACCCACATTTTTGGGTAAAATATAAAAGACAAGGTTGCACCAAGTAAATAGACACCCAACATGTCAAACCTTAAATTTGTGTGCGCCCGTAAAATGACGACAAACTTCAGTACCCTGCCTGTATTTTCTATAGGCAACACTTCAAAAGCCCCCTAAAGGGAACCAGTTAGGCCCCTTTCACACTGGGGCGGGCAGAAGCGGTGGCGGTATAGCAGCGCGATTTTCAGCGCTGCTATACCGTCGTTCTTACCGCGGTATGCGGTCGCTAGGGGGTGAATTTAACCCCCGCTAGCGGTCAAAAAAGGGTTAATACCGCCCGCAAACCGCGGCTATTGCCGCGGTTTGCGGGCGGTATTACCGCGCTGTCCCATTGATTTCAATGGGAGACCGCGGTAAAGGAGCGGTGAACACACCGCTCCTTTACCGCTGTAAATAAGCGGCTAGCAGGACTTTTGGAGCGGTCCTGCTAGCGCACCGCTTCAGTGTGAAAGCCTTCGGGCTTTCACATTGAAGGCTGAAGGGCATGATTTTTTCATGCGGTATAATAGCGCTAATATTAGCGCTAAACCGCATGAAAAACGCCCCAGTGTGAAAGGGGCCTAAGTGTTACGGAGGAGGTCTTGTGTTAGAAACATTGCTCTTACTCCGGCATGCACAAGATATGTAACTTGTGTATCTTAATTGGCGATTTCACATGTAGGCGCCCCCAACGAATGCGTTTACGTTTGTTCATGTGGAAATGTGGGGGTGGAGGGGCGCAATATTTTTTTTTTGGGGGGGGGGTTATGTGCTTGGGTTTAAATTTATTTCTTTGCAAAAAAAAAATTTTTTCATCACATAGGGGACAAAAAGTCCCCTATGTGATGATTTTTAGGTGCCAGGTTCTCTTTAATGAGACATGCTGGGTCCCTGCATGTCTCCTCTGGACTCCACTGAATGTATTCCAATGCAGATGACATTGCAATACATCCCTTCCACGGAGAGGCTGACCCGGAAGTGACATCAGAGATCTTGCTTTCCAGGTCACAACAAGAAGGGGAGGAGAGCAGATCTTCTCCTTCCCCTCGACCCAGAGGTAAGGGTTGAAAAAGACATCATTAGGGACTGAGAATATAATATATTCAAGTTAAAGATACAGGAGCACTACAAAGTTTTATCTGTTATAGGGGAGACTTCCCTCCACTTCCTGTCCCATAGACACACTAGGAAATAAAAGGAAATCCCTACAAAGTGAGGGATACCCTGGATGTCACCAGAACTAGTGTATTCTTGTTCTGGTGAAAAAAGTAAATTTGGGATTTTCTTTCACTTTCGGTGATAATGGTAAACAAGACACACAGAGAGGGTGGATCTCCCTAAAGGGGACACAGACAGTAATAAAAACCTGACAGGTATTCTAAACGCTCTCCAATCTTTTCAAAAATAAAGTTTTACCTTTAGGCATACTTTTAATGCAAACGTTCTTATGGAAATTCCAACATGTTTCAGGGGTATATTGCTGCCTTCATCAGTAAAAAAATTACTGAAATCGTATTTTGACTCCTGATGAAGGGATCTCTTTACTATATTTGAGGCCCTGATGAAGGGGGCAATTGCATACCCCTGAAAGGTTTTGGAATCTCCATGGAAACATTTGCATTTAAAGCGGAACTATATTAATCAATTTAGCTGTTTAAAAGAAAAACTGTTACATTCCTGGCATGCAAGGAATGTTAACTGTCACATTTCCTTGTGTTCTCAACCAAACTGTCAGACCAAAATGTTTTATTTTTATAGCGCAAAAAATTATGAACCCAGTCTTGATTAAATACCGTCAAAAGAAGTGCTATGTGTGTGTGAAAAAAAAAATATGGAAATTTCACATGGGTACAGTGTTTTCTTTAAAAAAATTCCACAAAAAGATTGCACCACACTGACTGCACATGCGCGAGATAGGAAGGTGCATGCTGGGTAGCCAGCATGCACAAAATCCAGGAAGAAGGACACTGTGGCTTCAGATGCCCACACTGGAGATGGCTGTGCTGTGCAGGAACTTCACAAAGTAAGAAAACGATGCTGCACAAATAGAAAACTGGGCATTGTTTACAGCATTCCTTTGTTACATTGCATGAGGCACGAGTATTCTAGGGGTATTTTTATCTTAAAAGTCATATTTCGGCCGGAACTCCATTTTATGCAATAAAGTGTTTGTTACCGTAAAAAAATAAAAAAATGGATCCTTTAAAGCATGTTATTCAGCACAGTGCTTGTGCTGTGTCATTTGGACCACCGTATTACCTGAAATACCTGTCTAATCCTGCCTGGTCGTTCCCTCCCCTCTATAAACTGACCACAGTGTATCGTGGCTGCTGAGCCCTGACACTGTGGTCAGTTTACGTGCCTCCATCATCCGCTGTGTCTCCTGTTCTCCTTTGTCCTCTCTCCCCCCTCCCTCCCTGTGTATCAGCTTGTGACAGTGCCCGCCCTCCTGCTGCTGGAATAACATCTACATCTTTATATTATCAAGACTGTCTCCTAATCCTGCGTGACCCTGCAGTATATACCTCATTTCAGAGTGAGCTGGCTCATGTGACTGGTCAGCTCGTTGGCTCATGTGACTGGCCAGCTCGCTCCTCCTCTCCTCCTCCCCTCCCGAGTGACGTCACTGTGGGAATTTTGGCCCCACCTGCTGCAGCTGTCAGACGTGGAGAGGAAAGAGCCAGCTGGTCAGGTGAGCACAGGAGTGGTGCTCTGAAATGAGGTAAATAATGAATTTTTTAAATAAATCACACACACAGGGGGGCATGAGTACGACTGTCTGTGTCAATTGATGAAGCAGCGGGACTCGCGAGCGTGCCCGTACAGGTGCCCCCAGGGAAGGTGGCTTTCCGTGGGGGCACCCAGTGAAGAGGAGGGGCCAGGAGCGCCGCTGGGGGACCACAGAAAAAGAGGATCAGGTAAGTGTGGGCATGTTTGTTATTTTTATTTAAAAAAAAAATTAAGGTTTACAACCACTTTAAGATTGAAGGTGTATTACTGGCTGGATGACCGGGTGAAAAAAATAAAAAAGCCTAAAAAAGAGAAAACGAATGCAGCCACTATATCTAAGGATTGGTAAGCTGCAATATATTATTTATTTTTATTTTTTACATTTTTGGTGCAATACCGCTTTAACTTGTCCATGACCCTTATAACGGTAAACTTTTTGAAGAAAATAATTTAAGATTTAGGTAAAATTTTACTTCATGCAATTCAGATAAAATTATTGCCATGGAGAGGAGCAAGAGAGATTGAGCTGAAGATGTCAGCAAAGCAAACAGATTTCCATTAAAAATAAAAAGTTCTACTTAATGATCATATTAGCATCAATATAAATTTGAGATGAAAGTGTTTTTGAAAGGTGATGTCATTTAAAATAAATTAGCTACTTCTAAGTGGGTGCGTTGAGCCCGGTGAATCAGAAAGACAGAAATTAATCAGTAATTTACTTTGCAGATTTTTATTTAAATAAAAGAAAAACAAATCTATAATAATAGAAAAAATGGCATTGAGTGAATATGACAACGTTTATTTTGTGAAGGTTAAGGAGAAAATTAGCATTATTTATTTTTTTATAAAAGAAGCTCTTCCACCAGTGGCGGAATTTTCAGGGTCGCAGCAGTCGCAGCTGCGACTGGGCCCTGTAGTTCCGTGAAGTCCGGGGGGCCCGCCCACCGCCCGCCAGTATGAGGAGCCGTTCCGCCGCAGGGATCGGGTGCTGACAAGGCAGTGGATGCAGGGGCGGCACCGCGGCAACCCCCCAAGACTCCCAAGACATCTCCCCTGCCTGCACCTCTGGCTGGCCGTTTAGAGTGCAGTGGGGAGATGTGGGAGGAGGTGGAAGGCGGCGATCGGCAGCTCTATGGTGCCTGTGCGGGCAGCAAGATCTCCCTGGGGCTTGTAGTACTCGAGTGTCAGTGTGTATACAGAGGAGAGGGGAGGGGAGGGGAGGGGCCTCTGACCCGGGCAGGTATTAGTTTCACTTTCACTCTGCTTGCACAATGTTGCTGATGCCCGGGTCAGAGGCCCCTCCCCCCTCACATGGTTCGGATATAGAACTACTAGCCCCAGCAAGACCCCCCTGCCTGTGGACACCATAGAGCTGCCAATCGCCACCTCCACCAGCCAGGTACAGGGGAACCCCTGCAAGGGGGAAGTCAGCTGTTTGGGGACCCTGATGTAAGAGGGGGGGGGGGTTTCTGGGGACACTAATGTAAGGAAGGGGGCCTCTGGGGACACTAATGTAAGGAAGGGGGCCTCTGGGGACACTAATGTTAGGGGGGGGGGGCTCTCTGGTGATCCTGGTGTAAGGGGGGGCTCTCTGGGGACCCTGGTGTAATGTGGGGCTCTCTGGGGACTCTGGTGTAAGGGGGGGCTCTCTGGGGACCCTGGTGTAAGGGGGGCTCTCTGGGGATCTTGGTGTAAGGGGGGCTCTCTGAGGACCCTGGTGTAAGGGGGGGCTCTATGGGGACCCTGGTGTAAGGGGGGCTCTCTGGGGACTCTGGTGTAAGGGGGGGCTCTATGGGGACCCTGGTGTAAGGGGGGCTCTATGGGGACCCTGGTGTAAGGGGGGGCTCTATGGGGACCCTAGTGTAAGGGGGGGCTCTATAGGACCCTGGTGTAAGGGGGGCTCTCTAGGGACCCTGATGTAAGGGGAGGCTCTCTGGGGTCCCCGGTGTAAGGGGGGGGCTCTCTGGGGACCCTGGTGTAAGGGGGGCTCTCTGGGGACCCTGGTGTAAGGGGGGCTCTCTGGGGACCCTGGTGTAAGGGGGGGCTCTATGGGGACCCTGGTGTAAGGGGGGGGCTCTATGGGGACCCTGATGTAAGGGGAGGCTCTCTGGGATCTTGGTGTAAGGGGGGCTCTCTGAGGACCCTGGTGTAAGGGGGGGCTCTCTGGGGACCCTGGTGTAAGGGGGGCTCTCTGGGGACCCTGGTGTAAGGGGGGGCTCTATGGGGACCCTGGTGTAAGGGGGGGCTCTATGGGGACCCTGGTGTAAGGGGGGGCTCTATGGGGACCCTGGTGTAAGGGGGGGCTCTCTAGGGACCCTGATGTAAGGGGAGGCTCTCTGGGGACCCTGGTGTAAGGGGGGGCTCTCTGAGGACCCTGGTGTAAAGGGGGCTCTCTGGGGACCCTGGTGTAAGGGGGGGCTTTCTGGGGACCCTGGTGTAGGGGGAGGCTCTCTGGGGACCCTGGTGTAAGGGGTGCTCTCTGAGGACCCTGGTGTAAGGGGGGCCCTCTGAGGACCCTGGTGTAAGGGGAGGCGCTCTGGGGACCCTGGTGTAAGGGGGGGCTCTGAGGACCCTGGTGTAAGGGGGGGCTCTATGTGGACCCTGGTGTAAGGGGGGGCTCTCTGAGGACCCTGGTGTAAGGGGGGGGCTCTCTGGGGACCCTGATGTAGGGGGAGGCTCTCTGGGGACCCTGGTGTAAGGGGTGCTCTCTGAGGACCCTGGTGTAAGGGGGGCTCTCTGAGGACCCTCGTGTAAGGGGAGGCACTCTGGGGACCCTGGTGTAAGGGGGGGCTCTCTGAGGACCCTGGTGTAACGGGGGGCTCTATGTGGACCCTGGTATAAGGGGGGCTCTCTGGGGACCCTGATGTAAGGAGAGGCTCTCTGGGGACCCTGGTGTAAGGGGGGGTGGCTCTCTGAGGACCCTGGTGTAAGGGGGGCTTTCTGGGGACCCTGGTATAAGGGGGGGCTCTCTGGGGACCCTGATGTAAGGGGAGGCGCTCTGGGGACCCTGGTGTAAGGGGGGCTCTCTGAGGACCCTGGTGTAACGGGGGGCTCTATGTGGACCCTGGTGTAAGGGGTGCTCTCTGAGGACCCTGGTGTAAGGGGGGCTCTCTGAGGACCCTGGTGTAAGGGGAGGCGCTCTGGGGACCCTGGTGTAAGGGGGGGCTCTCTGAGGACCCTGGTGTAACGGGGGGCTCTATGTGGACCCTGGTGTAAGGGAGGCTCTCTGGGGACCCTGATGTAAGGAGAGGCTCTCTGGGGACCCTGGTGTAATGGGGGGTGGCTCTCTGAGGACCCTGGTGTAAGGGGGGCTTTCTGGGGACCCTGGTGTAAGGGGGGGCTCTCTGGGGACCCTGATGTAAGGGGGGCTCTCTGGGGACCCTGATGTAAGGGGGGGCTCTCTGGGGACCCTGATGTAAGGGGGGGCTCTCTGGGGACCCTGATGTAAGGGGGGGCTCTCTGGGGACCCTGGTGTAAGGGGAGGCTCTCTGGGGACCCTGGTGTAAGGGGAGGCTCTCTGGGGACCCTGGTGTAAGGGGGGGCTCTCTGAGGAACCTGGTGTAACGAGGGACTCTATGTGGACCCTGGTGTAAGGGGGGGCTCTCTGGGGACCCTGGTGTAAGGGGGGCTCTCTGAGGACCCTGGTGTATGGGGGGATCTCTGGGGACCCTGATGTAAGGGGGAGGCTCTCTGGGGACCCTGGTGTAAGGGGAGCTCTCTGGGGACCCTGGTGTAAGGGGAGGCTCTCTTGGGACCCTGATGTAAGGGGAGGCTCTCTGGGGACCCTGATGTAAGGGGAGGCTCTCTGGGGACCCTGATGTAAGGGGGAGGCTCTCCGGGGACCCTGGTGTAAGGGGGGGCTCTCTGAGGAACCTGGTGTAACGAGGGACTCTATGTGGACCCTGGTGTAAGGGGGGGCTCTCTGGGGACCCTGGTGTAAGGGGGGCTCTCTGAGGACCCTGGTGTATGGGGGGATCTCTGGGGACCCTGATGTAAGGGGGAGGCTCTCTGGGGACCCTGGTGTAAGGGGAGCTCTCTGGGGACCCTGGTGTAAGGGGAGGCTCTCTTGGGACCCTGATGTAAGGGGAGGCTCTCTGGGGACCCTGATGTAAGGGGAGGCTCTCTGGGGACCCTGATGTAAGGGGAGGCTCTCTGGGGACCCTGATGTAAGGGGGAGGCTCTCTGGGGACCCTGGTGTAAGGGGAGCTCTCTGGGCACCCTGGTGTAAGGGGGGGGGGGCTCTCTGGGGACCCTGGTGTAAGGGGAGGCTCTCTGGGGACCCTGGTGTAAGGGGAGGCTCTCTGGGGACCCTGGTGTAAGGGGAGGCTCTCTGGGGACCCTGGTGTAAGGGGAGACTCTCTGGGGACCCTGGTGTAAGAAGGGTCTCTCTGGGGACCCTGATGTAAGGAGGGGCTCTCTGGGGACACTAATGTAATGTAAGAGGGGAGGCTCTCTGGGGACACTAATGTAAGGGAGGCTCTCTTGGGACCCCGATATAAGGGGAGGCTCTCTGGGGACCCTGATGTAAGTAGGGAGGCTCTCTGGGGACCCTGATGTAAGTAGGGAGGCTCTCTGGGGACCCCGATATAAGGGGAGGCTCTCTGGGGACCCTGATGTAAATAGGGAGGCTCTCTGGGGACCCTGATGTAAGTAGGGAGGCTCTCTGGGGACCCTGATGTAAGGAGGGGCTCTCTGGGGACACTAATGTAGGAAGGGAGGCTCTCTGGGGCCACTAATGTAGGAGGGGAGGCTCTCTGGGGACACTAATGTAAGGGGGGCTCGCTGGGGACCCTGATGTAAGTAGGGAGGCTCTCTGGGGACCCTGATGTAAGGGGAGGTTCTCTGGGGACCGTGATGTAAGGGGAGGTTCTCTAGGGACTCTGATGTAAGGGAAGGTTCTCTGGGGACTCTGATGTAAGGGGAGGTTCTCTGGGGACCCTAATGTAGGAGGAGGCTCTCTAGGGACCCTGGTGTAAGTAGGGAGGCTCTCTGGGGTCCCTGATGTAAGGGGGGCTCTCTGGGGAGTCCCCCTATGTGATGGTGTGTGTGGGGGTGCGGTATTGAAGGACCTGGCCTTGGGGCGGCAAAGGGAGTAAATCTGGGCCTGGGCAGAGGCAGCAATGAGACTGGGGGCAGATACTGAAAAATTAAGTCAGCAGACCTGCTGACACCAATGAGAGAAGGCGAGGGAGGAGCTTTCCTCTCTGCGTGGAATACCTATACGGTCTACCCATGAGGCAAGAAGGCATCCTGGCGGGAGATTAGAAGGCACGGTGACCGTGACCGATCAAACGGAATTCCCGGGGAATCTATTGATTGACGGTAAGTGACATTTTGCAGAGCTAAGCAATCGATGCCAACCTCCACCACATGTGCCTCTTACTGATCCCATCCCCCCACCACTCATCTCATCCCTATCCCCCCCATTACTTCTTCAACAGAGGTGATGGGGGGGATAGGGATGAGATCAGTGGTGGGAGGATGGGATCAGTAAGAGGCACAGGTGGTGGTGGGAGAGGATGGCACCACCACTGCCACTGCAGCCACCCCCCTCAAGTACCACCACTGCCACCCCCCTCAAGTACCACAGCTGCCATCCCCCCTAAACTACCGCCGTTGCAACCCCCCTCAAAAAAAAGTATCAAAATCATGCTTTTTCGAGGGGGGGCCCTTTGTGATTTCTTGCACCGGGGCCCAGAGGTTTCTAGTTACGCCTCTGTCTTCCACACAGATATAGACATCTCCCTGGCTGACCAAAAATAGAATTTCCTAATCAATTTTTTATTATTTATTATTATTCAAACTGACCACATAAGGCATGAGACTATGCCAATGCCAGTGTGGTCAGTTTTCTGGCTGTGCTGGGAGCACAGCCTGCCTGTCCTCCAGTGGCCAAGACTCCCCCCGAACAGCTAATCACTGATCAGTGTATTGCACTTAATTTGCTTCCTGATTACACCCCCCCCCCCCCCTGCATTCTTTACCCTCAGCTCTCTAAGCCCCTTATGCAGTTGAGAACAGAGGTCATGTGATCACTTATATCGCCATTCGGGTGCGAACTTTTTCTGGGAGTTCTGCTGCAAACCGAACAAGGGGGTGTTCGACCCATCTCTATCTGTGTTCGGCCCAGGACAGTACCCAGACCCCCATGCCCCTTTTATGCCCAATTGCTTGCATATAAGCCTTCAAAATGGGGACCTTTGATTTTTCCTGTTTGGCTCCCATAGACTTCAATAGAGTTTTCTGTTCGGGTCCAAACTTTTTCTGGGAGTTCTGCTGCAAACCGAACAGGGGGGTGTTAGGGCCATCTCTCTATGTAAACCCGAGAGATGATTGTGTGTGAAAATCCCAGTAGATCAGCAGTTTTTTAAATACTCAGACCAGCCTGTCTGGCACCAACAACCATACCATGATCAAAGTCACTTAAATCCCCTTTCTTCCCCATTCTGATGCTCAGTTTGAACTTCAGCAATGCGTCTTCATTACGTCTTCACCACGTCTAGATGCCTAAATGCATTGAGTTGTTATAATGTGATTGGCTGATTAGCAATTTGTGTTACCAAGCAATTAAACAGGTGTACATAATAAAGTGGCCGGCCGGAGAGTGTATATAATATATATATATATATATATATATAAACAGTGGAACCTCGGATTGCGAGTAACACGTTCAACGAGCGTTTCGCAATTCGAGCACTGTATTTTAGAAAATCGTAACTCGCTTTGCAAGTGTTGTCTCGCAAAACGAGCACGATTCAGGCCAAAGCGGTGTGCAGTACCGCGTTTGGCCTGAGGTGGGGGGGGGGGGGGCGCCGGAGCCGAGCAGAGCCGAAAGCCACCGATCGTCACCATTCGGAAATGCACGGAAAGGCTGGAGGACAGCTCGGCTGACCACGGCAAATCTCAGGAACAAAGTCTTCGGGCCCTTTCGGCCGTTTCCGAGGCTCTCTGGCGCCCCCCCCCCCCGCCTCTGGCCGCATGCAGTATTGCATGCCATTGAAGTCAATGCGGAACAAATTATTTTTTCTATTGACTTTAATGGGGAAACTCACTTTGATATGCGAGTACTTTGGATTACGAACATTCTCCTGGAACGGATTATGCTCGTAATCCGAGGCTCCACTGTATATATATATATACACATACACACACACAAATTGTTTACCTTGCATTTCTATTTTAAACAGAATAGTTTGTTTTAACAGGTAGAGGTTCACATAAACTTTAAGTTGGCCATACACTACTACATTTTCCAATAAATGTTTGTAAGAATATTCGTATGAAAATCCTTAGTACATTCGATGACATACAAGTGTCATTCAAAAGTACTTCCAAATTTAATTTGCTTTTAACATTTTATTTTATAGTGAATTGACTTTACTGAATGAAAACCACATTCATTGTTCTTCCACATTCCTTCTTCTTCTAATTTTCTCCTCACTGTGGATGAAAACAAATGTCTATCTGACCCCACTAAGGATTAGAAAAACAAACAAACGTCTAAAGCTGACTATACAGTAGTCGAATTTAGTTGAAGAATTTTCTTTTTAGGAATGTTTGATTATCTTATTGTTAATGGGGTTAGATCCACATTTGTTTTTGACTGCAGTGATGAGAGAATTGGAAGAAGCCAATTGGACATTTTTTTTCTCAAATGTAGTTTTCATTTGTGAAAGTCCATTCTCTCCAAAATCAAATGTTAAATACAATTTTTAGTACTTGTGAATTATAGTAGCCCAAGAGCCTTCTTTTTTTTTTTTTTTTTTTGTGTAATCTTTTTTTTGTTTCAATAGTTTTTATTGAAGGTATTGATAATAAAATGAACAGTTAGCGTCATACATCACACTTGATATTGGATACATGTTGAGGAATATATACATCATGTCAAGTTGTCAAAAATGGTTAAATTGCATGACTATAATAGATGGTGAAGGTAAGGTGGTCTGTGAGGTCCCAAACCCCTAGACACCCCTAATGGGAACATTCTGCATCTAGGGGTAAATAACGAAACTCCACCCTCCAGCAGTGTGGGTGAAGGTTTAGGAAGTAGCTCATACAGCGAAAGCGTTATTAACAACCTGTGGTGGGAAATGGAAGTAAAACAACAATAGAATGTAGAACTGTCAAGTATGAGTTTGTGCATAAGATAGTACATGTCTAAAGTATTCATACTATCTTGAGTGTACATATGAATGCATATGTATTCAGAGAACATCGTATACAACTGTTTGAACGATGTGAGAACTAGAATAAAGTAGGGTAAAGTAAACAACAAAACAAAGAAAGAAGAAAAAAAAAAAAAAGGGGGGGTGGGAGGGGGGTAGAGGAATGAGGGGAAGGGAGGGGAGGGGAGTAGAGAGCAATATGGTAGGTCTATCAATCAGGAGTGTATCAGGTAAGCTTTTTAGCGTACCATTGAGTCCATGGGAGCCATAGATTATAGATTTTAGAGTATGATGACTTCCCCTTTGAAAATATTGATTCATAAGCGTAGTGAGAGTGGACCAGTGCTATGACTTCATTCGAAGTTGGGGAGACATTAGTTTTCCAGTTTCTGGTTATGAGTAGTCTGCTTGCTAGGAGTATGTGAGTAATGATTAATCGGAGATGTGGCGGTAGTAATTCGGTATTTTATATTCAGTATAGCTAATTGTGGAGTAAGTGTAAAAGGGATATGGCATATATCTTGTATGATGCGTTCTACTTCGGTCCACAGTGTTGTTAATCCTGGACATGACCATAACACGTGGAAAAGAGTACCTAACTGGTTACAATTCCTCCAGCAGTTGGGTGATGAGTGGGATCGAAATTTGGCCATTCTCTGTGGTGTCAGGTACCATCTTAGATGGATTTTATGAGTTAATTCCCATAGAGAGGTGCAGCTAGTGGATTTATAGATTGACTTCAAGGCTGTTTGCCATTGTCGATCAGAAATCTGTATGTTCAAATCTATTTCCCAGTCCGTGTATGGTTTGGATTTATGGAAGGTATTTTTCCCCTGCAGTGTAGAATAGATTAGGGAAGTGCCTTTGGTAGGTGTAGTAGTGTAGAAGAAGTAGTTCCACAGTTTGAGTGGTAATTCTCCTTCTAAGTTTGGGTGTGCTGTGAGACATTGTTGAATCCTATAGCAATTGAAGAAATCTAGATTTGGTGCGTGTAATGTTGATTGGATTTGGGCAAAGGTTTTATGTATAATCTTAGTCCTAAGGTCTGCGGTGTCTGTTGTTTGAGTAAGTATCCATTTGGGTATAGTCAGGTCGGGCGATAAGAGTTTTAGGGTTTGGACAGGTATTTGTAGTCGTTTGGTAGGTATATGATACCATTTTGTGGAGTGTAGTGTTTTCCAAGCCTGAACCGATGCTCGGATAGTCGGTGAGTACAAGTGAAGGTGAGGTTGAGTTATTGTGGAACTGAATAGCCAGTCTTTGAGGTTATGTCCAGGGGTCATAATGTTTTGCCCCAGAGCCTTCTTGATTGCAGTTTTCCCGTGTGCGTTTTGGCTCATTTGTAGCGTGTTTTGTCATGCGGCAAAACTTGCATCTGCTACCCGCGATTGGGGTGCCATTAACAATTGAAGTGATATTAAAGGAAATATAGTTACATAGTTACATAGTTAGTCAGGTTGAAAAAATACACAAAGTCCATCCAGTACAACCATAAAAAAATAAATAAATAAAAAATATCGTACAATCCCATATACCCAATTCTATACCCACAGATGATCCAGAGGAAGGCAAAAAACCCCAGCAAAGCATGATCCAATTTGCTACAGCAGGGGAAAATATTCCTTCCTAATCCCCCGAGAGGCAATCGGATTTACCCTGGATCAACTTTACCTATAAGGCCTCATGCCCACGGACGTTTTTACAGCCGCGTTTTTGAGCGTTTTTTACAGCTTAAAAACGCCTGCCCATGTTAGTCTATAGCTTCATGCCCACCTAGGCGTTTTTGAGCTGCAAATAGCATAGGCGTTTTTAAGCTGTAAAAAAAAACCCAGGACCAGTGCGTTCCTCTGCATCGGCGTTGGGCATAAAAAAAGCGAAGCGTTAAAAAAACGCTCAAAAACGCGCAAAAACGTTTTTTTTTTTTTTTTTAAATACGGTCAAAAAATGTATACAATAACATGGACAGGCGTTTTTAAGCTGTAAAAAATGCTCAAAAACACGGCTGTAAAAACGTCCGTGGGCATGAGGCCTAAATGTTAGTACTCAGTTATATTATGTACATTTAGGAAAGTATCCAGGCCTACTGAGCCGACTAGAACCACTTCTGGAGGGAGTCTGTTCCACATTTTCACAGCTCTTACTGTGAAGAAACCTTTCCGTATTTGGAGATGAAATCTTTTTTCCTCTAGACGTAAAGAGTGCCCCCTTGTCTTTTGTGTTGACTGTAAAGTGAATAACTCAACACCAAGTTCACTATATGGACCCCTTATATATTTGTACATGTTGATCATATCCCCCCTTAATCTCCTCTTCTCAAGAGAGAATAAATTCAGTTCCTCTAATCTTTCCTCATAGCTGAGCTCCTCCATGCCTCTTATCAGTTTGGTTGCCCTTCTCCGCACTTTCTCCAGTTCCCTTTTTGAGAACTGGTGCCCAAAACTGAACTGCATATTCCAGATGAGGCCTTACTAATGATTTGAACAGGGGCAAAATTATATCTCTCTCTCTGGAGACCATACCTCTCTTAATACAAGAAAGGACTTTGCTCGCTTTGGAAACCACAGCTTGGCATTGCATGCCATTATTGAGCTTATGATCTACCAAAACCCCCAGATCCTTCTCCACTACGGATCCCCCCAGTTGTACTCCCCCTAGTATGTATGATGCATTCATATTCTTAGCCCCCAAGTGCATAACTTTACATTTATCAACATTAAACCTCATCTGCCACATAGTCGCCCAATTAGACAGGGCATTGAGGTCGGCTTGTAAAGATATTTAAAAGTAAGGGTCCCAACACTGAACCTTGGGGTACACCACTGATAACCTTGGACCATTCAGAGAAAGAACTCATCTATGTGGTCTTTTATATGTCTTATATATAATTTTTTTTAAATAACATACATGTCATACTTACTTGCTCTGTGCAGTGGTTTTGCACAGAGCAGCCCGGATCCTCCTCTTCTGAGTGCCCCCATAGCAAGCAGCTTGCTATGGGGGCACATGAGCAGCCTCGCTCCCGAGCCGCTGCTTTGTATGTCCATTCACACACAGAGAATGGCTTGGTCCCGCTCTCTCCTCATTGGCTCACTGGCTGTGATTGACAGCGGCGGGAGCCAATGGCTCCCACTGCTGTCTCAGCCAATGAGGAGGAAAAGACATGGGAGAGTCGCTGCTCTCCTACACATTGCTGGATCTAGAGGGGGCACAGGTAGGAATTGGGGGGGGGGGGCTGCTGCACACAGAAGGTTTTTTAACTTCATGCATAGAATCCATGAAAGTAAAAAACCTTGTGTCTTTACAACCTCTTTAATGGCACTGCGACCTGTGATGCAACGTATTTCCGAAACACGTTGCAAAATGCACATTTTCGTGTGTTTTGTCGCTCATTAAAGGAACACTAAAGGTTCCCGTTTTTTTTTTTAAAAACAACAAACATGTTATACTTACCCCCACTGTGCAGCTCGCTTTGCACACAGTGGCCCCGATCCTGGTCTTCTGGGGTCCCTCGGCGGCTGTTTCAGCTCCTCCCCGCAAGGACTCCACACCATAATTCGAGCGAGCTCGCATGGTGTGGAGTTATTGCGGGCGCGCTCCCGTGATACAGCGGCGGCCATAGCCGCCGACTGTATCACTCGGCCCCGAAACAGCCCCCAAGATCTCTTTTTTACTCCTTGACAAATCAGCGGTCTGCCTTGTTTACATAGGCAGACCGCCGTTCTCTCTTTCCTCTGAACCATAGGTGGGTCCTGCTGATTGGCTCCCGCTGTGTCTAATCACAGCGGGAGCGGCGCGCGTGCGCCCCCTAGATTGCGTGCACAAAATCACTTACCTGTACGCAGGGCCGCCATCAGGAATTTTGGGGCCCCTTACACAGCTTCAGGCATGGCTCCCCTGGAGCAGAGGAGAACCGGGGGGGTGCTGCCACCGCAAATTGAGAATTGTTGAGGTCGCGGGGGGGGGGCTTTGGGTGCTGACGAACAAAGAAAGAACAAAAAAAAAGGGGGGGTTGCCATCCGGGGCCCCGGGGACCTCCGGGCCCCTTACAATTTTTTTTTTAAATAATAATTTATAAAATAATAAAAAAAAAATATATTATTTTTATAAAAAAAAAAAAAAAAAAGTGGGTTGCAATCCGGGGCCCTGGGGACCTCTGGGCCCCTTACAAAAAAACAATAATAAAAAAAAAAAAATAGAAAGAAAATATTTTTTTTTAATAAAAAATACATAAAAAAGGGGGTTACCATCCGGGGGGCCCCGGGGACCTCCGGGCCTCTGGGCCCCTTACATAAAAACATTTTTTTCTAAAAAATAAAATAAAAAAAAAATACTCAGTCTGCTCTCTTCCAATGATCAGACTTAACCTGACACGCTTCCCCTGCTAAGCCATTTACTGGGGGAGCTCAGTGTGCTGCTGCTTCTCCTTCCCCCAGCTCTTATGCAGCTGAGAACAGAGGGAATGTGATCACTTATAAAAAAGGGAAAAAAGGTATTTATAATGTTTTTTTTTTTTATATATCTCTCTCGAAAAATCTTTTACCTTTCATTTCTATTTTAAACTGAATGGGTTGTTTTACAATTACAATCCCCATAAGTTAGCAAATCCTCACTTTTTGAGTTCAGGTCCACTTTAATGTAAAAAAAAAGTTTTCACAGAATGTTTTGACACTTTAGTAGCACAATATCTGTTTTTATAGATGTGTCAAACTCTGTGCTTCTAAAAAGGAACTTTGCTGCAAAGGCTTTTCAATTCATGAGCACGCAAAAAAAAAAAAAAAACACCCTTTTGATGTCTTTTTAATGATTATTCGAAGGTATCATTTTTGATTTTGCGACTTGTTTTCATTCTTTCCTTTTCATAGACTCTGACTCGAGTTTTTTTTTCGAACCTGGGGGGGGGGGGGGAGAGAGTCAGATGTTTGCGTAACGGCCCTCACAAATTTAACTTAAATCTGTAATTTTTTTTTTTTCTTTTCCCTAGCATTTCCTCCGAGAAATTAGATATTCTATTCACTGCATAAATTTTCAGGTTTTGCTAGCAAGACACTCAGGGTGTTGAATTTTTTATGACTAAAATGCTGTAATAATTGTTGAACAGATGTAAGTGTTGGAGAGTGGGCTCCGGCAGACCTCATGAAACCTCTATTAGCAATTTAACCCCGTCGCTTCCAACGCCGCGCAACGCATGGCTGTAATCACCGTCACCTCCGTGAATGTTTATATTAGGATAAGTGGGAGAAGAAAAAAAAATAAAAAATGCACCTCCTTAGAGAATTCTATCTCATGTATTTATTTTCAGTGCTGGAAAATTTAAACCTGGATTCACGTGACCGGAACAAAAACATTTTATTGCTGCTTAACTCTTTCATTACTGGATGAGCTTCCATTGTATTTTTCATTTAAAACTGGCAAATAGCTAAACAGACAGATGAGATACATATATAGGGGCTGCTTTACCTGCCAAAAGATTTGTATTTCTGTCCATCCAGACCCACGATTTACACAGCCCTGTCACATAGCGCAGCCCTGCCTTCTAAGATAGGAGACCTGATTATTCTCTGGTACAGTTAGGCCCCTTTCACACTGAGGCACTTTGCAGGTGCTATTGCGCTAAAAATAGCGCCTGCAATCATACCTCCCAACTTTGTAAAGTCCCTTCGCGGGACATTCTGATGTGGGGGACATTGGCAAAAAAAAACGGGAATTGCCACAGAAGTTGTTGAGCGGGGGGGGGGCACTTGCAGGAGGGTCACAAAACTCCTGCAAGCCGCATCTTTGAGGCGCAATAGGAGCGGTAAAAATACCGCTCCTGTAGTGCCCCTGCCTATTGAAATAAATGGGGTAGCGCCTCCAAAACGCCGCAAAGAGGCGTTATTGCAGGCGTTTTTAACCCTTTTTCAGCCGCTAGCGGGGGTTAAAATCCCCCCGCTAGTGCCCGCAAATCGTGGCAAAAAATACGCTATAGTGGTGCTAAAAATAGCGCCCCTACACCGCCAGCGCATCCAGCGCCTCAGTGTGAAAGTAGCCTTATGTAGCACTTAAAGCGGAGCTCCACCCAAAAGTGGAAGCTATGCTTGTTTGCTTCCTCCCCCTCCGCTGCCACATTTGGTACCTTTTCGGGGGGAGGGGGGGAGCAGGTACCTGTTTTTGACAGGTACCCTTCCCCACTTCCGGGAGACTTCGTTGTGGCGGGGCCCTCTGGAATTTCAACCTCCCTCATCCTTCATCTTTCGCCAGGACATTCACAAAGCGCAGAGCGTTTTGCGCATGCGCAGTAGGGAACCGCAGCCAGTTCCCCTTACAGGACCCGAGAGCCGATTGAAAAATTGACAGGGGTGCCGACGTGGTGAGATCCCTGGACAGGTAATATTAAGACCCCTTTCACACTGGAGCGTATTGCAGGCGCTATAGCGCTAAAAATAGCGCCTGCAATCCGCGCTTAGAAAGCTGCACCATTCATTCCAGTGTGAAAGACCCGAGGGCTTTCACACTGGAGTGGTGCGCTAGCAGGACGATAAAAAAAGTCCTGCAAGCCGCATCTTTGGAGCGGTGAAGGAGCGATGTGTTGACCGCTCCTCCACCGCTGCTGCCCATTGAAATCAATGGGACAGCGCAGCTATATCGCCCGCAATGCGCTACTTCAGCAGCGCATTGCGGGCAGTTTTAACCCTTTCTCGGCCGCTAGCGTGGTGTAAAACCGCCCCGCTCGCGGCCGAAATGCGCCGCAAATCCGCCCATAGCGTCAGCGGTAAGAATAGTGGCGTTTTACCGCCGACGCTATGGGCGCCTCAGTGTGAAAGGGGTCTAAAAGTCAGCTGTACAGTATTTGTAGCTGCTGACTTAGAATTTTTTGGCAGGGGGGGCTGGAGCTCCACTTTAAGCTGGCCATACATGGATCGAAATTCGGATGGTTCAGCAGGGACCAGCCAAATTGTAATGCATGTACAGGCAGGGAGGTTGCTCAGACCTCCCTGTCAGATATTCCCCATTCAATCAGCGCATCTGGGACGGGACAAGGGGGGGGAGGGGGAAGGAGGGACAGCTGCCCCGGGCGCAGCAGTTTACTGTATAGATGGGGGCACCAGCAAGCTCATTCTGATACAAGGTATTTTGACAAGTGGATGACTGCTAGGGGTAGCATCCCCTAAACTTGCACATAATGAGGGGGGAGGGGGGTGCAGTTTGGCTTCTTTGCCCTGGGCACTGGATGACCTGGGTGTTCCGAAACTGGCTGGCAGCACTGATCAGTATTTTGAGGGCTCTGAAGTCTGTCCGATATCAGAATACAATAACTCAGCAGAGAGGGTTCCCCCATCCACA
The DNA here is from genome assembly GCA_029206835.1 of Rana muscosa. NCBI lineage: Eukaryota > Metazoa > Chordata > Amphibia > Anura > Ranidae > Rana > Rana muscosa. The sequence goes on along the minus strand of CM055126.1, from coordinate 202,970,248 downwards.
TCAAGTATGTGGATCAAAGGATCCAATTACTTTTGTTTTTGTTATTTTAACCTGCTGATTACCCACTTGCCTACTGGGCACCCCCCTCCTGCCCAGACCAATTTTCAGCTTTCAGTGCTCTCACACTTTGAATGACAATTACTCAGTCATGTAATACTGTACCCAAATGAATTTGTTGTCCTTTTTTTCATACAAATAGAGCTTTCTTTTGGTGGTATTTGATCACCTCTGGGTTTTTAATTTTTTGCGCTATAAATGAAAAAAGACCGAAAATTTAGAGAAAAAAAAACAAAATTTTCTTACTTTCTGTGATAAAATTTTGCAAATTATAAATTTTTCTTTATAAATTTTTGGCACAATTTATACTGCTACATTTTGTTTGGTAAAAATAACCCAAATTAGTAGATATTATTTGGTCTGTGTGAAAGTCAGAGAGTCTACAAGCTGTGGTGCAAATCATAACAAATTGATCACATCTGATGTATTGGTGGCCTATCTCAGACAGATGGCACTAATACGTGGCACTGATGACAGATGGCACTTATACGTGGCACTGATGGCACTGATGTGGCACTGATGACAGATGGCACTGATACCTGGCACTGATGACAGGTGGCACTGATACCTGACACTGACAGGTGGCACTGGGGACAGATGACACTGATAGGTGGCACTGGGGACAGATGGCACTGACAGGTGGCACTGGGGAAAGGTGGCACTGGGGACAGATGGCACTGATAGATGGTACTGGGGAGAGATGGCACTGGGGAGAGATGACACTGGGGACAGGTAGCACTGGGGACAGGTGGCACTGATAGGTACTGTGGGCACTGTATTTACTGTGCTTTATGTAGTGTTCACTCACGCTACAGCACAGGTCGCTCTCCCTCCTCACACGTGGTCTCTGTGTGAGGAGGGAGAGCCGGCAATGAGAGATGATCTCATATGTTTACATTTGAGATCATCTCTCGTTGGACACGCCGTTCGAGTGCTAAATGGCCGCTGTGATTGGCCATTTAGCAGGATCTGTGATTGGCTGTGTCCAATATACATGGCCAACACAGATTTTCCCTGATGCGCGCCCGCTGCGGCACGCGGGGAACAAGTAAACAGGAGGACGTCCAGGGACGCCCTCTCGGCAATTGAGCGCCGCAGTGTAGACGTCTTTCGTCTATAGCGCGGGCGCGAAGTGGTTAAATAAAAAACAAAAAACAAAACAGTATAATCTTTGGACCGCTTTACAGATCTCAGCCTGTGACTGGACAGTGAAAGGAGAAGCAGCATGCGGAGGAGCTCATCTTTGTCACTCTGCTCGCCGTAGACATGTGCATGACGAAAAAATATGTTTTGTTTCGTTTTGTTTAGATTCGCTAATCTAGTTATATCGTTTTGTTAAATTCGTTCAATTCGTATTCTGAATCCGTATTCTGAATCCGTATTCGGAATTTTTCAAGTTTTCTTCGAACTTTCCTATTTTTTTTTCCTCAACTTGAAACGTTCAAATCGATAAATTTCGAATCGGCTGAAAAAAAAATTATGCATATTTTTTTCGATTCTAATGCGGCAAAGTGAACAAACAAAAGAAATATCTTCATCAAATGATTACAATTACTCTTTAAATCACCTTTTGGCTTAACAAAAACAGCATTATTCCAAAATGGTACACTAATAACACACACAGTCTGTGATTTCAGAAATATGTTTACAATTTGAATGGAAATCAATGTAAAATTCAATTTGAATTTGAATTTGGAAAATTCAGACGAATTTCATTTCGTTATTCTGAGCATTCGGTAAACTTCATTTATACTGTAATTCGGGTATTCGGACATATCCAAATAATGAAAAATGTGTCAGAATATTAATTCAGAACGAAACAAACCGCACATGTCTAGCTCTCTGCTTATATCAGCATGTTCCTTGTTAGCACATGAGCACTGCAGCACATTCAATTGGCTATTTGTGCTTTTTTTTCACTCCCCACAGGTTGAGCTCTGCTGCACAGGGACTGTAATGCCGCGTACACACGACCGTTATTCATGTCATGGAAAAAAACTATGTTTTTCTCGACGTGATTTTTCGTGTTTCCTCTCAAGCCTGCCTTGCATACCCACGTTCGTGAAAAAAAATGCTCGAGCAAAGCGTGGTGACGAACAACAGGTATGACGGCACTATAAAGGGGAATTTCCATTCGAATGGCGCCACCCTTTGGGACGCTTTTGCTGATCCTTGTGTTAATAAAGTTTGGTGAGAGACGATTCGCAGTTTTCAGTCCGTTACAGCGTGACGAATGTGCTATCACCATTATGAATGCTAGTTTTACCAGAACGAGCGCTCCCGTCTCATCACTTGATTCTGAGCATGCGCATTTTTTTTCCCCCTTTGTAAAAGCATACACACGACCATTTTTCACGACGTTAAAAAGAACGACGTGAAAAACAACGAGAAAAAATAGAGCAGGTTCTAATTTTTTTTCGGCCATTTTTCTCGCCGAGAAAAATGCTCTGGAGCCTACACACGACCGTTTTTAAAAATTAAATTTTTCTCGCCATGAAAAACGGTTGTGTGTACGCGGCATAAGAGGTTGATACCAAGTTGAATTCAGGTATTTATACAGCTTGCAATAAATGATGATAATAATAATAATAATAATAATAATAATAATAATTACTATTATTATTATACTATATTATTATTATTATTATTATTATTATTGTTGTTGTTTTAATTATTATTATTTATATTATTGTTGTTATTATTAGTAGTAGTATTATTATATTTCTTTTAAATAAATATACTCTAGATTGATTTGTGTTTTTTATATCTGCTTGGATTTCAGATTTAAACTCATTGAAGGGATGCCTGTGGAATGGTTGTAGGTTGTACTTATCATTCATTTGGCTTTTTTGTTCCTTAAATCCCTGTGGATGTTAAGGTCCTTATTTTCTAAATGGCCTTGAAATTGTTGCACGGTACAGGTTCATGTGAAAGGAGGCTGTAGATCGTGAGGAAGCACTGTGGAAAGAATGCTGAATCAGGTGTATATATAGCTTTTTCTTTGCTATAAAAAGAAAAACGTTAATTTTATTTTTAAATGCTGCTAGTGTAAATGCATGAGTTTGTCTTCTTATTGGTCATTTTTGAGAAGACTCTTCTACAGAAAAAAGAAAAAAAGAAAAAAAAAAAGATTATTAAACCCTCAATTGCTCAGTAGCCATGTACTGCTGCTAACATCCTACTTTAGAATAATAGAAGCTGCAAGCTCATTGGTTGCTGCTGGACAAATATAGTCAATGGCGTCACCCATGATCCCAGGTGCTTGTTTACATTCTAGCAGATGGGATCTGTCATTTAGTGACGGGAGTGTGGGGGAGCATTGTCAGGGGGCATAGTAAGGAAATATTGATGGACGGCGGGTCATTGTGATTGATGATTTATATTGCTGGGTGATGTAACTGATGATGGATTTTCATTGTTTACAATTTTTTTAATATATGCAATTAAAGGACCTTTTTCATGGTTGGTGTGTGTGTTTATTTACATTTGACATTTTTTTGGGGAATGAGAAATAAGAGGTACTTATATCCCTAGCCACTTGCTGATCAGGCCTTTTCTGGGACTTTTTGTTTACAAGTTTAAATCAGTATTTTTTGCTATAAAATTACTTGGAACCCCCATACATAATAAGTTTTCTTACCCTAGGGAATAAAATGGCGATGCAATTTTTTATGTCACATGGTATTTGCGCAGCTGTTTTTTATAAGCAATTTTTTTGGAAAAAATACATTTTAAATAATAATAAAAAAATAAATAATATATATAACCCAATTTTTTTTGTAAAATGTAAAACATGATATTACGCTGAGTAAATAGATACCTAACATGTCATGCTTTAAAATTGTGCACACTTGTTGAATGGCGCCAAACTACAGTATTTAAAAATCTCCATTGGCAATGTTTTAAACGCTTTTACAGGTTACCTGTTTAGAGTTACGGAGGAGTTCTAACGCTTGAATTATTGCTCCCGCTTTAACGTTTGTGACGATACCTCACATGTGTGGGGCAAACACCATTTATATATGCATGTGCGACTTACGTAAGTGCTTGCTTCTGAACGCGAGCATTGAGGGATGGGGGCATTTAAAAATATATATATATTTTACAATGTTCCTTCATTTTTTTAATTTATTTTTTTATCCCCTTTATTCCCACGTTATAAATATAAAGGTGACAGGTCCTCTTTATGGAGAGATCTGGGGTCAAAAAGCTCTTATTTACCTTTAAAAGCAAAAGCAAAAAAATAAAATAATAATAAGCCCAAGAAAAACTGGCGAGCGTTGCGGGGGGAAGGCGGGCGTGCCCTCCCGCTGCTTCGGACAGCTTTTTTTTTAGCGGCTCATGAGAGAGCCAGTCACCAGCTGTAAAAAACAATACCAGGGTTATGGCTGTTAACCGGTGGTTAAGTATAAAAGGAAAGAGATAAGGTGCTCAGATTCCAATGAACAAGAACACAACCAAATCAAAACGAAATAAATACAATTAATTGAATAAATAAAGAAATGACTATGTAAACATAAGTATAAGGATAAAAGTGTAAAGATAAAAAATAAATAAATTGTAATAATATAAATATAAAATTATTATAATTAATATTTGAGAATTTAAATAATAATAATATATTATGTATATTTATTAATATGTATTTATTTAATTTCATATATAGATAGATAGATAGATAGATAGAGTAATACCTCGGATTGTGAGTAACGCGTTTACGATCGTTTCGCAGTACGAGCTATTATTTTTTTTAAATCCTGACTCGGTTTGAGAGCGTTGTCTCGCAAGACGAGCAGGATTCAAGCCAAATGGGGTGTGCAGTACCCCATTTGGCCAGAGTTGAGGGGGCGCCAGTGACACTCGGTGCCACTCGCATTCACTCATAGACATTCGGAAACACTCAGAAACACTCCGTTCCCGAGTGTCTCCACGCAGCTCCAAGTTTTTCCGAGTGTCTCCGGCACCCCCCCACCTCTGGCCACATGTGGTACTCCATACAATAGCAGTCACTGTGGAACAAATTATCTGAGTTTCTATTGACTCCTTTGGGGAAACTCACTTTGATATACGAGTGCTTTGGATTACAAGCATTCTTCTGAAACTAGTTATGCTCGTAATCAAAGGTTCCACTGTATATCAAATACTGAAGAGGGTAAGGTGTATCACGGCAGGTGCAAGTGCAAAGCAATCAGGCCTTCCGAAGGGCCGTATATAGAGAAAAAGTAGAGGGATTGCTGCACAAATAGAATATTTATTCCAAAATTTTGAAAAACGTTACATACTCTCCATTTTAAGCATAACATGGAAAGTATGTAACTTTAAAAAAAAAATATTAATAAATATTCTATTTGTGCAGCAATCCCTCCACTTTCTCTCTCTCTCTCTCTCTCTCTCTCTCTCTCTCTCTCTCTCTCTCTCTCTCTCTCTCTCTCTCTCTCTAGAGAGAGAGGTGTATATATATATATATAATTTATTTTTTTTACACCAATTTGTTTAACCACTTGCCGCCCGCCCTATAACAGATTGACAGCGGCAAAGTGGTTTCAAAATCCTGACAGGACGTCATATGACATCCTCAGGATTTTGAGCCGCTGCGCGCCCCCGGGGGCGCGTATCGCGGTGATCGTTGCTGCGGGATGTCAGTCTGACACCCCGCAACACCGATCTAGGTAAAGAGTCTCCGACGAAGACTCTTTACCACTTGATCAGCCGTGTCCAATCACGGCTGATCACGATGTAAACAGGAAAAGCCGGTCATCGGCTTTTCCTCACTCGCGTCTGTTAGACGCGAGTAGAGGAGAGCCGATCGGCTGCCCCTCTGACAGGGGGGGTTTGTGCTGATCAATTATTAGCGCAGCCCCCCCGAGGATGCCCACACTGGACCACCAGGGATGCCACTAGACCACCAGGGAAGCCCACCTATAGGTATCGCACACTAGACCATCAGGGATGCTAATTATATACAAGTAATGGATGCCAATCAGTGCCCACAATGGATGCCAATCAGTGCCCACAATGGGCACCACTGATTGGCAGGCATTATTGTTTGGCACTGATTGGCATCCATTAGTACAGTACAGTGCCACCTATCAGTGCCCATCCATGCCACCTATCAGTGCCCATCCATGCCCATCCGTGCCACCTATCAGTGCCCATCCATGCCGCCTATCTGTGCCCATCTGTGCCCATCCGTGCTGCCTATCTGTGCCCATCCGTGCCGCCTATCTGTGCCCATCCATGCCGCCTATCTGTGCCCATCCGTGCCGCCTATCTGTGCCCATCTGTTGCTGCCTATCTGTGCCCATCCGTGCCGCCTATCTGTGCCCATCCGTGCCGCCTATCGTTGCCCATCCGTGCCACCTCATCGGTGCCCATCAGTTCCGCCTTATCAGTGCCCGTCAGTGCAGCCCCATCAGTGCCCATCAGTGAAGGAGAAAACTTACTTATTTACAAAGTTTTGTAACTGAGACAAAAAAAACTTTTTTTTTTTCAAAATTTTCGAGTCTTTTTTTTATTTTTGTAGCAGAAAATAAAAATCGCAGAGGTGATCAAATACCACCAAAAGAAAGCTCTATTGGTGGGAACAAAATGATAAAAATTTCGTTTGGGTACAGTGTAGCATGACCGCGCAATTGTCATTCAAAGTGCAACAGCGCAGAAAGCTGAAAATTGGTCTGGGCAGGAAGGTGTATAAGTGCCCAGTATGGAAGTGGTTAATGTGAGTAACAACTAGGCAAAAAACTCAGTAGTATGCAGAAAAAAGACTGCAGTATTATCAATCAGAAAGTGCAGTATTATCAATCTCAAATTGCAGCGATGCCCAGAAAAAAAAAATACTAATAGCTGCAGACATTATTTTGGGGGAATACAGAACTTGTCAATCTCACAGCATCAGAAACAAACAGTTTGTCAGCCCTAACACTAACACTTTGTAATCTTAGACATAAGGGGAGGGGGACAAACAGTCCCTACGTGGGATGGGAATGTCCCCCATAATATTGAGGGCCACCTTCATACACCTGTTGTTGTACATATTAGTGTTAGTGACCAGATTGCTGCGGAGATGTCACAATTTGCAGTAGTGTGAACCCAGCCTGAGGCTTTCTTTCTTCTATTTTCATCTGGTGATCCAGCCAGAAAATCTGTTTTTCAAGCTCTCCAGTAGGGATGAGCCGAACACCCCCCGGTTCGGTTCGCACCAGAACATGCGAACGGACCGAAAGTTTGCGCGAACATTCGAACACCGTTAAAGTCTATGGGACCCGAACGTGAAAAATCAAAAGTGCAAATTTTAAAGGCTAATATGCAAGTTAGTGTCCTAAAAAGTGTTTGGGGACCCGGGTCCTGCCCCAGGGGACATGTATCAATGCAAGAAAAAGTTTTAAAAACTGACATTTTTCGGGAGCAGTGATTTTAATAATGCTTAAAGTGAAAAAATAAGAGTGAAGTATTCCTTTAAATGTCATACCTGGGGGTGTCTATAGCATGCCTGTGAAGTGCCACGTGTTTCCCGTGTTCACAACAGTCCCTGCACAAAATTAAATTTCTAAAGGAATAAAAGTCATTTAAAACTGCTTGCGGCTGTAATGTAATGTCGGGTCCCGGCAATATGGATGAAAAATATTGAGAAAAACGGCATGGGTACCCCCCCCCCCAGCCTATTACCAGCCTCTTGTATGGATATTAAGGGGAACCCCACACCCAAATTAAAAAAAAGAAAGGTGTTGGGCCCCCAGGCCCTATATACTCTGAACAGCAGTATACAGGCGGTACAAACAAGACAGGGACTGTAGTTTTGTTGTTACGTAGAATCTGTTTGTAATTTGGAACAGGTACATTTTTTAAGTGTAGCTCCAGCCAAAAAATCTATTTTTAAGCTTTTTGGATAACATAGGGAAGGGTTATTATCACCCCTGTAACATTTGCTGTCTGTGCCCCTGTTCAGAAGATTTCACCTGACTTTCTGTCCCAATGACAATTGGATTTTGAAAATTTTGGGTTATTAGGGAAACAAGGATTGGTGATAAAGCATCAGTGGAGACACCCTTTTCCCATATTAATTCCTACAGGAGAGAATTTCCCTTCCTAGGGGTAGATTTCCCCTTACTTCCTTTTGTTTCCCTCCGTTTGTAAGTAGGAGTCGTTTATAAATCGGATGTTTGAAAGTAGGGGACCGCCTGTATATACTATACGGCCTGCCCTATATACTCTGCAGAAAATTGGGCCTTAGGTGTTGGTGGTACCAGAACACTGTAAGCCCTCACAGTTACTCTTGGTGGGCGCTGGAACGGGCCCTGCTGTGAAATATTATATCAGGAATTGTAATTATATGCCCCTGTTGAACAGGGGCAGAAAAATAGGGCCTTTGGTGGTGGTGGTGGTGGTGGTGCCACAACACTGTAAGCCCTCACAGTTACTCTTGGTGGGCGCAGGAACAGGCCCTGCTGTGAAATATTAGATCAAAAATTGTAATTACACACCCCTGTTAAACAGGGGCAGAAAAGTTGGGTCTTAGGCAGTGGTTGTGGTGCCACAACACTGTAACCCCTCACTGATTCTCTTGTTGAGCGCAGGAATGAGCCCTGCTGTGAAATATTGATAAAAAATTGTAATTACGCGCTCCTGTTAAACAGGGGCAGAAGAATTGGGCCTTAGGCGGTGGTGGAGGTGGTGGCACAACACTGTAAAGCCTCACAGATACTCTTTTTGAGCGCAGGAACGGGCCCTGCTGAGAAATATTAGATCAAAAATTGTAATTACACGCCCCTGTTAAACAGGGGCAGAAAAATTTGGCCTTGGGCACTGGTGATGGTGCCACAACACTGCAACCCCTCGCAGATACTCTAGTTGAGCGCAGGAATGAGCCCTGCTGCAAAATATTACAGCAAACATTGTAATTATATGCCCCTGTTAAACAGGGGCAGAAAAATTGGGCCTTAGCCACTGGTGGTGGTGCCACAACACTGCAACGCCTCACAGATACTCTAGTTGAGCACAGGAATGAGTCCTGCTGCGAAATATTACAGCAAAAATTTTAATTACACGCCCCTGTTAAACAGGGCAGGAAAATTGGGCCTTAGCCACTGGTGGTGGTGCCCAGAAACAAAAATGTTCTTAGAAACTATCAACATGAACATTGAGGAGGAATAGGATAATCACTCAGCATAACAGGATAGTCCCTAGGGATGGGCCAAACACCCCCCCGGTTCGGTTCACATGCAGAACTTGCGAACAGGCAAAAAATTTGTTCGAACACGCAAACAGCGTTAAAGTCTATGGGACACGAACATGAAAAATCAAAAGTGCTAATTTTAAAGGTTAATATGCAAGTTATTGTCATAAAAAGTGTTTGGGGACCCGGGTCCTGCCCCAGGGGACATGTATTAATGCAAAAAAAAGTTTTAAGAACTAACGTTTTTTCGGGAGCAGTGATTTTAATAATGCTTAAAGTGAAACAATAAAAGTGAAATATTCCTTTAAATTTCCTACCTGGGGGTGTCTATAGTATGCCTGTAAAGTAGCGCATGTTTCCCGTGTTTATAACAGTCTCTGCACAAAATGACATTTCTAAAGGAAAAAAAGTAATTTAAAACTACTCGCGGCTATAATGAATTGTCGGGTCCCGGCAATACAGATAAAAGTCATTGAAAGTCATTGAGAAAAAAAAAATGCGTGGGGGTCCCCCAAAATTTCATTACCATGTCCTTCAGGTCTGGTATGGATTTTAAGGGGAACTCAGCAACAAATTAAAATAAAAAATGGCGTGGAGTTCCCCCAAAAATCCATACCAGACCCTTATCCGAGCACGCAACCTGGCAGGCCACAGGAAAAGAGGGGGGACGAGAGAGTGCTCCCCCTCCTGAACCGTACCAGGCCACATGCCCTCAACATGGGGAGGATGTCACCATGTTGATGGGGACAAGGGCCTCATCCCCACAACCCTTGCCCGGTGGTTGTGGGGGTCTGCGGGTGGGGGGCTTATCGGAATCTGGAAGCCCCTTTAACAAAGGCGCTCTCTCGTCCACCCCCCTCTTTTCCTGTGGCCTGTCAGGTTGCGTGCTCAGATAAGGGTCTGGTATGGATTTTTGGGGGGAACCCCATGCCATTTTTTTTTATTTGGCGCAGGGTTCCCCTTAATATCCATACCAGACCTGAAGGGCCTAGTAATGGAATTTAAGAGGGACCCCCACGCATTTTTCTTTTATTTATCAATGACTTTCAATGACTTTTATCTGTATTGCTGGGACCCGACAATTCATCATAGTCGCAAGACTTTTTTTTCCTTTAGAAATGTCATTTTGTGCAGAGACGGTTATAAACACGGGAAACATGCGCTACTTTACAGGCATACTATAGAAACCCCATCCCTAATAGTCACTCAGCATCAGAATAGGAAGTCTTCAAGGGATCTCACATTCATAGAAAAATGAATCGGTTACATCAGCATCAGGTGCTTGGTAGCTGGTGATCCAAGACTGATTTTTATGAAGGTGAGCCGATCCTCTGAGTCTGTGGACAGGCACACTCTGTGATCCATTACAAAGACTCCAGCAGCACTGAATGTGCATTTAGATAGAACGCTGGATGCAGGACAGGCCAGTATCTCAATTGCATACTTTGCTAGCTCTGGCCAGTGATCCATCCTCAAGACCCAGTAACCCAGTGGATTTTCAGTTGGAAAGGTCTCCAAGTCTGACCTTGCCCCTAGGTATTCCTGCAACATGTAAATCAGACGCTGGCGATGGTTGCTGGAACCAATCAGACCTTGGGGCTGCGGACTAAAAAATTGTCTGAACGCATTGGTCAGAAGGCCACCTTCTCCACCGCTCCTTCTGTGACTGACCGAAGCCTCAGCAACACGTTGTCCAGGACCAGCAAATTGTAACCTCCCAGGCTCTGGAAACGCATTGCACAAACCCTTCTGCAAGGCCTCCCGAAGATGATTCATCCTCTGCTCCCTCTGCGAAGGCTGGATAAGTTCCGCAACCTTACCCTTGTAACGTGGATCAAGAAGGGTTGCCAGCCAGTACTGATCCCTCTCCTTGATACAACGAATCCGAGGGTCCTTTTGCAGGATCAGGGAGGCCATGCAGCATAGGTTTGCTGAGACATTCAGTCCGGAGTCCTATGGGTCACTAAGGACGACATGATCCGCAGCCACCTCCTCCCAGCCACGTACAAGTCCATGGGTTTCTGGGGACTGACAACGATCCCTTGAAGACTGCTGCTGATGCTGAGTGCTAGGCTCCACCTCCATGCTGACACAATCCTCATCCTCCTCCTCCTCTTCCTGTGTGATAGGCGGGCCCGCAGGAATACTGATAAATCTACCCAATTGTTTACTATTGTAATGCTGTGATTGGCCACAGCTAATTACATGGTAATTGTGTGCTGTGATTGGCCTGGGTACTGGGGCCTGGGTACCATGTGATAGCTGTGGGCCAATCACAGCAATGCAATAGTAAGCAATCTTCCATGAATGAAAGCCATTCATGACAGTTTTGCTTACATGTTATCATGTGATCGCTATGACTGTGAGCGGCCACCGTATTGCACTGTGGCAGTGCACATGTGCACCACAATGTACGGGTGCGTTGCAGTGCCCGGAGAAGCCGCCTGCCAGCACTGCTGGTGGTCGGCAAGTGGTTAAAGCACCCCCAAGCATGTTTTTTAATAATGAGATTAGTGTATGTTGGTGTGTACATGTCTCCCATAGAGTTGCCCAGCTTCACCTTATTCAATGATAGCTTGCTTATTTGCCTTGAAAAAGGCCAGAATAAAATGGCTTGTGTCACCTCCCATAGACTTAAATAGTGGTTCAGGGTTCATGGACCTCTCACTGGGTTCACCGAACCTCCTGTGAACCAAACCCAGCCCAGGTTTACTCATCCCTAGCCATGGTCTATGATGGTCTATGATGGTCTATGCACAAATCTGACCCCTGCCTGGATCCAACCATATTCACTGGCCTTTTACTCACATACACATACATCCTAAGTTAGCTCAAAGTACGCTATATTACCAAAAGTATTGGGACGCCTGACTTTACACACACATGAACTTTAATCACATCCCAGTCTTAGATTGTAGGGTTCAATATTGAGTTGGCCCACCATTTTTTTCAATGGATCAAAAACGTTAAACGCTGTTGGTGAGCCACGTTTTTGAGCGTTTATTGTGGTCAGAAAAACGACTCCTTAATGCGATTTTAGGGCGTTCAGAAAACAGCCCATAAACTCCACTGCTGATAAACGTCCAAAAACGTCCATGTGTGCATGGACACATAGGATAACATAGAGTGGAGTTTATGGGCTTTTAAAAAAAACGCCCAAACTCCAAAAAACTTCCGTTTATGAGCTCCAGTGTGCATGGAGCCTTAGGAGTGTGTCTATGGAAATGTTTGACCATTCTTCCAGAAGAGCATTTGTGAGGTCAGGCACTGATATTGGACGAGAAGTTCTGGCTCACAGTCTCCGCTCTAAGTCATCCCAAAGGTATTCTATAAAGCCTCGTACACACGACCGAGAAACTTGCTGGCAGAGCTTTCTTGCAGAGTAAATCAGTCGTGTGTACGCGGCTATCAGGTTTCTCGTCAAGAAAACCGACAAGAATCTCGACGAGAAAAATAGAGAACCTGCTCTCTATTTTCTCGTCGAGATTCTCGTCAGCATGTTTCTCGACGAGAAAAGTGTGTGTGTGTACACTTACCTGTCGCCGTGGAAACTCGTGCATGCTCGAAATGACTTTGACGCATGCGCGGTAGCTTCCTAGGCATAGGTAGTGTGTAGCAAGATGGCGGCGACGCAGGTTATTTGAATCGAGCGTGTGTACACTCGGCCGGGACAAGTTTCTTGTCCAAGAATCTCGTCAAGAAAAACAACAAGTTTTTTCCTGACGAGATTCTCGGCCGTGTGTACGAGGCTTCAGGTTGAGATCAGGACTCTGTGCAGGCCAGTTAAGTTCCTCCACCCCACCGTTAACCCTTTGATCGCACCTTATGTTAACCCCTTCCCAGCCAGTGTCACTCGTTTATTAGTTTATAGTTTAGTCATTAGCATATTTTTAGCATATATTTAGCACTGATCACTGTATTAGTGTCACTGGTTCCTAAAAAGTGTCAGTTAGTGTCTGATTTGTCCGCCGCAAAATTGGTAGTCCCGCTATAAGGCCCTGTTCACACCTATGCGAATTGGTTGCGGCTTAAACCGCATCCAATTCGCATAACATTATAAAATACATTGATTTTAATGTGCCTGGTTCACATATGTGCGATGCATTTGCACTGCGCATTGCCCAAAAAACGTGTGCGTTTTCTAAGCATTGCGGTGCGGCTCAGGTGCGAATTCAGGCCCATTATCTTCTATGGGCACGCATCTGATTCGCAGATGTGTTCAGTTCTCATCAGGATTTCTCTCCTTCTCCTCACTACACTTCCCCCCTCCCCCTCCTCTCTCCCAGGTCACCAAATTCGCAGCTAAAACGGATATGATCTGCTGAACAGTTCTCTTATCTTTTTGCAGAGATAAGAGAGCTGGAATTCGCACCGCACAAGTGTGAACCCAGCCTTAGTCGCTAAAAATCGTCATTGCTAGTAAAAAATAAATAAATAAAAATATCCCATAGTTTGTATAACTTTTGTTCTGACCAATCAATATAAACTTATTGGGTTTTTGTTTTCACCAAAAACATGTAGCAGAATACATATTGGCCTAAATTTATGAAAAAAATTGTCTTTTTACATTGTTTTATTGGACATGTTTTATAGCAGAAAGTAAAAAAATATATATATTTTTTTCAAAATTTACAGTTTTATTTTGTTTTGTTTTTTAGCACAAAAATAAAAACCACAAAGGTGATCAAATACCACCAAAAGAAATTTCTATTTGTGGGGAAAAAAGGACAAATTTGGTTACAGGGTCGCATGACCGCGCAATTGTCAGTTAAAGTAACGCAGTGCTGTATCGCTAAAAATGGCCTGGTCATGGGGGGGGGGGTAAACCTTCTGGAAGTCAAGTAGTTAAAAAAGAATGAATCATCTATGGCCAGCCTTGGGGTGCAGAATTTGACCGGCGCCCTCACCTGTCAAACTCGCCCGATGAGTTCAATTGGGGCCTCCTAGCATTGCACGTTAGAGCGGCAATATAGGATTGAACCAAATAACGCCTCCTCACCCCCTGTCAAATGCCCTTTAGAAAAGTAATCCAAATTGCTCTTCAGAGGGCACCAGACTAAGCAGTGGTGGCTGGTGCTCAAAATTTTTGGGGGGGCGCAAACAAACTGAAAAAAAAAATCATCACACAGCCACTGTGCCCTAACGCCACCAGTTTGCCCCCTCAAATGCAGCCAGTTTCCCCCCAAATGCAGCCAGTTTGTCCCCAAATGCAGCTAGTTTGTCCCCAAATGCAGCCAGTTTCCCCCAAAATACAGCCAGTTTCCCCCAAAATACAGCCAGTTTCCCCCCAAATGCAGCCAGTTTCCCCCCAAATGCAGCCAGTTTTCCCCCAAATGCAGCCAGTTTCCCCCCAAATGCAGCCAGTTTCCCCCCAAATGCAGCCAGTTTCCACCCAAATACAGCCAGTTTCCCCCCAAATGCAGCCAGTTTGTCCCCAAATGCAGTCAGTTTGTCTTCAAATGCAGCCAGTTTGTCCCTAAATACAGCCAGTTTCCCCTCAAATGCAGCCAGGTTCCCCCAAATGCAGCCAGTTTGTCCCCAAATGCAGCCAGTTTGTCCCCAAATACAGCCATTTTGTCCCCAAATACAGCCAGGTTCCCCCAAATGCAGCCAGTTTGTCCCCAAATGCAGCCAGTTTCCCCCCAAATGCAGCCAGTTTGTCCCCAAATGCAGCCAGTTTCCCCCCAAATACAGCCAGTTTGTCCCCAAATGCAGCCAGTTTGTCCCCAAATACAGCCAGTTTGTCCCCAAATACAGCCAGGTTTCCCCAAATGCAGCCAGTTTGTCCCCAAATGCAGCCAGTTTGTCCCCAAATGCAGCCAGTTTGTCCCCAAATACAGACAGTTTCCCCCCAAATACAGCCAGGTTCCCCCAAATGTAGCCAGGTTCCCCCAAATGCAGCCAGTTTGTCCCCGAATGCAGCCAGTTTGTCCCCGAATGCAGCCAGTTTGTCCCCGAATGCAGCCAGTTTGTCCCCAAATGCAGCCAGTTTTCCCCCAAATGCAGCCAGTTTTCCCCCAAATGCAGCCAGTTTGTCCCCAAATGCAGCCAGTTTGTCCCCAAATACAGCCAGTTTCCACCCAAATACAGCCAGTTTCCCCCCAAATGCAGCCAGTTTGTCCCCAAATGCAGTCAGTTTGTCCCCAAATGCAGTCAGTTTGTCTTCAAATGCAGCCAGTTTGTCCCTAAATACAGCCAGTTTCCCCTCAAATGCAGCCAGGTTCCCCCAAATGCAGCCAGTTTGTCCCCAAATGCAGCCAGTTTGTCCCCAAATACAGCCAGTTTGTCCCCAAATACAGCCAGGTTCCCCCAAATGCAGCCAGTTTGTCCCCAAATGCAGCCAGTTTCCCCCCAAATGCAGCCAGTTTGTCCCCAAATGCAGCCAGTTTCCCCCCAAATGCAGCCAGTTTGTCCCCAAATGCAGCCAGTTTGTCCCCAAATACAGCCAGTTTGTCCCCAAATACAGCAAGGTTTCCCCAAATGCAGCCAGTTTGTCCCCAAATGCAGCCAGTTTGTCCCCAAATACAGCCAGTTTGTCCCCAAATACAGCCAGGTTCCCCCAAATGCAGCCAGTTTGTCCCCAAATGCAGCCAGTTTGTCCCCAAATGCAGCCAGTTTGTCCCCAAATGCAGCCAGTTTGTCCCCAAATGCAGCCAGTTTCCCCCCAAATGCAGCCAGTTTGTCCCCAAATACAGCCAGTTTGTCCCCAAATACAGCAAGGTTTCCCCAAATGCAGCCAGTTTGTCCCCAAATGCAGCCAGTTTGTCCCCAGATACAGCCAGTTTGTCCCCAAATGCAGCCAGGTTCCCCCAAATGTAGCCAGGTTCCCCCAAATGCAGCCAGGTTCCCCCAAATGCAGCCAGTTTGTCCCCAAATGCAGCCAGTTCCCCACCAGCCCTGCACTTACCTTCCTCGAGTGAGTGAGTGAATAACTGCAAATCTTGGTTCTCCCTTTGATTTGTAGCGGCAAGATAAGGGCAATTAACCTCTTCCTAGCCTAAAGAAAGCGCTTCAGCCCTCCCGTACCGTAATCGTTATTATTCCGTCCTCGATGTCTTCTCCTGCCCTCGATGTCGCTTCAGCCAATCAGGTTACCAGTAACCAGACTTGGTGAACCTGATTGGCTGAGACGCCTGTCGGTGTTAACCTAGGAACGCACCCCCCGTGCGTCCCCTGGTTAACTATTTGGAAGCCGATTATAGCCCTCAGGCTGTAATCAGGAAGCCTATCACAGCAGCTGGCTCTGATAGGCACTTCCAAAAACCAACCAGCCGTTGTTATTCAGATGGCCGGCGCTCAACAGGGGGCCGGCCATCAGAATAGTGGGCGGCAGCGGTGGCGACAATACATAGATTCATGCAATGCATGAACCTATGTATTGTTGTTGTGAGTGACGGCGTAGGAGAGAGAGGGGGCGGCGCTCCTGCGCCCACTATGGACGCACCGCCCCTGAGACTAAGCGTGAAAGAACCCGAACAATTCAAATTTTATTTGCTTAGATAAGAAATGAGAAACATTTTTGAACTTTCTCCTTCATACATTCAAATATGTTCTCTATTAAGCATTAGGAAATTGAGCAAATGTTCCAAAAACTGGTGTATGGTTAGCTTTGATAGCTGGATTTTGTGTAAAATTGCTTTATAAATGCTTTATAAATGCAATGAGCGTTCATAAGGGGCGTACAGTGGGGAATCAGCGAACAATCATTGATCAATGATCATTTGCTGCTGTATAAACACGCTGCTTAAGAAGATCAAACTGTAAAATCAGCAGTAAAATTAGGTCAATTAACCTCTTCAAGGGCAAGATAAGGGCAATTAACCTCTTCCTAGCCTAAAGAAAGCGCTTCAGCCCTCCCGTACCGTAATCGTTATTAGCGCAAATGAAGCAGCTTGTTAAAATGCAGGCTTTATTGGAAGAACTCGAGCTCCCAAATGGGGTCAACACGTGTCAAAATTATTTTTTTTCCTCGTATAATCTCTAATTTTTAAGGGTAAGCAGCTACACAAATTTATCTTCCGCCAAAGCGAGTCAACATTTGCACATGCGAGGGTCCTTCTTAGCCCCCCGCTGGGAAGGATCTCATTAGGGGATGAGCAGGATTTTGTCCAGTAATTTTCAAACATGCAAATTCCTGTGAATCAGAGGTAAACCAGTGGGAGATGACAAACAGCACGAGGGAAGGCGGCGGTGACAGCCCGTCACGTCAAGAGTGTAACCACACAACAGACCAAGTGGCAACTACAGCGTTGCCAACAGACCCGCCGGAGGAGAATACCATGGAGACAGCTGTCGGTGCCAGGCAAGTTTTCCGGCTTCTCGCTCAATATGGGTTCTGTAATGCCTGGCACTGAGTGCAAAGTGGTATTACTAAGGGGGATGCAGGAAGCAGTAAGAGAATTAATAAAACTAAGGTCGCCTTATTTTAATCACCCTGCCATTATTCCTGCCTTTTTAATATGTTATCATTAATATTATGCATTCTCAAAGCTGAACTCCAGGCAGATATAAAATGCAGCTCTGCGTTCATCAATATACAGCCATAACTTTATGACCACCCACCTAATATTTAGAAGGCCACCTTTTTCCGTAAAAACAGCCCTGATCCATCAAGGCATGGACCCTTTAATACCTCTGAAGGTATGCTGTGGTATCTAGCATCAAGCTGTCATGAGCAGATCCTTTAAGTCAGTGTTTCTCAACCTTTTTTCAGTCAAGGCATCCTTTAAAATTTTGAACATTCTCAAAGCACCCTTTAAAATTATGGACATTCTCATGGCACCCTTTAAAATTATGGACATCCTCAAGGCACCCTTTAAAATTATGGACATTCTCAAAGCACCCTTTAAAATTATGGATATTCTCATGGCACCCTTTAAAATTATGGACATCCTCAAGGCACCCTTTAAAATTATGGACATTCTCATGGCACCCTTTAAAATTATGGATATTCTCATGGCACCCTTTAAAATTATGGACATTCTAAAGGCACCCTTTAAAATTATGGACATTCTCATGGCACCCTTTAAAATTATGGACATCCTCAAGGCACCCTTTAAAATTATGGATATTCCCATGGCACCCTTTAAAATTATGGACATTCTAATCTAAAAGCACCCTTTAAAATTATGGACATTCTCATGGCACCCTTTAAAATTATGGACATTCTCAAGGCACCCTTTAAAATTATGGACATTCTCAAGGCAACCTTTAAAATTTTGGACATTCTCAAAGCACCCTTTAAAAATGATGGACAATCTGAAGGCACCCTTTAAAATGATGGACATTCTAAAGGCATACTTTAAAATTATGGACATTCTCATGGCACCCTTTAAAATTCTACACATTCTCAAGGAACCCTTTAAAATTATGGACATTCTCAAGGCACCCTTTAAAATTTTGGACATTGTCAAGGCACCCTTTATAATTATGGACATTGTCAAGGCACCCTTTAAAATTATGGACAGTCTAAAGGCACCCTTTATAATTATGGACATTGTCAAGGCACCCTTTAAAATTATGGACAGTCTAAAGGCACCCTTTATAATTTTGGACATTCTAAAGGCAGCCTTTAAAATTATGGACATTCTAAAGGCACCCTTTAAAATTATGGACATTCTCATGGCACCCTTTAAAATTATGGACATTCTCTAGGCACCCATTAAAATTATGGACATTCTCTAGGCACCCTTTAAAATGATGGACATTCTTAAGGCAATTATAGGTGGGGGTGGGTGTAGTGTGAATCTGCCAACATCCAAATATTTAAGAATAGTAGCTAGGTTGCACAGAGTGCATACCAAAAAATAACCCCTCATGGACTTTGGAGGCAGAAAAAGAGTATGCGCTAGGGTTGCCACCTGTCTGGGATTCACCCGGAGAGTTCGGGTTTGGAATCATGCGTCCGGGTTTCATGGTTCTCAGAACAACCCTTACATCAGAGTTCCTCTTTATACTAGAGGCCGAAGTGTTCCCCATTACATCAGAGTCTTCTCCGTACATCAGAGTTCTCAGTGTTCCCCCTTAGATCAGGGTTCCCAGAGCATCCTTTGTGTTAGAGTCCCCAGAGTTCTCCCTTACATCAGAGTCTGCAGAGTCCACCCCTTACAGTGAAAGGGAACTCTGCAAGTTCAGATGTAAAAGGGGAACTTTGCGAATTCAGATGTAAAAGGGGAACTCTGTGGACTCTGATGTAAAAGCGGAACTCCGTGGATTCAGATGTAAAGGGGGACTCTTGTTATTAAAAACTTCACATGATTAGAAATGTTATTTAATAGCATAATATATGTATAGTTTATACTATTAAAAAAAAAAATGCTGTGTGCTGCTAAAGTGTTCGGGTTTGTCTTGAAGAAAAGGTGGCAACCCTAGTATGCGCATGTATGAAAAAGTATACTTTTTTTTTTTTTATTATTAAAGAACTCAGAGTAAAAAAGGGAAACAGTCCCTTTAGAATGACAAGGTAACAACAAACACATATATGAAAATTTTTAAATATGGACATTCTCAAGGCACCCCATTCTAAAATGTAAACAACTATTCTAATACGTTTACATAATGCGGCAGCATCAACACACTTAGGACACCCAACATTAGAGGTGATTTATTTTTTCAAAGCAAATACAATTTTGCACACTGGTACCGACTATTCCAGGGTTTCCCTTCTCCCTCAGTTTCTCTCCATCACTCACCTAATGTGTGACCCCAGTGTTAATGGGGAGGGTCAAACACGGATGCTCTGCAGGCGATAACACCCTTCTTATCAACACTGATGACTTTACTGGTGGCTGGAAGGTTGAAATTGTGCACAATAAAAACCTGTGGCGTTGTGTTACTAAAAGGCAAGCTTGATCCATCTGCTGGCTTGTATACAATTTTTGGGCAATTTTTAGGCATTTTGCCAAGGCACCCCTGAAGAAACCTCAAGGCACCCCAGGGTTCCTGGGCAACATTGGCTGAAAAAGGTGGCTTTAAGTCCTGTAAGTTGTGAGGTGAGTCCTCCATAGATCTGACTTCTTTTCCAGTATATCCCACAGGTCCTCGAATGGATTGAGATTTGGAGAATTTGGAAGCTGAGTCATCACCTTGAACTCGATGTTGTGTTCCACAAACCATTTTTGCAGTGTGGCAGGGCACATGATCACATAGCTCCCAACTGTCCCTGATTTCGAGGGACTGTCCCTGATTTGGAACATTGCCCCTCTTTCTTCCCCATTTCAGTGACCCACATGCACACGGCCATCCACATGATGTAAAAGAAAACATCAGACCTCTGAAGAGCGATCCACATTAATCAACTTCAGGGACAACATGTTTACTTGCTGCCTAATATATTTCACTGACTTTCAGATGCCATTGTAACAAGATAATCAATGTTATTCACCTAACCTGTCAGTGGTCATAAAGTTATGTTGTGATTTATCAGAGCAGGCCACCTTCTTCCATTGCTTCGTAGTCCAGTTCTGATGCTCACGTGCCCAGTGCAGGCGCTTTTGGCTGTGGATACGGGTCAGCATTGGCACCCTGACCAGTCTGCGGCTACTCAGCCCCATACACAACAAACTGCAATGACCATTTTTTCTGTTTTCAACAAAGCATATTTTGCTACATTTAAAATTCCTGCTCCAAATTCATGAAAGCACAGTCACAGTTCCATTAACAGTTCCGGCACATGCAATAGATTCAGGCAGTTCTTGTTTGTACCACTTTTACAATGTGTTGCAACATATTTGGCATACAGAGACAGGTCAGTGTGCTCAGTAGGGATGAGCTTCGTGTTCGAGTCGAACATACGTTCGACTCGAACATCGGCTGTTCGATCGTTCGACGAAGATCGAACGATTTGGGCCGTTCGCGCCAAATTCGAGTGACGCGAACGGCCCACAATGCACTACGCCATCGCAGTGTCATCCAGGCGCTGTGATTGGCCAAGCATGCACTGTGACCCCGCATGCTTGGCCAATCACAGCGCCGGCAGCGAGGAGAGCAATGATTGGCCACAGGCAGGATGCCTGTGGCCAATTATTGCTGAGGGTGTTTAGTACACGCCCCACACTATAAAAGGCCGCCAGCACGGCGGCCTAGTGTAGTGTGTTACGGAGCAGGGAAAGAGCAGCATAGGCAGGGACAGTGACTTTTATTTCATTCTTGCTTAACCTGGATTCCTTTAGTTTAGGGAAAGAGAAGGATAGGTAGGGAGAGTGTCAGTGTGTTTTGTGCTTGTGCTATAGTGTGCTTTAAAAAAACATTTTTTCTAGGGACAGAAAACTCTAGGTAGGGAGAGTGTCAGTTTCTTTCACTGTGCAAGTCCTTGTTTCCAGGGACAGGGAAGGACAGTGAGTGAATTCTCCTTGTGCTATAGTGTGCTTAAAAAAAACATTTTTTCTAGGGACAGAAAACTCTAGGTAGGGAGAGTGTCAGTTTCTTTCACTGTGCAAGTCCTTGTTTCCAGGGACAGGGAAGGACAGTGAGTGAATTCTCCTTGTGCTCTAGTGTGCTTAAAAAAAACATTTTTTCTAGGGACAGAAAACTCTAGGTAGGGAGAGTGTCAGTTTCTTTCACTGTGCAAGTCCTTGTTTCCAGGGACAGGGAAGGACAGTGAGTGAATTCTCCTTGTGCTATAGTGTGCTTAAAAAAAACATTTTTTCTAGGGACAGAAAACTCTAGGTAGGGAGAGTGTCAGTTTCTTTCACTGTGCAAGTCCTTGTTTCCAGGGACAGGGAAGGACAGTGAGTGAATTCTCCTTGTGCTATAGTGTGCTTAAAAAAAACATTTTTTATAGGGACAGAAAACTCTAGGTAGGGAGAGTGTCAGTTTCTTTCACTGTGCAAGTCCTTGTTTCCAGGGACAGGGAAGGACAGTGAGTGAATTCTCCTTGTGCTCTAGTGTGCTTAAAAAAAACATTTTTTCTAGGGACAGAAAACTCTAGGTAGGGAGAGTGTCAGTTTCTTTCACTGTGCAAGTCCTTCTTTCCAGGGACAGGGAAGGACAGTGAGTGAATTCTCCTTGTGCTACAGTGTGCTTAAAAAAAAAAATTTTTCTAGGGACAGAAAACTCTAGGTAGGGAGAGTGTCAGTTTCTTTCACTGTGCAAGTCCTTGTTTCCAGGGACAGGGAAGGACAGTGAGTGAATTCTCCTTGTGCTATAGTGTGCTTAAAAAAAACATTTTTTCTAGGGACAGAAAACTCTAGGTAGGGAGAGTGTCAGTTTCTTTCACTGTGCAAGTCCTTGTTTCCAGGGACAGGGAAGGACAGTGAGTGAATTCTCCTTGTGCTCTAGTGTGCTTAAAAAAAACATTTTTTCTAGGGACAGAAAACTCTAGGTAGGGAGAGTGTCAGTTTCTTTCACTGTGCAAGTCCTTGTTTCCAGGGACAGGGAAGGACAGTGAGTGAATTCTCCTTGTGCTATAGTGTGCTTAAAAAAAACAATTTTTCTAGGGACAGAAAACTCTAGGTAGGGAGAGTATCAGTTTCTTTCACTGTGCAAGTCCTTGTTTCCAGGGACAGGGAAGGACAGTGAGTGAATTCTCCTTGTGCTATAGTGTGCTTAAAAAAAAAACATTTTTTATAGGGACAGAAAACTCTAGGTAGGGAGAGTGTCAGTTTCTTTCACTGTGCAAGTCCTTGTTTCCAGGGAAAGGGAAGGACAGTGAGTGAATTCTCCTTGTGCTCTAGTGTGCTTAAAAAAAACATTTTTTCTAGGGACAGAAAACTCTAGGTAGGGAGAGTGTCAGTTTCTTTCACTGTGCAAGTCCTTGTTTCCAGGGACAGGGAAGGACAGTGAGTGAATTCTCCTTGTGCTCTAGTGTGCTTAAAAAAAACATTTTTTCTAGGGACAGAAAACTCTAGGTAGGGAGAGTGTCAGTTTCTTTCACTGTGCAAGTCCTTGTTTCCAGGGACAGGGAAGGACAGTGAGTGAATTCTCCTTGTGCTATAGTGTGCTTAAAAAAAACATTTTTTCTAGGGACAGAAAACTCTAGGTAGGGAGAGTGTCAGTTTCTTTCACTGTGCAAGTCCTTGTTTCCAGGGACAGGGAAGGACAGTGAGTGAATTCTCCTTGTGCTATAGTGTGCTTAAAAAAAAACATTTTTTCTAGGGACAGAAAACTCTAGGTAGGGAGAGTGTCAGTTTCTTTCACTGTGCAAGTCCTTGTTTCCAGGGACAGGGAAGGACAGTGAGTGAATTCTCCTTGTGCTATAGTGTGCTTAAAAAAAACATTTTTTCTAGGGACAGAAAACTCTAGGTAGGGAGAGTGTCAGTTTCTTTCACTGTGCAAGTCCTTGTTTCCAGGGACAGGGAAGGACAGTGAGTGAATTCTCCTTGTGCTCTAGTGTGCTTAAAAAAAACATTTTTTCTAGGGACAGAAAACTCTAGGTAGGGAGAGTGTCAGTTTCTTTCACTGTGCAAGTCCTTGTTTCCAGGGACAGGGAAGGACAGTGAGTGAATTCTCCTTGTGCTATAGTGTGCTTAAAAAAAACATTTTTTCTAGGGACAGAAAACTCTAGGTAGGGAGAGTATCAGTTTCTTTCACTGTGCAAGTCCTTGTTTCCAGGGACAGGGAAGGACAGTGAGTGAATTCTCCTTGTGCTATAGTGTGCTTAAAAAAAAAACATTTTTTATAGGGACAGAAAACTCTAGGTAGGGAGAGTGTCAGTTTCTTTCACTGTGCAAGTCCTTGTTTCCAGGGACAGGGAAGGACAGTGAGTGAATTCTCCTTGTGCTCTAGTGTGCTTAAAAAAAACATTTTTTCTAGGGACAGAAAACTCTAGGTAGGGAGAGTGTCAGTTTCTTTCACTGTGCAAGTCCTTGTTTCCAGGGACAGGGAAGGACAGTGAGTGAATTCTCCTTGTGCTCTAGTGTGCTTAAAAAAAACATTTTTTCTAGGGACAGAAAACTCTAGGTAGGGAGAGTGTCAGTTTCTTTCACTGTGCAAGTCCTTGTTTCCAGGGACAGGGAAGGACAGTGAGTGAATTCTCCTTGTGCTATAGTGTGCTTAAAAAAAACATTTTTTCTAGGGACAGAAAACTCTAGGTAGGGAGAGTGTCAGTTTCTTTCACTGTGCAAGTCCTTGTTTCCAGGGACAGGGAAGGACAGTGAGTGAATTCTCCTTGTGCTATAGTGTGCTTAAAAAAAAACATTTTTTCTAGGGACAGAAAACTCTAGGTAGGGAGAGTGTCAGTTTCTTTCACTGTGCAAGTCCTTGTTTCCAGGGACAGGGAAGGACAGTGAGTGAATTCTCCTTGTGCTATAGTGTGCTTAAAAAAAACATTTTTTCTAGGGACAGAAAACTCTAGGTAGGGAGAGTGTCAGTTTCTTTCACTGTGCAAGTCCTTGTTTCCAGGGACAGGGAAGGACAGTGAGTGAATTCTCCTTGTGCTCTAGTGTGCTTAAAAAAAACATTTTTTCTAGGGACAGAAAACTCTAGGTAGGGAGAGTGTCAGTTTCTTTCACTGTGCAAGTCCTTGTTTCCAGGGACAGGGAAGGACAGTGAGTGAATTCTCCTTGTGCTATAGTGTGCTTAAAAAAAACATTTTTTCTAGGGACAGAAAACTCTAGGTAGGGAGAGTGTCAGTTTCTTTCACTGTGCAAGTCCTTGTTTCCAGGGACAGGGAAGGACAGTGAGTGAATTCTCCTTGTGCTCTAGTGTGCTTAAAAAAAACATTTTTTCTAGGGACAGAAAACTCTAGGTAGGGAGAGTGTCAGTTTCGTTCACTGTGCAAGTCCTTGTTTCCAGGGACAGGGAAGGACAGTGAGTGAATTCTCCTTGTGCTATAGTGTGCTTAAAAAAAACATTTTTTCTAGGGACAGAAAACTCTAGGTAGGGAGAGTGTCAGTTTCTTTCACTGTGCAAGTCCTTGTTTCCAGGGACAGGGAAGGACAGTGAGTGAATTCTCCTTGTGCTATAGTGTGCTTAAAAAAAACATTTTTTCTAGGGACAGAAAACTCTAGGTAGGGAGAGTGTCAGTTTCTTTCACTGTGCAAGTCCTTGTTTCCAGGGACAGGGAAGGACAGTGAGTGAATTCTCCTTGTGCTATAGTGTGCTTAAAAAAAACATTTTTTCTAGGGACAGAAAACTCTAGGTAGGGAGAGTGTCAGTTTCTTTCACTGTGCAAGTCCTTGTTTCCAGGGACAGGGAAGGACAGTGAGTGAATTCTCCTTGTGCTATAGTGTGCTTAAAAAAAAACATTTTTTCTAGGGACAGAAAACTCTAGGTAGGGAGAGTGTCAGTTTCTTTCACTGTGCAAGTCCTTGTTTCCAGGGACAGGGAAGGACAGTGAGTGAATTCTCCTTGTGCTATAGTGTGCTTAAAAAAAACATTTTTTCTAGGGACAGAAAACTCTAGGTAGGGAGAGTGTCAGTTTCTTTCACTGTGCAAGTCCTTGTTTCCAGGGACAGGGAAGGACAGTGAGTGAATTCTCCTTGTGCTATAGTGTGCTTAAAAAAAAACATTTTTTCTAGGGACAGAAAACTCTAGGTAGGGAGAGTGTCAGTTTCTTTCACTGTGCAAGTCCTTGTTTCCAGGGACAGGGAAGGACAGTGAGTGAATTCTCCTTGTGCTATAGTGTGCTTAAAAAAAACATTTTTTCTAGGGACAGAAAACTCTAGGTAGGGAGAGTGTCAGTTTCTTTCACTGTGCAAGTCCTTGTTTCCAGGGACAGGGAAGGACAGTGAGTGAATTCTCCTTGTGCTATAGTGTGCTTAAAAAAAATATTTTTTCTAGGGACAGAAAACTCTAGGTAGGGAGAGTGTCAGTTTATTTCACTGTGCAAGTCCTTGTTTCCAGGGACAGGGAAGGACAGTGAGTGAATTCTCCTTGTGCTATAGTGTGCTTAAAAAAAACATTTTTTCTAGGGACAGAAAACTCTAGGTAGGGAGAGTGTCAGTTTCTTTCACTGTGCAAGTCCTTGTTTCCAGGGACAGGGAAGGACAGTGAGTGAATTCTCCTTGTGCTCTAGTGTGCTTAAAAAAAACATTTTTTCTAGGGACAGAAAACTCTAGGTAGGGAGAGTGTCAGTTTCTTTCACTGTGCAAGTCCTTGTTTCCAGGGACAGGGAAGGACAGTGAGTGAATTCTCCTTGTGCTATAGTGTGCTTAAAAAAAACATTTTTTCTAGGGACAGAAAACTCTAGGTAGGGAGAGTGTCAGTTTCTTTCACTGTGCAAGTCCTTGTTTCCAGGGACAGGGAAGGACAGTGAGTGAATTCTCCTTGTGCTATAGTGTGCTTAAAAAAAACATTTTTTCTAGGGACAGAAAACTCTAGGTAGGGAGAGTGTCAGTTTCTTTCACTGTGCAAGTCCTTGTTTCCAGGGACAGGGAAGGACAGTGAGTGAATTCTCCTTGTGCTATAGTGTGCTTAAAAAAAACATTTTTTCTAGGGACAGAAAACTCTAGGTAGGGAGAGTGTCAGTTTCTTTCACTGTGCAAGTCCTTGTTTCCAGGGACAGGGAAGGACAGTGAGTGAATTCTCCTTGTGCTATAGTGTGCTTAAAAAAAAACATTTTTTCTAGGGACAGAAAACTCTAGGTAGGGAGAGTGTCAGTTTCTTTCACTGTGCAAGTCCTTGTTTCCAGGGACAGGGAAGGACAGTGAGTGAATTCTCCTTGTGCTATAGTGTGCTTAAAAAAAAAACATTTTTTCTAGGGACAGAAAACTCTAGGTAGGGAGAGTGTCAGTTTCTTTCACTGTGCAAGTCCTTGTTTCCAGGGACAGGGAAGGACAGTGAGTGAATTCTCCTTGTGCTATAGTGTGCTTAAAAAAAACATTTTTTCTAGGGACAGAAAACTCTAGGTAGGGAGAGTGTCAGTTTCTTTCACTGTGCAAGTCCTTGTTTCCAGGGACAGGGAAGGACAGTGAGTGAATTCTCCTTGTGCTCTAGTGTGCTTAAAAAAAACATTTTTTCTAGGGACAGAAAACTCTAGGTAGGGAGAGTGTCAGTTTCTTTCACTGTGCAAGTCCTTGTTTCCAGGGACAGGGAAGGACAGTGAGTGAATTCTCCTTGTGCTATAGTGTGCTTAAAAAAAACATTTTTTCTAGGGACAGAAAACTCTAGGTAGGGAGAGTGTCAGTTTCTTTCACTGTGCAAGTCCTTGTTTCCAGGGACAGGGAAGGACAGTGAGTGAATTCTCCTTGTGCTCTAGTGTGCTTAAAAAAAACATTTTTTCTAGGGACAGAAAACTCTAGGTAGGGAGAGTGTCAGTTTCTTTCACTGTGCAAGTCCTTGTTTCCAGGGACAGGGAAGGACAGTGAGTGAATTCTCCTTGTGCTATAGTGTGCTTAAAAAAAACATTTTTTCTAGGGACAGAAAACTCTAGGTAGGGAGAGTGTCAGTTTCTTTCACTGTGCAAGTCCTTGTTTCCAGGGACAGGGAAGGACAGTGAGTGAATTCTCCTTGTGCTATAGTGTGCTTAAAAAAAACATTTTTTCTAGGGACAGAAAACTCTAGGTAGGGAGAGTGTCAGTTTCTTTCACTGTGCAAGTCCTTGTTTCCAGGGACAGGGAAGGACAGTGAGTGAATTCTCCTTGTGCTATAGTGTGCTTAAAAAAAAACATTTTTTCTAGGGACAGAAAACTCTAGGTAGGGAGAGTGTCAGTTTCTTTCACTGTGCAAGTCCTTGTTTCCAGGGACAGGGAAGGACAGTGAGTGAATTCTCCTTGTGCTATAGTGTGCTTAAAAAAAATCATTTTTTCTAGGGACAGAAAACTCTAGGTAGGGAGAGTGTCAGTTTCTTTCACTGTGCAAGTCCTTGTTTCCAGGGACAGGGAAGGACAGTGAGTGAATTCTCCTTGTGCTATAGTGTGCTTAAAAAAAACATTTTTTCTAGGGACAGAAAACTCTAGGTAGGGAGAGTGTCAGTTTCTTTCACTGTGCAAGTCCTTGTTTCCAGGGACAGGGAAGGACAGTGAGTGAATTCTCCTTGTGCTCTAGTGTGCTTAAAAAAAACATTTTTTCTAGGGACAGAAAACTCTAGGTAGGGAGAGTGTCAGTTTCTTTCACTGTGCAAGTCCTTGTTTCCAGGGACAGGGAAGGACAGTGAGTGAATTCTCCTTGTGCTATAGTGTGCTTAAAAAAAACATTTTTTCTAGGGACAGAAAACTCTAGGTAGGGAGAGTGTCAGTTTCTTTCACTGTGCAAGTCCTTGTTTCCAGGGACAGGGAAGGACAGTGAGTGAATTCTCCTTGTGCTCTAGTGTGCTTAAAAAAAACATTTTTTCTAGGGACAGAAAACTCTAGGTAGGGAGAGTGTCAGTTTCTTTCACTGTGCGAGTCCTTGTTTCTAGGGACAAAGAAGGAAAGTGAGGGGAATTCTCCTTGTGCTATAGTGTGCTAAAGCATTCCTCATCAACCATCTTTGAAATCCTTTATTTTTGGACAGTCAGGGAAATTGTCGTTGTGCTATTCTGTGCAAAAGCAATCATCCTCAACCATATTTAGAAATCCTTAAGTAAAGGGACAGAGAAGGACACCTGAAGGTAGCCCTTATTGCTTTTTTCCCATCTCCCTGCAGGCCATCTATTAGAATGTCTGGAAGGCAAGCAAGGAGAGGCAGACAGTCAGGATGCAATAAAAGAGGGCAAGCAGGCTCTGTGTCTGGGGGCAACAGTGCTGGTCGTGGACGCGGTGCATTGTCATCAGCACATGGCCATGGGACACGCTTGTCCTTCTTTTCGGCAGCTGGACATGTTGAGCCACATCATGCCGAAGACTTGGTAGAGTGGATGACCAAGCCCTCCTCCTCCTCCTCATCCTCTCTCACCCAGGCTCAGGGTACTGGCAAAGCAGCTGCCAAAGCGTCCTCTTCCCTGTTATCAATGTCAGACTCATCATCAGTCACTCCTTCCCTAGACCCACCATGTCCTCCTCCTGAGGAGTCCCCCGAACTGTTTGAGCACAGTGTTGGGTACATGCTCCAGGAGGATGCCCAGCGTTTCGAAGGGTCTGATGATGAAACCCAGCTACAGGAAGGCAGTAGGGTGAGAGCAGACAGAGGGGATGCTCAAGAAGGACACCAATCTGGCAGTCATGTTCCAGCAGCTGCAGCATACTGCCAGATTGGCTCCAGTGATGAGGAGGGAGGGGATGATGAGGTCACTGACTCCACGTGGGTGCCTAATAGGAGAGAGGAGGAGGAGGATGAGGAGGAGGCACATCTCCAACGAGGCAGGATGCCCTTTGGTGGCCAGCGTAAGGGCAGTACACCGACGGAATCACACCGCAGAGCTCCGCCTGTGCAGGGCGCAGCCTCTGCCCGTCATTCAAAAAGTTCCTTGGTGTAGGCCTTTTTTGAGGCTAGTGCATCAGATCGCACAGCTGCTGTTTGCAACATATGTCTCAAGCGTATATCGCGTGGCCAAAACATCAGCCGCTTGGGTACCACATGCCTGACCAGACATATGTTGACCTGCCATGCAGCTCGTTGGCAAGCCTACCTCAAAGACCCACACCAAAGAACAAAGCGGACCTCTCCTTGCACCGCATCAGCTGGGATCTCCAACCCCACTATAACTTCAGTCCTCTCTGAAACATGCACTGAGAGGAATGAAGGTGTAGAATTATGTGTGTCACAGCCAAGTACTTGCGGCCACTCTGCTAGCAGTACACCGACGTCCGATTCTAGCAGGCAAATTTCCCTGCCCCAGCTGCTGGACCGTCGAAAGAAGTTCACTCCCAGCCATCCACATGCCCAGCGGTTGAATGCTAGCTTGGCTAAATTGCTAGCGCTTCAACTGCTGCCTTTTCAGTTGGTAGACTCGGCCCCCTTCCGTGAGTTTGTGCAATGTGCGGTTCCTCAGTGGCAGGTTCCCAAACGCCACTTTTTCTCACGGAAGGCTATTCCGGCTCTCTACCGGCATGTGGAAGGCAATGTCTTGGCCTCGCTGGACAGGACGGTCAGCGGTAAGGTGCATATTACCGCTGACTCATGGTCCAGCAGGCATGGACAGGGACGTTACCTTTCTTTCACGGCCCATTGGGTCACTCTTTTGGCAGCTGGGAAGGATGCAGGACAAGGTGCAGTAGTGTTGGAGGTTGTCCCACCGCCACGCCTCCAAAATGCTACTACTGGTTGTGACACACCTCTCTCCTCCACCCCCTCCTCTTCTTCTTCCTCCATGGCCTCTTCCTGTGGTTTGTCCTATGAACCAGCGGTGCTCCGTAGCCGTTCACGGGGCTACGCAAGTACGCAGGCAAAAAGATGCCATGCCGTGCTTGCGCTGGTGTGTTTGGGGGACAGAAGCCACACTGGGGCAGAGGTCCTGTCTGCTCTGCAGGGCCAGGCCGAGAGGTGGTTGACGCCACGCCAGCTTAAGCCAGGAATGGTGGTTTGCGACAATGGCACCAACCTCCTCTCCGCCCTTCGACAGGGACAACTGACCCATGTGCCCTGTGTGGCTCACGTCCTTAACCTGGTGGTGCAGCGTTTCTTGGGCAGGTACCCGGGCTTACAGGATGTCCTGAGGCAGGCCAGGAAAGTCTGTGTGCATTTCCGCAGATCTTATAATGCCAGTGCTCGCCTGGCTGAGCTGCAAAAGGAGTTGAACCTGCCCAAGAACCGCCTTATATGTGACATGCCCACCAGGTGGAACTCAACGTTGGCCATGCTGCAGCGGCTGCACATGCAGCAGAGGGCCATCAATGAGTACCTGTGCGACTACGGCACCAGGACAGGGTCAGGGGAGCTTGGTTTTTTTTCTCCACGCCAGTGGGGCATGATCAGGGATGCATGCACTGTCCTGGCACCATTTGAGGAGGCCACGAGGATGGTGAGCAGTGACAGTGCATGCATCAGTGACACTGTACCTCTTGTCCACCTGTTGGAGCACACGCTGCGTGGAATACTGGACAGGGCACTTGAGGCAGAACAGAGGCAGGAAGAGGAGGACTTCCTTGCCTCTCAAGGCCCCCTTTACCCAGACAGTGTTCCTTCTGTCCCACCCATCGCACAGGAAGAGGAAGAGGAGGAGGAGGAGGAGGAGGATTGTGTCAGCATGGAGGTGGAGGCTGGCACTCAGCATCATCAGCAGCAGTCTTTTAGGGATGATTTACAGTCCCAAGAAACCAGTGGACTTGTACGTGGCTGGGAGGAGGTGGCTGCGGATCATGTCGTCCTTAGTGACCCAGAGGACTCCGGAGCGAATGCCTCAGCAAACCTACGCTGCATGGCCTCCCTGATCCTGCAAAGTCTGCGGAAGGATCCTCGTATTCTTCGGATCAAGGAGAGGGACCATTACTGGCTGGCCACTCTCCTTGATCCACGGTACAAGGGTAAGGTTGCGGACCTTATGTTACCTTCGCAGAGGGAGCAGAGGATGAGACAACTCCGGGAGGCCTTGCAGAAAGGTCTGTGCAACGCGTTCCCAGAGACTGGGAGGTTACAAACTCCTGGTCCTGGACAACGAGTTGCTGAGGCTTCGGCCAGTCAAAGAAGGAGCGGTGGGGAAGGTGGCCGTCTGACCGATGCGTTCAGACAATTCTTTAGTCCGCAGCCCCAAAGTATGATCGGTTCCAGCAACCATCGCCAGCGTCTGATAAACATGGTGCAGGAATATCTAGGGGCAAGGTCAGACTTGGACACCTTCCCCACCGAAAATCCTCTGGCTTACTGGGTCTTGAGGATGGATCACTGGCCAGAGCTTGCACAGTATGCAATTGAGCTACTGGCCTGTCCTGCATCCAGCGTTCTTTCGGAATGCACATTCAGTGCTGCTGGAGGATTTGTCACGGATCACAGGGTGCGCCTGTCCACCGACTCGGTTGATCGACTGACTTTCATCAAGATGAACCAGTCTTGGATCACCACCAGCTACCACACACCTGATGCTGATATAACAGACTAATTGATTTTAACATGTCACATCCCTTCAAGACTGATGCTGATGCTGAGTGCCTGTGCTGTTATGTTGACTGGCTATCCTCCTCCTCCGAGTCCTCAATGATACGATTGATGATGATAGCTTGGAAGATCATTTTTGTTTATGGGTGCCGCCACCAGTGGCTAAGGCCCAATTTTTCAGCCCCTGTTTTACAGGGGCGTGTAATTACAATTTTTTTAGCAATAATTTGCCATAGGGCTCATTGCTGTGCTCCAAGTACAGTATCTGTGAGGGGTTGGAGTGTTGTGGCACCAGTGCCTAAGGCCCAATTTTTCAGCCCCTGTTTAACAGGGGCGTGTCATTACAATTTTTGAAGCAATACTTTGCAACAGGGCTCATTGCTGTGCTCCAAGTAACGTATCTGTGAGGGGTTGTAGTGTTGTGCCACCAGTGCCTAAGGCCCAATTTTTCAGCCCCTGTTCAACAGGGGCATGCAATTACAATTCTTGATCTAATAATTCACAGCAGGGCCCATTGCTGCACCCACCAAGAGTAACTCTGAGGGCTTACAGTGTTGTGGCAACGCCACCACCACCACCACCACCACGAAAGGCCCAATTTTTCAGCCCCTGTTCAAAAGGGGCATGTAATTACAATTCTTGATCTAATAATTCACAGCAGGGCCCATTCCTGCACCCACCAAGAGTAACTCTGAGGGCTTACAGTGTTGTGGCAACACCACCACCACCACCACCACCACGAAAGGCCCAATTTTTCAGCCCCTGTTCAACAGGGGCATGCAATTACAATTCTTGATCTAATAATTCACAGCAGGGCCCATTGCTGCACCCACCAAGAGTAACTGTCAGGGCTTACAGTTTTGTGGCACCAGCACCACCATCAAAGGCCCAATTTTTACTACCACTGTTCAACAATTATATGTAATTAAAATTCCTGATATAATAGTTGACAGCAGGGCGTTCCAGCACCAACCAAGAGTAACTGTGAGTGCTTACAGTGTTGTGCCAACACCAACAACTAAGGGGCCTATTTCTGCAGAGTATATACGGCAGGTCCCTACTTTCAAACATCCAACTTACAAACGACTCCTACTTGCAAACGCAAGAAGACAACAGGAAGTGAGAGGAAATCTACCACTAGGAAGGAAAATTCTCTCCTGTAAGAATAAATATGGGAGAAAGGTGTCTCCTCTGTGCTGATGCTTTATCAGCAATCCTTGTTTCAAGAAAAACACCACATTTCAAAAACAGTTGTCATTGGGACGGAAAGTGAGGTGAAATGTTCTGAACAGGGGCACAGACAGCAAAACAAATGTTACACGGGTGATAACCCTTACCTATGTTTCCCAAAAAGTTTAAAAATAGATTTTTGGGCTGGAGCTACACTTCAACAATGTACCTGTTCAAAATTACGAACAGATTCTACATAAGAACAAACCTACAGTCCCTGTCTTGTATGCACCGCCTGTATACGGCTGTTCAGAGTATATAGGGCCTTTTTTATTTTATGTGCGGGGTTCCCCTTAATATCCATACAAGACCCAAAGGGGCTGGTAATGGGCTGGGGTAGGGGGGGGGGGGTCATGGGGTAGCTATGCCATTTTTCTTAAAGATTTTCATCCATATTACCGGGACCAGACATTACATTAAAGCCGCAAGCAGTTTTAAATGGCTTTTTTTTCCTTTAGAAGTGTCATTTTGTGCAGGGACAGTTCTAAACACGGGAAACACGTGGCACTTCACAGGCATACTTTAGACACCCCCCAGGTACGATATTTAAAGGAATATTTGACTTTTTTTTTTTCACTTTATGCATCATTAAAATGACTGCTCCCGAAAAACGACCGTTTTTAAAACTTATTTTTGCATTGATACATGTCCCCTGGTGCAGAACCCGGGTTCCCAAACCCTTTTTAGGACAATAACATGCATAATAGTCGTTATAATTAGCACTTTAGAATTCGAACGTTCGCATCCATTGTATTTAATAGGGTTCTAATGTTCATACGAACTTTCGGTCCGTTCGCGGGTTCTGGTGCGAACCGAACCCGGGGGTGTTCGGCTCATCACTAGTGCTCAGGTTTGAGCTGCTGCAAAGTAAAGAGAAGGGCATGTTTGCATGTGCTACCCCTCCCCTTCAGCTGTTAACGGTTGCTATTGTAAAGACAATGCCAGGAGCACAGTATCAATGGCATCTAGGACACTGTCTGCTGCACAGCCGACAGCATCCTAGCAACCAGTAATGTTTTGCAGCTGATAGCATTCTAGCAACTAATGATACTATGCACCTGACAGTGTCCTAGCAATCAGTGATGCTATGCAGCAAAAAAGCATTCGAGCAACTAATGATGCCATGCATCTGACAGCATCCTTGCAACCACTGATGCTTTCCAGCTGACAGATTACTATCAATCAGTGATGCTATGCAGCTGACAGCGTCCTATCAATTTAGAGGGTTCTTTACTGCAAGAGTGGCAAGGATGTGGAATTCCCTTCCACAGGCGGTGGTTTCAGCAGGGGAGCATCGATAGTTTCAAAAAACTATTAGATAAGCACCTGAACGACCACAACATACAGGGATATAAAATGTAATACTGACATATAATCACACACATAGGTTGGACTTGATGGACTTGTGTCTTTTTTCAACCTCATCTACTATGTAACTATGTAAATCAGGGATTGCCATGCAGACAACAGCGTCCTATCAATCAGTGATGCTATGCAGCCAAAAGCATCTCAGCAAACAATGATGCTATGCACTTGACATAGCCCTACCAACCAATGGTGCTATGCAGCCAGCAGTGTCCTATCAACCAGTGCTGCAAGGCAGCCAAAAGCATCTTAACAAATAATGATGTTAAGCAGCCGACAGCGTCCTATCAATTAGTGATACTATCCAGATGACAGAGTCCTATTGACCACTGATGGTATACAAACAACAGCGTCCTATCAACCAGTGATACTATGCAGGCAACAGCGTCCTATTACCCAGTGATGCTATGTAGTTGACAGTGTTCTATCTACCAGTGATGCTATGCAGCCAACAGCATTCAATCAACCAGTGATATTATGCAGCCAACAGCACTCTAGCAACTAATGATGCTATGCACCTGGGGGGCGTGGCCAAGATGGCGCTGTGAGCGGCTGCTTGTTCTGAGAGCTCCGCTGCTTCCTGCATCTTTCCTGGATCCTAGGCTACCTGACGGCGGTTCATCCACCCCAGCTGACCGGGGGAGTCGGGCGCAATAGAGCGGGGAGCGAGGCAATCCCCCTGGCAGCTGCTAACCCCTCCACTGGTGAGATCCGGAGGCCCCGCGTGTTACTAGGCCGCAGCCGCGGTCTTTCCTGACAGCGATCGGAGGTCCGGACCGGGGCGGAGCTACGCGGCGCCCCCCTGCACTTGGGTGAGGTGCACTGCTGCGGGCTGTGGGAGGTAGTGGAGACACACCAGCTGCTGATCAATCCATCCGGGCCCACTCGTACTGCTAGGCCGCGGCCGCGGTCTGTCCTGGGGTCCGTCGGAGCTTCGCTGCGGCCCCCTGCACATGAGACAGGTGAGCCGGTGAGGGCGGGGGGCGGCTGGACGGAGGAGGACACACCGATCACTGAGCAACGTATCCATCCATCCGGCAATCCTACATCCAGGCCTGCTCAACCTGCTAGGCCGAAGCCGGGGCCTCTCCTGGCGGTCCCTGGCTGGACTGGAACCCTCCCTCCCCCCCTTCTCCTCTTGTGAATCTCCGGGGGAAACACGGGGGGGCACGGTGCGCGCCCTGAATGCGGCGCCGGAGCTCGAGTGCACGGTCCAACAAAGGGGGCAAAAAATTAACTTTTCCAACGCTGCTGGACCCCCCTCCGACGCCCGTTGATCTCCAGGTGCGGAGCCGTGCCACCCGGAGCTCCCACAAGGCCTCACAGGTAGGCTCCATGGACTCGGCTGAAGCCCGACCGCCCTGGCTGGCGGAAGTCATGGCGGCCATCGCCACGTGCCAGTCCACCTTGACCACAAAACATGAGGCCGTCCAGATGGATGTGGGCCTTATCCGCCAGGACATGGACAAGCTTCGAACCAGGGTGGCGGAGACTGAGCAGAGAGTTAGCAACGCTGAAGATGTGGTCGCAGAACA
This sequence comes from Rana muscosa, assembly GCA_029206835.1. NCBI lineage: Eukaryota > Metazoa > Chordata > Amphibia > Anura > Ranidae > Rana > Rana muscosa. Next base: position 202,934,062 of record CM055126.1, on the reverse strand, counting down.
GGGTGCAGCACTCCGCACTCTCCAAACCAAAGTTAAAGCCCTTGAATACAGAGCCGAAGATGCCGAAAACCGCAACCGGCGCAACAACCTCCGCATTGTCGGACTACCCGAGGGGATAGAGGGGAGTGACCCTATAGGCTTCATAGAGGGTATGTTGCGTACCCTCCTCCCCGAGGCTCGCATGTCACCCCAATATGTGGTGGAAAGGGCGCACCGCATCCCTCCTAAGCCGGGACCTCCCGGAACCCCGCCGCGAACCTTCATTCTCCGCCTGCTCAACTTCCGGGATCGGGACGAGGTTCTCCGTGCCTCCAGGCTAGTGGGCGACCTGCGATTCCAGAACATCAAGCTGATGATCTTCCCCGACTACTCGGTGGAAACACAGAAGCTCAGGAAGTCATTCGATCAGATCAAGGCGACCCTGAGGGCGCGCAACATCCGTTACAGCATCCTTTTCCCGGCCCGTCTGAGAGTACAGGACGGAGAGTTGACACGCTTCTTCACTAATCTCAGGGAGGTGTCTGTCTGGTTGGAGTCGCTGCCGCGGGTCCGCTGATCAGCCGCACGGTATGTACTATTTGACAACACCCTTGTTTTGCATTTGCCAATATCGGTGTGGCCCGCGAACTGACCCCCGGGACGGAGCTCTCACACCTGTTGTTGCACTTGTTGTGCCCGGCTAATCCCCTTGGTGTGTGCAGCTCTGATGGTGGCGGCTGGCCCCCGCCAATGTGGGAACCCAAGTTAGCGCCCCTGACATGGTCAGGAGAACACTGCCTTCTTTTCCCTTTTTGGGTCTTTTTACCCCCCTGTGTGACACTGGGGACCATACCAAGTATACTCCCATGTCACAGGATCGACTTTACTGCTGGGACGCGCTCCTGTCCGCCTCAATCCTCTTGTACACCTGTCCCTTACAGCTTGTTGCATAATCAGCGGAGGTCTCACACTTAGAGAGTCGCTCAGACAGTTGCTCGGCCCCCCAGAAGTTATCCGGGGGGGCAGAGTTCGCCTCTTGCACGGAACCCCTTTGCAGCCGGCGAGCTGTTATCGTTTGGGATGGATACCCTCCTCAGTTTCAAGGGGGTGGGTGGGGTGGGGGGCGGGGAATGTTGCCCTACTGGGGCTTTTTTTTCTTGTTCTGAGTTGTTTTTTTCTTTTTGTTGTTTTTGTTTTCATTATGTTTTTGCTTTACATTCAAAAAGTTGGTATTTCGGCATTGCTCTGTTTCCAGATGTGTACATCCTGGGTCTGGGGGTCAGGTCCGGGAGTCATGCGGTATCATCCTATTCCCCCCACCAATCTGACGGGCCATGACAGCAGTTAATATCCTGTCGTGGAACACCAGGGGGTTGAATTCCCCGACCAAACGCTCCCTGGTGTTCCAATTTCTTAAGTCTTACAACCCGCATATTTGTGTCTTACAGGAAACCCACCTCATGGGGAGTAGACTTCTCTCACTTAAAAAGCCATGGGTGGGACACCACTATCACTCTACCTACTCTAGCTTCTCCAGGGGGGTCAGTATATTAGTGCTAAAATCCCTCCCGTTTCGGCTCCTGGACCTGATTCTCGATCCTGACGGTAGATACGTCATAATTCATGCCGTGATTCACTCCCTGACCTGGACCATAGTGGGTCTATACCTTCCCCCGCCGGCCTCCCTGTTGCTGCTGAACCACATAATGAGTAGGGTGGCCGAGCTCACCTCTGATAATACTGTGTTTTTGGGGGATTTTAACTTGGTTCCCGATCCGAATATGGATCGCCTGTCGCCTGGAGGTCGACACTACTCTGGGTTGGCTGACTGGGCTGATACCTATGGGCTGACGGACGTGTGGAGGTGGAAGCACCCTCGGGACTTGGCTTACACCTGCCACTCGGCCTCCCACAGGACGTTCTCCCGCATAGATCTGGTATATGCGGGCAGACCGGTCCTGCAAAGGGTTACGGATGTGAAGATCTTGCCTAGGGGGATCTCAGATCACGCACCATTGCTTCTGGCGCTGGATTTCTCTAGGGGCCATCCTGTTCGCCTGTGGAGACTGTCCAGGTTTTGGATCTCGGACACCTCCGTGGACGAACGGTTCCACACTGAACTGACCGGTTATTGGGCGGACAATGAGGGCACGGCGGGGGCCGGAACTGTATGGGATGCCTTTAAAGCCTCCACGAGAGGGCACTACCAGACCATAATTGCCAGAGTTCGTAGGGAGCGCAGCGCAGACTTAGTGAAGGCGGAGAGGGAGGCTGCCAGTGCAGAGGAGACCTTTATTAGGACCCGTGACCCCCAACACTATGCTCACCTGCAGCTCCTGACGGGGGAAGTCCTTAATATCCGTACCTCACTTACCCAAACAAAGCTACTGGCGCAATCCCATAGGATTTTTGAACAGGGGGAGAGGTCGGGTAGGATGCTGGCTTGGCTTTCCAGGGAGCAGGAGAGAGGGGTCGGTGTCTCCCATATTACGGACCCCACGGGGGAGCTGGTAAGCTCTCCGGGGGGTATTAATCAGTGCTTTGCTGACTTCTACCGTGCACTCTATGAGTCAAGGGTGGATTATGGTGATGAGGACCTGGTGAAGTATTTGGGGGACATTGACATTCCGGTCCTTACGGAGACCTACCGAGAGCGGCTCGATGCCCCTATCACGGTGAAGGAGATCCAGCGGGCCCTTAAATCTATGCAATCTGGCAAGACGCCCGGGCCTGATGGAATTCCTGTGGAGTTCTACAAACATTATGCAGACGAACTAGTGCCCAGACTACATTCCCTATTCACGGTGTCCGCGCAGCAGGGAGAGCTCCCTGTTTCCATGGGTGAGGCGGTCATAGTGGTGATCCCGAAGCCGGGGAAGGACCCTTCCCTCTGTTCCTCGTATCGCCCTATCTCGTTGCTGAACGTGGATGCGAAGATCCTGGCTAAGATCTTAGCAACAAGACTGAACTCTGTCATTACTGCCCTGGTACACTCGGATCAAACGGGCTTTATGCCAGGTAGAGGAACGGATATCAACATTAGACGCCTCCTCACCCACGTTGATGGGGCTGGCGAGGGGTCGACGGGAGTGGTGGCCTCACTTGACGCAGAGAAGGCCTTCGACTCTGTGGAGTGGGGCTACCTCTGGGGGGTGCTCGACGGCTTCGGGTTCGGGCCAGGCTTCCTGAAATGGGTACGCATGTTATATAGCTCCCCATCTGCTAGAATTCGGACCAACGGTTGCCTATCAGACGTCTTTCCCTTGGGCCGCGGCACGAGACAGGGGTGCCCCCTCTCCCCGGGTTTATTTGCCCTTGCTATGGAACCACTGGCCATCCTGTTGAGAGCGGAGCCGAGGGTCCAGGGATTACAAATAGGCCCAATTGAAGAAAAGCTGTCTCTATATGCGGATGATGCCCTGCTATACCTGGCGGATGCCTCATCATCCCTGCAGGTAGCTTTAGATCTGATTAACCAATTTGGGGGCTACTCCGGTATTCGTATCAACTGGGACAAATCGATCTTGTTTCCTCTATGTCCCTCGATCCCGCGGCCCACGACACAAACGCGCCTCAAATGGGTAGATGAATTTACGTACCTGGGCATCAAGATTAGCGGCAAAATCGGAGATTATGTTGGCAAAAACATACAACCACTCATGGCCCAACTAGTGACCAAGTGCGCGGTGTGGCGGTCCCTCCCTCTGACGCCGGTGGGTAGAGTCAACCTTTTGAAGATGGTCTTTCTCCCAAAATTCCTGTACTTCTTTCGCAGTACCCCATCGTACATCCCTAGGTCGTTCTTCCGGAGGTTGGACAGCTTGTTGATCTCTTTTGTCTGGGCTGGGAGACCCCCCCGAGTGGCGAGGAGGATCTTGTATTTGTCCTTGTCTGGGGGGGGGACTGGCGCTCCCTAACTTCCTGCTTTATTACTGGGCGGCTGTCCTGGTTACGGTGAGATGGTGGTTCTCCCAGCCTAGACAGAACCCGGCGGTCACACTAGAGACGGCTATTTTGGGCTCCTACGCGGCCTTGAGCAATTTACCTTTTCGCGGCCTCAGGGCCAGCCCCTGTATGACGACCCTCATGCGGACCACAGTTAGGGTCTGGCAGGAGGCTCGACTAATGTACCGGCGGCCCAACCTGGTATCCCCGCATATACCCTTGTGGGCTAACCCTATGCTGCCTCACATGAACAGTATCCCAGATCCATCCCTGTGGGCAAAAAAGGGGATCGTTACTCTGAAACATATAGTGAAAGCGGGTACAATTATGTCTTTCCGGGAACTCAGGCAGGAGTATCTCCTCCCGGTCTCTTTCCAATTTAGGTACTGGCAGCTGAGACATGCCTTTGAGGCCCAATTCCCGGAGCCTATAACCCTGGAGTCAGACTCTGTTGAGCGACTCTTATCCTCCGCTCTTATGGACCGACCCCTCTCGTCCCTGTACCTATACCTCACGGTACAGTATGATGCTAAGCTTACTAAACCGTGGGATGAATGGAGGGCTGATATTCCGTCATTAGATGAGGAGGAGTGGCGGGACTGTCTCTCATCCTATATCCCCGTTATGATTGCAGCAAAGGATAGGTTTATACAATTTAAATTTCTCCACAGAGCCTACTACACCCCGCAGAGGCTAGCACGTATTTACCCGCAGCGAGATCCCAATTGTCAGAGATGCAGGCAGGAGACAGGTACATTTTGGCACATGGTCTGGTCGTGTCCGAAACTCCAGCCCTATTGGGAGGATGTGGCTTCCAGACTGACTGCAGTGACTGGCTTAAACGTGCCGACTGACCCCAAGATCCTACTACTAAATCATATGGAGGACGTGGAAGGGGATAGATATTGTAAACTCTGCTTGACCTTCTCACTATTTTATGCTAGGCGGGAAATTCTGCTCAAGTGGAAATCTGAGGACCCCCCCACTTGCGCTGCTTGGCAGCGCTCAGTCGATTCAGTACTTCCTCTCTATAAACTAACTTACGAGAGTAGACGGTGCCCCGCAAAGTTCGACAGAGTTTGGTCTTCATGGCAGACCACTCGCTCTGACTTGGAGCCCCCCCCCTGGGTGTGGCTGACTGGGCTGTTTGTTGGGGGGCGGTTCCTCCCTCCCTCCCTCCCCCCCCCCCGCCCGCCCCTCTGGGCTCCTGGACTTAACTGCTACTTAGGGTTATTGTACGGCCGGGGTGGGGTGAACTAGAGTCGTTGTTAAGCATGATAGGGGTGGGCCAATGCTTGTTTGTTGATTATTTGCATTAAGTAACGAATGAGGGGGGTGTGATCCCCCGGATGTGACGCATTATCCTGTTTGTTTGTTCTGTACTATTGGATGTGCGATTTACTGGTTGTATTGCAATGCTGATTTGTCTAATAAAATTTCTCTGTTAAAAAAAAAATGATGCTATGCACCTGACAGTGTCCTAGTAACCAGTGATACTATGCAGCCAACAGCATCCTATTACCCAGTGATTCTATGTAGTTGACAGTGTTCTATCTACCAGTGATGCTATGCAGCCAACAGTATTCAATCAACCAGTGATGCTATGCAGTCGACAGCACTCTAGCAACTAATGATGCTATGCACCTGACAGTGTCCTAGCAACCAGTTATACTATGCAGCCAACAGCATCCTAGCAACCAAGGACATTGTGCACAACCCAGGGGCTGCACATGCACTGAGAATGGAATATGCAGTATTATGAGCACTTTCTCTTCAGTGTGACAAATTTACATACATGTTTCCAGTAGGTACACAAATCTGTCACTTGCTGCAACATTTGTCTCATTAACGTTCAACGGTTCTTATGAGGACCTAAGCCATTCTTTATGAATTCCAGCCACTGTCTTAGTGATGGACGACTATTCTTATACAGTCTTCCCTTGACAGCTCACAAAAGAAACATTTTATCAAAAGCCGTTTTCTTTTGGTCAGACTGGTGAGGGTATTAGAACGTCTGTCAGGTTTTTATTCCTGCCTGTGTCCCCATTAGGGATATTTACACTTTCTATTTGCCCTTGTGACCATTGTCTTTTGGACTGAAGGTAAGGGACAATTTTGAGTTATCAACAAAGCAGAAATAGAGAGGGAATCCTCCAATGAGGACACTTGTTATCGTGACAACAGGGGATTTCACTAACTTTCCTCCTAATTCCTGTCATGTCGGCAGGACAGGAATTGGAGGGAAATCTCCCCAATGGGACACAGGACAAAAAAAACTGATGGGATTTTAACCTTTACATTTAAAAATAGAAAAAGTTTTTGATTTTAAGTATGCGCGGTCGAGTTATCCTGAGTGGACGTCCCAGGGACGTCCTCACAGAATCTTGCTCCCGCGCGCCCCCTGGGGCGCGCTCCAGGATATGACCGTGACCGCCGGGTCCGGAAGACCCGGCGCAACACGGATCACGGTAGATGGCCGCTAATCGCGGCCGTTTACCACGTGATCGCTCCGTCAAATGACGGAGCGATCACTTGTAAACAGACCGGCGTCATGTGATGACGCCGGTTCCTCCCTCCCCTCTCTGTACCGATCGGTACAGTGTGAGAGGAGAGGGGAGGGAGCGGATCATGTCCGCTCCCTCCCCCATGTCAGCTGTGGGCTGGATCTGTGACAATTGCAGTCACAGATCCAGCCATCCATCCATCACTGCTCAGCCATCCCTGTGCAATACCCTGCCAATACTCTGCAATACACCCTGCCAATAATCTGCAAACCAATACTCTGCAATACCCTGGTGCAATACTCTGCAATACCCTGGTGCAATACTCTGCAATACCCTGTGCAATACTCTGCAATACCCTGTGCAATACTCTGCGCAATACTCTGCAATACCCTGCGCAATACTCTGCAATACCCTGCGCAATACTCTGCAATACCCTGTGCAATACTCTGCAATACCCTGTGCAATACTCTGTGCAATACTCTGTGCAATACCCTGTGCAATACTCTGCAATACCCTGTGCAATACTCTGCAATACCCTGTGCAATACTCTGCAATACCCTGCCCATACTGTGCAATACCCTGCCATACTGTGGAATACTCTGCCATATTCCGCAATACCCTGCCATACTCCGCAATACTCCTCAATACCCTGCAATACCCCACAATACCCGGCAATACTCCACAATACCCGGCAATACTCCACAATACCCGGCAATACTCCACAATACCCGGCAATACTCCACAATACCCTGCAATACTCCACAATACCCTGCAATACTCCACAATACCCTGCAATACTCCACAATACCCGGCAATACTCCACAATACCCGGCAATACTCCACAATACCCTGCAATACTCCACAATACCCGGCAATACTCCACAATACCCTGCAATACTCCACAATACCCTGCAATACTCCTCAATACCCGGCAATACCCCGCAATACTCTGCAATACTCGGCAATACCCGGCAATACTCGGCAATACCCGGCAATACTCCTCAATACCCGGCAATACTCGGCAATACCCGGCAATACCCCACAATACTCGGCAATACCCGGCAATACCCGGCAATACTCGGCAATACCCGGCAATACTCTGCAATACCCGGCAATACTCCTCAATACCCTGCAATACTCCTCAATACCCGGCAATACTCCTCAATACCCTGCAATACTCCTCAGTACCCTGCAATACTCCTCAATACCCGCCAATACTCTGCAATAACCACTTCCCGCCCGCCGGCCGTCATATGACGTCCTTAACTTTATGCGGGGATATCTGAATGATGGGAGCAGCTACAGGCATCATTCAGATATTCGCTTTTTCAGCTGGCGATTCCCTGCACCATAAGAACAATCATAGCGGCTGTTCCACCGCTTGATCGCTCTTACGGAAGGTGAGAGGGGATGCCCCCCCCCCTCCCGCTGCCCTCCGGTGCTTCTACCGACTCACCGCTACGATCAAAGCCAAGATTGTTATTTTTTTTGGTTTTTTTCAGGCTTCCCAGCCTAGAGGTGAGATGTGGGGTCTTATTGACCCCATATCTCACTGTAAAGAGGACCTGTCATGCCATATTCCTATTACAAGGGATGTTTACATTCCTTGTAATAGAAATAAAAGTGATCAAAAAAAAATTTGGGGCGGAAAAACATGTCAAACTAAAATAAATAAAGTAAAATGAACAATAAAATATATATATTTTTTTTAAAGCGCCCCTGCCCCCGCGAGCTCGCATGCAGAAGTGAACGCATATGTAAGCCCCGCCCACATATGAAAACGGTGTTCAAACCACACATGTGAGGTATCGTTGAGAACGTAGAGCGAGAGCAATAATTTTGGCCCTAGATCTCCTCTGTAACTCAAAACATGTAACCAGTAAAAATATTTAAAGCGTTGCCTATGGGGATTTTTAAGTAGCGAAGTTTGGCGCCATTCCACGAGCGTGTGCAATTTTGAAGGGTGACATGTTAGGTATCTATTTACTCGGCGTAACTTCATCTTTCACATTATGCAAAAACATTGGGCTAACTTTACTGTTTTTTTTTTCTTTTAAGCACAAAACTGTTTTTTTCCGTAAAAAACGCGTTAGAAAAATTGCTGCGCAAATACCGTGCAAGATAAAAAGTTGCAATGACCACCATTATATTCTTTAAGGTCTTTGCTAAAAAAACATATATAATGTTTTGGGGTTCTATGTAATTTTCTAGCAAACAAATGATGATTTTTACATGTAGGAGAGAAATGTCAGAATTGGCCTGGGTGCTCCATAACGCCTGAAGGTGCTCCCTGCATGTTGGGCCTCTGTATGTGGCCACGCTGTGTAAAAGTCTCACACATGTGGTATCACCATACTCGGGAGGAATAGCAGAATGTGTTTTGGGGTGTAATTTGTGGTATGCATATGCTGTGTGTGAGAAATAAGCTGCTAATATGACAATGTTGTGAAAAAAAAAAAAAAAGAAAAAAAAATCTTGATTTTTGCAAAGAATTGTGGGAAAAAATGACAACTTCAAAAAACTCACAATGACTCTTTCTAAATACCTTGGAATGTCTTCTTTCCAAAAAGGGGTCATTTGGGGGGTATTTGTACTTTTCTGGCATGTTAGGGTCTCAAGAAATTAGATAGGCCGTCAGTACTTCAGGTGTGATCAATTTTCAGATATTGGCACCATAGCTTGTGGACTCTATAACTTTCACAAAGACCAAAAAATATGCACCAATTTGTACTTATTTTTACCAAAGATATGTAGCAGTATAAATTTTGGCCAAAATTTATGAAGAAAAAATACAAATTTGCAAAATTTTATAACGGAAACAAAGAAAAATTCATTTTTTTACAAAATTTTCAGTCTTTTTTCTCTTATAGCGCAAAAAATTAAAAACCCAACAGTGATTAAATACCACCAAAAGAAAGCTCTATTTGTGTGAAAAAAAGGACAAAAATTTCATATGGGTACAGTGTTGTATGACTGAGTAATTGTCATTCAAAATGTGAGAGCACCGAAAGCTGAAAATTCGTCTGGTTAGGAAGGGGGTTTAAGTGCCCAGTGGTCAAGTGGTTAAGTCACTGAATTTTTGCAGATAACATCTAAGTACTACATCCAAAAGACTAGCTTGTAGGCAGGTTGAGTTAGATGCTGTCTCAGCCTGGAGGGTAGGAGTTAATGCCTTCCCTGTTTTTTTGGTTTTGGCTGGTATTTCTTTGGGCCCGACCCACTGGTCCTGTGTGATATAAAGGGGATCGTGGTCAGGAGTCGAAGGGGTGAGGAGGTAGAAGTTGAAGAAGAAGAAAAAGGAGAAGGACTCATAAAGGACTTATCTTGGCTTGAAATATGCCTTTGCAGGTATGTCGGGGCAGCACTCAAACTTGTAGTTAGGGAATAGGAAATAATAATGCCTTTGAATGTTGGACTGTGAAATGTCTACTTTTACCTCTCTAAGGTAAAGTGTTTGAAACTTTGTTCTTACCTGGCTTGAAGCTACTGAAAGGGTTATAATGTAAGTAACCGGCGTGCACATAGTCACCAAGTGGGTCTTAAACACATTGGGGTATGAAGACAGCAGTGTGGAGTGGAGTAGTGTGAAGACACAAGTGGTTACCTAGAGTAACGGAAGCTTAACAATCAGCCTGTCGATAGTGTATTACTGTTATAGGTGGAAGCGCTCCTTCCACCAGCGGCCTGTCTCCCAGAGCAAAGAAGGTTCAAGTGTTAAGTTGAGTGCACATGTGGAGCCCATACAGATTGCAAGGCACACACCACTACTGGAGAGTAGTAGTGGAAAACGCTGGACAGGTGGATGTGGACATTAGCTCAAAGTGTCCCTCCTAAATGCACATTACAGAAAAGGAACCGGGGGTTACCTGGAGAACAGTTGCAGTGCCAGTGTACATGGTGTAGGTTCATCTCTAAGAGTAGAGGCCTGCCTTAAGGTCGAGTATTCCCCCACGGCAGCCTCTGCCTTATCCCAGGACATTGATGAAGATGACACAAAACAAAGGTACCCCATGTGTGTAGTAAAGTGACCCTGTAACCAAGTCAGAGCCTAACATATCCTAGAAGAACCCATACAGGGTAGGCCTCTCATGTGACCAAGTACTTGGTGTCCAACCAGCTAATGGGATGTGGAAAACCACATATCTACCCCTGTAGGCCCCACCTGTCCACCTACAAGATTAACAGCCAAGTCACTAGCATCTTCTGAAGGAGGGCAGCAGTGGCATTCCCAACTTCTCTTGTAACAGGTGAACTAATGCCAAAAATAATGCAGGTGACATTTATGATGCATTTTGATGCATTGGCAGCCCATTCATTCATTTCCCTAATTAAAAACATGTAAACAGGCATCATACTGCAAGGCAAAGATGTACATGAGCCCTTGGTCTTTTACTGGGAGTTGGGAGCTGTGTCAATATAACACTCTTTTTGCTTCTGTACATAACCATGCTTCTGAAGATCAGCAGGTAATAGTGGGGGTATCTAGGGGAGTGAAGTTTTACTGCAATAGTAATAAATAGGCACACATATAGACAGAGAATTAGATAGACAGATCAGATAGATAGGCTAGCAGGTGCAGTTAGCTAGTTTGCCACTAGGTGACTCTGTCCCAAAATAGTGTGGTAATGGGAACTATGTAATTGAGTGTGTGGCCTCGTACACACGGCCGAGATTCTCGTCGAAAAAAACATGTCGTTTTTTTCGACGAGATTCTTGGACAAGAAAATTGTCCCGGCCGAGTGTACACACGCTCGATTCAAAGAGACGGGAAAGAGGGAGCCGCTCAGGTGTGGAAATCCCTGACAATACCTCCTCCCAGCAGCCAAGGGTGCAGGCAAATGCAATTATGATCAAAAAGAAAAGAAAATCACTTCTGGAAGCAGCACTCCGATTAAAAAGCCTTTATTCCAAAAGGTTCAGGAAACAAAAAACACACTGCACGACACGGCAAACTGGTCACATCTAGCTGACGCGTTTCACACTATTATAGTGCTTACTCATCAGCTATGAGTAAGCACTATAATAGTGTGAAACGCGTCAGCTAGATGTGACCAGTTTGCCGTGTCGTGCAGTGTGTTTTTTGTTTCCTGAACCTTTTGGAATAAAGGCTTTTTAAGCGGAGTGCTGCTTCCAGAAGTGATTTTCTTTTCTTTTCGATTCAAAGAACCCGCGGTTCTTTGAATGGAGCGTACGCGGTGACGTCATCGACTACGACGAGCATGCGCTCGTCACATTCGATGCCGTCGCCGCCATCTTGGTATACCCTACGTATGCCTAGGAAGCTACCGCGCATGCGTCGAATTCATTTCGAACATGCGCGGGCTTCCCGGCGGACAGGTAAGTGTACACACACTCACTTTTCTCGTCGAGAAACAGGCTGACGAGAATCTCGACGATAAGATAGAGAGCAGGTTCTCTATTTTCTCGTCGAGGTTACTTGTCGGTTTTCTCGACGAGAAACCCGATAGCCGCGTACACACGACCGATTTACTCGTCAAGACATCTCTGCCAGCAAGTTTCTTGCTGGTTCTTGCCGAGAAAATCGGTCATGTGTACGAGGCCTCAGGTTCCCTTTTAGAGGAAACCTTCCTTTAGTTATGAATAAAAATAATGGAGCAAAAGGGGACTTTGAAGGTGCCATAAATCACTATGTCACACGATAGGTAAGATTCAATAAAACATAGATTTTATGTTACATGAAGTTAAAAAGGGTGATTATAAAAATTATCACAAAAGATGTAATTTTTAACAGCAGTGCAGCAGTTTCCGCTCTACATGTTTAGTGTTTTTTTTGGCACCTTAAAAGTCTAGTTTTTCTCCAATATTTTCATTTTTACATATGTAGGATGTGGTGCCTTTTGGTCCTTCACTGCCCGACCCTGTGGCTGACTTCCTTTAGTTATGTAATGGGTGGATTTAGTGCCCAAATAAATGCAAGGATGGGAGGAGCCTTAGGAGATGGGGCATGGGAGCCAAAAACCCCAGAGTTATTCAGATGTACTCAGATACTACCAAGGGCCCTTCTTGGGGCTGAAACTCTGGGTGAGTCCCAGAAGGACCAGCTTTAGTCTTTGTGACTCTTTTACGGTCTGACATGTAAACCTGGGTATGAGTGTGCCCCCGGGTAGCGTGCCGAGCTAGTCAGAGCTATGGAATAAGACATAGGGGGAGAGACTGGTATACTAAAGAAAAGCACCTTGATTAGGTTCAGTGGTAGAAGCTGAAATCTGTGGACTTAGCGTTCATGGTGAAGTGGTTCCAACTTGGGGGTGCTCCCAAGGAGAGTGGAGATGTAAAAGGGAAGATGGCTTACAAATTATGTGCTGGCTTTCTGCACAACAACTACAGACTGTCTACTCCTGTGTATGGCGTTCAGCACTGAAGAATTCTGTCAATACGTCAATGTGATGTTACAAGTCACAGCCATCTTTGAGAAGTTACAGTAAAGTGGAGAAAATACATTTCATATGTGGACTTTCCTTTACTCCCGAATATTAAGGCCCATGGCTACTGAGGACATGGGCAGGCCTATGGCCTTGAATTTGACACAATATGGTGAAGGGATACAACTGCCAGCAGATAGATAGCTGTCCTTTCCAAGAAGAACCAACAACCAGCCAATCAAAAGCCCCCTTGTAGACAGGGTGCAGCGTGGTGTGTTGGTGAGCAGAGATTACACAGTGGCAGAGATGATAGAGAACAATGTTTTAAGAAAGTTCCAACAATGTACAACTAGGCCAAATTGGTAGGCACGGTTGACTGGAGCCCCTTACGAAATTGTAGCAGAGGAACGGGAATGCGGCCTGGCCGATCCATACCCAAAGGCTTCCTTAGTTGAGATAGCGTAGTTCCTGCACCTCCCCCTACTCCTATGGAACCTCTCCTTGTCGCTTTGTGCAGTCCCTGCCAGACGGGCAACCTGTCTCTACACTAGCCACTCGTTCAAGCACGCCAAAGTCAGGAGCCAGAGTCTTAAGTAGACACTGTCCTCACCCAAGATAGTTGCTGAGGTAGGTCATGTGGGGCACAAGCGTCCAATCGGACAGCTGTCCCCCTGATGATCACAGGAAGTCATAGAGGAACCAGGTTCCTTGTGACTTCCTTCCTTTTCTGTAATGCTGCTTCAGTCAAGCACCGCCTTCAGTGGGAACTACAGACTGCACCTGCCTACACCCTTTTAGAAAGGTAGATATGTGGATGGGTGAATGAATGGATGGATGGATGGATGATGGTGGGTAAAATGGATGGGTGGGTAGGAGATAGAATTTAAACATTCCTCTTATCTCACAAAGCATTCATTAAAATATACTGTATCTATACCCAAATACTGGAACCAAACATGTTGCTGCATGTGTTCTAATGTCAAAAACCTAAATCCTTTCTTTATATGTTCTTCTTCTTGCTAAATCACACCAGCAACAAATATTCGCTGGCAATCACTTTCCGAGTGTAACAACTTTTACTCAATCCGGCTACTGTGTTATCACCCTTTCCTGCACACTTCTAAATTGACTAAAAGCAGCTGTTCCAATGCTCAGTGCACTGGTGCATTCTGCCATAGTCACTGCTGCAAAGCCTCTGCTGAAGCATGCCAACATCTACAGGAAGTCCATAGAAAGAGATTACAAGATGTGACAAGAGCAAGGAGGAAAAAAGAGAAAAGCCCTGTACACACGGCCGGGAATCCCATCAGGAAAAAAAAAACGTCAGTTTTCCTGACGGGATTCCTGGCAAGCTTGCCTTGCAAAGCCGTGTATACAGACGGCCACTCAAAAGAACCGCCGTTCTTTTGAATGGCAAGAACGCGGTGATGTCATCGACTACGACAAGCCGGAGTCTCGTCACATTTGATTCCGTCGCCGCCATCTTGCTACACCCCACACTAACTTTGTATGATACCGTGCATGCGTCGGAGTGTTATCGAGCATGCGCGGTTTTGTTACCCTTCAGGCAAGCATACAGACGACTGGTTTTCTCGGCAGGAAACACTCTGCCGGGAATCCCGACGGGAAAATAGAGAGCAGGTTCTCTATTTTCCCGTCGGGATTCCCGGCTGTTTTCCTGACGGGAAAACTGCTAGGGAGCATACACACGGCCAGGGTTCCCGGCCAAATGCTCTCCTGGCGGTTTTCCTGCTGGGAAAACCGGCCGTGTGTACGAGGCTTAACAAGTGATAAGTGAGGGAACAACGGCTTTCTGTTTTGTTTTTATGTATATACAGTAAGTACGGAAAGTATTCAGACCCCCTTCAATCTTTCACTCTTTGCTATATTGCAGCCATTTGCTAAAATCATTTAAGTTCATTTTTTTCCTCATTAATGTACACACAGCACCCCATATTGACAGAAAAACTCAGAATTGTTGCCATTTTTGCAGATTTATTAAAAAAGAAAAACTGAAATATCACATGGTCCTAAGTATTCAGACCCTTTGCTGTGACACTCATATATTTAACTCAGGTGCTGTCCATTTCTTCTGATCATCCTTGAGATGGTTCTACACCTTCATCTGAGTCCAGCTGTGTTTGATTATACTGATTGGACTTCATTAGGAAAGCCACACACTTGTCTATATAAGACCTCACAGCTCACAGTGCATGTCAGAGCAAATGAGAATCATGAGGTCAAAGGAACTGCCTGAAGAGCTCAGAGACAGAATTGTGGCAAGGCACAGATCTGGCCAAGGTTACAAAAAAATTTCTGCTGCACTCAAGGTTCCTAAGAGCACAATGGCTCCCATAATCCTTAAATGGAAGACGTTTGGGACGACCAGCTGTCCGTCTGTCCAAACTGAGCTATCGGGGGAGAAGAGCCTTGGTGAGAGAGGTAAAGAAGAACCCAAAGATCACTGTGGCTGAGCTCCAGAGATGCAGTCGGGAGATGGGAGAAAGTTGTAGAAAGTCAACCATCACTGCAGCCCCCCACCAGTCGGGGCTTTATGGCAGAGTGGCCAGACGGAAGCCTCTTCTGGAGTTTGCTAAAAAAACACCTGAAGGACTCCAAGATGGTGAGAAATAAGATTCTCTGGTCTGATGAGACCAAGATAGAACTTTTTGGCCTTAATTCTAAGCGGTATGTGTGGAGAAAACCAGGCAATGCTCATCACCTGTCCAATACAGTCCCAACAGTGAAGCATGGTGGTGGCAGCATCATGCTGTGGGGGTGTTTTTCAGCTGCAGGGACAGGACGACTGGTTGCAATCGAGGGAAAGATGGATGCGGCCAAGTACAGGGATATCCTGGACGAAAACCTTCTCCAGAGTGCTCAGGACCTCAGACTGGGCCGAAGATTTACCTTCCAACAAGACAATGACCCTAAGCACACAGCTAAAATAACCAAGGAGAGGCTTCACAACAACTCCGTAACTGTTCTTGAATGGCCCAGCCAGAGCCCTGACTTAAACCCAATTGAGCATCTCTGGAGAGACCTAAAAATGGCCGTCCATCAACGTTTACCATCCAACCTGACAGAACTGAAGAGGATCTGCAAGGAGGAATGGCAGAGGATCCCCAAATCCAGGTGTGAAAAACTTGTTGCATCTTTCCCAAAAAGACTCATGGCTGTATTAGATCAAAAGGGTGCAAATACTAAATACTGAGCAAAGGGTCTGAATACTTAGGACATGTGATGTTTCAGTTTTTCTTTTTTAATAAATCTGCAAAAATTTCAACAATTCTGTGTTTTTCTGTCAATATGGAGTGCTGTGTGTACATTACTGAGGAAAAAAAAATAACTATGATTTTAGCAAATGGCTGCAATATAACAAAGAGTGAAAAATTTAAGTGGGTCTGAATAATTTCTGTAACCACTGTATATATTTACAGTGCTCTATAAAACTAAAAGTTCCTTTGAAAGAGTTCAGCTCTGCTTAATAGGGTCATTCCACCCCATTACCTATATTTCAACTTTTGGTAGATGCTGTTGGTGAGATGTTTGCCCTGAGTTGCTGGATCTGTATATGTGCTGTGACCCTTATGAGGGTTTCCCACTCTACCTGATGGATTTTCTATTTAACCACTTCAATACTAGGCAATTTTACCCCTTTTCTTGCCCAGGACAATTTTCAGCTGTCAGCGCTGAGGCCTCATGCTCACTGGACTTTTTTTTACGTTTTTACAGCAGCTATTTTTTACTGTAGATGTTTTTTTCTACAGTCATTAAACTCTCCATCATGTTATCCTATGTGTCAATGCACAGATAGGCTGTTATCAGCAGTTTTGGGCAGTGCCGTTTTTGAGCAGTAAAAAACCCCAAAACTAGTGGGTTCAGAGAGACGTTTTTCAGCTGTAAAAAGGGTCTAATTCTGATAAACGTTGATAAACGCTCAAAAACTTCGCTCACCAGCCTTTTTTAAAGTTTTTAAACAATTGAAAAAAAAAAAAAAAAATATATATATATATATATATATATATATATATATATATATATATATATGGAAGAGGTAAGTGGTTGGTGTGTCCTCTGAAAGATACGGCACCTCATCCCTTTTAAATTTGTGAAAAGGGAAGTAGGGAATGTGGGATTATGACGGTGCCAGGAAAAACATCAAATAATGTATTGTTTAAAAAAGGTAATTTTATTAATACATCCAAATATTGACACAAATATATATATAGACAGAGTTGAACATGTCATACTGTACACATAATGCACTGGATCACAAGGCTAACCCAACATGTTTCGCCAATTCATTGGCTTCATCGGGGGTGAAGAGAGGTACAGTACAGTTACAAACAAATCTACAAACAAAACAAAACAAAAATCCATATTAGTAAATTGCACATCATTGCCCGGGGGGGGGGGGGGGAAATTATGTGGCCAAAAGTGGAAAACGTGACCAGCAGACGAAAAGAAGAGGAACAAACGTAGGCCACCAACCTGACAATTCCCATAGGAAGGCGCATCAAAATGCCACCGGGGTGCCTGATGGGAGTCCACCGATCATAGGTGCCTGTAGGTGGTTATTTAAAATAAAAACACAAAATTAAAATGAAAATTAAAATATATTAGCAAAGGGTGACTATTGCAACACTTAACAGTGCCGCAAATAATAGACAACCCATTGGGGGACTAACATAGTCTCCTGTACCTACCAGAAATTGTATTGGTAAAAACAACAAAAGAAAATATGTAGTGGGGCGCTGTTTTAGAAGGTATATGTGAAAACCCAATCACATTAAGGAACTTCCGTGATCATCTACAAAAAAATAGAGATACTTTATTGACTGATATAATAAAATAAATAAATATTCATGTCATCCAACTAAAGAGATGAACCAAATGGCCAGATCCAAAAAGTGAATTATATAATATATAGGCTTACCTAATCAAATATAGCATGTTGAAAAATGTTCAGCGTTAAAAAAGTTGATTCATCAGAGATGGACACCTGAATGGTGTCTACTAATTATCTCTGACCAGAGACGAAGAATGGCCCTGTATGGAGCCAAAAATCCCATAGATGAATTAATTAAACTGAAGATCAATGATGCTGACAAGAGGCAAAAAAGCCTAAACAAAAAATAATAAGAATGTATCAGACAGTTGATCTGAAATACAACTCAAGTGGCCAGTAAGCGCAAATACAAAGTAGCAATACAAGTGTAAATAATTACCTGAAGTGATCACGTATTCAACAGCAGCGCCCCACAGCCATGGACAACATAAGCTGTCCTGGGCTGGTTTAAATAGACCACCCAGCCGCCTGACGTAGACGTCGCCCGGCGGCAGCGGACGTAGAATAGCCAGCGCGCATGCGTCGCAACGCCAGAGGCCTACATTGCCCATAGTGCTTAGCACTAGAACGTCGAGGACATGGTTGCGTCATGCGCACCAGGCTGGGACGGACGAGATGGAGTAATGGGGATGTGGGGATACTAAGGCGGCGCTAAAGACGAGCGTGGCTAACAAGCGGGCAAGGTGTAAATACACCAGCCCTTGGGTGTCCATACAGACACTAATCAGAGGCTCCAAGGGACCCCCGATGGCGATGAGAGCCACCCAAGAGGATAATGCCAAAGAGCGGTCCACATCCTCAACCATTACCTCCACAGATGTTAAAGGGGCAACGTATTCCACAAAAGGTCACATACCATCCACGCAACGATGTGCACACCTAAAGAAAGAGGGGAAAATTATATGAATAATAATAATAATAATATTCCAATAATAAGAAAAAAGGAAATTATTAGAAACAAAAATAATCTATATGCCTAGCAAATTAAATACAAACTAAATAAGGAAACTTTTTGTGGAGGTAATGGTTGAGGATGTGGACCGCTCTTTGGCATTATCCTCTTGGGTGGCTCTCATCGCCATCGGGGGTCCCTTGGAGCCTCTGATTAGTGTCTGTATGGACACCCAAGGGCTGGTGTATTTACACCTTGCCCGCTTGTTAGCCACGCTCGTCTTTAGCGCCGCCTTAGTATCCCCACATCCCCATTACTCCATCTTGTCCGTCCCGGCCTGGTGCGCATGACGCAACCATGTCCTCGACATTCTAGTGCTAAGCACTATGGGCAATGTAGGCCTCTGGCGTTGCGACGCATGCGCGCTGGCTATTCTACGTCCGCTGCCGCCGGGCGACGTCTACGTCAGGCGGCTGGGTGGTCTATTTAAACCAGCCCAGGACAGCTTATGTTGTCCATGGCTGTGGGGCGCTGCTGTTGAATACGTGATCACTTCAGGTAATTATTTACACTTGTATTGCTACTTTGTATTTGCGCTTACTGGCCACTTGAGTTGTATTTCAGATCAACTGTCTGATACATTCTTATTATTTTTTGTTTAGGCTTTTTTGCCTCTTGTCAGCATCATTGATCTTCAGTTTAATTAATTCATCTATGGGATTTTTGGCTCCATACAGGGCCATTCTTCGTCTCTGGTCAGAGATAATTACTAGACACCATTCAGGTGTCCATCTCTGATGAATCAACTTTTTTAACGCTGAACATTTTTCAACATGCTATATTTGATTAGGTAAGCCTATATATTATATAATTCACTTTTTGGATCTGGCCATTTGGTTCATCTCTTTAGTTGGATGACATGAATATTTATTTATTTTATTATATCAGTCAATAAAGTATCTCTATTTTTTTGTAGATGATCACGGAAGTTCCTTAATGTGATTGGGTTTTCACATATACCTTCTAAAACAGCGCCCCACTACATATTTTCTTTTGTTGTTTTTACCAATACAATTTCTGGTAGGTACAGGAGACTATGTTAGTCCCCCAATGGGTTGTCTATTATTTGCGGCACTGTTAAGTGTTGCAATAGTCACCCTTTGCTAATATATTTTAATTTTCATTTCAATTTTGTGTTTTTATTTTAAATAACCACCTACAGGCACCTATGATCGGTGGACTCCCATCAGGCACCCCGGTGGAATTTTGATGCGCCTTCCTATGGGAATTGTCAGGTTGGTGGCCTACGTTTGTTCCTCTTCTTTTCGTCTGCTGGTCACGTTTTCCACTTTTGGCCACATAATTCCCCCCCCCCCCCTCCGGGCAATGATGTGCAATTTACTAATATGGATTTTTGTTTTGTTTTGTTTGTAGATTTGTTTGTAACTGTACTGTACCTCTCTTCACCCCCGATGAAGCCAATGAATTGGCGAAACATGTTGGGTTAGCTTTGTGATCCAGTGCATTATGTGTACAGTATGACATGTTCAACTCTGTCTATATATATATTTGTGTCAATATTTGGATGTATTAATAAAATTACCTTTTGTAAACAATACATTATTTGATGTTTTTCCTGGCACCGTCATAATCCCACATTCCCTACTTCCCTTTTCATATATATATATATATTTATATATATATATATATATATATATATATTGTGACAGCAGGAAGGTAA
Organism: Rana muscosa; assembly: GCA_029206835.1. NCBI lineage: Eukaryota > Metazoa > Chordata > Amphibia > Anura > Ranidae > Rana > Rana muscosa. The sequence continues at coordinate 202,913,766 of CM055126.1, read as the reverse complement.
AGTCACCTGGTTGCATCCAGGGGGGTAGATATATTTCGCCCAGATTCAGGCTTTACGCCGACTTATACAACTAGGTGGAGAGTTGTATAAGGCTAGTGGGCTCATGGATGACTCATACCTCTAGGGAGAGGGCTGGGCGTCGTGCAGACAGGGAGTTGATGAGACCAGCTGAAGCTTGTCAGCTCATTTAGGCCTCTATAAGAACTCCCAGCTTCATTAGATGTTAGCTCATGCCTGGAACCAGACCTGTGTGGACTGTCTAGGGAGAGTGAACCCCTGTGCGGTGAGACAAAGCCTGTGTGGCTATTTGCTTGGACATTTAAAACCAGGGACTTAGGGACTAGGACAGCACTAGGCTGATCCCAGTTGTTAGTTAGGAAACCTGTATGTTTAGTCAGAGGTCAACTTGACCAGGATTTATTTTGGTTATGTTTCTTTTGCTTTGCTGTGTTTTGTCACTGTAAATAGAAAATAAACCGCACCTTTTTGATTTTGAAAACCACAACCTCCGTTTGCTGGGCCTGTTTTGTGTGGGGAGCCCATCCCGGGGGTCACACACACCCGCTGCCGAGCTAACCCCCTCACAGTTGGTGGAGAACCAGTGGCAGTTTTTTTTAAGCCAGCATGGAGGAGATACTGAAACAGCTGGCTCTAGCAAATGCCAATCAACAGCAGACAAATGCAGGTTTGCAAAGGAGCCTTGCAGCCCAGCAGCAAGCTCATCAACAAGCCCAGCAGCAATCTGAGGCCCGCTTCATAGACCTGTTACAGAAGCAAGAGCAGAGACTACAACAAATGGAAGCAGTAATGCAGCAACGTCCGCAGACCAGTGAGGAAAGCCGTCCCACTAATACCGCGTCCTTTGGGGTGAGTCGTTTATTGACAAAAATGACTGGAGAGGATGATCCAGAGGTATTTTTGACCACATTTGAAAGGACTGCTGAAAGAGAAAAGTGGCCTGAGGAGCAGTGGGCTGGACTGGTGGCTCCTCTGTTAACTGGTGAATCGCAGAAGGCTTACTATGACCTAGAGCCTGACCAAGCAAAAGACTATGTGATGCTAAAAGCTGAAATATTGGCAAGGCTGGGTGTCACCCAGGCTGTCCGGGCTCAGCGTGTGCATAACTGGACTTTCCAGCTTGGAAAACCCCCCAGGTCTCAAATGTATGATCTCATTCACCTGAGCAGAAAGTGGCTACAGCCAGAGACTTTGTCCGCACCAAAGATTGTGGAACGTGTTGTAATGGATCGGTTTTTGAGAGCTCTTCCTACTGCCATCCAAAAGTGGGTAAGCCATGGAGACCCAGAGACGGCCGATGGTCTTGTGGATCGTGTGGAGAAATACTTGGCTACAGAGAACCTGACGGCCTCTTCCAGAGACACTCGGACTTTCCACCCTAAGACCAGACCATCCCCAGGGGCGGATAAGAGGATTCCAAGGGGTGAGGGTGGAGAGAGTGAGAGGGTGGGAGCTCTACCCCAAGTTTGGCGAGAACAGCCTAGGAAATCAGCGGCTCAAGAGGCGGCAAGAAGGATCGTTTGCTACCGCTGCCGGCAAGCGGGACATATTGCAGCCAATTGCCCGGTTGTGGAGGAACCCATGCAGTGTGACTTTCTGACGGGCAGACGTCAGTCGCTGTGTGCGACAGTCGCATGCACTGCCATTCGAGGAACTGAGAAACATTTATGCAAAATGTGTGTTAATGGTAGAAATGTTGTGGTATTGCTGGATTCAGGTAGCCTTGTGACCCTGATAAAGGCTGAGTTAGTTAAAACAGAGGTCTCTGGGAATAGCAAGGTAGCTGTTATTTGTGTGCATGGGGACACCCGAGAGTATCCAGTGACTACAGTGTGTTTCGAGACCCCCAAAGGTACCCTCTCTCATCCAGCGGGCTTAGTATCTCAGTTACCGCATGACGCCATTGTGGGAAGGGATTTTCCGAAGTTCTGGGAACTGTGGGATGATCCTGAGCCCCTCACTGGTGCCCCTATGTACCAGGAATGTGATAGCCAGAACTCCCCTGAGAGTGGTGAGGACTCTCCGGAATTTCCCTTATCAGTATTGGCAGGGGAGACTCAAGAAACTGGAGAGGAGCCCACCTCCTCAGACGAAAACCTACCGTCTGTGGAGTTTTCTGATCTTGAGGTTCACAGGGAAAACTTTGCCACAGAACAGTTGAAAGACCCCGCCCTAATAAAGGCACGGGAAAACGTAGTGAAAATAGATGGCGAGTTAGTGAACCCAGATAATACCTGCACTTACCCATACTTCAGCATAGAGAAGGACCTACTGTATCGGGTGGCAAAAAGGGCAGAAGAAACCGTTGAGCAGCTTGTGGTGCCCAAACCTTACAGGAAGTTGGTGTTGGAGTTGGCCCATGGGCACATTCTTGGAGGTCATCTGGGGACAGAGAAAACCCGAGAGAGGGTATTACAGAGATTCTATTGGCCGGGGGTGATGAAGGACGTAGAAAATTATTGTTCCTCCTGCCCTGTGTGTCAGAGGTTGGCCCCGATGCCACATTTCCGTAGCCCGCTGGTCCCTCTACCCATCATTGAGGTCCCGTTTGAGAGGATCGCCATGGATTTGGTAGGTCCTATAATCAAGTCCGCTAGGGGGCACCAGTACATATTAGTTATAATGGACTATGCCACCCGTTATCCAGAAGCGATCCCTCTCCGAAATACCTCGGCCAAAACCATAGCCAAAGAGCTATCTCTTGTTTTTAGCCGGGTGGGTATTTGTAAAGAACTGCTTACGGACCAAGGTACACCCTTTATGTCCCGGGTTATGAAAGAGCTGTGTAAATTGTTCAAAGTGACGCAATTGCGTACGTCTGTGTATCACCCCCAAACCGATGGGCTGGTTGAAAGATTCAACAAAACCCTAAAACAAATGTTGAAGAAAGTGGTGGATAGAGATGGAAAGGATTGGGACTGTTTACTTCCTTATTTGATGTTTGCTATTAGGGAGGTGCCCCAATCCTCTACGGGATTCTCCCCCTTTGAGTTACTGTATGGGAGACACCCAAGAGGGCTGTTGGATATTGCCAAGGAAACTTGGGAAAGTGAGAGTTCTCCCCACAGGAGTGTGATTGAGCATGTCGCCCTGATGCAAGATCGAATTGCACAGGTAATGCCCATCGTGAAGGAACATTTGGCCCAAGCGCAGTTGGCACAGCAAAGAGTGTACAACCGTGGAGCCAAGACCCGTACCTTTTCCCCGGGGGATAGGATATTGGTACTTGTCCCTACGGTTGAAAGTAAATTCCTTGCCAAATGGCAAGGCCCCTACGAGATAATGGAAAAAGTGAGCGAAGTGAATTACAAGGTCAGACAACCAGGAAGGCGAAAGCCCGAACAGATCTATCACGTTAATCTGTTGAAAGCCTGGAGGGATAGAGAGTCCCTAGTCGCAGACACTTGGTCACCAGCTCAAACTGGTTGCGTGATTCCTGAGGTTGGAATAGCAGCCACCTTGTCACAACCCCAACAACAGGAGGTTAAGGAGTTTGTGCTTCGCAACAAGGAGGTATTCTCTGAGCTGCCGGGACAAACATCTGGGGTAGAGCATGACATCATTACCCCGCCCGGTGAAAGGGTGAAGTTAAAACCCTATCGGATCCCAGAGGCTCGACGGGAGGCAATACGGGAGGAAGTACAGAAAATGCTAAACTTAGGGGTGATAGAGGAGTCCCAAAGTGATTGGTCTAGTCCCATCGTGTTGGTGCCTAAACCGGATGGGAGCTGGCGATTTTGTAACGATTTTCGTCAGTTGAACAAAGTTACAAAATTTGACACCTACCCCATGCCACGTATAGATGAGTTGATCGACCGGCTGGGAACAGCCCGATACATGACGACTCTTGACCTCACAAAAGGGTATTGGCAAATCCCCCTGGCCAAGTCGGCCAAAGAGAAAACCGCATTTGTAACCCCAGACGGGGCGTTCCAATATAAAAGAATGCCGTTCGGGTTACAGAATGCGCCGGCCACATTCCAGCGGAAAATGGACCAGATGCTGAGGCCCCATCGGAAGTATGCTGCGGCTTACCTGGATGACGTAATTGTCCATAGCACAGATTGGGCCTCACATCTGCCAAAAGTGCAAGCAGTCCTGGACTCTGTTCGGGAAGCGGGGTTTACGGCTAACCCCAAGAAGTGTACCATTGGGCAGGAGGAGGCCAAATATCTTGGGTACACCATTGGGAGGGGAGTAATAAAACCCCAACTCAACAAAGTCGAGGCCATCCAGAGTTGGCCACGTCCCAACAGCAAGAAGCAGGTACGAGCCTTTCTGGGAATCGCTGGGTATTATCGGCGATTCATTCCCCACTTTGCTTCTAAGGCTGTGCCCCTAACCAACCTGACGAAGGGGAAAGGGTCGGTCATGATTAAATGGACCCCCGAGGCTGAGGCAGCATTCCAATTCTTGAAACAAGCCTTATGTAGCCAGCCAGTGTTGTACTCACCCGACTTCTCTAAAGACTTTGTCGTACAAAGTGATGCGTCAGATGTGGGGTTAGGAGCAGTATTGTCCCAGGTCTGGAACGGGGAAGAGCACCCAGTCATTTACCTCAGCAGGAAGTTGAAGTCCCATGAGGTAAATTACGCCACCGTTGAAAAGGAGTGTTTAGCGGTGAAGTGGGCTCTAGATTCCCTTCGGTACTACCTGCTAGGTAGGCACTTTGACATGGTTACGGATCACGCTCCGTTAAAGTGGATGGCTCAAAACAAGGAAACAAATAGAAGAGTGAATAGGTGGTTCCTGGCCCTCCAGGAATTCAACTTCACAGTAAAGCATCGCCCGGGCGTTCAAATGGGGAATGTGGATGCTTTGTCTCGAGTACATGAATGCCTGATTGCTGGTGTTCCAACCCCGAGGTTAAAACAAGAGGGGGGGTATGTGACAGCAGGAAGGTAAAGTCACCTGGTTGCATCCAGGGGGGTAGATATATTTCGCCCAGATTCAGGCTTTACGCCGACTTATACAACTAGGTGGAGAGTTGTATAAAGCTAGTGGGCTCATGGATGACTCATACCTCTAGGGAGAGGGCTGGGCGTCGTGCAGACAGGGAGTTGATGAGACCAGCTGAAGCTTGTCAGCTCATTTAGGCCTCTATAAGAACTCCCAGCTTCATTAGATGTTAGCTCATGCCTGGAACCAGACCTGTGTGGACTGTCTAGGGAGAGTGAACCCCTGTGCGGTGAGACAAAGCCTGTGTGGCTATTTGCTTGGACATTTAAAACCAGGGACTTAGGGACTAGGACAGCACTAGGCTGATCCCAGTTGTTAGTTAGGAAACCTGTATGTTTAGTCAGAGGTCAACTTGACCAGGATTTATTTTGGTTATGTTTCTTTTGCTTTGCTGTGTTTTGTCACTGTAAATAGAAAATAAACCGCACCTTTTTGATTTTGAAAACCACAACCTCCGTTTGCTGGGCCTGTTTTGTGTGGGGAGCCCATCCCGGGGGTCACACACACCCGCTGCCGAGCTAACCCCCTCACAATATATATATGTAGCGGCCTCACCCCTCTCTCTCCTTCTAATTCTCGGCTTGTCTTTCTTCATCTAGGGGTGTTAGTGCTGGGGAGAGGGATGAGATACACTACGGCCCATGTCCTCCATAGTGACGAGGTGAAGGAAAGAAGGATCGGGCTTTGTGTAGGTGTCCTAGAGTCAAGTCCTGTACTTCGTCCCTGACTCCTTTGCTCCTAGTAACCAGAGTTCCACACAGTGAATAGGTCCAACCAACGCTGTATCCTGGCCTAGGCCAACAAGGCCCAGGCCTAGGGCAGCACTTTGCAGGGGGGCAGCACGGAAAGAGTCCCCGCCGGCGTGTGCTACACTGTTAGTGTAACGCAAGCTGCTTCTAATTTTGACTGTCCTATCAGCCTGGACCACAAACCTTCCTCACTGTGCTATATGTTTTCTGCTGCACCGTTGACGTGGTAATATCTTCTTAGTCCTCTCCATAAAATTATCAGAAATTTGTGCTTAAAGTAGAACTATAGGCAACACTTTTTTGGATAGAGTAAGGGAGGGTTATAGCCCCTGTCAGTTTATTTTTTACCATCCCTGTCCCATTGCAGAGATTTCCCTTCACTTCCTGCCCCATAGCCAAACAGGAAGTGAGAGGAAATCTCGGATTTCTCCACCCTCACGGAACTCAGTCGAAGGTACTGAGCCCCAGGCATCCGCCATAGTACCTCACCCCAGGCTAAAGGTGCCTGAGATGGACTCCATCTCCGCTTCGGCCAGGTCAAAGGCACCTGGGCCCAGAGCACCGGAACACCAGCACCCAAGCTGAAGGTGCCTGGGTGCGGCCATGTCCTCCGACTTCAACTCTGAACCCCGTGGTAAAGGCGTCCGCCCCCTCTATCTCCCCCTCCTCGCACCAGAGCGGGTTCCCCGCCCCGCTGCACCAGCCCCAGGGGAGGACAAAAAGGCACAGTCTTGCGGTGTGAGTTCACCTCCGGCCCCCGGCAACAACGCCACCTATAGGCCCAGGGAACCTCACACCACCAGAGTCCTCCAAGAACCATAAAAGGGTCTCAGATTCCCTGACAATCAGTGCATCTGGGTTACACTACCACCCAGATGCTTCCCCCAAATTCAAATACCCGCTACATATATATATATATATATATATTATTATTTTTTTCTTTAAAAAAAAAACGCTAAAAAACATTTACGCAGAAAAATGCTAAAAAACGCTATTGTAAAAACGTTGAAAAAAGTTGAAAAACTCACTGCAAAACTCACTGCAAAGCTACTGGTGTTTTTAAACCGTTATTTTAACGTCCAGTGTGCATGAGGCCTGAATTTCAATTGCGCGGTCATGCAATGCTGTACCCAAACTAAAGTTTTATCATTTCGTTCACACAAATAGAGCTTTCTTTTGGTGGTTGATTACCACAGTTTTTTTGCTAAATAAATGAAAAAAAGACTGAAAATATTGAAAAAAAAAACAAGTTACTGTCATAAAATTTTGCAAATAAAAAATCTTTCTTCGTGATTTTAGGCCAAATTTTATTCTGCTACATTTCTTTGATGAAAATAACCCAAATTGGTGTATATTTAGTCTATAGGAAAGTTATAGAGTCCACAAACTATGGTATATATCTAAAAATTGATCAATCCTGATGTACTGACGGCCTCTTCATTTCTCGAGGCCCGCAAATGTCAGGACAGTATAAATATCCGCCAAATGACTCCTTTTTGGAAACTAGATAGTCCAAGGTATTTACTAAGATGTATCCTTAGTTTTTTGAAGATGTCATTTTTTTGTCATACGTTTTTTTTTTAACATACTGTCACCAGTGCAGTAGAGTTGTGGTGGTGACCAGGGACACTGACTGGTAACAGTATGTAAAAAAAAAATAATTATAAAATAAATTGTAATTTCTTAATTTTCTAAAAACTTATGACAAAACATTACAACTTCAAAAAACTCAGCATGATTTTTTTTTTTTTTTTTACACACTTTGACCAGATCAATATAATGTTACCATAGTAACATTGTACTACTCTGGGTAAGTGATTTACTATTTTTTTTTTTTTTTTACACATGTTTACATATAGCAGTGCTATAAGCAAGTATTTTACTGAATGAAATCAATTCATTCAGTTTGTTTTGTTGTGATTATCTGTGATTGGTCAGAGCTAATCACATGGTACAGAAGGGCTGTGATTGGCCCAGTCTGTACCATGTGATCACACTGACCAATCACAGCTAGCAAGATAATTGTATATAATGGATGGCTTGAAAGGAAGCCAACCATTATATACAACTGTCAGGTGACCTGCTGTGATTGGTTACAGCGGTCACATGGTACCAGTAGCAGGCCGGTTCAGTGATCGGTTGTGTCCGGTAGACACAGCCGGTGACAGATCACGCTTCTGTGCGGCCCCGCAGGCCGTGCACAGGGTGCGATCTGGGAGGATGTCATATGAAGTCCACCCGGATTGACAAGAGGTTCCCGCTGGCATCATTATGCCATACGCTAGGGGGGAACCAGCTAAAGCTTATTCACACCAGCCCCACAATCCAGCCTTGCCCAATGCAATCCCATGACAAAGGCTGATCAGGGGTCTCCAAACTTTCTAAACAAGGGGCCACTTTACTGTGCTTTAAATTTTTGGGGGCCGCACTTTGGCCAATAGAAGTAGAAAATGTCCTGGCATCAGAGGGAGTAAGCAATGCCGCTTCATTGGTATTAGGGGCAGTAATAGTGCACCACCACTGGTATCAATGGGAGGAATAGTGCGCCATCATTGAGGCCAATGGGAGCAAAAGTGCCCTATCATGATGTCAATGGGAGGAATAGTGCACTATCATTGGTGTGTGTGAAAGGAATGGTGCCCCATTGTCGGTGTCAGTGGAAGTAACTGTTTCTGACAATGGGGGGGAATAATGCCTCAAGGGCTGGATAAAAGCAAGCAAAGAGCCAAAGCTTGGAGACCACTGCTTTAAATCAAGCTAATGCACTGATTTCATGTGCGATGAAAAAGAATAGGAAATGTCACATTTTTGTGCAGTACCTTCCAACATGCTATAATGCATTGCAACACATTGCCAAGCATGGCGTTAAACTAAGTTTAAAAAAAGGAAAAAAAAGACCAGCAAGCATTTTGTAACACATAGCAGTGTGCATGCCCAGCATGCACCAGCAGGTGCCTTTTTATGTGTTCTTAAAGCGGAGTTCCACCCAGAAATGGAACTTCCACTGATCCAGGTTCCTCCCCCCTCCGGTGTCACATTTGGCACATGTCAGGGGGTAGGGGGGAACAGATACCGGTCTAATCCAGGTATTTGCACCCACTTCTGGGGAAGATCGCAGCAGAATCCACAGCGATCTAAGCCATTTCCGGCCCCTCCTCCCCCCCCCGTGTCTTCTGGGAGACACACAGGTCACAGAAGACAGCAGGGACCACTCAGAACACGCAGCGCGACTTGCGCATGTGCAGTAGGGAACCAGGCTGTGAAGTCGCAAGGCTTCACTTCCAGATTCCCTTACTTAAGATGCCGACGCCTCCGCCTGGGAGCCGAGGGACGGGTCGGCTTCGGGTGAGGACATTGCGGGTGCCCTGGACAGGTAAGTGCCCTTATTTTAAAAGTCAGCAGCTGCAGTTTTTTTAGCTGCTGACTTTTAATAATTTTTTTTTTCAGGCGGAACTCCGCTTTAAGCGCTTATTTCATATTATTAAAAATGTATCTGGAGGAGCTGGAACACACAAAGGTGGCCAGGAACATGCCAAACTTCCAGGTGAACAGAATCAGAGTCAGAAATATGGCAGGAACTTCTTACTGCTGTATAAAAAAACAGGGGCTGACTCAACCCACCAGGCTCCATCTATAACTAATAATATCACTTTATGTGTGGACTCTTTCTTTACGTTTCTGTAAAATTACAAAAAATATATATATATATATATATATAATCAACAGTTTCTGAGTATGTTTCTGTCCTGTCTGCTATCTGTTGAAAAAAAAAAAAAAAGTTTTTATAACAAAACAAAATAATTTTCCAAATCAACCCTGGCATCATTTTATTATTCTGCAAAGGATTTGCTTAGGTTAATACTGGTTTATTCACAGCTAAGGTATCAGACCTAATTCTCTTATAACTGATCAAATGCATTTTATTCTCCCAAAATTAGATATGCAAACCCAGGAACGAGCTCATTGATAGAAAATTTATAATTACTGAATGCAAACTGTCCTTTGTTGCAAACAGGGAGAAATAATGTTATCTAGACAAGAATCCTTTTTTTTTGCCCATTGTTCCGGCAGAGCAGAAGCTGTCATATAGTCAAGGCTTTTTATACAGCGTTTACAATGGTTGAGAGGAAATAAAAAGATATTTGTTTTTAAATATGAATACTCCTAGCATCAATTATGAGCAAAAAGTAAAGATTATCATTTAATAGTCAGGAAACTCATTTGCATTTACCCATTTACAAGCTTTCCCTCCATCCGATAATTATTTTATTACTCACACCGATGCATATTCCGCTGTATTCTGAAATAGCAATAATCAGTTTCTATTTCATAAATTAGACACAACATGCCTTGCTTTGGAGATGAACATTTCTGATTTTTCAGACACGCCATGACATCATATCAATATTTAAAAGCATTTTATGAATATTTTCCAGCCTGTCCAAGTTCATTAGCGGTGCTTATCAAGTCTGACTTTGTGTAAAAATTCTCAGCGGGATTTCGGGGGTCTTCGACCAATCTGCAAGGAAATTGTGGAATTCTGTAGTATAGATGGGTTTTGAAACATGGTTAACTTCTAAAGTTTGTGATAACTGGAATCGGTTTGTGTGAGTTTTATTTTTCTTAGAATTTATGCTTTCAAATTGATTTTTTTATATATATATTGAGCTTGAGGGATACAAAATATTTTTGTTACAAATAAATATATAATGCAGAACTATATGTCTATGATGGTTCTCATTTATTCAGGTCAAGGTGTATTTATAGTAGTAGTTGGTCACTAGTGATGAGCCGAACACCCCCGGGTTCGGTTCGCACCAGAACCCGCGAACGGACCGAAAGTTCGTACGAACATTAGAACCCTTTTAAATACAATGGATGCGAACGTTCGAATTCTAAAGTGCTAATTATAACAACTATTATGCATGTTATTGTCCTAAAAAGGGTTTGGGAACCCGGGTTCTGCACCAGGGGACATGTATCAATGCAAAAAGAAGTTTTAAAAACGGTCGTTTTTCGGGAGCAGTCATTTTAATGATGCATAAAGTGAAAAAAAAAAAGTCAAATATTCCTTTAAATATCGTACCTGGGGGGTGTCTAAAGTATGCCTGTGAAGTGCCACGTGTTTCCCGTGTTTAGAACTGTCCCTGCACAAAATGACACTTCTAAAGGAAAAAAAAGCCATTTAAAACTGCTTGCGGCTTTAATGTAATGTCTGGTCCCGGTAATATGGATGAAAATCTTTAAGAAAAATGGCATAGCTACCCCATGACCCCCCCCCCCCCTACCCCAGCCCATTACCAGCCCCTTTGGGTCTTGTATGGATATTAAGGGGAACCCTGCACATAAAATAAAAAAGGCCCTATATACTCTGAACAGCCGTATACAGGCGGTGCATACAAGACAGGGACTGTATGTTTGTTCTTATGTAGAATGTGTTTGTAATTTTGAACAGGTACATTGTTTAAGTGTAGCTCCAGCCCAAAAATCTATTTTTAAACTTTTTGGAAAACATAGGTAAGGGTTATCACCCCTGTAACATTTGTTTTGCTGTCTGTGCCCCTGTTCAGAACATTTCACCTCACTTTCCGTCCCAATGACAACTGTTTTTGAAATGTGGTGTTTTTCTTGAAACAAGGATTGCTGATAAAGCATCAGTACAGAGGAGACACCTTTCTCCCATATTAATTCTTACAGGAGAGAATTTTCCTTCCTAGGGGTAGATTTCCTCTCACTTCCTGTTGTCTTCTTGCGTTTGCAAGTAGGAGTCGTTTGTAAGTTGGATGTTTGAAAGTAGGGACCTGCCGTATATAATCTGCAGAAATAGGCCCATTAGTTGGTGTTGGCACAACACTGTAAGCACTCACAGTTACTCTTGGTTGGTGCTGGAACGCCCTGCTGTCAACTATTATATCAGGAATTGTAATTACATATAATTGTTGAACAGTGGTAGTAAAAATTGGGCCTTTGATGGTGGTGCTGGTGCCACAATACTGTAAGCCCTGACAGTTACTCTTGGTGGGTGCAGCAATGGGCCCTGCTGTGAATTATTAGATCAAGAATTGTAATTGCATGCCCCTGTTGAACAGGGGCTGAAAAATTGGGCCTTTCGTGGTGGTGGTGGTGGTGGTGGTGTTGCCACAACACTGTAAGCCCTCAGAGTTACTCTGGCTTGGTGGGTGCAGGAATGGGCCCTGCTGTGAATTATTAGATCAATAATTGTAATTACATGCCCCTGTTGAACAGGGGCTGAAAAATTGGGCCTTAGGCACTGGTGGCACAACACTGCAACCCCTCACAGATACTGTACTTGGAGCACAGCAATGAGCCCTGTTGCAAAGTATTGCTTCAAAAATTGTAATGACACGCCCCTGTTAAACAGGGGCTGAAAAATTGGGCCTTAGGCACTGGTGGCACAACACTCCAACCCCTCACACATACTGTACTTGGAGCACAGCAATGAGCCCTGTTGCAAAGTATTGCTTCAAAAATTTTAATTACACGCCCCTGTTAAACAGGGGCTGAAAAATTGGGCCTTAGCCACTGGTGGCGGCACCCATAAACAAAAATGATCTTCCAAGCTATCATCATCAATCGTATCATTGAGGACTCGGAGGAGGAGGATAGCCAGTCAACATAACAGCACAGGCACTCAGCATCAGCATCAGTCTTGAAGGGATGTGACATGTTAAAATCAATTAGTCTGTTATATCAGCATCAGGTGTGTGGTAGCTGGTGGTGATCCAAGACTGGTTCATCTTGATGAAAGTCAGTCGATCAACCGAGTCGGTGGACAGGCGCACCCTGTGATCCGTGACAAATCCTCCAGCAGCACTGAATGTGCGTTCCGAAAGAACGCTGGATGCAGGACAGGCCAGTAGCTCAATTGCATACTGTGCAAGCTCTGGCCAGTGATCCATCCTCAAGACCCAGTAAGCCAGAGGATTTTCGGTGGGGAAGGTGTCCAAGTCTGACCTTGCCCCTAGATATTCCTGCACCATGTTTATCAGACGCTGGCGATGGTTGCTGGAACCGATCATACTTTGGGGCTGCGGACTAAAGAATTGTCTGAACGCATCGGTCAGACGGCCACCTTCCCCACCGCTCCTTCTTTGACTGGCCGAAGCCTCAGCAACTCGTTGTCCAGGACCAGGAGTTTGTAACCTCCCAGTCTCTGGGAACGCGTTGCACAGACCTTTCTGCAAGGCCTCCCGGAGTTGTCTCATCCTCTGCTCCCTCTGCGACGGTAACATAAGGTCCGCAACCTTACCCTTGTACCGTGGATCAAGGAGAGTGGCCAGCCAGTAATGGTCCCTCTCCTTGATCCGAAGAATACGAGGATCCTTCCGCAGACTTTGCAGGATCAGGGAGGCCATGCAGCGTAGGTTTGCTGAGGCATTCGCTCCGGAGTCCTCTGGGTCACTAAGGACGACATGATCCGCAGTCACCTCCTCCCAGCCACGTACAAGTCCACTGGTTTCTTGGGACTGTAAATCATCCCTAAAAGACTGCTGCTGATGATGCTGAGTGCCAGCCTCCACCTCCATGCTGACACAATCCTCCTCCTCCTCCTCCTCCTCCTCCTCTTCCTGTGCGATGGGTGGGACAGAAGGAACACTGTCTGGGTAAAGGGGGCCTTGAGAGGCAAGGAAGTCCTCCTCTTCCTGCCTCTGTTCTGCCTCAAGTGCCCTGTCCATTATTCCACGCAGCGTGTGCTCCAACAGGTGGACAAGAGGTACAGTGTCACTGATGCATGCACTGTCACTGCTCACCATCCTCGTGGCCTCCTCAAATGGTGCCAGGACAGTGCATGCATCCCTGATCATGCCCCACTGGCGTGGAGAAAAAAAACCAAGCTCCCCTGACCCTGTCCTGGTGCCGTAGTCGCACAGGTACTCATTGATTGCCCTCTGCTGCGTGTGCAGCCGCTGCAGCATGGCCAACGTTGAGTTCCACCTGGTGGGCATGTCACATATAAGGCGGTTCTTGGGCAGGTTCAACTCCTTTTGCAGCTCAGCCAGGCGAGCACTGGCATTATAAGATCTGCGGAAATGCACACAGACTTTCCTGGCCTGCCTCAGACATTGCCTTCCACATGCCGGTAGAGAGCCGGAATAGCCTTCCGTGAGAAAAAGTGGCGTTTGGGAACCTGCCACTGAGGAACCGCACATTGCACAAACTCACGGAAGGGGGCTGAGTCTACCAACTGAAAAGGCAGCAGTTGAAGCGCTAGCAATTTAGCCAAGCTAGCATTCAACCGCTGGGCATGTGGATGGCTGGGAGTGAACTTCTTTCGACGGTCCAGCAGCTGGGGCAGGGAAATTTGCCTGCTAGAATCGGACGTCGGTGTACTGCTAGCAGAGTGGCCGCAAGTACTTGGCTGTGACACACCTAATTCTACACCTTCATTCCTCTCAGTGCATGTTTCAGAGAGGACTGAAGTTATAGTGGGGTTGGAGATCCCAGCTGATGCGGTGCAAGGAGAGGTCCGCTTTGTTCTTTGGTGTGGGTCTTTGAGGTAGGCTTGCCAACGAGCTGCATGGCAGGTCAACATATGTCTGGTCAGGCATGTGGTACCCAAGCGGCTGATGTTTTGGCCACGCGATATACGCTTGAGACATATGTTGCAAACAGCAGCTGTGCGATCTGATGCACTAGCCTCAAAAAAGGCCCACACCAAGGAACTTTTTGAATGACGGGCAGAGGCAGCGCCCTGCACAGGCGGAGCTCTGCGGTGTGATTCCGTCGGTGTACTGCCCTTACGCTGGCCACCAAAGGGCATCCTGCCTCGTTGGAGATGTGCCTCCTCCTCATCCTCCTCCTCCTCCTCTCTCCTATTAGGCACCCATGTGGAGTCAGTGACCTCATCATCCCCTCCCTCCTCATCACTGGAGCCAATCTGGCAGTATGCTGCAGCTGCTGGAACATGACTGCCAGATTGGTGTCCTTCTTGAGCATCCCCTCTGTCTGCTCTCACCCTACTGCCTTCCTGTAGCTGGGTTTCATCATCAGACCCTTCGAAACGCTGGGCATCCTCCTGGAGCATGTACCCAACACTGTGCTCAAACAGTTCGGGGGACTCCTCAGGAGGAGGACATGGTGGGTCTAGGGAAGGAGTGACTGATGATGAGTCTGACATTGATACCAGGGAAGAGGACGCTTTGGCAGCTGCTTTGCCAGTACCCTGAGCCTGGGTGAGAGAGGATGAGGAGGAGGAGGAGGGCTTGGTCATCCACTCTACCAAGTCTTCGGCATGATGTGGCTCAACATGTCCAGCTGCGGAAAAGAAGGACAAGCGTGTCCCATGGCCATGTGCTGATGACAATGCACCGCGTCCACGACCAGCACTGTTGCCCCCAGACACAGAGCCTGCTTGCCCTCTTTTATTGCCTCCTGACTGTCTGCCTCTCCTTGTTTGCCTTCCAGACATTCTAATAGATGGCCTGCAGGGAGATGGGAAAAAAGCAATAAGGGCTACCTTCAGGTGTCCTTCTCTGTCCCTTTACTTAAGGATTTCTAAATATGGTTCAGGATGATTGCTTTTGCACAGAATAGCACAACGACAATTTCCCTGACTGTCCAAAAAACAAGGATTTCAAAGATGGTTGATGAGGAATGCTTTAGCACACTATAGCACAAGGAGAATTCACTCACTGTCCTTCCCAGTCCCTAGAAACAAGGACTTGCTCAGTGAAAGAAACTGACACTCTCCCTACCTAGAGTTTTCTGTCCCTAGAAAAAATGTTTTTTTTAAGCACAATATAGCACAAGGAGAATTCACTCACTGTCCTTCCCAGTCCCTAGAAACAAGGACTTGCACAGTGAAAGAAACTGACACTCTCCCTACCTACAGTTTTCTGTCCCTAGAAAAAATGTTTTTTTTAAGCACACTATAGCACAAGGAGAATTCACTCACTGTCCTTCCCAGTCCCTAGAAACAAGACCTTGCACAGTGAAAGAAACTGACACTCTCCCTACCTACAGTTTTCTGTCCCTAGAAAAAATGTTTTTTTTAAGCACAATATAGCACAAGGAGAATTCACTCACTGTCCTTCCCAGTCCCTAGAAACAAGGACTTGCACAGTGAAAGAAACTGACACTCTCCCTACCTACAGTTTTCTGTCCCTAGAAAAAATGTTTTTTTTAAGCACACTATAGCACAAGGAGAATTCACTCACTGTCCTTCCCAGTCCCTAGAAACAAGACCTTGCACAGTGAAAGAAACTGACACTCTCCCTACCTACAGTTTTCTGTCCCTAGAAAAAATGTTTTTTTTAAGCACACTATAGCACAAGGAGAATTCACTCACTGTCCTTCCCAGTCCCTAGAAACAAGGACTTGCACAGTGAAAGAAACTGACACTCTCCCTACCTACAGTTTTCTGTCCCTAGAAAAAATGTTTTTTTTAAGCACACTATAGCACAAGGAGAATTCACTCACTGTCCTTCCCAGTCCCTAGAAACAAGGACTTGCACAGTGAAAGAAACTGACACTCTCCCTACCTACAGTTTTCTGTCCCTAGAAAAAATGTTTTTTTTAAGCACACTATAGCACAAGGAGAATTCACTCACTGTCCTTCCCAGTCCCTAGAAACAAGGACTTGCACAGTGAAAGAAACTGACACTCTCCCTACCTACAGTTTTCTGTCCCTAGAAAAAATGTTTTTTTTAAGCACACTATAGCACAAGGAGAATTCACTCACTGTCCTTCCCAGTCCCTAGAAACAAGGACTTGCACAGTGAAAGAAACTGACACTCTCCCTACCTACAGTTTTCTGTCCCTAGAAAAAATGTTTTTTTTAAGCACACTATAGCACAAGGAGAATTCACTCACTGTCCTTCCCAGTCCCTAGAAACAAGGACTTGCACAGTGAAAGAAACTGACACTCTCCCTACCTACAGTTTTCTGTCCCTAGAAAAAATGATTTTTTTAAGCACACTATAGCACAAGGAGAATTCACTCACTGTCCTTCCCAGTCCCTAGAAACAAGGACTTGCACAGTGAAAGAAACTGACACTCTCCCTACCTACAATTTTCTGTCCCTAGAAAAAATGTTTTTTTTAAGCACACTATAGCACAAGGAGAATTCACTCACTGTCCTTCCCAGTCCCTAGAAACAAGGACTTGCACAGTGAAAGAAACTGACACTCTCCCTACCTACAGTTTTCTGTCCCTAGAAAAAATGTTTTTTTTAAGCACACTATAGCACAAGGAGAATTCACTCACTGTCCTTCCCAGTCCCTAGAAACAAGGACTTGCACAGTGAAAGAAACTGACACTCTCCCTACCTACAGTTTTCTGTCCCTAGAAAAAATGTTTTTTTTAAGCACACTATAGCACAAGGAGAATTCACTCACTGTCCTTCCCAGTCCCTAGAAACAAGGACTTGCACAGTGAAAGAAACTGACACTCTCCCTACCTACAGTTTTCTGTCCCTAGAAAAAATGTTTTTTTTAAGCACACTATAGCACAAGGAGAATTCACTCACTGTCCTTCCCAGTCCCTAGAAACAAGGACTTGCACAGTGAAAGAAACTGACACTCTCCCTACCTACAGTTTTCTGTCCCTAGAAAAAATGTTTTTTTTAAGCACACTATAGCACAAGGAGAATTCACTCACTGTCCTTCCCAGTCCCTAGAAACAAGGACTTGCACAGTGAAAGAAACTGACACTCTCCCTACCTACAGTTTTCTGTCCCTAGAAAAAATGTTTTTTTTAAGCACACTATAGCACAAGGAGAATTCACTCACTGTCCTTCCCAGTCCCTAGAAACAAGGACTTGCACAGTGAAAGAAACTGACACTCTCCCTACCTACAGTTTTCTGTCCCTAGAAAAAATGTTTTTTTTAAGCACACTATAGCACAAGGAGAATTCACTCACTGTCCTTCCCAGTCCCTAGAAACAAGGACTTGCACAGTGAAAGAAACTGACACTCTCCCTACCTACAGTTTTCTGTCCCTAGAAAAAATGTTTTTTTTAAGCACACTATAGCACAAGGAGAATTCACTCACTGTCCTTCCCAGTCCCTAGAAACAAGGACTTGCACAGTGAAAGAAACTGACACTCTCCCTACCTACAGTTTTCTGTCCCTAGAAAAAATGTTTTTTTTAAGCACACTATAGCACAAGGAGAATTCACTCACTGTCCTTCCCAGTCCCTAGAAACAAGGACTTGCACAGTGAAAGAAACTGACACTCTCCCTACCTAGAGTTTTCTGTCCCTAGAAAAATTTTTTTTTTTAAGCACACTATAGCACAAGGAGAATTCACTCACTGTCCTTCCCAGTCCCTAGAAACAAGGACTTGCACAGTGAAATAAACTCACACTCTCCCTACCTACAGTTTTCTGTCCCTAGAAAAAATGTTTTTTTTAAGCACACTATAGCACAAGGAGAATTCACTCACTGTCCTTCCCAGTCCCTAGAAACAAGGACTTGCACAGTGAAAGAAACTGACACTCTCCCTACCTACAGTTTTCTGTCCCTAGAAAAAATGTTTTTTTTAAGCACACTATAGCACAAGGAGAATTCACTCACTGTCCTTCCCAGTCCCTAGAAACAAGGACTTGCACAGTGAAAGAAACTGACACTCTCCCTACCTACAGTTTTCTGTCCCTAGAAAAAATGTTTTTTTTAAGCACACTATAGCACAAGGAGAATTCACTCACTGTCCTTCCCAGTCCCTAGAAACAAGGACTTGCACAGTGAAAGAAACTGACACTCTCCCTACCTACAGTTTTCTGTCCCTAGAAAAAATGTTTTTTTTAAGCACACTATAGCACAAGGAGAATTCACTCACTGTCCTTCCCAGTCCCTAGAAACAAGGACTTGCACAGTGAAAGAAACTGACACTCTCCCTACCTACAGTTTTCTGTCCCTAGAAAAAATGTTTTTTTTAAGCACACTATAGCACAAGGAGAATTCACTCACTGTCCTTCCCAGTCCCTAGAAACAAGGACTTGCACAGTGAAAGAAACTGACACTCTCCCTACCTAGAGTTTTCTGTCCCTAGAAAAAATGTTTTTTTTAAGCACACTATAGCACAAGGAGAATTCACTCACTGTCCTTCCCAGTCCCTAGAAACAAGGACTTGCACAGTGAAAAAAACTGACACTCTCCCTACCTACAGTTTTCTGTCCCTAGAAAAAATGTTTTTTTTAAGCACACTATAGCACAAGGAGAATTCACTCACTGTCCTTCCCAGTCCCTAGAAACAAGGACTTGCTCAGTGAAAGAAACTGACACTCTCCCTACCTAGAGTTTTCTGTCCCTAGAAAAAATGTTTTTTTTAAGCACACTATAGCACAAGGAGAATTCACTCACTGTCCTTCCCAGTCCCTAGAAACAAGGACTTGCACAGTGAAAGAAACTGACACTCTCCCTACCTACAGTTTTCTGTCCCTAGAAAAAATGTTTTTTTTTAAGCACACTATAGCACAAGGAGAATTCACTCACTGTCCTTCCCAGTCCCTAGAAACAAGGACTTGCACAGTGAAAGAAACTGACACTCTCCCTACCTAGAGTTTTCTGTCCCTAGAAAAAATGTTTTTTTTAAGCACACTATAGCACAAGGAGAATTCACTCACTGTCCTTCCCAGTCCCTAGAAACAAGGACTTGCACAGTGAAAGAAACTGACACTCTCCCTACCTACAGTTTTCTGTCCCTAGAAAAAATGTTTTTTTAAGCACACTATAGCACAAGGAGAATTCACTCACTGTCCTTCCCAGTCCCTAGAAACAAGGACTTGCACAGTGAAAGAAACTGACACTCTCCCTACCTACAGTTTTCTGTCCCTAGAAAAAATGTTTTTTTTAAGCACACTATAGCACAAGGAGAATTCACTCACTGTCCTTCCCAGTCCCTAGAAACAAGGACTTGCACAGTGAAAGAAACTGACACTCTCCCTACCTAGAGTTTTCTGTCCCTAGAAAAAATGTTTTTTTTAAGCACACTATAGCACAAGGAGAATTCACTCACTGTCCTTCCCAGTCCCTAGAAACAAGGACTTGCACAGTGAAAGAAACTGACACTCTCCCTACCTAGAGTTTTCTGTCCCTAGAAAAAATGTTTTTTTTAAGCACACTATAGCACAAGGAGAATTCACTCACTGTCCTTCCCAGTCCCTAGAAACAAGGACTTGCACAGTGAAAGAAACTGACACTCTCCCTACCTACAGTTTTCTGTCCCTAGAAAAAATGTTTTTTTTAAGCACACTATAGCACAAGGAGAATTCACTCACTGTCCTTCCCAGTCCCTAGAAACAAGGACTTGCACAGTGAAAGAAACTGACACTCTCCCTACCTACAGTTTTCTGTCCCTAGAAAAAATGTTTTTTTTTAAGCACACTATAGCACAAGGAGAATTCACTCACTGTCCTTCCCAGTCCCTAGAAACAAGGACTTGCACAGTGAAAGAAACTGACACTCTCCCTACCTACAGTTTTCTGTCCCTAGAAAAAATGTTTTTTTTAAGCACACTATAGCACAAGGAGAATTCACTCACTGTCCTTCCCAGTCCCTAGAAACAAGGACTTGCACAGTGAAAGAAACTGACACTCTCCCTACCTACAGTTTTCTGTCCCTAGAAAAAATGTTTTTTTTTAAGCACACTATAGCACAAGGAGAATTCACTCACTGTCCTTCCCAGTCCCTAGAAACAAGGACTTGCACAGTGAAAGAAACTGACACTCTCCCTACCTACAGTTTTCTGTCCCTAGAAAAAATGTTTTTTTTAAGCACACTATAGCACAAGGAGAATTCACTCACTGTCCTTCCCAGTCCCTAGAAACAAGGACTTGCTCAGTGAAAGAAACTGAGACTCTCCCTACCTAGAGTTTTCTGTCCCTAGAAAAAATGTTTTTTTTAAGCACACTATAGCACAAGGAGAATTCACTCACTGTCCTTCCCAGTCCCTAGAAACAAGGACTTGCACAGTGAAAGAAACTGACACTCTCCCTACCTACAGTTTTCTGTCCCTAGAAAAAATGTTTTTTTTAAGCACACTATAGCACAAGGAGAATTCACTCACTGTCCTTCCCAGTCCCTAGAAACAAGGACTTGCACAGTGAAAGAAACTGACACTCTCCCTACCTAGAGTTTTCTGTCCCTAGAAAAAATGTTTTTTTTAAGCACACTATAGCACAAGGAGAATTCACTCACTGTCCTTCCCAGTCCCTAGAAACAAGGACTTGCACAGTGAAAGAAACTGACACTCTCCCTACCTACAGTTTTCTGTCCCTAGAAAAAATGTTTTTTTTAAGCACACTATAGCACAAGGAGAATTCACTCACTGTCCTTCCCAGTCCCTAGAAACAAGGACTTGCACAGTGAAAGAAACTGACACTCTCCCTACCTAGAGTTTTCTGTCCCTAGAAAAAATGTTTTTTTTAAGCACACTATAGCACAAGGAGAATTCACTCACTGTCCTTCCCAGTCCCTAGAAACAAGGACTTGCACAGTGAAAGAAACTGACACTCTCCCTACCTACAGTTTTCTGTCCCTAGAAAAAATGTTTTTTTTAAGCACACTATAGCACAAGGAGAATTCACTCACTGTCCTTCCCAGTCCCTAGAAACAAGGACTTGCACAGTGAAAGAAACTGACACTCTCCCTACCTACAGTTTTCTGTCCCTAGAAAAAATGTTTTTTTTTAAGCACACTATAGCACAAGGAGAATTCACTCACTGTCCTTCCCAGTCCCTAGAAACAAGGACTTGCACAGTGAAAGAAACTGACACTCTCCCTACCTACAGTTTTCTGTCCCTAGAAAAAATGTTTTTTTTAAGCACACTATAGCACAAGGAGAATTCACTCACTGTCCTTCCCAGTCCCTAGAAACAAGGACTTGCACAGTGAAAGAAACTGACACTCTCCCTACCTACAGTTTTCTGTCCCTAGAAAAAATGTTTTTTTTTAAGCACACTATAGCACAAGGAGAATTCACTCACTGTCCTTCCCAGTCCCTAGAAACAAGGACTTGCACAGTGAAAGAAACTGACACTCTCCCTACCTACAGTTTTCTGTCCCTAGAAAAAATGTTTTTTTTAAGCACACTATAGCACAAGGAGAATTCACTCACTGTCCTTCCCAGTCCCTAGAAACAAGGACTTGCTCAGTGAAAGAAACTGAGACTCTCCCTACCTAGAGTTTTCTGTCCCTAGAAAAAATGTTTTTTTTAAGCACACTATAGCACAAGGAGAATTCACTCACTGTCCTTCCCAGTCCCTAGAAACAAGGACTTGCACAGTGAAAGAAACTGACACTCTCCCTACCTACAGTTTTCTGTCCCTAGAAAAAATGTTTTTTTTAAGCACACTATAGCACAAGGAGAATTCACTCACTGTCCTTCCCAGTCCCTAGAAACAAGGACTTGCACAGTGAAAGAAACTGACACTCTCCCTACCTACAGTTTTCTGTCCCTAGAAAAAATGTTTTTTTTAAGCACACTATAGCACAAGGAGAATTCACTCACTGTCCTTCCCAGTCCCTAGAAACAAGGACTTGCACAGTGAAAGAAACTGACACTCTCCCTACCTACAGTTTTCTGTCCCTAGAAAAAATGTTTTTTTTAAGCACACTATAGCACAAGGAGAATTCACTCACTGTCCTTCCCAGTCCCTAGAAACAAGGACTTGCACAGTGAAAGAAACTGACACTCTCCCTACCTACAGTTTTCTGTCCCTAGAAAAAATGTTTTTTTTAAGCACACTATAGCACAAGGAGAATTCACTCACTGTCCTTCCCAGTCCCTAGAAACAAGGACTTGCACAGTGAAAGAAACTGACACTCTCCCTACCTAGAGTTTTCTGTCCCTAGAAAAAATGTTTTTTTTTAAGCACACTATAGCACAAGGAGAATTCACTCACTGTCCTTCCCAGTCCCTAGAAACAAGGACTTGCACAGTGAAAAAAACTGACACTCTCCCTACCTACAGTTTTCTGTCCCTAGAAAAAATGTTTTTTTTAAGCACACTATAGCACAAGGAGAATTCACTCACTGTCCTTCCCAGTCCCTAGAAACAAGGACTTGCTCAGTGAAAGAAACTGACACTCTCCCTACCTAGAGTTTTCTGTCCCTAGAAAAAATGTTTTTTTTAAGCACACTATAGCACAAGGAGAATTCACTCACTGTCCTTCCCAGTCCCTAGAAACAAGGACTTGCACAGTGAAAGAAACTGACACTCTCCCTACCTACAGTTTTCTGTCCCTAGAAAAAATGTTTTTTTTAAGCACACTATAGCACAAGGAGAATTCACTCACTGTCCTTCCCAGTCCCTAGAAACAAGGACTTGCACAGTGAAAGAAACTGACACTCTCCCTACCTAGAGTTTTCTGTCCCTAGAAAAAATGTTTTTTTTAAGCACACTATAGCACAAGGAGAATTCACTCACTGTCCTTCCCAGTCCCTAGAAACAAGGACTTGCACAGTGAAAGAAACTGACACTCTCCCTACCTACAGTTTTCTGTCCCTAGAAAAAATGTTTTTTTTAAGCACACTATAGCACAAGGAGAATTCACTCACTGTCCTTCCCAGTCCCTAGAAACAAGGACTTGCACAGTGAAAGAAACTGACACTCTCCCTACCTACAGTTTTCTGTCCCTAGAAAAAATGTTTTTTTTAAGCACACTATAGCACAAGGAGAATTCACTCACTGTCCTTCCCAGTCCCTAGAAACAAGGACTTGCACAGTGAAAGAAACTGACACTCTCCCTACCTAGAGTTTTCTGTCCCTAGAAAAAATGTTTTTTTTAAGCACACTATAGCACAAGGAGAATTCACTCACTGTCCTTCCCAGTCCCTAGAAACAAGGACTTGCACAGTGAAAGAAACTGACACTCTCCCTACCTAGAGTTTTCTGTCCCTAGAAAAAATGTTTTTTTTAAGCACACTATAGCACAAGGAGAATTCACTCACTGTCCTTCCCAGTCCCTAGAAACAAGGACTTGCACAGTGAAAGAAACTGACACTCTCCCTACCTACAGTTTTCTGTCCCTAGAAAAAATGTTTTTTTTAAGCACACTATAGCACAAGGAGAATTCACTCACTGTCCTTCCCAGTCCCTAGAAACAAGGACTTGCACAGTGAAAGAAACTGACACTCTCCCTACCTACAGTTTTCTGTCCCTAGAAAAAATGTTTTTTTTAAGCACACTATAGCACAAGGAGAATTCACTCACTGTCCTTCCCAGTCCCTAGAAACAAGGACTTGCACAGTGAAAGAAACTGACACTCTCCCTACCTACAGTTTTCTGTCCCTAGAAAAAATGTTTTTTTTAAGCACACTATAGCACAAGGAGAATTCACTCACTGTCCTTCCCAGTCCCTAGAAACAAGGACTTGCACAGTGAAAGAAACTGACACTCTCCCTACCTACAGTTTTCTGTCCCTAGAAAAAATGTTTTTTTTTAAGCACACTATAGCACAAGGAGAATTCACTCACTGTCCTTCCCAGTCCCTAGAAACAAGGACTTGCACAGTGAAAGAAACTGACACTCTCCCTACCTACAGTTTTCTGTCCCTAGAAAAAATGTTTTTTTTAAGCACACTATAGCACAAGGAGAATTCACTCACTGTCCTTCCCAGTCCCTAGAAACAAGGACTTGCACAGTGAAAGAAACTGACACTCTCCCTACCTACAGTTTTCTGTCCCTAGAAAAAATGTTTTTTTTAAGCACACTATAGCACAAGGAGAATTCACTCACTGTCCTTCCCAGTCCCTAGAAACAAGGACTTGCACAGTGAAAGAAACTGACACTCTCCCTACCTACAGTTTTCTGTCCCTAGAAAAAATGTTTTTTTTAAGCACACTATAGCACAAGGAGAATTCACTCACTGTCCTTCCCAGTCCCTAGAAACAAGGACTTGCACAGTGAAAGAAACTGACACTCTCCCTACCTAGAGTTTTCTGTCCCTAGAAAAAATGTTTTTTTTAAGCACGCTATAGCACAAGGAGAATTCACTCACTGTCCTTCCCAGTCCCTAGAAACAAGGACTTGCACAGTGAAAGAAACTGACACTCTCCCTACCTACAGTTTTCTGTCCCTAGAAAAAATGTTTTTTTTAAGCACACTATAGCACAAGGAGAATTCACTCACTGTCCTTCCCAGTCCCTAGAAACAAGGACTTGCACAGTGAAAGAAACTGACACTCTCCCTACCTAGAGTTTTCTGTCCCTAGAAAAAATGTTTTTTTAAGCACACTATAGCACAAGGAGAATTCACTCACTGTCCTTCCCAGTCCCTAGAAACAAGGACTTGCACAGTGAAAGAAACTGACACTCTCCCTACCTACAGTTTTCTGTCCCTAGAAAAAATGTTTTTTTTAAGCACACTATAGCACAAGGAGAATTCACTCACTGTCCTTCCCAGTCCCTAGAAACAAGGACTTGCACAGTGAAAGAAACTGACACTCTCCCTACCTACAGTTTTCTGTCCCTAGAAAAAATGTTTTTTTTAAGCACACTATAGCACAAGGAGAATTCACTCACTGTCCTTCCCAGTCCCTAGAAACAAGGACTTGCACAGTGAAAGAAACTGACACTCTCCCTACCTAGAGTTTTCTGTCCCTAGAAAAAATGTTTTTTTTAAGCACACTATAGCACAAGGAGAATTCACTCACTGTCCTTCCCAGTCCCTAGAAACAAGGACTTGCACAGTGAAAGAAACTGACACTCTCCCTACCTAGAGTTTTCTGTCCCTAGAAAAAATGTTTTTTTTAAGCACACTATAGCACAAGGAGAATTCACTCACTGTCCTTCCCAGTCCCTAGAAACAAGGACTTGCACAGTGAAAGAAACTGACACTCTCCCTACCTACAGTTTTCTGTCCCTAGAAAAAATGTTTTTTTTAAGC
The DNA here is from genome assembly GCA_029206835.1 of Rana muscosa. NCBI lineage: Eukaryota > Metazoa > Chordata > Amphibia > Anura > Ranidae > Rana > Rana muscosa. The sequence continues at coordinate 202,888,192 of CM055126.1, read as the reverse complement.
ACACTATAGCACAAGGAGAATTCACTCACTGTCCTTCCCAGTCCCTAGAAACAAGGACTTGCACAGTGAAAGAAACTGACACTCTCCCTACCTACAGTTTTCTGTCCCTAGAAAAAATGTTTTTTTTAAGCACACTATAGCACAAGGAGAATTCACTCACTGTCCTTCCCAGTCCCTAGAAACAAGGACTTGCACAGTGAAAGAAACTGACACTCTCCCTACCTACAGTTTTCTGTCCCTAGAAAAAATGTTTTTTTTAAGCACACTATAGCACAAGGAGAATTCACTCACTGTCCTTCCCAGTCCCTAGAAACAAGGACTTGCACAGTGAAAGAAACTGACACTCTCCCTACCTACAGTTTTCTGTCCCTAGAAAAAATGTTTTTTTTTAAGCACACTATAGCACAAGGAGAATTCACTCACTGTCCTTCCCAGTCCCTAGAAACAAGGACTTGCACAGTGAAAGAAACTGACACTCTCCCTACCTACAGTTTTCTGTCCCTAGAAAAAATGTTTTTTTTAAGCACACTATAGCACAAGGAGAATTCACTCACTGTCCTTCCCAGTCCCTAGAAACAAGGACTTGCACAGTGAAAGAAACTGACACTCTCCCTACCTACAGTTTTCTGTCCCTAGAAAAAATGTTTTTTTTAAGCACACTATAGCACAAGGAGAATTCACTCACTGTCCTTCCCAGTCCCTAGAAACAAGGACTTGCACAGTGAAAGAAACTGACACTCTCCCTACCTACAGTTTTCTGTCCCTAGAAAAAATGTTTTTTTTAAGCACACTATAGCACAAGGAGAATTCACTCACTGTCCTTCCCAGTCCCTAGAAACAAGGACTTGCACAGTGAAAGAAACTGACACTCTCCCTACCTAGAGTTTTCTGTCCCTAGAAAAAATGTTTTTTTTAAGCACACTATAGCACAAGGAGAATTCACTCACTGTCCTTCCCAGTCCCTAGAAACAAGGACTTGCACAGTGAAAGAAACTGACACTCTCCCTACCTACAGTTTTCTGTCCCTAGAAAAAATGTTTTTTTTAAGCACACTATAGCACAAGGAGAATTCACTCACTGTCCTTCCCAGTCCCTAGAAACAAGGACTTGCACAGTGAAAGAAACTGACACTCTCCCTACCTACAGTTTTCTGTCCCTAGAAAAAATGTTTTTTTTTAAGCACACTATAGCACAAGGAGAATTCACTCACTGTCCTTCCCAGTCCCTAGAAACAAGGACTTGCACAGTGAAAGAAACTGACACTCTCCCTACCTACAGTTTTCTGTCCCTAGAAAAAATGTTTTTTTTAAGCACACTATAGCACAAGGAGAATTCACTCACTGTCCTTCCCAGTCCCTAGAAACAAGGACTTGCACAGTGAAAGAAACTGACACTCTCCCTACCTACAGTTTTCTGTCCCTAGAAAAAATGTTTTTTTTAAGCACACTATAGCACAAGGAGAATTCACTCACTGTCCTTCCCAGTCCCTAGAAACAAGGACTTGCACAGTGAAAGAAACTGACACTCTCCCTACCTAGAGTTTTCTGTCCCTAGAAAAAATATTTTTTTTAAGCACGCTATAGCACAAGGAGAATTCACTCACTGTCCTTCCCAGTCCCTAGAAACAAGGACTTGCACAGTGAAAGAAACTGACACTCTCCCTACCTACAGTTTTCTGTCCCTAGAAAAAATGTTTTTTTTAAGCACACTATAGCACAAGGAGAATTCACTCACTGTCCTTCCCAGTCCCTAGAAACAAGGACTTGCACAGTGAAAGAAACTGACACTCTCCCTACCTACAGTTTTCTGTCCCTAGAAAAAATGTTTTTTTTTAAGCACACTATAGCACAAGGAGAATTCACTCACTGTCCTTCCCAGTCCCTAGAAACAAGGACTTGCACAGTGAAAGAAACTGACACTCTCCCTACCTACAGTTTTCTGTCCCTAGAAAAAATGTTTTTTTTAAGCACACTATAGCACAAGGAGAATTCACTCACTGTCCTTCCCAGTCCCTAGAAACAAGGACTTGCACAGTGAAAGAAACTGACACTCTCCCTACCTAGAGTTTTCTGTCCCTAGAAAAAATGTTTTTTTTAAGCACACTATAGCACAAGGAGAATTCACTCACTGTCCTTCCCAGTCCCTAGAAACAAGGACTTGCACAGTGAAAGAAACTGACACTCTCCCTACCTACAGTTTTCTGTCCCTAGAAAAAATGTTTTTTTTAAGCACACTATAGCACAAGGAGAATTCACTCACTGTCCTTCCCAGTCCCTAGAAACAAGGACTTGCACAGTGAAAGAAACTGACACTCTCCCTACCTACAGTTTTCTGTCCCTAGAAAAAATGTTTTTTTTAAGCACACTATAGCACAAGGAGAATTCACTCACTGTCCTTCCCAGTCCCTAGAAACAAGGACTTGCACAGTGAAAGAAACTGACACTCTCCCTACCTACAGTTTTCTGTCCCTAGAAAAAATGTTTTTTTTAAGCACACTATAGCACAAGGAGAATTCACTCACTGTCCTTCCCAGTCCCTAGAAACAAGGACTTGCACAGTGAAAGAAACTGACACTCTCCCTACCTAGAGTTTTCTGTCCCTAGAAAAAATGTTTTTTTTAAGCACACTATAGCACAAGGAGAATTCACTCACTGTCCTTCCCAGTCCCTAGAAACAAGGACTTGCACAGTGAAAGAAACTGACACTCTCCCTACCTACAGTTTTCTGTCCCTAGAAAAAATGTTTTTTTTAAGCACACTATAGCACAAGGAGAATTCACTCACTGTCCTTCCCAGTCCCTAGAAACAAGGACTTGCACAGTGAAAGAAACTGACACTCTCCCTACCTACAGTTTTCTGTCCCTAGAAAAAATGTTTTTTTTAAGCACACTATAGCACAAGGAGAATTCACTCACTGTCCTTCCCAGTCCCTAGAAACAAGGACTTGCACAGTGAAAGAAACTGACACTCTCCCTACCTAGAGTTTTCTGTCCCTAGAAAAAATGTTTTTTTTAAGCACACTATAGCACAAGGAGAATTCACTCACTGTCCTTCCCAGTCCCTAGAAACAAGGACTTGCACAGTGAAAGAAACTGACACTCTCCCTACCTAGAGTTTTCTGTCCCTAGAAAAAATGTTTTTTTTAAGCACACTATAGCACAAGGAGAATTCACTCACTGTCCTTCCCAGTCCCTAGAAACAAGGACTTGCACAGTGAAAGAAACTGACACTCTCCCTACCTACAGTTTTCTGTCCCTAGAAAAAATGTTTTTTTTAAGCACACTATAGCACAAGGAGATTTCATTCACTGTCCTTCCCAGTCCCTAGAAACAAGGACTTGCACAGTGAAAGAAACTGACACTCTCCCTACCTACAGTTTTCTGTCCCTAGAAAAAATGTTTTTTTTAAGCACACTATAGCACAAGGAGAATTCACTCACTGTCCTTCCCAGTCCCTAGAAACAAGGACTTGCACAGTGAAAGAAACTGACACTCTCCCTACCTACAGTTTTCTGTCCCTAGAAAAAATGTTTTTTTTAAGCACACTATAGCACAAGGAGAATTCACTCACTGTCCTTCCCAGTCCCTAGAAACAAGGACTTGCACAGTGAAAGAAACTGACACTCTCCCTACCTACAGTTTTCTGTCCCTAGAAAAAATGTTTTTTTTAAGCACACTATAGCACAAGGAGAATTCACTCACTGTCCTTCCCAGTCCCTAGAAACAAGGACTTGCACAGTGAAAGAAACTGACACTCTCCCTACCTACAGTTTTCTGTCCCTAGAAAAAATGTTTTTTTTAAGCACACTATAGCACAAGGAGAATTCACTCACTGTCCTTCCCAGTCCCTAGAAACAAGGACTTGCACAGTGAAAGAAACCGACACTCTCCCTACCTACAGTCTTCTGTCCCTAGAAAAAATGTTTTTTTTAAGCACACTATAGCACAAGGAGAATTCACTCACTGTCCTTCCCAGTCCCTAGAAACAAGGACTTGCACAGTGAAAGAAACTGACACTCTCCCTACCTACAGTTTTCTGTCCCTAGAAAAAATGTTTTTTTTAAGCACACTATAGCACAAGGAGAATTCACTCACTGTCCTTCCCAGTCCCTAGAAACAAGGACTTGCACAGTGAAAGAAACTGACACTCTCCCTACCTACAGTTTTCTGTCCCTAGAAAAAATGTTTTTTTTAAGCACACTATAGCACAAGGAGAATTCACTCACTGTCCTTCCCAGTCCCTAGAAACAAGGACTTGCACAGTGAAAGAAACTGACACTCTCCCTACCTACAGTTTTCTGTCCCTAGAAAAAATGTTTTTTTTAAGCACACTATAGCACAAGGAGAATTCACTCACTGTCCTTCCCAGACCCTAGAAACAAGGACTTGCACAGTGAAAGAAACTGACACTCTCCCTACCTACAGTTTTCTGTCCCTAGAAAAAATGTTTTTTTTAAGCACACTATAGCACAAGGAGAATTCACTCACTGTCCTTCCCAGTCCCTAGAAACAAGGACTTGCACAGTGAAAGAAACTGACACTCTCCCTACCTACAGTTTTCTGTCCCTAGAAAAAATGTTTTTTTTAAGCACACTATAGCACAAGGAGAATTCACTCACTGTCCTTCCCAGTCCCTAGAAACAAGGACTTGCACAGTGAAAGAAACTGACACTCTCCCTACCAGAGTTTTCTGTCCCTAGAAAAAATGTTTTTTTTAAGCACACTATAGCACAAGGAGAATTCACTCACTGTCCTTCCCAGTCCCTAGAAACAAGGACTTGCACAGTGAAAGAAACTGACACTCTCCCTACCTACAGTTTTCTGTCCCTAGAAAAAATGGTTTTTTTAAGCACACTATAGCACAAGGAGAATTCACTCACTGTCCTTCCCAGTCCCTAGAAACAAGGACTTGCACAGTGAAAGAAACTGACACTCTCCCTACCTACAGTTTTCTGTCCCTAGAAAAAATGGTTTTTTTAAGCACACTATAGCACAAGGAGAATTCACTCACTGTCCTTCCCAGTCCCTAGAAACAAGGACTTGCACAGTGAAAGAAACTGACACTCTCCCTACCTACAGTTTTCTGTCCCTAGAAAAATGTTTTTTTTTAAGCACACTATAGCACAAGCACAAAACACACTGACACTCTCGCTACCTATCCTTCTCTTTCCCTAAACTAAAGGAATCCAGGTTAAGCAAGAAAGAAATAAAAGTCACTGTCCCTGCCTATGCTGCTCTTTCCCTGCTCCCGAACACACTACACTAGGCCGCCGTGCTGGCGGCCTTTTATAGTGTGGGGCGTGTACTAAACACCCTCAGCAATAATTGGCCACAGGCATCCTGCCTGTGGCCAATCATTGCTCTCCTCGCTGCCGGCGCTGTGATTGGCCAAGCATGCGGGGTCACAGTGCATGCTTGGCCAATCACAGCGCCTGGATGACACTGCGATGGCGTAGTGCATTGTGGGCCGTTCGCGTCACTCGAATTTGGCGCGAACGGCCCAAATCGTTCGATCTTCGTCGAACGATCGAACAGCCGATGTTCGAGTCGAACGTATGTTCGACTCGAACACGAAGCTCATCCCTATTGGTCACATTCAACTGGACTTGTTCTGTAATGTTGAAGATGTTTTGTAGCTACTACAATCCCCTTCTTCAGTTCTAAAGAGTGTCAGGACTTGAAAAGTTTCAAACATAACTATGACAGCGTTTCTCAACCTCGTTGTGTTGTGGCACCCCTTAAAAGTATGCAAACTCTCAAGGCACCCCTCTTGAGGTCTTAAACGTAAAAAAAAAAGATTACTTATCCATGGGCTATGGGTCACATCAGAATCTCCCCTTTACATCAGGGTCCCCTCATCACATCAGATTTTCCTCTTCACTTCAGAGTCACCCCTTCACATCAGATGCCCCATCACATTAGAGTCTCCCCCTACGGATGGGAAGTTCGTGACGTCACCCGCAGTTCATTCACAGTCTCACCAGACGCGCTGTTGTACCTCGGCACTGGTTTAGTGCCTTTTAAATGTAAGTGCACTACTTTCGTTTTTCATTAAATTGTTTTCTATTACGGAGAAACACTATGGTCTGCTTCTATATTTTCCACATGTAAACACTGCCCTATGAACTTAATACCTGGAAGTTTTTGAATGATCCTGATGTTATATGGAATTGATGACCCTAATCCTTTTGGGGAAGTTTACATCTTCATCTGCTTTGGATTAACCCGTAAGGGAAAGTTTTTCAGTGACCCTCTATAATTAAAGGGTCCATGTTGGAAGGTGAGCGGCCAATTTATCTGTTGGTGGAGGTCTCTCACTGTGTGTGTGTCTGTTACCACCTGCATGCAATCAAGAGTTCATGTGTCATCTATGAAGATCACGGGGATTATATACTGATTTACTGTGCTGTTTTTCTATCTTTGATATATGGACTTTTAAAGCGCTGCACTATTTATTTTTATGTTATACTCAGGGATTTTGATTATTTGACCCTTAGTGTTCAGCTGCTTAGTAGTACATTATAGTTTATTGCGCGGATTTGTTTCTTTTTACATTAGAGTACCCTCATCATTTCAGAGATCCCCCCATCACATATTTTCCCCCCCCCCATCACTACAAAGTCCCCCAATCACACAGTACCTCCATCACAGAGCCCTCCAGTCACACAACCAGTTTTTCCAAGCAGAGCTCACCAAATACACAGTGCACTCTTCATATTAGGGCCCTACCCTTTGGCTTCATCAGTAAAGTAGAGGGCAGTAGGTAGAGGATGTCTGGAAGAGGTGGCCTTCTATTGTCTCCTAAATGTTGTCATCAGTTGCTGTGGTGCTGGCGGCTGGCCCACCGTGGCAATTCATGACACTGATCCAGTGCAAACTGGGTCCAATGCTTGCACCACTCCAGGGAAAACCAGACTGCACTCCAGGATGCTGAAGCACCATGGTTGAGAAACACTGAGCTATGAAAAGCCTTCAAAATTATAGAACTAGTCCAGTTGAATGTGACTAACCACTACTAGTTAAAGCAAACCTATGTTTTGGCACCCCCTCCCCGTGATCCATACAATACAGAAAAATTGTATACATACCTTCAAGTTTCTTCCAGCTGGTAGGGGAACATCATGGGTCCAGCGTCTTGTCTGGCAGTGTCCTCTCCTTAGTAGTGCACAGAAAAGTGTTCATGTAATCAAGGCCAGATTTAGACCTTGGGGGGCCTTGAGCACTTCAGGTTTGGTGAGCGCTTCAAACTCAGGAATTAACCACTTCTCCCTGGGGTGACGTCATATGACGTTGCAGACTTTGAGTGGTGATATCTGAATGATGGGTGCAGTTACAGGCATCATTCAGATATAATTATTTTCATCCGGCGATTGACTGCTCCATAAGAGCAATCATAGTGGCTGTTCAGCAGTTTGATTTTTCATACAGGCGGTGGGAGAAGACGCCCCCCCCCCCCCCCCCCCCCGCCGCTCTCCTGTGCTTCTACTGGCTCGCTTGTGCGATCCGCGAGCCGAAGAAGGAATCCGCTAGTGTTGGAAGTTTACCATAGAGAATCCTGCAGACCAGATGGCCCCCAGAAGTCTCTATGACCTTTTGGAGGCCGGGCACGATTTTATGATATCATGCCCCACCTCTGCATTTGAAAAAATGGCAGTGCCTTGGCTGGGAAGCTGAGATCGTCTTTTTGGGCATTTCAGACTTCCCAGCCTAGAGGCGAGATCTGGGGACTTATAGACCCCAGATATTCTCTGTAAAGAGGACCTGTCATGCCCTATTCCTATTACAAGGGATGTTTACATGTGTACAGGTTGGCATCACAGATGGGCACAGAGTAGCATCACTGATGGGCACAGTTGTGGCTGCACAGTAATCAGGGCACTGATGATCAAGGCGCCCATGGGCGCGCGACCGCAGTGAGACTGGGGGACTGAGGCTGAAGTTGGGAAGACCTGGATAGTAATCTTGAGGCTCCTACTGGAGTAGCGCTACATACATATTCATAATCCAGGCTACTGGATCTTCCCACATTTTTAATAGTTCTTACAGGTGGGAGACTGCGGGTTGAGGGTCTGTGAGAGAGTGGTGGTGGGAGTGTGTTGGAGATGTTTTCTCCTGGTGAAGCTATTTAAAGCTATGCTACAATCACCGGAGAATACAGACACTCTCCCGATTTCAGTGTCACAGACACACCGGTGTGGGTATTTCCCCATTCATCATAACATACAGCAGCAGCCCTGAATTTCGTTGGAGTCGTTGTTCCCCCAAAACGCGTTGGTTTTATCATGCTTTACGACTTTCAATAAAACAACTACATATTCACCAGTGTTCCACTTCTAATTGGGCACTCCTTTTACCTACCCTCACACATTATTAATAGGGATACTCTCCAACAGCAGGAAGAAGCAAATAATAACATGAACTTAGAAAGAAACCTGTAGAAGACAGCGCTATCCATTCAGGCTAAGGAATACTACAGCCCAATAACACTAAATTTGGAATAGGGATGCTACTGCTTATGGTGGGGTCCCTACAAGTAAGACAAAATTACAAAGAGCATAGCTATGCTTCTATGTACTGTTTAGTTTCCATAGATAACAATGGACGACTTAACAATATACAGAGCAAAATTAAACTCTGAACCTGTCAATGCAAGCGTTTTAAGTTTATCTAAGCTAAGTACAATAACTTTTACCGACCTACAGTTATATGCATGTAGACAGGTGCAGTCTACTTTCTCCACTGCAGGTGGTGCACTTTTGCATCAGCATTGCAGTTGGAGAGGAACTCAAGAAGAACATGATTCCTCTATGGTTTTTTGGGTCATTGGGGAAGTTTTCTGATTGGATGCTGCTACCCCATGTGACTCTATCAGCCATCTTGGGTCAGGCAGAGCCTATTTAAGACCCTGGCTCCCAGGCTCAGAGTATGGACAGATACCCTGCCTGGCAGGGACAGGACTAGCAGAAGAGAAATGTTCCAGACGAGGAGGGAAAGCGTAGGGCTCGCAACTTCTTTGGACATCTTCCTGCTTGGGCATAAGACAGCCAGGCCACATTCTGCCCCTCTCAACAGGAGCTGTCAGTTTGGCTAAAACCTGCTCTCTCCACGCTGTTGGACCTGTGAGTTTTCCTGGTTGGGCTGTCTTCCCACCGTGTTTATTGTGAACTGTCTTTGCATTATTTCAATACAAGTTCTTTCATCGCACTTGGACTGTGTGTGTTACTGCCGCCAAACACGGCACTGCACCCCAGCTTCATGCATCACACTACAGTATCTACAAAAAGTTTTTTTTTTTTAGTTTCTACAAAAAGTATTTTTTACACTTAGCATCTGAAAGATCTTTAATAAGCTCCTGATATTGTATCTCCTTTAGAACACTGCTCTCTATATCCAGTAGTCACAGAGCACTTAGTCTTTCATGGGTCATCAAGGTTCTCAGATAATTCCTAATCAGTACCAATTTGCTGAATGATCTCTCTCCTGAAGAACTAGCGGCCATCGGAATTAAATATATACTAAGAACTACATTAACATTTGGAAAGGCATCAGTGAGTCCTTCATCATGGTGTAAATTGCCTGTTGAGATGGAGTGAGACATGACCTGAGCAAAGACTAACTGGACTATTTAATCTAAGAACACCTTATTGAAATCATGGGGGCAAAATAAGTGATAAGCTTCTCAGCTTCTGCTCTTATCTCTTCATTTGGGGATGTACATGCCCATGATGGCCCAGGCTCAGAGGAAGTGGAATGGGTGAACATTGGAAGAGGACCATAGAGCAGAGTGTGAGAGAAACAGACTGCACCAAAGAGAAATGTGAAGAGGATTGAGTTTAACGTATATCCCCACAGGGTGATACTATGGATATACTAGTAGTAATGTGCCAGCATCCCGATAATATGCAGATTTTGATTAGAAACTAGTAATTTGGACTTTCAAAGGCACACAGTAAACAAGGTAAAAAACTAGGGGTATTTTAATATAGAAAATATCATATAAAGGACAGTTATATAAAATCGAGTAAATATTCAATATTATAACTGGTCCACATAGGTTATCACAGTATTAACAATACAGTACAGTTTACTTAAATAAACTCAAATGAGTGAGATAAGGTAGTTGCAATATAACTGTAGAGTGGATAACCGAGCAGTGGGTCCAGAGGAGAAGGAGATCTTGCTCTACATGTTACGCGTTAGTATAACGCTTCCGCAGGAGCATAGACAGCGAGTACTCCTGAGCTTTGTTTGATCGCTTATATTTCTAGGCGATCAAACAAAGCTCAGGAGTTCTTGCTGACGGCTAACCACAACCCTGATAAGGGCCCTGACCTCTCTATTGAGTAGACCAGGCTTACTATGGTAGTTTGGACCAAGCTGACTTTGTTTAACGCCGCTCCAGCATTTTAAAACAATATTTCTACACCGGATCAGCTGAGTCTCCTCTCCACTACTCCCTGCTTACCAGCACAGATCGTCCTATCAATATTACCTTAATTATTTCTACATGATAACACTTCCTTGACTGGCCATTGTCTAGGCAATTAGGCTGACTGTTGTCCTTTCAACACGGCCAATTCTATTCATATGTCTATGCTCCTGAGGAAGCGTTACACTAACGCGTAACATGTAGAGCAAGTCCACCTTCTCCTCTGGACCCATTGCTCGGTTATCCACTCTACAGTTATATTGCTACTACCCTATCTCACTCATTTGAGTTTATTTAAGTAAACTTTACTGTATTGTTAATACTGTGATAACCTATGTGGACCAGTTATAATATTGAATATTTACTCGATTTTATATAACTGTCTTTTATATGATATTTTCTATATTAAAATACCCCTAGTTTTTTACCTTGTTTACTGTGTGCCTTTGAATGCACCAAAGAGAAGATAAACGTAGCAGTGAAAGCTGTTTTTATATTTTAGCATCTGCTGAGCAATACCCTGTAAACAGGAGGTGGGCTTTTAAGTTTATCTAAAGCCGAAACATTTTTTTCTGGGTCCCAATGAGGAGATGGATGCTGGCAGAAGTGCACTGGGTTACTGGAGCAGGATACGGACTGGAGACCACAGAATCTGGCACAAGAAACCCTGTCAGGGTTTAAATCTAAAAAAAAAAGGAAGGTCCCTGAAGTAGAAGAGTTCTTATATTTACCTCTGTGATGGTCCGTTCATGTGTCCCCCACTGAACAACGTTTCTGATCCCCCTGCATCACTACAAGACACAACAGTGGCATAGGGAACAGTGGATGGGACCACAGGCATCCAATGCTCTCAGCTGCGACAAAAGCCAAAGAGACTGCCAGACCACTCCACTCCACTGCAGGAACAAAGGAAAGGTAGGCGAAATTGGCCATGTAGATGTTAGAATTTTCTTTTACCCCAACATTTTAAGATGAAAAAAAGCCTCTTTTATTTAAGCACTAAAAATTTGAATTATCCTCCTGACCTACTAACAGCTAGATTTTCTAATTTCTTCTTATGTAGATGAAGTGGTACTTAGCAAAAAGTTCAATCCTACTGAAGACTAACCTATAGCCTTTTTCTGGTTCCGTGTTGTCGGGTTAATATGTGCTGTGTCCTACTCTGCACATCGAATTAGCTGAAGCTCATTAAATAATAACAGAACAACCTTTACAATAAAAATAACTGGTAGGTCATGGAATTATGCAATTAAAACCTAAAACAATATCATACAATATATTTTTATGTTTATTAATCATACAATATTGTACAGGAGTCTGACATTACCTTTCTGACATTTACCTTAGATTTGATGCTAATATGTTATTAGCACCAACAAATTTAATTTGTGTTATTTATATACTATAATTGCACAATAAAATAAATAAATATGGTATTCCTGGGGCCTCATGTACTTTTCTTCCAACAAGTCACTTGAGTTAAAATTAAAACTAAAGCAAAACTAAAGTGGAGGAATTGCAAGCAGATAGGCATAGCTCAGTGTACATTTTTGGTATGCCTTGGTGCCACAACTAATAAACTCTAGTACACATGTGCAGGAGCTACGTCACCCCACTACATCCAATCAAGAATGCAGAAGACACTGCACCTAGAAGAAGCCTGGAAGAAGATGTCAGTGCTGGCAGGACATTGGATAGTTGGAGCAGAGATGAGTATTTGTTGATTTTACTTGTGCTTTAAGGCTGATCTCCATCTAATTGATCACTGGTATTGGCAAAAAAAAAAGAAAAATCTAAAATGTCCTTTTTACTAATCTAAAGCCATGGTCATATGACTCTCCAAACCTAATGCCTCCTACACACGACCGGTTTTCCCGGCAGGAAAACTGCGGTGAGAGCTTTTGGCCAGGAAAACCGTCCGTGTGTATGCTCCATCGCAGTTTTCCCGACAGTTCTCTTTTTTCCCGCCGTGATTCGCGGCGGTTTTTACCCCCCCAGTTTTCCTATGGGAAACACTGCGGTGGAGCATACACACAGCTGGGATTCCCAGCCAAAGCTCTCACCGCAGTTTTCCTGACAGGAAAACCTCTGGTGTGTACAGGGGAACAATTACTGAGCAGGTTCTCGGTTCTCCCCTCAGGGTTTTACTGCCGGGAAACCCCTACGTGTGTACTAGGCATAAGCCTTCTGTCCTCTTCCTTTTACAGGAGGTGGGATCTTTCTTTGGGAGTCCATGTCACAAGATCCAGAAGAGGAATCTTCAACAGTGACGTCAGGGCTAGGGAACTGTAAGGTGGTGGTGGACCTTACATCACATCTGGATTAGTGGTTCCCTGATAATGGTGAGTATATCTTGCTCTACAACAGGGATATGCAATTAGCGGACCCTTAAGGCATAGCAAGACTCTGACAGCCACAAGTATGACACCCAGAGGCAGAGGCATGATGGGACTTGTAGTTTTGCAACATCTGGAGGTCCGCTAATTGCATATCCCTGCTCTACAAGGTAAAAAAAGAGTAGCGTGGGTAAGAAGGAAGGGCATGGGGGATGTTTAATATCTGGTGATGAACTTTGAAGAATTTGTCAACAATTGTTCACTTTTTTATTCATCAATACCTACCCCAATAAAAACTTTAGACTGTGTGGCATTGGAGTTTAAATGGGCACAACAGCCACTCACATTATATTGAGAGAAAGCTAACTAGCTAACAGTGATGTAAGCGATAAAGGGGACATTGACCACCAGGGGTTTGAGGGACTATACCTAAAACTCTGTCCTCAGCTGTTTCTTACTGGCTCAAGGACCACTACAAGTCCCTTGGGAATCAAGTCCCTAAGGAACTAAGGAACTAGACAACCACCAAACACCAGGGTACCAGGGCTCCATACCAACAACAGTGCTCCTTTACCAAAACTACCCCATTGATTTTTTCAAGCTCCGAAGACTCCTCTACCATTAGGTGGCCATGATAAATAACCTGTCCACTCTAACCATAATCAAATAAAAGGGCTGAGTGGTTAAACTTCTCAGATCCACAGAAATCAATAGAATGTCTGTCCCCAGCCCAAGCCCTAGAAGCCATCCTTGAGGCTTTCCAGCTGACTGCCTTCTTTATGTAAGGTATGCCTTACCCCTTACGTTCCTTAACCACTTTCTAGGCCCAATTCTTGAACTCCGTCATGCAGTCCTTCCTCAAAACCCTGTTTTCTCTAGGATTCACTGTATGCCATTTTCAGTTCACACATATCAACTTGTTACTGTACTATTTAAAGCTGAATACTGCTTTAAATGCTACATGTATGTGTATTCCTACCTGACTTTTGGTATGCTTTGTGTATTTCTTCCAGATATGTGCAGTAATCCCAGTGTGAAACCGTTCCTCTGTACTTCCTGTAATAAAGACCGGTCACTGCTGATTTCTCTCCTTGTGCAGGGTGACTGGTCTTGTCTCCGCCCCCTCCTGTAGTTTTCGGCAGTTTTCTGTAGTGGGTGGAGCTTGTTGGGTCCCTTCCAAAGCTCTGCCCTCTTGCACAGGTTATGTTTGGCACAGTGATGATGTCACTGCTACCTTTACAAGATAATGCTTTCATTCACAAACTCATTATGTGCACACAAAGTGCATTTATATCCTTTGTGGCTATTGAAACTAAATTTACCGTAAATGGAAGTTTTTTGTGCCTGGAGTTCAGCTTTAACTTACCATATTTTTTTATTTTACGTAACATCTCATTTTCCATATTTTGTTGTTGTAATTAATCTATAGACTTGCAAACACTCCCTCTACTGGTCTTATAAATATAATGATTAGTCTTTTCTGCTTTAAAGCGGTGGTGCAGGAAAAAAAAAAAAAGTCAGCAGCTACTAACAGTGTAGCTGCTGACTTTTAATAAGGACACTTACCTGTCCTACTCTCCCGCGATGTCGGTCCTGCCGCTGCAATCGATCGCTGCTGGCAGGCTCCCGGCTCCTCCATTCTGAGTAGGGGAAACAGGCAGTGAAGCCGTACGGCTTTACTTCCCTGTTTCCTACTGCGCATGCGCCACTCGCACGGCGCTTTGTGAATGGGCGGCTTGCCTCCTGGGAAACACACAGTTCCCAGAAGGCAGTGCGGCCCATTCACAAGAAGAGGAAGCGGAAGGAGAGCCACCGCGGACGGAGAAGAGGAACATTAGCAGCAGATTAGGGGACTTCCGCATAGCAACAGGCATTTAGGGTGAGTATAATTTATTTTTATTTTTTTTCTATTAATTTTTTATTTATTTTTTAGAATTTTTAGTGTGAAGATTTTTTCAGGGTGGACCTCCACTTTAAACTCGAATTTCTGCCATTTTTTTCCATAGGGTGGGGAAGAGTCAAAATGTATGTTTCTTTTTTTTTTTTGGGGGGGGGGGGGGGGTTCACCATGTGCTAGGCTTTTTATTTTATTTTATCTCCATAGCGGTCCTAACATGCTTATAGAGAACATTACTTAAAGTAGAGCTTAAGCCCTCCACCTAAAAAATTTAAGTCAGCAGCTGCAAATACTGACTATCAGATTATTGATTCAGTGTTATCAGCTATAACAAAATGTATATACTGTAGATGTGAGGGCTGAACCAAAAGTAATGCAGAAGTGGACATAACTTTTTTATTAACTTACATAGGTCGTTCAAATTTCATATCTTAGTAGAGTAACTCTTCCTCCTTCTTCTTTGTCATTGTGCAGGTAAATAATGTATTCCAAGCAGAAACAATGTGCTGCCATTGAGTTCTTGATGAAGGAGGGGTGCAGGCTGTCCAACATACACAGACGGTTTGCAGAGATGACACCATTGACAATAAATAAAAAAACAAAACCAATCAGCGCAACCTATGACAATGATTAGAGAACAAAAATAATACCAATAAATTGTTACTTAATCATTTATCAATTTTTCTTTTTTCATTTCTATGTCATTTGTAAAGCCATATGAGAGGAAAAATTTATTATTACAATTTAATTGGTTTTTTTTTAAGGCCTCAATCTTTTTTTTTTATTATTTTCTTTTATAAGTCAGGATTTATTAACCCTTGATGTCCAGATATGTTACCTTTCTACGTTCAGTGCTTGTCATTGTATGTTTTTAAAGACATGACAATGTATTTGTTGTTTATTCCTGTGGATTGCATTAAGATTATATACACTATATTACCAAAAGTATTGGGACACCTGCCTTTACACGCACATGAACTTTATTGGCATCCCAGTCTTAGTCCGTAGGGTTCCACATGGAGTTGGCCCACCCTTTGCAGCTATAACAGCTTCAACTCTTCTGGGAAGGCTGCCCACAAAGTTTAGGAGTGTGCCTATGGGAATGATTGACCATTCTTCCAGAAGCGCATTTGTGAGGTCAGGCACTGATGTGGATGAGAGGCCTGGCTCGCATTCTCTGCCCTAATTCATCCCAAAGGTGTTCTATCGGGTTGAGGTCAGGACTCTGTGTAGGCCAGTTAAGTTCCTCCACCACAATCTTGCTCATCCATGTCTTTAAGGACCTTGCTTTGTGCACTAGTCCAATACATTTGGTGGAGGGGGGATTATGGTGTGGGGTTGTTTTTCAGGGATTGAACTTGGCCCCTTAGTTCCAGTGATGGGAACTCTTAAGGCATCAGCATACCAAGACATTTTGGACAATTTCATGCTCCCAACTTTGTGGGAACAGTTTGGAGATGGCCCCTTCCTGTTCCAACATGACTGCGCACCAGTGCACAAGATCCATAAAGACATGGATGAGCAAGTTTGGGGTGGTGGAACTTGACTGGTCTGCACAGAATCTTGCCCTCAACACGATAGAAAAACTTTGGAATGAATTAGAACGGAGACTGCGAGCCAGACCTTCTCGTCCAACATCAGTGCTTCTCATAGACACACTCCTAAACCTTGTGGACAGCCTTCCCAGAAGAGTTGAAGCTGTTATAGCTGCAAAGGGTGGGCCAACTCATTATTGAACACTACGGACTAAGACTGGGATGCCATTAAAGTGTAAAGGCGGGTATCCAATTACTTTTGGTAATATCGGGGGTTATTTATGAAAGGCAAATCCACTTTGCACTACAAGTGCAAACTACAAGTGCACTTGAAATTGCACTGAAAGAACACTTGGAAGTGCAGACGCTGTAAATCTGAGGGGTAGATCTGAAATGAGGGGAAGCTCTGCTGATTTTATTATCCAATCATGTACAAGCTAAAATGCTGTTTTTTATTTTCCTTGCATGTCCCCCTCGGATCTACAGCGACTGCACTTCCAAGTGCACTTTCAGTGCAATTTTAAGTGCACTTTGCACTTGTAGTTTGCACTTGTAGTGCAAAGTGGAGTTGCCTTTAGTAAATAACCCCCATAGTGTATGTTAGAATATGATTGCATAATGTCGTTCAGTCTATTGTATCTTATACATAATATTAGGCTCCTTAGAGGAATGGATGTAATGCATTGTCTCTTTGAATGTGTTATAATTGTTTTGGATTTTTCTAAAAAATTTAATTAGATCAATAAATTGTTGCTTGCTCTAACACTGTACAGGTGATTCTACAACATTTTCTGGAAATACATGTATGTAAATTAGTGTAGCGC
The DNA here is from genome assembly GCA_029206835.1 of Rana muscosa. NCBI lineage: Eukaryota > Metazoa > Chordata > Amphibia > Anura > Ranidae > Rana > Rana muscosa. The sequence continues at coordinate 202,871,173 of CM055126.1, read as the reverse complement.
AACAATAAAAACAATGTAAATCAAGTGTCGTAATAAAATAAAAAATCACAAATCCTTAGTAACTGTGATATATTTAGACACCACTGTACAATTTGTGACATACAGATCTTCCTCACCTGGCCTCTACCCATCCATTAGAATGCATGTGCTTCCACTGTGGAGGCTTTCATAAATTTACAGGAGTTAGGACTGCAGATAATTCTGGGGTGCCTTGGAGCGTCTCTGCAGCTTACATAAACCCCTGTTTGTAACGCAAATTGTTAGATAGGATAATTTGTTTGGTAGCAGACTGGCTGATGAGTTGAATGGGGAATTTTCTTAGTTTTATTTTTGTATGTGTTGCTCTTCCATGTGCTCCTTGCTGTGAAGGCCAGTTATAGTTATGGCGACCACTGCCTTGCTAAAGAAGCTGTGCTATTGAGCATCTGTGGGGCATCCTTAAATGGAAGGTGGAGGAGTGCAAGGTCTCCAACCTCCACCAGCTCAGTGATGTCATCATGGAGGAGTGGAAGTGGACTCCAGTGGCAACCTGTGAACTCCATGCCCAAGATTGTTAAGCCCTGTATACACGATCGGTTTTACCGATGACAACAGTCCAATGGACTTTTTTCATCGGAGAAACCGATCGTGTGTGGGCCCCATCGGTCTTTTTTCCATCAGTGATTAAAAATAGAACGTGTTTTAAATTTATCCGATGGGAAAAAAAAAACGATAGCAAATTCCGATCGTCTGTGTGGAACTTCATCGGAGAAAAAACCCACGCATGCTCAGAATCAAGTCGACGCATGCTCAGAAGCATTGAACTTAAATTTTCTCGGCTCGTCGGAGTGTTTTACGTCACAGCGTTTGGGACGGTCGGATTTTCGACTGATGCTGTGTAGGCAAGACTGATGGAAGTCAGCTTCATCGGAAATCCGATGGAAAAATCCATTGGATTTTATTCCATCGGAAATCCGATCGTGTGTACAGGGCTTTAAGGCAGTGCTGGAAAATAATGGTGGCCGCACAAAATATTGACTCTTTGGGCACAATTTTTCATTTAGGGGTGTACTCACTTTTGTTGCCAGCGGTTTAGACATTAATGGCTGTGTGTTGAGTTATATTGAGGGGACAGCAAATTTACACTGTTATACAAACTGTACACTCACTACTTTACATTGTAGCAAAGTGTCATTTCTTCAGTGTTGTCACATGAAAAGATATAATAAAATATTTACAAAAATGTGAGGGGTGTACTCATTTCTGTGAGATACTGTGTATATATATATATATATAATTGTATAGTTTGGATGGTGGATGGCCATTTTGAACATTGAGTTTTCTTGCTTCTCTCTGCTCTCTGGACATAGTCCTGTTTGTGTCACAGTCAAAGCAGGTCCATTGTGCAGCCATGTTTTGATCTAATTAGTTTGAGAATTAGCGCTCATAAACTACGCAAGCCCTTGCATTGTCACATAGTCAATGTAAGTTATGCGGTTATAATATCTTTTGTTTTTTTTTCACTTTAAGTCTCACTACTACTGAGGCTGATGACTTGAAAATTTCAAGGTTAGAATATTATCACGGTGGCTACTTAAAAAAATTATTCTGCTGAAGAGTAAGTTCCAGCTAATTGTCTTCAAGTGTAATATTAATGTTTATTTCCATGCCACTAACCCATGGACGGCATGTTTAATCTTCTATGCTGTGTTTTTTTTTTTTTTCATGATTGGCAGCCTTGCCGCACAATGCTATTTGATTAAGTTCTGATTTGATTGACTGGCCGAATAAAACGTCTCGATTAATTTGAGATTGTTTAGAAAAGTATACGTCCAGAACCTCGAGAGCACTTAACGTAACAATGAAAACGTAATGGACACACGCCGAGTACATGCATTTAGCCTTCTGCAGTTGTGCCAACGTCTTGCAAACATATTTCAGCAATTTGCTGCCTTTCTGCGGCCCTTCTCACCTTTTGATTTATTAACGTCTTGAAAGAATGAAATTATTTTACAATCATAACATCAAGTTTGCTAATCTAGGTTCACCTGGAAAGTGTCATGTCGCCAGCAGATTGTTTGACTTCTGAAACCTTCATTATTTTCTTCTTAACTCAATCAAGAGTAGGAAAGCTTTCTCTCCTTCCCTTCGAATTGCGCCACTTAGGTTGTTATTACAGCTGCTCGATGACTTATTAAAAGAAAGTAGAAGTGTAAAAAATGGTTTTAATGCTTGGATTTCCTTTTGCCAACATCTAACCTCACCAGGAGAAGTAGTTTAAAAAATTGCATGAAGGGACAAATAGTGATGTAAGCAAGCAAGGACGGGGGCATGTGATGGGGCAAATAGTGGTGTAAGCAAGCTAGGGTTTTAGACTAAGATCCTTCTCTGGAATCTGAACTGTAGAAATATAGAGGCTAAAACCAGGAGAGAGAGGAGTCTACAGCATGCCTAATGTTCTATTTGCATTTTTTTCTGGGTTGTGCTGAACTGTATCGTGTTACTATTGTTCTGTAGTATGCTAATATCTAGTGCTGGATTTGGACCACTAAAACATGTTTATTATGTGTTTTTTTTCTCCCTCTGTCCTCCCCTCCTGTTTAGTGCTAGTTAGTTTAGTCCTAGTTAGACCCTCCCTGTTTCTTCCATGCTCCCTCGGTCAGTGTTAGTTCTTTGCAGGGACAGGGCTTAGGAAAGTCATTGTCTTTTTACATTTTAACAGACTTTGAAAAAATCCTCTTTACTGCAATTAGCTGAAGTAAAATTGTGTTAGATGCAACTTTCTTATTGAAGAGTTAAATTGCCTGTGGATGTTGCCAAGTCAGCAGGTGACTATATTGTCTGAATAGACTGGGTATAAGGAGGTATTTCAATTCATAAAGCGGCATTTAAACAGGACATCTAGGCTCCACTGTGCTCTCTGGTTCAATCCCTGGGCCGCTACATCACTACTATGTCCTGTAGTGGCATAGGAGTTGATTTACCAAGGACAAGTAGGCTGCCCATTGCCCACTTTGCAATGGAAGTTGCACTATGCAAGGGAATTTGCCCCAGAGTTAGGTGAATGAAGTGAAGGTCTGTTGACTTCCATCATCCAATCATGTGCAAGCAAAAATGCTGTCTTTTTGATTTTCCTTGCACGTGATTCAGTATTCATTGCACCATTTTCACTATACTCTGGGGCACATTCCCTTGTAAAATGCAACTTTCCTTGCAAAGTAAAAAACCTGTTTGCCTTTAGTAAATCAGTCCCATAGGGTCCATCAGCTAGAAGCCCAGCATTAGTGATGAGCCGAACACCCCCGGGTTCGGTTCGCACCAGAACCCGCGAACGGACCGAAAGTTCGTACGAACATTAGAACCCTATTAAATACAATGGATGCGAACGTTCGAATTCTAAAGTGCTAATTATAACAACTATTATGCATGTTATTGTCCTAAAAAGGGTTTGGGAACCCGGGTTCTGCACCAGGGGACATGTATCAATGCAAAAAGAAGTTTTAAAAACGGTCGTTTTTCGGGAGCAGTCATTTTAATTATGCATAAAGTGAAAAAAAAAAAGTCAAATATTCCTTTAAATATCGTACCTGGGGGGTGTCTAAAGTATGCCTGTGAAGTGCCACGTGTTTCCCGTGTTTAGAACTGTCCCTGCACAAAATGACACTTCTAAAGGAAAAAAAAGCCATTTAAAACTGCTTGCGGCTTTAATGTAATGTCTGGTCCCGGTAATATGGATGAAAATCTTTAAGAAAAATGGCATAGCTACCCCATGACCCCCCCCCCCCCTACCCCAGCCCATTACCAGCCCCTTTGGGTCTTGTATGGATATTAAGGGGAACCCCGCACATAAAATAAAAAAGGCCCTATATACTCTGAACAGCCGTATACAGGCGGTGCATACAAGACAGGGACTGTATGTTTGTTCTTATGTAGAATGTGTTTGTAATTTTGAACAGGTACATTGTTTAAGTGTAGCTCCAGCCCAAAAATCTATTTTTAAACTTTTTGGAAAACATAGGTAAGGGTTATCACCCCTGTAACATTTGTTTTGCTGTCTGTGCCCCTGTTCAGAACATTTCACCTCACTTTCCGTCCCAATGACAACTGTTTTTGAAATGTGGTGTTTTTCTTGAAACAAGGATTGCTGATAAGGCATCAGTACAGAGGAGACACCTTTCTCCCATATTAATTCTTACAGGAGAGAATTTTCCTTCCTAGGGGTAGATTTCCTCTCACTTCCTGTTGTCTTCTTGCGTTTGCAAGTAGGAGTCGTTTGTAAGTTGGATGTTTGAAAGTAGGGACCTGCCGTATATAATCTGCAGAAATAGGCCTCTTAGTTGGTGTTGGCACAACACTGTAAGCACTCACAGTTACTCTTGGTTGGTGCTGGAACGCCCTGCTGTCAACTATTATATCAGGAATTGTAATTACATATAATTGTTGAACAGTGGTAGTAAAAATTGGGCCTTTGATGGTGGTGCTGGTGCCACAACACTGTAAGCCCTGACAGTTACTCTTGGTGGGTGCAGCAATGGGCCCTGCTGTGAATTATTAGATCAAGAATTGTAATTGCATGCCCCTGTTGAACAGGGGCTGAAAAATTGGGCCTTTCGTGGTGGTGGTGGTGGTGGTGGTGTTGCCACAACACTGTAAGCCCTCAGAGTTACTCTTGCTTGGTGGGTGCAGGAATGGGCCCTGCTGTGAATTATTAGATCAATAATTGTAATTACATGCCCCTGTTGAACAGGGGCTGAAAAATTGGGCCTTAGGCACTGGTGGCACAACACTGCAACCCCTCACAGATACTGTACTTGGAGCACAGCAATGAGCCCTGTTGCAAAGTATTGCTTCAAAAATTGTAATGACACGCCCCTGTTAAACAGGGGCTGAAAAATTGGGCCTTAGCCACTGGTGGCGGCACCCATAAACAAAAATGATCTTCCAAGCTATCATCATCAATCGTATCATTGAGGACTCGGAGGAGGAGGATAGCCAGTCAACATAACAGCACAGGCACTCAGCATCAGCATCAGTCTTGAAGGGATGTGACATGTTAAAATCAATTAGTCTGTTATATCAGCATCAGGTGTGTGGTAGCTGGTGGTGATCCAAGACTGGTTCATCTTGATGAAAGTCAGTCGATCAACCGAGTCGGTGGACAGGCGCACCCTGTGATCCGTGACAAATCCTCCAGCAGCACTGAATGTGCGTTCCGAAAGAACGCTGGATGCAGGACAGGCCAGTAGCTCAATTGCATACTGTGCAAGCTCTGGCCAGTGATCCATCCTCAAGACCCAGTAAGCCAGAGGATTTTCGGTGGGGAAGGTGTCCAAGTCTGACCTTGCCCCTAGATATTCCTGCACCATGTTTATCAGACGCTGGCGATGGTTGCTGGAACCGATCATGCTTTGGGGCTGCGGACTAAAGAATTGTCTGAACGCATCGGTCAGACGGCCACCTTCCCCACCGCTCCTTCTTTGACTGGCCGAAGCCTCAGCAACTCGTTGTCCAGGACCAGGAGTTTGTAACCTCCCAGTCTCTGGGAACGCGTTGCACAGACCTTTCTGCAAGGCCTCCCGGAGTTGTCTCATCCTCTGCTCCCTCTGCGACGGTAACATAAGGTCCGCAACCTTACCCTTGTACCGTGGATCAAGGAGAGTGGCCAGCCAGTAATGGTCCCTCTCCTTGATCCGAAGAATACGAGGATCCTTCCGCAGACTTTGCAGGATCAGGGAGGCCATGCAGCGTAGGTTTGCTGAGGCATTCGCTCCGGAGTCCTCTGGGTCACTAAGGACGACATGATCCGCAGTCACCTCCTCCCAGCCACGTACAAGTCCACTGGTTTCTTGGGACTGTAAATCATCCCTAAAAGACTGCTGCTGATGATGCTGAGTGCCAGCCTCCACCTCCATGCTGACACAATCCTCCTCCTCCTCCTCCTCCTCCTCCTCTTCCTGTGCGATGGGTGGGACAGAAGGAACACTGTCTGGGTAAAGGGGGCCTTGAGAGGCAAGGAAGTCCTCCTCTTCCTGCCTCTGTTCTGCCTCAAGTGCCCTGTCCATTATTCCACGCAGCGTGTGCTCCAACAGGTGGACAAGAGGTACAGTGTCACTGATGCATGCACTGTCACTGCTCACCATCCTCGTGGCCTCCTCAAATGGTGCCAGGACAGTGCATGCATCCCTGATCATGCCCCACTGGCGTGGAGAAAAAAAACCAAGCTCCCCTGACCCTGTCCTGGTGCCGTAGTCGCACAGGTACTCATTGATGGCCCTCTGCTGCGTGTGCAGCCGCTGCAGCATGGCCAACGTTGAGTTCCACCTGGTGGGCATGTCACATATAAGGCGGTTCTTGGGCAGGTTCAACTCCTTTTGCAGCTCAGCCAGGCGAGCACTGGCATTATAAATGAAAAGAGAAAATGGGCTGTGGGACTTTAAATGAGGCATGGATGGGCGTAGGAAAAAGTCTAGGATATCAAGAATGAGTAGACATCACTGTCCCGTTGGGGAATAGTCTGTAGCCATATATACATGCTGCATAGTCAGTCTAAAGAATGGAGATCAAGGCATGGATATAAATATAAAAATGTATTGTATCATGGTAAAAGTACACATGGATCATGCAAACAAAGGCATAATATAAATAGGGGTTATCACAAAAACATGATCAAAATTCACTGTTGAGACATGGCTGAAGCAAGTAATGACAGTTAAATGGACATACAGAGACAGTGAAAATGATTATCCGGTTAAAAAGTCAAGAATACACTTAATAGATTCATAGTTGGGCAAGCTTTACTTGACATGCCAGAGCATGGACTCATGGATGGGCATGGGGAAAAGGGTCTAAGATATCAAAAATTGGTAAACATCACTGTCCCGTTGGGGAGTGGTCTGTAGCCAGGTATACATGCTGCATAGTCAGTCTAAAGAATGGAGATCTGTATCATGGTAAAAGTACACATAGATCATGCAAACAAAGGCATAATGTAAATAGAAGTTATCACATAGACATAATCGCAATTCATTGTTGAGACATGGCTGGAGCAAGTAGTGACAGTTAAATGGACATACAGAAACAGTGAAATTAATTATCCAATTGAAATGTCAAGAATACACTTTGTAGATTCGTAGTTGGGCAGGCTTTACTTGGCATCCCTGAGCATGGACTCGACGCGTTTCTTGGCGTTTAAAGCCAGTCATCAGGAGTGGGGTGCATGTCATTTGACTACAAGGGGAGATGGATAAACAGATCAAATAAAGTCTTGAAAAAATTATGTCATATTTGAAACAGAATAAGGTAGTCTGATACGTTACCAATGGCAAAACCCGGAATGGGGTTGTCCCAAGCATTTGAAATATGGCGTAGAATGGTGGTCCTGGATACAGTGTCTCACCCGGGGCTGAGGCGGGGAAGGCCCCCCAATAAACACTTCAACGGCCACTCGATCAAGAGGAGAGTCAAAGAGAAGATGGCATGGGACATCCATCAAGGAGAAACCCGGACAGCCACGGCACAGCACCAAACTGACGGAGAGGCACAGACAGGGTGCAAGGGCAGAATGCTGGTGAAGGGATGGAGAAATGAAAATGAGCAATGAGTGAAAAAGAAGGTTGAATGGTTTGAGAACCAAAATTAGAATGTGATTGGGGGAAGGAAAAACAAAAAACAAAAAACAAAAAGGGAGCAAAGGAAGAGGGGAGTGACTATGTAAATGATGTGCTGGTGGATGCCTAATGGGAATAATGTGTAATGGGTACTGGGAGAAATTGATCAAAAAAGGGGGTTAATGATATAACATGACTGAAAGGGTTAACAGCCAAAGTTGGCAAATCAACTGAGTGTTGGTGTAAATAAATCTGGTTTGAAAAAAAGCCAAACCAGATCCCCAAAAATGCTAAATAGCGATGAAATTAAATGTATGTTTGAAGCAGTGTGAGCAGAGTGCAAGGCAAAATGTAAAAAAGCAGGTAAAAAGAGTATATATGTAAAGAATACTATGTGAATCCTGAAATAAGGATTGGAAATTACCTTGAAGTGTAGAGAAAGAGAGAAACTGGAACCTCTCATCAGATGGATGTCTGTGAAGTGAAGCTCCCCAGGTGGCTACCGGATAAATGTCCACAGTTGTGTTGTTTTTTGTTTTTTGTTTTTCCTTCCCCTCCCTTCCCCCAATCACATTCTAATTTTGGTTCTCAAACCATTCAACCTTCTTTTTCACTCATTGCTCATTTTCATTTCTCCATCCCTTCACCAGCATTCTGCCCTTGCACCCTGTCTGTGCCTCTCCGTCAGTTTGGTGCTGTGCCGTGGCTGTCCGGGTTTCTCCTTGATGGATGTCCCATGCCATCTTCTCTTTGACTCTCCTCTTGATCGAGTGGCCGTTGAAGTGTTTATTGGGGGGCCTTCCCCGCCTCAGCCCCGGGTGAGACACTGTATCCAGGACCACCATTCTACGCCATATTTCAAATGCTTGGGACAACCCCATTCCGGGTTTTGCCATTGGTAACGTATCAGACTACCTTATTCTGTTTCAAATATGACATAATTTTTTCAAGACTTTATTTGATCTGTTTATCCATCTCCCCTTGTAGTCAAATGACATGCACCCCACTCCTGATGACTGGCTTTAAACGCCAAGAAACGCGTCGAGTCCATGCTCAGGGATGCCAAGTAAAGCCTGCCCAACTACGAATCTACAAAGTGTATTCTTGACATTTCAATTGGATAATTAATTTCACTGTTTCTGTATGTCCATTTAACTGTCACTACTTGCTCCAGCCATGTCTCAACAATGAATTGCGATTATGTCTATGTGATAACTTCTATTTACATTATGCCTTTGTTTGCATGATCTATGTGTACTTTTACCATGATACAGATCTCCATTCTTTAGACTGACTATGCAGCATGTATACCTGGCTACAGACCACTCCCCAACGGGACAGTGATGTTTACCAATTTTTGATATCTTAGACCCTTTTCCCCATGCCCATCCATGAGTCCATGCTCTGGCATGTCAAGTAAAGCTTGCCCAACTATGAATCTATTAAGTGTATTCTTGACTTTTTAACCGGATAATCATTTTCACTGTCTCTGTATGTCCATTTAACTGTCATTACTTGCTTCAGCCATGTCTCAACAGTGAATTTTGATCATGTTTTTGTGATAACCCCTATTTATACTATGCCTTTGTTTGCATGATCCATGTGTACTTTTACCATGATACAATACATTTTTATATTTATATCCATGCCTTGATCTCCATTCTTTAGACTGACTATGCAGCATGTATATATGGCTACAGACTATTCCCCAACGGGACAGTGATGTCTACTCATTCTTGATATCCTAGACTTTTTCCTACGCCCATCCATGCCTCATTTAAAGTCCCACAGCCCATTTTCTCTTTTCATTTTCAATGTACCAGGGATGGAGGCATGGGTATGGCATTTATGGGTCTCAATGGATCACCTGCCTTTTCTTGACTGGCATTATAAGATCTGCGGAAATGCACACAGACTTTCCTGGCCTGCCTCAGGACATCCTGTAAGCCCGGGTACCTGCCCAAGAACCGCTGCACCACCAGGTTAAGGACGTGAGCCACACAGGGCACATGGGTCAGTTGTCCCTGTCGGAGGGCGGAGAGGAGGTTGGTGCCATTGTCGCAAACCACCATTCCTGGCTTAAGCTGGCGTGGCGTCAACCACCTCTCGGCCTGGCCCTGCAGAGCAGACAGGACCTCTGCCCCAGTGTGGCTTCTGTCCCCCAAACACACCAGCGCAAGCACGGCATGGCATCTTTTTGCCTGCGTACTTGCGTAGCCCCGTGAACGGCTACGGAGCACCGCTGGTTCATAGGATAAACCACAGGAAGAGGCCATGGAGGAAGAAGAAGAGGAGGGGGTGGAGGAGAGAGGTGTGTCACAACCAGTAGTAGCATTTTGGAGGCGTGGCGGTGGGACAACCTCCAACACTACTGCACCTTGTCCTGCATCCTTCCCAGCTGCCAAAAGAGTGACCCAATGGGCCGTGAAAGAAAGGTAACGTCCCTGTCCATGCCTGCTGGACCATGAGTCAGCGGTAATATGCACCTTACCGCTGACCGCCCTGTCCAGCGAGGCCAAGACATTGCCTTCCACATGCCGGTAGAGAGCCGGAATAGCCTTCCGTGAGAAAAAGTGGCGTTTGGGAACCTGCCACTGAGGAACCGCACATTGCACAAACTCACGGAAGGGGGCCGAGTCTACCAACTGAAAAGGCAGCAGTTGAAGCGCTAGCAATTTAGCCAAGCTAGCATTCAACCGCTGGGCATGTGGATGGCTGGGAGTGAACTTCTTTCGACGGTCCAGCAGCTGGGGCAGGGAAATTTGCCTGCTAGAATCGGACGTCGGTGTACTGCTAGCAGAGTGGCCGCAAGTACTTGGCTGTGACACACCTAATTCTACACCTTCATTCCTCTCAGTGCATGTTTCAGAGAGGACTGAAGTTATAGTGGGGTTGGAGATCCCAGCTGATGCGGTGCAAGGAGAGGTCCGCTTTGTTCTTTGGTGTGGGTCTTTGAGGTAGGCTTGCCAACGAGCTGCATGGCAGGTCAACATATGTCTGGTCAGGCATGTGGTACCCAAGCGGCTGATGTTTTGGCCACGCGATATACGCTTGAGACATATGTTGCAAACAGCAGCTGTGCGATCTGATGCACTAGCCTCAAAAAAGGCCCACACCAAGGAACTTTTTGAATGACGGGCAGAGGCAGCGCCCTGCACAGGCGGAGCTCTGCGGTGTGATTCCGTCGGTGTACTGCCCTTATGCTGGCCACCAAAGGGCATCCTGCCTCGTTGGAGATGTGCCTCCTCCTCATCCTCCTCCTCCTCCTCTCTCCTATTAGGCACCCATGTGGAGTCAGTGACCTCATCATCCCCTCCCTCCTCATCACTGGAGCCAATCTGGCAGTATGCTGCAGCTGCTGGAACATGACTGCCAGATTGGTGTCCTTCTTGAGCATCCCCTCTGTCTGCTCTCACCCTACTGCCTTCCTGTAGCTGGGTTTCATCATCAGACCCTTCGAAACGCTGGGCATCCTCCTGGAGCATGTACCCAACACTGTGCTCAAACAGTTCGGGGGACTCCTCAGGAGGAGGACATGGTGGGTCTAGGGAAGGAGTGACTGATGATGAGTCTGACATTGATACCAGGGAAGAGGACGCTTTGGCAGCTGCTTTGCCAGTACCCTGAGCCTGGGTGAGAGAGGATGAGGAGGAGGAGGAGGGCTTGGTCATCCACTCTACCAAGTCTTCGGCATGATGTGGCTCAACATGTCCAGCTGCCGAAAAGAAGGACAAGCGTGTCCCATGGCCATGTGCTGATGACAATGCACCGCGTCCACGACCAGCACTGTTGCCCCCAGACACAGAGCCTGCTTGCCCTCTTTTATTGCCTCCTGACTGTCTGCCTCTCCTTGTTTGCCTTCCAGACATTCTAATAGATGGCCTGCAGGGAGATGGGAAAAAAGCAATAAGGGCTACCTTCAGGTGTCCTTCTCTGTCCCTTTACTTAAGGATTTCTAAATATGGTTCAGGATGATTGCTTTTGCACAGAATAGCACAACGACAATTTCCCTGACTGTCCAAAAAACAAGGATTTCAAAGATGGTTGATGAGGAATGCTTTAGCACAGTATAGCACAAGGAGAATTCACTCACTGTCCTTCCCAGTCCCTAGAAACAAGGACTTGCACAGTGAAAGAAACTGACACTCTCCCTACCTACAGTTTTCTGTCCCTAGAAAAAATGTTTTTTTTAAGCACACTATAGCACAAGGAGAATTCACTCACTGTCCTTCCCAGTCCCTAGAAACAAGGACTTGCACAGTGAAAGAAACTGACACTCTCCCTACCTAGAGTTTTCTGTCCCTAGAAAAAATGTTTTTTTTAAGCACACTATAGCACAAGGAGAATTCACTCACTGTCCTTCCCAGTCCCTAGAAACAAGGACTTGCACAGTGAAAGAAACTGACACTCTCCCTACCTACAGTTTTCTGTCCCTAGAAAAAATGTTTTTTTAAGCACACTATAGCACAAGGAGAATTCACTCACTGTCCTTCCCAGTCCCTAGAAACAAGGACTTGCACAGTGAAAGAAACTGACACTCTCCCTACCTACAGTTTTCTGTCCCTAGAAAAAATGTTTTTTTTAAGCACACTATAGCACAAGGAGAATTCACTCACTGTCCTTCCCAGTCCCTAGAAACAAGGACTTGCACAGTGAAAGAAACTGACACTCTCCCTACCTACAGTTTTCTGTCCCTAGAAAAAATGTTTTTTTTAAGCACACTATAGCACAAGGAGAATTCACTCACTGTCCTTCCCAGTCCCTAGAAACAAGGACTTGCACAGTGAAAGAAACTGACACTCTCCCTACCTACAGTTTTCTGTCCCTAGAAAAAATGTTTTTTTAAAGCACACTATAGCACAAGGAGAATTCACTCACTGTCCTTCCCAGTCCCTAGAAACAAGGACTTGCACAGTGAAAGAAACTGACACTCTCCCTACCTACAGTTTTCTGTCCCTAGAAAAAATGTTTTTTTTAAGCACACTATAGCACAAGGAGAATTCACTCACTGTCCTTCCCAGTCCCTAGAAACAAGGACTTGCACAGTGAAAGAAACTGACACTCTCCCTACCTACAGTTTTCTGTCCCTAGAAAAAATGTTTTTTTTAAGCACACTATAGCACAAGGAGAATTCACTCACTGTCCTTCCCAGTCCCTAGAAACAAGGACTTGCACAGTGAAAGAAACTGACACTCTCCCTACCTACAGTTTTCTGTCCCTAGAAAAAATGTTTTTTTTAAGCACACTATAGCACAAGGAGAATTCACTCACTGTCCTTCCCAGTCCCTAGAAACAAGGACTTGCACAGTGAAAGAAATTGACACTCTCCCTACCTACAGTTTTCTGTCCCTAGAAAAAATGTTTTTTTTAAGCACACTATAGCACAAGGAGAATTCACTCACTGTCCTTCCCAGTCCCTAGAAACAAGGACTTGCACAGTGAAAGAAACTGACACTCTCCCTACCTAGAGTTTTCTGTCCCTAGAAAAAATGATTTTTTTAAGCACACTATAGCACAAGGAGAATTCACTCACTGTCCTTCCCAGTCCCTAGAAACAAGGACTTGCACAGTGAAAGAAACTGACACTCTCCCTACCTACAGTTTTCTGTCCCTAGAAAAAATGTTTTTTTTAAGCACACTATAGCACAAGGAGAATTCACTCACTGTCCTTCCCAGTCCCTAGAAACAAGGACTTGCACAGTGAAAGAAACTGACACTCTCCCTACCTACAGTTTTCTGTCCCTAGAAAAAATGTTTTTTTTAAGCACACTATAGCACAAGGAGAATTCACTCACTGTCCTTCCCAGTCCCTAGAAACAAGGACTTGCACAGTGAAAGAAACTGACACTCTCCCTACCTACAGTTTTCTGTCCCTAGAAAAAATGTTTTTTTTAAGCACACTATAGCACAAGGAGAATTCACTCACTGTCCTTCCCAGTCCCTAGAAACAAGGACTTGCACAGTGAAAGAAACTGACACTCTCCCTACCTACAGTTTTCTGTCCCTAGAAAAAATGTTTTTTTTAAGCACACTATAGCACAAGGAGAATTCACTCACTGTCCTTCCCAGTCCCTAGAAACAAGGACTTGCACAGTGAAAGAAACTGACACTCTCCCTACCTACAGTTTTCTGTCCCTAGAAAAAATGTTTTTTTTAAGCACACTATAGCACAAGGAGAATTCACTCACTGTCCTTCCCAGTCCCTAGAAACAAGGACTTGCACAGTGAAAGAAATTGACACTCTCCCTACCTACAGTTTTCTGTCCCTAGAAAAAATGTTTTTTTTAAGCACACTATAGCACAAGGAGAATTCACTCACTGTCCTTCCCAGTCCCTAGAAACAAGGACTTGCACAGTGAAAGAAACTGACACTCTCCCTACCTAGAGTTTTCTGTCCCTAGAAAAAATGATTTTTTTAAGCACACTATAGCACAAGGAGAATTCACTCACTGTCCTTCCCAGTCCCTAGAAACAAGGACTTGCACAGTGAAAGAAACTGACACTCTCCCTACCTACAGTTTTCTGTCCCTAGAAAAAATGTTTTTTTTAAGCACACTATAGCACAAGGAGAATTCACTCACTGTCCTTCCCAGTCCCTAGAAACAAGGACTTGCACAGTGAAAGAAACTGACACTCTCCCTACCTACAGTTTTCTGTCCCTAGAAAAAATGTTTTTTTTAAGCACACTATAGCACAAGGAGAATTCACTCACTGTCCTTCCCAGTCCCTAGAAACAAGGACTTGCACAGTGAAAGAAACTGACACTCTCCCTACCTACAGTTTTCTGTCCCTAGAAAAAATGTTTTTTTTAAGCACACTATAGCACAAGGAGAATTCACTCACTGTCCTTCCCAGTCCCTAGAAACAAGGACTTGCACAGTGAAAGAAACTGACACTCTCCCTACCTACAGTTTTCTGTCCCTAGAAAAAATGTTTTTTTTAAGCACACTATAGCACAAGGAGAATTCACTCACTGTCCTTCCCAGTCCCTAGAAACAAGGACTTGCACAGTGAAAGAAACTGACACTCTCCCTACCTACAGTTTTCTGTCCCTAGAAAAAATGTTTTTTTTAAGCACACTATAGCACAAGCACAAAACACACTGACACTCTCCCTACCTATCCTTCTCTTTCCCTAAACTAAAGGAATCCAGGTTAAGCAAGAAAGAAATAAAAGTCACTGTCCCTGCCTATGCTGCTCTTTCCCTGCTCCGGAACACACTACACTAGGCCGCCGTGCTGGCGGCCTTTTATAGTGTGGGGCGTGTACTAAACACCCTCAGCAATAATTGGCCACAGGCATCCTGCCTGTGGCCAATCATTGCTCTCCTCGCTGCCGGCGCTGTGATTGGCCAAGCATGCGGGGTCACAGTGCATGCTTGGCCAATCACAGCGCCTGGATGACACTGCGATGGCGTAGTGCATTGTGGGCCGTTCGCGTCACTCGAATTTGGCGCGAACGGCCCAAATCGTTCGATCTTCGTCGAACGATCGAACAGCCGATGTTCGAGTCGAACGTATGTTCGACTCGAACACGAAGCTCTTCCCTACTCAAGACCCAGTAAGCCAGAGGATTTTCGGTGGGGAAGGTGTCCAAGTCTGACCTTGCCCCTAGATATTCCTGCACCATGTTTATCAGACGCTGGCGATGGTTGCTGGAACCGATCATACTTTGGGGCTGCGGACTAAAGAATTGTCTGAACGCATCGGTCAGACAGCCACCTTCCCCACCGCTCCTTCTTTGACTGGCCGAAGCCTCAGCAACTCGTTGTCCAGGACCAGGAGTTTGTAACCTCCCAGTCTCTGGGAACGCGTTGCACAGACCTTTCTGCAAGGCCTCCCGGAGTTGTCTCATCCTCTGCTCCCTCTGCGACGGTAACATAAGGTCCGCAACCTTACCCTTGTACCGTGGATCAAGGAGAGTGGCCAGCCAGTAATGGTCCCTCTCCTTGATCCGAAGAATACGAGGATCCTTCCGCAGACTTTGCAGGATCAGGGAGGCCATGCAGCGTAGGTTTGCTGAGGCATTCGCTCCGGAGTCCTCTGGGTCACTAAGGACGACATGATCCGCAGTCACCTCCTCCCAGCCATGTACAAGTCCACTGGTTTCTTGGGACTGTAAATCATCCCTAAAAGACTGCTGCTGATGATGCTGAGTGCCAGCCTCCACCTCCATGCTGACACAATCCTCCTCCTCCTCCTCCTCCTCCTCCTCTTCCTGTGCGATGGGTGGGACAGAAGGAACACTGTCTGGGTAAAGGGGGCCTTGAGAGGCAAGGAAGTCCTCCTCTTCCTGCCTCTGTTCTGCCTCAAGTGCCCTGTCCATTATTCCACGCAGCGTGTGCTCCAACAGGTGGACAAGAGGTACAGTGTCACTGATGCATGCACTGTCACTGCTCACCATCCTCGTGGCCTCCTCAAATGGTGCCAGGACAGTGCATGCATCCCTGATCATGCCCCACTGGCGTGGAGAAAAAAAACCAAGCTCCCCTGACCCTGTCCTGGTGCCGTAGTCGCACAGGTACTCATTGATGGCCCTCTGCTGCGTGTGCAGCCGCTGCAGCATGGCCAACGTTGAGTTCCACCTGGTGGGCATGTCACATATAAGGCGGTTCTTGGGCAGGTTCAACTCCTTTTGCAGCTCAGCCAGGCGAGCACTGGCATTATAAGATCTGCGGAAATGCACACAGACTTTCCTGGCCTGCCTCAGGACATCCTGTAAGCCCGGGTACCTGCCCAAGAAACGCTGCACCACCAGGTTAAGGACGTGAGCCACACAGGGCACATGGGTCAGTTGTCCCTGTCGAAGGGCGGAGAGGAGGTTGGTGCCATTGTCGCAAACCACCATTCCTGGCTTAAGCTGGCGTGGCGTCAACCACCTCTCGGCCTGGCCCTGCAGAGCAGACAGGACCTCTGCCCCAGTGTGGCTTCTGTCCCCCAAACACACCAGCGCAAGCACGGCATGGCATCTTTTTGCCTGCGTACTTGCGTAGCCCCGTGAACGGCTACGGAGCACCGCTGGCTCATAGGACAAACCACAGGAAGAGGCCATGGAGGAAGAAGAAGAGGAGGGGGTGGAGGAGAGAGGTGTGTCACAACCAGTAGTAGCATTTTGGAGGCGTGGCGGTGGGACAACCTCCAACACTACTGCACCTTGTCCTGCATCCTTCCCAGCTGCCAGAAGAGTGACCCAATGGGCCGTGAAAGAAAGGTAACGTCCCTGTCCATGCCTGCTGGACCATGAGTCAGCGGTAATATGCACCTTACCGCTGACCGCCCTGTCCAGCGAGGCCAAGACATTGCCTTCCACATGCCGGTAGAGAGCCGGAATAGCCTTCCGTGAGAAAAAGTGGCGTTTGGGAACCTGCCACTGAGGAACCGCACATTGCACAAACTCACGGAAGGGGGCCGAGTCTACCAACTGAAAAGGCAGCAGTTGAAGCGCTAGCAATTTAGCCAAGCTAGCATTCAACCGCTGGGCATGTGGATGGCTGGGAGTGAACTTCTTTCGACGGTCCAGCAGCTGGGGCAGGGAAATTTGCCTGCTAGAATCGGACGTCGGTGTACTGCTAGCAGAGTGGCCGCAAGTACTTGGCTGTGACACACCTAATTCTACACCTTCATTCCTCTCAGTGCATGTTTCAGAGAGGACTGAAGTTATAGTGGGGTTGGAGATCCCAGCTGATGCGGTGCAAGGAGAGGTCCGCTTTGTTCTTTGGTGTGGGTCTTTGAGGTAGGCTTGCCAACGAGCTGCATGGCAGGTCAACATATGTCTGGTCAGGCATGTGGTACCCAAGCGGCTGATGTTTTGGCCACGCGATATACGCTTGAGACATATGTTGCAAACAGCAGCTGTGCGATCTGATGCACTAGCCTCAAAAAAGGCCCACACCAAGGAACTTTTTGAATGACGGGCAGAGGCAGCGCCCTGCACAGGCGGAGCTCTGCGGTGTGATTCCGTCGGTGCACTGCCCTTACGCTGGCCACCAAAGGGCATCCTGCCTCGTTGGAGATGTGCCTCCTCCTCATCCTCCTCCTCCTCCTCTCTCCTATTAGGCACCCATGTGGAGTCAGTGACCTCATCATCCCCTCCCTCCTCATCACTGGAGCCAATCTGGCAGTATGCTGCAGCTGCTGGAACATGACTGCCAGATTGGTGTCCTTCTTGAGCATCCCCTCTGTCTGCTCTCACCCTACTGCCTTCCTGTAGCTGGGTTTCATCATCAGACCCTTCGAAACGCTGGGCATCCTCCTGGAGCATGTACCCAACACTGTGCTCAAACAGTTCGGGGGACTCCTCAGGAGGAGGACATGGTGGGTCTAGGGAAGGAGTGACTGATGATGAGTCTGACATTGATACCAGGGAAGAGGACGCTTTGGCAGCTGCTTTGCCAGTACCCTGAGCCTGGGTGAGAGAGGATGAGGAGGAGGAGGAGGGCTTGGTCATCCACTCTACCAAGTCTTCGGCATGATGTGGCTCAACATGTCCAGCTGCCGAAAAGAAGGACAAGCGTGTCCCATGGCCATGTGCTGATGACAATGCACCGCGTCCACGACCAGCACTGTTGCCCCCAGACACAGAGCCTGCTTGCCCTCTTTTATTGCCTCCTGACTGTCTGCCTCTCCTTGTTTGCCTTCCAGACATTCTAATAGATGGCCTGCAGGGAGATGGGAAAAAAGCAATAAGGGCTACCTTCAGGTGTCCTTCTCTGTCCCTTTACTTAAGGATTTCTAAATATGGTTCAGGATGATTGCTTTTGCACAGAATAGCACAACGACAATTTTCCTGACTGTCCAAAAAACAAGGATTTCAAAGATGGTTGATGAGGAATGCTTTAGCACACTATAGCACAAGGAGAATTCACTCACTGTCCTTCCCAGTCCCTAGAAACAAGGACTTGCACAGTGAAAGAAACTGACACTCTCCCTACCTACAGTTTTCTGTCCCTAGAAAAAATGTTTTTTTTAAGCACACTATAGCACAAGGAGAATTCACTCACTGTCCTTCCCAGTCCCTAGAAACAAGGACTTGCACAGTGAAAGAAACTGACACTCTCCCTACCTAGAGTTTTCTGTCCCTAGAAAAAATGTTTTTTTTAAGCACACTATAGCACAAGGAGAATTCACTCACTGTCCTTCCCAGTCCCTAGAAACAAGGACTTGCACAGTGAAAGAAACTGACACTCTCCCTACCTACAGTTTTCTGTCCCTAGAAAAAATGTTTTTTTTAAGCACACTATAGCACAAGGAGAATTCACTCACTGTCCTTCCCAGTCCCTAGAAACAAGGACTTGCACAGTGAAAGAAACTGACACTCTCCCTACCTACAGTTTTCTGTCCCTAGAAAAAATGTTTTTTTAAGCACACTATAGCACAAGGAGAATTCACTCACTGTCCTTCCCAGTCCCAAGAAACAAGGACTTGCACAGTGAAAGAAACTGACACTCTCCCTACCTAGAGTTTTCTGTCCCTAGAAAAAATGTTTTTTTTAAGCACACTATAGCACAAGGAGAATTCACTCACTGTCCTTCCCAGTCCCTAGAAACAAGGACTTGCACAGTGAAAGAAACTGACACTCTCCCTACCTAGAGTTTTCTGTCCCTAGAAAAAATGTTTTTTTTAAGCACACTATAGCACAAGGAGAATTCACTCACTGTCCTTCCCAGTCCCTAGAAACAAGGACTTACACAGTGAAAGAAACTGACACTCTCCCTACCTACAGTTTTCTGTCCCTAGAAAAAATGTTTTTTTTAAGCACACTATAGCACAAGGAGAATTCACTCACTGTCCTTCCCAGTCCCTAGAAACAAGGACTTGCACAGTGAAAGAAACTGACACTCTCCCTACCTACAGTTTTCTGTCCCTAGAAAAAATGTTTTTTTTAAGCACACTATAGCACAAGGAGAATTCACTCACTGTCCTTCCCAGTCCCTAGAAACAAGGACTTGCACAGTGAAAGAAACTGACACTCTCCCTACCTACAGTTTTCTGTCCCTAGAAAAAATGTTTTTTTTAAGCACACTATAGCACAAGGAGAATTCACTCACTGTCCTTCCCAGTCCCTAGAAACAAGGACTTGCACAGTGAAAGAAACTGACACTCTCCCTACCTAGAGTTTTCTGTCCCTAGAAAAAATGTTTTTTTTAAGCACACTATAGCACAAGGAGAATTCACTCACTGTCCTTCCCAGTCCCTAGAAACAAGGACTTGCACAGTGAAAGAAACTGACACTCTCCCTACCTAGAGTTTTCTGTCCCTAGAAAAAATGTTTTTTTTAAGCACACTATAGCACAAGGAGAATTCACTCACTGTCCTTCCCAGTCCCTAGAAACAAGGACTTGCACAGTGAAAGAAACTGACACTCTCCCTACCTACAGTTTTCTGTCCCTAGAAAAAATGTTTTTTTTAAGCACACTATAGCACAAGGAGAATTCACTCACTGTCCTTCCCAGTCCCTAGAAACAAGGACTTGCACAGTGAAAGAAACTGACACTCTCCCTACCTACAGTTTTCTGTCCCTAGAAAAAATGTTTTTTTTAAGCACACTATAGCACAAGGAGAATTCACTCACTGTCCTTCCCAGTCCCTAGAAACAAGGACTTGCACAGTGAAAGAAACTGACACTCTCCCTACCTACAGTTTTCTGTCCCTAGAAAAAATGTTTTTTTTAAGCACACTATAGCACAAGGAGAATTCACTCACTGTCCTTCCCAGTCCCTAGAAACAAGGACTTGCACAGTGAAAGAAACTGACACTCTCCCTACCTACAGTTTTCTGTCCCTAGAAAAAATGTTTTTTTTAAGCACACTATAGCACAAGCACAAAACACACTGACACTCTCCCTACCTATCCTTCTCTTTCCCTAAACTAAAGGAATCCAGGTTAAGCAAGAAAGAAATAAAAGTCACTGTCCCTGCCTATGCTGCTCTTTCCCTGCTCCGGAACACACTACACTAGGCCGCCGTGCTGGCGGCCTTTTATAGTGTGGGGCGTGTACTAAACACCCTCAGCAATAATTGGCCACAGGCATCCTGCCTGTGGCCAATCATTGCTCTCCTCGCTGCCGGCGCTGTGATTGGCCAAGCATGCGGGGTCACAGTGCATGCTTGGCCAATCACAGCGCCTGGATGACACTGCGATGGAGTAGTGCATTGTGGGCCGTTCGCGTCACTCGAATTTGGCGCGAACGGCCCAAATCGTTCGATCTTCGTCGAACGATCGAACAGCCGATGTTCGAGTCGAACGTATGTTCGACTCGAACACGAAGCTCATCCCTACCCAGCATATTGAACACACCCAGAAGAACTGGATGCTTAAAATTCTATTAGGGACTAGAGACCATAGCTTTGCAAAATAATAAAGTTAGAAATCTACATGTACTGGATAGGTACATATTAATCTTTCGCAGGGATCTTCTTTTCCAAAGTTTTTGGATAGCAAGAGTCATTTTAATGTATAAATACAATTTTTACCAGGTTTAACCAAGTGTAAATATTAATTTTTGTGATGATACAGGAGAAACTCTGTTCTTTCAAGCTAAGCTATATTTGAAAATTTATAAAAATTAAAGCCAATTCTTTTTGCAGATATCAATATTAATTAACAAAAACTCATCACGGGAAGGGGCTCTTCTTAGTAGCATCAAAGGTTGCTTCTCAGGAACTGGATCACCTGCTGGTGGAACTGTGCTCCCAGAGTGGGAGGTTGTAGTTTTGGTCTCCACCAGCAGGTGTCTCCCAGCCGCCAGCAGATTTCAATAATCTATCTCCACCTGAAGCTGGCTGCTGGGAGGGTATTTAGTCCCTCCTTTACTATTACACCTCAATTCATTATTTTGCTTTGCTGCCAGATACTGATTGCTATCCTGAGCCTAGATCTTGATCTTGCTCCTGCCCTGCATCCTGAACCCTGCTGCTTCTTTTCTGTTCTCCTTATATTTGATCCCAGTCCTGGTTCCCCCTTCCCATCTGTTGCTCGAATCTCCAGCTTTCACTGTTTATCCGTGTTCCCCATTTGTATACATATTGTATATAGTTAGTGTGTTAGGCTTCCAGTGTTAGGTTTCTAGTTAGGCATTTTGCTTACATGGTTGTGGTTCACTTGTATCTTAATGTTTCCTGTGCTTCTTGTTTGCTGGTGTTTGGATGTCTATGTTTTACTAGCAATACATTTACTTTACTATTTTTGATTACCTTTGGGTCTGCAGCGAGTTACCTCCCACAAGTGGATCCTTCAGCTCCGTTGTCTAGGTACACCAGTGTATTCAGGAATAAGGCCAATGTCCACACACGAGTAAAACCTAATCAGAAAGGCTTTATTCTTTTTGTTACTTTTGAGTTAACTTGAAGAAAGCAAAGGAAGGAAAGTTAAAGATGTAGGGGAAGGTTCAGGCACACAACACTTAGATCCCAAATATATACACTCATCGCCACTCAAGCCTGAGTGGGTTTTGCTCACCCGGATAGTCCCTATGAGAGCGGTCCTAGCAGCCGGGATGGAGCACGGATGTCATAGATGATGGATCCCCCTTTAGATAGGCCTCCAGGCCTCTCCCCGAGACAGCAGTACCATTGCTATCTCCGCCGGGACTGATCTTCCCCTGGAACTCCTTTCCTAAAGATGGGCCCCCTTACAAACGGGCAGCCTGGGATCCTTTTTCGAAGCGTAGGCCCTTGTTAAGAGAGCTGGGCCCATGATGCAGCAGCAGAGCCTCGGGCTAAAGGTGCCCGAGGCCTAAACACACCTGCGCACCTCGTGCCATATGGGCCACGAGGCACGCCCACTGGACCAGAGGTCCCCCTGAACGCCTTGGGGTCCCCCTGGAATCGCCTCACGCCAAAAGGCGTCTGCCCCTTTTGTACCCTCTCCCAGCATGCACAGTGGGTAGACCACGCCCACTGCATGGCTGCCGAGAGAGGACACCCAAGGTGCTGTGATACCCCCGTGATCCAGCCTGTGACGGCAGTGACAGTGCCACCTGCAGGCAAAAGAGAATAACACTGCCGGGCAGTATCACACCCAGAGCAGAGCAAACAATTTGAACTATAATTGGTCTGAGCCCAACTACTGGCTCAGAATGCCCCTAAATTTCCACATAGTGCCCCCAAATATTGGGAGGGCGCTACATATACTTTACAATAAATATACTTTACTATATATATTTACTTAAAGGCATACAATTGGCCATTAAGTTTCAGCCATGGCAGAAAGGTTTGAGAATTCACGTGTACACAGTCCAATGGGAGCGCCAAGCAAACCCCCAAGAGTTCAACGTTTTAAATGATAGAATTCACAGCGGAGAAAAAAAACAACGTGTTGCAGGGGCCTAACAGACCCTCCCAACATCATGGCTTTGGATTTTTTTATTGTGCTTAAATGGACTCAGATAAGCAGATACCAAATGCCTGGCCTGTGGTTTTCTGCTTGGAACAGTTCCAAAAGGCAGGCTATGCCAGCGTTAACATGGTTTGCTTGTGTTAGAGGTGTAGCACCCTCTTAGAGTTGTTGAGGTTGTTAGCTCCTCTGTAATCAGTGGATCAAGTGTTGAGTGTTTTGGACTGCTCAGTGTCTCACAGGCTGCTGCTTTGACTACTTCCTCCAGCTAATTCCAGGGGAGGCGTGCCCAGTAGGTGGTAGGGGAGCCTATAAATACCCTAAGGTCTGAGACAGGAGGTGGGAGAGAACCTGTGTCCAGTTCTGCTGGAGTAGACCCCTATGTAGGGGGCTCTTTCCCTAAGGCAGAACACTAAAAGGAGTCGTCATGAAGACAGCAAGGTCCCAGCTAGGTTTATATGGGGGGGGGGCTATTTGCAAGCTTGAAGTCCTAAAATTAAGCTGGGTCTGGAGGAGCTCAATGGAAAGAGCCAGGTGGAAGCTGATGGGAAAGAGTCCAACTGTCTTATGGTGGTGTGTCTGCATCTCCCTCACTGACAAGAGCCTGGTGGATATTGGCAGAAGGCAACCAATAATCCTGTGGCTGTGTTAGTAAATGACCCCAGTGCTGGAAAGTCGGTGACTGTGTGTAGCTTTTGTCTCTAGAGATTTTGTGGGATATTCCTTTATTACAGTTCAAAAAATAGAGTCCTCAAGTTGTCTAGTTCTTCAGTTTTGGGGTATCCAATGCTTGCTTCATCCTATAAATATTCTAAGGCCTGAGACAGGAGGGGGTGGGAAAGCACCTGGGTCCAGTCCTGCTGGAGGAGACCCCTGTGTAGGGGGCTCTTCCCCTGGGGCAGAAAACTAGAATTAGTCATCATGAAGACATTAAGGTCCCAGCTAGGTTTAGCTGGGTGGCCTAGTCCTAGAATCAAGCTGGGTCTGGGGGAGCTCAATGGAGAGAGCCAGGAAGAAGTTGATGGGAAAGAGTCCAATTGTTCTATAGTGTTGTGAGTCTGCATCTCCCACACTGAGAAGAGCCTGGTGGATAGAAGGCAACCAACAATCATGTGGCTGTGTGAGTAAATGACCCCAGTGCTGGAAAGTCAGTGACTGTGTGTAGCACTGTCTCTAAAAAGAGTACTAGTCAAGGTCAGCATAGAGATTCTGTGGGATATTCCTTTCTCACAGTTCAGAAAGATAGTTAAAGAGTACTCAAGTTGTCTAGTTCTTCAGTTTTGGGGTATCCAATGCTTGCTTCATCCTATAAATATTCTAAGGCCTGAGACAGGAGGGGGTGGGAAAGCACCTGGGTCCAGTCCTGCTGGAGGAGACCCCTGTGTAGGGGGCTCTTCCCCTGGGGCAGAAAACTAGAATTAGTCATCATGAAGACATTAAGGTCCCAGCTAGGTTTAGCTGGGTGGCCTAGTCCTAGAATCAAGCTGGGTCTGGGGGAGCTCAATGGAGAGAGCCAGGAAGAAGTTGATGGGAAAGAGTCCAATTGTTCTATAGTGTTGTGAGTCTGCATCTCCCACACTGAGAAGAGCCTGGTGGATAGAAGGCAACCAACAATCATGTGGCTGTGTGAGTAAATGACCCCAGTGCTGGAAAGTCAGTGACTGTGTGTAGCACTGTGTCATGATCAGTGTCATTGCCTGGGTCACCTGCTGGTGGTGCTATTGCTTTCAGCACCAAAGGGTGCAGTTCTGGTGGCCACCAGCGGGTGTCTCCCATTTGTCTGGAGCCAAAATCATCTCCTGCAATCAGGCGTCACCTGAGACTGATTGCAGGAGGTGTGTATAAATACCCAGCAGACACTAAAGCATTTGCTCTGGTATTGTCTTGGAACCCAGACCTGTATACCTGAACCTGAACCTGAACCTGAACCTGAACCTTGTGACCTGTTATCTGTTACCTTGTATCCTGTGTTCCTGAACCCTGCATCCATCCCTGGACCCCTGCCTCTGTACCTTGTATCCTGTGTTCCTGAACCCTGGACCCCTGCCTCTGTACCTTGTATCCTGTGTTCCTGAACCCTGCATCCATCCCTGGACCCCTGTCTTGCAGACTCATCCCTTCCTCCTGTTGTCCCTTCCGGCTCCCTGTTCAATCGGACTGATCTCTCGTGTATGACCCTGGCTTGATTACATTTACGCTTTAATCTCTAAACTGTATTCACGTTGGTGTAGGGAGTTGTTTTGTGTGTCACTGTGGTTGTTTGCTGGTTGCCTTTATTGTTTTAGGAATTATCCTTTCAATAAACTCATATATATATTTACTTACCTTGTGCCTAGTTCCTTTAGTGCAGCCCACTGATCTGCGTACCCTGTGCTGGATGCCGTGTTAGGCATCCGTGACACACTGTCTCTAAAAAGAGTACTAGTCAAGGTCAGCATAGAGATTCTGTGGGATATTCCTTTCTCACAGTTCAGAAAGATAGTTAAAGAGTACTCAAGTTGTCTAGTTCTTCAGTTTTGGGGTATCCAATGCTTGCTTCATCCTATAAATATTCTAAGGCCTGAGACAGGAGGGGGTGGGAAAGCACCTGGGTCCAGTCCTGCTGGAGGAGACCCCTGTGTAGGGGGCTCTTCCCCTGGGGCAGAAAACTAGAATTAGTCATCATGAAGACATTAAGGTCCCAGCTAGGTTTAGCTGGGTGGCCTAGTCCTAGAATCAAGCTGGGTCTGGGGGAGCTCAATGGAGAGAGCCAGGAAGAAGTTGATGGGAAAGAGTCCAATTGTTCTATAGTGTTGTGAGTCTGCATCTCCCACACTGAGAAGAGCCTGGTGGATAGAAGGCAACCAACAATCATGTGGCTGTGTGAGTAAATGACCCCAGTGCTGGAAAGTCAGTGACTGTGTGTAGCACTGTGTCATGATCAGTGTCATTGCCTGGGTCACCTGCTGGTGGTGCTATTGCTTTCAGCACCAAAGGGTGCAGTTCTGGTGGCCACCAGCGGGTGTCTCCCATTTGTCTGGAGCCGAAATCATCTCCTGCAATCAGGCGTCACCTGAGACTGATTGCAGGAGGTGTGTATAAATACCCAGCAGACACTAAAGCATTTGCTCTGGTATTGTCTTGGAACCCAGACCTGTATACCTGAACCTGAACCTGAACCTTGTGACCTGTTATCTGTTACCTTGTATCCTGTGTTCCTGAACCCTGCATCCATCCCTGGACCCCTGCCTCTGTACCTTGTATCCTGTGTTCCTGAACCCTGGACCCCTGCCTCTGTACCTTGTATCCTGTGTTCCTGAACCCTGCATCCATCCCTGGACCCCTGTCTTGCAGACTCATCCCTTCCTCCTGTTGTCCCTTCCGGCTCCCTGTTCAATCGGACTGATCTCTCGTGTATGACCCTGGCTTGATTACATTTACGCTTTAATCTCTAAACTGTATTCACGTTGGTGTAGGGAGTTGTTTTGTGTGTCACTGTGGTTGTTTGCTGGTTGCCTTTATTGTTTTAGGAATTATCCTTTCAATAAACTCATATATATATTTACTTACCTTGTGCCTAGTTCCTTTAGTGCAGCCCACTGATCTGCGTACCCTGTGCTGGATGCCGTGTTAGGCATCCGTGACACACTGTCTCTAAAAAGAGTACTAGTCAAGGTCAGCATAGAGATTCTGTGGGATATTCCTTTCTCACAGTTCAGAAAGATAGTTAAAGAGTACTCAAGTTGTCTAGTTCTTCAGTTTTGGAGTATCCAATGCTCCACTCATCCCCACCCAAGTTTTATATTCCAATAATATTCCAATAAAACCAGAAAAAAAAGGTACCTCCTGATTGTTCCTTTGAGCCAGTGGAAAAGTACGGAAAATGCTGTGTTACTGGTTGTGAGTGCTCTAATCGGGGGATTAGGGCCAATTTCACTAGCGGCTCTTACGGAGGTGCACTACAGAAAGTTTGAGAGTCTTCTGCAGGTAAGTGTAAGCATCTCTAGGATCCTGCACATTATACCTGCAGCAGTTTGCGACCCTTTCCTCCAGTAACAGAGTCTCTTTAAAGAAACCTTCAGAGATAAGAAAAGACATATTATCCATCTGAGTTAAGCACATTTGTGTAAATGATAACATGTCATCAAATAAAGCCCTGGAAATTCAGCGGATGTTTCATTCCTAGCGGTGGTCTGATCTATCAATTTTGCAGCTTTAATTTCTTTTCTCTCTCTCTCCCTCCTCTCACTTATATCTTCCATTAAGAAGTCTCAGTGTCATTTGGGGTGTTAATTGAGAGGAGGTTTCAACTCATCAAG
Organism: Rana muscosa; assembly: GCA_029206835.1. Classification (NCBI taxonomy): domain Eukaryota; kingdom Metazoa; phylum Chordata; class Amphibia; order Anura; family Ranidae; genus Rana; species Rana muscosa. The sequence continues at coordinate 202,843,957 of CM055126.1, read as the reverse complement.
ACGATTAAAAGTGATAGCTAAAAAAATTCTATATACAGCCTATACTGAAATCAGCACAGTGTGAGACCATTCTGCTTTTATCTCACTGACAGTGAAAATAATGGAAAAAAATATTACTAAATTGAAGCCACTGAATAGATATCATTATTTTTTTGGTGCAATCTTTGATGGAAAAATTAATTTTTTGGAACGAGGCAATTTAAATACCTTAAACACTGTTAACACAGATGCTTTTTATAGCAATTAAAAAGGCCTTGATTCTTGGATTAAAATCACATTTATGTTTTTATTTTAACAACAGGCAATTGTTTTCCCCTCTTTGAAACCCTTAAGTCAGCCATGCACATTGCAATTGGTTTGTTTCCAGTCTTCTGTTAGCAACAACTAATTTGGGCAGCACAGTGGTTAAGTGGTTAGCACTTCACAGTTAGCTTAAAACAGTGGTTTTACAAAGTATTGACTATACTGAGATCAAATTACACACAGGTGGACTCTATTTACTAATTAGGTGACTTCTGAAGGCCATTGGTTCCACTAGATTTTAGTTAGGGGTATCAGAGTAAAGGGGGCTGTATACAAATGCACACCACACTTTTCAGATAATTATTTGTAAAAAAAATTGAAAACCATTTATCATTTTTCTTCCACTTCACAATTATGTGCCACTTTGTATTGGTCTATCACATAAAGTCCCAATAAAATACATTTACATTTTTGGTTGGAACATGACAAAACGTGGAAAATGTCAAGGGGTATGACAAGGCACTGTAAAAGGATCAGATTGTAACACAGGTGAACAGCTTTAGACTGGTCTATCACAGGAGCATTTTGGAGAAAGATTTTAGAAGGTTCAACAAATATGCAATGAATATTCAATTGATTCTCTCTGATGAGACAACAATAGGAACAATTTTTGTAATTGTTTTATGCAACCTTTACAATTGTATGATAATTGTTCTTTGCCATTGTTAGCAATTTGTACAGAAGCACATTTAATTGCTCTGTATGTTAAATGATCAATTGTAAATAAAATAAAAAATCTCAACAATAATTGTTGAAACAAGTTAGATTAATCTCAGATTTTTTGATGATCAATTGTATATGTCATCAGTAATTGTTGTAATTTCTGATAATTTTGTATCACACCTAGACATGTGCATTTTTTTGCGAATGGAAATTCGGACTAAAATTTTGTTATGCAGAGATTTGGATGTACCCAAATCTCCAAATCACAATAGTAAAGAATTTCAATCAATTCAAAATAAATGATAACAAAAATAATGAATTAATTTGTATTTATTTGTTTTATTTGGATGACATGATGCATTGGTTTGGGCCTTTCATTAATGTTTGAAGCATCCGAAATAACACACACAACAACATAACGAATGATCCAAATTGATTCAGATTCATTTCGTTTTTATGTTGCATTAACATTATTCATTATTATAAAAAAAGGCACTAAATCTAAAATGGAAACATATTGAAATAAATACAGTAATTTATAAAAGTGAAATAACATAATGATTTCTTCTTTTTGTGTTTGGGTTGGATGGAGGCAGATCCATCAGAATTTCTGAATGATAACATAACAAATGAATCCAAAATGAATTGTGTTCCATTCATTATGTTATAATTTGGATATTCTGATGGATCCACCTCCATCCAACCCAAAGAGAGCGCATAAGTAATCTCTCAAAATAATGTATTAACACGTTAAAATGAACATAGCCATAATTCCAAAATAACTTCAGAAATATGAATTGATTCAGACCAACACATATACAAATGAATCCAAATTTCGAAAACAAATCATTCTGAGACAACGAATAAAACAAAAATGATGGCATGGAGGACAGATGTGAGGACTTATAGACCCCAGATCTCTCTCTCAGATCTCTCTGAAAAAAGTAACTATCATGCCCTATTCCTATTACAAGGGATGTTTACAATAGGAATAAAAGTGATCAAAAAATAAAAATTTTTAAGGGAAAGTGTAAAAATAAACATAAAAAAAATTAAAACATTCCCATCCCCTCGTACTCGCACACAAAAGCAAACGCATACGAAGTGGGCGCGTATATGTAAACAACATTCAAGCCACCCCTGTGAGTAGGGATGAGCCGAACACCCCCCAGTTCGGTTCGCACCAGAACTTGCGAACAGGCAATAAATTTGTTCGAACATCCGAACACCGTTAAAGTCTATGGGACTCAAACATCAAAAATCGAAAGTGCTAATTTTAAAGGCTAATATGCAAGTTATTGTCATAAAAAGTGTTTGGGGACCCGGGTCCTGCCCCAGGGGACATGTATCAATGCAAAAAAAAGTTTTAAAAACTAACGTTTTTTCGGGAGCAGTGATTTTAATAATGCTTAAAGTGAAACAATAAAAGTGAAATATTCCTTTAAATTTCGTACCTGGGGGGTGTCTAAAGAATGCCTATAAAGCAGCGCTTGTTTCCCGTGTTTAGAACTGTCCCTGCACAAACTGTCATTTCTGAAGGAAAAAAAGTCATTTAAAAGCACTCGTGGCTATAATGAATTGTCGGCTCCCGGCAATACAGAGAAAAGTAATTGATAAAAAAAAAAAAAAAAATGCGTGGGGGTCCCTCTAAATTCAATTTCCAGGCCCTTCAGGTCTGGTATAGATATAAAGGGGAACCCTGTGTCAAATGAAAAAAAAATTACGTGGGGTTCCCCCCAAATATCCATACTAGACCCTTCAGGTCTGATATGGATTTTAAGGGGAACTCCACACCAAAATAAAAAATAAAAATGGGGACAAGGGCCTCATCCTCACAACCCTTGCCCGGTGGTTGTGGGGGTCTGCGGGTGGGGGGGCTTATCGGAATCTGGAAGACCCCTTTAACAAAGGGGACCCCCAGATCCCGGCCCCCCCTATGTGAATTGGTAAGAAGTACATTGTACCCCTACCATTTTACAAAGAAAGTGTAAAAAAAATGTAAAAAAAATCACACAGACACCGTTGGGAAAAGTCCTTTATTAAAAATAAAAATAAAATTAAAAAAAGATTCAAGCGGCGGTAATCCACTCTCGGTATCCTGCGATGGGTGATCTCCTCTCCGGGGTCCAGCGATGGATGATCTCTCCTCTCCGGGGTTTAGGCTCCAACGATGATGTCCAGCGCAGCGAGGAACAGCACTCTTCACCGGAGCGGAGATACCCGGGAATGACACGGCTTCAGCCAGTGTCAGCTCTTAAAGGGGTTGTAAAGGTTTGTTTTAAATTTTCTAAATAGGTTCCTTTAAGCTAGTGCATTGTTGGTTCACTTACCTTTTCCTTAGATTTGCCTTCTAAATTATTTTTTTCTTTGTTTTCTTTGTCTGAATTTCTCACTTCCTGTTCCTCCTCAGTAAGCTGTTCTGGCTGACTCAACACCACTCGGATGATGGTGTGAAGTTTAGTGAGGAGAAACAGGAAGTGAGAAATTCAGACAAAGAAAAAAAACATTTAGAAGGTAAATCAAAGGAAAAGGTAAGTGAACCAACAATGCACTAGCTTAAAGGAACCTATTTAGAAAATAAAAAACAAACCTTTACAACCCCTTTAAGTAGCTGAGGGCGGGGCCACCCGTCACATGACCCCGTCCCCCTCTGACACAAGGGGAAACCCGGGCTTCCCCAGTGACATGTGGGTGACCCCACCCCCCTCTGATGCAATGGAAACCAGCGTTACATCAGAGGGGGGCGGGGTCACCCGCATGTTAATGGGGAAGCCCGGATTTCCCCTTGCGTCAGAGGTTTTTTTTTTAAATTTTTTTTTACATTTTCTTTGTGAAATGGTAGGGGTACAATGTACCCCTTACCAATTCACATAGGGGGGGGTTCTGGTGGTCCCCTTTGTTAAAGGAGTCTTCCAGATTCCGATAAGCCCCCCGCCCGCAGAGGGTTGTGGGGATGAGGCCCTTGTCCCCATCAACATGGGGGCATGGTGCTTTAAGGGGTCACAGACCCCCAAAGCATCCTCCCCATGTTGAGGGCATGTGGCCTGGTACGGTTCAGGAGGGGGGGCGCTCTCTCGTGCCCCCCTCTTTTCCTGTGGCCTGCCAGGTTGCCTGCTCGGATAAAGGGTCTGGTATAGATTTTTGGGGGAAACTCCACGCAATTTTTTTTTTATTTGGCGTGGAGTTCCCCTTAAAATCCATACCAGACCTGAAGGGTCTGGTATTGATATTTAGGGGGAACCCCACGTCATTTTTTTTTTTTAAATTTGACGAACAGGCAATGTTCGAGTCGAACATGAGTTTGACTCGAACTCGAAGCTCATCCCTACCTGTGAGATATCGCTGTGATCATTACAGTGAGTGCAATAATTCTTGCACTTGACCTCCTCTGTAACGCTAAACATGTAACCTGTCAAAAATGTTAAAGCGTCGCCTATGGAGATTTTTAAGTACTGTAGTTTGGAGCCATGCATGAGTGTGCGCAAGTTTAAAGTGTGACATGTTTGGTATCTATTTACTCAACGTAACATCATCTTTTATAGTTTTACCCCCAAAAATTATCTATTGTGTATTCTTTGATTAAACGTGTATTTTTTCCCAAAACAATTGTGTTTGAAAAAGTGCTGCGCAAATACCCTATGACATAAAAAATTGTAACGACTGCCTTTTTTTCCCCTAGGGTCTCTGCTAAAAAAATAGATATAATGTTTGAGGGTTCTGACTAACTTTCTAGCAAAAACAAAGTAGGATTTTTTAATACAGCTTACCTGTAAAATCCTTTTCTTGAGAGTACATCACAGGACACAGAGGCTTAGATAATTACTTAGTGGGTTAAATAGTCACCACATGTGATTGGACACTATAATCCCTCCCATATGGAGAGTACCTCAGTTTTTTATCAAAGCAATAAGTGTCCCAACGTATGATCCCGAAGAGGGGCGGGAGCCCTGTGTCCTCTGATGTACTCTCAAGAAAAGGATTTTACAGGTAAGCTGTTTTAAAAAATCCTACTTTCTTGATCATACATCACAGGACACAGAGGCTTAGATAATTACTTAGTGGGATGTCCCATAGCAATGCCCAAATTGAGGGGAGGGAGATACAGATCAGAAACAAAGACCGCCTTTGGACAAGAGGACCTACACTGCTGCCTGCAGTACACTGCGCCCGAAGGCGACATCCTCATGCCCTCTCACATCCACCTGGTAAAACGTAGTGAATGTATGGACCGAAGACCAAGTAGCAGCCTTGCAGATCTGAGCCATGGAGGCCTGATGATGCACTGCCCATGAAGCACTAACTGCCCTAGTCGAGTGCGCTTTAACTTGTAAAGGAGGAATCTTTCCTTTCGAAGCATAGGCCTAAATAATGACTTGCCGGATCCATCTTGAAATAGTGGATTTCGACACTACCTGGCCCTTCCTCGGGCCTTCTGGCAGAATAAATAGACCATCAGTCTTACGTATCTTAGCCGTAGCTTGCAGATAATTTTTTACCACTCTTACAACATCTAAAGAGTGTCGTTTCTCTTCTTCCCCAGACTGCGGATCTGAAAAAAAGGACGGTAGGACTATATCTTGATTCAGATGAAATCCTGAAACCACCTTCGGTAAAAAAGCTGGGTGAGGTCGCAACACCACCCTGTCTTTATGAACAATCAAATATGGCTCTTTGAATGAAAGAGCTGCCAACTCCGACACCCTCCTTGCTGAGGATATGGCTACAAGAAACACTAGTTTCTTTGTTAAAAAAATTAAAGAAGCATGGTGCAATGGTTCAAATGGCTGTTTCTGCAAAACAGACAAAACTGAATTTAAGTCCCATGGGCACACAGGAGGCCTAATAGGCTGATTTAAGCACAGCGCTCCCTGGATAAAGGCCCGGATCAATGAATGAGAGGCAAGTGGTCTCTAAAAAATACCCCGACAAGGCTGAGATCTGGCCCTGGATAGTACTCAAGGCCAGCTTCATTTCTACGCCTATCTGAAGAAAGGCCAGAATCCTGCTAATGGCATACTTTCTAGGATGCCACCTTCTGGATTCACACCAGGAAACATATGCCTTCCAGATTCTGTAGAAGATGAGCCTGGAGGCCGGCTTTCTGGCGTTAACCAGAGTGGTTAAGATTGGACCAGAGAACCCACGACTCTTCAATATGTTGGTCTCAACAGCCAAGCCGTCAAATTCAGACTTCGTAAGGCAAGATGGAATATTGGACCCTGTGAGAGCAGGTCTGAGCAGAGCGGAAGAACCCAGGGGTTCCCGTCTGCCATCTTTACGATCTCCGCATACCGGGATCGCCTGGGCCAAGCCGGGCGATCAGAATCACCGGCTTTCTTTCCCTCTTGACTCTCTGAGCCAACGGATCCCTTGTCCTTGACACAAAGTTGTCCAGTTTTGTGTTGAACCTGGAAGCCAACAAGTCTACATCTGGGGTGCCCCATTTCTGACATATGGTTTGAAATATGTTGGGGTGTAGAGACCATTCTCCCGGACTCAGTTGGTGGCGGCTTAGAAAATCCACTTGCCAATTTTCTACCCCTGGAATGAAGACCGCAGATAGGCAAGGAATATGCCCTTCTGCCCAAGAAAAAATGTGATTCACCTCTATTTGGGCATCCAGACTCCTGGTGCCTCCTTGGTGATTGATATAAGACACTGCTGTGGCATTGTCGGACTGTATCCAAACAGGACAACCCTGCAGTCTGTAAAACCAGACTCTAAGGGCCAAATGAACTGCCCGAATTTCCAGAATGTTGATGGGAAGGAGCCTTTTGGCTCTGGACCACTTTCCCTGAGTAGATGCATCTTCCAGAACTGCTCCCCAGCCTGTAAGGCTGGCGTCTGTGGTTATAATTTTACAAGTAACCGGAATAAAGGATCTTCCCTTTAACAGATTTTGGGGGAGCAACCACCAATTGAGGCTCTGGTGAACCTGTAGAGAAAGGATCATTGGAAGGTCCAAGGCCTGGATTCTTTTGTTCCAAGCGGACAGAATGCTGCCCTGCAGCGGCCTTGAGTGAAACTGGGCATAAGGAACAGCCTCGAATGAGGCTACCATCTTTCCCAATAACCTCACGCACAGACGGATGGAAGGTTTTGCCCTTGCTTTTATCACTCGGACCAAATCTTTTATGGCTTTGGCCTTAGGCCTGGGTAGGAATACCCTGCTTTGGGACGTGTCTATAATAATTCTCAAATATTTCAGCCTTCTTTGAGGCTTTAAGGAGGATTTTTCTAGATTGAGGACCCAGCCTAGGTACTCTAAATACTCCACTGTGCTGCGCACATTGCGATCTAGGCGTGTTACGGACTGATCTATGAGCAACAGATCGTCCAGATAGGCTGTTACTGCTGTGCCCCATACCCTCAGCTTTGCTAGAGGTGGGGCTAGTACCTTTGTAAATACCCGAGGTGCAGTAGCCAGACCAAATGGAAGGGCCATAAACTGGAAGTGGCGCTGATCTACCGCAAACCTTAAAAATTTTTGGTGAGCGGGAAATATTGGCACATGAAGATATGCATCTCTGATGTCTATTGATGCCAGGAATTTTCCTCCCTGAAGGGTGGAGACCACTGAACGGACAGACTCCATGCGGAAGGAGCAGATGTTCAGAAACCGATTAAAGTCTTTCAGATCTAGGATAGGTCTGACATCCCCGTTTGGTTTTGGAACTGTAAAGAGGTTTGAGTGTAACCCTGAGCCCTGATCTTCTGGGGCTACTTCTATGATTACCCCTTGGGCCAAAAGGCGTTCCAGGGCCAAAAGCAATGGCCCCTTTTTTCTGGATTCTTGGAAATCCTTGATTTCAGAAAATGGGGTGGAGGAAGTTCTCGGAATTCCAGCTTGTAGCCTAGAGATTCCATGGAGATGACCCACTTGTCCTGAACTTCTTGCCGCCAGGCGCCTGTGAATCTTAGCAGCCTTCCCCTCACCCGGCCGAGTGGGAGCGCCCCTTCATCGGGAAGTTTTGGGGTTTTGTTTGGAAGACCTAGAACCCAAAACTCTTTTCTGCCCTTGCTCTTGGCTCTGGGCTTTTCCCCTAGTATTGGACCGGGGAGGCTGTCGCCACTGCCTGGAAGATGAAGTTCCAGGGGCTGGAGAAAGAGAACGTTTAAATGAGGGATGTTTAGTCTTCTTTTTAACTGGTAACAGTGTAGACTTGCCTCCGGTAAGCTTTTCGATATATTTGTTCAAATCATCTCCAAATAGGCGTTCGCCGTAAAATGGGAACGCCGCCAAGTATCTTTTGCAAGAAACCTCAGCTTCCCAATGCTTCAGCCAAAGGGACCTGCGCATGTATACCAGCAGGAGATTCAGGCGGGATGCTTGCTGAACAGAGTCCATAATCGCATCAACCGCAAAACATATGGCCTTAGGAAGGTCCTCATGAACCTCAATTTCATCTGCAGGGAGGAGGTTAACCACCTGCTTCATTTGTTCCTTGAGGAACTAGCACATGCCAATTGCTGCAACTGCAGGCTGCACCACAGCACTGGCCATAGAGGAGGAGGCTTTAAGCAAAGATTCCAGCTTTTTATCAGTTGGATCCTTGAAACCCTGAGCATTGTCTACAGGACAGGTCAGGTTTTTGTTTACACAAGAAATAACCGCATCTATAGCTGGCACCCCCCATTTCTTGGTGAAACCTTCCTCCATAGGGTAAAGGAGGGAAAACTTCTTAGGAGGAGAAAACAGTTTATCTGGGTGAACCCAGTCATCATACATCAATTTCTCCAACAAGGGATGAGTTGGGAAGGTATACGCATCCTGTGGGGATTTCCGAGACCCCAAGGAGGAAACAGAGGACAAGACAGACTCAGCAGAGGGCCATTTGTATGTGGTACGCACCATCTCTGCATAATATTGCACCTGCATTTTGAGCACCTGAGAGGTAGAAGGAATCTTCTCATCCTCTGAATCCTCAGGCTGCACCTGATCCTCATCTCCAGATAGGGATTTTTTACCCTCAGAATGCTCATCTGATGAGAGAGCCAGAGCAGGTTTGCGATTAATGTAGCAATCCTTCCTTCTCAGCCATCCAAAGCAGCTTTCCTCATCCTCATTGACATATACAGGAGCTGCAATATTAGGAGAGGCTGTAAAGCCTGACAAGGGTACATGATCATCCTGTGAGGCTGCTACCAGTCTGTCAGGGTGGGATGGTAATCTGCAGGCATGTACAGAACCCTTAGCACTAGGCGGGGATCTCTTAGTGCCTTTTTTATTTGCCCCTGACCCCCTCTTACTGGGAGACATAGTCCTTAAGCTGCAAAGCAGAGGTACTCATACAAGTGCAATCACTGTTGTGCTAATAGTCTTACAATACACATATATTAGCTCACTGCACAACCTGATGCTGAGTAGGTGTCTTAGGTTTGCCTGGTCTGATCCACTGGGATGCTTACAGCCCACAGCTCTGTATCCACTCCGCTTACAGAAGGCTCAGGCGTGCTGGGCTTTTAAATACAAGCCTCCTGGCGCCTGCATACTGGAGAGCCGTGCACACGCACAGGCACAAGCAACCACGCCCCCCCTCTTTCCCCTGCTACCTGACAGTCAAAGCGCGCTCCCGGCGCGCGCACCGGCGGAGGCCACGGGCGAAGGGGGAGAGAAAAAACCACTGGGGACTTCGTGGGACCCCTCTTATGAGTATTGTGGCAGAGTCTGCAGCAGAGGAGGTGAGTGGTGTGCTTAGACAGACCGACTTCACTGAGCGTGTCCCTGGATGGCATGTAAGAGTATACCAGGTATGTAACTTACTCCCTCTGGTGGCGGAAACCAGTTAAGACAACCTACAAACAGAAGATACTTTTTTTTTAAATTATCTTCACTTACTTTATCTCCGCCGCAGGAAAGCTGCTAAATAGCAGATCCAGCCTTCACCCATCACGCCGGGTAGTGTTGTGCCAACCTTCAGGTTTATGGGTTCCTTCTTACAGGATCCTCTTACCTGGACCTGTAGAAGACTCTGCCAGATCTTTTCGTGCCACTGTTGTATTAGTACACCAAATCCTGTATCCCAGAGCCCAGACCTCCGAAGAGAGACATTACAGGCAAACCTCATTTCTTCTTTACACGAGGCCCCAGGTACCATCCATCTTAGGCGCTTAGTATTAGCCCGAGGTATGGATCCGGTTGTATAGTTCCTAGGTCTCCGCAGAAAACCATCAACAGAACTTTTCTTTTCAGCACATGTTCAACGTGACCAACCACCTTAGACACTGGCGAAAAAACTGAGGTACTCTCCATATGGGAGGGGTTATATAGAGGAGGAACTTGCCTTGTAATTAGGGTTGCCAGTGTCCAATCACCTGTGGTGACTATCTAACCCACTAAGTAATTATCTAAGCCTCTGTGTCCTGTGATGTATGATCAAGAAATTATGATTTTTACAAGTAGGAGAGAAATTCTATAAATGGCTTGGGTGGCAAGTGGTTAAACCTGCAAGTGCTGTTTTTGATCCCTACGTTTCCTTTACACTGGCTTAAAAATAACAAATGCAAAAATTTAGAGGCTGGATGAAAGGTTTGGAGTCGTATAACACTTTTCATAGTTAAATAATATTTTTTGTATACAGTTAGATAGATTGGACCAAAAAACAAGGTACAACTAAGCAAGAACGAGAGATAAAGAGACTTGATTCCAAATGAGGGACAGTTGGAAACTATTCTTAAAGGCAGACAATTGTGGAGACAAAACAATTTGTCCAAAAGAGGGGCAGATGAGAGCTATGGATTCTCCATACCAGTAATCTAGCAAATTCGAATCTACACTCCGCTTTATGGTCTTTCAGGTTTGAATTAGATCCTCCATTAATTCAGTTGGTAAACAGATTCTTTGTACAAACTCAATACTGGAGAGCCCAGAGATCTTTGTAAAAGCAAATATATATATATATATATATATATATATATACAGGTCCTTCTCAAAAAATTAGCATATTGTGATAAAGTTCATTATTTTCTGTAATGTACTGATAAACATTAGACTTTCATATATTTTAGATTCTTTACACACAACTGAAGTAGTTCAAGCCTTTTCTTGTTTTAATATTGATGATTTTGGCATACAGCTCATGACAACCCAAAATTCCTATCTCAAAAAATTAGCATATCATGAAAAGGTTCTCTAAATGAGCTATTAACCTAATCATCTGAATCAACTAATTAACTCTAAACACCTGCAAAAGATTCCTGAGGCTTTTAAAAACTCCCAGCCTGGTTCATTACTCAAAACCGCAATCATGGGTAAGACTGCTGACCTGACTGCTGTCCAGAAGGCCATCATTGACACCCTCAAGCAAGAGGGTAAGACACAGAAAGAAATTTCTGAACGAATAGGCTGTTCCCAGAGTGCTGTATCAAGGCACCTCAGTGGGAAGTCTGTGGGAAGGAAAAAGTGTGGCAGAAAACGCTGCACAACGAGAAGAGGTGACCGGACCCTGAAGAAGATTGTGGAGAAGGACCGATTCCAGACCTTGGAGGACCTGCGGAAGCAGTGGACTGAGTCTGGAGTAGAAACATCCAGAGCCACCGTGAACAGGCGTGTGCAGGAAATGGGCTACAGGTGCCGCATTCCCCAGGTCAAGCCACTTTTGAACCAGAAACAGCGGCAGAAGCGCCTGACCTGGGCTACAGAGAAGCAGCACTGGACTGTTGCTCAGTGGTCCAAAGTACTTTTTTCGGATGAAAGCAAATTTTGCATGTCATTCGGAAATCAAGGTGCCAGAGTCTGGAGGAAGACTGGGGAGAGGGAAATGCCAAAATGCCTGAAGTCCAGTGTCACGTACCCACAGTCAGTGATGGTCTGGGTGCCATGTCAGCTGCTGGTGTTGGTCCACTGTGTTTTATCAAGGGCAGGGTCAATGCAGCTAGCTATCAGGAGATTTTGGAGCACTTCATGCTTCCATCTGCTGAAAAGCTTTATGGAGATGAAGATTTCATTTTTCAGCACGACCTGGCACCTGCTCACAGTGCCAAAACCACTGGTAAATGGTTTACTGACCATGGTATTACTGTGCTCAATTGGCCTGCCAACTCTCCTGACCTAAACCCCATAGAGAATCTGTGGGATATTGGGAAGAGAAAGTTGAGAGACGCAAGACCCAACACTCTGGATGAGCTTAAGGCCGCTATCGAAGCATCCTGGGCCTCCATAACACCTCAGCAGTGCCACAGGCTGGTTGCCTCCATGCCACGCCGCATTGAAGCAGTCATTTCTGCAAAAGGATTCCCGACCAAGTATTGAGTGCATAACTGAACATAATTATTTGAAGGTTGACTTTTTTTGGATTAAAAACACTTTTCTTTTATTGGTCGGATGAAATATGCTAATTTTTTGAGATAGGATTTTTGGGTTTTCATGAGCTGTATGCCAAAATCATCAATATTAAAACAAGAAAAGGCTTGAACTACTTCAGTTGTGTGTAATGAATCTAAAATATATGAAAGTCTAATGTTTATCAGTACATTACAGAAAATAATGAACTTTATCACAATATGCTAATTTTTTGAGAAGGACCTGTATATATACAGTATATATAAAAAAGGGCAAGAAGATTTCTGACTGTACAGGCCAGACAAGGAGCAAACACTAGATGCTTATAAAAAAATTGTTTATTGAATAACAAATGTTAAAAAGAATCATGTAATATGCATGTATGTGAGTAAAGACAAGAGTAGTGCTGAAAGAGTTAGCTGCATCATATCAATGATATGATGGATGTCATTTATACTGTATGGTTATTATTTATTGATGCTCAGTGATCTTTTGAGGGAGACATCTTCCCGGCTAGATTTTTCTTGATGCTCCAGCGCCCACCCAAGGAGTTTTTGCGCAGGTGTAGCGCTGTGCTGAGGTGGGTCCTACACAATGAATGCATGACTGCAATAAATATTTGATATTTGTAATTGCTGTGTACATGTCCAAATACATTGTAAATTATGTTGTCTTTTCCTTAAATGAGTGCTGTATGGTTTTCATAAGCCCTGATAAAGCAAATATGGCGAAACCCGTTGGCCCATAAAGACCTATTGCATCAATACTCAATCTTTGTTATATGATCATATGCAGCTAACTCTTTCAGCACTACTCTTGTTTTTACTCACATACATGCATACTGCATGATCCTTTTTAACATTTGTTTTCCAATAAACAATATATTTTTATAAGCATCAGGTGTTTGCTCCTTGTCTGGCCTGTACAGTCCAAAATCTTCTTGCCCTGCCCTCTTTTTTTCTATACATTCCAGAGGGAGTACTCTGTTCCCTATGTAATTAAAAGAATTCAAGTAAGTTTTTAATTTACACATTACTAAGCCTACATGTCAGATTTTCCCCCTTAATGACTAGGCCATAGCACTGCGTCATTTTAACTGACAATTGCGCGTGCAACGCTGTAGCCAAACAAAATCCACAGCCTTTTTTTCCCCACAAATAGAGCTTTCTTTTGGTGGTATTTGATAACCTCTGCGGTTTTTTATTTTTTGTGCTTGAAACAAAACAAGAGCGACAATTAAAAAAAATAAATAAAAAAAAAATTAATTTCTTCATCTGTTTAGGTCAATGTGTATTCTTCTACATACTTTTGGTAAAAAAAATTACCATAAGCATACAATCAACCAATCATTGTGGTTTGCGCAAAAATTATAGCGTCTACAAAATAGGGAATATATTTATGGCATTTTTATGGCATTTTCATTTATTTTTTAATTTTTTTACTAGTAATGGCGGTGATATGCGATTTTTAGCGAGACTGCGACCTTGCGGTGGACAGATCGGACACGTTTGACACTTTTTTGGGACATTGACATTTATACAGCAATCAATGCTAAAAAAATGCACTGATTAATGTGTAAATGTCACTGATAGGGAAGGGGTTAACACTAGGGGGCGATCAAGGAGTTAAATATGTTCCCTGGGAGGTGTTTCTAACTGTGGGGGGAAGGGACTGACTGGAGGAGGAGAGAGATCGCTGTTCCTAATCACTGTCAGAACGGGGATCTGTCTTTTTACATTGACAGATCCCCATTCTGGCTCTCTTTCCCCCGATTGCGGGTGGCCGGTGGACTTTGGGGCCACCGGCCACGCGCATTGGGTCCCCCGCCATGCAGCGGGCGCGTGCAGCTATGGCTCTTAAAGGAGCCGATGTACAGCTACGGCGATTAGTGGGAAAGATCCAACCTGCCACAGTATAATGACGGCAGCTTGTCGGCAAGGGATTAAAGTATAAGTGTACCTATTCACAAATTCATCCTAACTGTCCTCCTCTCTATTCTACTCTTTACCTATCTCAGATCAGCACACAACCTCGTCCCGGATTTGTGGCACATAGCACTCCAATACTGTATATTGTATGGGCCGCTCCCTACAATATGAAGCTTTTAATCATAATCTCTAATTGAAAAGCCAACTATTTACAGGTTGATAGTGTAACGTAAAAGTAGGGACATTTTCCTAGTAGCTGACCTAAGTAGTAACCTGTAAAAGTAGTGTGATTGTAGAAATAGTTTAATTCTGTGGTATTAAAGATACAACATTTTCTTGAGTCAGTATTCAATAGTAGACAGATGTTCTGTTAGAATTTGAAAGGAAATAGCAGGTCTGTAGACTGGAATTGACACCTAGGTGCTAATAAAATCCCCCCATCCTTCTAGGCATAGATAGGGTAAATGAACTATGACATCACTGAGCCTCAAAGGAAAGTTCTAGTTATGCCATCTACAAGCCCAGCAGTAGAGAAGGATCATACACCCAGAAGGCCCCTGAACTGTTTCTTACCGATTAATTTATGTTAAAGATGAGAAAATTATGTATTTTATATCTCAAAAAACGAAAATATTAGTTGAAGAGAGATGAAAATAATTTCTTCTGATTATACACATGTTGGGGTTTCTGTATGTATAAAATTAACAGTGTAGCGAGGATAGAATCCAGGAGAATGGTTGTATGAAGCATACGTGCAACAGCCAAGTGGTGATTGGTCTTGTTGCAATCGGACTGGGGTGCTGGTGTTGAAAATTCTATCCCTGACCCAGCCATTAGAACCATTCATAGCCCTGTTCATTCTGGTGCCTTCAGAACATAGAACCATCCTTCGGGCTGAGGAGGAAGCACCTCCAGGTTTGATAGGCCAAGGGCTACAGTCCAGGCCACATCCATATCTCAATAAATTGAGGAGCGTGTGATTCCCATGAAGCGAGTTCTAAACTGGTGAATTGCCACTATTTCTGACATGCTCCTGTCATAGGATAAACCTCAGTAAAATGTATTTCTGTCTTTTATCCCTTTTTATTTTTATAGCTAATAGTCAAACTTTGTATGTCCTTTTGTTTTTTTGTATTCTTTGTAAATCCCTTCTTTGTACATATTTTATGCACTGCCCACCTTTGGGATATTTAATTATAAAATGAATAAGTGGTTTCTGTATACTAAGCTAGGATTTAGATCCCTAGAGAGATTGTTGCATTGTAGTGTCTATGTGCTCGGTCTAAGTTCCTTGTTAATCTGTATGCACTTGTACTGTGGGTTGGCAGATAGCATGCAGATTGTAAACTAGCAGATCTGCCAGGCAGAGATCTGTGTGTGTGTGTGTGTTTGTATGGTTACCCAGCAGACCAGTCACTGGAAAAACTGCTAGGTGGTGGCAAGCTACTGTGAGTTGTGTGTGGTTCTAGCTTGTAGGATAGCTTGAGGAATCCTAGAAGTGTGTGCTAAAGTGCTAGACTGCTCCCCAACAATTAGAGTGTACCAGATTGTATGTAAGATGTGTATCTGGCTGTGTGTGTTCAGCCAGCTTGATCGGAGTGGAGTCTCCCGCTAGTGGCGTCCAGAGGTAGTACGGGCTTTGAAAAGTGTATCACAGCCAGTTGTACTTGCTCAAAGTAAGCTCTCCCACATTCCCTCCTATGCTAGTCATGATCCTCACTGTATCCCCCTAACTAGACCAGAAAGCTCTGGAAATTAGTGGGCAGGAAAAGTCTAATCTGCAGCTAAATATTCATACAGCACTGGCCAATCCCTGGGGAGGGTCACCCAGATGGTAGCTGGGAACCTGTATAAATACATTGGGACAGAGAGCAGCTGGGTCTTTTTCCTTAGAAGGAGATCACAGCCTAAGTGAGGTTGCTTGACCCTTTAGGCCACCCTGCCTTGTGCCTGTGGGGTGTTGAGGCCTCAGGTGGGCTACCTTGAAGCCTCTTTTGCCGGAAACTGCAGAAAACTGCCTATGGGACTATAGTCTGTGGATCTATTCTGGTATCACAGGGAGAAGGTTTTGCAAGGATGTTGGAAGGATGCAACACATTTTCCAAGGACATTTGTGAGTACAGACTGGAGAGAGAGATCCTAGAGACTGTGGGCTGGGGCCATCCCTTGTGTGTTACAGTCAGCTCTGTGTGTAAAGGGGACATAGTATCCAGTGTCCTGAAGAGCCTAATCAATTGAATCCCAGTAAATGGACTTTGCTTGGACTTTCCACCAGAGGAAGATTAATCTTCTCAAGTTGCTACAGGCTCATAGTTCTACAGATAAGTGTCCTCCTATTTGCACATAATTTTGGAATATTCCACTCAATTCCCTAACCCCATCTAAGTTACCCAAAAACCAAAACACCAAAATGAATACCCCTGGACTGTTCTTTGAGCCAAACAGTGACTGTGCCTGGCTGTGGAGCAACTACTGAGGTGTCACATACCAGGCGTGAGGCCGAGATGCTGAGAGGGCTCCCCTTGCGGCTAAGTGCAGCGCTTCCCTCAAAGTGGTACAGGGAGAGCAGTGTCCAGAGAAGCATGGTTTACCGGTTACTGAGATGAGCTGGTCACCGTGATGTAGCAGGAGCAGGCTATATGAACTGTAAAGCTGGTGTGCTTGCGGAGTACCAAGTAAGCTTGACAGAGTAGCAACCGGAGACAGAAACGAGAGCCAGGCTGGGGGTCATTCGCGGTAAGATCAGTTCAGATTATGAGATTGGATAGCCGAGTCGATAAGCCAAGCCAAGGTCAGACACGGTGGAGCAGGCCAGAGAGAAGTCAGAAGTACAAGCCAAGTGTAAATCAGGAGATCAGGATCACAGTTCAGAGCAAGCTGGGCCAATAACAGAAGTTCAATCAGGATACATAGGACCACAGGATCAAGGAGAAGTTGAAGATAATCCAGCAATGAGAAGCTCCAGGAGCAGGCTTAAATTGACCAGGAAGTAAGTCATGTGATCTGGTCAGGTTACAAGGAGGAAGTACAGCCCACATTAGGCAGCCATGATTGTCTTGGGTGGAATTGCCATTCTTTGGCCATTTTCCTGACATAGGGAAAGGACTCCGGGCAATCTGCTAAGCAGTTCCGGGGGTGGGGGGGGGGGTAGCGCTATATATACTTACCATACTTTTTATTTTCTTAGGAAGGAGGTGGCATTTCTGCTGAAACGCGTTGGATTTATTTACACCTTGATTCAATAAGCATTTTCATTTGACCACTGAGTGTCATGAACTTTTGAACACCCGAGAATGACAAGAATGACACTACCAGAGTGGTGCCATAAATTGAGACTAGCTAGAATAGGCAGTAACCAATACACTGAATATAATCAGTTGACCTTTAAAAATGCTATAGTTTCTCTTTAGGATTATTAATTAATATTTAACAATGTGTAAGGCTGATACCGCGATGTGGCCTGTTATGCTTCGCATGTCATACTCCTTGACTTCAGGGCCTTTTACACCGATTTCAAGGTGAAAATATTCACAGAATCAGAATTATAATTATGTACACTATCCTTATGACTATACAGGATTAAAAATAAAAAACACATCACAATATAAACCATCATGCAAATGATCTGTCATCTTTCACAGCTCCGATGCATAAACAAGCTTAGTGTATTCTCGAGGTTGCACCTTACGTTTTTTCTCAGTCCGGCCCAATCCTCCTCACTCTCAGTCCATTGCCTTAAGTGTCAGCGTTCGCTCCATCCTATTACTTATCTACAGATTTTCTGAAATTATGAAATTTACATATACGAGGTGTTTAATTGGATGAACAGATGGCGTTTCATAAAACGATTCTTCATCTTCATCAGTGTTTTTTTTTTTATTTTGTATTTACAAAGAGAATATTTTTTTCTGCTGCGACAAAAAAAAAAAAACTTTAATAAGAAACCATCTATAACCAAAAAAATAAAAAATACAGTCGCGCTTTGATCAGCTTCTAAACAGCAGCATTTGGGGGATTGTATATAATATACATATGAAGGATTGGTGTGGAGGTTAGGAAGGAAGATGCAGTGAAATTAAAATGGAAAAGGAAAATTTGAATGTGAATATGAGGCTGTTGTATTATTCGCTTATCTATATGCCCTGCGTTTTCTCCCTTTGAAAGAGGACGCTGATTATGACAAGATATATAGACCCGCTCCTACACTTCTGCTGGTTTTTGCATGTATATACATATGCTTTGGCATGCGTGGACTAAGAGGCCGTTTCAAATATTCAGCATTTTGTGAGGGCTATGCTTAACATAATAGTGCTTGTATTAGGAGTGGCGCTTTGTGGAATACAGATGCGTCACCAATCATAGGAAACCATGGTGATACATTTCATGAGGGTCATTTACATATCAGGGTATTCAGGAATCTTAGCAGAGAATCTTCTACTGAGTTAATGTTTCAAAGAAATTCCTATGCACAAAAAAAAAGAAATCTGCAAACCCCAAATAAACCCAATGAGATGCACAGGAGCTATCTGATCTTGAGCTTCACATTTCCTTTGCCAGGCCTGTTTTAATTCAGCTAAACAGTATATCATATATGCAACCAAAGCAACATAAGTTATCATTATTCAGTTCTATAGCACCAACATTTTCCTATTGCTCTGTACACAGCCAAGACGTGTATTAAAGCTGGACTCCAGGTATGTTTTTTATTGCATAGTTACACTATATTACCAAAAGTATTGGGACTCCTGCCTTTACACACACATGAACTTTATTAGCATCCCAATCTTAAAGTGGATGTAAACCTTCCATACACCCAGTGAAGTGAACAGCCTCAGATGATACACAGGGATGAACCAAATCTCCCTACATAGGTTTTACATGTATATCTGCTGTCTTCACAATTCTATACTGTTTAGAAAGTTAAGATTGTGTTAGGAGATTGTCTCTTCCTGTTTAACACAGAGTGTGATGTCTGGGCATACAGCCAAGATAGCTGATTGGAGGAAAGGCACACACTCCCTCTCATCATAGGCAGAGACTTTCAGGGATGTTTTGTAATAGGGCCAGCTCCCTGCTAATCTATTTTAGCAACCTTCCCTGACAGAAGATTCAGGCTGTTTTTGTCTAAAGTGTAAGAGAATTTGTCAGGAGTTATCAGGCTGATAACAGAGGAACGGTTCAGGAGAGAGCTACAGGACTT
This sequence comes from Rana muscosa, assembly GCA_029206835.1. Classification (NCBI taxonomy): domain Eukaryota; kingdom Metazoa; phylum Chordata; class Amphibia; order Anura; family Ranidae; genus Rana; species Rana muscosa. Next base: position 202,824,582 of record CM055126.1, on the reverse strand, counting down.
AGCTCATTGAAGAGAGATAACAAAAGACTGCAGATATATGTGCCCAGTTTAAATGTAATGAATTGGGTTTACATCCACTTTAAGGCCTTTACACACGATACCAAAATCAGAAGTAAAATTTCACCCGACGAACGATCTGCCGATTTTCGAATCGTTAGTACGGTGCTTTCGATGGCCGATTCCCGCTCTTCGTCAGACAAAAGCTGGATGTGCAGACTATTAAATTTTTGTTGTACGTGTACTCAACGTCCAATTTTGGTTTAATTAGAACGTTTTTTGTCCGAAAAAAGTCATAAGAGCAAGACTACGCATGCTCAGAAAAGAAACTATTCAACACATTACGTCACTTCTAACGTTGTATTCTGTCGTATGAGAATTTTCGTATGGTGAGTAACCTCTTCACTTTCGACATGAGACTAGCATGCAACAAAAACAGACGTTCGGTTGTCCAAATCTAAGTGTGTGTACAAGGCTTTCTACGCATATGAACTTTACTGGCATCCCAGTCTTAGTCTGTAGGGTTCAATATTGAGTTGGCCCGCCCTTTGCAGCTATAACAGCTTCAACTCTTCTGGGAAGACTTTCCACAAGGTTTAGGAGTGTCTATGGGAATGTTCGACCATTCTTCCAGAAGCGTATTTGTGAGGTCAGGCGCTGATGTTGGATGAGAAGACCTGGCTTGCAGTCTCCACTCTAATTCATCCCAAAGGTGTTCTATCGGGTTGAGGTCAGGACTCTCTGCAGGCCAGTCAATTTCCTCCACCCCAAACTCACTCATCCATGTCTTTATGGACCTTGCTTTGTGTACTGGTGCACAGTCATGTTGGAACAGGAAGGGGCCATCCCCAAACTGTTCCCACAAAGTTGGAGGCATGAAATTGTCCAAAATGTCTTGGTATGCTGACACCTTAAAAGTTCCCTACACTGGAACTAAAGGGCCAAGCCCAACCCCTGAAGAGCAACCCACATCATAATCCCTCCTCCACCAATTGATTTGGACCAGTGCACAAAGCAAGGACCATAAAGACATGGATGAGCGAGTTTGCTTTTTGAATATTGCTTTTTGACAAACAGAAGTGCAAATAAAAAAAACAAAACAAAGAACTGTAAACTCTATTGTCTGTAATGCCATTGCACATATTACCTGAATCTATTACCAACATTAAATATTAAGAAAAAGAATAAGAAAAGCCTTTTTCTTAATGTATTTTCTTTCAGCAGCTTAGTAGATGCCGCCTACTTATTCTTATGTGGTAGTGCAGTGTTCATTTTGACATCAAATTTCGATTTAGTTTTAGTCATAGTCTTTTGACTAAAATGCCATTTTAGTTGTATTTTAGTCATCCAAATTGTTTTAGTCGTATTTTAGTCTACTAAAATAATATTTTCGTTGACAAAATTAATACTGTTCCTGTTAAAATGCCATGCAACCATCGCTGTATTGTCGATGGAAAGTGGCAGCAAAAAAGTTCCAGGGGATCAGTAGCACTGAGATACCACAAAGATTGAAAATAGGTGAAAACAAGTATTTAAATGAAAAAAAATAATTTATATGATACACAGTGCTTTAGCAAATTAAATGCCATTCATTTATGATTTACATCTATTTGAATTCATTTTCAGAGACTTTCAAAGTCATGCAAAAATCGAAATATATAGTTTTAATTATAACTATGCAGGCTTACTTATGAAAGATATAGGTTTGCCCTTCGTTTATCTTTACTACCGTAAATTGGAAATATAAGATGTCCATATGTAAAGGGTGCATAATTGAACTATACATTCACATTAGATTCAGAGCTCATAACCCTTTTCACTCTGTGTCTGTTTTGCCGACATGCACATTGTCATTCCAATTTCCCAGGTACGGACTTTTCATTCACTGTCTTCTGTTCTCTCCATAAGACGTTCAGTGGTAAAGGGATGACTGTAGCACGAGAAGCTGATCACTGAACTGTGAAGCCTTCATTAGCCATCCCTTGTCCTGTAAACAAAATCTCCTGACTGTGAAAAGGGAAGTGGGTATCATTGAAAAATACATTTCTATGACATCAAACATTTGGTGCTATATAGTACAATTGTTGGCTTGAAGCAATGGGGGTTATTTACTAAAGGAAAATCCACTTTGCTCTACAAGTGCAAACTACAAGTGCAAAATGCACTTGAAATTGAACTGAAAGTGCACTTGGAAGTGCAGTCGCTGTAGATTCGAAGGGGACATGCTAGGAAAATAAAAAACAGCATTTTAGCTTGTACCTGATTGGATGATAAAATCAGCAGAGCTTCCCCTCATTTCAGATCTACCCCTCAGATTTACAGCGTCTGCACTTCCAAGTGCACTTTCAGTGCAATTTCAAGTGCACTTTGCACTTGTAGTTTGCACTTGTAGTGCAAAGTGGATTTGCCTTTCATAAATAACCCCCAATGTATCTTAAAGCCCAACTCCAGGCAACTAAAAAATGATCCCTTGTGGTTGGGCTTTGCCTATATTGCAAGGGTTATTTGCTGATTTAGGTCTAGGGAAACAATAAAACATTTTACTTGCCTGATCCTGATCCCCACAGCATCTACTCCCCCACACTCTAGTAGACTAGAGTCCAGATGTCATCAAGACCAATACAGGGACCATAGGAGATTTACTTGCCTGATCCTCCTCTCCTCCCCACTGCTAGACTGATCCCCACAGCATCTACTCTCCCACCCTCTAGTAGACTAGGGTCCTGACGTCATCAAGACCAATACAGGGACCATAGGAGATTTACTTGCCTGATCCTCCTCTCCTCCCCACTGCTAGACTGATACCCACAGCATCTACTCTCCCACACTCTAGTAGACTAGGGTCCTGATGTCATCAAGACCAATACAGGGACCATAGGAGATTTACTTGCCTGATCTTCCTCTCCTCACCACTGCTAGACTGATCCCCACAGCATCTACTCTCCCACCCTCTAGTAGACTAGGGTCCTGACGTCATCAAGACCAATACAGGGACCATAGGAGATTTACTTGCCTGATCCTCCTCTCCTCCCCACTGCTAGACTGATACCCACAGCATCTACTCTCCCACACTCTAGTAGACTAGGGTCCTGACGTCATCAAGACCAATACAGGGACCATAGGAGATTTACTTGCCTGATCTTTCTCTCCTCCCCACTGCTAGACTGATCCCCACAGCATCTACTCTCCCACCCTCTAGTAGACTAGGGTCCTGACGTCATTAAGACCAATACAGGGACCATAGGAGATTTACTTGCCTGATCTTCCTCTCCTCCCCACTGCTAGACTGATACCCACAGCATCTACTCTCCCACACTCTAGTAGACTAGGGTCCTGACGTCATCAAGACCAATACAGGGACCATAGGAGATTTACTTGCCTGATCTTCCTCTCCTCCCCACTGCTAGACTGATCCCCACAGCATCTACTCTCCCACACTCTAGTAGACTAGGGTCCTGACGTCATCAAGGCCAATACAGGGACCATAGGAGATTTACTTGCCTGATCTTCCTCTCCTCCACACTGCTAGACTGATCCCCCTAGCATCTACTCTCCCACCCTCTAGTAGACTAGGGTCCTGACGTCATCAAGACCAATACAGGGACCATAGGAGATTTACTTGCCTGATCCTCCTCTCCTCCCCACTGCTAGACTGATCCCCACAGCATCTACTCCCCCACGCTCTAGCAGACTATTGTCCTGATGTCATCCAGACCAATGCAGGGACCATAGGATGTGTTGATGCCGAGGCCCAGTCCACCACCGGAGTGTGAGGGTGTATCACCTGCCAGGGGAGTGAAGGCTCAGGTAAGAAAAAAATGTTTTTCATCTTCTCCAGACAAAACAAGCAACTTACCATTGTATTGTGGGCATAGCCCCACTGCAAGGGATACTTTTACATTTACAGTGGGAATAGAAAATAATCACCCCCCTTTAAAATCACATTTTGTTGCTTTGCAGCCTGAAATGAAGACAGACACAGTTTTTCTCAAACGCACCGTAGTTATAGTACATAGACACCTATACCGAGCGCTCATGGGCAAGAAGTACACAAATGAATATAAAGAATTTAGCCAAAATTAAAATTGAAGTAGTTGCAGCTGCTGCTAAAATTTCACTCACTGGTTGTAAGTAATTCTAGACAAATTCATACACTTTAAGCAGTGCTTAATTAGTGAGCAACCACTAATAATTGACACCCTCAGACAAAGTCATGATGATGAAACGCGGCAGTGCGGGACCATACGATGACCAATAGTGATGTCAGCACTGCTGCCAGGGGTAACGAGCACCGCCGACGAATGACTACAGTGCAGGGCGAGATACTGAGGCTGGCTTCCGTGGGTATTTTGACAAGTTGATGTGTTTGACTGCTTATCGTATTTCCATGCTTGTTAGTGTTTTTTTAAATGGGGGGATGGTCTTTCTCCATAAGTTTATATGAATGATTACGCTATAGAATTGTGCTTTATTTTTTGGGCGAGTGTGATAGCTTGAGATGTAAACACCCGGAAGAGAGAAGGACCTACCCATGGAGAGTCTCCAGAGTGTTATCTATTGTTCATGCTTCATACTTACCTTGATCTGTTGTTGATTTCAAAGGGAGCAGGACTCACTTGTGGCGGTGTTGGTGACGGTCATCACTCATTTCATCAGAGTCCTTTGTCTCTGGATGACACTCAAATAGAGACTCACTTTATTCATGCACGATGGACTGTGTGTCCCTTGGATTGCCGTTAAATTGTTATGTGTAGTGTGGCTTTATCTCACAATGCTATAGCTAATGTAACTTGGAGTACAGAATCACTGAGTTGGAAAAAGGATCACCCCCTTGTTGAACCACATTTTGCTTCAATTACAGCTTTTATTTATTTTAATTATCTGTTGGGATATATCTTTACTAAATTTAAAAAGAAAAAGGGAGGGTGGTGCCAACTGAGTGTATTATTGACATAGGTTTAATAGCATAAGGTGAAGAAACACTTACAGGGTGAAGGGTTAAAAATGGTGCTCATGGTAAAGTAGTCAGCCCGGGATGTAATGCCATCCTACAGACTCCACGGCTGGGTCCTGGTTGGTAGCAATGGATGATGGGGGACCGCAGCTCTCTGCAGCTTCAGGAACTTCACGAACGCACGCTGACCAGCGTTGGACGCTCAAATTACATTAATGGAGGATCTGGAGGATCGGAAGTCAGGGCTGTACCATCAAGGCTATGTAGAGCTGTGAGCTCCGAGCGCTATTTCAATAATATACACTCAGTTGGCGCCTCCTCCCTTTTTCTTTTCATGTCTTTCAGAGTTGGACACACTCTTAGGATGGCTGCCACTGTCACCTTTATAATTCCCTAAATTTTATTGTGACTCCTTTCCATAGACTCATTGGACTGAGTTTCTTTCCTAATTACACTATATTCCCCAGAGACTAGCTTTACAATCGGACACACAAGCTCTATGCGCTAGATTTTTACGGTCTCACGTTTTTTACGTTTTTAAGTTTTTTCCTTCTCTACTAACTTTGCACATGTAGACTTTGCAATATTTGTCCACTCTTCTTTGCAGAACTGCTCAACTTCAATTAAATTTAAACTGCTTGTGGACTGCAGTCTTCAAGTCATTCCACAGATTTTTAATGGGGTTTAAGTCTGGGTTCTGACTAGGCCATGCAAGGACATTCACCCTTTTCTCCAACCACTGTGTGGTCATTTTTGCTGTGTGCTTTGGGTCATTGTTATGTTGGGAGGTAAACCTTCTTCCCATTGACAACTTTCTGGCAGTGGGCAGCAGATTTTCCTCAAGAATTTGATATATTTGCTCCATCCGTTTCATCTTATATCCTGACAAGCGCCCCAGTCCCTGCTGCAGAGAAACACACCCATAACAGGATATTACCACCTCCATGCTTTACTGTAGTAATGGTGTTATTTGGATGGTGAGCTCTTTTGGATTTTCGCAAGACATATCGTTTGGTGTTGAGGCCAAATAATTAAATATTAGTCTCATCTGACCATAACACCTTTTTCTATGTGGCCTCAGAATCTTCAAGGTGCGTTTAAGGTGATCAGATGAGACTAAAATTGAACTATTTGGTCTCAACACCAAACGATATGCCTGGCGGAAATTAAATACAACTCACCATCCAAATAACACTATTCCTACAGTAAAGCATGGAGATTGTTATGGGGTGTTTCTCTGCAGCAGAGTTAGTAGAGACAAATTTCAACAGACTAAAGCAAAAGGTGGTTCAACAAAATGCTGACATAAGGGGGGTGATACTTTTTCCAACTGATTCTGTTTTTGAATTATTATTTTTTTCTGACATGTTGGTGTTATATCTTTCACTTGGATGTTATAAGTTGCACTGCGTAAATACAGCTGGATATAAAACAAAAACTGTGTCTATCTTCATTTCAGGGGGCAAAGCAACAAAATGTGATTTTTTTAAAGGGGGGGGGGGGGTGATTCTTTTCTAAACCCGCTGTACATGGTTTGGCTTTAAAGAGATTCTGTCACTTTGCCCTTTCAGCCTACCCTCTTATATATCTTTCTCACACCTCCCCATTGCTCCTCTGTGCTGCAGTCCTAAAGCCTGGTACGAGATTATCAGACGAATGATCGCCTAGTTCCGTTTTATTTTTTTACATGCTAGTCTCGTATCATATCGAAAATGAAGAGATTACTAAAGTTACGAAAATTCTCGTCTTACAGAATAAAAAACTTGTGTACTGTATTGTAATTGTATAGTATTTTTGGATTTACAAAATAAAAGTAAAAATACAGCGCTGACACCCTAAATATATACAGCAGCCAGCAAAGTAAAAGACAAATTTGAGCAGATAATTATACAAATATGTGCAGCGCTAATGTGAAAAAGTCTCTGTATGGCTACAAGACAATATAAGTGACAAAAAAAACAATATACCAAAAAGACTCTTATGCCGCGTACACACGATCGGACATTCCGACAACAAAACCGTGGATTTTTTTCCGACGGACGCTCAAACTTGTCTTGCATACACACGGTCACACAAATGGTGTCGGAAATTGCGAACGTCAAGAACGCAGTGACCTACAATACAACGACGAGCCGAGAAAAATTAAGTTCAATGATTCCGAGCATGCGTCAAATTGATTTAGAGAATGCGTAAAATCTTTGTGCATTGAATTGTGAACACACAGTCGGAATTTCCGACAACAGCTTTTGTTGTTGGAAAATTTGAGAACCAACTCTCAAATTTTTGTTGATGGAAATTCTGACAGCCTACACACGGTCGGAATTTCACGACCAAAAGCTCCCATCGAACATTTGTTGTCGGAAATTCTGAGCGTGTGTATGCGGCATTATTCTTATAAAGTGACATAAATAAACATTTCACATTGATAATGAATGAACAAAAAAATGTGACCAATGAATGTGTCCATATAAAAATGATGATACTTAGGAGTGACGGAAAAAACAGTCCACAAAGTGAAAAATAAATTGAAAACTAAATTGATACAGACAAGGAGGTTTAGTACTTATGGCATCAGTAAATCTTAGGAATCACGTGAATATAGCAGACAGCCACCACCAACTTTGAGAAGGCTTACCGGAACTTATTGATCCCAATTGATGTCTTTGTGGACGAAACGCTTTGGGAAGAGCCTAGCTGATGCCATTGCGTTAAACATACTGCTATATACTCCTACAAGTGCTTTTATATTCATCCAAATGTGAGTGTTCCTACTAGGCTTGTGCAATTCGTTTCGTAACGAATTGAAATTCGTCCGAATTTAGCAACTTTCGGACATTCGGAAGCATTCGAATTTCCGAACAAAGCAATTACGAATAAGACCGAATCCGAAATAAATTATACCGCAAATAGCGAATGCCCGAATGTCTTCGGCATAATTCGTTATGAAAAAGTTACGAATGTACGAATCCATACGAAGCACAATAACACTCACTCTGCTCTGCTCTCTGCTTCTCCCACACCGTGCTGAACTCCCTCTCAAAATGGTGTACAGGGGCGGAGGTTATAGCCGCATGTAAAAAACGAAAGTAAAATACGAGATTTCGAATCCATTCGAAGCACAATAACACTCACTCTGCTCTGCTCTCTGCTTCTCCCTCACCGTGCTGAACCCTCTCAAAATGGTGTACAGGGGCGGAGCCTATAGCCGCATGTTAAAAACGAAAGTAAAATACGAGATTTCGAATCGTTACAAATAACCGCAATGTATTTAGAAAAGTACAAATCCATTCGAAGCACATTAGGCATAATAGGCAGCGTCGTTGTGAGAGAGACACGGAAAATTACGAATCAACGAACCCAAAAAAAGTTACGAAAGTAGGAGTTGTGTCCAGAATCAACGAAAAACAACGTACTCTACCGAAAGTACGAACCCAAAAAAAGTTACGAAAGTAGGAGTTGTGTCCAGAATCAACGAAAAACAACGTACTCTACCGAAAGTACGAATTATAAAGCAACAAAAAATTCAACGAAAAATGTCGCTTGCAAAAATACGAATGAGTCCGAACACGAAAAATCCCGTCTAGCAAAATTACGAATGATTACGAATCAACAGGACCGGAAAGAAACGAACCGAAACGGAACGAATTTTTCCGTTGTGCACAAGTCTAGTTCCTACTAATTATAATAAATTCCTTTTTACGCCTACGGTTTTACATTATGTGGAGCATTTGTTTAATTTTTGGTTATACTGTGTGAATATGTGGGGAAGATTAAGTCCACCCTTTGCTTGAGACTCCAGACTATCGGGTCATTACCACTTCAAGCCATCCGAGTGACTGAGGGATCATCCCCCATTCTGGCCAGAAGTTAAAGGCGCAGAGGTTCCATCCCACTGGTGTTTATACACCACAAGCCTTGGTGACTCTTTGGGCATATGCCTTACTGAGTCCATAAGTTCCGGTAAGTCTTTTAAAAGTTGGTGGTGGCTTCTATATTCCTTAAGCCCCATACACACGGTCAGACTTCCATCAGACTTTTCCTTGGATTTTTGTCCGAACGGAGTTGGCCGGGCACACCCATAGCATACACACCACAGGACTTTTCTGCAAACTTTCCCAAAACTTTTTGCAACATCACATGGTTTTTCTGCTCTTTTCTGCTCTTTACCGCCACCCTTTGGTCAACTTCTGCTATTGTTGGTTGATTTTAACATTGGTTGTTTTGTCCATCGGACAAAAGTCCTATGGTTTTCTGTACACACAGTAGGACTTTGCTCCATAGGACTTTTGTTGGGCAACAGTTTGTCCGTTCGCAGACCCAACTTTTGTCCGATGAAAACAAAACCATACTCAAAAAAGTTTGTCCGATGGAGCATACACACGGTCGGATTGTTGGTCCAACTTGCTTAAAACTAAGTTTGTTGGGCAAAAGTCCGACCGTGTGTACGGGGCTTAAGTTTGTTGGGCAAAAGTCCGACCGTGTGTATGGGGCTTAAAGCCCCGTACACACGGTCAGACTTTTGCCCAACAAACTTCGTTTTAAGCAAGTTGGACCAACAATCTGACCGTGTGTATGCTCTATCGGACAAACTTTTTTGAGTATGGTTTTGTTTTCATCGGACAAAAGTTGGGTCTGCGAACAGGCAAACTTTTGCCCAACAAAAGTCCTATGGAGCAAAGTCCTACTGTGTGTACAGAAAACCATAGGACTTTAGTCCGATGGACAAAACAACTAATGTTAAAATCAACCAACAATAGCAGAAGTTGACCAAAGGGTGGCAGTAAAGATCAGAAAAGAGCAGAAAAAACACATGATGTTGTAAGAAGTTTTAAGAAAGTTTGCAGAAAAGTCAGAGCGTGTGTATGCTATGGGTGTTCCCAACCAACTCCGTTCGGACAAAAAACCACGGAAAAGTCCGATGGAAGTCCGACCGTGTGTACGAGGCTTAAGATTTACTGATGCCATAAGGACTAAACCTCCTTGTCTGGATCAATTTAGTTTTCAATTTATTTTTCACTTTGTGGACTGTTTTTTCCGTCACTCCTAAGTATCATCATTTTTATATGGACACATTCACTGGTCACATTTTTTTGTTCATTCATTATAAATGTGAAATGTTCATTTATGTCACTTTATAAGAATAAAGCCTCGTACACACGGCCGAGAATCTCGTCGTTAAAAACATGTCGTTTTTTACGACGAGATCCTTGGACAAGAAACTTGTCCCGGCCGAGTGTACACACGCTCATTTCAAAGAACCCGCGGTTCTTTGAATGGAGCGTACGCGGTGACGTCATCGAATATGACGAGCATGCGCTCGTCACATTCGATGCCGTCGCCGCCATCTTGGTTCACCCTACCTATGCCTAGGAAGCTACCGCGCATGCGTCAAAGTCATTTCGAGCATGCGCGGGCTTCCCGGCGAACAGGTAAGTGTACACACACACAATTTTCTCGTCGAGAAACAGGCTGACGAGAATCTCGACGAGAAAATAGAGAGCAGGTTCTCTATTTTCTCGTCGAGATTCTTGTCGCTTTTCTTGACGAGAAACCATACACACGAACGAATTTCTCGGCAAGAAATCTCTGCCAGCAAGTTTCTTGCTGGTTCTTGCCGAGAAACTCGGTCGTGTGTACGAGGCTTGAGAGTCTTTATGGTATATTGTTTTTATTGTCACTTATATTGTCTTGTAGCCATACAGAGACTTTTTTACATTAGCGCTGCACATAGTTGTATAGTATGTTTGGACGAAAACTGTACTGATTAAACTCGCATGATCGTGCCTGTCCCATCAGGTAATTTTGCACGACCTGTCCTGATCTTTTATTGGCCAGAATAAATCATTTATTCTGTGAAACAAAAGAAGTTAACCACTTCCCGACCGCCGCACGCCGATATACGTCGGCAGAATGGCACGGACAGGCAAATGGGCGTACCTGTACGTCCCTTTGAATTTGCCGCGTGCGCCCGCCGCGTGCCTCTGGAGTGTGCTCGCGGGTCCCGGGAAATTGATGTTCGCCGGCGGCCCGCGATTGCAAGGCATTTCCCTGTCCTGCCTAGTGACAGGACAGTGATCTATTGCTTCCTGTCATTGGGAGCAGTGATCACTGTCATGGTACTGGTAGCCCAGCCCCCCCCACAGTTAGAATAACTCCCTAGGACACACTTAACCCCTTCATTGCCCCCTAGTGGTTAACCCCTTCCCTGCCAGTGTCATTTACACAGTAATCAGTGCATTTTTATAGCACGGAATGCTGTATAAATGACAATGGTCCCAAAAATGTGTCAAAAGTGTCCGATGTGTCCGCAATAATGTTGCAGTCACAATAAAAACCGCAGATCGCCGACATTACTAGTAAAAAAAAATGAATAAAACTATCCCCTATTTTGTAGACACTATAACTTTTGCGCAAAAAAATCAATATACGCTTATTGCGATTTTTTTACCAAAAATATGTAGAATACATATCGGCCAAAACTGAGGAAAAAAAAAAATGTTATATATTTTTTGGGGATATTTATTATAGCAAAAAGTAAAAAATATTGCTTTTTTTTCAAAATTTACACTTCTTTTGTTTATAGCGCAAAAAATTAAAATCGCAGAGGTAATCGAATACCACCAAAATAAAGCGCTATTTGTGGGAAAAAAAGGACGTCAATTTTATTAGGGTGCAACGTTGCAAGACCGCGCAATTGTCAGTTAAAGCGCCGCAGTGCTGAATCGCAAAAAGCGCTCTGTCAGGAAGGGGGTAAATTCTTCCGGGGCTGAAGTGGTTAAAGTGGAGTTCCAACCGAAATATAACTTTTAGGATAAAAATACCCCTAGAATACTCATGCCTCGTGCAATGTAGCAAAGGTATGCTGTAAACTATGCCCATTTTTTTACTTGTGCAGCATCGTTTTTTTACTTTGTGAAGTTCCTGCACAGTGCGGCCATCTCCAGTGTGGGCATCTGGCACAACAATCCTTCTTCCTGGATTCTGTGCATGCTGGCTACCCAGCATGCACTTGCCGATCTCGCGCTTGTGCAGTGCGGTGCATACTTGGTCAGCTTGACATGGCACAGCTCCATTTTTCCCCCCTCTGCCTCCATGAAAGCTTATCTTCTGTAAAATGGTGGCCCGTGGAATCAAATCACCAGTGCCGGCCCCAGAACTCTATCTAGCGGCAGCTCTGGCGACACCAGGACAAAACCAATTTCCCATGATTTTTCCCAGGACACGGTAAGAACAGGACAAGGGTCGGTATACTGGGAATGTCCCAGGAACACGATTCTGTGCCCACCGCTGTGAGTACCGGATGTAAAGGGAGCATATCTATGCTGCAAACAATTGTAGCAAACATCCAAAGTGTCCCGAAAGCCACACATTAAGACAGACCCACTGTGTAGTGCTGAGTGTCAGTCTCAGCCTGGACCCCACCAGGTCACGCCCAACATGTTTCGCTCTGCCCCTGACGTTTAATCATGGGGATCCCCATGATTGTGCAAAATCTAGTGCAGATGTGAATTGTAGCCAATCAGCTTCTAACTTCAGCTTGTTCAATTAAGGTTTGGCAAAAAAAAAGGGGTGCAGACAGCAATGAAACCATAAAAAGGGTTTTTATGCGTCTTTACTCTGCTGTATCTAGAACTAAACAAAAGTTTTGGCTATAGTTGGAAGTCAAGAAAGGATAATATATTTAAAATAGAACAGCTGGTAGCAACTGCCGTCGGGGGCAGAGCTGACCCAAAGTCAGCAATGTTAGCTGCTTTCCCTTTCATTGCACCAATGAAAGCATCTTCATCCTATTATTATTACCTAGAAGAGTCTTCAAAGGTGAAAAATGTATTACATTGTGTTCGACGTCTACTTATATCGCAGTTTGGTGTTTGGAGGCAAAGTTACTTTAATTGGCTATGCAGATGAAGGTGTGCATAAGTCCAGGTAGCCTTCTTCACCAACTGTGCACTTTTCATGCACATCTCTAAAAAGTCATCAAGGTCACTACCCTTGATCAATCAACGGATCATACTTTAAGGTGTTTCTAATTAACACTTAATGAGGCAATTAGCCAAGCATGAATATCACTAAGGCAACAGCCGTACCTGTTAATGACCCCAAATACCTTACCTCTATTTCCCTTCAAGGATCCATATTAATGAGCCAAGGTTAGTAGGGCGATAATGTATATACTTATATTGGGAACGTTCATGCGTGACTGTAGATCAGTGTATACTGTACACTGGTTATTATTTATGAACGGCCATAACACAAGAGAATGTGTAATTAAAATGATTGCTTTAACATTTAGACTAGTATTTGTAAAATAAAAGTTAAATAATGACAATAGAGGTTAACTTACCTAACAGTCTACTCACAGATCCCAGTACACTCTTAAAGCTGGCTAGTTCCTGCTGAATTTCCATCCATCTATGGGCAGGCTGGTTGTACTGAAAGGGGTTGTAATGGCAGAAGGTTTTTTATCTTAATGCATTCTATGCATTAAGATAAAAAACCTTCAGTGTGCAGCCCCCCTAATACTTACATGAGCCCCATCTCGTCCCAGCAATGTTACACTAAAGACCTGGCTGTCTGGGACTTTCCCACCTCATTGGCTAAGACAGCAGCAAAGCGCTATTGGCTCCCGCTGCTGTTAATCAAAGTCAGTGAGCCAATGAGGAGAGAGAGAGGAGCTGGCCGCGGCTGTGTCTGAATAGACACAGGGAGCTGCGGCTCAGCTCAGGTGCCCCCATAGCAAGCTGCTTGCTGTGGGGGCACTCAACAGCAGGGAGGGGCCAGGAGCGCCGAAGAGGGACCCGAGAAGAAGAGGATCGGGGCCACTCTATGCAAAATCATTTCACAGAGCAGGTGTGTATAACATGTTTGCTATTTTTATTTAAAAAAAAATCCGATTTTATTATCACTTGAAGTCAATCTATTGATGAACTTTAGTACAACTCGCTTGTAAGATTTTCTTTCGCGCAATCACTGATGGTGGTTATAACTACCGGCAGTGATCGTTGTATTCGGATGAAACCTCCCACTCTCAGAATACAATAGTGCAGTGGGAGGGATTCCCCCATCAACACTGACTATGTTGATGAGGGAATCAAGCAATATTCTTTCCTTCAACTTGTTGTTGAAAAAAATAAGATTTCATAACCTATGGCCAGCCTAAAGCCCTGTACACACGATCGGATATCCTATGGATTCTAAACCAATGTTTTTTTCCATCGGAAATCCGATGAAACTGTCTTCCATCAGTCTTGCCCACACACCATCAGTCAAAAAACCGACCATTTCAAAGGCGGTGACGTAAAACACTCCGATGAGCCGAGAAAAATTAAGTTCAATGCTTCTGAGCATGCGTCGACTTGATTCTGAGCATGCGTGGGTTTTTTATCCGATGGAGTTCCCCACAGACGATAGTAATTTGCTATCAGTTTTTTAACCATTGGATAAATTTAAAACATGTTCTATTTTTAAATGGAAAAAAGACCGATGGGGCCCATACACGATCGGCTTGTCCAATGAAAACAGTCCATCGGACTGTTTTCATCGGTAAAACCTATCGTGTGTACACGGCTTAAGGCTTCCGTGCATTAATGCATGCTATGCATGAAGGTGAAAAACTTCTGACACTGACTGCCCCCCCCCCCGTTTTACTCACCTGAGCCCGTTCATTCCCTCGGCGAAGAAACGCTTTACCTCTCTACCTAGGGTTCTCGGCTCTTGATTGATAGCAGCGCAGCCATTGGCTCCCGCTGCTGTCAATCAAATTCAATGACGCGGGCGCCAGGGGGCGGGGGCGGGGCCGAGTCCAGCATTCTGTATATATGAACAGAAAAAACACATATACACAATAAATAATATATATATATATATATATATATATATATATATATATATAAGCAGCGCTAATTAAGTGCAAGCTGTGGGGGAGGGGAAACAGTTTCAGACAGGAGTGAATCTTAAGGTAAAAAACACACAGTATCTCATGGATAAGTCTGTAATAGGAGGTGATGAGAAAAAGCAATCTTCTTAATAGAGCCGCAATGCTCTCATTCTGCCACCAACACCACCACTCGTGAAGAGAGGAAAACTGGGGGGCCGTGAGACCTCCCCTATGATAGAACTCTTACCAGACGGCGCTGGATCAAAGGCAAAAACAAAGTGGCTACAGATCTCCTCCTCTCTCAGATAGCGGATATCATCAGACGGGATGCTCACATGTGTGTAAGAAAGAAGATCCACAATAGTGTAACTCCACAAAAACACAAGTTTATTGGTCCCCAATAACTCCCATAAAAACCGCACTTACAATATATAAAAAATCATAATACATTACTCGATCATGGACGTTGCTGGAACCGCGAGATGTCAGAGCTGTGTCTCCGTCCTAACTTCCCTGCGTTCCCTGCTCCGTTCAGCTGACGTACGTGTGCGACGACCAGCGTCGTGACGTCACTATGATATGCAGTCACGGTATCTAACCCAGACGCGTTTGTATATATGGACGCAAGTGCTGGACTCGGGAGAGCACCCGCAAGGTAACCCCCTGGGAGAGCGATTTTCCTAGGGGGTTATACAATGCGTGCGGAGCTGATAGTGCCGTTGTTGGGGGACCCCAGAATAGGAGGATCGGGGCCACACTGTGCAAAACGAACTGCACAGTGGAGGTAAGTATGATATGTTTATTATTTAAAAACAAAAACAAAAAAACAAGGGTTTTAAAATATGCCTCTATATGTCTTAATGTGCATGGACACATATGATAACATTGAGCTGCTTCTACAGGCAAAACACAAAACTCATGTAGAAGCAAGAATTTTTAAGCCAGCATGCATAGACCTGAATTACTCCCCAAAAAAGCTTGACTCTTTCTGACTTTGACAAATACTACACATAAATGAGCACATTCCAGTAATGATACAGGTAGGTCTTTGAAGGTATCATGATAATACGTCCACCTTCCACCCTATCTCATTTACTCCTGGGTACTTTTGAGTTTAAAAGTATTGAGCTCATGGAATGCCAGTATTTACCTAGCCCAAGCCATGCCCATCCCCAGCATAATGTTTTAAGGTTTTTCTGAACGTTTGAAATCCCTTCTGCCAATGCTATACAAGGTTCACAATGGACCTATGGGTGGAATGACTGCAGAGACATTTGTCATAGCAGAAATCACGAGAAACATTACTGCTATTATGTTGGAAATCTACGGTAATTCTTCCCAAAGGTATTCAGTAGGGTTGAGGTCAGGGCTCTGTGCAGGCCATTCAAGCTCCTATACGCCAAACTCCTCAAACCATGTCTTTAGAGATCTAGCTTAATATACCGTATGTGTGAGACACTGGCATGCAAAGCAGGTACTTTGGCTTTTGGCACAGTAATGTAATCAAGGCACTATGGCATAGGAGTAAATTAGATCCTGCATCTAGGCCTAAATCCTAAAGCACACCCAAATTCTGGCAACACCCACAGTTAAACTACATTATATGCACATAGGTAAGTTACCCTGTTATAGGTCTACAAGAGTGCTGCTGGTCTTGTGGAATCCTACCAATACTGAAAGCCTGCCCAGGGCTTTTTCAAGCCCTGCCTAATTTTCATAAAACTCAGATTAAGAATATTAGATGGCAATTTGTCATCTGCATCTGTTGTAAGGGGATGCTTTTTAATCCTGTCTACAATATTTCAGGCATCTACATCTTCCTTGCATATCCTATTTCTGTCCTGAAGCTTTTGTAAAGTCCACTATGCACAGGGCTTTTTTTTTCTGAGAGAATAGGTGCAAGAACTCCCCTCTTCTGAGTCCCCCTTGTCTCCACACCCTACCCTCATCTGAGCACCGTCCCTTGGTTTCACCCCCTAGCCACCTCCCAATACTGCCCCAAGTATCATTTTGTGTTGCTAATTAATATACATGGAATTTGTTTTTGTCTAATACCAAAAAAAAGCAGTAAAATAGACCCCCAGGAGCCAGCAACAATAGACCCCCCCAGCACCAATAGGCCCCACCCCAGCAACAATAGATCCCTCACACAACAATAGACTCCCCCAGCAACAATGGACCCCTCCCAAGCAACAATAGGCCCCTGGCAACAATAGACTCCACCCCAGCAACAAAAGACATTATTCCAGCAACAATAGATTCCTCACACAACAATAGACTCCCCTAACAACAATGGACCCCACCCCAGCAATGATGCTGTCACTGCCAATTAGCAGTAACACCAAACATGAATGACATAGGGTTCTAAACTAATATAACAGAGCACATAAAAAAACATAAAATATGGAGATGTCTCCTGGATAGGAGAATCCGCTATGTGTTGGTGAGTGAAAAACAACAATGAACAGTCCAAAAGGAATTAGCTCAAATGAATGGCCATAGCTATAGATCTGTCCACGAGTGAAAAAACAGGATGTAATCCGTGTTTAGTGCACACAACCTTGATAGCAATGAGTGCAGATGAGTGCAAAAATACTAAAAAAGTTGAACAATATAAGTGAGAAAAGTCCAAACAACATGTGCACATTCGATGGGTGTCTTCTCATGGAGGGACCACAATGAGGAAACCACAATGTTGACTGTTGGAACTCACAACACACTGTAAAGGTGAATAAGTTGGGTACTCTTACCACAAATGGTGGACCCACCTGCCATAAGACAGTGAGTCAGATGAGCTTAGTGGTCTCAATAACCAAGAATGACGAGGCAGGATACCGTGGATGTCTCAGGCCGTCTCAGGCGAGAGCGTTCGGTGCACAGATTGAAGAGTGCAATTCCTCCAGCATGCGAGCTCCAGGGTAATCCAAAATGAAATAAAGGACAAAAAAAGGGAACACTCCCAATGGTTCAGGTCAATAAAACCAGGTATGGATTTATTAGAATAAAATTTGTCTTACAAAAATTAGACAAAATATAAAAGGTGATCACAGATGTAAATAAAAAGCAATGTAGGGTGCAACACAAGCAAGTCCGATGTGTTTCGACTCCAAAGTCTTCCACATATGCCCCTGTGGAAGACTTTGGAGTCGAAACGCGTTGGGTTTGCTTGTGTTTCACCCTACATTGCTTTTTATTTACATCTGTGATCACCTTTTATATTTTGTCTAATTTTTGTAAGACAAATTTTATTCTAATAAATCCATACCTGGTTTTATTGACCTGCACCATTGGGAGTGTTTCCTTTTTCTGTCCTTTATTTCATTTTGGATTACCCTGGAGCTCGCATGCTGGAGGAATTGCACTCTTCAATCTGTGCACCGAATCATCTCGCCTGAGACGGCCTGAGACATCCACGGTATCCTGCCTCGTCATTCTTGCTTATTGAGACCACCAAGCTCATCTGACTCACTGTCTTATGGCAGGTGGGTCCACCATTTGTGGTAAGAGTACCCAACTTATTCACCTTTACAGTGTGTTGTGAGTTCCAACAGTCAACATTGTGGTTTCCTCATTGTGGTCCCTCCATGAGAAGACACCCATCGAATGTGCACATGTTGTTTGGACTTTTCTCACTTATATTGTTCAACTTTTTTTGTATTTTTGCACTCATCTGCACTCATTGCAATCAAGGTTGTGTGCAGTAAACACGAGTTACATCCTGTTTTTTAACTTGTGGACAGTTCTATAGCTATGGCCATTCATTTGAGCTAATTCCTTTTGGACTGTTCATTGTTGTTTTTCACTCACCAACACATAGCGGATTCTCCTATCCAGGAGACATCTCCATATTTTTATTTTTTTTATGTGCTCTGTTATATTAGTTTAGAACACTATGTCATTCATGTTTGGTGTTACTGCTAATTGGCAGTGACAGCATCATTTCAGCGCTGCACTATTTGTTCTTATATGCTTTATCACTTTGTTTGTTTAAGTGCTGGCGGCTTGAGCTATTTTGGATTTTTGCGCAGTTTTTCACCCTTTCTAACCTCACCCCAGCAACCATAGGTCCCCCAGCAACAATAGACCCCATCCCAGCAACAATAGACCTCCACCCCAGCAACAATAGTTCCCCCACACAACAATAGACCCCCCACACAGCTACAATGGACCACCCACAATAAAATACCAGCCCCAGCAACAAAAGATCCATCCCAGCAACATTCGACTACCCAGCAGCAACAACAGATCTCCCAGCAACCAGCATCAATAGAGCTGCTGATTTATTTTTGGGTCCTGCCGTTACTCTGCCTTTCAACCCCAAAGTCTATGAATATGATGGGAAATGCCAAACAGATGCGAGCGCCAGTCACTTTAGTATTTTTCCAATGCTTTAATAAAAGAACTTGAAGTAGAAGTAGGACAGAGGGCTAGAGGAGGTCTCAGATACCTTTTTGCAGATCACTGATGGATTCCCTTAGATCCAAAGGACAAAACAGCTTCTTTGAAAAGTCTTGAACTCCCGGAAAGGCCTCTCACACAGACCTAGCATCCGGTATGATTTATGGATATGTCTCCCTCACAGACCTAGCAGCCAGTGGAACTCCTGGATAATCCTCTCTCACAGGACTTTGTAGCCAGCAGTTAGTCAATTGTAGAACAGCTTCACAGTACCAGAACCTTTAAGCCGACCCGGCAGTACTCTGAGGGTAGATTAACTTAGGTGCGTCCTCCAATCGAGTCACCAGGCCCTTTCTGAGAGACCAGCCTTCATCCTGGCTCTCTCCAGAAAAGGGTCCTCCCCTGGATCTCCTCAGCTTGGCTTGGCTTCTTCCGCGAAGGCAAGACAGCCCAGGACCACCTCCGGATTAGTAAGCCCCAGACAGACGTCTGGGCCTACTTGCAGCTACACACCCTCGGGCCAGCAGGCCCCGAGGTCAGAGAGACCATGAGCACAGCCTCGAGCCAGAAGGGCCCAGAGGTACAAAGAGAAAAACATGGCGTCTGCCCCTTAAATACCCTCTTCCAGAATGCACAGCGTCAGAAAACCTCCCATTGGGCTGTTTCTGGAGAAACGAATATTCAATACACTTTAGTTAGTTGTATTTCTCATCCTGGCCTGTGGTACCAGTGACACCTACTGGCAACAGTGAGAAATGCACAATACAACCAAAGTTGGAACAGAAGCTAATTTAACTTTGTACAATCAATCTGAGCTGTGTACAGCTCAGCCAAAAACGAAATTTACAACATAGCCCCTATTCTTTAGGAACAGGGCACTACATATAAATGGGCAAAGAAAATTAAGGCAAAAACAGAAGGGAAATTACTTCTTAGACAGTTGTCACCATAAAAGGTGTCCTCGCTAGAAGATTCCCTCTTTACTCCTGTTGTGGTAACCACTTTAAAATAGCTGTCCTGATGAAAATGGCCACCAAAACAATCAGGGAGGGAGTTCCCAGCAGGGAAATCAATAAAAAAACTGGTAGGGGTTAGAACTGTTCCTCACGCTATCCAAAATTAAAGAAAAAGTTTGGCTAGAGATATACTCCAAAACCATTTTTGCTGAGCCCCTGAGCTTTTTTCTGGGCACTACCCATGACTTACATGTTTCACGCCCTGCGCTTTGTCAAAGTCTGGACGTGAAACATGTAAGTCACGGTCGCCACAGCAACAACGAACCTGCGATCCGCCCATCACCCGGGTATTCTTTGCTTCCGGCCCCGAACTTTGCTTCCGGTTTGTGGAATTAGTGCACGTCACTCAGAGTGCCATCCAGAACGCCAGGTGGTAGCTCGCTACACCAGTCTGCTTGACTGTCAACATCCAGCAGCGTGGACTACAGTACACCTCCCGCAGCACAGTGAGTTTTACACCTGACACTAACCAGTAGTTTTATCTCAGAGGGCTGTGTCTCTCCACTCTGGTTTTCTCTGTGTATTGAGCCATCCAGCCATCCGGTCATGATCGGGACTATGGAGTATACTCATTGATGTTAGCCCCCTGTCATCAGGAAGTGTGGCGGTATCGCTTATATTATATTTCGGAGTACTTCAACCATGAGAATGAGTTTTATTTTGTTTGATTTTAACTACATCATTTTCATCTGACAGTTGTCTTTTAACTCAAGTGTGCATCCAATAAATTAACTATATTGAGCATCACAATTGCCAAAAGTTCTTTTGTTACTGGTCCCATTGAGCGCTGCTTTTGTTGCTCATATTTGTCTACTTTTCTCCAGAAGTTGGCAGCTGCACTGGGGTCCGGTCATTTTCTTACATCATTTATGACAAGACTATATATACATATATACATGTCCCTCAATGACTGTCAGTTTTAGCGCTTAATGACTTTATTGTTTTTTGTGAACTGGGTGGATCCCGACATTAAAATGAGTCTGAACCGGTTGAGTGATGTCAGCCAACAGCGGGCTTTAGCCCGCTGTTGGCTGAATACAGGTCACAGGGGTGCAGAACGAAGTGCTCTCCTGTGATCCCCGGGAGAAGTAGGGCCAAAATAACTTTGGCTCTACTTCTTTAATAAAAATAAATAAACACCTGGGAGACATTAATAACTAAAAATATTTCAGCCCGGATTTGGGCATTAATTATACTTATTATATACAACCGACAAAATAAAGAAGGCATGGCCAAATATATCATGGGAAGGAAGAGCATGTAGAAGCACGATAAAGGATTAGTCACTGGTGAGGAAATGGAAATCTTCTGACAATTCCAGAGACATTTATGGATCCAAATACTGCTCTAGATTTGATGCATAGAGAGACCATTTGAAAAATGAGTCCACTTGGCTTACTGTCAGCTTTGCCTTGTTAATGATGACATTGAGTAGTGCATACAGCAGAGAGGGCTTTGTTTCAGATGGGAGAATAGTATAGACGTTAAAGTTTAAAACAAAATATACAGTTTTCGATAAGGTATTTATGAAAAACGTCCACGTCCAACCAAATAGGTGAAAAATCTCTCCTCCGATTATTTACCTGGGAATGGATTTTACTTTGAAGAACCCTTTGTGTTGTTCCAAGCAAAGCACCTAAGATATAACCAATTTCCTTTAAGAGTGCTCTATCCATTTGTCTTTATAACAATTTGTATGTAAGAGCTTTTATGCAAATGACACTAAAGTAGCGGCTTTTTTCCCCTAAATTGGACATTTTTATGGTTCTAATTTTCTCCTGTAATAACAGAAAAAATGGCTGTCCCAGCGGAGCTGTACATTTCATCTTCCGCTGTTTTTGTGAAGTTGGAATGACAAGCTTCTTTCTTTCATATATGCAACGGATGACAAAAAAAAAAGAAAAGTATTTTTGTGCAACTAAGTCGAAGCCGTTACTCTTTCAACTAGTACGGTCCCCTGACACTAACCTTTTTTTTGTGCAATAAGAATTGTCTCATAAAATAATAATGAAACTTAAGGAGGCTAAAAATATTGTAGTCTTCTCTGTTCGTTTTCCGAGAGAAGGGTCATAAATTACTTGTTAGTTTTAACCATTGTATCTTTTTTTCTTTAGGTCTTTGGCATTCGAGGGCCCCTTTACGTACAGATGTCAAGCGGGTGACGTTTTATAGACAATGCCACTGAGTTTAATTGAATAGAGAATTACGCAATTTATATCCGTCGCTGCACAAGAAATTCTCAAAGCAGAAATATAATAAAGTCAATTTAACGGGCAGGTTATTGTTGCTTAATCAAGCTGAAAGAAACAGGAAAAAGAAAAAAAAATTGGGCAACAGCGCTGAAAGAAGGCAGATCAGCCTTTTCGCTAATGTCTTTCAAATATTCAACAGGGAGATGGTAAGGCACTTTGAAATAGGGAGAGGGTTTGATGGGAGACGGCAAGTGGCAGTCAGACGTCACTCAACTGCATGGACAATGTTGGTGTAATGAAAAGAGTTGGCTTGAGGTTGTAGGCTTCGCCTGCTTATGAAATGAGAAAGGGCCCTTCTTTAGCTACTCAATAGAAATATGTGAAAAGCCACAATCGTTACAACATGTTGGAGACAGATTTTATTTTTATTTTTTAAATATTAGTTAAGCCGATTGTCTTAGCTGCAGTCAGGGCCGCCATCAGGAATTTTGGGGCCCCTTACACAGCTTCAGGCATGGGCCCCCTGGAGCCGAGGAGAACCGGGGGGGGGGGGGTGCTCCTGCCGCGAATTGAGAAGCGGGGGGGCTGATGCAAATTGAGAAGCGGGGGGGGTGCCACGAATTGAGAAGCAGGGGGTTTGGGTGCTGACGCACACAAGAAAAGCAGAAGAAAAAATGGGGGTTGCCATCCAGGGCCTCTGGGGACCTCTGGGCCCCTTACAAAAAAAAAATTATAGAAAATAAAAGAATAACATTTTTTTTTTTAAAAGGGAGGTTTCCATCCGGGGCCCTGGGGACCTCCGGGCCTCTGGGGACCTCTGGGCCCCTTACAAAAAAATAAAAGAGATAAAAATAAATATATAAAAAAAATTAAATAAAAAAATTAATAATAAAAAAAATTATACAAAAAAAATTAAAAAAGGGAGTTTTCCATCCGGGGCCCTCGGGACCTCCGGGCCTCTGGGGACCTCTGGGCCCCTTACAAATTTTTTTTTTTATAAAATAAATAAATAATAAAAAAAAAATAATAAAAACATTTATAATAAAAAAAATTATAAAAAAAATAATAAAAAAAGGGAGGTTTCCATCCGGGGCCCTGGGGAACTCCAGGCCCCTGGGGACCTCTGGGCCCCTTCCAAAAAAAGAAAAAAGGGGTGGCCATCCAGGCCCCTGGGGACCTCCGGGCCCCTTACAGGTGTACTGCCTGTACCCCCCTGATGGCGGCCCTGGCTACAGTTACCTATTTTTGGAGTAATTCAGAAAAGCTTTCAATCAGTTGGGTTATCCACAAATAAGTGATGAGAGTCACCCGGATCTAGCAATTTTGGTCAAAATGGTATCAGCCAATATACAATATGTTACCAAAAGTATTGGGATGCCTGCCTTTACACGCACATGAACTTTAATGACATCCCAGTCTTAGTCAGTAGGGTTCAATATTGAGTTGGCCCACCCTTTGAAACTATAACAGCTTCAACTCCTCTGGGAAGGCTGTTCACAAGGTTTAGGAGTGTGTCTATGGAAATGTTTGACCATTCTTCCAGAAGCACATTTGTGAGGTCAGGCACTGATGTGGACGAGAAGGCCTGACTCGCAGTCTTCGCAGTAATTCATCCCAAAGGTGTTCTATACTGCAAGGAATGCATTATAATGTTTAGGCTTTACAACCACTTTAATCCATCTCACTCCACTGCCATGAATTTGAAAGATTGGTGAAAACAGCTTTAAATGTTTAGTGAGTGCTTGGTGAGTGCTACACAGACAAATTTCCCTGTTGTTAAATTTTAATATCTAAAATCTTTGTTTAACAAATAATTATTTAATGCCTAACAAAGGATCCCCAGAGCACAGTGTCTTAGCTAAAGATACAGCACACCAGTTTTCCTTAAGTTTTGATTTGCTTGATTGAAACTTTGGACTCCAATAAGGAATAAGACATTTTACATCATAAAGACAAAGTGATAGTTACAAAGTCAAGAGAAAGAGCCTAAAGCTCTACTTTCTGGTCCAAACAGAGAATGCAAAAAATGAATATGCAATGTCTAATATTAGTCTGAGAAGCAAAAATATTTTTACAAATGTTATTTTTAAGTACTCACTATAATTAATCAATAAATTCAATCATAACTAGTAATTATAGAGGCTTATTAATTAGTCTAGGGCAGTGTTTCTCAACTCCAGCCCTCAAGGCGCCCCAACAGGTCATATTTTTAGGCTTTCCATTATTTTGCACAGGTGATTTGATCAGTTTCACTGCCCTAATAATTACTATAGCCGTTTTATCTGAGAGGAATCCTGAAAACATGACCTGTTGGGGCGCCTTGAAGACTGGAGTTGAGAGACACTAGTCTAGGGTTCTTTGGAAAACTCCTCACAGTAAAAGTGCCTAGCTGCTTTTTTTCTGCTGTGAGCTGCAGCATTTCTGTGTAAATTCATTCACAGTGAAAAGTATTCTCACACCATCCACTTTATGCAATATTGTGTATTCCCGCCAGTGGTCTCCAAACTGTTGCTCACTGGCTGGATTTGTCCCTTTGCTGGCATTTATTCTGCCTTTGGGGCACTATTCCTTCCACTGATATGAGGCACTATTCCTTCCAGCGACACTAATGATGGGGTACTATTTTACCCACTAACACCAATGATGGGCAGTATTCTTCCAAATGACACCAAAGATAGGGGCACTATTCTTCCAAATGACACCAAAAATGGCACTCTATGCTTACCGCTGACTTACCTTTAACTCATACCAATGATTAGAGCGCTATTCCTCCCATTGACACCAATGATGGGACACTATTTCTCCCACTGACCACCATGTCTGGAAAATTGTTTACTCCCACTGACACTGGGGCATTTTCTGCTCCCACTGGCCACAAACTGGCCCAATAAACAGGCCCTTTGCTTAGACAGTTTGGAGACCTATGATCTAAACCAATTCACTGTACTGCAAGGTTATCACGGTACTTGGTGCTGTTAGTTCTTCTCTGCAAAGGCAAGAGGAAACATTGCAACTCTATACTTCCTGCATTGAAGATTGAAGCAGAGATCACGGTCTTGCTGAAAAATTACAATGTTGCCTTCTGATCACTGGGGAAGAGGAGATTGAGGAAATGTTTCCTCCTGCCTGAAGGAATTTATTCATGCCAAGTTCTTGAATGGTCCATGTTCGCCATTTAACCAATCAGAATCCATTTTGCACTTATGGCAGGCTGGGCCAGTAAAACCATGTGAAGCTATATAGACACACCATGAGCAGAGCAATAAAGTACTTGCCTTACATGTAAAAACAACATTACCCATAAATCCAACTTCCTTGGGATATTCATATTTAAATACAGTTAGCCACACCATTATTTTAAATTGGTCCTATACTCAAGATTTTTTTATAAGGCTAAAACAGTCTTGTGGTGTGAATAGATAGTAATAAATGGGGTAAAATACTTATCATTCCTGGAGACAATGGTGAAGGGTAGATCAGGCATTCACAGATACCATGATCAAGTGCCTAGACCTTCTCAAGTGTAGCCAGCATAAAGAAAATCTGAAACAGAATTCTCTCCAGGAAATATATATTTCAGCCTAAATAATGCCTTTAACATATGCTTCCCATCTAGAATTGAAAACACTTTAGCCCTGTACACACAATCGGTTTTACCGATGAAAACAGTCCGATGGACTTTTTTCATCGGACAAACCGATCGTGTATGGGCCCCATCGTTTTTTTTTCCATCGGTGTAAAAAAAATAGAACATGTTTTAAATTTATTCGATGGAAAAAAAAACGATAGCAAATTACTATCGTCTGTGGGGAACTCCATCGGATAAAAAACCCACGCATGCTCAGAATCAAGTCGACGCATGCTCAGAAGCATTGAACTTAATTTTTCTCGGCTTGTCGGAGTGTTTTACGTCATAGCGTTTGGAACGGTCGGTTTTTTGACTGATGGTGTGTAGGCAAGACTGATGGAAGTCAGCTTCATCGGATTTCCGATGGAAAAATCCATTGGTTAAAAATCCATCGGAAATCCTATCGTGTGTACAGGGCTTTTATGTTAACCTTTGAAAATAAGTTCACAATAATTTTACTCTTAATTCCTGGTACATTTAAGCCCAACACTGGGCTCCAGGATTTTCTTTTTCTCTTTTCAGTCTTTTTATTAAGCAAAAGAATGGGGGGCTCCAGGATTTTACCCCCTTGAGGCCCCCCTTGAGGCAGTTTATACTTATCTCTTTCTGATGTCTTGTGGCCATTCTCATGATATGCTGGGTCATCTTCCTCCTCAGTCTTCTCCTGGTGGTGAACAGTCCTGGATGATACAAAGATTGACATTAATTTGATGACATCAGCATAGCTCTCTGTATCAATACAGGGCACCGTGGTGACGCCCTTCTATGGTGCAGAGCCAAAACGCCTTGCAATCTCAGTCTGGCCCCATTCTTTCAGGCTGATTGGCACTGGAGGTCAATTATCCCAGAAGACTGAGTACATCTTGTAGCAAAGAACAGGTACTGCTGGGGACAGGTCTGATTTGAAGGTGAGTAGTGAAGCCACAGATAAAATTTTTTTTAAAAAACCTTTAGAGGAGTATTGAAAAAATAAATAAAAAATTTATAAATAAATAAAATAGTCAAGTGTTGGCCTTTAAATAAGCCCATTATGAAACAAATTATACAAAAAAAATACTTTTATTTGCAATGTTAGAACACTTATCGGGGAACAGAACAAGAATACAAACCCTCTCTATAAATAGGTGCTATTTCCCTTCACGTTCTGGGTAATAGCAGATGGTGATTGGGGCTTAGAGCACACAGAAGTCTTCAAACATGCTCACAGGATTGACGTTTATGCTGTTACCAGCTAACACCTCCATCTCATTCCTAGAAAACATTTATTACCGCATTAAAGATAGATTTACTAAGTAGCTGTAAGGAAGCAAGATATAATCCTCTGTGATGTGAAAGCAGTAAGAAAAAAAAATAGCACCTAAAACCTGGAGTGAGATTAGAGGTCATAAATGGCGTTTCTGAGGCTTTTGGATCTTGGTTTGCTCTGCCTACTTTACACTGCATGTCCCTTGCTGCAGTATGAGCATTTCTGGCTTCTGAAAACGGATGTATTTGTTTTGAGTGTGGGTCTTTTTTAATAACCTAACTCCACTATCTGTGTCCTTTGCTGGCACTGTATCTGGGAGTGATGACTGGTGATTCAGCACTAGAGTCTGTGCCTCGACAAGTTCCATTTTCATGTGATTATGATACTGTGCCATCAACTAGAGCTTGAGAGAATGCCACCACTGGACAGCCAATAGGAAGCATGTAGTGTCCCTTAGCTGTTGGTTATTGATCCAATTCTTGTGCTGAGGTCCAGAGTTTATTTTCAGTGATGACAGGTTTGAAACTCCAATTATTATGCCTTCAGTCCACCTCTTTTTCAGGATCCCCATTTATCCTGGTCCTCACGCCAAGGCTAGAAACATTTGTTTACATACTTACAAGAGGCCTTTTAGTCTCCAGTGGTTCCAGGCCTAATCCACAGTGGGTCCTGCTGAATGCCCATGAGACATAGGGGCCCACATTGCCAGGCATGCACACCCAGGGGAACCTACCCTCTTACACTAAGCTACTATTCTTTCCCAGCCAAAAACTATATTTATTTTCTAAAACTCTCCAGGTATTGGGTGCACCACCCGGTTTTCTCAGAAGTAATAGGAGGCCAGTCCAGAATCCGTCCAGGACCAGCCAACCAAGCACTCATAAAAGCAGCATATAGATTCCCTCCAAGCCAAACTTGGCTTACTTGTGCTAACAGTTCCCACTGAACACAGAGACACAGTTCATTGACTATAAGCAAACAGTAATTTGCATCCATAGATTTTACCCAAAAATATGGTCAATGTGAAGGGAGGGCCCATGGAACCCAGAATCCCTTGGAGAGGTTAGGAAACCCTTGTTTCAGCTCCTCATGCACCTCCTATGTCTATGTCACCGTGTGTCCATTAGGGGCACAGGGTAACTGAGAAAATGTGGCTTGGATTACTTAAAATGGGACAGTATATTTATCCACAATATCTCCCAGGATATATATAAAGACTATTCTTGGTTTGTTTGATTCTGAACTCAACATGTTAATTGAAAGAGTTGATCACATTAGCCTCTGTACAATGTAGGAGATGGGCCGACTCCTACTGGAGCTCCTGCTATTGTGAGAAGGTGTCCTGTGTTTATACTTATAATAATGTATAATCTACTGTGTGAAGCTTGGTGACAACAAGTCTGACCTGTAGTGAAATCCTGATTAATCACAACAATGGCCAGGTGGGCATGGAGTCACCTTGGCTGCTTTAAGGAACTAGTTAATTAGCTCATGTTAATTTATGTTTCTGGTTACAGGTCAGGTGTAATGTTAGAGTAATATGAGCAGGAGGGGGGAACCTCCTCTTCAACTGTATATAAGACTTTATTCTTCTTCTAATAAACAGTTCATGGTGAGCAACCAAACAAGTATTGCCTTGTTTGTGGTTGTCAGCGGTTTGGAATATCTGATATCTATATTCAGACTTGGAGGAAGCGGTATATTACAGTCAAGCTCTCCATTACACATTGCAGCTGGAGTATAGCTTGTCCCTGTGTCATATGTTAAGGGAGGGGTGCTGTGGTACTCACAAAACTGGCTTGAATAATCTTTTTGCTAATTCCTAAGGAGATTCTTGAACTCACCTTCTTTCTTATCTACAGTGCCTTGCAAAAGTATTCACCCCCTTGGCATTTTTTGTTTTTTCTTGCCTCAAAACCTGGAATTAACATGGTTTGTTTGAGGATTTGCATCATTTAATTTACAGAACATGCCCACAACTTTGAAGATTTTTTTTTTTATTGTGAAGCATACAACAAATAGGACAAAATAACAGAAAAAGTCAATGTGCATAACTATTCACCCCCCTAAAGTCAATAGTTTGTAGAGCCACCTTTTGCGGCTATCACAGCTCCAAGTCGCTTTGGATAAGTCTCTATTAACTTGCCACATCTTACCACTGAGATTTTTGCCCATTCCTCCTTGAAAAACTGCTCCAGCTCCTTCAAGTTGGATGGTTTGCTCTTGTGAACAGCAATCATTAAGTCTGACCACAGATTTTCTATTGGATTGAGGTCTGGGCTTTGACTAGGCCATTCCAACACATTTACATGTTTCCCCTTAAACCACTCAAGTGTTGCTTTAGCAGTGTGTTTGGGGTCATTGTCTTGCTGGAAGGTGAACCTCTGTCCTAGCCTCAAATCACACACAGAGTGGTACAGGTTTTGCTCAAGAATATCCCTGTATTTAGTACCATCCATCTTTCCCTCAACTCTGATCAGTTTCCCAGTCCTGACTGCTGAAAAACATCCCCACAGCATGATGCTGCCACCACCATGTTTCACAGTGGGGATCGTGTTCTTTGGGTGATGTGATGTGTTAGGTTTGCACCAGACATAGCGTTTTCATTGATGGCTAAAAAGTTACATTTTAGTCTCATGAGACCAGAGCACCTTCCTCCATACATTTTGAGAGTCTCCCACATGTCTTTTCGCAAACTCAAAATGTGCCATTTTGTTTTTTGCTGAGAGTAATGACTTTCTTCTGGCCACTCTGCCATAAAGCCCAACTCTATGGAGCGTACGGCTTATTGTCTTCCTATGTACAGATACTCCAGTCTCTGCTGTGGAACTCTGCAGCTCCTCCAGGGTTACCTTCGGTCTCTGTGCTGCCTCTCTGATTAATGCCCTCCTTGCCCGGTCCGTGAGCTTTGGTGTGCGGCTGGCTCTTGGCAGGTTTGCTGTTGTGCCATGTTCTTTCCATTTGGTTATGATAGATTTGATGGTGATCCTAGGGATCATCAAAGATTTGGATATTTTTTATAACCTAAACCTGACTTGTACTTTTCAACAACATTGTCCCTTACTTGTTTGGAGAGTTCCTTGGTCTTCATGGCAGTGTTTGGTTAGTGGTGCCTCTTGCTTAAGTGTTGCAGCCTCTGGAGCCTTTCAAAAAGGTGTGTATATGTAATGACAGATCATGTGACACTTAGATTGCACACAGATGGACATCATTTCACTAATTATGTGACTTCTGAAGGTAATTGGTTGCACCAGAGCTTTTTATGGGCTTCATAACAAAGGGGGTGAATACATACGCACATGCCAATTATCAGTTTTTTATTTCTGAAAAATAGTTTTATGTATATATTTTTCTAATTTTACTTCACCAACTTAGACTATTGTGTTCTGATCCATCACATATAATTCAGATTTAAAAAAAACATTGAACTAAAGGCTGTAATGTTACAAAATAGGATAAAAAGCCAAGGGGGGTGAATAATTTTGCAAGGCACTGTATGGGTCCTACTGTGAATAGAGGAAGAGAAAACGCCATATTCTACATCTCCATCCCCTCCATCTTGTGTTTTTTTTAAAGCCCCATTTTCGACCAACAACCACCTATTAAAATCCCTCCCTTTAAAACCCTGTGGACAAATCAGTTTATTGACAGGGGACAATACTCCCAAAGGAAGGAAGTTCCTGGCTAACAGGGCATTCCACCCTAATGCAAGGGTCCATGTCAACCAAGCAGAGATGTGGACATCCAGAGAAGGACCCTACTCCTTTGCAGGGAAGAACATAGAAGACTCTGGACCCAATGGGTCACATAACCACAAATATTACCGTAGCTATGTTTTTTTTTTATATGGGGAGCAAATACTGCAGAGGTTAATGTGCGGAGTTCAGTTTTGGGATATTATACACTCCACAGAGGAAAATATAAAGTAGGTCTTTGAAATGAATCATGTTTCCAGGTAAAACAGATTGGCACTTTCCAACTCCAGCTTCCATTCATATGCAAAGATGTAGGTGAAATGAAATGGAGAACTTAAGTCAAGATAAAAATGCATCCTATTCTTGGTGCACTATTCTAAGTGCATTAGGTTACAAGCTCCAAGGATTAAAGGATAACTAAACCCAAGAACAAAAATGCAATCTGTTGCAGTTTACAGACCCTAGATGTGCTGGTTGACTTACTTTCTTTCTTTTTTTTTTAAGCTAAGAACATTTTCAGCAAGTAGGCAAAATAACTGTTGATCTTACCAGAAATGCAGTGTCTCGCTTGCTATGAGCTGCAGAGAAGATCTTCCTTCTTGGCTACATTCTGTAAACAATGCCTTGTAATGGAGGTGAAGACATGTTTGTATCCCATATCAGGAGAACAGCTTGGATTGACAACCATGGCTCCCTCCATAGATACAGTGGAGGAGTGATGTAACCATCCAAGGATTGGAAGTGTGTTTGCAGGATTAAATTCATTAAATTAAACACTTTAACTAACTAAAATTAAACTAGGAGAAAATAAAGCAATAGAAGCTGAAAAATAATATATGAATGCAGCCACCACACCAAGGACTTGTAATCTGCGATATGTTACATGTTTGGTTTCGGGTTTAGATACACTGGACATGATGGGTTCCCTGTTCATTGCCTCGACTCTTGTCCCCACTGACACACCTGGCTATTTCCACCTGTGTAGCTTAACCACTTGTCCACCGCCCACCGTCAAATGGCGGCGGGCGGAAGACTCTATTGTTCTCACTGGACGTCATATGACATTGCGCCCTTAAAACCACTAGGGGGCGCTCGCGCGCCGTGTCACTGGGGACCCGATGCGCGTGTCCGGCGGCTGTGATGGGCGTCGGGCACCCGCGATTGTCCAGTAACCGATTAGGACCGTGGATCTGTGTGTGTAAACACACAGATCCACGTCCTGTCAGGGAGAGGAGACCGATGGTGTGTCCTCGATCTGTGTCCCTTGACACAGATCGGTCACCTCCCCCAGTCAGTCCCCTCCCCCCACAGTAAGAATCACTTCCAGGGAATACATTTAACCTCTTCCTTGCCCCCTAGTGTTAACCCCTTCCCTGGCAGTCATGTTTATACAGTAATCAATGCATTTTTATAGCACTGATCGCTGAATAAATGTGAAAGGTCCCAAAAATGTGTCAAAAGTGTCCGATGTGTTCGCCGCAATATCGCAGTCATGATAAAAATCCCTGATCGCCGCCATTACTAGTAAAAAATAAATAAAAAATAAATGCTTTAAATCTATCCCTTATTTTGTATCTGCTATAACTTTTGCGCTAACCAATCAATATACGCTTATTGCGATTTTTAAAAAAAATGGATATTTATTATAGCAAAAAGTAAAAAATATTGTGTTTTTTTTCAAACTTGACGCTCTTCTTTTGATTATAGCGCAAAAAAAACGCAGAGGTGATAAAATACCACCAAACGAAAGCATTATTTGTGGGAAAAAAAGGACGCAAATTTTGTTTGGGTACAGCGTCGCACTACCGCGCAATTGTCATTCAAAGTGTGACAACGCTGAAAGCTGAAAAATGGCTTGGGCAGGAAGGGGGTGAAAGTGCCCAGCAGGCAGGTGGTTAAGCGTAAACATTCTATGATAGTACACAGAAACAGACCAAAAGAGACGTGAGAATTAATAAGATCAATGTATTATTGCAGGTTTAGAAAATACAATGCGTAGAGCAAATAAACAGGACAACAGGATATATTAGATTAACTGGCAGGCAGATTAGCCTCACCTAAGACCCCTTTCACACTGGGGCGGGCAGGTGCGATTTTCAGCGCTGCTATACTGTCGTTCTTACCGCGGTATGCGGTCGCTAGGGGGGTTAATTTAACCCCCGCTAGCGGCCGAAAAAGGGTTAATACCGCCCGCAAACCGCGGCTATTGCCGCGGTTTGCGGGCGGTATTACCGCGCTGTCCCATTGATTTCAATGGGAGACCGCGGTAAAGGAGCGGTGAACACACCGCTCCTTTACCGCTGTAAAGAAGCGGCTAGCAGGACTTTTGGAGCGGTCCTGCTAGCGCACCGCTTCAGTGTGAAAGCCTTCGGGCTTTCACATTGAAGACACAGGGCAGGATTTTTTCATGCGGTATAACAGCGCTATTATTAGCGCTAAACCGCATGAAAAATGCCCCAGTGTGAAAGGGGCCTAAAGCCATTAACTTGCGCTGCAATAAGGCTAAGCTGCATTACACTAGTACACACAGAATCAGTAAGATTAGAATCAACCGTGAAAACATGAATGGCAATAAATAAACTTCACAGTAACTCTCAGCAACAGCTACTCAAAAAAGTGTCCCTGAGTGTATTCTGTGCATACAGCCGCAATGATGGGTGGGTGTATGCGTTACTGACAAATGGGTACCCCTGGTTGTGGCTAAAGTACTTGGCGCCTAGCTATCAGTGTTGGTTAGCTTTTTTTGGGGCTCTTCTGTAGGTGGTGCACATATAGCTGTCCCTTTAAGACTGTACACAAGGGATAGCTGATGGGCTGCTAGGTAAGGGGCAGTTTCAGTTTGCAATAACTGTGGGCAGAAAGGGGCAATGCATTGGTAGTTCCATTCAACACTCCCGGTATTTAACAGATCCAGTGTGCTTGGTGATCAATTGTCTCTCACCAGTGTAGCAACAAGTCTCCCCAGCTCTGGTCCTAGTTATGGGAAATACCTCTCCTCAGCTCACTCCTCAAGCTCCCCTGAACACAACACAGGCACCCAGTCTCTGCACCTACCCTGTCTTCTCTGATGCCGTGCACAGACCCAAGGGCAGGACTGCACTTTTTCATTAGACTAGTCTGCCCAAGCTCTGGTAGTTTTACCAGGGAAAATCGCTGTGCTCGCCTCCTTTTTGGGCATCCTGGGTATTCAAGTCTTGCAGCTCATAGCCTCCATTGACTTGTATTGAGCAGTCCCCTTTAAGGACTACAGATCCTATGATCCTTATAACATCCAATCCCCTCCTTGTGGACTCCCCACTGCTGCTGATTTGTCCTCCATCACTACAAGGGGGAGGGGGAAAGGATGATGTGACACAGATCAGCTCCAATCTTCAGTGCAGCAGCTTCTGTGAGAGCAGAACACAGCTGGCTCTCAGATGCTGCCGCAAGGGAAAAGGGCAAGACGGGGATTTTCACACAGAGCCCGCTCTACCTCTCGTTCATAGCCACTCTGTCTACACAGATACCAGCTGCAGAAGATGAA
Organism: Rana muscosa; assembly: GCA_029206835.1. Classification (NCBI taxonomy): domain Eukaryota; kingdom Metazoa; phylum Chordata; class Amphibia; order Anura; family Ranidae; genus Rana; species Rana muscosa. The sequence goes on along the minus strand of CM055126.1, from coordinate 202,790,056 downwards.
CAGGGGCAGGAGATTACACAGCCAGCGGCACCCAGCTACAAGTGAAATACATTTCTTCACTTAAAGTGTATCTGTGGTTAAAATTGGATGTTCATTTTACGCACATTCACCATGCCTTGTGTATAGGCACTGCTGTGTCACACAGTTTACAGAGCCTGCCTTCTGAACTACAGAGGTGGTGAGAGGAGAAGTTTCAGAAGTGCAGGAATTCCTGCTTGCAGGCAGTATGGTACCATGAGATATGTAATCCTTAGCCATTGAAGGTAAACAGCAAAGAAGAAGCTGCTAAGACCCCTTTCACACTGGGGCGTTTTTCATGCGGTTTAGCGATAATATTAGCGCTATTATACCGCATGAAAAAATCGTGCCCTTTAGCCTTCAATGTGAAAGCCCGAAGGCTTTCACACTGAAGCGGTGCGCTAGCAGGACCGCTCCAAAAGTCCTGCTAGCCGCTTCTTTACAGCGGTGAAGGAGCGGTGTGTTCACCGCTCCTTTACCGCGGTAATACCGCCCGCAAACCGCAGCAATAGCCACGGTTTGCGGGCGGTATTAACCCTTTTTCGGCCGCTAGCGGGGGTTAAATTTACCCCCCTAGCTACCGCATACCGCGGTAAGAACGATGGTATAGCAGCGCTGAAAATCGCGCTGCTATACCGCCACCGCTCCTGCCCGCCCCAGTGTGAAAGGGGCCTCAGTGTGCAAGGAATCCAGGAAGTTGTGGCCAGCAGGTAAGCAGCACTTGTAAGAAGGTTGCGTCTATACTGGTAGGCCCCTTTCACACTGAGGCGTTGAAAAAACGCAAAAAAATAATGACATTTTTTACCGCGATTTTAGCGCGATTTTACCGCGATCGCGGTAAAAATAGCGCTAACGCCTACGCGTTTTTACCGCGATTTTACCGAGTTCGCGCTAAAATTAAAACGGTAAAAACGCATAGGCGTTAGCGCTATTTTTTAACATAACGCTTATGCCTATGCGTTTTTACCGCGTTTTTACCGCATTTTTACCGCGAATCCCATTCATTTCAATGGGGATAGGCGTTTTTACAGCGCTATTTTATGCGCCCTAAGGCTGGTTTCACACTGGGGCGGTGGGGGGCGGTGGCGGTATAGCGCCGCTATTTTTAGCGGCGCTATAACGTCGGGATTGTTGAGCTATTCGGCCGCTAGCGGTGCGGTTTTAACCCCCGCTAGCGGCCAATAAAGGGTTAATACCACCCGCAAACCGCGGCTACAGCCGCGGTTTGCGGGCGGTATTACCGCAGTATCCCATGCATTTCAATGGGAAGGAGCGGTGGAGGAGCGGTAAACACACCGCTCCTCTCACCGCTCCAAAGATGCGGCTAGCAGGACTTTTTTTACCGTCCTGCTAGCGCACCGCTCCAGTGTGAAAGCCCTCGGGGCTTTCACATTGGAGAGAAAGGAGCCGCTGTTTAGGCTCGGTTTGCAGGCGCTATTTTTAGCTAAATAGCGCCTGCAAACCGCCCCAGTGTGAAAGGGGCCTAAAGTTGCTCTAAAAAAGCTGTTTGCAGGATTTTTTTCAACGCCCAGCCAGCAAAACGCCTCAATGTGAAAGCCCTCAGAGATTTCACATTGAGAATGCTGGGGCAGGATTATTTCAGGCGTAATTACAGCGCTATTTTTACCGCGAAAACGCGGTAAAAATGCCTCAGTGTGAAAGGGGCCTTAGTTAGCAGCTGGCTCAGGCTAAGGGAAAGGGTTGAGTTATGTGTGCTTATTTCCCAGACTTTTTGGTCCCAGCCAGCCAACCTGTGGTATAAAAAGGGGACAGGCTGAGGTCCAAGGATCTTTGGTAGGTTCTGCTCCTGCTCTCAGCTTGTGGTACTGGAATTGCTGCGCTTGCAGTCTGCTGAAGGCACCCGGGTTTTTGGAAGAATTCAAGCTATGGAGAATACCAGCGTGGACTATCACCTCATAGAGGTATGCCTGGGCAGCCACACTACTGTAGTTAGGGTTAGGAGTTGGACAATGTTCTTATTGGACTGTAATGTCAGAGTTTCACCAGTAAAGTTACATTAACTGTTACAAGCCTGGTCTGAAGTTATTCTTAGGGGTGCATGTTGGTTCTGGTATATCTAAAGAACCAGGATGTGTAAGGCATAAAAGGGTATGAGGTAACACCACTACAAAGGGTTAACTTGGCAAGACAAGGAAAAAGAGTGTAGTTGCTAAGAGAAACTCAGCACAATTTTAAGACAGCAAGCAACCAGTCGTTAGGCGTGGTACCCGGTATAGGTAACAGGTCCTCCGGTAGCGAGGGGGCCGATGTTAGGTTCCCGGCCTAGTGGTCGGTTTCCAGTAGCAGCCAGAACAAAACCTGCGTTACGGAGATCTATGGCCTGGTCACATAGATATGGGAAGTGAAGGAGTAAATAATGAGCATGCATGAGGTCTGCGCTACAGTGCCTTGAAAAGGTATTTATACCCCTTGAAATTTTCCACATTTTGTCATGTTACAACCAAAAATGGAAATGGATTTTATTGGGATTTATGTGATAGACCAACACAAAGTGGCACATAGACATGTGCCGTTCGTTTCTTTTCGATTTAATATTCGGATGAATTTTTCGACTGTGTGTGTTATTAGTGTACCATTTTTGAATAATGCTGTTTTTGTTAAACCAAAGGTGATTTAAAGAGTCATTGTAATTATTTGATGAAGATATTTCTTTTGTTTATTCACTTTGCTACATTCGAAACAAAAACAATATGACATTTTCGTTTCGACCAATTCGAAAATGTATCAATTTGATCGTTTCGAATCCCCAAAAAATCAGTAAATTCAAAGAAAATTTGAAAATGATGAATACGAATTCCGAATACGAATTCCGAAAACGTATTCCGAAAATGAATTGAACGAATCAACCAAATTTAACTAAACAAATAATCAATCAAAATGAAACAAAACAAATTTTTTTCATCATGCACATGTCTAGTGGCACATAATTGTGAAGTGGAAGGAAAATGATAAATGGTTTTCAACATTTTTTGCAAATAAATATCTGAAAAGTGTGACATGCATTTGTATTCAGCCTTTACTCCTAACTAAAATCTAGTGGAACCAATTGCCTTCAGAAGTCACCTATTTAGTAAATAGAGTTAACCTGTGTGTAATTTAAGCTCAGTATAAATAGAGCTGTTCTGTGAAGCCCTCTGAGATTTGTTAGAGAACCTTAGTAAACAAACAACATCATAAAGGCCAAGGAACACACCAGATAGGTCAGAGATAAAATTGTGGAGAAGTTTAAAGCAGGGTTAGGTTATAAAAAAAATATCCCAAGCTTTGAACATCTCACGAAGCTGTTCAATCCATCATCCGAAAAAGGAAAGTGTTTGGCACAACTGCAAACCTACCAAGACATGGCCGTCCACCTAAACTGACAGGCCGGGCAAGAAGAGCATTCATCAGAGAAGCAGTCAAGGGGCCCATGGTAACTCTGGAGGAGCTGCAGAGATCCACAGCTCAGGTGGGAGAATCTGTCCACAGCAGGGGCGGATCCAGGGGGGTGGGGTAACGGGTCAATTACACGCCCCCCCCCCGATAAAAAATTGGTGAGCAGGCTGTGCTGATGCCGCCCCCCCATCATCCGTTGCTGACAGGCTCTGTGAAGGGACGCAGGCAGAGGCGAAGCTGCGGGGGATTTCATCCCCTCCTTCTCCTTGAGCCGAGGAGCTGGGAAACTAACAAGAGAGGATTATGGGACATGTAGTTCCTGATACCAGCAGGTCCAGGACGCAGCCCTGCAGCCCCCAAAATGCTGAGCGGGAGGAGGGGAGAGGAGAACTGTGAGAAGAGAAGAGGAACCATGAGGCTCTTGGGTGGAGGGAGCCGGAGAGAAAGTGCCAGTGATTTTACTAGGCATGGGTAAACTTAACTCAAGGGGGGCAGGGATGCAGGCTTCCATAGAGGTACAGGACTTTATTACTGGCTGCTCCCACCCTGTCCTCCCTTTCACCTGGCTGCTCACACCCTGTCCTCCCTTCCACCTGGCTGCTCACACCCTGTCCTCCCCTCCACCTGGCTGCTCCCATCCTGTCCTCCCCTCCACCTGGCTGCTCCCACCCTGTCCTTCCCTCCACCTGGCTGCTCCCACCCTGTCCTCCCCTCCACCTGGCTGCTCCCACCCTGTCCTCCCCTCCACCTGGCTGCTCCCATCCTGTCCTCCCCTCCACCTGGCTGCTCCCACCCTGTCCTCCCCTCCACCTGGCTGCTCCCACCCTGTCCTTCCCTCCACCTGGCTGCTCCCACCCTGTCCTTCCCTCCACCTGGCTGCTCCCACCCTGTCCTTCCCTCCACCTGGCTGCTCCCACCCTGTCCTCCCCTCCACCTGGCTGCTCCCACCCTGTCCTTCCCTCCACCTGGCTGCTCCCACCCTGTCCTTCCCTCCACCTGGCTGCTCCCACCCTGTCCTCCCCTCCACCTGGCTGCTCCCACCCTGTCCTTCCCTCCACCTGGCTGCTCCCACTCTGTCCTTCCCTCCACCTGGCTGCTCCCACTCCGTCCTCCCTTCCACCTGGCTGCTCCCACTCTGTCCTTCCCTCCACCTGGCTGCTCCCACTCTGTCCTCCCCTCCACCTGGCTGCTCACACCCTGTCCTCCCCTCCACCTGGCTTCTCCCACCCTGTCCTCCCCTCCACCTGGCTGCTCCCACTCTGTCCCCCCTTCCACCTGGCTGCTCCCACTCTGTCCTCCCTTCCACCTGGCTGCTCCCACTCTGTCCCCCCTTCCACCTGGCTGCTCCCACTCTGTCCTTCCCTCCACCTGGCTGCTCCCACTCTGTCTTCCCCTCCACCTGGCTGCAATCAGCAATAGTTTTTCAAGACACCGTGTATTTATATGTGTGCGTATATATAATTGCATTTTATAGTTGGCCCCCCTACTGTTGTCCCTGCCCCCCCCCCCCCTAAATATGAAATCTGGAGATGTCTCTCACTGCCCCTAATTACATATATGACCCAAGCTATTTCTTTCTTGCTTTAACCGCTTTCCGCCCGTATACTTTATATATACGGAGGCAAGGCGGCTCTCCTGCACAGGATGACATACCTAATACGTGATCTTGCACTACCTGGTCTGCTAGCAACCCGCTTCCACTGTGATTGTACACACTGCCGGACACCAGCCGATTGTCCGGGACAGAAGCAGAACGGTGGTCTGCCTATGTAAACAAGGCAGACTGCTGTTCTGTCAGTAGGGAAGGTAGTGATCCTGTGGTAATTAATCTCTGCCTTCCCATAATACAATTACCTCCCCCACAGTAACCTAACACACTTTAGGCACACAGTTAACCCTTTGATCGCCCCTGATGTTAACCCCTTCTCAGCCAGTGTCAGTACAGTGACAGTGCATATTTTTAGCACTGATCACTTTACTAGTGTCACTGGTTCCCAAAAGGTGTCAAAAGTGTCAGTTAGTGTCCGATGTGTCTGCCGTAACATTGCAGTCCTGCTAGAAGTCACTGATTGCCGCCATTACTAGTAAAAAAAAAAAAAAAATCCATAAATATATCCTATAGTTTGTAGACTCTATAACTTCTGTGCAGACCAATCAATATACGCTAATTGGGATTTGTTTACCAAAAATATGTAGCAGAATACATATTTTTTTTTATTGGACGTGTTTTATAGCAGAAAGTAAAAAACACAGTTTTTTTTTTCCAATTTTTTTTTGTTTATAGCGCAAAAAATAAAAACCGCAGAGGTGATCAAATACCAACAAAAGAAAGCTCTATTTGTGGGGAAAAAATGGTTGAACAGGATATGGAAGAGTTAGAACACCTGTAATTTTTTTATTGCTGTCTGTGTCCCATTGCACGGGGCAGGTAAGTATACAGTACCATGTTTGTTATTTTAATTGTAAAAAAAACAAAAAAAAAACCTTACAACCGCTTCAGCCCCGAAAGATTTTACCCCCTTCCTGACCAGAGCACTTTTTACAATTTGACACTGCGTCCCTTTAACTGACAATTGCGCGGCCGTGCGGCGCTGTACCCAAACAACATTTGCGTCCTTTTTTTCCCACAAATAGCGCTTTCTTTTGGTGGTATTTGATCACCTCTGCGGTTTTTATTTTTTGCCCTATAAACAAAAGAACAGCGACAATTTTGAAAAAAACACAATATCTTTTACTTTTTGCTATAATAAATATCCCACATTTTTTTTCAAAAAACTAATTTTTTCCTCAGTTTAGGCCGATACGTATTCGTCTACATATTTTTGGTAAAAAAAAAATCGCAATAAGCGTATATTAAATGGTTTGCGCAAAAGTTATAGCGTCTACAAAATAGGGGATAGAATTATGGCATTTTTATTATTATTATTTTTTTTACTAATAATGGCGGCGATCAACGATTTTTATCAGGACTGCGATATTATGGCGGACACATCGGACACTTTTGACACATTTCTGGGACCATTGACAATTTTACAGCGATTAGAGCTATACAAATGCACTGATTACTGTAAAAATTTCACTGGCAGGGAAGGGGTTAACACTAGGGGGCGACCACGGGGTTAATTGTGTTCCCTCTGCATGTTCTAACTGAAGGGGGGGCTGGGACTTACTAGGGGAAATGACAGATCGCTGTTCATACAAAGAATGAACAGACGATCAGTCACCTCTCCCCTGAGAGAACCAGGATCTGTGTGTTTACACACACAGATCCCGGTTCTCACTGTGTCACCAGCGATCGCAGGTGCCCAGCGGGTGCGTGCGTCTGGCAGCGCGCGTGCGCCCCTAGGGGCCACAGGGCGAAGCAACGTAACATAACGTTGTTTCGGCCAGCTGAGCCATGCTGCCGCAGTAAAACTGTGGCGGCTGGTCGGCAAGTAGTTAAAGAGTCAGTGAAAAATTTGTTGAAAGTATGTAAAATCCAACAATCCAAAGTTCATATTTAAACACATGCTGACCGCACTATAGCCCAAAGACAGAAAGACAGGTATAGTGCAGCCCTCCAGTTCTGGGAGGGCGTCAATAGACGTTCTCCCAGAACCCCACCCCCCCCTGCGTCTCCTGTGGTGCACATCGGTATGCTCTGTGACCACTGTGTCCTTCGGACTCAGCCGATCACAGATCAGAGTAAAGAGCCTTTACCATGTGATCAGCTGTGTCCAATCACAGCCGATCACATGTAAAAAGACTTGCCGGTTATTGGCATTCCTTTCCTCCCACACTGTGTCTGTGGGAGGAAAGGAGAGACGTTAACCAGCAAGCCTGTCAGGACATCATTTTCACTAATAATCAGGGCACTGATTATCAGTGCAGCCTCATCAGTGCCAATCAGTGCCCATCAAAGCAGCCTATTGGTGCCCATCAGTGCAGCCTATCAGTGTCCATCAGTGCCAGCCAGGGCTTTTTTTCTCAGAAAATAGGTGCAGGAACTCCCCTCTTTCCACCCCCCTCCCACCCTATTTCCCTTATTCCAACCCTTACTCACCTCCCAGTACTGCCCCTTTTAGCGGATTCAAAACCAAGTATCCATTTGTATGCCAAGTACAAGTAATTTGTATGGTACTGATTAATGATAACAAGGAAAGCAATAACATTGATCCCCTGCAGCCGCCAACAATAGCCCCCCCCCCTAGCAACAATAGATTTCCTGCAACAAAATACACCCCCCAGCATCAATAGATCTACCCCAGCAACAGTAGACTGGTGCCAGCAACAATAGATTGTTCAGCAACAATAGATCTTTCAGCAACAATAGATTGTTCAGCAACAATAGATTTTTCAGCAACAATAGATCTTTCAGCAAAATACTTTCCCCCCCAGCATCAATAGACCCACCCCAGCAACAATAGACCCTCCAGCAGTCAGCAACGATAGACTCCCCCTCACCAGTAGATTCCTTCTAGCGACATTTGATCCCCTAAGAACATAAGACACCTCTGGCAACAACCTCCCCACAGTAACAATAGACCCCCCAGCAACAATGGTTTCCCTGCAACAACAAATACACCCCAGCAATTGTAGACCCTTACCATAAGGTGACCAGATTTTTAAAATGAAATCCGGGGACATTTTTTTTTTTTACTAGTAATGGCGGCAATCAGCGACTCTCTGCCCGTCGCCACCCACCTCACAGCCTGTCAAGTCTTACTCTCAGGGCCCCGGCTACTACTGGGTGGGAAGCGAAGGAAGATAACTCTGCCAGTGAAGGCAAGGAGATAAACAGGCAGGTGGCTGGCCGGGACTTGAGCCAAGGCAGAAGAACATGCGAGCGGAGCTGAATGGGCAATCACCCGAAACTGAAGAAATATTCCCTCCTCTCCGACCAGCACATGATCATCAGAAAGGGGCACAGATAATGGAAAAAATACACCCCCTAAGCTAGTAGGAGCGGGGGTGTGTAATTCAGAATTATTATTTTTTTAATTTTGCACTGACTGTCTTTGAAATTGCCCGGGCCCCTGTTCAATTCCAATCCGGGGACAAAACCGGGGACAGACTTGGTCCGGGGACAGTGTCCTTAATCCGGGGACTGTCCCCTGAAACCGGGGATGTCTGGTCACCCTACCTTACCAGCAATAATAGATCCCCTATCAGCCCGCATCATTAGACCCTCTAGCACACTCCAGCATCCCTTGCCATTACATAAATTCAGTGCCTGGGGTGCCGGAACTGCGTTCTCCCTGAAAAAAAGCCCAGTGCTCATCTGTACCGCCTATCAGTGCCTCCTCATTAGTCCTGCCTACCAGTGCCGTAGAGTGGGAAGATTATTATTTTATGTCTGGAGTAAATCCCCTTTTTAATGCATGCTCATGTTCACGGTCAAACAAAAACAGTTATTTCTTGCAGCTATAACAGCTAAAACTCTTCTGGGAAGGCTGTCCACAAGGTTTAGGAGTGTGTCTATGGGAATGTTTGACCATTCAAACAAGGTCCATAAAGACATGGATGAGCGAGTTTAGGGTGGAGGAACTTGACTGGCCTGCACAGAGTCCTGACCTCAACCCGATAGAACACCTTTGGGATGAATCAGAGCGGAGACTGCGAGCCAGACCTTCTCGTCCAACATCAATGCCTGACAACACAAATGTGCTTCTGGAAGAATGGTAAAATATTCCCATAGACACTCCTAAACCTCGTGGACAGCCTTCCCAGAAGAGTTGAAGCCGTTATAGCTGCAAAGGGTGGGCCAACTCAATATTGAACCCTACGGACTAAAGCCTCGTACACACGACCGAGAATCTCGACATAAAAAAAAACGTTGTTTTTCTCGGCGAGATTCTTGTCAAGCTTTCTTTGCATACACACTGTCAATTCAAAATCTCGTTGTTGTAAAGTGCGGTCACGTACAACACGTACAACGGCAGTATAAAGGGGAAGTTTGATTCCAATGGCTCCACCCCTTGGGCTGCTTTTGCTGATCTCGTGTTGTCGCTTGTTAGTAAAAGTTTGGGGAGAGACGATTCTCGCTTTTCAGTCTTCGTGTTTTCAGTTCGTTTTAGCGTGACGAATGTGCTATCTCCATTACGAACGCTAGTTTTACCAGAAGGAGCGCTCCCGTCTTATACTTGATTCTGAGCATGCAGGATTTTTTAAGACTCGGAAAAGCACACACACGACCGGTTTTCTCGTCGGGAAACAGGCCGACGAGAATCCCGACGACAAAATAGAGAGCAGGTTCTCTATTTTTCTCGTCGAGATTCCCGGCAGTTTTCTCGTCGAGAAACCATACACACGAACGGTTTTCTCGGCAAGAAAGCTCTCCCAACTGTTTTCTTGTCGTTTCTCGACGAGAAAACCGGTCGTGTGTACGAGGCTTAAGACTGGGATGCCATTAAAGTTCATATGTGTGTAAAGGCAGGCGTCCCAATACTTTTGACAATATGGTGTATACTTTAACATGGAAAATATGTGATGCTGTGTCCATTTTACGATCTCATTTGTGATTGGCTTCTAGGGGCCGCTGTGCATGAGACGTTTTTTTTTTTTGCCCCTTGTGTACTATATTAAATGAAGCAGCATGCCCTTAAAATAAATCGCAAAGACGTGTCATTTTTATTTGCATGTAGCACTAAAAATATTTTGATAATAATTTAAGTTTAAAGGAAGGCAGTCGAAAACAGCATTTAAACCCAGCGCTTGCTTTAATACCTGCAGCCGTAAAAGATTTCTCCAGCACCTCTCAAACGTGAACCCGCTCATGAACGTAACGGCCTGAAACGGTTACCTATTAAGCCGCCAAATGGCCTTGCTTTACATTAAATAATTTTATTTTTTTTATTTTTACATCCGCGTCATAAAAATCCGACAAGACCTTAAAAGCCAAAGTGCATTGTAAAAATAGTCACAAATAAAAAAAAAATTATATATTTAAAATACTCCTCGTTGGCAGCGACAAACACCTTGACATATCAACTGCCGATTCCCAATAACGGAGACACTTTGTTATGATTATGACCGTCACGGCACAACGAATGCGGACGCGTTCGACGCAGCCTCTTTTTTATTTAAGCATAAAAATGAAATCAAACAAAAAAAAAATGTGCATCGGCGGAAGTGAGTCCAAATGAGGTTTTTGTGAATTTCGCTCCTCCGGCTTTCTAATGAAGGCGTTCGTCTTGTTTTTTTTGTTTTTTTTTCGCCAATCCTAACATCATTTTCTCATGTACTTCCCATTTGTATGAACAGATTGTTTCCCGGCATGCAGATCAGCAGATAAAAAAAAAAAAAAAAAAATACACAGGCGTCTTGGAACAAACAGGTAGAGGTGTTTCCGTGTTTTTCATTTTTATTTTAATTTGGCGAGGACGGATGGAGGTAGAGCAACCACGACCTTTAAGCCTTTGACATTCACACAGTGTTAGGAGTCAGATGGGGTCTCGCGACTGGCAGATTTGCATTTCTTTGAATACGACGCTTGAAAAGGCAAGCCTGTAGATTAAATTTTGCCATGGAGAAAATGAGAAAGACTTCCATCTCAAGGGTCTGCTGGGAGGATCTTTATGCTTGATTTAGTTTTTTTTTTTTTTTCTTTTTTTTTTAAATAAATGTTTCTTTATACAGTACCTAAAGCCTGTCTTCAGCCTTCCGCTGTCATGCAAGATGTACCATTTCTTCCAGAGACATCAGAATATACTAAGTCAACCTGGACTGCATACAAGGTGAAAGAATATATTTTAATCTAGGCTGCATATTGCTTCCATGTTACCCTGATTAAAATTTGCAAGTAAACCTTGGAATGCACTATACCTGACACGATTTTCTAAATTATTTACAGTCGACATAAACCCAGAGTACACGTGCTGTCATAACACAAATATTAGAAATGGGATAGGGATTTACGACAATTTTCATTATTGGCTTTCTCAGTAAATTGTAAATGAGGTTAAAATACAATTTCTTATTCCGCTGTTTATTAATAAAGTTTTTTTTTTTTTTTTTTATGTTAACCACTTGCTTACTGGGCACTTAAAGGGGTTGTAAAGGTTCGTTTTTTTTTTTTTCTAAATAGGTTCCTTTAAGCTAGTGCATTGTTGGTTCACTTACCTTTTCCTTTGATTTACCTTCTAAATGTTTTTTTTCTTTGTCTGAATTTCTCACTTCCTGTTTCTCCTCAGTAAACTTCACACCATCATCCGAGTGGTGTGGAGTCACCCAGAACAGCTTACTGAACAGCTTACTGAGGAGGAACAGGAAGTGAGAAATTCAGACAAAGAAAACAAAGAAAAAAAATATTTAGAAGGGAAATCAAAGGAAAAGGTAAGTGAACCAACAATGCACGAGCTAAAAGGAACCGATTTAGAAAATAAAAAACAAACCTTTACAACCCCTTTAAACCCCCTTCCTGCCCAGGCCAATTTTCAGCTTTCAGCGCTGTCCCGCTTTGAATGACAATTGCGCGGTCGTGCGACGTGGCTCCCAAACAAAATTGACGTCCTTTTTTTCCCACAAATAGAGTGGTGGTATTTGATCATCTCTGCGGTTTTTATTTTTTGCACTATAAACAAAAAAAAGAGCGACAATTTTGTAAAAAAACACAATATTTTTTAAGCCGTGTACACACGATCGGTTTTACCGATGAAAACGGTCCGATGGACTTTTCTCATCGGACAAACCGATCGTGTATGGGCCCCATCGGTCTTTTTTCCATCGGTGAGAAAAAAATAGAACATGTTTTAAATTTATCCGATGGGAAAAAAAGCGATAGCAAATTTTGATCGTCTGTGTGGAACTCCATCGGACAAAAAACCCACGCATGCTCAGAATCAAGTCGACGCATGCTCAGAAGCATTGAACTTCATTTTTCTCGGCTTGTCGGAGTGTTTTACGTCACCGCATTTGGGACGGTCAGATTTTTGACTGATGGTGTGTAGGCAAGACTGATGGAAGCCAGCTTCATCGGATTTCCGATGGAAAAATCCATCGGATTAGAATCCGTAGGAAAACCGATCGTGTGTACAGGGCTTTACTTTTTGCTATAATAAATATCACTATTTAAAAAAAAAAAATACATTTTTTTTTCTCAGTTTAGGCCGATACGTATTCTTCTACATATTTTTGGTAAAAAAAAAAAAAATCGCAATAAGCTTTTATTGATTGGTTTGCGCAAAAGTTTTAGCTTCTACAAAATAGGGGTTGATTTATGGCATTTTTATAAATATTTTTTATTTTACTAGTAATGGCGGCAATCAGCGATTTTTATTGTGAGTGCGACATTATGGCGGACACATCGGACACTTTTGACACCATTTTGGGACCATTATCATTTTTGCAGCGATCAGTGCTATAAAAATGCACTGGTTACTGTAAAAATGACACTGGCAGTGAAGGGGTTAACCACTAGGGGCACTGAAGGGGTTAAGTGTGCCTAAGGGAGTGATTCTTACTGTGGGGGGGAGGGGACTGACTGGGGGAGGTGACCGATGGTTGTCCCTATGTACAAGGGACACACCATCGGTCTCCTCTCCCTGACAGGACATGGATCTCTGTGCTTACACACACAGAGATCCACGCCCCTGGCTCTGTGACTGCCGATCGCGGGTACCTGGCGGACATCGCGGCCGCCAGACACGCACATCGGCACCCGCGTGACGCGGCGGGCACAGAAGTTCCCCGATGCGCGCTCGGGAGCGCGCACGGGGAACGAGGAAAGGGGAGGACGTCAATTGACGGCCTCCCGGCATTCTAGGTCCGCGCTGTAGCCGTCATTCGGCTATAGCGCGGGCCCCTAGTGGTTAAAGGAAAAAACTTGACGAATTGTCATTTGATCTTCGAGGCTAGAGGTTTTGTTTTTTTCCTGTTGTGGTTGCAATGGTACTATTTTAATTACAGTAAAACCTTGGATTGAGAGTAACTTGGTTTTTAGAGTGTTTTGCAACATTTTTTAATACATTTAGTGCCGGTTCACACTTGTGCGAGTTGATATGGAATGCGATGCGTTAAACACAAACTAGATTTGCATGTCATCCAAAAAGTAATTGTTTTCAATGATGGTGGTTCACATCTATGCATTGCGATTCCTCTCCGAATGCAATGCGATGAAAAAAAGGGTCTTGTGCGAGTTTAGAGCGTTGCGCTGCGAATTTAGTCTCCATAGACATCAATGTAAATCGTTCTGGAATCGCATTTGATGGTTCACATATGTGCGAATTCCACCACACTATTCTCCGCAAAAACATTAATCGCAGCTTTGTCCCACTCTTGAAATTCGCATTAAAATCGCGGCAAAAACGCTGTAAATTTGCGGTAAATTGGCACCTCAGAATGGACTGAAAAAACTAAACAAATTCGTACCGTCTACTGCAGGGTAGTCTTCCCGGTCACGATTGCAGACTGACAGTGGTGAGAGCCGGCAGTGGGGAGGATGGTCTATGTGGACAGCTTTACCCCGGATGCCTGAATACTTAAGGCCTATACACACGACAGGACTTTCCGACAACAACGGTCCGACGGACGTGTTTTATCAGACAATCCGACCGTGTGTATGCTCCAACGGACAATTCTTGTCGGAATTTCAATGGACAAATGTTCGCTATGCTTGCCCTCAAACTTTCTGACAACAAATGTGGTACGTCGGATCATCCGATCGTGTGTACACAAGTTCATTGGACTAAAATCTACAGTACAAACACGCATGCTCCGAACCAATGCTAAACATCAGACAACAATAGTAGAAGTTGCCCAAAGGGTGGCGGTAAAGAGCTGAAAAAACACGTGGTTTGGTGAATGTTGGCTGAAAATGTTCTGCCGTGTGTATGCAGAACAAGTTTACGGCCAATGCCCTTCGGACCAAAATCCACGGAAAAGTCAGATGGAAGTCCGATCGTGTGTATGAGGCTTTAGATGTGCCTGTTTTAATCATCAACCATGTGAGTTGCTAAATGTTGTACCTTTATTAAATGTAACCATATTGCTACACTTAAGGCCCGTACACACAAACGGATATTCCGACAACAATTGTGTGATGGACGTGTTTTGTCGGATAATCCGACCTTCTGTATGCTCCATCGGACGATTGTTGTCGGAATTTCCGACAACAAATATGGGATAGCCATGCTCTCACATTGTCCGACAACAAATGTGTTCCGTCGGATTATCCGATCGTGTGTGCACAAGTCCGTCGGACTAAAATCCAAAGTACAAACACGCATGCTCAGAACCAATGCTAACCATCAGACAACATCAGAAGAAGTGGCACAAAGGGTGGCGCTAAAGAGCTGAAAAAACAAGTCGTTTTGTGAATGTTGGCTGAGAAAGTTCTGTTGTCTGTATGCAGAACAAGTTCACGGCCAACGCCCTTCGGACAAAAATACACGGATTTGCTGGTGGAAATCCGATCGCGTGTACGAGGATTTAGAAGCGCCTTTCTTCTCTTTTATACTCTGTAGCCCCTGCTAGATTTTGCTGCTAATCCCCTTGTGGAGGCCGCCATTTGTGGATGGACATTGTATGGTTACACAACCTGGCCACATTGCTATAATCTTTTAATATGGACTATGGACCTATGAATAAATGGTTGTAGAACTAATCATCTGAGATTCCATTATTTATTATGATGAAATTTGCTTTGATATAAGAGTGCTTTGGATTACAAGCATGTTTCTGGAACTAATTATGCTCGTAATCCAAGGTTTTACTGTATTTTGTATATCTTGGAATTACCCAAATTTTCTCCCAAACCAATCTTTCGCCTTCAGGTCCCAGCATTATTTTTTTTTTTTAAAGAAGCGTTTTTTATTACGCCATGTAACATCATCACCAGGCATGTAACATTTATTGCAGGCACAACTCCTCCTTGACATAGGCACACCCCCAGAACTACATCTCCGTAAAGCCTATAAACCAGGGGTAGGCAACCTCGGCCCTCCAGCTGTTTTGAAACTACAAGTCCCATGAGACATTGTAAGACCCTGACAATCACAGACAAGACTCCTAGAAACAGAGGCATGATGGGATTTGTAGTCTCACCACAGCTGGAGGGCCGAGGTTGCCTCCCCCTGCTATTGACAGTGTGAGAATAGGCTCCAGTGCAGCCATTCTTTACTATGGTCCTACGGAACCAAAAGGTCCTTACAGAGATTGCTAGGTGTTCCCTGAGCTGTGGCTAAATGACCACCCATTTGATGGTGCCTGCAAAGTTTCAGGGCCAATGCCACTTGGCAGAGCCATCTATGGGGCACCAATGGTCTTCTTAGCTGTCTATAGATATGGCATTCTGACCATCCCTGTAAGGGGGGAAATCTTTCCATTGGCAAACAAAAGTGGCCTTTTTCCTACTGACCCATTTGAGATTTTTTCTATTGGCATAACAAAAAAGTGATCACCCATGCAAGCCATATGATGTTGCCAACATCCCTGATATAGATATAGAACAAAGAGTACCCCCCGGTACTATTGGGACTTTTTAGGCAAACAATTGACAGAGGTTAATAAAAAATATACATTTCATTTTACAAAATACATAAAAATAGTGTACAACATCACCAAAAGACGTTAAAAGGTAATATGACTGCTGAATTCCATTCAGAGGTCCAGAAGGCCCGACGCGTTTCGGGACAAAGTACGTCCCTTCATCAGGGGGCACTGTTACTGACGGATCACAGTATTCTAGAAATAAGACATATTGGTCATAGCATGAAAGAAGAGATATATATAGAACAAGAGTCATTTAGAGCGGCAGGAAATGGCAGGTGTAATGAAGTTCATCTACCAGGGTCACAGTCAGCCAGACGGTCCCGCCCTGTGGTTAGCGACAGCAGCCACAAAATGAGAGAGCACCCTATGCCTTAAAATGGACTAATAGGGTGAGTGGTGGGTCCCCACTGTTCCACACAGATATCTCACTATTGGCAACCGCGGGTATTCTTTTTCTATTGGAATAGGCACACCCCCAGAACTATATGCTCTAAGAGCCTACAGTCAGTGTAAAAATAGGATTCAGGGCAACCTGGAGTTCTGCGGAAGTGGAGCCATAGGGTAGGGTTGCTACCTCATCCCTTTAAAACTGAACACATATGAATTACACAGGTTCTGAGGCTAATTTAATGAAGATAAGGTGCTAAGTGAGTTTAATTACCACCTTAATCAGCCACAGAACCTGTGTAATTAATATGTGTTTGGTTTTAAAAGGATGAGGTGGGAACCCTACCATAGGGTTCCTCCAGAATCCTCTAATTGACCTCCCATATGATGGTGCCTGCATAGTTTTGGGACCAATGGCACTTGGCAGAGCTAGCTGCAGGACACCAATTATCTTTTTAGCTGTCTGTAATGGTGGCATTCTGACCACCACTTTAAGGGAGGGGGGGGGCATTCCTTTCACTGGTGAGCAATATAAAGGGTATTTTTTCCACTGACCCCCAAAGAAATTGGTTTCAGCAAGCAGTCTCTGATACCTGAAGATTATTTCTAGGGTTCTCTGGGGAAAAAAAAGTTAAGAAAGAGAGAGGGGTGGAGGATAGGCAGTGCGAAGGCGGTGCAGAAATTTACTAAATATACAATATATATTTTTGATTGTTCAGCCATACACTTCGAGACTAGAAGGTTGCAGAGTGGTTTGCAGGGTTTAGTTCAGCATTGCTCTGTCACTAAACTTAACCATGTTCTATAAAGTCCTACATAAACAACCCATTCACCTGAATAGGTGGAAAATGCCACCTAGTTGTCAGTAAATCTGATGGGAGTCATAATGTGGCCAGCCAGGTTGCCACGAGACATCAGAAAGTGACATGTTCATTAGATACCCTGATTTCCTTTCTGATAAACAATAAAAATTGGGGAAAGCATTCCAACCTTTCCACTAAAATGTTCCTTGCAATTGGTTTTTCCAATTAATATCACTTATCTTCCAGCTTGAACGCTGAATGCACGTTTTTGATATTTTAATGACCCAAAAAAAGTTTTTGGCTTTGTTTGGGCTCCCCATTTCCATCTACAATTACAATGTTGCTAATAGTCAGGCGAAAGCTAAAATGATTTCTTGTACTTTAAATACCAGTACAAAAAAAAAAAGCAGAAACTTTGGTGGTTGTTTGGAATTGGTGGCTTGTTGGGTTGTTTTTTATTGACTTTGCTGGAGATCTATACATTCAGACTTGGATTATTAATTTTTTTGTATCAATAAATTATATGACATTTTTCATATATTTGTAGCACCCTGCCAAAAGTTAGACTAAACTACACTAAAGGTCAGTGGTTGATTGCTGCTGTCTGCTTCTTGAGGAAGCTTCCAGAGAGTAGAAAAGGAGGGTCAGCTACTAATTTATGAATATTTATCATATCCCAGCAAATCCCTGCGAATGATGTGCCCAGGAGGTGGCTGGGAAGGTGATACATGTGTGGGAGGCCTAGGCAGAGGGGATCTTTTTACTTTCGAGGGTTACAGTTCTCTTGGGGCTGCTGCCCCTGTGAGGCAGCCAATGTGTGACAAGAGTTGCAGTTTGGGCCTTAGCAGGTGCTGGGCTGAGGGCCTAGAGAAGATATGCTAAAATATATATATTTTTTTTTTTTTACTGGAGGGCATCATCTTGGAGTCTGGTCTGGAGAAAGATCATTGTCTCCCTCACTGAAGAGTGTCATGTGGAAGCTGGCAGACAGCTAGGATATTGTGAGTAAGACCTGGTTTTGGACTCTCAGGTGTGCATGTGCTAGAGGGAATTGAGTGCCAAAGGTTACTGGATGGACATGGACTGCTCTTACAGAGACCTAGAATTACTGGATATTCCCTATTACCTCCTGTCAAGGCTGTTTCAAGAGGATTTTATAACAAATTTGTCCTCATGTTGATTTCTGCTATCGTTTTGGAGTGTCTTGAAATCCCCTCAAGTTTCTGCAAATATAATCCATGAAACGACATCACCTAGACTGAGCCCATGTTGTGTATGAATCTGGTGTATGGGCCTGGCAGCCTCTGTACTATTGTGGGACACCTGGGTCATATTCAGTGGTCCCTTCGGGATAGAGCGCTACTTATTTGTGGTAATTTCCTACAAAAAACAATTTAAATGACAGTACGTGCATTGAATAATATCAATTCTGGGTGGTCAACATTGCTACCAAAGTTCTGTGCGTTTCCATCCTACTTTATATACCGTATTTATCGACGTATAACACGCACTTTTTTCCCCTGAAAATCAGGCGAAAATCATGGGTGCATGTTATACGCCGCTCCCCGCTGTCTGTGAGGGAAAGAGGAGCGCGCGTCGCCGATATACACATAGCCGTACTCGGCTAGGCTCGGCTCCGCTCGCAGTCATGCCCAGTCCCGCCATTGGACCTGTGTTATGTAAATCATAGGAGCCTGGCCAAGGGGCGGGACTGGGCGGGACTGCAAGAGGAGCCGAGTACAGCCGAGTACACCGGACATCCGGCTCTGTCTATCTCGGCGCCGCTTCTGTAATTTTAAACGGTCATGCTGCAAGGACACTGGGCAAGGCTGCAATCACACAGGGCAAGGCTGCAATGACACTGGGCAAGGCTGCAGATGACACTGGGCAAGGCTGCAGATGACACTGGGCAAGGCTGCAGATGACACTGGGCAAGGCTGCAATGACACTGGGCAAGGCTGCAGATGACACAGGGCAAGGCTGCAGATGACACAGGGCAAGGCTGCAGATGACACTGGGCAAGGCTGCAGATGACACTGGGCAAGGCTGCAATGACACTGGGCAAGGCTGCAGATGACACAGGGCAAGGCTGCAGATGACACAGGGCAAGGCTGCAGATGACACTGGGCAAGGCTGCAATGACACTGGGCAAGGCTGCAGATGACACTGGGCAAGGCTGCAGATGACACAGGGCAAGGCTGCGGATGACACAGGGCAAGGCTGCAGATGACACTGGGCAAGGCTGCAGATAGACACTGATAAGGCTGCATTGATGGGCATTTAAATGTAAGTTTTTATCCTCAAACTTCCCTTCTAAAAAGTTATTTTCCTTAAAATTTCCTCCTAAACTTGGGGTGCGTGTTATACGCCGGCGCGTGTTATAAGCCGATAAAAACGGTAATTTTTTTTTGTTCACTGACTTAGTGGCCTAGTTATTGGTTAGTTGTTAGTCCCTAACCCACAGAAGCAGGACATTATCAGAGAAGCATTTTCAGTTGTTGCTACAAAACCTAGACTTTGTAAAAAAATAATAATATTTTAATCCGAACAGTTATTGAAAATCAAAATCTGTGACAGAGATAACATTGTTTACATAAGAGGTCCATATGGTGAACGTGGTGTAGAGCTATATACTTTACAGCCATTTCAATGGACAATGGAGAAAGAAAGATTTAACCTTCACATACGGAAAGGCTTCTTTAAAGTAAGAGCTGTGAATAGAGATGCACCAAAATTTCGGCGGTCAAAACATATTGGCCGAAAATTGTGTTATTGGCATTTTGCGGATAAGAGAAAAAGGTGCCGATAATGGCATAAAAAATGCCCACAATTTTGCAGCGTTTTTACTATGCTTATGATGTGTTTTTCATAGGTCATGTGACTCAAAAACTGCATTAAAAAAGTAACGGGTGCCTATTGATGCGTTCTTGCTGTGTTTTTAATGCATTTTAAAAGGAAGGTGCGTTTTTTTTTTTAACTGACCAAAAATCCAGCAAGCAGGATTTTTAACACCACAATGGAAGCGCAATGGACCAGTATGAAGACATAAATAGAATTTAAAGGAATGCATTTTTTTTTTTTACTTTTGCACTAAAAGTGCCAATAATGGCACGACAATAAATCAATAAATGAATATTCATTTCAATTCATGATATTAATTAAAAAGTCAAATACAATACAATTATATATAAAATATACTTTTCCAAAACTGTAATTTTCAGTTTCGGTTTTCGGCCAGATGCATCCTGCATTTTTGGTTTCAGGAGCAAAAATTTCCATTCGATGCTTCTCTACTTGTGAAAATGTGGAACAGACTCCTTCAGGATATAGTTCTGGCCAGGTCAGTAATTTGTTTTAAAAATAGCTGTATTCATTCCTAAATGCACAAAAAAATAACTGGATATTGACATGAATAGGTAATAACACCAGAGATTGTTTATCTGATTGCATTTGGGGGATCAGGAAGGATTTTTTTTTTCCCTGCTGGAGCAAATTGGACCATGCAATATATGGGTTTTTTGCCTTCTTCTGGGTCAACTATATCTCTATTAAGGTGATTGTAAAGGTTGTCATTTGAAAAAAACAAACAAACAAACATAATTTACAGTACTTACCTGCTCTGCCTCTTTTTGGGTTTCCCCCCGGCGGTCCTGGTTCTTCCCCCGTGCCTAGTGCTCCCAATAGCAGGCCTCTCGCTATGGGGGCTCATGAGCAGGATTGCTCCTGTGAGAGGACATTCTCCATTCACACAAAGAGCGTGGCTTAGCTCGCCCCCGCTCTCTCCTTATTGGCTCACTGGCTGTGATTGCCTATGGCTCCATGAGGAGAGAGAGACCAGAGAGAGCCGCTGCTCTCATGCACATCGCTGGATCAAGATGGGTCTCAGGTAAGTATAAGGGGGGCTGGGAGGGAGCTGCATCTAGAAGGTTTTTTTACCTTAATTCATAGAATGCATTAAGTTAAAACCTTCTGCCTTTAGGACCACTTTAAAGCGGAGGTTCACCCAAAATGGAACCTCCGCTTTTCGGAACCCTCCCCCCCTCCGGTGTCACGTTTGACACCTTTCAGGGGGGAGGGGGTGCAGATACCTGTATAAAACAGGTATCTGCACCACTTCCGGGTATAGACTCCCGCGGGAGTCCCGCCCCTTCGCGTCACCCCCCCCCGCTGTGTGTTGGGAAACACTCGGCTCCCAGGACACAGCGGGGACCTGTTAGGACGCGCAGCGCGACTCGCGCATGCGCAGTAGGGAACCGGGCAGGGAAGCCGCAGCGCTTCACTTCCCGATTCCCTCACCGAGGATGGCTGCGGGGAAACCGAGAGCCTCGGCTGCAGACGTCGCGGGGGACCTGGACAGGTAAGTGTCCATTTTTTAAAAGTCAGCAGCTGCTGTATTTGTAGCTGCTGGCTTTTAAAAAAAAAATCCCGGTGAACCTCCGCTTTAAGGTTTTCTAGCTTTTTTTTTTTTTTCATTTGGTTGAACCAGATGGACTTGTATCTTTCTTCAACCTGGCTAACTATGTAACTCTATGTAAGTTTTATTTTACACATTTATGACAGAATGTTCCGTGTTGTCTGGAATCTCTGGTATCAGCGATGGCTTCAAAACTCTCAAAGGGTTAATCTTGGCTTCTTATGTCTCTGATGGTGTCTCAGGTGGTTTAACTAAGAATCATCTTATCTTCCTGAGAACTGGCATCTTATTTTTTCTGTCCTCCTGATCCCTTACATACCACAGGGCTATCTTCTCCTTTTTGCTGCTACCTCTACTCTGCTGCAAGGAATCGCTGTCAGGCCAGAGGTCCACCTTGTGTCGCTTTCCATCTGTTGCTATTTATATTGTACCTGTTTTTATACATTTCTTGCATAGAAAACAGCTTGCCCTTCAAAGGGTCCCAGCTTTCCATTAGTCTTTGTAAATAAGTCCATGGCAATCTGCACAACACTGGCTAAGATGTGCATTTAATGCCGCCTGTACAGTTTGGGTATGATCGCCAGAACGGTGAGCCCTTCCTTGCCAGAATTGCTTTGTCTTCTAAATATTCTGATGTTCTAAAGAGAATACCCAGGCAATGGAAGAAAACATTTTGTTCCCATATTTTCAGGAACATTCCTAAATGTAATTTTTTTACATTTTGGATACAATTGTGTCTAATGCCGCGTACACACGATCGTTTTTTCATGACGTTAAAAATGCCATTTTTAAAAATGGGCATTAAAACCCATCGTGTGTATGCTCCAGAGCATTTTTAACTACGTGGAAAACGGCCAATAAAAATTTCGAACATGCTCTATTTTTTCACGTCGTTTTTCTTGTCGTTTTTTTTTAACGTTGTGAAAAACGGTAGTGTGTATGCTTTTACGAGGGGAAAAAAAACCGCGCATGCTCAGAATCAAGTATGAGACGGGAGCGCTCGTTCTGGTAAAACTAGCGTTCGTAATGGAGATAGCACATTTGTCACGCTGTAATGGACTGAAAAGCACGAGGCTGAAAAGCGCAAATCGTCTCTCACCAAACTTTACTAACACAAGGATCAGCAAAAGCAGCCCAAAAGGTGGCGCCATCCGAAAACAACTTCACCCTTTATAGTGCCGTCGTACATTTCCCGTCCACTCTCATTCTGGAGACAACTTTAAATATGATGCCGCGTACACACGACCGTTTTTAATGTCATTGAAAAAAACAACGTTTTTTTCGACGTGATTCTTCTCAAGCCTGCCTTGCCTGCATGAAAAAAAATGCTCCAGCAAAGCGCGGTGACGTACAAAATGTACGACAGCACTATAAAGGGGAAGTTCCATTCGGATGGCGCCACCCTTTGGGCTGCTTTTGCTGATCCTTGTGTTAGTAAAGTTTGGTGAGAAACGATTCGTGCTTTTCAGCCTCGTGCTCTTCAGTCCGTTACAGAGTGACGAATTTGCTATCTCCATTACGAATGCTAGTTTTACCAGAACGAGCCCTCCCGTCTCATAACTTACTTCTGAGCATGCACGGTTTTTTTTCACGTAGTTAAAGCCTACACACGGCCGTTTTTCATGACAAGAAAAACGAGGACGTGAAAAACGACGAGAAAAATTAGAGCATGTTCCAAATTTTTAATGCCCATTTTTCACGTCGTGAAAAATGCTCTGGAGCCCACACACGATCGGTTTTAATGACCAAATTAAAAAATTCAATTTTTCTCGTCATGAAAAATGGTCGTGTGTACGCGGCATCAGAGTTTCTCTCGCTTTTAGTCCCTGGGAGAATGTTCACCAGGATAAATAAAGAGTCTAAATCTCCCTAGTAGGAATGCATATATCAACACAAACTTTACAGGGTTACCACCCCTTCCCTGCTTTATCCAAAATTTGAAGATAATGTTTTGGCTTTAGACAAAATTTAACACCACCAGCTGAGATTTGGGGGCACGCAAACAATTAGGCTAAAGCTACATGGGGATTCTTTAGTAAGGCCCGGTTCACACTGGTGTGACATGAAAGTTGCACGACTGTCGATCCGACTTTGCCCTGCCACTTCGGTCCAACTTCTATGCGACTTTAATGACCAGGATATGATTTTAATCCGACTTTGAGATCAGTGTGAATGGTCAATGCAGGAAAACACTCCTATGGCCACATGAGAATTTAGTATAAAAGAAAAACAGGGGGGCAAAAGTAGCCCACAGGTTGGACTTTAAGGCGCAATGAACAGTGGGGAGTATACAAAAGTATTACAATATTTATTTATAACAATACATGGTACAAAAAGAAAAAAAGACTTTTAGAGTTAAAAAAGCATATATAAAATACATGACAAAAAGTGAGCCCCTGTGCGTCAACGCGTTTCGCTGTCTAGCTTCGTCAGGACACACTCAGGGATTGTTGGAAAGAAACAGGTCTCACTATCTTGCAAAAAAATGGGTCCATGTAAGATAGACTCACCCATAAAGCTTCAAAAATTTGCATCCATTGGTATAGCAAATATTGTAGATATTCGTAGGAGCCAGTGGCTCTATTGTTCATATTATTGGATAAAATGCCATAGAAGAATGATGCAAAGAGTATGGGGAGAGGAAGGGGGGGGTGATGGTTTGAATATTGAACAATTGATTCAAAGGCTGATATATATTCTTGAATTTGAGTCTACACCCCTTAAGTCAGTTCCATATGCATGACCATTAAAGCAGGGAAGTCACATTGCAATCAGGCAGAAGACAGGTGTACAATCCAATCGAGTTTAAACCCTTGAGGCCATTGTGACTAACAAATTCGTCAAGCTTACCCCCAGAAGAAAATTACATTTTCTTCTGGGGGGTACGCTGGACAGACTTGTTGTCTGTAAAAGTTTTGGGGGCCCCACGCCATTTTTTCTTTTAAAGTGGGGTTCCCCTCAAAATCCATACCAGACTGAAGGGTCTGGTATAAATTCGGGGGGACCCTACACCTTTTTTTTTTTGCATTGCTAACATTGCACACACTTGACCTCAGAGCACATGTCTCATGCCACAAGTCGGATCGGTTAATATGGTGATCCAACTTGGATACAATTTCCATTCAATTCAGATGTGGCGGCCCCCTTTTTTCCCCGTTTAGATGATTGTCCACCCCATGGGGCATTTGATGTCGGCGGTGTTAGTCCCAATATGCTTGTTCTCCTTCTCCCCCGGTCTTGGGTCACTTATCTGGACTGAGGTAAAGAGGCAGCATAGTGGTTTTGCTACGGTTCTCTGTAGCCAATTGCGGTCTAGCACTGTGGCACCTGTGCGGCCTTTCTCCCCTTTCCAACATGGCCGCCGACCTGCTATCCCAGATGTTTACACCCGGGAGACAGGATATGTCGCGACCTTGGAGCGCACCACGTCCTTGACGCCGTCCGGCGTCTAGACGTGCTGCGGTATTAGATAAATGGTGCGTCATCACGCGCCACATCATCACGGCTACACAGTGCTTCATAGGTGTGCGCCGCACACCACATATAAGGGACGCAGAGGACGGTATTTGGCTCCATTCCCCTACTGAGCCAAGCGGTGCTGGGAGCATGCAGTACTAGGAGCATAATTGAGCCTTCTTGATGGACAGTGGTGTCCAGGAAATTTAAGCCTTAATTTACACATGGAAAGTAAGTTCTGTTGCCATTGAACTTCTTGTTGGGTTTAAAATAGGGCTGTTGTGTTTACACCCCCTTTTCTGTACTTATCCCCCTATTTTCTTTATATACAGTTCATGGGCCATTTTAAGCGCCAATTTGTGGATTTATTATATCCAGCTGTCCTGTAGAGGAAGAAGAGTACATACTGTGTGGAATTTGGTCTATATCCTTGCCTGAATAAGGGGAATGCATCTGCTATTAACTAATCAAATATTGAAATGTAGGTGGTCATTTGTTATTTATGAATATAATCAATGTCGATTTGCATTAAGGTACAACTTCCTAACAATGTATTTTTTGATTCCTTGTAGAAAGTGATACAGTATCCCTGATGAAGATTATATTAATTACTGTTAATTGAAACGCGTTGGATTAGCCGCTATGTGTCATCGCCTATCTATTTCGGCTGTCATGTAGTGTGTAGTATCACCTTTTCTTCTTTTTTTCAATATGCAATGTCTTTTAATATTTGGTACTAAACACTCACCATGTGAAACATGAATTTTTCTATAGACAGTATGTATAATAAATGAAAATTTATAAGATATTTTTTCTATACTCGTTGCCTTAAAAATCCCACAATAGAGGTTTTCACAATTTTTCAAATCACCAGGGATGATGGCAATTACATATCCAGTCACATGAGTCTTTTCTATTTTCTCCATTCAATTCTTTGGGCTGAAGTCGGACCAAAGTAGTACAGGAACCTTTTCAAAGGGTTGCAGGGAAACGGCCCTTGTTCTTATCAACAAGGGGACAAGGTGCTTTGGTAGCCCCCCCATGTCGAGGGCATATGGCCTGGTGTGGTTCAGGAGTAGGGATGGGCCGAACGGACCCCTGTTCGGTTCGGACCAGAACTTTTGAACACCGCGAAAATTCGAACCAATGGGACCCGAACGTCAAATATCAAAAGTGCCCATTTTGAAGGCTTAAATGCAAGGAATTGGGCATACAATGGTTATAGGGGTCCGGGTCCTGCCCTGGGGGACATGTATCAATAAATAATTGTTTTTGTGAAAAACGTCATTTTTAAATGAGCAGTGATTTTTTGATTTTTAAAGTGAAAGCCTAAAAATGAAAAATTCCTTCCAATATAGTGCCTAAGGGGTCCCCTTAGTCTAACTGTAAAGTGGCAGATCTGTACCATGTGTAGAATCTGCTGCAGAAATAATAAAATTTATAAAGCCAAAAAAATAAAAAATTTCCTGCAAGCTGCCTTTATTTTGCTCAGCAACAGCTGGGAAGCCACTGTCTATGATGAGGCCACAATGTAGTGCACTGGGAACAAGATTAGAGATTTTTTGGATACATTCTGGTGTCACTTTGATTTTGAATAGAAGAAACGGGTGCGTTAAAATTGGTCCTTGTGTGTCGTGGTGGCTTCCCACCGTAACCCTATAGAGGTACTCTTGATGTAAGCAAGAATTTGGCTTGCTGTAAAAAACTGCAATGATATGCACCTGTCAAACAGGTGCTGAAAAATTGGTCTTTGGGTGTCGTGGTGTCTTCCCACCGTAACCCTATAGAGGTAATCTTGATGTAAGCAAGAATTTGGCTCGCTGTAAAAATCTGCAATGATATGCACCTGTCAGACAGGTGCAGAAAAATTGGTCTTTGAGTGTCAGTGGTGGCTTTCCACCGTAACCTTATAGAGGTACTCTTGATGTAAGCAAGAATTTGGCTTGCTGTAAAAAATTGCAATGATTTGCACCTGTCAAAAATTGGTCTTTGGGTGTTAATTGTGCCCATGAAACCTATACCAAAAACATTCTTCCAGATTAAATTATTGAACACCCTCAAATCTAGGCAGCCTCGAAGTCCTGCAGAGATTCCACATACCAAAAAGACTTAATCAGTGACATCGGTATCAGGGGCTTCATAGCTGGTAATCCAGGACTGATTCATTTTTATAAAAGTCAAACGGTCCACGGAGTCTGTGGACAGACGCGTTCTATGATCATCAGTAACGAAACCTCCTGCAGCACTGAATGCCCGTTCTGAAAGCACACTGGATGCAGGGCAGCTCAACAACTCAATAGTATACTGGGCAAGTTCTGGCCAGTGGTCTAATCTCATGACCCAGTAAGCCAGTGGATCGTCAGCTGGAAAGCTCTCCATCTCTGTTTTGGCCCCGAGGCAATCGTCCACCATGTGATGCAGACGCTGCCGATGGGATGTGGAAGCTGACAGCCCTTGGCGGCGAGGACTAATAAAATTCCGAAATGCCTCACTCAGGCAGACGCCTTCTCCAACGCTCCTTTCTTGACCAACGGAAGACTCAAAACAACGTTTTCCACCACACTGTAAGCTGCTAGAGTCAGGAAAAACGTTCAATAAAATCCTCTTTAATGTGTCCTCAAGAGATTTTATCCTCTGCACTCTCTGTGGGAACGGGATGAGTTCAGAGACCTTCCCATTATAACGGTGGTCAAGCAGGGTTGCCACTTGCCAACCAGTAATCCTCCTTCTCCTTTATGCCACGTATTCTAGGGTCCTTTCTCAGGCTTTGAAGCATGAGGTTGCCCATGCGCCTCAAATTTGCAGAGGCTTGAGAAGCAGACTCCTCGGGGTCACTCAGGATGACAGCATCTGGAACTTCCTCCTCCCAGCCACGTAATACTCCCAAGGGTCCTGGGGTTGGAAAGCCATCGCTTACAGATTGACGCATGTCTTCCTCTTCTTCAAAGCCTATGAAAGTGCCAGAATCCTCCTCCTCATCCTCCTCCCCTCTCTCCTCCTGTGTGTTTTGTGACATAGGAATGATGGTGTCTGGATAAAGTGGGCCTTGAGAGGAAAGGAAGTCCTCCTCTTCCTCCTGCTGCTCTGCCTCCAGTGCCCTATCCATAATGCCACACAGAGTGTGCTCCAGCAGGAACACAACAGGGATTGTGTCACTGATGCATGCACTGTCACTGCTCACCATCCTTGTGGCCTCCTCAAATGGTGACAATACAGTGCATGCATCCTTAATGATCAGCCATTGGCGTAGGGAAAAAAAGCAGAGACTGTCGTCGTGCCGTACTGACACAAGTACTCGTTGACGGCCCTCTGCTGCATGTATAGCCGCTGCAGCATTCCCAAAGTTGAGTTCCACCTGGTGGGCATGTCACAAGTCAGGTGGTTTATGGGCAAATGGAATTCCCGCTGAATTTCAGCCAACCGAGCACTGGCTGTGTATGACCGCCTGAAAAGGCTACAGACTCTTCTGGTCTGCTTTAGTACATCTTGCAACCCTGGGTACGTACTTAGGAAACGCTGCACCACCAAAATGAGGACATGTGCTAGGCATGGCACATGTGTCAACTTTCCCTGTCTAAGGGCGGACAGGAGGTTTAAGCCATTATCGGACACCACCATTCCTGGCTCCAGCTGCTGTTCTCTGGGCCTGTCCTTGCAGATCTGCAAGAATCTCTGCTCCGGTGTGGTTCCTGTCCCCTAAACACACCAGCTGAAGCACTGCATGGCACCTTTTAGCCTGACTCTGTGAAAGCCCTTTGAACGCTTAGGGGGTACCTGATGTTCATAGGACAATTCTGCAGAGGAGGGCATGGAGGTGGCGGAGGAGGAGGAGGAGGGGGTAGATCTCACAGGTCTGGCATCATCACCACCAGCTGTATGGAGACATGGGGGCACAACAAGCTGCAGCACTGAGCCCTGTCATGCATCCTTTCGAGTTGCAAGCAGCGTTACCCAGTGTGCTGTGAACAAAATATATCATCCCTGCCCATGCTTGCTGGACCACGTGTCAGCCATAAAGTGGATTTTATGGCTGACTGCCTTGCCCAATGATGCCAGAACATTCCCTTCCACATAATGGTAGAGAGATAGAACGGCCTTACGTGAAAAGTAGTATCGACTGGGAAACTGCCATTGTGGTACAGCACATTGTGCAAAGTCTCAGAAGGGGGCAGAATCCACCAGGCTGAAAGGCAGAAGTTGGAGAGCCAACAGCTTTGACAAGCTTGCATTCAGGCGCTGGGCATGTGGGTGGCAGGGACTGTATTTATTTTTTCGCTGAGGAAGATGGGGCAGAGAAATTTGCTGGCTACAGTCTACAGCTGCTGGTGTGCTGCTGGCAGATGAGCTGCTAGGACCTTGGACACCCTGTGCTATACCATAATCCCTGTCAGTGGAGGCTGCTGAAAGGTAATGACTCGGTATTGCAGGGGCAGACTGAAGTGGGTAAGGAGGAGGAGGAGGGACAGATTTGTGCCCCTTTGTGTGTCTTTTAGGTGCTCTTGCCAACGGGCTGAGTGGTGGGATGTTAAATGCCTTCTTAGGCATGTGGTACCCAAATGGTTGGTGTTTTTGCCACGTTTGATGTGCCTGTGACACAGTTCGCAGATAGCAACAGTGCGATCTGCTGCAGATGTGCTGAAAAAGGCCCAGACAGCTGAGCTGTGGGGAGTAGGCCGGGAGATAACAGCTACAGAACGCATGGAATAGGGTGGCTGCTCTCTACTCTTTCTTGATGTCGACCTCCTTGGGGTTGTGCCGCCTCACCTTCAGTTTCCTCTTTTGCTGCTCTATCTGGTACCCAAGTCACATCAGTGACCTCATCATCATCATCTCCATCTCCATCTCCTCCATCTTCATCATTACCACTGGAGACAACTGTTCCTCCCTCTATCTAGGCTCATGTTCCTGTCATCCTCAACCTCAGAACCAGCATCTGAATCCAGTAATGGCTGGGCATCATGAAGAAGCAATTGGCTAACGCTGTGGTCAAATAACTCAGCTGACTCCTACATGGCTGATCTTAGGGCTATGGCAGGAATAGATGTGGACAAGGAGGCAGGTTTATCCACTCTGGAAACTGCAGGGGACTGCACACTTGTCTCTGCTTGTGTAACAGAGGATGAGGAGGATGAGGAAGGTTTAGTAAGCCAGTCCACCACCTCCTCTGCATGCTGT
The DNA here is from genome assembly GCA_029206835.1 of Rana muscosa. Classification (NCBI taxonomy): domain Eukaryota; kingdom Metazoa; phylum Chordata; class Amphibia; order Anura; family Ranidae; genus Rana; species Rana muscosa. The sequence continues at coordinate 202,759,939 of CM055126.1, read as the reverse complement.
GGCTGGATAGCATGGGCAACCTCACTAAACACAGGAAATGATGCCCTGCCTGAGGACTGACCACCATGTCCACCTTTGCCTGTGGACACATTTGTTGCTTGCCCCCTTACAGTGCCAAGGGAACGTCTGCCTCTTCTTGTTGTCCTCCCAGACATTATTGGGAGGGAGGGGGCGGTGCTTATAAATCACACTAAAAATGGCTGCCATTGAAAGAATACGTTTATACTGTGGGGCGGGAATGAGCCATGATTGGATAAAGTCATGATGACAGTGTCCAGTCATGACTCTGACAGTGCTCTGTGCCCTGATTGGCTGAAGCTTTCACTGCCTCAGCCAGTCAGGGCTTGCAATGCACTTTTCAGCGCCGCAATGCATTGTGGTCGTTTCAGGGGGGGGGGCAAACAAACGGTTGAACATCCCGAAAGTTCGGCTGTTTCCCGAACGACCTAACAGCGAAAGTTCAGCCCGAACTTATGCTCGGGCCGAACCGTTCGCCCATCCCTATTCAGGAGGAGGGTGCATGCTTGTTTTTCTGCTTTCCTGGCCTGCCAGGCTGCATGCTCAGATAAGGGTCTGGTGTGGAATTTTGCAGGGGGACCGCACATATTTTTTTTGTGGAGTTTCCCCCTTAAAATCTATAACAGATTTAAAGGGTCTGTATAAAATTTTGTGGGGAAACCAAAACAACTTTTTCTTTCCCTTTTTTTTTTTTTTTGCGTGGGGGTCCCCTTGACATTTATAACAGACTCTCATCAAGGATAAGGGTCTGGTATGCATATTTATGGGGGAAAACACTCTATTTTCTTTTTGTGTTGGGTCCCCCATTACCATCTATATCAGATCCTCAACTAGGATAAGGGTCTTCTATAGATGAAGGGCTTTGTTTACAATCAGAGGTAGGTGGCTGTCATTTAATGGAAATTTGAAGTGCATTTTTTTCCCTTTGTAAATGTCAGTTTTGTTGTAGTAGGCTATAAACAATATACCGGCAGGTTAAAGGCATCCCCCAGACATTTTATTTAAGGACATTTAGCATTTTATTGTTGCCCTCTAAACATGATTAAAATCTCTACTCCCCCGCCAAATGGAGTTTTTAAAACCTTTTTTGTCTTTGGTATAGCTTAGAAAATGTCCATTACTGTTTTTTAACATTTGACTCCCTAAACTTCACCCTACATAGTTTATTTTGTTTATTATCAAAGCCTCTAGATATCTATCTATCTATCTATCTATCTATCTATCTATCTATCTATCTATCTATCTATCCATCTACGTATCTTTCTTTATCTCTCTCACAATCTGTTATCTTACCTTGTATATCTATTTATTGCAAACATAAATATTGTCCTATATATATATATTTTTGTTCTGATTCTTTCATATGCTTTATTTTCATAGTTTTCTTGTGCTCAGATTTCTAGATTAAAACAGTTCAAGGATAACTTACAGCGCATAGTGCATTTTTAAAATGCGTTTATTTATCTTTTATTCGTTTTTTTTTCTTTTGCATCCTGTTTAACTAACTGTGTCTGGTTTATTTTACAGTTATCTTTATGCATTTCTCAGTATTTTTCTTTTATTTGTCCTTATATTGTTATGTTTTCGTCGGTAATGTGTGATGTTTATTTATTTATGTTTTCTTTCATTTTGTTTTGTTCATTTTGTTTTGTTCCCTGGTGGCGAACACCCCGCAGGGTTACCCATTATCACTTTATTCACATTTTCATGTCTTCACATTTGTCCCTTTCAGTACTTGTAGTAACATGTTTTCCATTGGTGTCAGAGCCGGCCAGAGGCTTCCTTACTAGCTTATAATATTTTGTTGTTAGTGGTTTGCTACTATAGTTTGTTTTGCATAGTGCTATGATTGTTTTTTTCTGAATACATTTTATTTATATGGCACCAACATACACTGCATTACCAAAAGTATTGGGACACCTGCCTTTACACGCACATGAACTTTAATGGCATCCCAGTCTTAGTCCGTAGGGTTCAATATTTAGTTGGCCCACCCTTTGCAGCTGTAAGGCCTCATGCACACTGGACGTTAAAATAATATTATAAAAACGCCAGTAGCTTTGCAGTGAGTTTTTCAACATTTTTGAACGGTTTTGCAATAGCGTTTTTCTGCGTTAATGTTTTTTAGCGTTTAAAAAAAACTATATATAAATTTTTTTTTTTCAATGGATCAAAAATTTTAAAAGCTAGTGAGCCGCGTTTATCTGTTTTTATCAGACTTTTTTGACGTTAGAGCGTTTTTACCAATGAAAACAGCTGAAAAACTCCTCTCAGAGCCCCACTCGTTTTGGGGTTTTTTTACAGCCAAAAAACGCCCCAGCCAAAAACAGTTGATAATAGCCTATGTGTGCATGGGCACATAGGATAAAATGATGGGGAGTTTATTAACTGTAGAAAAAAACATCTGAAGCCAAAAACAGCAGCTGTAAAAACATCCAAAAATGTCCAGTGTGCATGAGGCCTAACAGCTTCCAGTGTTCTGGGAAGGCTGTCCACAAGGTTTAGGAGTGTGTCTATGGGAATGTTTGACCATTCTTCAAGAAGTGCATTTGTGAGGTCAGGCACTGATGTTGGATGAGAAGTCCTGGCTCGCAGACTCCACTTTAATTCATCCCAAAGGTGTTCTATCAGGTTGAGGACAGGACTCTGTGCAGGCCAGTCAAGTTCTTACACCCCAAACTTACTCATCCATGTCTTTATAGACTTTGCTTTGGGCACTGGTGCTGCCGGTCACGGCACAGGCCCTGAAGAAACGGCACGAGCAGTGCGCATGCGCTGACGATGTCAGCGGCAGCAAATATAGTAAATATCTCCTATACGGTGCAAGTTTAGGAGATATTTACAGTACCTACAGGTAAGCCTTATTATAGACTTACCTGTAGGTACAATTAAAGAGGAGGACTTTACTTCCTCTTTAATGTGTCTTTTCCATTAGATCCTATGAATTACTTATTAGGTCTTCCCTACTCGGGTGCCTCCAAACCAGCTAAGTGTCTGATCTTCTATATACTTCTCGCAGCTCAAGGAGTCATTCCTCTCCACTGGCTGTCTACTCTACCGCCTACTAAACTCCAACTTTTACACATTGTGGCCCGACATCTGGAGAATGGAATTCCTTACTACTACCGCAACCGATACCCTCATTTCCCCCCCAATACTTCCAGGCTGTAACCATCTCATCCCTGGTTGATTACTGTTTCATCTACCCCTTGGTGTGTGCATGTTCAAATGCCCCGGCACTTTACTCATGCTCTATGCTGTGATTTGACTACTACCGCTAATCTTGATATGTGCATTTTATTCCACCCATTTGTTCCACTTTGCATTTGGTATTTACCTAATGTCCCTCAATAATTCAGTGAGTTGTATCTTTGGTAATTTTTCCTTTTTTTCTGATATACAGTATGTCTCTTTTTTTGCCTGGTATCTGCAAAAATATTATAAAAAAACACAATGACAAAAAAAAAACCATATACTTAAAGCAAATTTCCAGCCGTTTCCGTGTTTAGTAATAGTCAGCAGCTACAAAAAGTGTAGCTGCTGATGATGTGAAAGGAGTCGCTTTGGGTGGGGGGCCCGTGGAACCCAGAATCCCCTGGAGAGGTTGGAAAACCCTTGTTTCAGCTCCCCAGGCCCCTCCTATGTATAAGTCACGTAGGCTGGTTAAATGACTAGTTAATTAACTCATGTTAATTTATGTTTCTGGTTACAGTTTGTATTGTTAGGGTAATATGATCAGGAGGGGGAACCTACTTTTCAAGTGTATAAAAAGCATGTATCCTTTTCCAATAAAAATTTCCATGTTGCAGTATTGTAACATAGCTAGTCTCACCTGGTTCTTGGTCACAATATGTGGCTGTAATATCTGATATCTGAAGGTCCAGACTGGAGGAAGCATTGTACTGATGAAAGCACCCAAGCGGAGTACGACGGGGTTCCGTGGCACTGACTTTTAATAAACACACACTCATCTGTCCCAAGGTCCAGCGATGCGGCCGTCCTAAGCTTCGGTTCTCTCCCTGCGCCAGCATTGCAAGTGTGGGCACCTGGCTGTGACAGCTTGCGGCTTCACAGCCGGGAGCGCAGTGCTCATGCGCGAGTCACGCTGCACGTCCTGAATGGCTGGGCAATCTTCCGGGAACTGTGATGTGTCCCAGAAGATTGCAGGGAGGGAGGGGGAAAGGAGAACTGCCGCTCGAGCCGCCTAAGCGGCCTGAGCAGAAGTGGGAGAAGGGTACCTGTCAAAACTAGGTACCCACCCCCCCCCCAAAAAAAAAAATTACATGCCAAATATGGCATGTCAGGGGGGTAAGAAATCAACACCAGTTGGGAGGTTGCTTTGTTCATGACTGTCCACAGGGTTTGGATTTACTAAACAATACGTTTAAAAAATGTCCAACTCAGTACCTAAAGACACTAGTTTGGTACATCATGCGCACAGAAAAAGTATATCTATAGCAAGAGGCCTATGGGTTTGTGGCCCACTTTTTAATATCCAGCGTTGTCCTTCAGCACTGGGTGGGAGAATTAACCTCCCTGGCGGTATTCCTGAGTCTGGCTCGGATGAGTTTTTACTAACAAAATCGGTAACCCCGAGCCAGACTTGGGGCTGCATCGCAGTATCCAGGGAAAGTTACTTACCTTGTCCTCTGGATCCTGCGATGTCTCCCCGCTGTGTCTGCGAGCTGTCATCTCGCTCGATTTACAGTGCCGAGGGCCGAGCTCCGTTACCTGCGAGCGTTGTGACGCATGGGGACGGAGCACAGCGCCAAATTCAAAAAGTGAAAAACACACAATACATACAGTACACTGTAATCTTACAGATTACAGTACTGTATCAAATAATTACACATCCCCTTTGTCCCTAGTGGTTTGTTCAGTGTCCTGCATGCACTTTTAAATTATAAATACTGTTCTTTCTGCCTGGAAACTGGAGAATGTCCATAGCAACCAAAAAATGTCCCTTTACGTCAAAAGTGCTTTTAGACCAGCTAGGAAACAGCGATAATAAATTAGAATCACTTGCAGAATTGAGCGATAGCGATTTGTGGGGAAATTCGTCATCAAAAACTAAAAGTATCGACAGCGACAATTCTGCAACTGAGCAAATTTCAGTGTTTTTGATTTGATTACATTATTGAATACATTTTATTATTATTATATTATTATTTGTTATAATTATTTATAGTTATTTATTATATTATAATTTATGATTTTGTGTTTCAAACTATATCATACCCGGGATGTCTACTCGACTCTTGTTTGGACAGATTTAAGTGAGTTATTCCTAAGAATTACAGGCCTACAATATAAAACGCCAAATTTCCATGCAAAATAATGGTACCGCTTTCAGCACCTAAAATCTGAAATAATCATACCGCCAGGGAGGTTAAAAGGGAGGACCAAAAATATTGACCCTCCTCACAACATTAACTGGCTGCTTTTGAAGAATTCATACCACTGTTTTGGACAGTGAATATATAATAAAGTTTATTGAATGTGTATACGTGGTGCTATAACCTCTTGATCTCCTTATAACCAAGGTCATTTTTTGAGATGCGGCACTATGGCACTCCACTCACAGCTCCGCCCATAAACATAATTACAGTACTGTGGAATCATGGGACATGTTGTCCAAGGCAACTGTAGGAAAATAACATGCAGTAGCTACCCAGACACTCCTCTAGGCATTGTAGTAGTCTGCACAGTAATTTATCCAACTCTCTTTCTGTTTTGGGCATCTCCAAGCAAATCTTACGTTTTTAGGCTGGTTTGAATTTGATTTGTTGTTGTAATAAACATTTTAGTATTGGTGTTGCATATGTAGCACTTACCCCGATTTAAGGGACCGGCTGGTTTTGTTTTGGGTCTGCAGCAATTACCTCTCTAGAGTGGATCCCTTAGCTCCATTGTCCAGGCAAAAAGATCTCTTGTAATAAGGCCAATGTACACACAGGAGTAAAACCTAATCAGCAAGGCTTTATTCTTTTTTCTTTGAATCAACTTGAAGAGAGAGAGAGTAGGAAGCTGAAAGAAGTAGGGGAAGGTTCAGGCACACAACACGTAAGGTTCAGTGTCTATATTCGTCGCCACTCAAGCCTGAGTGGGTATTGCTCATCCGGATTGTCCCTATGAGAGAGGTCTTAGCAGCCGGGATGGAGCACGGATATCAGAGACAATGAATCCCTCTTTAGGTGAGTTTCCAAGCCTCTCCCCGAGAAAGCAGTACCGTCGCTAATCTCCTGGGCTGATCCTCCCCTGGTCTCCTTTCCTTAAGTTGGGCCCTCTACAAGCGGGCAGCCTGGGATCCTTCTCTGAAGCGTAGGCCCTTGCCAGCGGAGCTGGGCCTACAATGCAGCAACAGGGCCTCGGGCTGAAGGTGCCCGAGGCCTAAACACACTCACGCACCTTGTGCCATGCGGGCCATGAGGCACACTCACTGGACCAGAGGTCCCCTCTGTGCGCCTTGGGGTTCCCCTGGAATCGCCTTACGCCTAATGGCCTCTGCCCCTTAAGTACCCTCTCCCAGCATGCACAGCGGGTTGACCACGCCCCTACACAGCTGCCGAGAGGGGACACCCAAGGTGTTGTGATACCCCCTGTAGTTCAACTTATGCCGGCAGTGACAGTGCCACCTACAGGCAACGGAGAACACTACTGCCAGGAAGTATCACACCCAGAGCAGAGCAATATTGAATCATTGATTGGTCTGAGCCCAACTACCGTCTCAGACTACCCCTAAATTTCCACATAGCGCCCCCAAATATTGGGGGGTGCGCTACACATACTTCAGGCTTTCTAAAGTATATGTGAGAGGCAGCAAACAGACTTTCCATCATCACCAGCAGGAATGTTTCAGGATAACCAGCAGGTACATTCCATCATCTCCAGCAGAAGTGTTCCAGGATCACCAGCATGTACATTCTATCATCTCCAGCGATGTGTTCCAGGATCACCAGCATGTACATTCCATCACCAGCATGTACTGTACATTCATCTCCAGCAGGTGTGCTCTATCTTTATTAGCAGGTACATTCCAGCATCTCCAGGAGGTGTGTTCCAAGATCACCAGATTACAGACAAAAAGGTGAGGGACAGACTGGTGAAGTACAGTGTTTGAATATAAAATTGAGCTACTTAGCACACAGGATTTGTCACTGTATGCATCCCAAGGCTTAATCTTCAATTTTGACCGTAGAAGATATTTAATATTTCTATATTTTATATGAAGCACATGAAACTTCACAATCGAAGAGAAAAGACTGCCTGCTTGCACCATTTTAAGTGAGATTCTGCTCTAACATCTCAGAATCACAAGGTCAGGTGTATACCGTATTTATCGGCGTATAACACGCACTTTTTTCCCCTGAAAATCAGGGGAAAATCGTGGGTGCGTGTTATACGCCGATACCCACATCCCTGAGCTGTCTCCGCTGACTGGGAGCGGAGCGGAGCGAGATACACATAGCCGAATGCACTCGGCTATACTCGGCTTTTCTCGGCTCCGCTCACAGTCACGCCCAGTCCCGCCATTGGACCTGTGTTATGTCCATCATAGGGCGGGACTCGGCGTGACTGTGAGCGGAGCCGAGAAAAGCCGAGTATAGCCGAGTACACTCGGCTATGTGTATCTCGGCGGCGGCTCCGCCCAGTCCCTGCGTCCCTGCGTCGTCCGCACAGTTTAGGCGCCAATTTTAAAATGCTGCACGGCGACACTGGGGCAAGGCTGCACGTCGACACTGGGGTAAGGCTGCACGGCGACTCTGGGGCAAGGCTGCACGGCGACTCAAGGGCAAGGCTGAAATGGACTCTGGGGCAAGGCTGCAATGGACACTGACAAGGCTGCACTGTGACAAGGCTGCAATGGACACTGGCAAGGCTGCACTGTGACAAGGCTGCAATGGACACTGACAAGGCTGCATTTAAATGTAAGTTATTTTTCCTTAAACTTCCCTCCTAAAAGTTTTTTTCCCTAAAATTTCCTCCTAAACTTGGGGTGCGTGTTATACGCCTGCGCGTGTTATACGCCGATAAATACGGTACTTTTAAAAATGCATCCGATTTCCTTATTTTAGTTTGCATGCTGAACATAAACCAAGTCTCATTAAAATGCCTTTGTATGCATGGCTTTTCTCCTGAGGCTGCTATGACCTGCACTATGAAGATTAAAAAAAAAAAAAAAAAGGATTAGCGAATCTGGACAGATTGAACAGTTTAGCACATGCTTTTCAAAGTTCTAAACTTTGCAGGGAACCCCAATGACGCTTATAGGGGTTAATCTTGTTATTCAATTCTGCTAATTTGTAGATCTATTAAGCAAGCTATTGTCAAACAAAGGACATGGAAGCCAAATGCTGCCATGGGGGACTAAAACCATAATTAAAACCACACTATGGCAAAGTGAGGTTGATTTACTTAAGGCAAATAGACTGTGCAGTTGCACTCTGCAAGTGCAGTTGCTCCGGAGCTTAGTAAATGAGGTAATGCTTCACTTTGCAAAGAATACCCAATCACATGCAAGGAAAATTAAAAAAAAAAAACTGAATTTTTGCTTGCACGTGATTGAATGATGGAAGTCATCAGAGCTTATTAAGCCTTGGAGCAACTGCTCTTGCAAAGTGCAACTGCACATTGCAAAGTGCACAGTCTATTTGCCCTTAGTAAATCAACCCCAGTATATCTCCCTATACAGAATTTTCAACTCCTCAACAACAACACACTCTGACAATATGGCTCCTTTCAGAGGGCCGGGTTATTCATTACTCCAGGTAATTGGCTCTTCTTGACCAGGGGCAAAATCTATGCCCTGCATTTTGGGTAGCTCCTTATTTCTGGTGGAAAACCTGAAAAGCAAAAGTTTTCATCCAACCCATGGTAATGGCAAACTCAAACTTTACCCTAGTTGCAATAACCACCAGGTTAGTGTGCTGACTTGCAGTCCCTGCAAAATGCAAATCTTCTATGTGTACCCATGTCAACAAGCAAAATTTGGGTAGGGGGTCAGAAGAATTGGGCAAAGTGAACAAAACAAGCAAAAATAAAATAAAAGATTCATGGTTATATAGACATGAGAAAATGAAAATTACACAGCAAATAATGTTAAAGTAAAAAAAAAAAAAAGGAAGAAGGACAAACGAAGGCTTTAATTAATTAGTAAATCAAAGCCATTAGGTTTTTCTTTGGCTATGAAATTCAAGATTCAAAAATTCAACAAACAACTTCCTAATGCTGCGTACACACGACTGTTTTTCATGACGAGAAAAATGTCATTTTTTTATTTGGTCATTAAAAATGATCGTGTGTGTGCTCCAGAGCATTTTCCACGACGTGAAAAATGGCCATTAAAAATTTGGAACATGCTCTTATTTTTCTCGTCGTTTTTCACGTCGTCGTTTTTCTCGTCATGAAAAATGCCCATGTGTAGGCTTTAACGACGTGAAAAAAACGTGCATGCTCAGAAGCAAGTGATGAGACGGGAGCGCTCGTTCTGGTAAAACTAGCGTTCGTAATGGAGATAGCACATTCGTCACGCTGTAACGGACTGAAGAGCACGAGGCTGAAAAGCGCGAATCGTCTCTCAACAAACTTTACTAACACGAGGATCAGCAAAAGCAGTCCAAAGGGTGGCGCCATCCGAATGGAAATTCCCCTTTATAGTGCCGTTGTACATTTCACACTTTGCTCGAGCATTTTTTTTTTTCATGATCGTGTGTAGGTAAGGCAGGCTTGAGAAGAATCACGTTGAGAAAAACGTTGTTTTTTTCAATGACATTAAAAACGGTCATGTGTACGCAGCATTAGATTTAATACAACTAGTTGTTGGGTGAAAGCTTTTATCTAACAATGATTATCTTTTTATTATTCTGAGCCATGTTGACGCTTTTCCTCAGGATAGAGACAAAATTGACAACTGCGTTTTTTTTGCAGCCACACTATGTCCAACCTGACCTGAATTTTTTTTTTTGGCCTGGCAAAAACGGGGTTAATTATAAACGACCACACTTATGCAAAATTACCTGAGCTATCCCCCCCCCCCCCCCCCATTTTACCTTCCCCACGGCACTATTTCATTTCATAAGAAAACTTATGAAAAGTGTTGAAAAGCTAAGTACAAAGCTCATTTTTAACAGATAGCCCAAAAAAGCATAGATGTCAAAGGCTTCGAGTCCCCCTTTGACATTCACACAGAGCTGAGAGTCAGACGGGGTCTCAGCACTGACAAATTTGCATCTCTTTGAATGTGACGCTTGAAAAGCACAGCCGCTAGATTAAATTTTTTTCTCCGTCGAGAAAATGAGAAAGGCCTCTATCTATTTGAGTCTACTGGGAAGATCTTTATTCTGATTCTTGTTAGAATTGTTTATCACCCTGACAGTGCAGACTCGGACGAGATAAAGGCTCGGCTCCATCACAGGGCCTGACAGTGGTAGGACATGCAGAGAAATGAAAGGACTAGGGGAAATATTATTAATAGATGCCGACTTGATTTGACTCTATTGCACGTCAAGAAGGGGGTGCCACGGCTTGATTGCAGCCTATGAAGTTCTGTCCAAAAAAGAAGCTATTTTTCATTAAGTGATAGAAGGTCTTTTTCATGTTCCTTCCTGAGGAGCTGATATCTTATGCAGTTTATTCTAACCCTGCTGATTTCTGTCAAGGGAAGGAAACTCATGAAAGATGGGCCGGCTACACGAGTCCTTTGCAGGAAAGCAGGTTGATAGTTGGAGCTCGATGCGTCTCTGCTGTGACTAAGCCTTGATGCTGTGAAATCCAGCCCAGCAGAACGGTTCTCCGGCTTTAGTAGAGCTCACCGGGCAAAAATGTTGAGTTAATGCAAAAAAAAAAGAAAAAAAAAAAAGAAAGAAACAGACACGGCAAATAGAAGCGAATGACTGCGGTGAGAGTAGTGGTGCAATGGCTCCACCAAGGCTATTTTTAATGCTGGTTGTGTGACAATAAGGGGTTTGAGTTACTAATGGCAAGTAGACTGTGCACTTTGCAAAGTGCAGTTGCACCCGGCAAGTGCAGTTGCTCCAGAGCCTAGTAAAAGAGGTGAAGCTTCACTTTGCAAAGACTATCCAATCACGTGCAAGGAAAACAAAAAAAAGCATTTTTGCTTACACATAATTGGATGATGGAAGTCATCAGAGCTTCCCCTCATTTGCTAAGATCTGGAGCAACTGCTCTTGCAGAGTGCACAGTCTATTCACCTTTAGTAAATCAACCCCTTATGCCGCGTAAAGTGCACAGTCTATTCACCTTTAGTAAATCAACCCCTAATGCCGCGTACACACGAACGGATTTTCCGTCTGCAAAAACTTGGATGTTTTTTTCCGACGGAATTCCGCTCAAGCTTGGCTTGCATACACACGGTCACACAAAAGTTCTCCGAACTTTCGTGCGTTGAGAACGTGGTGACATACAACACTACGACGAGGCGAGAAAAAGAAGTTCAATGCTTCCGAGCATGCGTCAAATTGTTTCCGAGCATGCGTGTTTTTTTCGGTCGGAATTGCATACAGACGAACAGATTTTCCAAACAAATTGTTTTCCGTCAGAAAAATAGAGAACCTGCTCTCTATCTAAGTCTTTCGGAAATTCCGACAGAAAAAGTCAGATGGTGCATACACACATAATATCCGACGAAAAGCTCCCATCTGACTTTTTCCATCGGAAATTACGACCGTGTGCACATTAGTCTTTTCTTTTGCACAGTGGTGGGTGGGGGACAACAATTTGAAATATAGCCCAAACTTTCTAGAAAAAAAATTAAATCCTAATCAAGAGAAGATAACATATTGGTTTTCACTACTGGTCTTAATACATTATTGTGTCCATCAAGGCAATACATCCAGATTTTGACACTTTATTAGGTACACCTTGCTAGTACCATGTTGAACCCCATTTTGCCTTAAAACTGCCTTTATTCTTCATGGCATAGATTCAACAACGTATTGGAAACATTCGTCAGAGATTTTGGTCCATAATGACATGATAACATCCACCAGTTGCTGCAGATTTGTCGACTGCACATCCATGTGTACATCCGGGTGATGGCAGGGGCCAGCGCAGAGGTGGGTGGAGACAAAGAGGTGCAGGCACTAGAAAATAGTAGATGGATGACAGTCAGGAAAGGGGAAGTGCCAGGGAGGCTGATCCAGGGCTGGAGCATCCCAATAAGTATGCTCCATTGAGTGACATTGGTGAAATCAGTCAGGGACCAGCACTGCTGGAGCTGAGGGACTCTCCTAGCTGCCGGGGGAAGAACTCCTCCAGTGAGAGTGGGGGGGAAGCGAAGGGAAAGGAAAGACAGATTCTGGTGGTAGGGGACTCAATTCTTAGAAGGACAGAGAGGGCAATCTGTAACAAAGACCTGAAGCGCCGAACTGTATGTTGTCTACCGGGCGCTCGGGTTCGGCACATCACGGATCTGGTGGACAGATTACTGGGAGGGGCTGGGGAAGACCCAGCTGTCATGGTGCACGTTGGCACCAATGACAAAGTCAGAGGCAGATGGAGTGTCCTAAAGAATGATTTTAGGGACTTGGGAGCTAAATTGAGGAAAAGGACCTCCAAGGTAGTATTCTCAGGAATACTAACGGTACAACGAGCCACACCAGAAAGGCAGAGGGGGATTAGGAAAGTGAACAAGTGGCTGAAGAGCTAGTGTAGTAAGGAGGGGTTTGGGTTCCTGGAGGACTGGTCTGACCTCTCAGTCGATAACCAGTACTATAGAAGGGACGGACTGCACCTAAATGAGGAGGGTGCAGATCAGCTGGGAATAAGGATGGGCAAAAAGTTAGAGGGATTTTTAAACTAGGCGACGGGGGGGGGGAGGGTCCAGAGATAGAGAGAGTCAGCGTGGAACATATTCCAGATGGTAGTATTAGGGGCATTAGTGGTAGGGTAACCAAAGAACATAAACCCAAGGTAAGTATAGTAGCAAGTCCTAGTTGCAATCTCGGAACACCCAAGAGGATAGTATGTGACCGGTCAAAATATATTAATGCATTAAAGTGTTTGTTCACCAATGCCAGAAGTTTGCCAAGCTAAATAGGTGAGTTGGAAGCTCTGGTGCATGAGGAGAGCTATGATGTAATCAGTATTGCTGACACTTGGCTTCATTCCTCACATGACTGGGCTATTAATATTCCTGGCTATGCACTCTTTCGGAAAGACAGGGTAAAAAGGAAAGGTGGAGGGGTCTGTCTCTATGTGAAAAGTGATCTTAAAGCGAGTGTGAAAGAGGACCTAGTGGATGGAGAGTGGGATGAGTCTGAAGTATTATGGGTGGAACTGCATACAGATGTGTGTAGTTCACAGTTAATTATTGGAGTTTGTCATAGACCACCGAATGTTAATGAGGAGGTGGAGACTCAGCTCCTTGCACAGATGGAAAGGGCTGCAAGGGCTGGGACAGTGATAATAATGGGGGATTTTAACTACCCAGAAATTGACTGGAGTAATGGCACTGCTGGGACAGTTAAAAGGCAAAAATGTATTAACCTATTGCAGGACAATTTTATGGTCCAGTTTATTGAGGCCCCAACTAGGAATGATGCTCTGTTGGACCTGGTAATCTCAAACCATGCAGAGCGTATTACTAATGTTCAGATAAAGGAACACCTGGGTAGCAGTGACCATAACATGATTTCATTTGATGTTAGTTGTAAGCAAAAATCACATACAGGAAAGATAAAAACACTTAATTTCAAGAGAGCAAATTTTCCAAGGATGAGCGCTGCTCTCCAGGACTTAGACTGGGAGGGAATATTGGCATCAATGGGCACAGAACAGAAATGGGAATTCTTCTAAAAGACTGTTTGTGAACTCACTGCAAAGTATATTCCCATGGGCAATAAGTTTAAAAGGCTAAAAATAAAACCTATGTGGCTCACGGCCAAAGGTAAAAAAGCTATAAATTATAAGAACAGAGCTTTTAAAAAATATAAAAATGAAGGCATACTAGTGTAATTTAAATGTTACAAAGAATATAACAGAATATGTAAAAAGAAATCAAGGATGCAAAAATTCAAAATGAACGACAGATTGCAAAAGATAGTAGGACAAACCCCCAAAAATTCTTCAAATATATTAATAGTAAAAAGGTCAAGTCTGAGCATGTAGGCCCTTTACAAAATAATCTAGAGTGGGTGACTGGGGACAAAGAGAAGGCTAATTTATTAAATACTTTCTTCAGCTCTGTGTATACAATGGAACATGGGGGAGCTCATGTCCAAAATGGGGGTGGTAGTGACACAGCCCCAAATCCACAATGGCTCAAAAGTGATATGGTCCAGAAATATTTAGATGGAATAAAGGTGGATAAAGCACCTGGACCAGATGGCATACACCCACGGATCCTAAAAGAATTGAGCTCTGTAATTTCAAAGCCATTGTATCAAATTTTTAGGGACTCATTAATGACGGGAATAGTACCACTGGATTGGCGCAGGGCCAATGTGGTGCCTATATTTAAAAAGGGAACAAAGTCTTTACCAAGTAACTATAGACCTGTTAGTTTAACTTCTATAGTTGGGAAGATACTGGAGAGATTAATAAAAGACCACATAGATGAGTTCTTGCTGGAAAAAAAATTTTTAAGCAACAGACAGCATGGATTCATGAAAGACAGAAGTTGTCAGACAAACCTGATTTCTTTTTATGAAGAGGTAAGTAAAACCTTGGACAGTGGGGTGGCAGTGGACGTGGTATACTTGGATTTTGCAAAAGCGTTCGATACAGATCCGCACACAGGGCTAATGTGTAAGGTAAAGTCTACAGGATTGGAAATATCAGTTTGTAAATGGATAGAAAACTGGCTAAAATACTGAATTCAGGGAGTCGTGGTTAATGATTCTTTCTCTGAATGGTCTAAGGTTATCAGTGGTGTACCCCAAGGTTCAGTGCTGGGACCCTTACTTTTTAATATCTTTATAAATGATATTGGGTCTGAGATCAAAAGTAACATTTCTGTCTTTGCAGATGACACCAAGCTATGCAGTGGAATAACGTCCTTACAAGATGTCTCCAATTTACAAGCCGACCTCAATGCTCTGTCTAATTGGGCGACTATGTGGCAGATGAGGTTTAATGTTGATAAATGTAAAGTTATGCACTTGTGGGCTAATAATATGAATGCATCATACATACTAGGGGGGAGTACAACTGGGGGGATCCGTAGTGGAGAAGGATCTGGGGGTTTTGGTAGATCATAAGCTCAATAATGGCATGCAATGCCAAGCTGCAGTTTCCAAAGCCAGCAAAGTCCTTTCTTGTATTAAGAGAGGTGTGGACTCCAGAGAGAGAGATATCATTTTGCCCCCCTGTACAAATCATTAGTAAGACCTCATCTGAAATATGCAGTTCAGTTTTGGGCCCCAGTTCTCAAAAAGGATATCAGGGAACTGGAGAAAGTGCAGAGAAGGGCAACCAAACTGATAAGAGGCATGGAGGAGCTCAGCTATGAGGAAAGATTAGAGGAACTGAATTTATTCACTCTTGAGAAGAGGAGATTAAGGGGGGGGGGGGGATATGATCAATACAGGCATACCCCACTTTTAAGTACACAATGGGGTTTATTTACTAACGCTGGAAAGCACAAAATCAGGCTCACTTCTGCATAGAAACCAATGAGCTTCTAACCCCAGCTTGTTCAATTAAGCCTGGTAATAAAACCTGGAAGCTCATTGGTTTCTATGCAGAAGTGAGCCTGATTTTGTGCTTTCCAGCTTTAGTAAATAAACCCCATTGTGTACTTAAAAGTGGGGTATGCCTGTATGTACAAATATATAAGGGGTCCATATTGTGAACTTGGTGTTGAGTTATTCACTTTACGGTCAACACAAAGGACAAGGGGGCACTCTTTACGTCTAGAGGAAAAGAGATTTCACCTCCAAATACGGAAAGGTTTCTTCACAGTAAGAGCTGTGAAAATGTGGAATAGACTCCCTGCAGAGGTGGTTCTGGCCAGCTCAGTAGATTGCTTTAGGAAGGGATTCTTTCTTAAATGTACATAATATAACTGGGTATTAACATTTATAGATAAAGTTGATCCGGGGAATATCCGATTGCCTCTCGGGGGATTAGGAAGGAATTTTTTCCCCCGCTGTAGCAAATTGGATCATGCTCTGCTGGGGTTTTTCGCCTTCCTCTGGATCAACTGTGGGTATAGAATTGGGTATATGGGATTGTATGATATTATTTTTATTTTATTTTTTATGGTTGAACTGGATGGACTTGTGTCTTTTTTCAACCTGACTAACTATGTAACTATGTAACTATGATGCGAATCTCCACCACATCCCAAAGGTGCTCTATTGGATTGAGATCTGGTGAGTGTGGAGGCCATTGGAGTGCAGTGACCTCATTGTCATGTTCAATAAACCAGTAGTGAGATGATTGGAGCTTTGTGACATGGAGCATTATCCTGCTGGAAGGAGCCATCAGAAGATGGGTACACTGTAGTCATAAAGGGATGGGCACGGTCAGCAACAATACTCAGGTAGGCCGTGGTGTTTAAATGATGCTTAATTGGTACCAAGGGGCCCAAAGTGTGCCAAGAAAATATCCCCCACACTATAACACCACCACCACCAGCCTGAACCGTTGATACAAGGCAGGATGCATCCATACTTTCATGTTGTTTACACCAAATTCTGACCCGACCATCTGAATGTCGCAGCAGAAATCAAGACTCATCAGACCAGGCAACATTTTTCTAATCTTTTGTAGCACACACCATCCCTATCCTGCTTACCTCCACTTGCAGGACAGGACACACCATGCCACATGCCCAATGTCCTCCATGTTGTATAGAGGGTGAGCAGTGTTACCAGTTTTTGGCTCCTGCAGTGAGTTACCTCCTTCCATTGGTTCTCGTCCCCAGAGTGTAGGGAAAAGTCTATTTTCTCTAATAAGAAGGCCAATGTCCAGACAGTGTTAAACTCCAACAGACAAGTTTATTTTTTTCTCTGCTCATAACTTGGTAAGGAAAGTCGAAGATAAAGATAAAGTTGAGTAGGGAGGTTGGTTCAGGCACGCAGCACTTAATTACCCTCGTTGCCACTCAAGCCCGAGTGGGTCTTGCTCACCCGGATAGACCCCTCTCACGGTTCTAGCAGCCGGAATGAAACACGAACAATTACTTTAGATTCGTCCCCTCCAAGGACAGGTTCAGGAGATCCTCTGCCACAGAATCCTTTAGTTCCTGAATCCAAAACTCCTTAGCACCTGTAACTTTTGGAGACCATAAGTGCCAATGGGGCACATTACAGGCGCTATCTTGTGACTTAAAGAATCCTTCCCTCTGATAGGCAACTAGGCCTCTCCGGAACAGTGACTTACTTCACACGTCCTCCGGACAGGTCCTCCCCTGGTTTCCTCTCTCTCAGAGCGGGCCACCCTCCCACGGGTACCCTGGGATTCCGATGGTCTGATTGTAGACCCAGTTGAAGGTACTGGGCCTACCTGGAATGCTGCAGCCTCAGGCCAAAGGTGCCTGAGACTTCTCGATCAACACACGCACCCATGGCCAGCAGGGTCAAAGGCGCGACTTCCCCCCCAGGGGTCCCCCTGGAACTTTTTCTCCTAATGGCGTCTGCCCCTTATGTACCCCCTCCAGGCATGCACAGCAGGCAGACCACGCCCAGCGCACAGCCTCTGGGAGAGGACACCCAATCACGCCACAATGTCACCTGCGGTTCAACCCGAGACCTGGGCAACAATGCCACCTACAGGTCAAAGGGGAACTATACATCCAGGCAACACCACAGCAAAGCAGAGTCCAATCTAAGGAAATTAAACAGCCTGGGCAATATTTCCCAGGCCACCCTCTAAATTTCAGGCATAGCGACCCCAAATTTGGGGGTATGCTAAACTTCTATTGTCCAATTTTGGTGATCCTGTGCGAATTGTAGCCTCAGTTTCCTGTTCTTAGCTGACAGGAGTGGCACCCGGTGTGGTCTTCTGCTACTGTAGCCCATCTGCTTCAAGGTTTGATGTGTTGTGCATTTAGAGATGGTATTCTGCATACTTTGGTTGTAACAAGTGGTTATTTGAGTTAAAATTACCTTTCTATGATTTCAAACCAGTCTGCCCATTATCCTTTGACCTCTGACATCAACGAGTCACAACTTCCGCTCACTGGATGTTTTCTCTTTTTTGCACCATTCTCTGTAAACCCGAGAGATGGTTGTGTATGAAAATCCCAGTAGATCAGCAGTTTTTGAAATACTCAGATCAGCCCGTCTGGCACCAACAACCAATTATACATTCAAAGTCACTTAAATCCCCTTTCTTCCCCATTCTGATGTTCGGTTTGAACTTCAGCAAGTCACCTTCACCACGTCTAGATGCCTAAATGCATTGAGCTGCTGCCATGTGATTGGCTGATTAGCAATTTGTGTTACCAAGCAAAATAAACAGATGTACCTAATAAAGTGGCCGGTGAGTGTATTAGATAGACATGGTCAGGTAATTAGGGCTAGATTTAGGCCCCTTTCACACTGAGGCGTTGAAAAAACGCTCAAAAATTATAGGATTTTGTACCTCTATTTTACCGCGATTTTACCGCGATCGCGGTAAAAATAGCGCTACCGCGTATGCGTTTTTACCGCGATTTTACCGCGATTTTACCGCGTTCGCGCTAAAATTAGCGCGAACGCGGTAAAAACGCGGTAAACACACATAGGCGTTAGCGCTTTTTTTTAACATAACGCTTATGCCTATGCGTTTTTACCACGTTTTTACCGCGTTTTTACCGCGAATCCCATTCATTTCAATGGGGATAGGCGTTTTTACAGCGCTATTTTATGCGCCCTAAAGTTGCTCTAAAAAAGCTGTTTGCAGGATTTTTTTCAACGCCCAGCCAGCAAAACGCCTCAATGTGAAAGCCCTCAGAGATTTCACATTGAGAATGCTGGGGCAGGATTATTTCAGGCGTTATTACAGCGCTATTTTTACCGCGAAAACGCGGTAAAAACGCCTCAGTGTGAAAGGGGCCTTACAATAGTGGGACGGTGAAGAGATCCATGATCAGATTCACTAAAATGTAAAATGATCTACACCAATCAGCCATAATATTATGACCACTGACAGGTAAAGGGAATAACAATGATTATCTTGTTAGAATGGCACCTGAAAGTGGGTGGGATATATTAGGCAGCAAGTAAACATGTTGTTCCTGAAGTTGATATATTAAAAACAGAAAAAATAGGCAAGAGTAAGGATATGAGTGATTTTGACAAGGGCCAAATTGTAATGGGTAGATGACTGGGTCACATCAACTCCAAAACGACAGCTCTTGTGGAATCTCCCCAGTCTGCGGTGGTCAGGACCTACAGTGCCTTGCAAAAGTATTCATCCCCCTTGGCTTTTTACCTTTTTTGTTACATTACAGCCTTTAGTTCAATGTTTCTTTTTTTATCTGAATTATATGTGATGGATCAGAACACAATAGTCTAAGTTGGTGAAGTAAAATTAGAGAAATAGATACATAAAACAATTTTCCAGAAACAAAAAAAATGGATAATTGGCGTGTGCGTATGTATTCACCCCCTTTGTTATGAAGCCCATAAAAAGCTCTGGTGCAACCAATTACCTTCAGAAGTCACATAATTAGTGAAATGATGTCCACCTGTGTACAATCTAAGTGTCGCATGATCTGTCATTACATATACACACCTTTTTGAAAGGCCCCAGAGGCTGCAACACCTAAGCAAGAGGCACCACTAACCAAACACTGCCATGAAGACCAAGGAACTCTCCAAACAAGTAAGGGACAATGTTGTTGAGAAGTACAAGTCAGGGTTAGGTTATAAAAAAATATCCAAATCTTTGATGATCCCTAGGAGCACCATCAACAATCTATCATAACCAAATGGAAAGAACATGGCACAACAGCAAACCCGCCAAAAGACGGCCGCACACCAAAACTCACAGACCGGGCAAGGAGGGCATTAATCAGAGAGGCAGCACAGAGACCTAAGGTAACCCTGGAGGAGCTGCAGAGTTCCACAGCAGAGACTGGAGTATCTGTACATAGGACGACAATAAGCCGTACGCTCCATAGGAGTTGGGCTTTATGGCAGAGTGACCAGAAGAAAACCATAGCTTTCAGCAAAAATCAAAATGGCACGTTTTTAGTTTGCGAAAAGGCATGTGGGAGACTCCCAAAATGTATGGAGGAAGGTGCTCTGGTCTGATGAGACTAAAATTGAACTTTTTGGCCATCAGAGAAAACGCTATGTCTGGTGCAAACCCAACACATCACATCACCCAAAGAACACCATCCCCACAGAGAAACATGGTGGTGGCAGCATCACGCTGTGGGGATGTTTTTCAGCAGTCGGGACTGGGAAACTGGTCAGAGTTGAGGGAAAGATGGATGGTGCTAAATACAGGTGTAGCGGCCTCCTCACTCCCCTCTTCACTTCAGCTCGTCTGTCTCTTGTCTAGGGGTACCTCAGAGGGGAGAGAGCGGGGACACTACGCCTGGCCTTCACCACAGGTGTCAGTGCGGTGTAAGCAAAGTTCTTTCTATACCTTTGGGTCAGTGCTGTGCACCTAAGACCTCCACGTGAGAAAACCTTGAACAATGTCCACCAGAAAAGAGCCCCACACCATTAAAGTCCAACACTCCTTTATTCCTCTCGAGCGAACAGCATAATCAGTTAGACTCTCTTAGAGAACAGAACAGAAAAGGAGGTGTGGATGTGAATAGGCCCAGACACAATTTGTTCTCCACTTTCCTCCCTGAAAGTGGGTTGCGGTCTCCGAGCAAGGGGGAATTTCCTTCCAGGCGGTCTCCGGTGGGAGGCTCACCTGTCACTGGCAATTTGCTGCACCCGGTCTTCAAGTGAGGAGCTCCCCCCGGTCCATTATGCCTTCCGGATTCGGGTACCCAATCCCTGGGTTCCCTAGGACCTCCTTCCCTCGCGGAACTCAGTGTGGGGCACTGAGCTCCAGACCTCCATCTGAGCACCTCACCCCAGGCCAAAGGTGCCTGGGATGGAACACGACCTCCGACTGTCCTCCAGGCCTAGGCCGCCTGGAGGACCGACACGAACCACCGCCCACAGGCTGAAGGTGCCTGGGACTCGACCCCGTGACAAAGATGGCCGGCCCCTTTATACTCTCTCCCAGCAAGCACGGCGGGTTCCCCGCCTCACCATACCGCTGCCGAGGGAGGACAAAAAGGAGGCCCGGCACACAGCAATGGCTCAACCCCCAGCCCATGGCGACAGCGCCACCTGCCGGGCTGCAGGGAATTACACATCACTGGTGTCTCTGCCAGTTAAATTTACACCCGGGAAAGTACATATCCGCTACACTGGGATATTCTTGAGCAAAACCTGTACCACTCTGTGTGTGATTTGAGGCTAGGACGGTTCACCTTCCAGCAGGACAAGGACCCCAAACACACTGCTAAAGCAACACTTTAGTGGTTTAAGGGGAAACATGTAAATGTGTTGGAATGGCCTAGTCAAAGCCCAGACCTCAATCCAATAGAAAATCTGTGGTCAGACTTAAAGATTGCTGTTCACGAGCGCAAACCATCCAACTTAAAGGAGCTGGAGCAGTTTTGCAAGGAGGAATGGGCAAAAATCCCAGTGGTAAGATGTGGCAAGCTCATAGAGACTTATCAAAAGCGACTTGGAGCTGTGATAGCCGCAAAAGGTGGCTCTACAAAGTATTGACTTTAGGGGGGTAAATAGTTATGCACATTGACTTTTTGTTATTTTGTCCTATTTGTTGATTGCTTCACAATAAAAAATGCTGACCCGTGTCCACAGCCACACTGCAAAAATGGTTCAAGAATGGTTTAAGGAACACAACAAGAATGAGTTTGAGGCATTGACCTGGCCTCCAAATTCTCCAGATCTTAATCCAATCGAGCATCTGTGGGATGTGCTGGAAAAACAAGTCTGGTAAATGGCGGTCCCACCCTCACAACTTACAGGACCTGATGGCTTTGTACCATTCTTTCATGAGTATTAGGACCTATCTACTAGGGATGATTGAGTAACAACGTTTTATAACACATTACTACTGATTGCTGCAAAAGATCTGTCATTTTTCCATTTCTCATAAAGAGATGCTCCCTTTACTTCTCCACCACCAAACAATGGTGAATCATGGAAAATGAGCTGCGTGTGACTTGATGATGATCAGTGAAAAGTCTTTGTATTAGTTGCCTGCCCACATGCCAGTCCAATGATCTGATGATCCAAATGGTTGGTAACCCAAATGTATTTATGAAAAAAATAGCCATGCCCTGCCATTTTTCAACCATTTTCAACTGATGCCCTTGAAGCCAAATCAAAACAAAAGTGCTTAAACTAAAAGGACATTTATTGTCAATTTTTATTTGGGCTGTGGTGTTTCAATTTTTTAGGCAAGTAGAAATATTTTTTTTTATTAAACAATGCCTTTCAGTTGTTATTTTAAAGCGGAGTTCCACCCAAAAATTGAACTTCTGCTTTTAGGAATCCTCCCCCCCCTCCGGTGTCACATTTGGCACCTTTCAGGGGGGAGGAGGGAGCAGATACCTGTGTACAGGGCCACCATCAGGAATTTGGGACCCCTTACACAGCTTCAGGCATGGGCCCCCTGGAGCAGAGGAAAACCGAGGGGTGTTGCCGCCGCAAATTGAGGTGTGTGGGGGGGGCTTCCGCGAATTGAGAAGCGGGGGGGTGCCACGAATTAAGGAAGCGAATTGTTGAGGTCGGGGGGCTTTGGGTGCTGATGAACAAAAAGAAAACAAAAGAACAAAAAAAAAGTGGGGGTTGCCATCCGGGGGCCTGGGGACCTCCGGGCCTCTGGGGACGACCTCTGGGCCCCTTACAAAAAAAAATTATAAAAAAAAAATAAAAAATAAGAATGTTTATAAAAAAACAAACAAAAAAAAGGGAGGTTGCCATCCGGGGCCCTGGGGCCTCTGGGGACCTCTGGGCCCCTTACAAAATTAAATAATAAAAAAAAAATATTTATAAAAAAAAAAAAAAAAAAGAAGGGGGTTGCCATCCGGGAACCAGGGGACCTTTGGGCCTCTGGGGACTTCTGGGCTCCTTACAAAAAAAAAAGGGGAGGGCCCCTGGGGACCTCCGGGCCCCTTACAGGTGTACTGCCTGTACCCCCCTGATGGTGGCCTGCCTGTGTAATACAGGTATTTGCTCCCACTTCCGGGCATAGATCAAGGTGACCTACGCCACGTCCGTCGCCTATTCCGTCCCCCTCCGCTGTCTTCTGGGAGACACACAGGTCCCAGAAGAAAGCACGGACCTGTGGGATAGCGCAGCGCCACTCGCGCATGCGCAGTAGGGAACCAGGAAGTGAAGCCGCATCACTTCCTGATTCCCTTAACGAAGATGGCGGCGGCAGCACCCGAGAGCCGAGCAACAGATCGGCTTTGGGGGCGCCATGGACAGGTAAGTGCATACCTCCCAACATGCATGGATTCTGTGGGTTTTTCCCGCATTGACACTTCTTTCCCGCAGTCCCGCCCTAGTGTTCATTTTCCCGCACAGCAGGAATCGGAGGAAGAGGAGCCAGTGGATGAAGCACGGGAGGGAGGTAAGACGCACCGCCCGCGCGCGATCGGCGCCCTTCCGCAGCAGCCCCCCCCTCCACAACAGGGAAAAAAACACTGTGATGGAAGGACTGAATACAAAATAACTTATCCTGCGGCAGCTCCTCTTCCCAGCCCCCCCCCCCCCCCCGCTCAACAACTTCGGTGTCAGGGAACAAAAATGACACTGAATGTCCCGCGGTGGGACTTTTAAAAGTTTTTTACATTTTTTTTTTTTCGATGGACCTATGCTTTAATTTTAATTTGAACAATGTTAAACCAAAATGGAAAACATGCACTTAGCAAATCAAAGTTCCTTTCAAACGTGTTGGAATTTAATATATGAAATATAAAATATGATTGAATTTATATAACAAAAAATAGTATCTATCTATCTATCTATCTATCTATCTATCTATCTATCTATCTATCTATCTATCTATCCGTTTTAATTACCTTTCTGTTATCTATTTCTTTTTCCTTTCACCAGAAAAACAATGTTTACTGGAACAGATACAATTCTTGCTTTTTATATGTTAGGAAAAAGAAAAAAAAATAACAAAAGCTTTTTCTTTTCTTTTTTTTTTACCTTGTACCTGTTCTGCCATCAGATGATTTCCACTATCCATCTCTCTTGTCTACTTGTCTTCAGCCCCATATAGGGATAATTATATATGTATATTTTTCCAGCTTGAAGTTTTCGATACTCTGTGGGCGTTTGGTGTGGGTGGAGACATAAGGCTGTCACTTTTGTCTCCAGCTGGGCGCCAGATGCATTGTCCAGGAAGAGAAGCGAGACAATATGTGAATATTATCTGATTCCTTGCATTGATTCCATTGATTTACTTTGTTCTCTACCAAACGTGCCTCTGGGGTATCAGAAACGAGGGGAACTAGGTAAGGTCATATTTAGCTAGGTTTCCTGCGGAGGGAATCCATAGCCCGTTCTCTGCCAAGGACTGTGCAACAAGCTGAGTGTAAATTGCGCTGCAATATGGTCTAAACTTGGAACATGTAGAACTTTAAGAGTTAAAGCAGAAATGTTTGGTAAAAAAGCTGTATGTACACAGCTTTATGAAACAGGATTATTTTAGAAACTTTTAGGATTAGGCCTTAAAGTGGTAGTCCATGCAAAATCTAAAATCCCTGCATCTATAGACACCAGGGATCTGACACTAACCTCTCTTTCCCTGTAAAGAAAAGATGAGTGTACATGCCTTTTTGAAAGCTGATCTGACCCGCTCCAGCCCAACCTCCAGCGGACAGGGACGACAGCGGCTGTGAAATAATTGCAAAGTGACGTCACCCATAGAGTTACTATGGGGCTTCTGTTGTCCTCCGTCTCCTCTGCACCCACCTCTACAGTGAAGCCGTGGCTGACAGCTCAGTGTGGGCAGGGGCGTCGGAACCGGACAGGCAAACCAAGCAGTTACTTGGGGCCCCGAGCTGACCTGGGGCCCCAGCAGAGGGCAGCACAGCAGAAAGAGGAGCCAGAGGACTCGAGGAGGCAGCATGGGAGGAGAAGGTAAGACATTCTCCCCCCCGCACATCCACTGTAATATTGTGCGATCGGCGCCCCCCCTCCAACCGAACGGCTTCAATGTCAATGATGCTCAACAAGTTGGTGTCCAAGTCCAGCGGTAGCAAATCCAACAACAATCCAACCCCCCCCCCCCGCTTCTCAACTTAAAAATTTGTTGTCCACTGTGCTTGGGGCCCCCAAATGCCTTCAAACGGCCCTGAGTGTGGGATCTGGTCAGAGCGGGGCAGATCTCGGCTTCCAAAAAGGTATGTAGAAGTTAGTGTTAGATCCCTGGTGTCTATAGATGCTGGGATTTTAGATTTTGCATGGAATTTCACTTTAAAGGCCCACATCTTAAAGGAAACCAGTTTGGCCAAGTAGCAGAAAGATAATTTATGAAATACTTTAATTGGATTGCTATGATAATTGTTCTTGGATGGAATAAATGTGCTATTTTCATATTAACCTTCCTGGCGGTATTCCTGAGTGTGGCTCGGGGTGAATTTTCATTATCAAAAGCGGTAACCCCCGAGCCACACTCTGGATCGCATCAAAGGATCCAGGCAAAGTTACTTACCTGGTACCCAGGATCCTGCGATGTCTCCCCGCTGTGTGTACTCCGCTCGATCTATCACAGTGCCGGGCTCCGTTCCCTGCGAGCGTTGCGACACACGGGGATGGAGCCCGGCACCAAATTCAAAAAGTTAAAAACACATACAGTACACTGTAATCTTACAGATTACAGTACTGTATCAAATATTTTCACCTCCCTTTTGTCCCTAGTGGTCTGTCCAGTGTCCTGCATGCAGTTTTATATTATAAATACTGTTCTTTCTGCCTGGAAACTGGAGATTGTCCATAGCAATGAAAAAGTGTCCCTTTACGGTTTTAGACCAGCTAGAAAACAGAGATAGTAAATAAAAATCGCTTGCAGAATTGAGCGATGGCGATTTGTGGGGAAATTCATCATCAAACACTGAAAGTAATGACAGCGACAATTCTGCAACTGAGCAAATTTCAGTGTTTTTGATTTGATTACATTATTGAATACATTTTATTATTAATATATTATTATTTGTTATAATTATTTATAGTTATTTATTATATTATAATTTACGATTTTGTGTTTAAAACTTTATCATACCCGGGATGTCTACTAGACTCTTGTTTGGACAGATTTAAGTGAGTTATTTCTAATAATTACAGGCCTACAATATAAAACGCCAAATTTCCATGCAGAACATTGTACCGCTTTCAGCATAAAAAATCTGACGTAATCATACCGCCAGGGAGGTTAAACATACAGTAACTCTTATTAAAACTAACTTCTGGACTTTACAAAATTAGTCTGGCCATGCATGTGCCAGTTTTTAGAAAATTTCAACCTACCAATAGAGCTTCCTTCACACTAACACGCATGTTAATACGCATTATGTCATTCTTCAACGCACCACAATGGACCAAAAATCATGCCTGCACCTTTTTTGACAATGCAGCGCACCATAGCGTGCAGTGGTGGTGCGTCCATAAAGGGCGCACAGGTGCCGCCCCCTCTCTCTTGCCACCTGTCTATTACCATAGACATGCATGAATCTATCTTTGGTCGTCCTGTCACCCCCAATTCAGGTGCCCGGCACCTGAATTACAGCGGCGGGGTATTTTTTGGAAGCACCTAATTGGAGCCATAGGCTCTAATAGGCGTCCAAAAAGGTGAACAGCGAGCGCCGTGTTGGGCGCTCGCAGTTCACTCAGCGTTGTGTTAGGAAAGGGAATATTCATTCGCTTTCCTAACACTGAACTGCCTCTCAGCCAATCAGGTGCTCGGGTCTGTTACCTGTCACCTGATTGGCTGAAATGACAGGCGCTGTGATTGGACACCTATCAGGCGTCCAATCATAGCAGAGGACAGGAGAAGACATCGAGGAGCGTGGACAGGGCTGCTGTTAGAAATCATGGGGCCCCGTACAGCCTATCTGGCAGGGCACCCCAATTATCAAAACAATATTATCACAAAAAATACACTAAAATCATTATTAGCGGACACAAACATAACAGAAAACCTGTGTGAATTAGCCTTTTTCTAATTGTTTTTTTAATTTTTTTATTTTTTTATTATTTATAATAAAAAAAAAAAATAATACATTTTTAAAATTATTTTATTTTACAGTGTTTAAAAATTATTTATTATAATAAAGTTTAAATATTATTATTATTATTATTTTAAAGGACAGGGAAGCTGGCAGTGCCACGGAAGGAAGTGGCGTGGCACAGTGACAGGGGGCACAGGGGGGTGGGATCAGAAGTAAGCAGAACAGGGAGGGGGATCGGTGCGGGATGCAATTACTGGAACAACGCCTCCTGCTGTTCGGGCCCCGCTGTGTGCCCGGGCCCCCTACAGGAGGACTGGTGGTCCCCCCCCTATCAGCGGCCCTGAGCGTGGAGAACATGACCCACTTCCCAACACTGGCAGCAATTGATGGGCACAGTAGTGACAATTGATGAGCACACTGGCAGAAATTGATGGGCACACTGGCAGCAATTGATGGGCACAGTAGCGGCAATAGATTGGCACAGTGGCAGCAATTGATGGGCACACTGGCAGCAATTGATGGGCACAATAGCGGCAATTTATGGGCACACTGGCAGCAATTGATGGGCACAGTGGCAGAAATTGATGGGAACACTGACAGCAATTGATGTGTATACTACCTGCGTTTGATGGCACAGTGGCGGCAATTTATGGGTACAGTGGCTGCGTTTGATGGGCACAGTGGCTGCGTTTGATGGGCACAGTGGCGGCAATTGATGGCACAGTGGCTGCGTTTGATGGGCACAGTGGCTGCAATGGATGGTTTTTTTTTCAGTTTGTTTGCGCCACCCAAAAGTTTTGAGCACCAGCCGCCACTGATAGCATGTTACCATGTATTGCAGTGTGGTGCAACACGAATACGTTCCTTAAAATGAATGGTACCACAATACACTAACGTGTTTATGGCGTGTTTCCATGAGTGACCTGAGCACTTAGGTGTGAACAAGCTTATAAGGATTTAATTATCTGTTCTCATATTTCATGGCATTAAATAGATTCAATACACTAAAAGAATAATTGTAATAGAATGGAAATCAATTAAAAGCAGCAACCCTGTGAAGGACTTCCATGGATTTCCATGTCTAGGGTTTTCTTGATGCCCTGTACACACAATAGGATTTTCCGTCAAAAAAAGTTGGATGTGAGCTTTTGGTCGGATATTCCGACCGTGTGTATGCTCCATCCAACATTTTCTGTCCAAATTTCCGCCAGCAAAAGATTGAGAGCAGGTTCTCTATTTTTCGCTTGTCTGTATGCAATTCCAACGCGCAAAAAAACACGCATGCTCAGAATCAAGCAGAAGAGTTGAACTTTATTGATCTCGGCTAGTCGTACATCTTGTACGTCACCGCGTTCTTGACGGGTGGAATTTCAGACAAGATTTGTGTGACCGTGTGTACACAAGTTTGAGCCAACATTCCGTCAGAAAAAAAAAAACACGGTTTTCTGGTCGGAATTTCCGATCGTGTGTACGGGGCATTACAGTGGAGAAACAGTGATCTAGGCATGATGTCATAAAACAACGAGTAACCACATTTCTGCTATACCACATTATAAACAAATGACATTTAGCAACCAATGCTTGACAACAGAGACGGACAGGTGGCGAGGCTGCAAGACAGAGTGAAGCCAAGGCTCTAAATTCTTTATTTGTATTCAGGAGTGACTTGGCAGTGGACAATACGCTTGGTCAATTCTTTCAAGGAGCAAGAAAAAAGAAAATCCAATTTATATAAGCAAATAGGTGTCTTGGGATAATCTGTGCATATTGAATGGATTACATTTCAGAAAGACCTTTCGTTTTCCAAGCAAATACAGTGTTATACAAATAGTACGGAGAGCGGTACACAAGATTTTCATATACATTACATTCTTAACCCCTTCCTAGAAGGACTTGTCATTATCCAATACAGTAAAGCCCTGTACACACGATCCGATTTCCTATGGATTCTAAACCGATGGATTTTTCCATCGGAAATCCGATGAAGCTGACTTCCATCAGTCTTGCCTACACACCATCAGTCAAAAATCCGACCGTCCCAAACGCTGTGATGTAAAACACTCCGACAAGCTGAGAAAAATTAAGTTCAATGCTTCTGAGCATGCGTCGACTTGATTCTGAGCATGCGTGGGTTTTTTGTCCGATGGAGTTCCACACAGACAGACGATCGGAATTTGCTATCGTTTTTTTTCCCCATCGGATATATTTAAAACATGTTCTATTTTTTCTCACCGATGAAAAAAAGACCGATGGGGCCCATACACGATCGGTTTGTCCGATGAGAAAAGTCCATCGGACTGTTTTCATCGGTAAAACCGATCGTGTGTACACGGCATAACAGTCAATGGCTACAGTGACTTCCAGTTTCTTTTAGTTCTATGGGCCTTGTATATAAGAAGGTTAGTAATCAAGTATGAGGTCAATTTATCACATGTGAGGTGTGAATATATTGTTGAAGCATTGGACATTTTAGAGTATTTGATAGTGAAAAAGCATTGATTTTGGTGTTTTTTTTTAAATACAGTTGCAGTCAATTATATACATTATGTAGCACCCCATATAGTTGCTAGTGTAGGCATAGCTCCAAACTGTCCCTGATTTCGAGGGACTGTCCCTGATTTCAAACAAAGTCCCTCTGTCCCTCATTCCTCTTCATTTGTCCCTCATTTTGGTCTGACCTATATAGTTGTAGATAAAATGCACTTTTTATCTTTCAAAAAGTGTTTACCAGTGCTAAATCTTTCATCCAATTTCTAAATTGCTGCATTTGCAAATTTTGAAAAGCCAGTATTATGGAATAGTAGTGCTAAAAAAAAAACACTTGTGGGTTTAACCAATCATTTTTTTGGGTATAATTCTCCTTTAAGGAGCTGCAGCAGGGTGGGTGTCCTATGCCTACATACTTTTGCTAATAGGAGTTCCCATCTCCAAAAATTGGGAGTTCTGGTGTAGATAAATTTAGTTTGGCTCCCTGTAGGCAGAGGAGCATGTATTCATTGTTTTGAGAGATTGGACAGTGCTTCACAGGCTGTGGCTCTGTTACCTCCCCCTGTCTTCTGGAACTCACTGGATGTTTCCAGAACATAGTGGGCGGAGGAACAGAGGCTGCAGCCTGAATAGTTATGGAGTTTACACCAATCCATGGGGAGGCAGGCCCAGATGGTGGGGAAACAACCCATAAATACTCAGAAGCCTGGCAGTATGGGACAAAGTCCAGGGGTCTGCCGTCTGCAGGTGACCCCTGTGATCTGCCCCCTCCAGGGCAGAAGAGAAAGAGCAAGAAAAGAGAGAGAGAGAGGAGGAAAGCTCCAGGACATCACTTGGCCATAGTCTCAACTAGGCCTAGCTGCAGACTTCAAGCCAAGCCAGTGCAGCAGTTTTCTGGATTTAAGGAGCTACTTAACCACTTTGCGCCCGCCGTACGACTATATACGGCCACAAGGTGGCTCTACAATGCCGGGAGGCCGTCTTTTTACGGCCTCCGATCCTCCGGCCACTGGGGGGTGCGTCACTGAGATGTCGATGCGCGTGCCTGGTGGCCGCGATGTCCGCCAGGTACACGCGATCGGCCGTTACACAGACAAGGACGTGGATCTCTGTGTGTAAACACAGAGATCCACGTCCTGTAAGGGAGAGGAGACCGATGCTGTGTCCCTTGTACATAGGGACACAGATCGGTCACCTCCCCCAGTCAGTCCCCTCCCCCCACAGTAGCAATCACTTCCAGGGCACACATTTAACCCCTTCCTCACCCCCTAGTGTTAACCCCTTCCCTGCCAGTCACATTTATACAGTTATCAGTGCATATTTATAGCACTGTTCGCTGTATAAATGTGAATGGTCCCAAAATAGTGTCAAAAGTGTTCGATGTGTCCGCCATAATGTCGCAGTCACGAAAAAAATCACTGATCGCCGCCATTACTTGTAAAAAAAAAAAAAAATGCCATAAAACTACCCCCTATTTTGTAAACGCTATAACTTTTGCGCAAACCAATCAATAAACGCTGATTGCGATTTATTTTACCAAAAATATGTAGAAGAATACGTATCGGCCTAAACTGAGGAAAAATTATTATTATTTTTTTAAATTGGGATATTTATTATAGCAAAAATCTAAAAATATTGTGTTTTTTTCAAAATTGTCGCTCTTTCTTTGTTTATAGCGCAAAAAATAAAAACCGCAGAGGTGATCAAATACCATCAAAAGAAAGCTCTATTTGTGGGAAAAAAAGGACATCAATTTTGTTTGGGAGCCACGTCGCACGACCGCGCAATTGTCATTCAAAGCGTGACAGTGCCGAAAGCTGAAATTTCGCCTGGGCAGGAAGGCGGTATATGTGCCCAGTAAGCAAGTGGTTAAAGAGATGGAGTGAGTACACACCAGCCATCACACACAAACCAACGGAAATTATTGCGCAATACCGCACATATCTAGGACCAAGGGGACAGCTTTAGTGCAGTGTAAAACAGCCAGGAGCATCCCACCATCTCTACTTTTGGGTGTAGAGAAGCCAGGTGCTGTCTCTTCAACACTGACTTTTTGGAACTTTATCTTTTGTTCCAGCTGCATCATCACTCCCACTGGTGTGTAGCATTATTTAGTTGGACTTTAGCAGCCAGAGACTTTTGCAGTTCCTCAACTGTTTTGTTTGGGGTTTGCAATTCTTTCAGTTCTGGGAATAACATGTACCCCCGATCCCTATCGTAGTTTATCATCCCCAAAAGCTAAACTAAAATCCAAAACCCCTAGACTGTTTCTCGAGGCATCTGAGAGAGTGTGGAAAATCCCTTTTGCCTGGCTGTGGGTGTTGTGTGGGGGAAATAATCTCGAAGTCCAGCGGCTCCTTTGGGGTTAGCACTACATATACTTTAAAGAGGCGATTAAAAATGAGTGGCGGATTCAGCTGGCTTGCTGTGAACATAAGCTAGACCAAACCAATCAATAAGTTGGGCCGAAACAATCAATCTGTGCAGATTGGTTCACCTAGTGCAGTGGTTCTCAACCCTGTCCTCAAGTACCCCCAACAGGCCATGTTTGCAGGTTTTCCTTTATCTTGCACAGGTGCTTTAATTCAGAGTCAATGGCTTGGTATTTTGGACAGCTATTTTATCTAAGAGAAATTCCAAAAACGTGGCCTGTTGGGGGTACTTGAGGACTGAGGTTGAGAACCACTGACCTAGTGAACCTATACAATTGCCAAATGACTACTTGCCAGTTCACCCCGACCATTACAAAGCGTGCAGTGGGCCCAAACCCAGGAAGTCCCCCTCTAATGGAGATCCTGTTTTTGAGGCTGCATGAATTTGGGATAAATTCCACCAATCCCTGTGATGTCATTGACCTAAATAGGAAGTATTGCACATTTAGAAAGTCTAGAGCTTGTTGATTTTATTTGTCGCCTAAAATTTCTTATCAAATTTTGTTTTGACATTTAAAAACCTTAAAAAAAAACTTTAGAAAGTGTTGGTGCACCTCGTTACACATCACAAATCAGACAGACGCGCTCCGCAGGCAGTCGCTGCGAGACCCCAAGACGTCTCTTTGCGTGCGGCATGAGCCCCGATCAGCTAAGTGACTGCAAACACCTGAAGATTCTTTTGCAGCCAGGCAGGAGGCTTCGTTTGCTTTGAGAGATATTTTTTTCTAATTCATTTGTGAGATTCTTAGTGCATAAATAATGTCAGAAAACTGTCAGGAAATCCGCACATGAAAAAAATAAAAATCTTTTTATGAGGGACCACCCTGCAGCTCAGGAGAAAAAAAAAATATCTGAAAGTTAGGAAAAGCTGAGTAGTAAGAAAGCCTTGCTCTAAGGTATAGATCAAGAGACAGTAAAAACTGATTACGGTATATGTGCAAGTGGCATGTTGGCATGGGAGAAAAAAATGCGAACAAATAAAACATCAGATTTCATTTACTGAAAATAAAGAAGCAGTTTAATCACTGTTGCAAAATCATATTTCTTAAAGGAGCAATCCACTGGAAACATAGGGTGTTGGTCTAGAATGGATTTAGTTAACCTAGTTAACCATCCTAGTTAACTGGATACTATTAGTGTCCAACCACCAAGATAAGACACCGTAACCATCACCATTATGTGGCTCTGTTTTTGGTAGCATTCAGGACCCATCCACAACCAGAGGAAGCAGAGGACCATTGATATCACATGCCTGGACTGAGAACCAATGGGAAAAAAAAGATATGTATGGAAAAAATTTTAAATAAATAAAGGGGGCCCCCAAGGATGGGAGGACCCGGAGTTCAGCTTTAACCCTTTCTTACATAAAATTAAAGTAGAACTCCAACCTAAAATAACAAGATAAAAATGACTTGGCTGCTCTTACAGGGCTAATTACTTTCAGAAGACTTCCAATAAAGGGCCATTAACAATACTAGAAAACTATTTAGATTTTTTTGGGGGGTATCGTGTTCCCCTAATCCTCCATGAGTTTATTGAGCAAATAAACTATAGAAAAGAATAAAGAGACTGGTACTTAACTTTCTTTGTTAGAAGTCAGTATGCCAAGAACTATACCCTTATAAGTGACATTTTAGCCTGCCACATCATTTTGGAGGTCATGCACAATCATTGAGTAAGGAGGAACCATTCGGCGGTCTGCCTTCACAGTGGGCGGAGCGATTGTTTTTTTGTTTTGTTTTTCAGGTCGGCGGCGTGATTGACAATGGAATTACATTGGGACATTGTTTTTTTAGTTTCCTAATAAAGGAATTGACAAAAACTGTTGCTGTGTTTTTATTACTTTTGACACTTTTTTGGTGAATGTGTAGGGGTGGGATCTGGGGGCCCTCTTGTTTTCAGATTCTGATAAGCCCCCTGCCCGCAGACCCCTACAACCACAGCCCAAGGTTTTGGGGAAGAGACCATTGTCCCCATCAACATGGGGACAAAGTGCTTTGGGGTGGGGGCATGTGGCCTGGTGAACATCTGCCGAACACCTTGCAAATTCGGGTGTTTCCCGAAAGGCACAAAAAGGCAATGTTTGGCCAGAAATCATGCTCGGGCTGAACCGCTCTCCCAACACCACTGATAGCCAAAAGATTTACTGCTGCTCAAAGGCTCTAGGCTTCTAAAAAATGGAAGCCTCCAGCAAGAAGAAACAGGAGCAATGCTTTATGCAATTTACAGCACACACAAATTTTGGTAGTATAATTATTAATGTGCAATATATGATCCTTGCAAATTTTTTAATCAAGTTGTTATGGTTAAAGTTCCCATTTAACACCTTGTTTGCCTACAGACACCCCCTGTATCAGGCACTAAAAGATACTTGTGATAAAGTCTCTGAGCTGAAATGTACTGATTTGAATGAGGGGTCTTTAAAATCCCTAAAAGAAACCATCTGCTCAAAGAATAGCCCCATACTTGTTTTCATAAAGGTTTAGCCCCGTCCCGTCACTAGTGTCCTCCCTGGATCCTGTTACTTTATCACTCTTGGCCCTTTTGAAGCATCACAGATGAGGAACTGGCACCTTCACAAAAGGAACATTCAAACCAAAAGCTGCACAATGTATATCATGTGCAATGTCTTACATTTACCAGCCAGCTGAAAATACACCAGGGCTTGGAAGGCTTACCATTCTATGACAGGATCCACGCTGGGTATTATGGAACAAATTCTCTGTCATAATGGAAAGACACAAATTAGCATCTTTGTAATGCCATGTCTGAAATATTTATCACAGTGCCACTAATTGTTACCATAAAGATTTAGTTATCATGAACTTTTCAGGCATAATACACTGAATCCTAAGAGCCTAATGAACTAGATCATTTTTTTTTAGCAAATTCCTTTCCCAAAAATGCTCACTATAATAAAATAACCTTGTGACCAGTTACCAAATTTCTTAGGGACTTGTGTCACTGGAGACATATGGTGGCTCATTCATCACTAAACTTGTATGCCTTGTTTTTGCCCATGGGAGCACAGCAGACTCAGGGTGCCCCATTCAAGGCCTCAAATTCTGACATCCTCTAACAGGTGACTCTTGGGCTGACCATAAATTGTTCAAATTTTGGCTGGTTCGACAAGGACCAGCCGAATTCTGACCCATGAGCTCCTGCTTCTAACAATCAACTTATGTTGAGCAGGCTCGTGGAAATTTTTCCTCAACCAGTGACGGTAGCCAATGTGCTTGAGCCACTGATCATTGTATTCTGACAGCAAAGAGTCCCAATTGTCAGAATACAACCGTATAGTGGGGATGATCCTCTATTATCCACCTTATTATGTGGATGGGGGAATCCGTTGTGAAGCCGACATATCTACAGCAACTGTGTGATGCTATCATGTCACTATGGACCAAAATCTCTGAGGAATTTTTCCAACACCTTGTTGAATCTATGAAATTAATAATTAAGGCAGTGCTGAAGGCAAAAGAGGGTCCAACCCGGTACTAGCAAGGTGTACCTAATAAAGTGGCTGGTGAGTGTATTTGGCTCACTTGTGTTGTCAATGGGCTTCTCTCTCCAAGCTGCCACAAGTCATCATCAGGCCACATTGCTCACTCATCTCCCCTCTCTTTCAGGGGATCTCCCTCGCTGTCACGTACCTTTGGTGTAAGCCTGACGTGCAGAGGGAGACCTCCCGTACAACCCCGGCTCGGAGACCACTGGAGTGGGGACAGTGGTGGTAAGAGCGTGGTAAGGCAAGGGTGCCTGCTTGGTCCTCTTGGCTGGGTGTAGTAAAGCCAAGCGAAAGCTGGAGCCAGGAGCAGCAGATGCAGGTCAGCAGGTGCAGGTATGCAGAGCAGCGTATGCAGGTCAGCAGGTGAAGGTGTGCGGGACTGCGGATGCAGGTCAGCAGGTGTAGGTATGCAGAGCAGCGGAGTCAGACAAGCCAGGTCATTCACATCAGGGTAAACAGCATAAACGGCAGGCAGAGAGTAGTCAAAGTCCAGGCTGGGTCTTGGCAACAGATGATCAGACAGGTAACTGAGCAGGGTCAAACAAGCCAGAGTCAGGACTGGAGATAGGAGCGAGGTCAGGAAGCCGGGTCAAACACAGGAACACAATACAGGCACAGAGTCAGGAACACAGGGAACAGAAGCAGATCAAACCGCAAGGGGCAACATCTCTGGAACGTCTTTTATAGGAAGTTCATGGGAGGAGCAAGGGGTTCAGGGTTCAACATCAATCAAGACACCAAGCAGAGTAGTCTAATGGATTAGATAGGTTATCCAGCAGATCAGGCAGGGAACTGTCAAGCATCCCAGATAGCTCAGTGGGAAGAGTCAATGCCAGACACAGAAGATGTCCCAGGTTCAAGTCCAGTACGTCCCTGACACTCGCTCTCACTCTATCAGGTTATTTTCTGTTGACACAAAGGGGTTAATTTACTAAAGTCAAATAGACTGTGCACTTTCCACAATTGCAGTTGCACTCAGCAAGTGCAGTCGCCCCAGAGCTTAATACATGAGGTAAGGTTTCACGTTATAAAGAATACCCAATCACATGCAAGAAAAAATTTAAAAACAGCAGTTTTGCTTGCACATGATTGGATGATGGAAGTCAGCAGAGCGTCTACTGATTTCCTAAGCTCTGGAACTGCACTTTGCAGAGTGCACAGTCTATTTAGTAAATCAGCCCCATATTATCTGAGACATGTTTAGCAGCAACTGCTGAATACAAACACCTGACACCTGTGGGTGGTCCTCTTTATTTCTTCTTCTCCACCAGAAATCCTCTGATGAAGTCTGCTGCAATCAATAATCTCTTTCTGGACACATCCACCTATAACGGAATGTCCCACACTCCTCTTGAGTGCTTCCGTCATATACCACTTCCTCCAGTCTGAATATAGATATTAGATAGTATAGCCGCATATTACAATCAATAACTAGGCAGGACTCGTTTGGCTGCAAAGCTGGAACATGAACTGTTTATCTAAACACAGGTAGAGAGGTATACACTCAGAGGACAATCCCCCCTCCTTTGCCTAATGACACAGGGAGGGGTAGACTACATTCAGTAACAGACACGCAGGTGTATTTACACTTCTCATCAGTAGACTGTCCTATCAGCAGGGAGAGCTGTTGGAGGAATTCCCCCCCCCTCCCTCCTCACAGCTAATCCACATCCACATATACATCCCATAATACCTTTCGCCCAAGGCAGACAGACACAATAGAACAATGGAATACAGGCACTTAACAAACACATAGCAACCCCCACCCCACCTCAAACTATCTAGCAATGGTCTCTGATGAAGGGTGGACTTTATCTTCATATATCCTTGAGGGATATTGTTTAGAAAAATGAATGTCCCGAGTGAAAGAGCCCCTTCATTCCTTCAACACAAACCACACATATAAGACCCGGTCCGGTGTGGTTGCACGGTGAGTCTGACTAGTGCAGATCAGACTGGGGTTCTCAGTTACCCTGTGCCCCTAATATTCACAGGGTTACTTACACATAAGAGGGGTCGGGGGAGCTGGACAAGGAGTTTCTGGAAGCTCGCCAAGGTAAGCTGGGTTCCACAAGCCCCCCGCCCAAAGTGACTCCTATCACACAACACCAATCACTGACAGACCACATAATGGGGTTGATTTACTAAAGGTAAATAGGTGATTTTTTTTTTCTGCATTGGAATGTTCAGTTTGCAAGGGAATTATCTCTTTGCTTAGTGAATGAAATCACTTCCATCATGTGCAATCAAAACATTTTTTTTTCTCTTTTTTTTTTTATTACTTGCACATTGTTAGGTATTCTTCGCAAAGTGAGTTTTTGCCAAATTCACTTAAAGTGGTAGTAAAGTCCGCTTTGTTATTTTTACCTACAGGTAAGCCTATAATAAAGCTTACCTGTAGATAAAATGAATATCTCCTAAACGTGCACCGTTTAGAAGACATCACTGGCGCATGTGAACTGAAGGTCCATACCTTGCCGGAACTTCAGAGCTTCACCCCGGGAACCGAGGGCTCCCACGTGCATTGTGCAGGAGTGACGTCATCGCGGCTCCGGCCAATCACCCAGCCCAGAGCACACGAACCCGGAAGAAAGACCGGGGAAAGATGTCAGCCCTCTCAGAAGTGACAGCGTGCCGCGGGAGGGCTTCGTTCTAAGGTTGTATTCCATACTAGCACCTTATACAATTGCCTTAACTTGCTTTAACTAAGGAAGATGAAATTTCTCTTGCAAAGTAAACTGCTTATTTGGCCTTAATAAATCAAACCCAATGTCTATGGAACCCCCCCCCCCCCCCCCCAGTAAACGTTCTGTCCTTGCAGAGTCAAGGGAACTTAACCCTTTCTTATTCCATCGCTTGTCAGAACCGTGGAGACCCAGTGATCTATATCAACCGAATCCTTATCTGCTTTCACCAGTGACACACGCAGGCGGGACTGGCTCCTTTCCGCAAGCAAATGCTAATTGAAAAAGAAAGAACAATCACTAATCTTCGAATTTAAATGCATTTAACAAAACCAATCTCGCTCTAAATTGTTCTTAGGTCGTTCCCTTTTTCCCCGACAGATGTTGAGAAACTACAATTCTTATTAAGAACACTTGACTGTTTGCTCAGCGAGAGAAAACCATTGGCACCGTCTGTATTAACAGAAATGTGCTTCAAGATGCCAGGCCAGTAAAAAGTGCAGGGTGCTGCATAGATATCTTTGAATATCATCCACACTCCAATGAATTAGTGCCCAATTTTATGTCCCCCCCCCCCCCCCACACACACACACACAGGTAATGAGCGAGTCATTGGTACATGCCCTTCCTTTTATGAGTTTTCTTTTCTACAAAAATAAAGATTTCTTTTTATTTATTTATTTATTTATTTTTGGTCGATGTATGTTTAGTCTTAATTCTATTTTGCTGATTATGATTTTTTTTTTTTTTTAAATCTAGAAAGTCATTAAATTGCAATGGATTCTGAAAAACAAAAAAATAATTACATATACTTGCATTTAAAGATGTCTATGGATCTAATGTTTCCTAAAATCTTTTCGTTTGTGGATAAAGATTTTGTTATGGTGGTAGGGGTTTGTCTGATGTCAGTCTGAATGCTTATCACGGTATGTTGTCCTTTAGGCTCCATTCACACTTGTGTGATTTCAGATGAGACTTGAGTCACACAGAATCGCATAACAATAAAAATCACATTGTTTTCAATGTGACTTGGCACATTTTGGAAAAGGTTCCTGTACTATTTTGGTACAATTCCAGCACCAATAACCACTTGCCGACCTGCCGCCGTCGTTATACGGCGGCAGGTCGGCACGTTCCCGCAAATCGCTGTAGGTGTACGTCAGCTCCTTCAAGGAGCCGTAGCAAGCACGCTGTACGGCGGGGGACCCGATGCGCGTGGCCAGCCACCCACATTCGTGAGAACGAGAGCCAGAACGGGGAATCTGTCAATGTAAACAGACAGATCCCCGTTCTGACAGGGCAGTTAGAGACAGATCTGCTGTTCCTAGTGATTACGAACAGCGATCTCTCTCCTCCTCCAGTCAGCCCAGCCCCCATACAGTTACACCTCCCAGGGAACACATTTAACCCCTTGATCGCCCCCTAGTGTTAACCCCTTCCCTGCCAGTGACATTTATAACAGTAATCAGTGTCTATTTTTAGCTCTGATCGCTGTATAAATGTCAATGATCCCAAAAAAGTGTCAAAAGTGTGCAATCTGTCCGCTGCAATGTCGCAGTCCCGCTAAAAATCACAGATCGCCGCCATTACTAGTAAAAATATAAAATAAATAATAAAGATGCCATAAATATATCCCCTATTTTGGGATATTTATTATAGCAGAAACTAAAAAATATATATATTTTTTTAAAAATTTTGCTTTTTTTTGTTTATAGCGCAAAAAATAAAAACCGCAGAGATGATCAAATACCATCAAAAGAAAGCTCTATTTGTAGGAAAAAAAGGACATCAATTTTGTTTGGGTACAACATCGCACGACCGCGCAATTGTCAATTAAAGCGATGCAGTGCCGTATCGCAAAAAATGGCCTTGCTATTAAGTGGCAAAATCTTCCGGTCTGTTAATGGTTAAAGTTGCATCCAAATTGCACTACATAATCATGCTAAACGTCGTCTCAAAATTGAATCAAAGCAATGTGAACCTAGCCTTAAACCCCTTCCTTCACCTGCTGGTTGCAAATGGTAATGATTAAATATATGCAATTTTAATACTTTCTTAACTAAAATGTAAAAGATTAAAAAATAAAATCATTTTTAGAAAATGGTTATTTTTAGTCCGCAATATAATCATATGTATTTTTTTTATAAATGCAATGCTCCGTTTACAGTGGGTCCAACATCGGAATTTAAGAGGAGCTTCAGTGTCCCCCCCCAAAAGAAAAAAAATCAGCATTTGTAGCTGCAGACTTTTAATATAAGGACACTTACCGTATATACTCGAGTATAAGCCAAGTTTTTCACCCCTTTTTTTAGGGCTGAAAATACCCCTCTTGGCTTATACTCGAGTCAGTGTACCTTGGTCGTCTATTTTTTAAAACTTGCGGCTTCCTCCTGGTCCCGTCCCGCTCCATGATAGGCGTTTGACACTGTGTTCCGCTACTGCCTATCACGGAGGTCCTCTCATCCTCGGACTCAGTTTCCCAGCAGACACTGT
Source organism: Rana muscosa (assembly GCA_029206835.1). NCBI lineage: Eukaryota > Metazoa > Chordata > Amphibia > Anura > Ranidae > Rana > Rana muscosa. The sequence continues at coordinate 202,719,136 of CM055126.1, read as the reverse complement.
GTTCAGTGTTCCGCCAATTACGGACCTTCTCTTGTTTCTCGTGCTTAGAACTGTCCCTGCACAAAGTGTCATTTCTGAAGGAAAAAAAGTCATTTAAAAGCACTCGCGGCTATAATGAATTGTCGGCTCCCGGCAATACAGAGAAAAGTCATTGATTAAAAAAAAAAACGTGTGGGGGTCCCCCCAAAATCTATACCAGACCCTTTATCCGAGCACGCAACCTGGCAGGCCGCAGGAAAAGAGGGGGGACGACAAAGCGCCCCCCTCCTGAACCATACCAGGCCACATGCCTTCAACATGGGGAGGATGCTTTGGGGGTCTGTGACCCCTCAAAGCACCATGTCCCCATGTTGATGGGGACAAGGGCCTCATCCCCACAACCCTTGCCCGGTGGTTGTGGGGGTCTGGGGGCGGGGGGCTTATCGGAATCTGGAAGACCCCTTTAACAAAGGGGACCCCCAGATTCCGGCCCCCCCTATGTGAATTGATAAGGGGTACATTGTACCCTTACCATTTCACAAAGAAAGTGTAAAAAATTGTAAAAAAAACACACAGACACAGTTGGGAAAGTCCTTTATTAAAAATAAAAAAATAAAAAAACCATTCCAGCGATGTAATCCAGTGTCCCGCGGTGATCCGATGTCCAGCGCTGCAGTCTCCTCCAGTCTCCACTCTAAACCCCCATGACGTACGAGCGGGCGGGGTCACCCATCACATCATAGGGTAAGTCCCAGCTTTCCCCGCTTGCCGGGGAATAGCCAATGACATAGGCGAAATCCCGCCTAGGTCATTGGCTATTCCCGGCAAGCGGGGAAAGCCGGGGCTTACACCTATGATCTGACGGGTGACCCCGCCCCCTCGTACGTCAGACCCCGCCTACGTCTTAGGCTGAGCGGACCTGATGGGGAACTTGCTCCGCAGTGTAATAAATGAATAGACTCGCCCCTTCTCACGTTCCCCATCAGGTCCGCTCAACCAATGACGTAGGGGGCGGGGTCGCCTTCACTGGGTGTAAGGCTGAGCGGACCAGTGAAGGCTACCCCGCCTTAAATATATCCCATAGTTTGTAGACGCTATAGTAATATAACAAAAAAAATGCAGTGGTGATCAATAAATATATCCCATAGTTTGTAGACGCTATAGTAATATAACAAAAAAAATGCAGTGCTGATCAAATACCACCAAAAGAAAGCCCGATTTGTGGGAATAAAATTGTATAAATAAAATTTGGGTACAGCGTTGCATGACTGTGCAATTTTCAGTTAAAGTAACGCAGTCGCAAAATGTGGCCTGGTCATGAACGAGGGTAAATCTTTCAGAGGTCAAGTGGTTAAAAAACAGGGTTATTTGTATGCTTTTTATTTTTTTTATTTATTATGAAGATTATGATGTGATGATTATGATGATGTTGATTAAGATTATTATTATTATTTTTAATTATTATTTTTATTTAATAGCGTAGCTCATTCTGACAGTTACACAATTATGATATTTGTTTATGTGTTTATTCATTTATACATTTTATTTGTGTACAGAATTGCATGACCGTGCAATTGTCAGTTAAAGTAACGCAGTGCCGTATCGCAAAAAAATCTTCCGGAGGTCAAAGAAACACAAAATATTCTCGCACCACTTTATCGTCTATAGCTTCAACACAGTGTTAGTTTTTCTTCCCAGAGATGGGAACAAAGGATCAGTATATTATATTGTGAAACGTACCAGTGCTGCTCAGGGCTGGCCTGATTGCCATTTATTACTTGACACTGATCACTTGACAGCATGGAAGAGCAGCTTGTCCTGAGTCCTGACCACACATTCACAACAATCAAAAAGACCATCAGGGACTGGCAGTTTGCTTGTTAGAACTTTCCAGTGTCTCTATTGATTCCAGCTGTGTATTTGTTATGGGAGGAAAAAAAAAATAGCTGAGTGCAGGCAGCAAATAGAATCATTCAGTGAACCACTAATGCTACCCAGAAATACATGATAAAAGGTAACACAGTAAAACCTTGGATTGCGAGCATAATTCCTTCTGGAATCATGCTTGTAATCCAAAGCACTCGTATATTGTTGTGTAACAATACAATATTCGCTATTTTCACACTGAATCTCCTCCCCGCCAACCAGGAAGCGAGTCATGAGACCCATTTCCTGATTGGCTGAAAGGACAAGCGATCCTATTGGACCACAACGAGGAGAGAGGAGGAGACGTGGAGGCCGCCGGAGGAGACGCAGGAGTCAAAGCCATCGCCCGGAGGGAAGCGCTGTCTGGGGGTAAGTGCGGGGCTCATCGACCGATCGACTGGGGTGGATGCTGGTGACCCGACCCGAAATAATTATTGACTTGATAAACGAGCGATGCCTTGACAGACTCTGAGACTTCAATAAGAGAACAACTGTGCAGGGGAAGGCCCCAGCACCAAGCCACATTTGCACTTGCAGGATTTCTGTCTCCTATGGCAATAGTCATTAGTTCCTAACTCAAACGTAACAGTCCTTTCAGCTTCACTACAACTGCCTCTTGTATTTCTTCAACACTGAGCTCCCGGTCTCTCACTAGACCCACTGATTCACTGACTCTGAATCCCTTGAGCTCCTCTAAGGTTTGCAGTGGTATCTCCCTCAAGTGTCACCCACACTTCTCTGCTGGGTCCCTAGCTTGGCACTCCAGATAATTATCAAGCTTCACCCCTGATAAACGGTGAGGTCCCTGGCTTGACACACAAGGCTGCTCTGCAAGCGTCTCCTCCACGGGTTGGGTCCCTGACTTGTTCACCGCCTGAAGTTTCGTAATTCTCCACCGTGCCCGTTCGGTGAGAATACTGCTCTGGTACTTGCTTCAGTTACTCACTGTGGTCCCTGGTAAAGGTGGTTGTGGCAACAGCTTTCTTTTCTACCTCCGACTACTGACAGGTTCTCCGGCCGACAGAACCATCACTTTTGGTTGGACTGCAAGCTGCAGTCTCAACCCTGCGCTGCTCTCTTACTTCTAGATAGGCCCTCACACAGCCTGGCAGCCAGATGCCCCTGGGATAGGCCCAATCTCCAGCCTAGCAGTCTGGGGCGTGCGACACATGTCCACCCAGACAGCCGTCAGGGTGGCATGGAACATAGATCACCTGACCCTACCCGAATATATAGGTTCTCCCAGCAGGCCAAGGGATTCAAGAAAACCCCTGGCCATTGGCTGAGATACCCCATATACCCATAACCTGACCTTGGGTTACCCTTCTGATATCTAAGTACCCAGCCACCTAGCGATAGAAGATAAAAGTGCAACAAGGCGAAACTTAGGGAGAAATCAATAGATCTCTATCAATCGACCAAGATAACTACTCCTGGCAAGTCAATTTGTGAGGAGCAGCCCTGACTAAACCCAAGGGTGCTACATCATCAATAAATGGATTTAAAGGAAAAGTACAGCCAAAGCTTGTTTGGCTGTACTTCTCCTGTGGATCACAGGAGTGCAGTTCGTTCTGCTCTCCTGTGACCCGTTTTAGCAGACAGAGGGCTGAAGCCTGCTGTCAGCAGACATCAAAGAGCTGGTCCATGCTTAGGAAAGATTGCGACAATGAAGTCGTGATCTGCCCACATGCCTGGACCGACGCCGGCTGAGCGAGCCACTGAGAGCCTGAGCTGGCCACTCCCGCCACCTCCACAGCCCAGTGCTCCAGCGAGCGCAGAGGGAGAGGCAGAGCAGAGAGCTGCTGACTACTAGTTAACAGCTCTCTGCTCAGGGAGCTGTTAGAACTGAGCGATTAGCGGAGTTTGTTCGCTCGGTTCTCAGTGTTATGCCGCGTACACACGATTGTTTTTCACGTCGTTAAAAATGACATTTTTTAAATTGGGCATTAAAAACGATCGTGTGTAGGCTCCAGAGCATTTTTAACGACGTGAAAAATGGCCTAAAAAAATGAGAACCTGCTCCATTTTTTCACGTCGTTTTTCACTTGTCTATGTTTCTATGTAAAAAATAAAAAAGTTAAGAGTTATCTGTCCAGTAGTGCTTACAGAAGTTAACATAAATGTAACAGAAATGACATAGCAAATAGAAAGGAGTGAAAAAAAAAAGAACTACAGGTAACTCAGATGCAAAAGATTTTGAAATTTTTCCTTGAAACTTTTTAACTCCTTAGCGCCGACATCTCCCAGCCCTATAAGGAATTTTCGATGGCGGGTGGGGTTTATGATCATGTGGCCACTGTGATTGACTGTCGCGGCAGTCACATGGTCGGGAAGCTTTCCAGTAACAATGCCGGGAGCGTGCATGGGGCATGCTCTCGGCACAGATGTGTTTGAAATATGGTACGCAATTATGTGGCCACTCAGAGCCGAGGCCCAACCGCGTACTGTTGGTGCCAAGAGGTTAACAATAAGACTCAATTTTATGTAATAAAATCACCCTGGGTGGTCATTGCTGTGTTATAACACTCCAGAGGATTCTGCAAGAGTATAAAGACACCCTGAAACAGGAAACCTGGGGAAGCATTCATAACACCAGTTTCAACTAGAACATAAGCAAGTATTAACCACTTCCAGCCTGCCATATAGCAAAATGAGGGGCGCAAAGTGGTAGTATTATCCTGACTGGACGTCATATGACATCCAGCAAGATAAGCCGCTAGCGTTCGCCCGTGGGGGCTCGCAGCGTTTAGTGTTGTGGTGTGTCAGTCTGACGTAAGCTCTCTCTGACGTAGGCTCTTTACCATGTGATCAGCTATGTCCAATCACAGCTGATCACAGTGTAAACAGGAAGTACCGTTTATCAGCTTTTCCTCCACTCGCACTGACAGACTCGAGTAGAGGAGAGACGATTGGCTGCTCTCCTGACAAGGGGGGATCTGCGCTGATAATCAGCGTATTGATTATCAGTGCAGACCCATCGAGAATGCTCACTGGAGACCACCAGGAATTCCCACTGGAGACCACCAGGTGAGCCCACCAGGGATGCCAATCAGTGCCCATTAGGATGGCACTCTGTGCCCATCAGTGATTGCCTATCAGTGCCTCCTGATCAGTGCTGCCTATCAGTGCCGCCCATTAGTGCCACCCATCAGTGCCACCTAAAAGTGACCACCAGTGCCACCTATCAGTGCCACCTATGAGTGCCCATAAGTGCCACCTATAAGTGCCCATCAGTGCCACCTATGAGTGCCCATCAGTGCCACCTATGAGTGCCCATCAGTGCCACCTATAAGTGGCCATCAGTGCCACCTATGAGTGGCCATCAGTGCCACCTATCAGTGCCCATTAGTGCGCCATATCAGTGCCACCTATCAGTGCTGCATCTAAGTGCCTCATCATCAGTGCCCATCAGTGCCACCTCATCAGTGCCAATCAGTGCTGCATGTAAGTGCCTCATCATCAGTGCTCATCAGTGCCACCTCATCAGTGCCAACCAGTGCAGCCTCATCCGTGCTCATCAATGAAGGAGAAAACATACTTATTTACAAAGTTTTGTAACAGAAACAAAGAAAAACATTTTTTTTTTTAAATGTCCTTTTTTTTTAATTTGGAGCACAAAAAATAAAAACCCCAGTGGTGATCAAATACCACCAAAAGAAAGCTCTATGTGTAGGACAAAAATTATACATATTTTGTTTGGATACGATGTTGCATGACTGCGCAATTGTCATTCAAACTGCGACAGCGCTGAAAGCTGAAAATTGGACTGGGCAGGAAGGGGGTGCTGCCTATCAGTGCCCATCAGTGCTGCATATTTGTGCCTCTTTGTCAGTGCCACCTCATCAGTGCCCGTCAGTGAAGGAGAAAACGTATCTATTAACAACATTTTATAACAGAAACAAAATTTTCTGACTTTTTTTATTTGTTAAGCAAAAAATAAAAAACCCAGTTGTGATCAATACCCATATTAAAAAAAAATATATATTCTATTTTTTTCCCACAAATAGAGCTTTTTTTTGTTGGTATTTGATCACCACTGTTTTTTTGTTTTTTTTGCCTAACCAAAAAAAAAAGTCAGTGTTGCATGACCGCGCAATTGTCAGTCGAACTGTGACAGCACTGAAAGCTGAAAATTGGCCTGGGCAGAAAGGGGGTGAAAGTGCCCAGTATTGAAGTGGATAAAAGGTAAAAAAAAGCTTCATATTTAGTAAGTGATTAAATATCCTACTGAAAATGCTGAAGAAACTAAGACTTTAATATCACTTTAACTATTTTACTCTACTGATTCCAAATTTAGATCCAATGTCTATATTTGTATATTTTCCAGAACAGAGGAAAGTGCATTTTACTAGACACCTTGATTGTTTCAGAAAATGAAAGCACTGGAGAAGTAAAACCCAGTCGTTTTCACACTCCATATAATTAGAAACATATGAGGACAGGGAGATCACTAGGTGCTGATAAATTTTCCCACAGTCCAATCTTTTCATGTCTCTCTCTGGGTCCTAATTATGGTTTAACCTTCTGTCCAGAGGGCTGTGCCTCATAGGTGTGGTGACCAGATTGTCTCGCCGCTGTCGGGGACAGATTGACGCATTGTAACGGCAACAAAAGACTTTAATAGTATTTCATCATGCTCTTAAGTGTCAAGAGTCTGCTTCTTTTTTTTTTTATCAAGAATTCTGCAAGAGCAGAGACATAGTAAAGTTCTTATTGTGGCTTCTGTCTCCTGGCCTTCACATGCCACCTTTTTAGCCACTTGATCTCCGGAAGATTTACCCATCTTAATGACCAGGTCACTTTTTGCGATACGGCACTGCATTACTTTAACTGAAAATTGTGCGTTTGTACGGCGCTGTACCCATATAAAATGTATGTATTTTTTTCCCCCACAAATTAAGCTTTCTTTTGGTGGTTTTTGGTCACCACTGCGTTTTAAATTTTTTGCGCTATAAACAAAAAAAGACCGACAATTTTGAAAAAATAAATAAACAATATTTTTTACCTTTTGCTATAAAACCTATCCAATAAAAAAATTGAAAATAACTAATTTCTTCATAAATTTGGACCAATATGTATTCTGCTAAGCCCTGTACACACGATCGGTTTAACCGATGAAAGCCGTCCGATGGATTGTTTTCATCAGACAAACCGATCGTGAATGAGACCCATCGGTCTTTTTTCCATCGGTTTTAAAAAATAGAACATGTTTTAAATTTTTCCGATGGATAAAAAACCGATCCAAAACTCAGATCGTCTATGGGCAAGTCCATCGGATAAAAAACCCACGCATGCTCAGAATCAAATCGACGCATGCTCAGAAGCATTGAACTTCATTTTTCTCGGCTCATCGGAGTGTTTTACGTCATCGCGTTTGGAACGGTCGGTTTTTTGACTGATGGTGTGTAGGCAAGACTGATGGAAGTCAGCTTCATCGGATTTCCGATGGACAAAACCATCGGATTAGAATCCATAGGATATCCAATCATGTGTACGAGGCTCTACACGTTGTTGGTAAAAAAAAAATCCCAATAAGCGTACATTGATTAGTTTACGCAAATGTTATAGCGTCTACAAACTAAGGAATTACAGTATACTGGATTTTTATATATATATATATATATATATATATATATATATATATATATATTGTAAGGGGGTTAACTCGGTAGCGGGTGTGTGTGACCCCCTGGTTGGGCTCCCCACACAAAAACAGGGCCAGCAGACGGAGGTTGTGGTTTTCAAAATCAAAAGATGCGGTTTATTTCTCTATGTACAGTGACAAAAACACAGCAAAGCCAAAAAGAAACATAAACAAAATAAATCCTGGTCAGTTTGACCTCTGACTAAACATGCAGGTTTCCTAAACTAACAACTGGGATCAGCCTGGTGCTGTCCTAGTCCCTAAGTCCCTGGTTTAGTAAAAGTCCAAACAAATAGCCACACAGGCTTTGCCTCACCGCACAGGGGTTCACTCTCCCTAGACAGTCCACACAGGTCTGGTTCCAGGCATGAGCTAACATCTAATGAAGCTGGGAGTTCTTATAGAGGCCTAAATGAGCTGACAAGCTTCAGCTGGTCTCATCAACTCCCTGTCTCACGACGCCCAGCACTCTCCCTAGAGGTATGAGTCATTCATGAGCCCACTAGCCTCAGCTGGGCTTCATCAACTCCCTAGTTGTATAAGTCGGCATAAAGCCTGAATCTGGGAGAAATATATCTACCCCCCTGGATGCAACCAGGTGACTTTACCTTCCTGCTGTCACATACCCCCCCCTCTTGTTTTAACCTTGGGGTTGGAACACCAGCAATCAGGCATTCATGTACTCGAGACAAAGCATCCACATTCCCCATTTGAACGCCAGGGCGATGCTTTACTGTGAAGTTGAATTCCTGTAGGGCCAGGAACCACCTATTCACTCTTCTATTTGTCTCCTTGTTTTGAGCCATCCACTTTAACGGAGCGTGATCCGTAACCATGTCAAAGTGCCTACCTAGCAGATAGTACCGAAGGGAATCTAGAGCCCACTTCACCGCTAAACACTCCTTTTCAACCGTGGCGTAATTTACCTCATGGGACTTCAACTTCCTGCTGAGGTAAATGACTGGGTGCTCTTCCCCGTTCCAGACCTGGGACAATACTGCTCCTAACCCCACATCTGACGCATCACTTTGTACGACAAAGTCTTTAGAGAAGTCGGGTGAGTACAACACTGGCTGGCTACATAAGGCTTGTTTCAAGAATTGGAATGCTGCCTCAGCCTCGGGGGTCCATTTAATCATGACCGACCCTTTCCCTTTCGTCAGGTTGGTTAGGGGCACAGCCTTAGAAGCAAAGTGGGGAATGAAGCGCCGATAATAACCCGCGATTCCCAGAAAGGCACGTACCTGCTTCTTGCTGTTGGGACGTGGCCAACTCTGGATGGCCTCGACTTTGTTGAGTTGGGGTTTTATTACTCCCCTGCCAATGGTGTACCCAAGATATTTGGCCTCCTCCTGCCCAATGGTACACTTCTTGGGGTTAGCCGTAAACCCCGCTTCCCGGATAGAGTCTAGGACTGCTTGCACTTTTGGCAGATGTGAGGCCCAATCTGTGCTATGGACAATTACGTCATCCAGGTAAGCCGCAGCATACTTCCAATGGGGCCTCAGTATCTGGTCCATTTTCCGCTGGAATGTGGCCGGCGCATTCTGTAACCCGAACGGCATTCTCTTATATTGGAACGCCCCGTCTGGGGTTACAAATGCGGTTTTCTCTTTGGCCGACTTGGCCAGGGGAATTTGCCAATACCCTTTTGTGAGGTCAAGAGTCGTCATGTATCGGGCTGTTCCCAGCCGGTCGATCAACTCATCTATACGTGGCATGGGGTAGGTGTCAAATTTTGTAACTTTGTTCAACTGACGAAAATCGTTACAAAATCGCCAGCTCCCATCCGGTTTAGGCACCAACACAATGGGACTAGACCAATCACTTTGGGACTCCTCTATCACCCCTAAGTTCAGCATTTTCTGTACTTCCTCCCGTATTGCCTCCCGTCGGGCCTCTGGGATCCGATAGGGTTTTAACTTCACCCTTTCACCGGGCGGGGTAATAATATCATGCTCTACCCCAGATGTTTGTCCCGGCAGCTCAGAGAACACCTCCTTGTTGCGAAGCACAAACTCCTTAACCTCCTGTTGTTGGGGTTGTGACAAGGTGGCTGCTATTCCAACCTCCGGAATCACGCAACCAGTTTGAGCTGGTGACCAAGTTTCTGCGACTAGGGACTCTCTATCCCTCCAGGCTTTCAACAGATTAACGTGATATATCTGTTCGTGCTTTCGCCTTCCTGGTTGTCTGACCTTGTAATTCACTTCGCTCACTTTTTCCATTATCTCGTAGGGGCCTTGCCATTTGGCAAGGAATTTACTTTCAACCGTAGGGACAAGTACCAATATCCTATCCCCCGGGGAAAAGGTACGGGTCTTTGCTCCACGGTTGTACACTCTCTGCTGTGCCAACTGCGCTTGGGCCAAATGTTCCTTCACGATGGGCATTACCTGTGCAATTCGATCTTGCATCAGGGCGACATGCTCAATCACACTCCTGTGGGGAGAACTCTCACTTTCCCAAGTTTCCTTGGCAATATCCAACAGCCCTCTTGGGTGTCTCCCATACAGTAACTCAAAGGGGGAGAATCCCGTAGAGGATTGGGGCACCTCCCTAATAGCAAACATCAAATAAGGAAGTAGACAGTCCCAATCCTTTCCATCTCTATCCACCACTTTCTTCAACATTTGTTTTAGGGTTTTGTTGAATCTTTCAACCAGCCCATCGGTTTGGGGGTGATACACAGATGTACGCAATTGCGTCACTTTGAACAATTTACACAGCTCTTTCATAACCCGGGACATAAAGGGTGTACCTTGGTCCGTAAGCAGTTCTTTACAAATACCCACCCGGCTAAAAACAAGAGATAGCTCTTTGGCTATGGTTTTGGCCGAGGTATTTCTGAGAGGGATCGCTTCTGGATAACGGGTGGCATAGTCCATTATAACCAATATGTACTGGTGCCCCCTAGCGGACTTGATTATAGGACCTACCAAATCCATTGCGATTCTCTCAAACGGGACCTCAATGATGGGTAGAGGGACCAGCGGGCTACGGAAATGTGGCATCGGGGCCGACCTCTGACACACAGGGCAGGAGGAACAATAATTTTCTATGTCCTTCATCACCCCAGGCCAATAGAATCTCTGTAATACCCTCTCTCGGGTTTTCTCTGTCCCCAGATGACCTCCAAGAATGTGCCCATGGGCCAACTCCAACACCAACTTCCTGTAAGGTTTGGGTACCACAAGCTGCTCAACGGTTTCTTCTGCCCTTTTTGCCACCCGATACAGTAGGTCCTTCTCTACGCTGAAGTATGGGTAAGTGCAGGTATTATCTGGGTTCACTAACTCGCCATCTATTTCCACTACGTTTTCCCGTGCCTTTATTAGGGCGGGGTCTTTTAACTGTTCTGTGGCAAAATTTTCCCTGTGAACCTCCAGATCAGAAAACTCCACAGACGGTAGGTTTTCGTCTGAGGAGGTGGGCTCCTCTCCAGTTTCTTGAGTCTCCCCTGCCAATACTGACAAGGGAAATTCTGGAGAGTCCTCACCACTCTCAGAGGAGTTCTGGCTATCACATTCCTGGTACATAGGGGCACCAGTGGGGGGCTCAGGATCATCCCACAGTTCCCAGAACTTCGGAAAATCCCTTCCCACAATGGCATCATGCGGTAATTGAGATACTAACCCCACTGGATGAGAGAGGGTACCTTTGGGGGTCTCGAAACACACTGTAGTCACTGGATACTCTCGGGTGTCCCCATGCACACAAATAACAGCTACCTTGCTATTCCCAGAGACCTCTGTTTTAACTAATTCAGCCTTTATCAGGGTCACAAGGCTACCTGAATCCAGTAATACCACAACATTTCTACCATTAATACACATTTTGCATAAATGTTTCTCAGTTCCCCGAATGGCAGTGCATGCGACTGTCGCACACAGCGACTGACGTCTGTCCATCAGAAAGTCACATTGCATGGGTTCCTCCACAACCGGGCAATTTGCTGCAATATGTCCCGCTTGCCGGCAGCGGTAGCAAACAATCCATTTGGCTGCCTCTTGAGCCCCTGACTTCCCAGGCTGTTCTCGCCAAACTTTGGGTAGAGCTCCCACCCTCTCACTCTCTCCACCCTCACCCCTTGGAATCCTCTTATCCGCCCCTGGGGATGGTCTGGTCTTAGGGTGGAAAGTCCGAGAGTCTCTGGAAGAGGCCGTCAGGTTCTCTGTAGCCAAGTATCTCTCTACACGATCCACAAGTTTACCGGCCGTTTCTGGGTCTCCATGGCTTACCCACTTTTGAATGGCGGTAGGAAGAGCTCTCAAGAAACGATCCATCACAACACGTTCCACAATCTCCGGTGCGGACAAAGTCTCTGGCTGTAGCCACTTCCTGCTCAGGTGAATGAGATCATACATTTGAGACCTGGGGGGTTTTCCAAGCTGGAAAGTCCAGTTATGCACACGCTGAGCCCGGACAGCCAGGGTGACACCCAGCCTTGCCAATATTTCAGCTTTTAGCATCACATAGTCTTTTGCTTGGTCAGGCTCTAGGTCATAGTAAGCCTTCTGCGATTCACCAGTTAACAGAGGAGCCACCAGTCCAGCCCACTGCTCCTCAGGCCACTTTTCTCTTCCAGCAGTCCTTTCAAATGTGGTCAAAAATACCTCTGGATCATCCTCTCCAGTCATTTTTGTCAATAAACGACTCACCCCAAAGGACGCGGTATTAGTGGGACGGCTTTCCTCACTGGTCTGCGGACGTTGCTGCATTACTGCTTCCATTTGTTGTAGTCTCTGCTCTTGCTTCTGTAACAGGTCTATGAAGCGGGCCTCAGATTGCTGCTGGGCTTGTTGATGAGCTTGCTGCTGGGCTGCAAGGCTCCTTTGCAAACCTGCATTTGTCTGCTGTTGATTGGCATTTGCTAGAGCCAGCTGTTTCAGTATCTCCTCCATGCTGGCTTAAAAAAAACTGCCCGCATTCTCCACCAACTGTGAGGGGGTTAACTCGGTAGCGGGTGTGTGTGACCCCCTGGTTGGGCTCCCCACACAAAAACAGGGCCAGCAGACGGAGGTTGTGGTTTTCAAAATCAAAAGGTGCGGTTTATTTCTCTATGTACAGTGACAAAAACACAGCAAATCCAAAAAGAAACATAAACAAAATAAATCCTGGTCAGTTTGACCTCTGACTAAACATGCAGGTTTCCTAAACTAACAACTGGGATCAGCCTGGTGCTGTCCTAGTCCCTAAGTCCCTGGTTTAGTAAAAGTCCAAACAAATAGCCACACAGGCTTTGCCTCACCGCACAGGGGTTCACTCTCCCTAGACAGTCCACACAGGTCTGGTTCCAGGCATGAGCTAACATCTAATGAAGCTGGGAGTTCTTATAGAGGCCTAAATGAGCTGACAAGCTTCAGCTGGTCTCATCAACTCCCTGTCTCACGACGCCCAGCACTCTCCCTAGAGGTATGAGTCATTCATGAGCCCACTAGCCTCAGCTGGGCTTCATCAACTCCCTAGTTGTATAAGTCGGCATAAAGCCTGAATCTGGGAGAAATATATCTACCCCCCTGGATGCAACCAGGTGACTTTACCTTCCTGCTGTCACAATATATATATACAGTATATAAATATATATACTGTATTTATTGGCGTATAACACTCACTTTTTTACCCTGAAAATAGAGGGTAAACTGTGCCTGCGTGTTATACGCAGGGGGCTGTGGAAAGTTTTTTTCCTGAAACTTCCCCCTTAAAGTTAGGGTGCGTGTTATACGCCGATAAATACGGTATATACTAGTAATAGTGGTGATCCGTGACTTATAGCAGGGCTGTGATATTGCTGTGAACAATCTGACACTAACTGACACTTTTGACACTTTGCAGGAACCAGTGACACTGATACAGTGAGCAGTTCTAAAAATATGCACTGTTACTGTACTAATGACACTGGCTGGGAAAGAGTTAAACATTTAGGGCAATCTAAGGGTTAAATGTGTGCCTAGCCAGTGTTTGTGTTTACTATCTGCGCTGCTTTTACTAGGAGAAGATATGGATTTTCCCATGTTGAGTCCCTGCTTTGCAGGAAAACAGAATCCAAAAGTAACATGAAAAAAGGAGGCCGCCTTGAGACGAAATAGTAAAGCACACACTGCTCCAGGTTAGTCCACCCCAAATCGCCCCAAAACCATGCAATCGGTTGACAGCCGTCAGATACTCCACAAATATGCAAAAGGTTGACCGCACTCCAATTGGCCGAGAATCCAACAAAGTTTATGGATATTAATCCATAGTGAAAAACATTACAGCTCAAACAGGCAGGGAACAAGATGTTAACGAGTTTCACGCAACATGCGCTTTGGCTCGGTTCACACTGCCGCGACTTGGGACCCGATTTGTGAGACCCCAAGTCACATGACATGTGCAATCCCATATTAGTCAATAAGAGCTGTCCTTATTAGCATTACTGAAGTCGCTCCGACTTTAGAAAAGGTTCCTGTACTACTTCAATGTGACTTCTATCCGACTTGTGCCCATAGACTTTAATGGAAGTCGCCTCCAAGTTGGATACTCATTTATATTGATGTGATTTGGATCCGACATTTCTTAGGCATTCCCGAAAGTAGCTTCTAAAGTCACATCAAAGTAGCACTCAAGTCAGCAGCAAATCGGCAGCAAGTCATCTGACAAAGTCGCACCGTAAGTCTCGTGACTTTCAGGTGGGGGTAGTGTGAACCGAGCTTAAGGATGGGCTCACACTGGTACGACACAACAGTCGTATGACTGTGGATCCGACTTTGCCCTGTGACTTGAAGTCTGACATCTGTCCGACTTCAAGGAACGGGGATCCGACTTTGATCCCCGACAATTCAGGCACTTTGTGTCTGGTATGAATCTTTAGGGGAAACTCCACGCCAAATAAAATAAAAAAACAGCATGAGTTCCCTCTCTAAGACCATACCAGACCCTTTGGTCTGGCATGGATTTTAAGGGGAACCCCCCATGCCAAAGAAAACGGCGTGGGGTCCCCCCAAAATCCATACCAGACCCTTATCCGAGCATGCAGTCCGGCAGGTCAGGAAAAGGGAGAGGAGGAGTGAGCACCCCCCCTTCCTGGACCATACCAAGCCACATGCCCTCAACATGGGGGGGTGGGTACTTTGGGGCAGGGGGGCTCTGCGCCCCCCCCACCCCAAAGCACCTTGTTCCCATGCATGTTGATGAGGACAAGGGCCTCTTCATGACAACCCTGGCCGTTGTTTTTGGGGCTGCGAGCGGGGGGCTTTAACAAGGGGGCCCCCAGATCCCGACCCCCCACCCTATGTGAATGAGTATGGAGTACATTGTATCCCTACCCATTCACCTAAAAAAAAAGTGGAAAAAAAAAAAACACAGTACACAGATTTATTAAAGTAATTTATTAAGGCAGCTCCAGCTGTGCCTGGATTGTCGGGGATCAAAGTTGGATCCCGTTCATTGAAGTTGGACGGATGTCGGAGTTCAAGTCGCAGGGCAAAGTGGGATCCACAGTCGTACGACTGTCATGTCATACCAGTGTGAACCCGGCCTAAATTATAACTAGAGCACACCTGACAGTCATTCATTTAAAACTAACAAACACAGGTGAACTTCATTAGTGGATCTAGTTTCCAACTAGTGCCTGTTTGAGCTGTGATGCTTTTTACTATGGATTATATCAAAATTTGTTGGGTTTCCTGCCAATTGGAGTGTAGTCAACCTCTTTGTATATCTGAGGAGCACCTTGAGACAAAGGACTTGGTGGTCGGGGACTTCAATTTAATAGATGACTATGCTTCAGGCTGTGTAGAACTCTGATTGGGGAAATCTATAATTCTAAGACCCCTTTCACGCTGGGGCGGTTTACAGGCGCCATTGCGCTAAAAATAGCGTCTGCAAACCGACCTGAAACAGGGCTTTCACACTGAAACGGTGCGCTAGCAGGACGTGAAAAAAAGTCTTGCTAGCCACATCTTTGGAGCAGTAAAGGAGCGGTGTGTTTACCGTTCCTCCACCGCTCCTGCCCATTGGAAGCAATGGGACACCGCTTTAACCCTTTTTCGGCTGCTAGCGGGGGGTAAAACTGCACCGCTAGCGGCCTAATACCGCCACACATCCGACGGTAAAGCGCCGCTAAAAATAGCGGCACTTTACCGCCGACGCACCTCCCGCCACAGTGTGAAAGGGGCGTAAATGACAAAATAGCAAGAGGCACACAAAAGCCTCATACACTACTTAAAGCGGTTGTATACCCGCTGCTGCTTTTTTTTTTTTTTTCATACCTGAAAGGCAAAAGGCATAATGAGCTAGTATGCACCGCATACTAGCTCATTATGAAATACTTACCTTAGAACTGCCCGTTTCCTACTGCGCATGCGCCACTCGCACGGCGCTTTGTGAATGGGCGGCTTGCCTCCTGGGATACACACAATTCCCAGAAGGCAGCGCGCCCCATTCACAAGAAGAGGAAGCGGAAGGAGAGCCACTGTGGATAAGAAGAGGCACGTTAGAGGCAGATTAGGGGACTTCCGCATAGCAATGCGCATTTTGGGTGAGTATAATTTTTATTTTTTTTTCTATTCATTTTTTAATTTTTTTTATAGGATTTTTAATGTAAAAAAAATTCTGGGTGAACCTCCGCTTTAACATAGAGCTTTGAGGAAGACGGTATATACCCCTTTTGGGTCTGTTGCTGAGTGGGGGCCAAATTGTTCATGGGCTATCCTCATCCTTGACCTTTGTTAGTACTTTGTTAGTTACACAAATTTTAATTAATAAATGTTTTTTAGGTAATGCACAAGGCTTTTGGGCTCTTCTTTGCCATGTCCTTGAGAGAAACATAGGTCTATTCTCAGACAAAAAAAAAGTAAAAAAAAAGATAGAAAAAAAATAAGAGTAGACTCTATGGACCACTTGGTCATCTTCTGTCATCACTTTCTACGTAAAAAATAAATAAAAACAATAAGAGTTATCAGTCCAGTAGTGCTTACAGGACCTAATGTAAATGTCACAGCAACGACAAAGCAACTGAAAGGGAACACAAAAGAGTGAAAAAAAAAGAACCAACTCACACGCAAAAGATTTTGACATTTTTCCTTGAAACTTTTTAACAACAAGACTCCATTTTATGTAATGACAATGAGACACTCCGGGTGATCATTGCTGTGTTATAATCACTCAGCAAAGGTTGTTGTAGTGCAAAGCATTGTTCTCACATAACATACCTCAGGAGTGCGATTAGATGAACAACAATGAATACCCCGGAGTGCAACATTGTTCCAGCTTCGCTAGAGAAGTGGTCGTACCAGGATAACGTGGACAAGAGGTATTCTTTTCCTTGCTGTAGATTTTCTGGCATTCATGAAAAAAAAAAAAAACTCCTTTTGTTTGCTGTGGGCATAATACGAACTTGGCTTGTAGAATTAATTTCATATCAAACGTTCAGGTTGTATCATTAAGGTAGATGTAAACCCAATTACTGAAATCTCATATAAGCTTTAACATGTTGATGTTATTTGAAAAGTTTTTTTATATATTTTTTAAATCGGTGGCTTTCATTAAAATGGGACTATGGATGAAATCAAACATGACATGTATGAAGCAGTTTGTCGCTAACATTACAGTTTTTGTTTTTTGAGACCCCCCACCCGCCTTTCCCTTACTTAGTTTTTTACCTGTTGATGCTGCTGGTAGATCTGTTATTTTTCCTCTATCTTCAGAAGAAGGTTGAATAATCTTAATCGTTTTTTTTGGTCAGGGACTTCAAATTTTGAAACCAAAAATTTGCAATGGGTGATTGCAAATTTTTACCCGGGCTGGTGCAAAATGAACAGCCTATTTGCCTTTAGTAAATCAGCACCGGAATGTTGATGTGAACATGCTCTACAAAAGGAAAGGCTTTTTGACTTGTCTTCTGGCACAACGCAGACCAACTGTGCTGATGTGAATCAGCCCTAAATAACAAGTAAATTAATCAAAATGTAACAGAAGAGGGAAGGGAGAGAGTTCAGAACAAAGTCCCACCTTTGGCTGGGCTGTCAGTCCGTGCCACTGTGGCGGCTCCAGTTGTTGGGAAGATGTCAGAGGACACTGGGGAGCGAGCTGTCAAAGCCAGGAGAAGACCTGTCAACCTTCAGAGAGGAACAACCAATAGGAACGTGTTTTGAAGGCAAGCCATACCTCCTTCTTCTGCCAATGCGGCTTGGCTTGCCTCCAAAACATGTTCTGAGCTCTCTCTGGTTTAAGACTACCAAGTGGTCATCTGTGTTGATGTGAACATGCTCTACAAAAGGAAAGGCTTTTTGCCTCTTCTTCCAGCGACGTTGTCCAATGTAGACCAACTGTGCTGGTGTGAATCAGCCCTAAATCAAAATTAAATTAATCAAAATGTAACAGAACAGGGAAGGAAGAGAAATAGAGAGAGAGAGAGAGAGAGAGAGAGAGAGAGAGAGAGAGAGAGAGAGAGTGGCGCCAGGTGACCACTTGGTGTAGCACAGTTTATTGTAAACAAATTAAAATTCATGAAAAAGGTTCCACTCACAAAAGGTGTCACGTGTAGAAAGCCTCGTACACACGACCGGTTTTCTCGGCAAGACAACTGCTGGGAGAGCTTTCTTGCTGAGAAAACCGCGTGTGTGTACGAGGCTTTGAGGTTTCTCGTGGGGAAATCTGCCCAGAATCTCGACGAGAAAAATAGAGATCCTGCTCTCTATTTTCTCGTCGGGATTCTAGTCGGCCTGTTTCCCTGACGAGAAACCTGAGCGTGTGTATACTTACCTGCCTCCATGGAAACCCGCGCATGCTGGAAATGACTTTAACGAATGCGCGGTAGCTTCCAAGGCATAAGTAGGGTGAAGCAAGATGGCGGCGACGGCATCAAATGTGACGAGCGCATGCTCGTCGTAGTCGATGACGTCACCGCGTTCGTGCCATTCAAAAGAATGGCAGTTCTTTTGAATGGCCGGCAAGAAAGCTTGCCAGGAATCTCGTCAGGAAAACCGACTGGTTTTTTCCTGATGAGAATCCCGGCCATGTGTACTAGGCTGAAGAGTCTTAAACCTGGGAGAGCTCAGAACAAAGTCCCACCCGTGGCTGGACTGCCAGCCTGCACCACTGCGGCAGCTCTAGTTTTTAGGAAGATGTTGGAGGACGCTGGGGAGCAAGCTGTCAAAGCCAGGAGAAGACCTGTCAACCCTCAGAGAGCAACAACCAATAGGAACATGTTTTAGAGGCAAACCACACCTCCTTCCTCAGCCAATAAGGCTTGGCTTGCCTCTGAAAAGTGTTCCTATTGGTTGTTCCTCTCTGAGGGTTGACAGGCCTTCTCCTGGCTTTGACAGTTCGCTCCCCATTATCCTCTCACATCTTCAGCCAATGAGGCTTGGCTTGCCTCCAAAACATGTTCTGAGCTCTCTCTGGTTTAAGACTACCAAGTGGTCATCTGTGTTGATGTGAACATGCTCTACAAAAGGAAAGGCTTCTTGCCTCTTCTTCCAGCGACGTTGTCAAATGCAGACCAACTGTGCTGGTGTGAATCAGCCCTAAATCAAAAGTAAATTAATCAAAATGTAACAGAAGAGGGAAGGCAGAGAGGGAGAGAGAGAGAGAGGTGCCAGGTGACCACTTGGTATAGAACAGTTTATTGTAAACAAATTAAAATTCATTAAAAGGTTCCACTCAAAAAAGGTGTCACGTGTATAACAGTCTTAAACCCGAGAATCCCGGCCGTGTGTACTAGGCTGAAGTGTCTTAAACCTGGGAGAGCTCAGAACAAAGTCCCACCCGTGGCCAGGTGGACAGTGCACCATACTGCTTTGGGACATTTATTTCAGTTACTTTTGTCTTATATTGACAGAGAAAGGTAGCGCGGAGAACACTGTTTTTCTAATGAATATAAATGTGCTTGAGATAAACAGTGGTCTATCCTCAGACAAATGTAAAAAAAAAATTGAATAAAATAAATAAAAAACAAAAAACAATAAAAAACAACAATAGACAGAAAAAATGACCACTTGGTCATTATCTGTTTTTCTGTTTTTCTAATGAATATAAATGTGCTTGAGATAAACAGTGGTCTATCCTCAGACAAATAAAAAAAAAAAAAATAGAATAAAATAAATAAAAAACAACAATAGACAGAAAAAATGACCACTTGATCATTATCTGCCATCACTTGTTTGTTTCTACAACAAAAATTTCCCAAAAATTGGGACGCTGTATACAATCTACATAACATACAGAATGCAATGATTTGAAAATCTCATAAACCCGTATTTTATTCACAATAGAAAACATTGAAACTGAGAAAATGTACAATTTTAAGAAAAAAATAAGTTAAAGCGGAGCTCCGCCGGAAAAAAAAAATATTAAAAGCCAGCAGCTACAGCTACAGCAGCTGCTGGCTTTTAATATTTGGACACTTACCTGTCCTGGAGTCCAGCGACGTCCGCAGCAGAGGACGAGCGACCGCTCGTCGCTCTGCTGCTCCCTCCGCCATCCTCGCTGAGGGAACCAGGAAGTGAAGCCCTGCGGCTTCATGCCCGGTTCCCTACGGCGCATGCGCGAGTCGCTCTGCGCCGTTCTGATTGGTGCTCCTATGTTCTGGGAGCCGAGTGTCTCCCAGAACACCAAGGGAAGTCTGCGGGAAGTGACGTAACTCCCGCAGATTCCCGGAGACAGGACTCCCGGATGTGGGTGAAAATACCTGTCTTAGACAGGTATCTTCACCCCCCTCCCCCCTGAAAGGTGTCAATTGTGACACCGGAGGGGGGGAGGGTTCCAAATAGCAAAAGTTGCTATTTAGGGTGGAGCTCCACTTTAATTTTGAAATTGATGGCAGCGTCACATCTTAAAAAAGTTGAGAAAGGGCCATGATGTAGCATCCCCTCTTCTAACTAAACTCTGTAAAAGTTTGGGGACTGAGAAGGCCATTTTCTGGAGCTTTGGGAGAGGAATGTTGTCCCATTCTTGCCTGATATAGTATTCTAACAGTCCTGGGTCTTATTTTTTCTTTAAACACCCTGACTCTTCTACTGCAAAGCCTTGCTGTTGTCATAGATGTTGTATGTGGTTTAGCATTGTCCTGCTGAAATATGAAAGGCCTTCCCTGAAAAAGACATCATTTGGATGGGAGCATATGCTTTCTGGATAAAACTTTTATATGTAATCAAAATTAAGAAATATAAGCGCCAGCAAAAACAAACACTAAATAATGATATTTTATGCAGCTGCTGTCTGTTGTATCAGAAAAGATAAACCAATAAACAATTAATATCAGCACTTGCTTTACCATATACTAATAAGGTCCAAACAATTGCAACATACTATAAGTACCACTGACGTGATAATGCTAATAGTGCACCTGCTTTGACAACGTCGTCTGTTGATGACGAAACGCGTCAAGCTGATGCTCCTGTGCGTCACTTCCAGCCCGAGTGAGAGGAACCCAAGCCAGGTATTAGGTAGCGTCCACAGTTTTTACACTACTAGAGGGCCGTTTGCAATTATACAGTGACGGTTTTACATTGCAATTTTTATATTGTAATTTTTTAACAAAAAACACTAAGGATTTTACACTATGAGAGGCTATCTCTCCACTTATTTCTCTGCTGCCATATAACCGTGTGGGAGAACCCTTTGGACTACAACAGGGAGGAACACCAAATTTGTGGAAACAAGACACCAGGAAATGTGGGATAGGTCCCCCTTATGACCTACAAGCTTTGCTGACTCTCCTTGCTTTAAGGCCAGGAAGTCACCAACATCTGGTGAGTGCGGTGTTAATACGTTAACACACGTGGGGGAACACACAGCAGGAACCCTGGGAACAGGCATGGAGCACTCAAGATTGCACTAAGGACTGTTTTGCACTATATCACGTTAATTATATATAATTTACATTTTTAGTTTATACAGTAAAACCTTGGTTTGAGAGTAACTTGGTTTAAGAGCGTTTTGCAAGACAAGCAACATTTTTTCAGAAATTTTTACTTGATATACAAGTGATGTCTTGATATACAAGTAGTGTCAAGTCACAGCTGAGTATAAAAGAGAAGAGAGGCGCCTCTAAGTGTAGCAATATGGTTACATTTAATGAAGGTACAACATTTAGCAACTCACATGGTTGATGATTAAAAGAGGCACATCTAAGTATGCAGGCATCCGGGGTAAAGCTGTCCACATAGATCATCCTCCTCACCACCATCGATGTCATTCCTTCCACAAGCTCTTCAAGCCACGCTTTCAGATTGCTCTACTGCAGGGTAGTCTTCCTGGTTACGAATTGCAGACTGACAGCGGTAAGAGCCAGCAGTGCGGGGGATGGTCTAAACCAGGGGTCTCAAACGGGTGGCCCTCCAGCTGTTGCAGAACTACAATTCCCATGAGGCATTGCAAGGCTAAACAGTTACAAGCATGACTCACATAGGCAGAGGCATGATGGGACTTGTAGTTCCGCAACAGCTGGAGGGCCGCAGGTTTGAGACCCCTGGTCTACATACTTAGATGTGCCTGTTTTATTCATCAACCATGTGAGTTGCTAAATGTTTTACCTTCATTAAATGTAACCATATTGCTACACTTAGAGGCGCCTCTCTTTTCTTTTATACTCTGCAGCTCCTGCCAGGGTGGATTTGGTTTAAATCAAGTCAATTTAAATCACAATTTAAATCATGATTTAAATCACTAGTAAAAATGCTTGATTTAAATCATAATTTCTAAAGAGCAACTATCACCTCTGTCCCGCAGCAGCTCCTCCTCTGACCCGCTGTTGACTCACCGACAGTCCCATTCACTTTAATGGGACGGCTGGTGATGCGGCAGTGACACAACAAGGTGAGGGACGTGGCGGCAGCAGGTGAGTGGATGCCCGCTAACAGACGCTGCCATGATGGATCTGAAATGACAGGTGCTCTTTAAATGTAGGGACTTATTCTTGCTGGTAGTTAGAATCTTTAATATTTGCAAACAAAATGAAGGTTTCCTATTCAGAATAATAAGCTGTCAGGTTAGTAAAACAGCGATATCAGAACCGATTCAATCATACAGTTTGTAGTGTACATAGATTTGCAAAACAATGGGATAAAGTAATATTCCTGAACTTTGTTTTATCTCATGGTTACTGTGAAATTGTGTGAAATTGTGTGAATGCATCAATGCAGTGCATGTTATCTCAACTTGCAGATCTTGGATTCATTGAATGAGCAAAAATTTAAATATTGCAGAATATACAGCCTCATGCTACATAACTAAGCTCCATTTCATGCTGAATAAACTAAATTATTAATGTATCTTAAATAGAAAACTATTGTTAGATAGATTTTTACGCCAAAAGCATTTTATTAAAATATATTTGATAAAAATCGAAAAAAATTGATTTAAATAAAAAAAAAAGTTTTTTTTTTTTTTTTAAATCATTGATTTATATCCACCCTGGCTCCTGCTGAATTTTGCTTCTAATCCCCTTGTGGAGGCTGCCATTTATAAATGGATATCTTATGGTTACACAACCTATCACATTGCTATGATCTTTTAATATGGACTATAAACTGAAAGACCTATGAATAAATGGTTGTGGAACGAATCATGTGAATTTCCATTATTTCTTATGGGAAAATTTGCTTTGATATACAAGCACTTTGGATTACAAGCATGTTTTCGGAACGAATTATTCTCGCAATCCAAGGTTTTACTATATATGCACTATTAGCATGATCACTTCATTTGGTACTTATAGTATGTTGCAATTGTTTGGACATTATTAGTATATGGTATAGAAAGCGCTGATATTAACCTCCCTGGCGGTATGATTCTGTCTGGAATTTTGTACCAAAAGCGGTACAATTATTTTGCATGGAAATTTGGTGTTATGTATTGTAGGCCTGCAATTCTTAGTACAGTAATTACTCACTTAAACCTGACCAAACAAGAGTCTAGTAGACATCCCGGGTATGATAAAGTTTGAAACACAAAATCATAAATTATAATATAATAAATAACTATAAATAATTATAACAAATAGTAATGTAATAATAATAAAAAATATTCAATAATGTAATCAAATAAAAAAAACACTGAAATTTGCTCAGTTGCAGAATTGTCGCTGTCATTTTAGTGTTTGATGACGAATTTCCCCACAAATTGCTATCGCTCAATTCTGCGAGTGACTCTAATTTATTATCGCTGTTTTCTAGCTGGTCTAAAACCACTTTTGACATAAAGGGACACTTTTTGGTTGCTATGGACAATCTCCAGTTTCCAGGCAGAAAGAACAGTTTTTATAATATAAAAGTGAATGCAGGACACTGGACAGACCACTAGGGACAACGGGTGTGTGTTATTATTTGATACAGTACTGTAATCACTAAGATTACAGTATACTGTATGTGTATTGTGTGTTTTTCACTTTTTGAATTTGGCGCCAAACTCCGCCCCTGTGCGCCGCAACGTCGCAGGGAACGGAGCTCGGCAGTGAGGATCAAGCGAGACATGGCTCGCACACACTGCGGGAGGACATCGCAGGATCCAGGGAACAAGGTAAGTAACTTCCCTTGGATACTGCGATGCAGCCCGAGTCGGGCTCGGGGTTACTGCTCTTAGCATTAAAAACTCACCCCGAGCCCGGGAATACCGCCAAGGGGGTTAAAACTTTTTATATGTTTTTTTTATTTTCTATTGTGAATAAAATATGGGTTTCTGAGATTTGTAAATCATTGCATTCTGCTTTTATGTAAATTTTACACAGCCTCCCAACTTTTTGGGAATGGGGGTTGTGTGTAACAAATAAAAATTAGTGAGAGCTATCTGTCCAGTAGTGCTAACAGAACTTAGCATAAATGTCACAACAACGACAAAGCAACAGAAAAGGAACAGAAAATAGTATAAAATTATTAAAACCAAAAATTTGCAACAGGAGAATGTAAATTTCTCCCTTGATAGGTGCAACTTCGCTGACCAGTTGCCATTAAAGTTCAATTCTAGTTTTGATTGGGGAAAAAATGCTTTTAAGCCGTGTACACACGATCGGTTTTACCAATGAAAACAGTCCGATGGACTTTTTTCATCGGAACAAACCGATCGTGTATGGGCCCCATCGGTCTTTTTTCCATCGGTGTTTAAAAATAGAACATGTTTTAAATTTATCTAATGGTTAAAAAAAAGATAGCAAATTATTATCGTCTGTGGGGAAACTCCATCGGATAAAAAACCCACACATGCTCAGAATCAAGTTGACGCATGCTCAGAAGCATTGAACTTAATTTTTCTCGGCTCATCGGAGTGTTTTACGTCACGGCGTTTGGAACGGTCAGTTTTTGGACTGATGGTGTGTAGGCAAGACTGATGGAAGTCAGCTTCATCGGATTTCCGATGGAAAAATCCATCGGATTAAAAACCATAGGAAATCCGATCGTGTGTACAGGGCTTTAGAGTGTATACATTGCAAGAATTTTAGCAAAATTCAATGCACATTTTTACCTACTTTTGTTCAGCAACTATTAATTTAGGTCACGCAGGTGCACTTGCTTAAAGTTAGTGCTAAGTGGAAAGGTCTGCCCAATAGGATCACATGATCAGTCCTAATGTTTTAATAATAAAAAAAAAAACTAACTAAAAAAAAACATCATAATATTCATAATAAACGAAAAATATAAAAAGCATAAACCCTGTTTTTAAACCACTTGAGGATTTACCACCTTTCATGGCCAGGCCATTTTTTGCGATACAGCACTGCATTACTTAACTGACAATTGCGTGGTGATGCAACGCTGTACCCAAATAAAATTTATATAATTTTTCTCCCACAAATAGAGCTTTATTTTGGTGGTATTTGATCACCTCTGCATTTTTCATTTTTTCACTATAAACAAAAAAACAAATACAGACAATTTTGAAAAAAACAAAGAAAAAAAAACAATATTTTTCACTTTCTGCTGTAAAACACATCCAATATAAAAAAAAAGTAAAAAAATAGAATTTCTTTATAAATTTAGGCCAATATGTATTGTAATCTGCTACATGTTTTTGGTAAAACAAATCCCAATATGCGTATATTGATTGGTTTATGCGAACGTTATAGCATCTACAAACTATGGGATACATTTATGGAATTTTTATAAAAAAATGTATACTAGTAATGGCGCCGATCAGAGACTTATATCGGGGCTGTGATATTGCGGCGGACAATCGGACACTAACTGACACTTTTGACACTTTGCGGGAAACAGTGATACTATTACAGTGATCAGTGCTAAAAATATACACTGTCACTGTGCTAATAACACTGGCTAGGAAAAGGTTAAACATCTACGGTGGTCAAAGGGTTAACTGTATGCCTGGGCAGTGTTTATGTGTACTGTATGTGCTGATTTTACTAGGGGGAAAGGTGGATTTTAGTCCCTGCTTTGCAGGAAAACAGAATCCATCCCTTCGCCGCTGTCAGAATGGAGTTGACCTTGTTTACATAGGCAGATCCCCGTTCTGTGTTGTTTACCGAGGATCGGCAGGTGCCGGAGAACATTGAGTGCCCGGCACCCGCAGATCGGCTTCTGCTGTGAAGAATTACAGCAGAAGTGGCCCGCCGGTGGCACACACACGCCCCCTGCAGGCAGAAATGCAGAATCGTGTATAAATATATATATATATATATGATTCTGCGCACAGCTGCTGCCCTGTAGCCGTAAAACTGCTATAGGACAATCAGCAAGTGGTTAAACATATTTATCTGATTGGATATTCTATCTGAATAGATGTATTTCCTATGAGAGGCATGTTTTTTATGAGAAATTAATCTAAGAGGTTCAATACTATCTGGAAGCCGTGGCTTGACCATATGGATACGGGATTGAGTTAGGAGGTACGTTTGCTGGAATATAGATGTATGGAAAAAAAATTGTTCTTACTTAGAAGATAAAAGTATTGTGTATTGACTTGACAATGGAAGGAATAAGGGAAGGGGTGGGTTAAAAGCCCCCCTTTTTTAGGGGGGGGGGGGCTGTGTGTAGGTTTCTGCGATGTTATGAATATTTGTGTTTTGATTTCAATGTTTTTTTGTGTACATGTTGTTGTGGTATAAAAAAAAATCTGATATAAAAAACAAAAACAAAAACAAAAAAACATATTTATGAACTTGTCAGCCTATAGTAAATACAGAGTAGCATTTTACTATTATTATTATTGTTACTAAGAAAAGTATACAAAATAATTTTCACAAAAAATATATATAAAAATTAGCTATGTATGAAAATTGGTTTTAGCGCTATTTCTCCAACACACGTGGTCACTGCTAAATTTGGCTTGGTCATCTAGGCTTCAATGACCTCTAGAGTTAAAATACTTTGATGCGCCTCTGTGATCTTATGCAGGCTCTTTTCACTTCCTGTCTACATGTGATTTAGAGCTAGTGCATGTCATTTCTAATGCCGCGTACACATGGATGGAATTTCTGACAGAAAAAGTCCGATGTGAGCTTTTTGTCGGATATTCCGACCTTGTGTATGCCCCATCTGACTTTTTCTGTCGGAATTTCCGACGGACTTAGATAGAGAGCAGGTTCTCTATTTTTCCCGACAGAAAATTTGTTCGTCTGTATGCAATTCCGATGGGAAAAAAAACACGCATGCTCTGAAAAAATTTGACGCATGCTCGGAAGCATTGAACTTCTTTTTCTCGCCTCGTCGTAGTGTTGCACGTCACCGCGTTCTAAACGCTCGAAAGTTCAGAGAACTTTTGTGTGACCGTGTGTATGAGAGCCAAGCTTGAGCAGAATTCCGTGGAAAAAACATCCAACTTTTTTCTGATGGAAATTCCGCTCGTGTGTACAGGGCATTAGGGTTGGTTTCCAGAAGGTGACAACAGTGGACCATGCCTTTGTATGTTGTTTAAAATATCAATTTGTAGTCTCTATAAGAAGGCCACATCGCAGGGAGACAACGCACGAGCACAATTTGTGAAAGATACAGATTTAAAAATATTAAAAAATTGCTTTCTAAAAAAAAATAAACCAGGTTCACAAACCTACATATTAGTATGGTGGAGGGAAGAAAACATTTAGCCTGAACGTCAATTTTTTTTTAAATACAAACAAAAAAATATATATTTGCACATGAATTTTATTAAACAAATTGTGTATCGTTTTCAAACAATGGAGCTCCATTCAGAATAAAATAATTTAAATGCAACAAAAACTCACAGCCAGATGAATTCTTAAACATCTCTTAAAAATGTTTTTGAGTAAATGACACACAAGTTTCACTGTATCATTTTTTATATTATTTATTTGTCTTTGCTTAATCAGGTTCTTCAAGGTCCTGGAAAAACTACGCTCTGGAGCCAAATAGAATTCTTACTGCAGCTATCGTTCAGCTTGTAAATTGTATTTACATCAATTATACTGATCATGAATAACATTTTCCAGGTTCTGTGATACAGAAACTTCAGACACCAGTGTAAAAAGAAAATCACATCATACAAAATGGGAAAAATGTGTAGTATTCTGATTACATTTGTTCTGTTTTCAGATTCTGTTAAAGTGTAGCCATAGCCAGAATTTTTTTTTTTTTTAATTTTGAATATATTGGGAAAGGTTAAACCCTGCTTCAGTTTATTTTTTGCTGTTTGTTTCTCATTGGGGAAGTTTCTCTTCATTTCCTGTGCCAGACACACAAAAAAAATTATGAAAATTCCCCATTAGACAGTTTTCACCGGAATAAGTCTCCCTATTCACTCTTATTCCTGTTTCACTGACAACTGTAAAATTTGGGGTTTTCCATGAATTTCTGTCTCAGTTACAATGGTCACCAGGACAAACAGAGAGGGTAATCTACATAGACACAGATATAGGCAGCAACGATTATCTCACAATGGGGCTGATTTAAGAAAATGTTGGCGCATTTGCGCGGGCAGGAATAATTATTGCGACATGGCGCATGCTGGCGACATGCGCCGGATTTGCGGAATCGTTGCGCGTACGGGCGCAGACACATTCTTAAATATGAAACAGACATCGGGCACTTGCTCATTGTAATGCTGATCATGTTAATGAGCTTTTCCTTATCACATGGAGATTATTGCTTCCACTTTTATTCCTTTCATTCATTTCTTTTTGAAACAACTTAATATTCATTCTAGAGATCTTCCTCCTATCAACAACTTTGCCGATGTTTACTGGACTTGTAATTATGCATTTTATGGTGATAGTCTATAATCATTGGTGGAGCCAAAACTTCCATGAAAACATCTTCTCAACACATGTCTGTGTATTGTGCATTCTGGACAATTCTTTCCCCATACACTGTGCAATCTGATTGGATGACATTTACATCCACTCATTTCTCTGAGCAATTAATTTCCCCATGCACTGTGCAATCCGATTGCACAGTGTATGGGGAAAGAATTGTCCAGAATGCACAATACACAGACATGTGTTGAGAAGATGTTTTCATGGAAGTTTTGGCTCCACCAATGATTATAGACTATCACCATAAAATGCACAATTACAAGTCCAGGAAACATCTGCACAGTTGTTGATAGGAGGAAGATCTCTAGAATTATTATTGAGTTGTTTCAAAAAGAAATGGATGAAAGGAATAAAAGTGGAAGCAATATTCTCCATGTGATAAGGAAAAGCTCATTAACATGATCAGCATTACAATGAGCACAAGTCCAATGTATAAGCAGTTGTGCACTCTGGAGAACGCAGATGTGCGCAACAGCGCTTCCTATGTAAATATGGTTTGGTGCATATAATTGCACCATCATTTTTGATAAATGTTTTGAGTCCCGTTTTTTGGGCAATTGCTCCAATTCCTCCACTGCACCACAGGCGCAGGTCTTTAATAAATCACCCCCAATGTGTTGTTGATATTGGATATAAACGCCCTGAATAACCTCTATCACCACTGCACCAATGTGCAAGTAACTATAGCTGCCAGTTAGTGAATAAAAATTTAAAACAGAAAAAACTTTACTCAAAACAATCTGAGTGAGAAAAGCAAATAGTAGCGCTAAAAAAAAAAACTGTAAAACTATATAATAGTGTAATAAACTCAATAACACCACGTGACAAGTGATATAAAGTCCACAACATAAATGATGAAATCGGTGAAAAAATTCCTTATTTCTGTAAATCTTCCACCACACCACCGTGCTGTGCCAACTTCCCCTTTGAAAAACGCACTCACCAAATAAATTTGCCTTTCACTCTCGTGTCAGGCTAAATTCGCTTGTTGTATGATCCCACAAATGGAAAAAGCAATCTCAGCTGAATCACCGTGATAGTCCTCAATATTGCACATATAAGAATAAAGAAAGTGCTCCAATAGTGTAAAATTGTAACTCCAGTTTAATAATAAAATCACAGCAACACTTCAATCATTCAACTCACATGTAAAAAGTGAAAAAAGAGCTTCAAATGAAATTCACAGAAATCAACAGTGTAAAGCCCCGTACACACGGTCGGACTTTTTGGCAACAAACTTCAAAATGAGCAAGAATTCCAAAAAATCTGACTGTGTCTACGCTCCATCGGACAAACTTTTTCGGTTTTCATCGGACAAAAGTTCGATCTGCGAACGGACAAACTTTTCGGCAACAAAAGTCCTACGGTGCAAAGTCCTATCGTGTGTACAGAAATCCATCGGACATTTGTCAGAAGCACAAACACGCATGCCCAGAACCCATGTTAAAATCAACCAACAATAGCAGAAGGTGACCAAAGGGTGGCGGTAAAGAGCAGAAAAGAACAGAAAAACCACGTGATGTTGGGAAAGTTTTGGGAAATTTTGCAGAAAAGTCCTTCTGTGTGTATGCTATGGGTGTTCCCGGCCAACTCCCTTCGGACAAAAATCCACGGAAAAGTTTGTTTGAAGTCCGACCGTGTGTACGAGGCTTAAGATTGGCTCTGCGGTGCTAAGCGGCCACGGCGGACCTGAGGTGTGTTTTATGCTGGTAAATCTCACCACACTCCAGGTTCCCGGCTCACAATAGCGGTAGATGGTCCAAACAGTAACGGCGTCCCTAATAGGTAAAGCTAATAAAGTTGTAGCCAAGTTCAGCAACAATAATCTGACAAAGGTTCTAAACCTTCCTTGCTCAACCCAAAACAAAAAAAAAATGTCTTTCCACTTAAAGGTGGAAGTCCACTGAAAACAAATGTGTGATACCACTGGAAGCTTTGGGAGTCCATGGTGGGATCTGGCTCCATCCCATGGCACAAGTAACATTTCAAACATTTCTAATAAAAGGTTTTCTTTTGAACAAAAATGTGGTCATGCTCCCTTTTTCGTGTTTGGCCATGAACCCAGTTTGGGATGATCTTAGATCTTGCCCACTCCATATTTTTTTCTAGAAATCTTCTAGGTGGTTCTAAATGTATGAATTAACCTTAATGTCTTAGTATGCAATTTGTAGCTGGGAATGGGGCATTGCAACACTTGTACCATGTTGTCTTCTATGACTTCTTTTCAGGGATATCTTAAAGTGGAGCTCCGCCGTTAAAATAATATTAAAAGCCAGCAGCTACACATACTGCAGATGCTGACTTTTAATATTAGGACACTTACCTGTCCTGGAGTCCAGCGACGTCTGCAGCAGAAGACGAGCAATCGCTTGTCACTCTGCTGCCCCCACCGCCATCCTCGGTGAGGGAATCAAGAAGTGAAGCGTTCCGGCTTCACTGCCCGGTTCCCTACGGCGCATGTGCGAGTCGCGCAGCGCCATCCTCACTGGTCACACACACAGCTCCCAGAACACAACGGGCATTCTGCGGGAAGTGACGTGCTACCCGCAGAATACCCGCAGAGAGGACTCCCGTAAAGTAATGCACTGGGGTCCCTTACCAGCTTGCCCAATTTTACGCACCTACTTAAGAATTAAAGTATAACTAGTTGATAGAATTAAACATATATTTATTAGGACTTTCAAGAAAATCAATTTTAACCAAACGGAAAACATGTCATAAACCAAAAAGTATTCAACACAAGTGTCCAGCCAGTATAAAAAGTCAGTAATGTAGAAGACAAGGCATCAGAAGGGCAGAGTACGGGAGGTAGGATGACACAGTACAAGGAGGTCAGGGGATTACAGTACAGCAGTCAGGAGTGCACAGTATAGGGGGTGGGGAGGGTGGCAGGAGGGCACAGTACAGGGGGGCAGAAGAGCATAGTACAGAAAGGCCAGGAGGGTTCAGTGCAGGGGGTTCAGGAGGGTACAGTACAGCGGTCAGGAGGGCACAGTACAGGGGGGCAGAAGGGCATAGTACAGGAAGGCCAGGAGGGTTCAGTGCAGAGGGTTCAGGAGGGTACAGTACAGCGGTCAGGAGGGCACAGTACAGGGGGGCAGAAGGGCATAGTACAGGAAGGCCAGGAGGGTTCAGTGCAGGGGGTTCAGGAGGGTACAGTACAGCGGTCAGGAGGGCACAGTACAGGGGGGCAGAAGGGCATAGTACAGGAAGGCCAGTAGGGTTCAGTGCAGGGGGTTCAGGAGGGTACAGTACAGCGGTCAGGAGGGCACAGTACTGGGGGCAGGAGGGTACAGTTTAGAGTGCAGTAATTTATAATACAGAGATGATCTTCTCAAGCAGAGCAGCACAGGCAAGCTGCTCTCACAGATCTTAACTGTTCTGGCACTCTGTGAGTGGGCTTAATGTACATTTGTAAAGTTATTCCCTCTATACCCACCCCGCAGTTCCCGAAGCTCTTCTGGCGCTATGCAAGTGTTAAGGAAGGACCCCCAAGGCAGAGCTTGTATAGCTGCTTCTTGTGTGGACGGGATGTGTACTGTGCGGATCACATGGGATCAATAGGAGAAAAAGCAGGGATTGGAGCCGTATACATCCCACCCACACAAGCAGCAGCAGTAGTAAAGCACCAGAAGAGCACCAGGAACTGTGTGGGGGAGACTGCAGGCACCTGAGGTACCCATGCATTAAAGACCCCCCTGCTTTATCCGAATACTGTCCATAAAACCCACTGCACTGAATGTTTTTTTCTATCATGTACAGTATGAATAAAGCCTTAGGGATATATGAAAGCTCCAGAGAACATAGTGTGATAGAATGCCTAGCCTTAAACAGAGCAAGAATAATTATGACTGCTGTGAGGAAGGATGGAGCAGATTTGAAATGGCACCGCACCCCCATTCTAAAGTTTTTCTAAAAGTCTTCATTTGTTGAGTAATGAAAGTTAGCATTTATCTAAACCTGAGACAGCAGCTTATTATCACAACCTGCCAGTCACTTCACATACACAGCTGTTTACTTATGTTCAACAGATGCTTATACATAAGCTCTAAAGCCCTGTACACACGATCAGTTTTATAGATGAAAACAGTCCGATGGACTTTTTTCATCGGACAAACCGATCCTGTATGGGCCCCATCGGTCTTTTTTCCATCAGTGATTAAAAATAGAACATGTTTTAAATTTATCCGATGGAAAAAAAAAAACAATAGCAAATTCCGATCGTCTGTGTGGAACTCCATCGAATAAAAAACCCACGCATGCTCAGAATCAAGTCGACACATGCTCAGAAGCATTGAACTTCATTTTTCTTGGCTCGTCTGAGTGTTTTACGTCACCGCATTTGGGACGGTTGGATTTTTGACTGATGGTGTGTAGACAAGACTGATGGAAGTCAGCTTCATCGGAAATCCGATGGAAAAATCCATCGGATTAGAATCCATATTAAATCCGATCGTGTGTACAGGGCTTTAGACTTGAGAAAGCTTTGAATGACCCTCTTTGCAATAGAATTCAATCCAGAAAACATTTGAGGCCCATAACTTCCCATTGCTTTGCTTTGGATATCAACATTTTCTTGTCCCAGCAAGCCTTGTGGATTTTTAATGCATGTGTACCTGACCAGCTTTGCATAAATTTTGGGCTACTTTGGCCAAATGTTTTTATTTGGGCTAAATGCATTGTAGTCAATAAAAAGGTGACATTTTTTTTTTGTGGTTTTCAAATAGTGCAATGTCTCCTGAAGGTTAGCAAAGGTCTTTCCAACCATTTTTGTCTAAATTCAATTTTAATTTTTTTAAGTTTTACTTTTGACTTTAGGAAAAGTGTTTCTTTCTATGTGCACATTGAGCTCACCCACAAAGGAATACAGTGGTAGTTGTTATTGGCATGGTTTTGTTGATAAGCAATGTAACATTTATCAACAAAGTCATTTGATTATCACCTGTGGTGGCTGGACCTTGTTGTGGAGGTGATCTGTGGCAGCTCGACTCTTGGAGTGTCCCCAGAATGTGTCCCTTCAGACACAGGAATGTTGGTAAATGGAAGTTATAGCCAACAAAATTAAAGTGATTGTAAACCCTCCTAATTATTTTTTTTTTTTTAACTAGCTGTAAGAGAAAGGCATAATGAGCTAATATGACTAGCATAATAGCTCATTATGCATCACTTACCTTAGATCAGGGCCCCCGAAGCCGTCCTCGTCTCCCTCTTCAGCCGCATCCATCGCTGCGGCGATAGCCGGAAGGTTACTTCCGGGTATCGCCGCTGCAGCCAATCACAGCGCCGCTCCGGCGCTGTGATTGGCCGGAGCGGCGAAGACGTGACTCCGCGCATGCGCGCGTTAGCCGTCGAATTCGGCTACGTCGTCGAATGTTGCGACCTACCCGAATTTGTGAATGGGGTTAACCCCATGCGCATGCGCGTGACATCAGCGTCGCCGCATTTAAATGCAAATATCTCCTTAACCGTGTAGGTTAAGGAGATATTTCATGCACCTACAGGTAAGCCTTAATCTAGGCTTACCTGTAGGTCTTTGTTTACAAAGTGGGTTTACAACCACTTTAAGCAGATACTATTCTAATGCCCCGTACACAAAACCGTTTTTCATGACGAGAAAACTGCCATTTTTTAGATTGGTCGTGAAAAACGGCCGTGTGTATGCTCCATAGCAGTTTTCTCGACGAGAAGACTGCCCGCCAAAAAATTAGAACCTACTCTATTTTTTCTCGTTGTTTTTCCCGTCGTTCTTTTTCTCGTCGCGAAAACCGCTCGTGTGTCGGCTTTTCTGAGGGGAAAAAACGCGCATGCTCAGAATCAAGTATGAAATGGGAGCGCTCGTTCTGGTAAAACTAGCGTTTGAAATGGAGATAGCACATTCGTCACGCTGTAATGGACTGAAAAGCACGAGGCTGAAAAGCGTGAATCGTCTCTCACCAAACTTTACTAACACGAGATCAGCAAAAGCAGCCCGAAGGGTGGCGACATTCTAATGGAACTTCCCTTTTATAGTGCCGTTGTACGCGTTGTACGTCACCGCGCTTTGCTCAAGCGTTTTTTTTCCTGAATGTGTGTATGCAAGGCAGGCTTGAGAAGAATCACGACGAATCGCGTAGAGAAAATTTTTGGTTTTTTGCATGACAGGAAAAACAGTTGTGTGTACGCAGCATAAGGGTTAAGTGACTCTCCTCTTATTTGGTTGCTTTTCTGTTTAAATCCATTGAAGATCTGAGGTTCAGTTGGGGGGCTCAGGAGAAACATGTACTGATGTTCACATCAGACTCATGAAGATCTGAACTTCAATTAAGTGAAATTCAAGGTATAGATATGTCATACATACATAGGGGTCAATTTACTTAAACTGGAGGATGCAAAATCTGGTGCAGCTGTGCATGGTAGCCAAGCAGCTTCTAACTTCAGCCAAAAACCTGAAGCTGATTGGTTTCTATGCAGAGCTGCACCAGATTTTCCACTCTTCCGGTTTTAGTAAATTAACTGAACTTGTGCACAACGGAAAAATTTGTTTAGTTTAGTTTAGTTTCTTTTCGGTCCTGTTGATTCGTAATCCGTAATTTTGCCAAACGGGATTTTTCGGACTAAATTCGTATGTTCGCAAGCGTCATTTTTTGTTGAATTGGAATGGTTCGTATTAATGTAAGCCTTATTTTTAGTTGATTTATAGTTTGTACTTTCGGTAGAGTACATTGTTTTTCATTGATTCTGGACACAACTCCTACTTTTGTAACTTTTTTCTGGTTCGTTGATTCGTAATTTTCCGTGTCTCTCTCACAATGGCGCTGCCTAACGTGCTTCGAATGGATTTGTACTTTTCTAAAAACATTGCGGTTATTTGTAACGATTCGAAATCTCGTATTTTACTTTAGTTTTTTACATGCGGCTATAGCCTCCGCCACTGTACACCATTTTGAGAGGGAGTTCAGCACGGTGAGGGAGAAGCAGAGAGCAGAGCAGAGAGTGTTATTGTTGGATGTGTGGTTGGGATCACAACAAGTCGACTTGCTGTTGCATTAGGCCACATTAAGGCAACAACGAACTATGCAGAAGGCATTCGGGCATTCGCTATTTGTGATATCATTTATTTCGGATTCGTTTTTATTCGGAAATTCGAATGCTTCCGAACGTCTGAAAGTTGCTAAATTCGTACGAATTTCGATTTGTTACGAAAGGAATTGCACAAGCCTAAAATTAACCCCACAATTACATTGGTCCAGCTTCAAGAAACATAAGTATGCGTATACCATGCCTGGCCAATGCCTCTGGAAGCTAGAAATCACTGAAGTAGATCCTGCTACTCCAGTGATCTCCACTTGCTTTCAGGTCTGGGGCCATTTGGCTGTCCTGCTGCATTCTGAACACAGGAGGTTGGCCTCTCGACACAGGCATCATTCAGAGAATGCCTTGCACTTTCCAGATGATTGCAAAGCGTTCTCTGATTGCACAAGATGGTGAACATAACTTAAAGTGGAGTTCCACCCAATTTTTTTACTTTTTTTTATTCCACTCCTCACCCCCTTACATGCCACATTTGGCATGTAATTTTTTTTGGGGGGGAGTGGGGGCTTTAGTAGGAGTGGGACTTCCTGTCCCACTTCCTCCTTCCGCCCTGGAGCCGCCTAGGCGATATGTCATATCGCCTTGTGGCGGCTCCTCCCTGTAGGCGATCACCTGGGACGTGACAGGTCCCAGGCGATCGCCTGTCCACTCACAGAGCGCTGCGCCGTTCGCGCATGCGCAGTGAGTGCCCGGCCGTGAAGCCGAAAGCTGTCACGGCCAGGTGCCCATACTGTGAATGGATGCGCCGGCGGAGGAGGGGGGAGAGGAGCGGAGCTCCAGGCGGCGTGTCGCTGGACAGTGGAGCAGGTAAGTGTATGTTTATTAAAAGCCAGCAGCTACACTTTTTGTAGCTGCTGACTTTTAATAAACATAAAAAAAGGGTGGAACTCCGCTTTAACTGCCCCACCTCTCCACCTTGTCCAATCAGAGAATGCTTTACATTCATTCAGAAAATGCAAAGTATTCTCTGAAGGGTAACCATACGGAGCAGCAGACCTCCTGTGCTTAGAATGCGGCAAGACAGTCACTCGCCATGGGACCTGGAAACAAGTGGAGATCACTGG
The DNA here is from genome assembly GCA_029206835.1 of Rana muscosa. NCBI lineage: Eukaryota > Metazoa > Chordata > Amphibia > Anura > Ranidae > Rana > Rana muscosa. Next base: position 202,682,253 of record CM055126.1, on the reverse strand, counting down.
CATAGCAATATCTACTTCAGTCATTTCAAGCTTCCAAGGGCAACGGCCAGGTATGATATATGCATAGTTGGTATTTGCTGGTACCACAATTTCTTTGGTTCCCTTCCCTCCCATTTTGTTATATGATATATGCATAGTTACATTGATCCAGGGTGGACCAATGAAACTATGTATAAAATATCCATACCTGGAATTCTTCTTTAACACAATGCCCTGAAGGGGTGTCCTTTAAACCCCAGACTGCATTGGCTAGTTTTATGGTTTCTTTAACCAACATATACCCACAAATCTTGTCCTTTAACGGATGCAAGACCTTTTATTTATGGGGCTTTTCGCCTACCTTCTCAATACTCAACACTACATGGGATTAACATGTCAACATTAAACTAACGATCTCTTGGCTTTGTTAGAAAACAAAGCCTTGTGATTTTTTTAAAGGAAATTTCACCCAAGTAGTCCACATGGCGAAATTTAAAGCTAATTTCAACAATATTTCCTTAAAGGTAAAATTGGTAGTTTTATCTCATCTCTATCAGTAGCTTAAAACAGGCACTGAATTATTTTTTTGGGCCACAGATCACTGAAACATTGTAGGGCTACACCATGCACACACTGAGTAGTGGCGGTAAGACTGCCTTCTAATATTTCTGAAAGGCAGAGCTTTCAGGGGATCTTGTTCAGTAAGGCCTTCTCTCAAGCCCTGTACACACGGCCGAGATTCTCGTCAGGAAAAAAACTTTGTTTTTCCTGACGAGAATCTTGACAAGAAACTTGTCCCGGCTGAGTGTACACACGTACGATTCAAAAGAACCGCCGTTCTTTTGAATGGCACGAACGCGGTGATGTCATCGACTACGACGAGCGTGTGCCTGTCACATTTGATGCCGTCCCCGCCATCTTGCTACACCCTATGCCTATGCCTAGGAAGCTACCGCGCATGCATCAAAGTAATTTCGAGCATGCGCGGGTTTCCACGGCGACAGGTAAGTGTACACACGCTCAGGTTTCTCGTCGAGAAACAGGCCGACGAGATTCTCGACAAGAAAAAAGACCGCAGGTCGTCTTTTTTCTCGTCAGGGAATCTGGGCAGTTTTCTTGACGAGAAAACTGAAACCCGCGTACACACAGCCGGAGAAAACAGGTTGTGTGTACGCGGCCTAACAGACTAAGGTTTATGTAACCTGTTGACAAATGCATGCCTACATACATTATATTACCAAAAGTATTGGGATGCCTGCCTTTATACGCACATGAACTTTAATGGCATCCCAGCCTTAGCCCATAGGGTTCAATTTTGAGTTGGCCCATCCTTTGCAGTTATAATAGCTTCAAATCTTCTGGGAATGTTGTGCACAAGGTTTAGGAGTGTGTCTATAGGAATGTTTGACCATTCTTCCAGAGGCGCATTTGTGAGATTAGGTACTGATATGGATGAGAAGGCCTGGCTCGCAGTCTCCACTCTAATTAATCTTAAAGGTGTTCTATCGGGTTGAGGTCAGGACTCTGTGCAGTTCAGTCAAGTTCCTCCACCCCAAACTTGCTCATCCATGTCTTTATGGACTTTGCTTTGTGCACTGGTCCAAATCAATCTGTGGATGGGGGATTATGGTGTGGGGTTGCTCTTCAGGGGTTGGGCTTGGCCCCTTAGTTCCAGTGAAGGGAACTCTTAAAGTGGTTGTAAACCCACTTATGCAACTTTCACCTACAGGTAAGCCTAGATTAAGGCTTACCTGTAGGTGTTTGCAATATCTCCTAAACCTACACGGTTTAGGAGATATTTTACAAAAAAAAATGCACCGTTGTCTATGGTGCATGCACGCCATAGAAAACGGCCCTGCTGCACTGTCAACACCGGTTTTATTAATGGATAATGCCGGCTTTGACGGCTCCCATGCGCATGCGCGGTAACGTCATCGCCGCTCTGGCCAATCAGAGCGCCGGAGCGGCGATACCCGGAAGTAACCTTCCGGAGCGATGTCTGTGGCCGGAGGGGGAGACGAGGATGGCTTTTGGGGGCTTCGATCTAAGGTAAGTACTACATAATGAGCTAGTATGCTAGTCATACTAGCTTATTATGCCTTTCTCTTGTAGGTTATTCTTTTTGTAAAAAAAAAAAGGCTTTACAACCACTTTAAGGCATCAGCATACCAAGACATTTTGGACAATTTCATGTTCCCAACTTTGTGGGAACAGTTTGGGGATGGCCCCTTCCTGTTCCAACATGACTGCGCACCAGTGCACAAAGCAAGGTCCATAAAGACATGGATGAGCGAGTTTGGGGTGGAGGAACTTGACTGGCCTTCACAGAGTTCTGACCTCAACCTGAAAGAACACCTTTGGGATGAATCAGAGTGGAGACATTTCCTTGACCTCCTGTATGCCATTTCTTCCCCTAACATTATACACTGTCCCGCTGTTCCGAGAGGTTGAAATATCCACAAGAAATCACAGTGACTCTTTTTATGCCTAGAGAACGTCCAACTGTCGCTAAGTGTTACATTTCCATCCTGTTTATTTAAACGTGAATGGGATTTACATCCCACTCTAAATTAATGTTCCGCTCAGGGCTGGGAAGACTCAGCTCCTATTAAGCATTGTTCTCTGAAATGACTTGAGACAGTGAGTGGTAGTGAACCTATACTTTCCTCAATGAGAACGCAGGATAAAGAAGGCTGTTAACTGCATCAGTAGGGTTTTGTACCTGGCGAGGATACCATAGCTGTGTTTGCCGGAGAATTGCGCTCATTTGGATGAGATTATTATGATGCAGCAATGTTTCACTTACAGCTCAACTCCAAGCAGATATAAGTAAATACCATTTATTCCAGCTTTGTATTTACTAAAAAAAAAAAGATGCATGTATCTCTACATAGAACTATCATTAATACCATAAATGGTTTGAGATATCCTAGAAGCTCTGAGCGTTAGTTCTGGGAGCCGTCGCACTTTAAGCCATTCACTTTTGCTGTGCACAGTGCTGTAGGTCAACAGATTGAAGAGAGTTTCTGAAGGAGAGAACAGATTACTAACTGACCTTAGAGTGGAACTTTACCCGTAACAACTTCATAAAAATAATGTTCTTTAAAAAGGAACATTCCACCTTATTAATTATGCTGCTAAATTAGTGTGTGTTGTAAATTATTACTGTTTCTTCTTGCTGGAGGCTGCCATTTTTCTGAAGCCCAGAGCCTCTGAACAGCAGTACATTTTTAGGCTGTCAGCAGATCGGCCTCTACAAATTCAGCACGGTGCCTAAAATTAGAAAGCAACTGAGCATGTGCAGAGCAGGGTGAGGCCCTGTATTACTGGATTTTGAAGTATATCCACTTATTTAGAATGTTTTACATAGCTAAAGATGCAAAAGGGGCCAGCCTGAAGTGATCTAGCTGGACTTAATTTTCGGACTAAAGTTCCACTTTAAGCATAGTAATTTTCTGCTTCTATTGTGACCTGAGATCTGATCTATTCTTCCTGACCTGACTTGTGACCACTGACTCTACTCCAAAACTGGTCTTTGTCTTGACCTGGTGTTTAATCAAATTTTAACCTGCACTTTTTGCCCCGACCTTGGCTAGATATGGACATTCAACCTTTGCTACCTAATTTGACCAAAGCTGTTCCTAACTATGGTTTCTCCTTGGCTTTCATCTGATCATTAAACTTGGTCACTTTTATTCTCTGCTCATTCTGACCAGTCTTACATTACCTAATGTCATTGTGGCATAAACCTATCCAGATAGCAAGTAATTGTGCTGCAAGTTTGAAATTGACTTGTTAAGCTATTGCTAGACTTGTCAGTCCTCACAAGTTTGTTGCACAATTGCAACAAGTTTGCATTGCATGACCCCAGATCAACTTTCTTTGTAAACATTCTGCAAGTCTGCTGCAAGTTCTGGTTCAGTTTTGTTGTGCAATAGTCATCCCACCACAGGGGGCACTGTGGCTGAATTTTCATGCTGTAGACTTGCAGAGCTCTTGCTGTAGACTCACCACTGCAACTTTGGCTCTTGCTAGAGACTTGCCACTAGGGATGAGCCGAACACCCCCCAGTTCGGTTCACACCAGAACATGCGAACAGGCAAAAAATTTGTTTGATCACACGAACACCGCTAAAGTCTATGGGACACGATCATGAAAAATCAAAAGTGCTAATTTTAAAGGTTAATATGCAAGTTATTGTCCTAAAAAGTGTTTGGGGACCCGGGTTCTACCCCAGGGGACATGTATCAATGCAAAAAAAAGTTTTAAAAACGGCCGTTTTTTCGGGAGCAGTGATTTTAATAATGCTTAAAGTGAAACAATAAAAGTGAAATATTCTTTTAAATGTCGTACCTGGGGGTGTCTAAAGTATGCTTGTAAAGTAGCGCATGTTTCCCGTGCTTAGAATTGTCCCCGCACAAAGTGTAATTTCTGAAGGAAAAAAAGTAATTTAAAACTACTAGCGGCTATTCATGAATTGTCGGTCCTGGCAATACAGAGAAAAGTAATTTAAAAAAATGACAGGGCCCCCCCCCCAGTCCATTAACAGGCCCTTTGAGTCTGGTATGAATATTAAGGGGAACCCCTGCCATTTTTTTCAATGACTTTTATCTGTATTGCCGGGACCGACAATTCATTAATAGCGCGAGTAGTTTTAAATTACTTTTTTTTCCTTCAAAAATTACAGTTTGTGCAGGGAACCAAAAAAAAAAAAAAATGTGTGGGGGTCCCCTCAAATTCCATATCAGGCCCTTCAGGTCTGGTATGAATATTAAGAGGACCCCCGCATAATTTTTATTTTTTTTAAATACGTGGGGTTCCCCCAAAAAATCCATACCAGATCTGGTATGGATTTTAAGGGGAACTCTGCGTCGAAATAAAAAAAAATGGTGTGGGGTCCCCCCAAAAATCCATACCAGACCCTTTATCCGAGCACACAACCTGGCAGGACACAGGAAAAGAGAGGGGGACGAGAGAGCGCCCCCCTTCCTGAACCATACCAGGCCACATGCCCCCAACATGGGGAGGATGCTTTAGGGGTCTGTGACACCTCAAACCACCTTGTCCCCATGTTGACGGGGACAAGGGCCTCATCCCCACAACCCTTGCCCGGTGGTTGTGGGGGTAGGCGGGCAGGGGGCTTATCGAAATCTGGAAGCCCCCTGCCCGCATGGAAAAAGTCCGGTGGGGCATACACATGGTCGGAATATCGGATGGAAAAAGTCCGTCTTACTTTTTCTATCGGAAATTCCGATTGCGTGTACAAAGCATTACAGTTTGGGAACAATCTCCTCTTGTCATAATTATTATTTATTAACACTTATCTCACTATTTATTTTATGAAAGATCTGTTTTTTTTTTTTTTTTTTTATCAAAGCAACTACAATTTAGCAGGGCTATCCCTGAGCTGAGTCTCAGTAGAAGCTTAGCTTCCTGAGGTTTTAACATTCTTGTAGCTACTTTGTTTGGATTGTTGAAATCTAGGCCCAACTACCTTTAGTAAAAAAATCACCATATTTAAGTCTGTATTATGATTGCATTGGGAAGTAGTAAATTATTTTAAGGCTGTGATTATAGTTGTGTAACCTTGTCTTTGTTGACTCACTTACCTTTCAATATACTCAGGATCATTTTAAACTGCTGTGGCTTATTCGTGTAAAGGGTGTATCAGAGTGGTCGAGATATTACACCACTCAATTCAATGAAAGCAGGATAAATCCATAGGGATTACCAAACTAGAGGATCCTATGAAGGGCGCGGAGGGGGGTTTCGCGCTACCAAAGTATTCACTTGGACCTCCAGCTAGAGCATATATTATAACCCAATTCCAACCTAACTTTTTATTGTGTGTTGGATAGATCCCATGCCTGTGTTTCTGTTGGGGGGAATTGCCTCTTATTTTCCTGTCAGTATGCTTATTAACCACTTGACCTCCGAAAGATTTACCCCACCCCCCATTGACCAGGCCATTGTTTAACTTACAATTGCTCGGTTGTGCAACACTGTACCCAAATAAAATTGTTGTCCTTTTTTCCCCCCACAAATAGAGCTTTCTTTGGTGGTATTTGATCACCTCTGCGTCTCTTACTGTTTGCGCTATAAACAAAAAAACGATCGACAATTGAAAAAAATATATATTTTTTTTTACTTTCTGCTACAAAATGTCAAAAATCGAATTTCTACATCAATTTAAGCCAATATGTATTTTGCTACACTTTTTTGGTAAAAAAAATCCCAATACACATATATTGATTGGTTTGCACAAAAATTATAGCGTCTACAAACTATGGGATATTTTTATGATTTTTTTTGTTCTACTAGTATTGGTGGAGATCAGTGACTTATAGCGGGACTGCGATATTGCTGCGGACAAATTGGACACTAACTGACACTTTTGACACTTTTTTGGGGACCAGTGACACCAATACAGTGATCAGTGCTAAAAAATATGCACTTTCACTGTACTAATGACACTGGCTAGGAAGGGGTAAAAATCTATGGCAATCAAGGGGTTACATGTGTGCCTAGCCATGTTTAGTGTGTGTACTGTGTGGTGTTTTACTAAGCATTTTGCTGGTTTTTACTCCCTTGCAGGGAGAAAAATAAGTGGCACATTGCTGCTGTACAAAGAGAGTAAACAACACAGGGCTTACTTCTGTTATTCTCTGAGCCGATCAGCAGGTGCTGGCCATAAATGATTCAATTAGGGGCGATCAACGCGTTAACTCTGTGCCTGACCAGTGTTTTACTGTTGTGGGGGAGGTGCTTTTACTAGAGGAAGGCATAGATCCATGTTCTTGCTTTGCAGAAACACAGGATCAATGCCTTCCTTACTAAAGGAATGGCAATCTTGTTTATATAGGCAGATGGCTGTAGGAAGGACTTTAACTGTAGAGTTGTTACTTTAATGTGAAAGTGCCAAAGGACGTAGACAGGACGTCACAAGAACATTGGTAGACCGGTTTCACACGAAATAACTCGTGCTTGTTCGTTGTTGACTATTAAGGATGGTGAGCTGGGGCCAGCACCCACGAGGAAATCTTTATCCACAGTCTGAGCGGTGTTACACTCTTTCAGGTGCTGGTGGACATCGGATGAAGTGAAGAAAAGTTAGAAGAATATGCTTACTTTCTACTTGGCTTTCACCCGTGGTACCTAGGCAGGGGTCAAGACATGTCTCTGGTGTCTAACTCTGGACTGGAGAGGTGTGGAGGCGGAGCAGAGAAACGAGACGAGAGTACTGTCAGCCAGACTCACCTCCCTTATCCCAAGCCAAGCCTACAGCGTGCCAAGTGGTCAGACGGAGTAACAGCAGGCAGCAGCATTAAAATAACAGTACATTAGTTCTGAGTGCGTTAGGCCGGCCGCCGGCACAACAAGTTAAGCACAGCAGCGTGGCACAACAATTACAAGCTACACTGATGCTCTGGGGGGGGGGTTGCAACCCCCCAAACCCCCCCCATCTACGTCCCTGCAGGGTGACATATTGATCCTTCGGCAAGATCCTGGCAATAGTGAGGATCCTAAATCTCATAGGAAGAGGCTCTATCACAATGCTGGAGCACCGCATTGGGAGATTTAGGATATTTGCTGTTCCCAGGAAATTCACCGCTACAATTGTGATGTCAGCCTCTCCAGTGGACAAGCTGAATGTGGGGCAAATAATTTCTTGAACTTTTTTCCATAGGTTTTCTTTTAAAAGGTAAGATGTATAATTTTGCCATGGGGGGGGGGGAGGGCAGATGTACTAAGTGGATCGTGCTTTTGGGTGCAGAGTCTGCTTTTAGTTGGTCTACCAAATACTGGTACTCACCCCTTGAACAGTTCAAATGACTCCACAAATATAGTAAGGATTTAAATAATAACATAATAATGTACAAATTAGTGCTCTTTCAAGGTGCCTATTAATTTATCTATATATATAGCGCCACTAAATCAGGTATAAGCATAATCATTTTTTTTTTTTAAAGATAAAGGTATTATCCCATTCCAACAAACTTAGCTAAGTAGACAATACACCAACACCTTTGTGCGGACTGCGCCTATTAATTTGTACAGTGGTTAAGAGGATTGATTGTTTTATTTCACAGAAACCGGCGTCATGATAACGCAGAAGGTGTCGCTCTTAATAGCACGAAAACAGTATGTGACCTAGAAATTCTCTTCACAATGTTTCGAGGGATCTAATTTTTTTTCCCTTTAACCCTGAAATTCAATTATTCTCTCATAAACAGAATAATAATTATCTGATTAATCCGAGCCATGAAATCACTTAATTTGTCTGCAGCTCCAGAATAAGAGTATCGACTGTTTCGCATTTCACATTAGAAAGTGCGCGGCAGCGTAATTTAGCAACTTGAGAATAATGGGAACGACTTATAGGACAATGCAATGGAATGAAGTAGTCTTAACTAGCAATTTTTATGTCGATGGTTATATTTTTAAGATTAAAAACCCAATTACTCGTAGCTTTTTTTCGAAGCAGCAAATATGTCAAAAAATTTATTTGGTGATAGTAAAATTAGAATGAAGATTACTGGCTTTAAATACAAATATTTAGCAACCCTTTTTTTTTTTTTAAATGATAATTAGTGTTTGGTTTGATTTTCATATTGATAGCCCAGCTTAACTTTCTGTTTAACTGCTTAAAGCGGAGTTCCACCCAAAAGTGGAACTTCCGCTTAAACCACTCCTCGCCCCCTTACATACCACATTTGGCATGTAATTTTTTTTGGGGGGGAGAGGGGGCTTCAGTAGGAGTGGGACTTCTTGTCCCACTTCCTCCTTCCGCCCAGGGACCGCTTAGGCGACTCGTCATATCGCCTAAGGCGGCCCCTCCCACGTGACAGGTCCCAGGCGATCGCCTGTCCACTCAGGGAGCGCAGCGCTGCTTGCGCATGCGCAGTGAGTGCCCGGCCGCGAAGCCGAAACCTGTCACGGCCGGGTGCGCACAGTTAGAATGGAGGTGCCGGCAGAGAGGGGGGGAGAGGAGCGGCGGCGGCGTTGGACAGTGGAGTAGGTAAGTATCTGTTTATTAAAAGCCAGCAGCTACACTTTTTGTAGCTGCTGACTTTTAATAAACATGAAAAAGGCTGGAACTCCCCTTTAAGGAACGCCCCATACTACGGCAGGGTGGCCCTTAGCCCAAAATCACGTACCTGTACGTGATTTTTTTTAAAGGCTCTTGGGCGTGCGCGTGCCCCTGGAGCCCCGCTCTCCCTGTGATTGGACACAGCGGGAGCCAATCAGCGGGCCCTGTTCACCCGATGTCTGCTGGAAATCCAGCTATCGTTTAGGGAGAGGTAGAACAGCGGTCTGCCTATGTCAACAAGGCAAATCGCCGTTCTGCTAGTAAGGAAGACTGAGATCTTGTGTTTCTGCTAAGCAGGAACATGGATCTGTCTTCCTACAGTTCAACCATCCCCCACACAGTTAGAAAACACTCCCAGGGAACACATTTAACCCTTTGATTGCCGCTGCTGTTAACCCCTGCCCAGCCAGTGTCATTAGTACAGTTACAGTGCATTTTTTTTAACACTGATCACTGTAATAATGTCAATGGTCCCCAAAAAGTGTCAGTTGGGTGTCGGATTTGTCCGCCACAATATTGCAGTTCCGCTAAAAATCACTGATCGCTGCCACTACTAGTAATAAAAAATAAAATAAATAAAAAGTCCTTAAATCTATCCCATAGTTTGTGGACGCTATAACTTTTGCACAAACCAATCAATACATACTTATGGGGATTTTTTTACCAAAAATATGTAGCAGAATACATATTGGCCTAAATTGATGAAGAAATTAGATTTTTTACATTTTTTTATTGGATATGTTTTATAGCAGAATGTAAAAAATATTGTTTTTTTTTTTCAAAATTGTTGGTTCTTTTTGTTTATAGCACGCGTCCGTGCAATTGTCAGTTAAAATAAAGCAGTACCGTATCGCAGATAATGCCCTGGTCAGGAAGGGGGCTAAACCTGAATCTGAAGTGGTTAAATGAGCTAAGTACATTCCAGGTGCATCAATACAAAAGGTGTGAAAAGTCTTATGCCGCGTACACACGGCCGTTTTTAATGTCATTGAAAAAAACAAAGTTTTTCTCAACGTGATTCTTCTCAAACCTGCCTTGCCTACACTGGATCGTGAAAAAAAAATGCTTGAGCAAAGCGCGGTGACGTACAACACGTACGACGGCACTATAGAGGGGAAGCTCCATTCGGATGGCGCCACCCTTTGGGCTGCTTTTGGTGATCCTCGTGTTAGTAAAGTTTTTTGGAACGACGATTCGCGCTTTTCAGCCTCGTGCTCTTTAGTCCGTTACAGCGTGACAAATGTGCTATCTCCATTATGAACGCTAGTTTTACCAGAATGAGTGCTCCCGTCTCATAACTTGCTTCTGAGCATGCACATTTTTTTCAAAACGACGAGAAAAAATAGAGCATGTTCAAAATTTTTAATGCCCATTTTTCACGTCGCGAAAAATGCTCTGGAGCCTACACACGATCGTTTTTAATGACCAATTTAAAAAAATTGCATTTTTCTCGTCATGAAAAATTACTCCGTTCACACTGTGACTCCAAAGTCGTGCGATTTCGAGTGCGACTTTGGAGTGCAACTTGAAGAGACTTTCATGCCAATTTAACTACTTCCCCCCCAAAAAGATTTACCCCCTTAATGAGCAGGCCATTTTTGCGATACGGCACTGCGTAGTTTTAACTGACAATTGCGCGGTCATGCGAGGTTGTACACAAACAAAATTGATGTCCTTTTTTTTCCCCACAAATAGAGCTTTCTTTTGGTGATATTTAATCACCTCTGCGTTATTTTTTTTGCGTTATAAATAAAAAAAGAGCAACAATTTTGAAAAAAAACCTATATTTTTTACTTTTTGCTATAATAAATATCCCAAAAATAATAAAAAATAAAAAAAATCTTCATCGGTTTAGGCCAATATGTATTCTTCTACATAATTTTGGTAAACAAAATCGGAATAAGCGTATATTGATTGGTTTGCTCAAAATTTATAGCGTCTACAAAGGGGATATATTTATTGAATTTTTATTATTCATTTTTTTTTCTACTAGTAATGGCAGTGATCAGCGATTTTTAGCGGGACTGTGACATTGCGGTGGACAGATCAGACACTTTTGACACTTTTTTGGGACCATTGACATTTATACAGCGATCAGAGCTAAAAATAGACACTGATTACTGTATAAATGTCACTGGCAGGGAAGGGGTTAACACTAGGGGGTGATCAAGGGGTTAAGTGTTCCCTAGGGAGGTATTTCCAACTGTGGGGAGAGTGTACTGACTGGGAGTAGAGAGAGATCACTGTTCCTGATCTCTCTCTACTTCCCTGACAGAACAGGGATCTGTCTGTTTACATTGACAGAAAAAAACAGACTTAGTTAACTAACTGGCAGTTAGTTAACTAAATTGATGGGCAAGTGCCCGCTCATCAGATGAGGCCTTGTCCTGCTGCTTTTCCTCTCAGTCCGGAACTCTCCTTCAATGGTCCGTCTCTCGGTGTCATGAGGCTCCTGGTCCTCCACCCGGCCGTCCTCTGGATAACGATGGATAAAAGGCTCTGGATGCTGCGAGCTGTAGACCGATCCTCCTCCGGTTGATCAGCGAGACTGTCCGCAGAGATCCCTCTTTGGCTAGGCAATCCGCTCTCGGTCTCCGTAGGCCCAGGCTTCTCCAGCCTAGGCACACTCACCACAGGACTCAACACAGGCCTCCAGCCGGCTTGAATATGGCGTCCAGAGAGAGCGTGCTATACGGCACGCTTGTCTTAAAAAGGTCCTCCCATCAGGCTTTGCGCGGCGCACTCCCCTCTGGTAGCACAGTGGCCTTGTGGGCAATGTAGTCTCTGTGCTACTTACTGTAATGGAGTCTTTGTCTCTCGATAACTGAACCAAACAAGTTGTAACTTGTAACTAATTAGCATGAAATAAACACTAAAGAGTGCCAAACTTATAATTACAGCACAGATTGCAGTCCTTAACGATGCTTGCAATGGTAACACCTTGCTACACATCTTTTCTTCTCCTCCCATGACCTCCTACTTGCTAGCTCCCTTGTCTCCTTCTCCCATGCTCGTCTTCAGGACTTCCCCAGAGCCTCTTCCATCCTCTAGAACTCCTTACCGCAATCTGTCCAGCTATCTCCTACTCTGTCCACTTTTAGGTGATCCGGGAAAACTCATCTTTTCAAGGAATCCTATCCTGCCCTCAGCTAATAACCAAATCTTTTATTTTTCTCACCAGTTCAACCCTCACAGTTACTACCTTTTGTTCCACCAGCCCCTCCCTATAAGATTGTAAGCTCCCGGTAGCAGGGCCCTCCTAACCATTGTACTGAATTGTATTGTTGCTGTATTGTCTCCATTTATATTGTAATGCGCTGCACAAACTGTTGGGACTTTATAAATCCTGTATAATAAAAATAATAATAATGTGTGCAATTTAATACCTCAATATTGGAGATACAGACAAGATCTATCTGTGGTGGTGAAATAGTTCTGCCGTTTACAGGGTACTATTTATTTTATTAAGATTCTTGAAGATCCAGATGAAGTAGATTTGAGGGAGATTATGGTTGGGGAAGGGAAGATGGGTATGGGGATGTTGGGGGGCAGTGTCAGGTCATAGTAGTAAAAAGTATGTTGGTTGGGAGTCCCACTCTTCTCACTGCTATCATAGTGTTGTAGTGTTCATGTTTATTACATTGTTTTAAGCCCTGTACACATGATAGGATTTCCTATGGATTTTAAACCAATGGATTTTTCCATTGGAATTCCGATGAAGCTGACTTCCATCAGTCTTGCCTACACACCATCAGTCAAAAAACTGACTGTTCCAAGCGCGGTGACGTAAAACACTCCGATGAGCCGAGAAAAATGAAGTTCAATGCTTCTGAGCATGCGTCGACTTGATTCTGAGCATGCGTGGGTTTTTTATCCGATGGAGTTCCCCACAGACGATAGTAATCTGCTATCGGTTTTTTAACCATCGGATAAATTTAAAACATGTTCTATTTTTAAACACCAATGGAAAAAAGACCGATGGGGCCCATACACGATCGGTTTGTCCGATGAAAAAAGTCCATCGGACTGTTTTCATCGGTAAAACCGATCGTGTGTAAAGGACTTTAGAGTTTTTTTGTTTGAAACTCTGCCAAGGGATATCAAGTTCTACAGAGGGACTCATATTTAAAATGTGAAAAGGTGGTAAGTTCTGTCATTCTCCTAATGTCATCTTCTTAGGCGAAAACATTGACCGAGTGGTGGTGGTGGGTAATGGGAGTTCCAGTTTGCTAATCTTGCTGCATTCAATACATGGATCATTAGTGATTTTTTTTGTATTTTTTGGGGGGAATAAGATTCAGATGAAAAGGTACATTGTAGGCTTTCTGTGCACTGGTATTCCTTTAATCTGTTTGGTGGTGAAGTGAACCAAACGGATTTTTCAGAGTTAAAAATATAAATGAAGTATATGAAAGCTTCATATTTTTTAATCAATTGATTTTGTTTTTTGATTGATTTAATTTAATTTAATTAGGCTTTTATTTAGTATGGTTGATCTTTTTATGTTATTGTGCGAACATCCATCATTTATTAAAAAACCCAATTCAAGTCAGATATTGATCCACCCTGATTGGTTTGCTCATTCCTGCTGTTGTTAAGGGAAACTTATAAAAAGCAGCCTGGGACAGAATTAAATGTACTCATTCATTAAATAATCTAGTGTGTCACTATTATTATATTTTGTATTATACTTTTATATTATTAAAATTTTTATATTTTATTCATATACCGGTATTTCTTTTTTTTTTATGATTCTCCAAACTGTATTAAAATAAAACCTTTCATGTAAGTGGGAAAATTATATATTCTTTATCTTTAAGAAACACAAAAATAAGTCAGTGTTCTGAGACACAATCGCTTTAAAAACAAAAATTCTTGTTTCACTTTTCATATCTGCCAGTTTAAATTCAGTTGTGTTTTCCAGGTTTCCAGGTTAACTTGACCGTTGTCCTACTATTTAACCGTCTATCAAATGGGTAACGATTCCTCCGGATTTTGATTACAATCAGAGAATGCCCTCACTGTGTCAACTGTCAATGTTGTGCATTTAGCAGGACCTTTTTCTTTCTTAATTTTCCTCCTTTTGGCTACCCAGAACGCAAACCGTCTGAACCACAAGAGTTCAAGAACATGAATCTAAAATAAGTAGGGCAATGGAAGGCCCTAAAAAATAGTTGTGGTTAGTGGCTTGTGGGAGGGAGGTGGGATAGAGGGATGAATCTTGCTTTTAATCAATGTGATAATCAATGCCACATGCAACCACTGGACTTGTTTCATTTATATGTCTTTCCACAGCTTTGGCCTTTTTTTTTTTTTTCTTTTTCTCTTTACTTTTTTCCTTTTCCAGCTGTCTGTTTTTTGTATTCAATATTTTAAATTGATCTTCAAATGGTGTTGTAATTTAAGTGAAAACCAATGTGTTTATGAATTAATTTTCTGTTGATGAAATGCACGTCTCTTGTATTGAACCCCGAGAGACACGGTTTTAGAGTTATAAAATAACATCTTGAATATGAAATTCTTTTTTTGGCAAAAACTCACCAAAAAGATGCTGGGGAACTAGAAAGGGTGCAATGGACAGCTTAATAATAAGGGGTATGGAGGACATCAGCTAAGAGGAAAGATTAACTGAACTGAATTTATGAACCATTGAAAAGTGGAAGGACATGATCACCTTGTATAGGTGCAAAAAGGATTCCATATAGTAACTTAGACTAATACAGTGAACCACCTTAAAGAATAATTCCAGGTATCAGCATGCTTTACATAGTTACACTGGCCCAATTTGGACCAGTGTAAATATATATATGCATAGCTTCCAACTGTCCCTGATTTCAAGGGACTGTCCCTAATTTGGAGCAATGTCCCTCTGTCCCTCTTCCCTCCTTATTTGTCCCTCATTTTGGTCTGATCTCTATAGTTGTGTATAAAATGCACTTTTTATGTTTCAAAAAGTGTTTCCCAGTGCTAAACCTTTCATCCAATTTCTAAATGGCTGCATTTGTACATTTTAAAAGCCAATATAAAGGAATAGTAGTGGTAAAAAAAAGCTCTTGTGGATTTATTTAACCTTTTTTTTGGTTAATTCTCCTTTAAGGGGGTGTGGCAGGGGGTGTGTCCTATGCCTACATACGTTTGTTAGTAGGTGTCCCTCATTCCCATCTCAAAATGTTGGGAAGTATGTATATGACATACCTGGCCAATGCCGCTGGTTGCTGGAACTCATTGAAATACACACGGCTAGTCTGCTACCCCAGTGATCTCCACTTGCCTACCGCATCGTGAACACAGGAGTTCAGCCATTTGGAACAGGTGCTACAGGAGCACTTTATAGATGTATGCTGTTCATTTGGGACATATTTTATGGACTTTTATGCACTGGTAATTGCACTGAAAACTTTGTTTGCACTGATTACTTTTTAATAATAATTTTGGATAGCATTTGGCACATTTGCACTTTAGTTATATATTTTCGTATATATGAATTTTTGATTGATTCATTTTTTAATACAGGTTTATGTATCTGTACGTTTATATATAAAGTTTTGGACAGTTTTATAGCACAGCCACATTTTTAAGTTTATATATCATCAATGTATGCCAGACTGGGCACTCCCTTACTGCCCTCATTTCCCAAGACCTAGAGTTAACATTTAGGTTCCATGCACACTAGTGTCGTTTTTTAGAAGCTATTATGAGCATTAGGCTTGTGCAATTAATTTTCGTAACAAATCGAAATTCATCCGAATTTAGCAACTTTCGGACGTTCGGAAGCATTAGAATTTCCGAACAAAGCAATTACGAATAAAACCAAATCCGAAATAAATTATATCGCAAATAGCGAATGCCCGAATGTCTTCGGCATAATTTGTTATGAAAAAAGTTACGAATGTACGAATCCATTCGAAGCACAATAATGCCGCGTACACACGACCACTTTTAATGTCATTGAAAAAAGCTGCGTTCTTCTACGTGATTCTTCTCAAGCCTGCCTTGCCTACACACTATCGTGGAAAAAAATGCTTGAGCAAAGCGCAGTGACGTACAACACGTACAACGGCACTATATATGTGTCCAGAATCAACTAAAAACAATGTACTCTACCGAAAGTACGAATTATAAATCAACTAAAAATAAGGCTTACATTAATACGAATCATTCCAATTCAACTAAAAATGTCGCTTGCGAAAATACGAATTAGTCCGAACACGAAAAATCCCGTGTAGCAAAATTACGAATGATTACGAATCAACAGAAAAGAAACAAACCGAAACTAAACAAATTTTTCCGTTGTGCACAAGTCTAATGAGCATGCTCCTAAAAGCTAATAGTGTTATCCTATATGTCCATGCACATTATGTTATGTTATTTTAACACCTTCTCGAGTGGCCTATAGCAAAATTACGGCTGGGCGGTGGCTTAATTGTTGTGACTGGGCGTCATATGACGACCTTCACAACATGCCGCTTCTTCATGCCCCTGGGGGCACGCAGTGTGGCGATCGGTAGTGCAGTGTGTAACTCGGACACACCGCATCACCAATCACAGTAAAGAGCCTATGACGTAGGCTCTTTACCATGTGATCAGTTGTGTCCAATCACAGCTGATCACAGTGTTAATAGGAAGTGCCAGTTATTTGCATTCCTCTCTTGCTAACAGCACTAAGCATCTTTCCTGATGGCAGGTATGTGCTGATAATCAGTGCATTGATTAGCAGTGCAGTCCCATCAGAAATGCCTGCCAGTGCCCACCAGTGATGCCCACCTGTGCCCACCAGTGAAGCCAATCAGTGCCCACCAGTGGTGCCAATCAGTGCTCATCAGTGCTTCCTTTCAGTGCCCATCGGTGATGCCTGTCAGTGCCTCCTCATCAGTGCTGATTTTCAGTGCCGTCTATCAGTGCCCATCAGTGCCACTTATCAGTGACCATCAGTGCCACCCATCATTGCCAATAAAGGCTGACCATTAGTGCCCATCGGTGCCGCCTATCAGTGACCATCAGTGCCACATATCAGTGCCCATCAGTGCTGCATATCAGTGCCGTCTATCAGTCCTGCCCATCAGTAACCGTCAGTGCGGCTTATCAGTGCCCATCAGTGCTGCCCATCATTGCCAATAAAGGCCGACTATCAGTGCCCATCAGTGCCACCTATAAGTGCTGCCCATAAGTGCCCATCAGTGGCACCTATCAGTGCCCATCAGTGCTGCATATCAGTGCCACCTATCAGTGCCCATCAGTGCCGTCTATTAGTACCCATCAGTGCTGCATATTAGTGCCTCCTCGTCAGTGGCCATTAGTGCCGCCGCATCAGTGCCCATCAGTGCAACCTCATGAGCGCGCATCAGTGGAGGAGGAAAATGACTCTCTTACAAACTTTTGTAACAGAAACAAAGAAAAACTTTTTTTTTTTTAATTCTTGGTATTTATTTATTATTTGTGTAGCAAAAAATAACAAAAAATAGTAGTTATTAAATACCACCAAAAGAAAGCTTTATCTCTGTCCAAAAAATGATAAAATATTTGTTTGTTTACAGAAAAACGCTCCTAAACACTTGGAAGTTTTTTTGTTCTTCATGTACTGTAAAAACGCTCATTAAATGTTAACACTCCTGGGGCGTGGCTAGCAGCCGGAGCGGATGGCAGCATACTGAATCGGCTCCTCATCATCCTGGGCTCGTAGGGGAATTAGAGCGACTAACAGCCTCGTTTCTCACCGCAAACCAGACAGAACCTAGGCGGACACCCTCCTAGATGCCTTCCCGCAAAAGGAAGGATTATCCTAAGCTGGGGAAGATGTCAGACTTCTTCGTGCAGCCGCGCCGACATAACAGCCAAAATGGCGCCGGCTACTCCACAGGGACAACACGAGGCCCGGTACAGCAACGCAGACTTTATACCGGCGGCACCTATAACAACAAGCAGGGTCATTTGCACTACTCGCCCCCTCCATCAGCTACCTCCAGCCCGGCCAAGAGCAAGCAGAGAACAGCGGATACATCACCATCAGCGGAGGAGGTAAGCGGCTTAAGCTCTACCTTAGATGACACCAGGGAGTTTCAGGACTCCATTACTGACTTCCCCACACTAAACCAACCGATCATGGACACTACCATGAAGGATATGCTGGTATCCCTACGCTCAACGTTACATGCTGACATGATGAATATCACCCAGCAGTTTAAATCAGAGGTGGCGGGGGTATCTAGTAGAGTGTCCCACATAGAATCTAAAATGGGGGAGTTTGCGGCCACGTTTAATGATTTGGTGGATGCTCACACTGACAGGGATGTCGAGCTGCTGAAAATCAACACCAAATTAGCAAATTTGGAGGACAGATCCAGACGTAACAACGTCAAGATCCGCGGAATCCCCGAATCTGTCAAACCCCCAGACTTGAAAACACACTTTCTAAACATCATGAAAATGGCGCTGCCAGAAACACCGCTGGAAGATCTTGTAATTGATCGTATACACCGGCTGCCAAGACCAAAAAATATTCCAGCACATCTTCCCAGAGACACTATAGTCCGGATTCACTTTTACCATATAAAGGACCGGTTTATGATGTCTGTGAGGCGCCGAGATGAACTACCACAAGACCTACAGGAGCTCTCCTTCTTTGCCGACCTCTCTGCGTTTACCATGCAGCAACGCAGACAACTTGCCACGATTACCAAACCGTTGAATAACCATCATATTCCATACAGGTGGCTATACCCTGCCAAGCTGATGATTACAAAAGATGGCTCAACTCACACCATAGCCACCATAAAGGAAGGCCTGAAGCTCATGAGAGAGTGGCAAATCCTAGGTCCTACTGCACATGAGGGAAGTGGCACACACACTCCCTCTTCCTCCCGAGCAAATTCAGACGAAGAAACAAGCTGAAATATACCTAGATCTTCTTAATTCATCACAATCCCCCTGGTAGCCCAGGAGAATGCCACAGAGTTTTTTCTCAATCCCCTCTTCTATAGCGGTATTTAATCCGCACAGATTCCTTGAGGAATCGCACGTTTTTATACGGTTCTTGATAATTATTTTCCCCTTGAGTACTGTTTTGTTCCTTTTGTTCTCCTCGTTATCCTCTTTCTCCCCTCTCCCCGTAATTTTTCATTTTTCTGGTACAGGACTCCCAACGCAAGGACCCAATCTCCAACAAGAGGGAACCCGAGGGAAATTCCCATCCCAACTCTACGTCCAAACCTGCTTGTACACCATCTCCAGCTATCTTCGTGCAAGGTAACGCATGGTCCACACTGCTTAGCATCTGCACATTTTAAGACTCCCTACTATTCCCTCTGCTACAATGCCCTTCACGATCTCTTCATTTAATGTGAAAGGCCTGAACAGCCCACACAAACGTCAAATGGCATGGAAAGAGGCGACACGACTAACAAGTGACATTATTTGTTTTCAAGAGACCCATTTCAATGCTCACAGGCCCCCATCATTTACTAACCGTAAGTTCCCACATGTCTATATGGCAAATGGCCTGAAAAAAAAAGGTGGAGTAGCAATTGCCGTCAGAGACTCTACCCCGTTCGTACATCTGGATTCCCATCTAGATGTTTCTGGCAGATTCATTATACTTATCTGCGAAATTTCAACGATAAAATACACGTTGGTAAACCTATATTTACCTAACACGAACCAGATTCGATTTTTGAAAAAAATATGGAAAAAAGTTGATTCTCTAAAACAGGGACATGTCATTATGTGTGGGGATTTCAATGCGATCCCAGCTAAGGATCTAGACTACTCGGGCGATTCCCCAAACAACATACGGAGGGCTACACTAGCCCAATTTATAGCGTCCTCTGGGCTTTTTGATGTGTGGAGATGTCAACACTCCACAGAGAGAGACTTTACTTTTTTTTCAAATGTCCACCATACCTACTCACGCATAGACTTGTTCCTTGTAGATAAATTTATGTTGCAAACAATTCTCAAATCTGAAATACATGTGATAACCTGGTCCGATCATGCACCAACTTCCATTGTGGTGGGGGATCGCGAAGCCGAAACCAGAGCTAACAGGTGGCGGAACGATGTATATTCCTTGTCATGCCCCGAAAACTCAAAACAAATTAGAAAGGCACTAATATAATTCTTTAACCACTTAACAACCACCTGCCGACAAATAACGTCGACAAGGTGGTTGCTTAACTCTGGGAGGACGTTATATAACGTCCTCCCAGAATCGCTCTCCCGCGCGCCCCCTAGGGCGCGCACACGGGAAACTCCGTGACCGCCGGGTCCAGAGGACCCAGCGGATCACGAATCGCGGTAAATCGCCGCTGATAGCGGCCGTTTACCACGTGATCGCTCCGTCAAATGACGGAGCAATCACTTGTAAACAGACCGGCGTCATTTGATGACGCCGGTTCCTCCCTCCCCTCTCTGTACCGATCGGTACAGTGTGAGAGGGGAGGGGGAGGGAGCGGATGGCAGCAGCAGCACTGTGGGCTGGATCTGTGACAATTGCAGTCACAGATCCATCCATCCGTCCATCCCTGCTCAGCCATCCCTGTGCTATACCCTGCCAATACTCTGCAATACACCCTGCCAATACTCTGCAAAATACCCTGCCAATACTCTGCAATACCCTGGTGCAATACTCTGCAATACCCTGGTGCAATACTCTGCAATACCCTGGTGCAATACTCTGCAATACCCTGGTGCAATACTCTGCAATACCCTGCGAAATACTCTGCAATACCCTGCGAAATACTCTGCAATACCCTGGTGCAATACTCTGCAATACCCTGGTGCAATACTCTGCAATACCCTGGTGCAATACTCTGCAATACCCTGCACAATACTCTGCAATACCCTGCAAAATACTCTGCAATACCCTGCAAAATACTCTGCAATACCCTGCAAAATACTCTGCAAAATACTCTGCAATACCCTGCACAATACTCTGCAATACCCTGCACAATACTCTGCAATACCCTGCACAATACTCTGCAATACCCTGCACAATACTCTGCAATACCCTCCAAAATACTCTGCAATACCCTCCACAATACCCTGTGCAATACCCTCCACAATACCCTGTGCAATACCCGTGCAATACCCTGCCATACACCGCAATACCCTGCCATACACCGCAATACCCTGCCATAGTCCGCAATACTCCGCAATGCCCTGCAATACTCCGCAATGCCCGGCAATACTCCGCAATGCCCGGCAATACTCCGCAATGCCCAGCAATACTCCGCAATGCCCGGCAATACTCTGCAATAACCACTTCCCGCCCTCCGGCCGGCATATGACGTCCTTGACTTTGTGCGGGGATATCTGAATGATGGGAGCAGCTACAGGCATCATTCAGATATTAGCTTTTTCAGCCGGCGATTCCCTACACCATAAGAACAATCATAGCGGCTGTTCCGCCGCTTGATCATTCTTACGGGAGGCGAGAGGGGATGTCCCGCCCCCCCCCCCCCCGCCGCCCTCCGGTGCTTCTACCGACTCACCGCTACGATCAAAGCCAGGATTGTTGTTTTTTTTTTTTGTATTTTTTTCAGGCTTCCCAGCCTAGAGGTGAGATGTGGGGTCTTATTGACACCCCCCCCCATATCTCACTGTAAAGAGGACCTGTCATGCCATATTCCTATTACAAGGGATGTTTACGTTCCTTGTAATAGGTATAAAAGTGATCAAAAAAATGTTTAGGGCGGAAAAACATGTCAAACTAAAATAAATAAAGTAAAATGAAGAATAAAATATATTTTTTTTTTTAAAGCGCCCCTGTCCCCGTGAGCTCGCATACAGAAGCGAACGCATACGTAAGTCCCGCCCACATATGAAAACGGTTTTCAAACCACACATGTGAGGTATCTCTGCGAACGTTAGAGCGAGAGCAATCATTTTGGCCCTAGACCTCCTCTGTAACTCAAAACATGTAACCAGTAAAAATATTTAAAGCGTCGCCTATGGGGATTTTTTAAGTAGCGAAGTTTGGCGCCATTCCACGAGTGTGTGCAATTTTTAAGGGCGACATGTTAGGTATCTATTTACTCGGCGTAACTTCATCTTTCACATTATGCAAAAACATTGGGCTAACTTTACTGTTTTTTTTTTTTTTTTAAGCACAAAACATTTTTTTTCCGTAAAAAACGCGTTAAAAAAATTGCTGCGCAAATATCGTGCGAGATAAAAAGTTGCAACAACCACCATTATATTCTCTAAGGTCTTTGCTAAAAAAACATATATAATGTTTTGGGGTTCTATGTAATTTTCTAGCAAACAAATGATGATTTTTACATGTAGGAGAGAAATGTCAGAATTGGCCTGGGTGCTCCAGAACGCCTGAAGGTGCTCCCTGCATGTCGGGCCTCTGTATGTGGCCACGCTGTGTAAAAGTCTCACACATGTGGTATCGCCATACTCGGGAGTAATAGCAGAATGTGTTTTGGGGTGTAATTTGTGGAATGCATATGCTGTGTGTGAGAAATAACCTGCTAATATGACAATTTTGTGAAAAAAAAAAAAGAGAAAAAAAAAATCTTGATTTTGCAAAGAATTGTGGGAAAAAATGACAACTTCAAAAAACTCACAATGCCTCTTTCTGAATACCTTGGAATGTCTTCTTTCCAAAAAGGGGTCATTTGGGGGGTATTTGTACTTTTCTGGCATGTTAGGGTCTCAAGAATTGAGATAGGCCGTCAGTACTTCAGGTGTGATCAATTTTCAGATATTGGCACCATAGCTTGTGGACTCTATAACTTTCACAAAGACCAAATAATATCCACCAATTTGTACTTATTTTTACCAAAGATATGTAGCAGTATAAATTTTGGCCAAAATTTATGAAGAAAAAATAGTAATTTGCAAAATTTTATAACAGAAACGAAAAAAAAAATCATTTTTTTACAAAATTTTCAGTCTTTTTTCTCTTATAGCGCAAAAAATAAAAATCCCAACAGTGATTAAATACCACCAAAAGAAAGCTCTATTTGTGTGAAAAAAAGGACAAAAATTTCATATGGGTACAGTGTTGTATGACTGAGTAATTGTCATTCAAAATGTGAGAGCACTGAAAGCTGAAAATTGGTCTGGTTATTAAGGGGGTTTAAGTGCCCAGTGGTCAAGTGGTTAATATCAATGCTCCTTCGGTCAACGATCCCTTCACACTCTGGAATACACATAAGGTATATATTCGCGGCCTACTTATACAACTTAGCTCTAGACTCAAGAGGCAACGGTCGAAACAACTAGATGATCTGCTAACCAAAATACAGAACCTAGAATCCCTCAATAAACAACATACTACACAGGCTTTGCGAGAATCTCTATTCTACGCCAGACAGGAATTAAGAACACTTTTGATTTCCCAGCAAAATAACCGCCTATGTACGTTAAAAGCAAATACCTACAGATGTGGCAATAAGGTGGGGAAATTGCTGGCGAACCAACTAAAAGATCGATTACGCACATCTTGAACCCTAAAACAGGACTAAAAGTTTCCAATCCCAAAGATATCGCAGAAGCCTTCTGCGACTACTATGAATCACTCTATAATCTAAAAGACGACCCAAACACCCCCCAACCATCAGACACATTGATCAGAGATTTCCTGACCTCGGTTAAAATTCCTACATTGTCCAACACAGACCTTGACTTACTGAACCATCCCTTTACAATACCTGAAATAGAAAGACAAATTAGAAAATTACCGCACAACAAAGCACCAGGTCCCGATGGTTACTCCTCTGAGTACTACCAATTGTTCAGTGCAGAACTTTCACCTTATATGAATCAGATGTTTGAGGCTGCAATAAACCAGGCTTCATTCCCACAAGAAATGCTCACTGCTACCATCATCACCTTGCCCAAACCAGGTAAGGAACCAACTACCCCACAAAACTTTAGACCCATTTCACTTTTAAATGTGGACATTAAAGTCTATGCCAAACTAATTGCAAACAGAATTTCAGGCCTACTTCCACAACTCATTGACCAGGACCAGGTGGGCTTTGTTCTGGGCCGTCAGGCCACAGAAGCGACCAGGAGGATGATTAATCTGATTCACCTGGCCGAAAAAAATAAAAGGCCTTCTCTGCTTCTCACTTTGGATGCAGAGAAGGCCTTTGACAGAGTGCACTGGGGCTATTTGACCAGAGTCTTGGAGAAATTCGGTCTGTCTGGCCCAATCCAAAGAGCAATTCTGGCGTTGTATTCAACCCCATCTGCCTTCGTCAATACAGAGGGAATGTTCTCCAGGAACTTTCGAATATCGAATGGGACTAGGCAGGGATGTCCCCTGTCCCCATTGATATTCGCCCTGGTGATGGAACCACTAGCGGAAAAAATCAGGGCTCACCCACTAATTCAGGGCATCACCTCACAGAACACCCAACACAAAATATCTCTTTTCGCAGATGATGTCATTTTGACATTATCTGATCCTGGTGTATCCCTTCCGGCTGCACATGACACCCTTACCCTATTTAGTAAGGTAGCTTATTATAAAGTAAATGCCTCCAAGTCTAGCATATTGGGTATAGCACTTGACAAAGAACTTAAAAAAGCCCTCCGGAGGGACCTACCATACCCATGGTCTTCAGATTCAATAACATACCTGGGTACCAAGTTGGCCTCCCCGGTCTCAAACCTCTATGAGCTTAACTTTGTCCCCTTAATAGCAGATTTACAAAAAGAAATGTCTAGACTCCAAAAGCACTACATTTCGTGGTCAGGCCGCATAGCGGCATATAAGATGTTACTTTTACCAAGACTAACCTATCTCTTTAGATCACTCCCGATTCCCATTCCACGGTCTTTCTTTATCATAGCACAAAAACAACTATCAACCTTCATTTGGGCAGGCAAAAAGGCGAGAGTTCCCCAATTTATGCAGAAAAAACACAAATCAGTTGGCGGCCTGGGTGTACCTATTTTGAAAGATTACTATATAGCGTCAATATTAGACCAGCTTAAAGGTTGGTATGCTCAAGACAAGAGTGCACCCTGGAGCCAACTAGAACAAGCATGGATATACCCCAGATCGCTGGTTTCCCTTATCCAGGCACAAACTCTGACACCCCCCAAGATTTTATTAGCACATCCCACAATACAGGCAACACTGCAAGCATGGACTTACCTAGCGGAGGTATCACATTCAACCCTACCTCGTATTGTGGTTCCTATCCTTATGGAAACCCTCAACTGGTTGATTCCCAATATCTCCCTGACTCGGTGGGTACAGAAAGGAATTAAACATCTTGAGGATATTGTAGTAAATAGCAAATTGATCCCGTTCTCTGACATACAATCCAAATATGGAATACCACCATCTGAATTTATGACTTACCAACAAATCTCTTCCTATTATCAAAAGTCCAACAACACAAACATTCTTTTCCCCACACTAGTATGGAAATACTTGAATTCATCCGACCCAAAGGCAAAAGGCATATCTCTTATATATAGTATACTCAATTCCAAAAAGGTATTCTATAAATTCAACCCATTACTGAAGTGGGAAAAAGAGTTGCACAAGGTCTTTTCTGAACAACAGTAGCTCCTAGCGATTAAAAACACGCGTCAATTCTCACGTTGCTCAAACTATGAGGAATTAGCTCAAAAACTTTGGATAAGATGGCACTACACTCCATATATAGTGGCCAAGTTCTCTGAGGCGCAGTCTAATCTATGTTGGAGGGGGTGTGGACAAGTGGGGACGTTGTCACACATGGTGTGGGCATGCCTCTACCTCCGCAGCTTCTGGTCTGAAATGTTCAGACTCATATCGAAAATCACTGGAGTATTTGTACAACCTACCATTGAAAAAGCTATACTGAGCATTGACATGTCTGAATACCCACTATCAGTTAGGTCCATAGCCATGCACATTCTGTTTGCAGCAAGGTCTCTGGTAATGTGTAAGTGGAAAACAAATGAAATTCCCAGTAAAAGAGAAGTGATCACAAAAGTCGATGCTATAGCAGAATATGAAAAAATATTAGCATATAGGGACGGTTGCATCTCAAGATATGAATCTCACTGGATGTTATGGAGGTCCAATTTCAAATCTCACGGGTATTGATGCCTAGTACCATAACTCTATTCTCTATACCATTACCTTCCCTCTTTCATACTTAACTTTCTCAATGCACTCCTTTTCATCTTTCTCCCCTCTCCCCCACCCTGAGTTCAGTTATAACCAATGTCACATCCTCTATAGTTAGTATGGAGGGCTTACAGTTCGTAATATACTACAAGATTCAGATTGTAAAGTTGCTCCTAGAAGTAACACCGTTCTACGTTATTACTCAACATTTTTGAAATTGATTCTAGCAACAGATAAAGGAGTGTAATGTCACACAGATGTAGAAGTTTATGTATAACCATCACATATGACAACAATAATTGTAATGTACAGCAATTTACAGCTTATCTCATTCCATTCCTTGTTTATATGACTATATTTCTTAATAAAAATTATTTGAATTAAATGTTAACACTCCTAAAAGCTACCACGACGCTACTACAAGAAAGCACAAAAATGCTATTATGAGCATTTTTCATCCAGCAGTTTTTAGAGCGTTTTTTGAGCTTATAAAAAATGCTAGTGTGCATGGAGTCTAACGAATACCTTGTCCGAATATTTTCTAGATCTGTGGATCCCAATTAGAACCATACCCACTTCCCTCCCTGTCTTTAGAATTTGGATTGGTTTTTACCGAACAATCTACCTTACAAGTTTATCCTTTTGGGGTACCGGATAAAAAGTACTTATCTCTTCAAATATGCATGTTCTGATGTACCAGTATTACCTATCTCGGTGCTGGGTGTCTAAAATAATTACGGTATATTGATTGTATACTTTGGTGAACCTCTTAACCACTTAAGCCCCGGACCATTTTGTAGCTAAAGGACCAGAGCTGTTTTCAGAATTTTGCACTGCGCTGCTTTAACTGGAAATTGTGCGGACATGCAATGTTGTACGGAAACAAAATTTGCGTCCTTTTCTTCCCACAAATAGAGCTTTCTTTTAATGGTATTTGATTGCCTCTGCGATTTTTATTTTTTGCGATATAAACGGAAAAAGACCGAAAATTTTGAAAAAAAATTATATTTTCTACTTTTTGTTATAAGAAAAATCGAATAAACTCAATTGTAGTCATACATTTAGGCCAAAATGTATTCAGCCACATGTCTTTAGTAAAAAAAATGTCAATAAGCGTATATTTATTGGTTTGCGCAAAAGTTATAGCGTCTACAAACTAGGGTACATTTTCTGGAATTTACACAGCTTTTAATTTATGACTGCCTATCTCATTTCTTGAGGTGCTAAAATGGCAGGGCAGTACAAAACCCCCCCAAATGACCCCATTTTGAAAAGTAGACACCCCAAGGAAATTGCTGAGAGGCATGTTGAGCCCATTGAATATTTTTTTTTGTCGCAAGTGATTGAATAATGACTAAAAAAAAAAAAAAAAATTACAAAAAGTTGTCACTAAATGATATATTGCTCACACATGCCATGGTTATATGTGGAATTGCACCCCAAAATACATTTTGCTGCTGCTCCTGAGTACGGGGATACCACATGTGTGGGACTTTTTGGGAGCCTAGCCGCGTACGGGACCCCGAAAACCAAGCACCGCCTTCAGGATTTCTAGGCACAAATTTTGGATTTCACTCCTCACTACCTATCACAGTTTCGAAGGCCATAAAATGCCAAAATAGCATAAAACCCCCCAAATGACCCCATTTTAGAAAGTAGACACCCCAAGGAAATTGCTGAGAGGCCTGTTGAGCCCATTGAATATTTTTTTTTTTTGTCCCAAGTGATTGAATAATGACAAAAAAAATCAAAAAAAAAAAATCCAAAAAGTTGTCACAAAATTATATATTGCTCACACATGCCATGGTTATATATGGAATTACACCCCAAAATACATTTTGCTGCTTCTCCTGAGTACGGGGATACCACATGTGTGGGACTTTTTGGGAGCCTAGCCGCGTACGGGACCCCGAAAACCAAGCACCGCCTTCAGGATTTCTAGGCACAAATTTTTGATTTCACTCCTCACTACCTATCACAGTTTCGAAGGCCATAAAATGCCAAAATAGCATAAAACCCCCCCAAATGACCCCATTTTGGAAAGTAGACACCCCAAGCTATTTGCTGAGAGGCATGGTGAGTATTTTACAGCTCTCATTTGTTTTTGAAAATGAAGAAAAAAACTTTTTTTTTTTTTTTTTAATTTTCAAAACTTTGTGACAAAAAGCGAGATCTGCAAAATACTCACCATACCTCTCAGCTTTCCAAAATGGGGTAATTTGGGGGTTTTTTGTGCCATCTGGGCATTCCATGGCCTCCGAAACTGTGATAGGCAGTGAGAAGTGAAATCAAAAATTTACACCCTTAGAAAGCCTGAAGGCGGTGATTGGTTTTTGGGGTCCCGTACGCGGCTAGGCTCCCAAAAAGTCTCACACATGTGGTATCCCTGTACTCAGGAGAAGCAACAGAATGTATTTTGGGGTGTAATTCCACATATGCCCATGACATGTTTGAGCAATATATCATTTAGTGACAACTTTGTGCAAAAAATTAAAAATAAAAAAATAAATTGTCTATTTTCCGCAACTTGTGTCAACATATAAAATATTCCATGGACTCGACATGCCTCTCAGTATATAGCTTGGGGTGTCTACTTTCCAAAATGGGGTCATTTGGGGGGGGGTTTTGAACTGTTCTGGCATTTTATACACAACATTAGGAAGCTTACATCCACTCTTCTAACCACTTGAAGGCAAAGCCCTTTTTCACACTTTTTGTTTACATGAAAACATTTTTTTTTTTGCAAGAAAATTATGTTGAACCCCCAAACATTATATATATTTTTAAAGCAAAGGCCCTACAGATTAAAATGGTGGGTGTTGCAATTTTTTTTTCTACACAGTATTTGCGCAGCGATTTTTTAAAAGCATTTTTTGGGGAAAAAATACACTTTTTTTAATTTTAATGCACTAAAACACACTATATTGCCCAAATGTTTGATGAAATAAAAAAGATGATCTTAGGCCGAGTACATAGATACCAAACACGACAAGCTTTAAAATTTCGCACAAACGCACATTGGCGACAAACTACATACATTTTTAAAAGCCTTTAAAAGCCTTTACAGGTTACGCTGTTAGATTTACAGAGGAGGTCTACTGCTAAAATTACTGCCCTCGATCTGACCTTCGCGGTGATACCTCACATGCATGGTGCAATTTCTGTTTACATATGACGCCAGACCGACGCTTGCGTTCGCCATTGGGCAAGAGCAGGGCAGGACAGGGGTGCTTTTTTTTATTTTTTATTTTTTTATTTTTTTATTATTAATTTTGCTTTTTTATTTTATTTTTAAACTGTTGCTTCCATATTTTTTTTTTTTTTATCATTTTTATTGTTATCTCAGGGAATGTAAATATCCCCTATGATAGCAATAGGTAATGACAGGTACTCTTTTTTTTAAAAACTTGGGGTCTATTGGACCCTAGATCTTTCCTCTGCCCTCAAAGCATCTGACCACACCAAGATCGGTGTGATAAAATGCTTTCCCAATTTCCCAATGGCGCTTTTTATATCCGGGGGGGGACATTCCCTCCCACTGCTTGTAAAAGCAGTCCAGAGGCTAATTAGCCACTAGGATTGCTTTTACATGAAAGCCGGCCGCTGGCTGAATATAATGATACCAAGATGATACCTAAACCAACAGGCATCATTCTGGTATAAACATTCAAAGTCCAGCAACATACCAGTACGTTGCTGGTCCTTGTTGGACATGTATTGTAATCTTTTTTTTCATGCAGCCTGTTGGCTGAACGAAAAAAAAAGATTGATCGGTGGGTATGCCCACCATTAGAATACCGCCCTTCATCCACCCACTTCTAATGATGGGCATACATGCACCATTTATATATGCCGAAGCATGGGGGCATCTTCCCGCAAAAGTTATGCCGCGTACACATGGCCAGACTTTTCCACGGGCAAGCCTCCGTCGGAATTTCGACCGTATGTACGCAGCATTAGGAGCAAAATCGCTCCTCCGCCCCTGCTGCCCCAATGCTTTGGCATATATGCTTTTTTTTTTTTAACTGTGGTGGTGAAATCACCTCCTACAGCACTGGAGTCGCAGGGATCAGGCCTGTCTCTGTGAACGCTGCAGTTATGTGTGTTGTGTTTTGTAAGTGACAGTGATCGATCGATACTGCACTTGGGTGGCCTGGACTGGACGGAGGGGCAAAACGCAGGTGCTAGCAGGTATCTGGGCTGATCCCGCTAACACTGCGTTTTTGGGAACCCTAAACTGCTGGGGACGCTAGTATAGATCTGATCAGATCGGATATTGATCTGTTCAGATACTATACCACTAAGGGGGGTGTATGCTTCACGCGTGGGTGTTAGCGTTACTGGCACTAACCTGACGCTGCCTGGGGTGTGACGCAGACCCTCTTTGACGCTAAAACCTAATTGATATCACCCGCCGGGCGATCAGGGGGTTAAACCTTTATTGGGTTATATACGGCGGGTGCCCTGACACTATAAAAAGCAAACTAACTAACCAGCGTCACCCGTAACACTTATATGATGATCACTGGTGAAAGGGTTAACTAGGGGCAATTAGGGGGTTAAAACCTTTATTAGGTAATATATGGGGGTACCTGGCGCTATATTATAACCTGACGGCGAACCTAAAAAAAAATTACTGGCTACCTATCGGCATCACCGACACTAAGACAATGATCATAAAAACGATCGCTTAGCGACAGTGGTGATAGGGGGTGAAAGGGTTACCTGGGGGGCGATCAAGGGGTTAAACCTTTATTAGATAATATATGGGGGTACCTGACGCTATAAAAACCTGCGGCGAACCTAAAAAAAAATACTGGCTACCGATCTGCATCACCGACGCTAAGACAGCGATCAGAAAAATGATCGCTTAGCGACAGTGGTGATAGGGGGTGAAAGGGTTACCTGGGGGGCGATCAAGGGGGTTAAACCTTTATTAGGTAATATATCGGGGTACCTGACGCTATAAAAACCTGCGGCGAACCTAAAAAAAATTACTGGCTACCGATCTGCATCACCAACGCTAAGACAGCGATCAGAAAAATTATCGCTTAGCGACAGTGGTGATAGGGGGTGAAAGGGTTACCTGGGGGGCGATCAAGGGGGTTAAACCTTTATTAGGTAATATATCGGGGTACCTGATGCTATAAAAACCTGCGGCAAACCTAAAAAAAATTACTGGCTACCGATCTGCATCACCGACGCTAAGACAGCGATCAGAAAAATGATCGCTTAGCGACAGTGGTGGTAGGGGGTGAAAGGGTTATCTGGGGGCGATCAAGGGGGTTAAACCTTTATTAGGTAATATATCGGGGTACCCGACGCTATAAAAACCTGCGGCGAACCTAAAAAAAATTACTGGCTACCGATCAGCATCACCGACGCTAAGACATCGATCAGAAAAATGATCGCTTAGCGACAGCGGTGCTAGGGGGTGAAAGGGTTATCTGGGGGGGTGATCAGAGGGTTAAACCTTTATTAGGGGGGGTTAGGGGGCTACACTGGACCTAAAACTAAATGTAGTGACACTTTTACAGTCACAAATGTCACTGATTGCAGTGATCACTAAATAAATGGTCACTGCAATCAGTGACACTGTGACTGGGGGCTGGGGGGTGATCTGGGGGGTGATCTGGGGGGTGATCTGGGGGGGCCTGGGGGGCGATTTATGTGCCTATGTGTCCTGGTGTCAGTGTGCTGTTTTGTGCACTAACCTGCATCTTCTCCTGTACGGCGCTCGGTATATGTGAGCGCTGCAGGAGAGATGACATCACTTCCTCCTGCCTGTGTAAACAGTACACAGGCAGGGGAAGCTCTCTCATTCGCCGGGAGCGATCGAGAGGGGGGGGGCCAGAATCGAACGGCCGTCCCCTCATGCCGGATCGCTCCCGAAGGTAAAACGACCACCCACTGTAAAGAAGGGGGGTCCGATCGGACCCCCCAACTATACAAAGGCAATCACGTATATGTACGTGATTCTGCCTGTCGGTGCCATTCTGCCGACGTATATTTACAGTGGGCGGTCGTTAAGTGGTTAAATAAAGAATCTAAAAAAATAACACTTCACAATGGTAAATTTGTCAAGTAAAGGTGCTTATGCGAATGTGAAGCGCTGTGAATGCATGTTAAAGAAGGGCTCCAAAAATGAACCCCTTCACGCCAACTGTACGCAAATATGCGACCTCTCTGCAGATGGGCCTTCTTGCTGAGCGGCTGCATATTTGCATTCCGCGTTGCAGACACAGCTGTGCTGAGAGCGCACGCCCTGCACGCTCCCAGCTCAGTTACCGGTGGCTAACGGAAAGCTCCCGATCGCACATTGCCATCAGGAGCTTTCCGATCATGTGACTGCCGTGACAGCCAATCACGGCAGTCACATGACCATAAAACCGCCCCTTTACAATTTGGGCTTAGTGATCGGAATCTCAAGCTCCACAGCATCATTTATGCACAATTTTCTTTATCATTCTGATCTTAGTGGCTTATGCTTTTTGAGCTATATCCCTCCTATGGTTTACTGATATCCCCCTGGTAGTGATCCTAATGGTGCATGATTTCCTTCCTTGTGCATTGACTCATTAAATATCTTTAAGCATCCTGGTGGCACATTTATGCAGTAATTTAGAAGTCTCCTGAGGAAGCCAGTGATTGTCGAAACATGTCAAGCTGAGCTTACTGCATAAATACTATGACCGCATGGAATTTCTGTGATGTTTTTTTTTTAATTTGTTGTTTTTAACATTTATATATTTTTTTAATATGTCTATGTTAATCCTGTTTTTCATATATGAGAATACCCAACCATATGCAAGGAAAATAAAAAAACAGCTTTTTTGCTTTTATATGATTGGATTGTGGAAGTCAGCAGAGCTTCCCCTCATTTACTAATCTCTAAAGCCTATGGAGATTTTTAAGTACCGAAGTTTGGCACCATTCCATGAGTGTGCGCAATTTTAAAGCGTGAAATGTTAGGTATCTATTTACTCGGCGAAATATAAGCTTTCATATTTTACCAAAAAATTGGGCTAACTTTACTGTTTTGTTATTTTTTAATTCATGAAACCATTTTTTTCCCAAAAAAAGGCATTTGAAAAATTATTGCGCAAATACCTTGCAAGATAAAAATTTACAACGACCGTCATTTTATTCCCTAGGGTGTCTGCTAAAAAAACATAAATAATGTTTTGGGGTTCCGAGTAATTTTCTAGCAAAAGAATGATGATTTGTACATGTAGGAGAGAAGTGCCAGAATAGGCCCGGTATGGAAGTGGTACAAAAAGCCCTGTATTGAAAGGGTTAAACATACATAT
This sequence comes from Rana muscosa, assembly GCA_029206835.1. Classification (NCBI taxonomy): domain Eukaryota; kingdom Metazoa; phylum Chordata; class Amphibia; order Anura; family Ranidae; genus Rana; species Rana muscosa. The sequence continues at coordinate 202,648,790 of CM055126.1, read as the reverse complement.
GGACTTGATGGACTTGTGTCTTTTTTCAAACTCACCTACTATGTAACTATGCAGCCAAGCAGCAGGGGAAATCTGTGCAGCACAGGATGATTAGGGTGTGCCCAGGCACACCTGGCACGCCCTGTGCGCACGCCTATGCACAGTCTATTTGACTTTAGTAAATCAAACCCATTGCATTCAGTAAGTCATGCCCCTTCTGCTGATTTTTTTTTTTTTACTAAGCGTAGGCTTTCATGAAGGGTACAGATTTAAAAATATTAAAAATGACTTATGAAATTACAGTAACACGTTAAAGCATTTATGAAATGTTAGCGATTAGTGCCTCTGGTGAGATGACAGGTTAACTCAAACATGTTTATTAGAAATTGGCCAAAATGCTGCAACAACACTTAAGCCAATTGACAGGCTACATTCAGGAAAGAATAAACATACAAGTATGTGAAATCACGCCACTCTTACACATATTTCTTTTGTTAGATTTAATACAAACACATTTGCTTTTGGCAGACAATTTCCATGTGTGTTTGTGGCATCTCATAGTCATCCACTGTCATTAAAACAGTGTTTTTTTGCCAGCTAACCCTAGCTTTATGACTTCTCGAAGACCTACGTGGACATGAAACCATAGGACAGTGTTTCCAGTAAACAAAATGAAAAAAAAAAAAAAACATGTTTCATTTCAGTCCAAATAACTAATTGGACCCAAATGTGAAACTGATACAAATTTTAATGGGCCTTTCGGATTCCAGAGCCCGAAGCTTGTCACAGGTCCAAAACTGTCGAGCAGGATTAAATCCCGATCTATCTAGCACATGAAGATTTACTGTAGGTAAGCAGAAGAAGCAGCACTATTTCTTTTTGTAAACCGATGCCATTTTTTATTGCAAAAAAATAAAAAAAATTCAAGGGCTGATTCAGACCACCACACACTTCACCGCAACACATTCGAACGGATACATGCAAACGCTGCCCTTAGATGCAGCCAGCGTGCAGCCAGAGTTGACATTTCTGCTGACTTTTGGCGATGCACAAACTGGTCACATGTATTTGGCCACTTTGTATGCTGCCATAGCCTAGTGTTGCTCTGTGCCAATTGCCTTTAAACGCAGCAAACTATTTGTACGCAAACTCCCATGTGAATGTAGCCTTAAAGTGGTTGTAAACCTCAGGCATGAAATATCAACAAAGCATATCCCTCTATAGCAGTGGCGGTGCGTCCATAGAGGGCGCCGGAGCGCCGCCCCCTCTCGCTCCCGCACCGCCACTGAAAGACAATACACAGATTCATGCATTGCATGAATCTGTGTATTGTCACCGCTGCCGCGCTGCCCACTATTCATATGGCCGGCGTCCTGGTGAGCGCCGGCCATATGAATTAGAGCGGCGGCCGGCGGTGTGTGTGACTTGGAAGTGTCTATCAGAGCCAGCGGCTCTGATAGGCTTTCCGAATACAGCTCTCAAGCTGTAATCGGCTTCCAAAAACTCCTCCCAGGTACGCACGGGGGTGCGTTCCTTGGAGAAGACTGTGGAGGTTTCAGCCAATCAGGTTCACCGGATCTGGTTACCGGTAACCTGATTGGCTGAAGCGACATCGAGGGCGGGAGAACACATCGAGGACGGCGCGGACCAAAGAAGGTAAGTGCAGGGCTGGGGGGGGGGACAGGCTGCATTTGGGGGGAACTGGCTGTATATGGGGGACACACTGGCTGAATATGGGGGGAACTGGCTGTATATGGGGGACAAACTGGCTGCATTTGGGGGGAACTGGCTGTATATGGGGGACAAACTGGCTGAATATGGGGGGAACTGGCTGTATATGGGGGACAAACTGGCTGCATTTGGGGGGAACTGGCTGTATATGGGGGACAAACTGGCTGCATTTGGGGGGAACTGGCTGTATATGGGGGAAAAACTGGCTGAATATGGGGGCACACTGGCTGTATATGGGGGCACACTGGCTATATATATGGGGACAAACTGGCTGTATATGGGGGCACACTGGCTATATATATGGGGGCACACTGGCTGTATATGGGGGCACACTGTCTGTATATGGGGGCACACTGGCTATATATATGGGGGCACACTGGCTATATATGGGGACAAACTGGCTATATATGGGGACAAACTGGCTGTATATGGGAGCACACTGGCTGTATATGGGGGCACACTGGCTGTATATGGGGGGCACACTGGCTGTATATATGGGGGCACACTGGTTATATATATATATGGGGGCACACTGGCTGTATATGGGGACAAACTGGCTGTATATGGAAACAAACTGGCTGTATTTGAGGGGGCAAACTGGTGGCGTTTGGGCACAGTGGCTGCGTTTAATGGGCACAGTGGCGGCAATTGATTATTTTTTTTTCAGTTTGTTTGCGCCCCCCCAAAAAATTTTAAGCACCAGCCGCCACTGCTCTATAGTGTGTACTTGTTTTAAATAAGAGCATTAAGTGTAATTTTTCTCTGCTGCTTCATTCCTCTGCTATCTACATGAGTCACTTCTGACAAGCTGGTGGCCACTGGTGGGCACTAAATGCTGGCACTGGCGGACACGGATTGCTGCACTGGTGGGCACTGATTGCTGGCACTGGCTTACACGGATTGCTGCACTGGTGGGCACTGATTGCTTGCACAGGCGGACACGGATTGCTGGCACTGGTGGGCACTGATTTCTGGCACAGGCGGACACGGATTGCTGGCACTGGTGGGCACTGATTGCTGGCACTGGCAGACATGGATTGCTGGCACTGGTGGGCACGGATTGCTGGCACTGGTGGGCACGGATTGCTGGCACTGGTGGGCACGGATTGCTGGCACTGGTGGGCACTGATTGCTGGCACTGGTGGGCACTGATTGCTGGCACTGGTGGCACTTTATTGTAATCAGGGCACTGATGATCAGTGCCCTGATTACCTGTCTTGCTGTCCCCTGCGAGAAGATGCCGCTGATTGGCTCTCCTCGCCACACACTCTGTCAGTGTGAGGCGATGAGAGACGATTACCAGCACTTCCGTGTTTACATGTGACTGACTGTGTTTGGACACAGCCGATCACATGAATAAAGAGCCACGTCTGCTGCATTTTACAGGGATCGAGGTCGCGGGTGCGTGGTAGCGGCCGTACGGGTGCGCCGTCATATGACGTCCACCCAGAACGAGAGCCGCACCGTCCCACTGTTATTTGAGCCTGGGAGATTTCCTGCTTCTAGAGGGATCCAACAGGTATAGTAAATACATAGTTATATTGGTCCAAGCTGGTAAAAATATCCATACCTGGAATTGTTCTTTTAATATTAAGAAAGTGAGATCAAATTCAGTAAGGTAATGTTAAGTTGGCATGGAAACCAAGGTTTTATGATGCAAGGTTTATTTAAACATCATCAGCTGATCTAGATGTCAGTAGGGAATTTTAGTCTTCATGTGATCAAGGGGACAAGACCGGCGCTCTGCTACATCTGGGCAACTGTACATATGTTACGGAAATTTGGCAGAATTACCCTTTCTTTGTATATGATCAAGCCTGATTTTCATATATTTTTCTTATATATATATATTTATTATATATTTTTTTTTAAAACCGACTGCCCTACCCCCTCTTCCTTGTATTTAAATGAATGTGACTTAAGTTTAAGATATTGTAGAAACTGCCCATTGTTCTTTAAAATGTTTTAGAAAGCCATCTAATTAGTTGGTAAAACATGTTACTTTTTCCTATTCTTAGATAGATAGATAGATAGATAGATAGATAGATAGATAGATAGATAGATAGATAGATAGATAGATAGATAGATAGATAGATAGATAGATAGATAGATAGATAGATAGATAGATAGATAGATAGATAGATAGATAGATAGATAGATAGATAGATAGATAGATAGATAGATAGATAGATAGATAGATAGATAGATAGATAGATAGATAGATAGATAGATAGATAGATAGATAGATAGATAGATAGATAGATAGATAGATAGATAGATAGATAGATAGATAGATAGATAGATAGATAGATAGATAGATAAAAAAGCCAGTTCAACCAAAAAAGATAGATAGATGCAGTGGGGCAAAAAAGTATTTAGTCAGCCATCAATTGTGCAAGTTCTCCCACTTAAAAATATGAGAGGCCTGTAATTGTCATCATAGGTATACCTCAACTATGAGAGATAAAATGTGGAAACAAATCCAGACAATCACATTGTTTGATTTGGAAAGAATTTATTTGCAAATTATGGTGGAAAATAAGTATTTGGTCAATATCAAAAGTTCATCTCAATACTTTGTTATATATCCTTTGTTGGCAATGACAGAGGTCAAACGTTTTCTGTCAAGCCTCGTACACACGAACGAGTTTCTCGGCAAAAACCAGCAAGAAACTTGCTGGCAGAGATTTTTTGCAGAGAAATTCGTTCGTGTGTATGGTTTCTCGTCAAGAAAAGCGACAAGAATCTCAATGAGAAAATAGAGATCCTGCTTTCTATTTTCTCGTCGAGATTCTCGTCGGCATGTTTCTCGACGAGAAAAGTGAGTGTGTGTACACTTACCTGTCCTCCCGGAAGCCCGCGCATGTTCGAAATGAATTTGACGCATGCGCGGTAGCTTCCTAGGCATAGGTAAGGTATACCAAGATGGCGGCGACGGCATCGAATGTGACGAGCGCATGCTCGTCGTAGTCGATGACGTCACCACGTACGCTCCATTCAAAGAACCGCGGGTTCTTTGAATCGAGCGTGTGTACACTCAGCCGGGACAAGTTTCTTGTCCAAGAATCTCGTCGAAAAAAACGACATGTTTTTTCCGACGAGAATCTCGGCCGTGTGTACGAGGCTTAAGTCTTCACAAGGTTATCACACACTGTTGGAAAAAAATGGAAAAACTGCGCTAAATATGTTATAGAGAAGAGACACCAAGTGTTCTCACTGGTGACTCAGTGGGAGCTGCGATTAAGATGTAAACCACCATACATAATAGCAAAATAAGGAAAAAGTGAAAATCGCGCTAACCCGTGACATATACTCCAAAGGAGTTATGGAATGAAAATAAAATAAAATTAAAATTGTTATAAAAATAAAATTATGAAATTAAAATTAAAACACACATCAATCAATAATGAACTAATGAGTGAACAAAAAAGAAGTGTACTGTGATATAACTTCATAATATATAGTCCATAAAAACGATTCTTAAATAAAGTCCATTATAAAGCACCAGTGCTCCGTGTAGAAAATCATATAAAGTGAATTGTTGCATCCAAATTAATTTGTGACGTTCCACCACCAAACAACAGAAGTTTCTCCTTACCAGCTACATTTGACCCCCCATGACAGAGGATCAATAAATGCAGAGATTAAGCAGTTCCTCCCACAGGTCAACACAGCACTTGGGACTCCTAAATCACCAGTCTCCGATGATCATCAGTGGGCGCAAGCAGTATGTAAGAGATAGACACACTCCACATAGTGCATTAACGTTTTAAAAGTTTATTCTCTAAAAATATGAATTGCACTTACATTTATGCAGTTTAAAAATTGCCTTTCTTTCTCGTACATCACGGGACACAGAGCGACATAGTCATTACTAATGGGTTATATAGATACCTTCAGGTGCTGGCACTGGCAACTTCCAAAACCGGAAGTACCCTCCCCTATATAAGCCCCTCCCACCCGGGAGCACCTCAGTTTTTTGCCAGTGTCTAAGGTGTTGGCCAAGAAGAAACATGTGTTTTTCACTGAGCTTGCGTACAGGTTCTTTTGGGCCTCAGTAAGCTATTCCGGATCCGACCAAAAAAGCTTCATAGCTAAACGGTCGGTACCCGGGCCTTGCAAGAGAAGAGCAAGGTTTTGCCTGTAATGCCTCTCTTAGGAGGGCTGGACCCTGGGATCCAGAGCTCTGGTCATACCCACGACCAAGATGTTTTCTGTGCAGGGTGCTATACAGGTCCAGGGGAGTGGAATCCTTGGGAACCCGGTCCCTGAAGGTTTGATTACAATGCCTGCCGTGATAGGTGAAGTTTGGGCTTCTGTGGACCAAACAGAGTCCTGCGGCGAGGAAAAGGTAAGTGGGGGCCCTCGGGAACTTGGTTCTATTGAGGGACCCCCAAGCCTATTTTGTCTTTCTGCCTGTTACCTAAGGTATTCCCGCTAATATTCTGTGTATGCCTGTTACTACTGAGAAAATTTAAAAATTTTAATAGTAGGCAAGAAAAAAAAAAAAAAAATGTAAGACCGCGGTACCTGTGTTAGACACTAGAGGCCGCTATGGTTCTTTTTCTTGTAATGTGGATTTTTTTCTTCCAGAATCAAATCCAGGCAGTTGGTATGTTCTCTGCTGGGAAGCTGTCTCCTCTGCCCTGTTGCTGCGCTCATCCATCCCCGGGCCCTGGCTCCCATCTAGCTCCTTATTGTTTTCAAAAAAGCGCCGAAGGCGATCTGGAAAAGGGGCGGAGTGGGTGGATGACGCTCAGGTGTGCGCCGCAGCGCTACTGCGCATGTGCGGGCGTCCAGCGTGTTTTAAAGCACATTATAGCTGGCTATTGAAGTGCACAGACAGAGCTAGCAACAGTATAAAGGCACACAGAGGCGGTTGATGCAGGCATCCCCTAGAAAGGCACTTTAGTAGACACCAACTGTGATATAGCAGCAATTGTGCTAGACTATTCTCAGTAAAAGTGGTGTATTACGGCTGGAATACCTCAGCTTTAGGCTTAGGAATATGCTGTCCAGAAGCTCCGGAACTGAATCTTCCAGGAAGCGAAGGGGGTCTCATCGGGCTCTGAGGATCTTGGGCATGCTTCTGCTGCACCAGTCTCCCCTGAAGTTCAGAGGTAAGTGACCGTAGAGACCCCGCAGGGGTACTTGGTACTGTGGCTGTCCTCAGTTCACCTGCTCCTGTGTATGTAACAGAGGAGGTTTTTTCCTCAGCTCTGGGAGGATTAGAGAGAGATTGTCAACATTGATCGCTGCCTCCCTGTCAGGGAAAGCACGCCCGATCTCCGTCTCCTCCTTCAGAGTGCCTGTTAGCAGAGCAACAGTCCCATACAGGGATCGACCTGCCTGAAGGGGATCAGGATGAGGTTGATTCTGTTATAGAGGAATCAACAGTGGGGGAACCTTTTCTCAGCATCTCAAGCTGAAAGATTATGGGTTCAGTCTCTGATTAACATGGTCCGATCAGCATTTAAAAATGCACCTTGCGGAACCATCAACCACTACTGTATCCTCGTTGGGGTCGCTAGAAGCCCCCAGACTGTCTGTTCTTTTCCACTTCACCCTTTACTGAAAGGGCTCATTTACCAGGATTGGGAACGTCCTGAGAAAATATTTATTCCCCCAAGAGATTTCCGGTGGTCTATCCCATGGAGGATAAGTTCATCAAAAAATGGAAGGTCCCTACAGTGGACGCAGCCATCTCTTGTATGTATAAATCACTGACATGTCCAGTGGATAATGTCCAAATGTTCAAGAACCCAATAGATAAAAGATTGGAGTCCTTATGAAAGTCTGCTTCTTTCTACAGCAAGCTTGGTGACACAACCAGCAGTGAGGTCTGCTAAGCAGTGAAGGATCAGTTGAAACAGGTCTTGAGGGACTTGACAGATCAGCAGGCCTTGCCCTAGCTGATCTACCTAGAGCCTTAGGCTTTGCGGTTGACGCCATAAAGGATTCAGTCCATCAGGCCTCCCGCCTTACGCTGTCTATAGTACATATGCGTAGGCTTCTATGGCTCAAAAACTGGTCTGCTGAAGCTCCCTGTAAAGAATGGCTGGTTAGCGTCCCATTTCATGGTGAACGCTTATTCAGGGAAAACCTGGACAAATATATCCAGAAAATTTCCAGCGGTAAAAATACACTCTTGCCGGTTAAAAACAGAGTTAGAGGTCCCTCTTTAAGAGGCCTGCTTCTCCAGTCCCTGGGGCATCGGCTGTGTAACAACAGTTCCGACGGCCTCCTCGGTCAATTCCCGGGGGTAAAAAACAGGGACAATAGCAGGGTAATGAGAAACCCTGGGTCAGGGGAGGTACAAAACCTCCCCCAAAGTTAAATTCATTGAAGGGTTGCCCCCACTCAGTCGGGTGGGGGGAGGACTCCAGTTGTTCGCAAGAGACCTGGCGGGACACGATCAAAACAGATAGGTGCTCTCCGCAGTATGTTTGGGATACAGTTTGGAGTTAAGACTCTCCTCCTTCCCATTTTTGAGGTCAAACGTGCCAAGGGATCCCCGGAAGAGAGAGTCCCTCCTGTTGGCACTAGAACAACTATTGCTCCAAGGAGTAATTATGGAGGTTCCCCTGGAAGAATGAGGGTTCAGGTTTTACTCAAACCTCTTTACAGTCCCGAAGCAAACGCGAACGGGAGGCCCATATTAATTCTAAAAGGGCTATACAAATTCCTGTATATCAGGACTTTCCGATGGAGTCGATCCGATCGGTGGCCACTGCCCTACAAGGGGAGGATTGGTTAGCCGCGATCGACATCAAAGATGCTTATTTGCACATTCCCATCTTTCCAGTCCACCAAAAATTTCTACGCTTTGCAGTAGAAGGGCGCCATTTTCAGTTCAGAGCCTTACCCTTCGGTTTGGCCACAGCACCACGAGTGTTTACAAAAATTCTGGCCCTTTATTGGCCAATCTAAGAACACAAGGTGTAATGATAATGGCATATCTAGATGACTTGTTGCTGATAGACCACTCAGTGAAAAAACTAGACGTGGTCGTTCACAAGACAATCAAGTATCTGGAATCTCACGGTTGGATTATCAACCGAGACAAGTCAGCCCTAAAAACCAGTCAAAAGTCTGGAATACTTGGGGCTAAGGTTGGATTCAGGCCAGAGAAAAATATTCTTGCCTCGAGGAAAGGTGTTGTCTTTGAAAGATTTGATCCACTTAGTGGGTACAAAAAAGACAGCCGTCCATACGCCTGTGCATGAGGCTGCTGGGAAAAATGGTGGCATCATTCGAAGCAGTACCCTACGGTCAATTCCATTCAAGGAATTTGCAAGGGGCCATACTGTCAGCCTGGAACAACAAAGTTCAGGCCCTAGACTTACAATGTCCTTGTCCCCTTCCGTTCGCAAGAGCCTCCGTTGGTGGTTGGTTCCCCAGAATCTGGAAAAAGGGAAATCCTTCAGTCCGATTTCTTGGAAGGTGGTCACTACAGATGCCAGCCTTATAGGCTGGGGAGCAGTACTGGAGCAATGGTCTCTCCAGGGCAGATGGTCGGATGCAGAAAAGGCCCTGCCCATCAATCTCTTAGAGATACGAGCAGCCCGGTATGCCCTAGTAGCATGGACATCCAAACTCCAAGGGTCCCCTGTCAGAATTCAATCAGACAATGCCACAGCAGTGGCATATATCAATCATCAGGGGGGCACCAGGAGTCGTGCAGCCCAGAGGGAAGTAAATTACATCCTGAAATGGGCAGAAAGATATGTCCCAGCCATATCTGCGGTATTCATTCCAGGAGTGGAGAATTGGAAGGCGGACTTTCTAAGTCGCCAGCAATTATGCCCAGAGGAATGGTCCCTTCACCCCGAGGTTTTCTGGACAATATGTCAGCGGTGGGGAACATCGGATGTAGATCTTCTAGCATCCAGATTCAACGCAAAGGTGGACAGGTTTGTCTCTCGGACAAGGGATCCCCTAGCTTGCGGCTCGGATGCCCTAGTGTTCCCTTGGGATCAGTTCAAGCTGATATATGCATTCACACCGCCACAATGGTTACCTCGATTACTCCGCAGAATCAGGGTAGAAAAGAAACCAATGATTCTGGTGGCTCCAGCGTGGCCCCGAAGAGCGTGGTACGCGGAGATTGTAAAATGTCAGTGGGGAGTCCTTGGACTCTCCCACGTCGTCCGGACCTGCTTTCGCAAGGACCGATATACCACCCTTCCTTACCAGCCCTAGGTTTGACGGCCTGGCTATTGAAGCCCACATTCTAAAAAAGAGAGGGCTCTCTAATCCTGTGGTATCTACCATGATCAATGCCAGGAAGCCGGTATCCAGGCAGATCTACTATAGAATCTGGAAGGCGTACATCGCAAGGTGTGAGGCCAAGAAATGGCATCCACATAAGTACGTAATAGGTAGGAGTCTGGACTTCCTACAGTGGGCTGTAGATAGGAAGCTTGCCTTGAGTACTATCAAAGGTCAGTTTTCGGCCTTGTCAATATTTTTTCAAAGGCCCTTGGCTTCGCATTCACTAGTCAAAGCCTTTAGATAAGGAGTGATGCGTATTAGTCCTCCGGTTAATATTCCCATATGTCCATGGGATCTAAACCTGGTTCTGTCGGTTCTACAGAAACAACCATTTGAACCATTACAGCATATTTCCCTGGTTCTTCTCACCAGGAAATTGATTTTTCTAGTAGCCATTTGTTCGGCTAAAAGAGTGTCGGAATTAGCAGCTATGTCCTGTAGGGAGCCATATCTGGTTATCCATAAGGACAGAGTAGTGTTACGTCCTCATCCAGCCTTTCTTCCTAAGGTGGTATCAAGGTTTTCATTTGAACCAAGATGTGGTTCTGCCTTCTTTTTTCCCCAAACCTAGTTCGGTAGAGGAAAAGTTATTGCATTCTTTGGATGTAGTAAGAGCAGTTAAAGCTTATCTAAAAGCCACTGCTCAGATTCGCAGAACGGATACTTTGTTTATTCTGCCGGAAGGCCCCAGAAAGGGTCAGGCAGCGTCAAAATCTACTTTAGCCAAGTGGATTCAACAGGTCATTATGCAAGCCTATGGCTTGAGAAGGAGACCGCCTCCGTTCAAAGTTAGAGCGCACTCCACGAGAGCAGTTGGAACTATATGGGCAGCGCATCACCAGGCCTCCCTGGCTCAAATCTGTAAGGCCGCAACATGGTCTTCAGTACACATGTTTACTAGGTCTACCAGGTGGACGTTAGAAGTCAGGAGGATGTCGCCTTTGGGCGCAGTGTGTTGCAGGCCGCAAAAGATCCTCATGTCTGATAGCGCTCAGCTTATGTATGGTGTATCCCCCCCCTCGTTGGGCATTGCTTTAGGACATCCCATTAGTAATGACTAAGTCGCTCTGTGTCCCGTGATGTACGAGAAAGAAAATAGGATTTTTATAACAGCTTACCTGTAAAATCCTTTTCTTGGAGTACATCACGGGACACAGAGCTCCCGCCCCTCTTTGGGGACACTTATTGCTTTGCTACAAAACTGAGGTGCTCCCGGATGGGAGGGGCTTATATAGGGAAGGGTACTTCCGGTTTTGGAAGTTGCCAGTGCCAGCACCTGAAGGTATCTATATAACCCATTAGTAATGACTATGTCGCTCTGTGTCCCGTGATGTACTCCAAGAAAAGGATTTTACAGGTAAGCTGTTATAAAAATCCTATTATTCAGTCTGGTGTGCCGGCCGCTGCACATTCATCAGACACCCGTCCCGTCCTTCTTGGAAGCGTTTGAGGTGACGTCAGTGCGTCGCTCCGCCCTACGTCCGTTTCACAAAAAACTTGCTTCTTCCAGGGGCACGGGCGGCGCATTGCGTCACCTCCATTTATAGTACAAGACAACCAAGCCTCGTTTTGAGTCCAAACCATCAATCAGACATGCGCGGCATCCCTAGGTGTCACTGCACTGTAGACACCGGCCGCATACACTAATGTGATTCGCTAGACTATTGGCCGCACTGGCCGCATACACTAATGTGATTCGCTATACTATTGTGGGACTGATAATGCGATTGGGCAGCTTCGCTTCAGTACCCGCTAGGCATCCCCGGTGACACCTACGCTACTGGTATGCTGCCCGTTTTAACAGACTGGCCTACTTGGCGTAAAAGTACAACTAGGGAGACAGGCCTAGATACAAATAATATCAGCGATGCTAGGTCAAATTAGGCCCAATGATTGCATTCACAAAGAACCGGAAGTGTGGTTATTCTGACCATAGGGGCCACTATCGAAACACGATTAAAGTGACCCCTAGTGGACATTAGTCGAAATGTTCTCCAGGTGCAAGGGCAAAGCACCTAGAATACCAGTCCATACGCCGGAGAAAACCACAACCCATACTCGAGCTGGGGGCTTAATATCTAACCAAAACTGATTCCAATTATATAAGTTGTAAATTGTATTATTAAAATTAGTATAAAAAACCAATAGGAGTGTGAACCATAGATTAACACACCCTAAAATTCCAACGGACTGAGACAACCGGGTGCTGCGCCTGTATGGCCCAACCACGGAGATCCCAAGCCTGGAAGGTAATACAGACAACCAAACTGTGTCATAACATGCTAGCTACACCCTCTCTTATCTGGGGGTTGCATGCTAAACATATATTCCCAAAGCAGTATAACTGAACCACAGACGGAATTCTGTTACTGGGGTGCCTCTCCAGCATCCAATTGGTACTATCTATAACATGGGTAGATATGAGCTATCCTATCCACTGAGACCAGTGACAACTGACCCATCTCCACCAGGAAGTGGAGAAGGAGATAGAGGCAGTGGAACACAGGGGGGGGGGGTGAAGTCCAAAATCATGGCGCACGGGGAGACCCAAATATCAAAAGCTGGCCCCTATATATTCAGGGCTTAGATTAGTGATACCGAGCTCCTCGGGTCCCAGGTCAGAACACCAGTATAGTGAAGTATGTCGATTTCCCTTAAATCATCACTGTGGGCCCCAATAGAGGCCCCCATGTATTGATGACAAAGGAAGACGCACAAAAATAGACAATTGCTGTGAACAAAAACCTATTGTGTTATGTTGGGGTATGAAAAACAAACCCAACGGGTTGATCAAGCCTGGTAACTAAAGTTAGTTATGTGATCAATGGTGAATATTAATCTAACAGAACTAGTAGTCCGTGTATGTGAAATGAACACAAAAAGAGGCTCAATCGATAAATTGTGACCATAACGTCACAACACACGAGATATATAAATCCCTACATAATATTAACAAAACCATATTCAAATGACAAATCCTTGATACAAAACATTGAAAATTAAATAAATAATACAAATTACGTGTTGATACACCAACCACCAAATAATTGTCTATACCTTCAAGAATTATTAATAAATGCGTTAACGTCTGTGTCGACATTCAACCCAAAGGGAACATAGGTCTTTAATCTGTGTAAACAGGACATTTCCTGTTTAGAAATCTCCCGCACCAAAGAGCTCCCCCTCCAATGGGGCTTGTATTTATCTATCCCCATATATAAGGTGTTAGACGGATCTCTTTGATGTACCTCATCATAATGTCTAGAGACCGAATGTTTGGGGAACCCTACTTTGATGTTACTGATATGCTCATTTAATCTTACTTTTAGAGCCCTTTTAGTCCTCCCCACGTATTGCAGCCCGCAAGGGCATTGGATGAGGTAGACCACCCCCTCTGTGGCACAGGTGATAAACGATTCCACTTCAAAAGCCCTAGATGTACTTGTGGATGTGAAGCCACAAATCTTTCTATCTTTGCACCTATTTATGGAGCAAACTCGACACGTCTTACAGCGGTAATAGCCGTAAGGTTTTGAAAAAAGCATCTATTGGCCTTAGGGGGATCAGAAACACTGTTGCTGGTATGTTGGCCCATTCCTCCATGCAGATCTCCTCTAGAGCAGTGATGTTTTGGGGCTGTCGCTGGGCAACACAGACTTTCAACTCCCTCCAAAGGTTTTCTATGGGGTTGAGATCTGGAGACTGGCTAGGCCACTCCAGGACCTTGAAATGCTTCTTACGAAGCCACTCCTTCGTTGCCCGGGTGGTGTGTTTGGGATCATTGTCATGCTGAAAGACCCAGCCACGTTTCATCTTCAATGCCCTTGCTGAATGAAAGAGCTTTGCACTCAAAATCTCACGATACATGGCCCCATTCATTCTTTCATGTACACGGATCAGTCGTCCTGTTCCCTTTGCAGAGAAACAGCCCCAAAGCATGATGTTGCCACCACCATGCTTCACAGTAGGTATGGTGTTCTTTGGTTGCAACTCAGCATTCTCTCTCCTCCAAACACGACGAGTTGTGTTTCTACCAAACAGTTGTACTTTGGTTTCATCTGACCATATGACATTCTCCCAATTCTCTTCTGGATCATCCAAATGCTCTCTATCAAACCTCAGACGGGCCCGGACATGTACTGGCTTAAGCAGGGGGACACGTCTGGCACTGCAGGATCTGAGTCCCTGGTGGTGTAGTGTGTTACTGATGGTAGCCTTTGTTACGTTGGTCCCAGCTCTCTGCAGGTCATTCACTAGGTCCCCCCGTGTGGTTCTGGGATTTTTGCTCACCGTTCTTGTGATCATTTTGACCCCACGGGGTGAGATCTTGCGTGGAGCCCCAGATCTAGGGAGATTATCAGTGGTCTTGTATGTCTTCCATTTTCTAATTATTGCTCCCACAGTTGATTTCTTCACACCCAGCTGCTTGCCTATTGCAGATTCAGTCTTCCCAGCCTGGTGCAGGTCTACAATTTTGTTTCTGGTGTCCTTCGACAGCTCTTTGGTCTTCACCATAGTGGAGTTTGGAGTGTGACTGTTTCAGGTTGTGGACAGGTGTCTTTTATACTGATAACAAGTTCAAACAGGTGCCATTAATACAGGTAATGAGTGGAGGACAGAGGAGCCTCTTAAAGAAGAAGATACAGGTCTGTGAGATCCACAAATCTTGCTTGTTTGTAGGTGACCAAATACTTATTTTCCACCTTAATTTGTAAAAAATAATCTTTCCAAATCAGACAATGTGATTGTCTGGATTTGTTTCCACATTTTGTCTCTCATAGTTGAGGTATACCTATGATGACAATTACAGGCCTCTCATCTTTTTAAGTGGGAGAACTTGCACAATTGGTGGCTGACTAAATACTTTTTTGCCCCACTGTATAGCTCTTCAACCCAGTTCGTTGATAATGACCCCCCCCCCCCCCCGAACACCCATCCACTCTTACACCTCTATATTGAATAGTAAGGACCTATTCTTTTTATGATGACAAATTCTGGCAAAAAAAAAAAAGTCTCATAGTGATAACATGTAATACTCTGCACCCTCCCATCCCCAAATGTATTTGTACATGGATGTATTTATGGATGTGTGCATGTAAGAGTAAAATGTATTTAAAAAGACACTGGGGTTGATTTACTTGGTGGTTGTAAAACTTAAATTTCTTTTACTAAAAATAACAAACATGCCTATACTTACCTGCTCTGTGCAATAGTTTTGCACAGAGCAGCCCGATCCTCTTCTTCTGGGGTCCCCCACCGATGCTCCAAGCCCCTCCCCTTTTTGGGTGCCCAACGGAAAGCTGCTTTGCCTGGGGGCACCCGTGCGGGCTCGCTCCTTAGCCCCTCTGCTGCATCCATTGACACAGACAGCGGGACTCTGCCCCGTCCCCCTCTCCCGTGTCACAGGATTTGATTGAAAGCAGCGGGAGCCAATGGCTGCTATTAATCTGTCCAATGAGGAGAGAGACAGTGGCTGGAGCCGTAGGGCTCCTGCACATCGCTAGATCAGATCAGGCTCAGGTAAAAAAAAAAAAACAGGGGTCTGGGGAGGAGCTGCAGCACAGAATATTTTTCACCTTAATGCATAGAATGCTTTAAGGTGAAAAACCTTGAGGCTTTAGAACCACTTTAACCACTTAAGGACCGCCGCCTGTATATTTACATCGGCAGAGTGGCACGGACAGGCATAAGTACGTACAGGTACATCCCCTTTAAGATGTCGCCGTGTGGTCGCGCGCGCGCCGCCGGCGGCGCGCTCGCGACCCTGATGCTTTCTCCATGAGCCCGACCGTGAGTCCTGCGGACTCGATCGCCGTGGGGATACCCGCGATTGTCTCACGGAGAGCTAGAGCAGGGAGATGCTAGTGTAATCCAGCATCTTCCCGCTCTGCCTAGTGACAACGACACTGATCTCCGCTCCGTGTAATCGGGAGCAGAGATCAGTGTCATGTCACACACAGCCCATCCCCCCTAAAGTAAGAAGCACTCCCTAGGAAACACTTAACCCCTACAGTACCACCTAGTGGTTAACCCCTTCACTGCCAGTGTAATTTTCACAGTAATCAGTGCATTTTTATAGCACTGATCGCTGTAAAATGGTCCCAAAAATGTGCCAAAAGTGTCCGATGTGTCCGCCATAATGTCCCAGTCATGATAAAAATCTCTGATCGCCGCCATTACTAGCAAAAAAAAAATATTAATAAAAATGCCATAAAACCACCCCCTATTTTGTAGACGCTATAACTTTTGCGCAAACCAATCAGTAAATGCTTATTGCGATTTTTTTTACCAAAAACATTAAGAAGAATACGTATCGGCCTAAACTGAGGAATTGGGGATTTTTATTATAGCAAAAAGTAAAAAATATTGAATTTTTTTCCAAATTGGCGCTCTATTTTTGTTTATAGCGCAAAAAATAAAAAACGCAGAGGTGATGAAATACCACCAAAAAAAAACCCTATATTTGGGAAAAAAATTACGTCAATTTTGTTTGGGAGCCACGTTGCACGACCGTGCAATTGTCAGTTAAACCGACGAAGTGCCGAATCGCAAAAAGTGGCCTGGTCTTTGACCAGCAAAATGGTCCGGGCTGAAGTGGTTAAACTGGAGAGTGCAAAATCTGGTGCAGCGGTGCATGGTAGCCAATCAGCTTCTAACTTTAGCTCATTCAATTAACCTGTGACAAATGTAGCACCCTCTACTTTAGGTAGTTGCTAGAAGTAGGATTTTTGTAAGTGCAGGTAAATTTAATCAGGCCTAGCTGTAGGGATGAGCTTCGAGTTCGAGTCAAACTCATGTTCGACTCGAACATTGCCTGTTCGCCCGTTTGCCGAACAGCGAACAATTTGGGGTGTTCACGGTAAATTCGAAAAGCCGCAGAACGCCCTGTAAAAGTCTATGGGAGAAATCTAAAGTGCAAATTTTAAAGGCTTATATGCAAGTTATTGTCATAAAAAGTGTTTGGGGACCCGGGTCCTGCCCCAGGGGACATGTATCAATGCAAAAAAAAGTTTTAAAAACGGACGTTTTTTCGGGAGCAGTGATTTTAATAATGCTTAAAGTGAAACAATAAAAGTTAAATATTCCTTTACATTTCGTACCGGGGGGGGGGGGGTGTATAGTATGCCTGTAAAGCAGCGCTTGTTACCCGTGCTTAGAACTGTCCCTGCACAAAATGTCATTTCTGAAGGAAAAAAAGTAATTTAAAAGCACTCGCGGCTATAATGAATTGTCAGCTCCCGGCAATACAGAGAAAAGTCATTGATTAAAAAAAAAAAATGTGTGGGGGTCCCCCCAAATTCAATTAACAGGCCCTTCAGGTCTGGTATGGATATTAAGGGGAACCCTGTGTCTAATAAAAAAAAAATTATGTGGGGTTCCCCCCAAATATCCATACCAGACCCTTCAGATTTGGTATGGATTTTAAGGGGAATTCCACGCCAAATAAAAAAAAATGGCGTGGAGTTCCCCCCAAAAATCCATACCAGACCCTTTATCCGAGCATGCAACCTGGCAGGCCGCAGGAAAAGAGGGGGGACGAGAGAGCGCCCCCCCTCCTGAACCGTACCAGGCCACATGCCCTCAACATGGCTCAACATGCCTCATCTCCACAACCCTTGCCCGGTGGTTGTCGGGGTCTGCGGGCGGGGGGCTTATCGGAATCTGGAAGACCCCTTTAACAAAGGGGACCGCCAGATCCCGCCCCCCTATGTGAATTGGTAAGGGGTACCCCTACCATTTCACAAAGAAAGTGTAAAAAATGTAAAAAAAGCACACAGACACCGTTGGGAATAGTCCTTTATTAAAAATAAAAAATAAATAAAAAAAAGATTCCAGCGGCGGTAATCCACTCTCGGTATCCTGCGATGGGTGATCTCCTCTCCGGGGTCCAGCGATGGATTATCTCTCCTCTCCGGGGTCCAGGCTCCAACGATGATGTCCAGCGCAGCGAGGAACAGCACTCTTCACCCCGGGAATGACGTGGCTTCAGCCAGTGACAGCTCTTAAGTAGCTGAGGGCGGGGCCAACCATCACCTTACCCCGTCCCCCTCTGACGCAAGGGGAAACCCAGGCTTCCCCAGTGACGTGCGGGTGACCCCGTCCCCCTCTGATGTAACGCAGGTTTCCGTTTTTTTTGCATTGATACATGTCCCCTGGGGCAGGACCCGGGTCCCCAAACACTTTTTATGACAATAACTTGCATATAAGCCTTTAAAATTAGCACTTTAGATTTCTCCCATAGACTTTTACAGGGCGTTCTGCGGCTTTTCGAATTTGCCGCGAACACCCCAAATTGTTCGCTGTTCGGCAAACGGGCGAACAGGCAATGTTCGAGTCGAACATGAGTTTGACTCGAACTCGAAGCTCATCCAATTGGCTGCAAGACCCGAACACTGTCACATGGGAGGAGGGCACACGCTTCCCCATACCCAGAAGCACTAGGTATCATTGCCGGCTTCATCAAGAAAAGAATGGCGAGGGAGCACTGGTAAGGTGAGTATAACTGCTGGAAGGGAGGGGTGCCTTTAAAAAAGCATTGTTACTTTGGGCCACACAATGGAATATTTACCCTCACCCCTTGCTTTGGTAAGAACTAGAAACGTTTGACAGTCCCATCACTTTTAGTCACCGGTAAAAACAGAGAGGATGAATCTACCTACACAAACAGTAATACAAACCTAATTATAACCTTCCCTACTCCATCGAAAAACGAATAAAAGTTTTGGCTTTACCTATGAAATTCAGAATTTCTGTGGGGAAATTGGTCATTTGACTGCAAAATTAATTTCACCAAAATCACTTGTTCCTAGTTCTCGCGTCTGAAAAATATTCTACAAGTGATCAAAAGTGCTATCTACTGTCTACTACTGGCCACACAGACAAGACAAAGATATGGAGACAATCCCCAACTGGCAAAAGGTAAAAATGCATATACGTCTGCTTAAGGAGACTAAAGGAGTAAACAGAGATTCCTTATATCTATACAGATAGAAGAAGATGCCTCAAGCCTTTCCCAAAGATAACGATTTCCCAGGGAGCAGTCAGGCATGATTAGAAATCTTATCTTCTCTGAAAAAAGAGGAACAACAATTATTAAAAAATTCAGAACATTAATTTAACTCTTGTGCGTGTGCTTTGTCCATGCAGGGCAACACAACAGGTTCACTTCATAGCCAGCCCTCGCAATGTTTTATACTTAACAGTACCTTCTCTTTACTCTCTAGCTACTCCATATGCTGCGGGGAACCCTGTGTGAGTTCCACGATGGCCCCAATCAGGGCTTCAACAGGGATAAAGGTTCTCTTCCACCCCATGTAATGGACCTGATGACTAAGGATCAATTCCCAAGTTCCAGTTCTGTCAAAAGGACTGAAGGAGAGAAAGTCATGTGCTCCAAATATAAATTACTGGGTATAACTCTTTAATTCTGGCACCATATTGTTTGACAGGAGAATGAACAGAAAGTGGGGCTAGTAGCCCTGTGTAGGTTATAAGATAAGCCCAATCAGGGCATCAACAGGGATGAAGTTTCTCTTCCCCCAATGTGCATGTATCTAATGCCTAAAGCCTCGTACACACGACCGGTTTTCTTGGCAAGAAAACCGCTGGGAGAGCTTTTTGCAGAGAAAAACGTTCATTTGTATGGGTTCTCGTCGGGAAAACTGCCTGGAATCTCGACGAGAAAAATAGAGAACCTCTATTTTTCTCGTCTGGATTCTCAGCAGAGTTTTCCTGCCGAGAAAACCGGTCGTCTGTATGCTTACCTGTCCGGGGTAAACCCGCGCATGCTCGAAAAGACTTTGACGCAAGCGCAGTAGCATACAAGGTTAGTGTGGGGTGTAGCAAGATGGCGGCGACGGCATCGAATGTGACTAGCGCCGGCTCGTTGTAGTCGATGATGTCACTGCCTTCTTGCCATTCAAAAGAACAGTGGTTCTTTTGAATGGCCGTCAGAATACAAGGCTTGGCAAGACAAGCTTGCCGGGAATCCTGTTGAGAAAATCGACGTTTTTTTTTTCGAAGGGATTCCCGCCCGTGTGTACAGGGCTTTAGAATCAATTACCAAGTACCAGCTCTGTCAAAAGGAAGGAAGGAAAGAAAGTAATGTGCTCCAAAAATAAACTACTGGTTATATCTCTTTTATTACAGCAGCATATGGATTAACTGAGGGATTAACACAAGGGAAGCATACACCATATTACCAAAAGTATTGTGACGCCTGCCTTTACACGCACATGAATTTTAATGGCGTCCCAGTCTTAGTCCGCAGGGTTCAATATTGAGTTGGCCCACCCTTCAGGATTTGGGCTTGGCCCCTTAGTTCTAGTGAAGGGAACTCTTAAGGTGCCAGCATACCAAGACAATTTCATTATCCCAACATTGTGGTAATAGTTTGGGGATATGCCTTTCTTGTTCCAATATGACTGCACCAGTGCACAAAGCAAGGTCCATAAAGACATGGATGAGCGAGTTTGGGGTGGATGAAAATGACTGACGTGCACAGAGTCCAGATCTCAACCCAATCAAACACCTTTGGGATGAATTAGAGCGGAGACTGCATGCCAGGCCTTCTCGTCCACATCAGTGTCTGACATCACAAATGCACTTCTGGAAGAATGGTCAAACATTCTCATAGACACACTCCTAAACCTTGTGGACAGCCTTCCCAGAAGAGTTGAAGCTGTTATAGCTGCAAAGGGTGGGCCAACTTAATATTGAACCCA
This sequence comes from Rana muscosa, assembly GCA_029206835.1. Taxonomy (NCBI): domain Eukaryota; kingdom Metazoa; phylum Chordata; class Amphibia; order Anura; family Ranidae; genus Rana; species Rana muscosa. The sequence goes on along the minus strand of CM055126.1, from coordinate 202,628,082 downwards.
AGGACTAAGACTGGGGTGCCGTTAAAGTTCATGTGCATGTAAAGGCAGGCGTCCCAATACTTTTGGTAATATAGTGTATGTAGAAGGGGGGTGGCGTTAGAGTGATTGTGTTGTTTTGTCATGCTTTATTGTATGTCAGGAAGAAAGAAAAGAAAACATATTCAGTACAACTCTGCAATATATGCACATTTCCAATGTTCTCTCTCTTTAAATTTGCAGCAAGCACAGAAATATATCAGTTGATCCTGCCAGAAATCCAGTTACCTTCTAGCCTTCTGTGCACTCTGCCTGTGCAGGACTAAAATTCCAAAAAGTGTTATCAGCCCTGCCCAGTTCTCCCCTGCTGGGCTACCCAAAACCCCTTCCCTTTTCATGGTATGGAGATAAGGAGAGAATGAGATGTTCCATGGTACAGTAGTAAGCGTTGCCACCCTAAAAAGGTCATAGCCAACTACTGGTGGAATGATGGTCTGGCCAGCCCTTGGCACCTAATGCAGACTTAAGCCATGTACACACGATTGGATTTCCTATGGTTTTTAAACCGATGGATTTTTCCACCGGAAAACTGATGAAGCTGACTTTCATCAGTCTTGCCTACACACCATCAGTCAAAAAACCGACCATTCCAAACGCGGTGACGTAAAACACTCCAATGAGCCCAGAAAAATGAAGCTCAATGCTTCTGAGCATGCGTCGACTTGATTCTGAGCATGCGTGGGTTTTTTAACCGATGGACTTGCCCATAGAGGATCGGAATTTGCTATCGGTTTTTTATCCATTGGAAAAATTTAAAACATGTTCTATTTTTTGACACCGATGGAAAAAAGACCGATGGGGCCCACACACAATCGGTTTGTCTGATGAAAAAAAATCCATCGGACTGTTTTCATCGGTAAAGCCGATCGTGTGTACGCAGCTTCAGTGTCCTACAAAGCATCCCCAACTTTTATAATTTGCCTTATTTTACCTTTCCTTTTCATCATAGTAGTCTGGGTTGGGCCCTGTGCCTACAGGGCATGAGTGCTACAATCCCTGTTCCTTCCCTTTGGATAGGTTCATAGTTGTACTTCAAATGGAATACAAAACCATCCATACAAATAAGGGAAGACCAAAGGAATTATTTTGAGATAAGAACTCTGTGGTCTTGGCAATGACTGAGCAGCCACAGACAGCTACTTGGCCTTTGGAGATGGAGGTCAGGTGCCCTAGCAAATAGGGTCTGGCCTTTGGTGAATATAGGGATTCCACAGATGGTGGGACAAGCGGGTGGCTGGACAAGACCCCCTTCCTTCCTTTTTGACTATAGAAAAACTAAACAGCTGTCATTGTTGCTTTCTAACCCATCCTTTCCTTTTTCACTTGCCTCACGGTTGACCAATGAAGACACCAATGGGGAGATTTACTACAACCGGAGCGTGCAAAATATGGTGCAGCTCTGCACAGAAGCCAATCAGCTTCCAGGTTTTATTGTCAAAGCTTAATTGAACAAGCTGAAGTTAGAAGCTGATTGGCTACCATGCACAGTTACACCATATTCTGAGTGTTCTAGTCAGAGCAAATCCCCCCAATTGACAGTTTGTTGGCAATAGGGAGACAAGGATAACCAGAAGAATTGGACTACATAGCAACCATGAAGGGTCATGTCTTATTTTCCTTTATTAGTACCCTGAATTTTAAGGCTATTAGGGAACTTTAAATAAAAATGAAGTCCGTTTGCAGGCACCAGTTGCCATTTCATCCACAAGTCCCCTTTAAATAGTTGATAAAATCTTAGTATCTTTTCCTTTGTCACAGTACTGAATACAATAAATTCTATTTTTTTCACAGTTGCTAAGCACAGCAAAAAAGTCACATTTGAGGAATATATTTTCTGACAGACAATTAAGTCAGGGATTAAAAGAATAGAAAATCTTTAAATTAGTACGCAGTTTGCTCATTGCCTCTTTTACATAAATTAACAAAAAAAAAGGGGGGGCATTAATGATTTAGTGGCTATGGCCCATTAGCCGCTCATAAAGCAGGGTGCCCCCTGTTTATTTATCACTAGGAATTGGCCCTCCACTTATATCGCCCTCAGCAAATTACAGTTTCAGTGTTTTCGATTGCCTCGGGAGATCCAGAAAATTATTAATTGATGTTTTCCCCTGCTAGATATCATTACTCTTGACTTAAACAAAAAAAAAAAAAGTGAAAGAACTCAATAAGGCAGCCATTCACCGACTGAGGACGCCGTCTCCCCAAGTGCCAGGAGACACGTCTTTGCTCAAACAGCAACAATTGAGCGACTTCCTTAATATTTAACGGTATCAATTTTAAATAAGAATTTTTTTACATCAATTTTTTTTATTTTATTATTCTTCTCTGGGGAGATTTATATCTTCTTGTCAAAATATATAAATGCACGGCAGACATGGAGGCCCTTCTGCGTTAATTATTAGCATTTTGACACTGCAGAAATAAAAAAATTACCATGTCTCCAGTCATATTTGAGAGGTAAATTAGCCTATTTATAAAGTGGTTTAGGCTTGTTTCACTGGATGGAATGAGCTTAAACTATTGCTGGCAGTCTGGGTAGGTTTGTTGTGTACATGTATCCTTGCAATTAACTGCTAATTTGCAGCAGCAGAAAAATGTAGGGAAACAAGGAACTGAATAGGCCAAGTGCCCTAAAGGAACCCTGTACTTGGACAAACAACAAGGCAGCCATGGCCAATCTCCTTGTCTTGTTTTCAGTCACTTACTTGAAACAGACATACATATTGAAAAAGTGAGAAAAGTTAGATGGTTTTACAGCTCCGTTTGTGAGTTCCTCATTGTCTGGCCCTGTCTGTTTGAGAGTCACTCCTCGGTTGGTGTAACCCCCCGTCCCTCCCCCCCATGGTCTCAGCGGAAGGAGGGGTCTTTACCGACTACCTGTGGATGGTTGTGAGCTCCATTTGGAATACAACCATGAACCCATAAATAGATAAGAACTGTGGTTGCAGCACACATGGGCTTTAGGAATAGGGCCCAACCCTAGGAGGCGTGCCAGGCATAAGGCATGGATGCACAGTGAAGAAAATAGCAGTAAGAATGCAGGTAAGACTTCACCCACTATGAGGTGGAGAGGGGTCCATAAAGTAAATCCAAGCCTGCATATACCTTTAGATGTTCTCTGCAGCAACCCTCCTGACATAAATTTAAGTGAGCTGTGATATGTAAATTTTGACATTTTAGAGACCTTACTTACCTATCCTGCTTCCCATACATTCCTTTTAGTCCATCATTATGACTGGTGACCCTACTGGGCAATAGAATGGTTCGAAAAACATGAAGGGTAGATAAGTTACTCAAGAGATAAAACTATAATTCTACCACTTTACAAAACTTTGGCTTGGCCACACCTTGAGTATGTCGTCCAGTTCTGGTCTCCAGTCCTCAGAAGGCATATGCTGGAACTGGAGTCAAGAGAAGAGCAACAAAACTAATAAGAGAACTGGAGGATCTCAGTTATGAGGAACGTTTACAAACATTAAACATATTTTTTCCCTGGAAAAGAGACGCTGAAGAGGGGATATGATAACGATATACAAATATCTTAATGGTGATTCCACCATAGGGAGGAAACTATTTGGTCTCGGGGCAGTCACAAAGACACGTAGCCACTCAATGAAGTTGGACGAGAAGCAGTTTAACCTTAAACTGCATAAGAGGTTTTTTTTTTTACTGTTAGAGCTGTAAGGAAGTGGAACTCCCTTCCACAATCGGTGGTTTTAGCGGGTAATGTCTCTAATTTAAACAAAGTCTTAGATGGACATCTTATTGAACACAGTGGGGTTAATTTACTAAAGGCAAAAAAAATGTCCTTTGCAAAGTGCAATTGCTCCGGAGCTTAGTAAATGAGGGAGAGCTCTGCTAATTTCCATCATTCAATCACGTGCAAGCAAAAATGCTGCTTTTTTTATTTTCCTTGCATTTGTTTGGGGGTTCTTTGTAAAGTGAAGCTTCATCTAAGCGCTGGAGCAACTGCACACAGTCTGTTTGCCTTTACTTAATCAACCACAATATACAGGGATTTGGGAAGTGGTAGAAACATAATTCCAGCCCTACACACACACACACACACCCACACAGATTGAACTGAATGGACTGGTGTCTTTATTTACCACTTCAATACCGGGCATTTTCACCCCCTTCCTTCCCAGACCAATTTTTAGTTTTCAGCGTTGTCGCACTTTAAATGACAATTGCGCAGTCATGCAACACTGTACCCAAATGTTTTTTTTTTCCCATAAATAGAGCTTTCTTTTGGTGGTATTTGATCACGTCTGCGTTTTTTTTTTTTGCGCTATAAACAAAAGAAGAGCGACAATTTTGAAAAAAAAAAAACACAAGATTTTTTACTTTTTGGTATAATAAATATCACAATTTAAAAAAAAACACAATATTTTTAACTTTTTGGTATAATAAATATCACAATTTAAAAAATAAATAAAAATGTTTTCCTCAGTTTAGGCTGATACGTATTCTTCGACATATTTTTGGTAAAAAAATTTGCAATAAACGTATATTGATTGGCTTGCGCAAAAGTTATAGCGTCTACAAAATAGGGGATAGAATTATGGCATTTTTTTTTTTTACTAGTAATGGCGGCGATCTGCGATTTTTATTGTGACTGTGACATTGAGGCGGATACATCGGACACTTTTGACACATTTTTGGGACCATTCGCATTTATACAGCGATTAGTGCTATAAAAATGCATTGATTACTGTATAATGTGACTGGCAGGGAAGGGGTTAACACTAGGGGGCCATCAAGAGGTTAAATGTGTATCCTAGGGAGTGATTCTAACTGTAGGGGGCGGGGACTCACAAGGGGAGGAGACCGATCAGTGTTCCTCTGTACTGGGAACACACATCGGTCTCCGTTCACGGGCAACAGTGAAACTGACCACACTGGTGTGAACTACAGCCATCTCTCAAACTGCAATCTCCCAGTTCTCTTAGGTTTGCCTCCCCAGTCCTCCCGACTGTGCTCACTCACCAGCCCTTCCGGCTGCGACCAGTAGTCCTCCTGGAGACTCTTAGAGTGTTCTCTCCCACTGGCCTCTCTCCTGCTCTTTCATGTCCCTCTTATTCCAGGATCTCTTCAAGTTTCCCTGATGCACCCAAGCGGCAGCCCAGGGTCACCCCTCTCCTGACTGGGGAGCTCCCCATGGGCCTGACAGCCTCCATACTCTCTCACTTCAGCTCTTCCACCAAACAAATTCCCCCTCCCCAGCTGGGCTGACCACAGGTATTTAAAGAGGCCTGCCCCCTGCCAATCCAAGTTGGGGATGGGTCAAGGCACCCCAGATACCTCAGGCAGCTTCACCTCTCCTCCCCTCCTTCCAGGACCTTCCAGAAGTAAGAAGGAGGTGATGGTGATGCCACCGGTCAGTCAGCCAAATCTCCCTGATCCACTCCCAGCCCAGAATGAAAACAAACAGGCCTAGCCACCAGCTAGGCCTGCCCAAATTGCACTACCCTGTCAAAAAAATCCCCACTTCTAGCACTCACTAACTAGAGGGTGCTACACATCAGTACACATATGTATTGACTTGGGACAAAACATCTTAAGGAAGAACTCTGCACATTTAATTCACAGATGTGGCTCATTTCTAAATTGGGGAATGCCTTAATGTTTAAATCGTTGCATGACTGCAGCCTCAGCCTGGTCCCAGGCATTGGTGAGCATGACATTGGGCAAGGTTTTACCTGTCACTTTACAAGGGAGGATGGTGTCTGATGGGCCAGGCTGTGCCAATACAGACAATGCAAATGGAGTGGCTTTTCTTTGCCTATTGCAATCCTTCATAACGTCAATCAATGGGATGGGGTTGACGGGGGAGCTGCCATCTTCTTTTGGGCCCCATTCTCCCGTAATGCAACTCTGACTCTGTTTAAATTACAGGTCACCTTTACCTTCGACAGTATAGCAATGGCATAGAAGCACAAAAATAGAGATACCGGTAAAAATATATTTGCAATTTTGCACCAAAAAGCAAAAGTAGCAAGTGTGACGATTGTGCCTTAGGCATGATGCAACCGAGAAAGTCGTTAAGTGGTTTTTGTACCTCATTACCATAGTCACACATTGCATAGAATAACATTATGTTTTAACTCAGGGCCAGCCACAGCCATCTGTAGAATTAGATTGGTGAAAATGCACCTGCGACACAGAAAGCTTTATAATAAGAAGTCAAACTAGGAAATGTGACAGCTTGAATTATATTTGAAGGCAAAACTTTTTTGAAGGAGTGTGGAAAAGTTCCACTTTTAGGTATTTATTGCTGCCTGTGGTCCCCTCTAGGGAGATTCGCCCTCTGCGTTTGTACTGGCCAGCAACAGAGGAGAAATCTCCCAATGGATTCCCCTCCATCCAGCCTAATGATAGGACTGATCGGACGTTAGAAGTGCATCCACAGAAACCTCTCCAGCTCATTGAAATTGAGCACATGCGTGTTGCGCCCACTCTCCCTCTAGCATTAGTGGCCCAGATCAGAGAGAGCATTGCGCATGAGTTCAGTTAAAATGGGCCAGAGCAACCACCGGGTGCGCACTTTCAACCACTGGCCCGAGCACCAAGGGGCTTTTGCTATCAGGCTGCTTATGGCTTGCACATACGGAGGGGAAAAGTTGCACCATTTTTAATGGTTGAGCAGCGGTATTGTGCTGGGGATCTGTGAATGTATTGGGAATTTTGTGGGGAATGTGCACGAAAGGTGAACTAACTTAACTGTACCAGAGAAAAATCAGGTCTCCTCTATTGGTGTAATTTTTTTCAGCCAGAGATTTTTTTAGTAAAAGTGGTCTCGGCGGCTTAACACTACGGAAGGGAGAAAGGCCGCCCCCGCCACCACCCTGTGGTTCCCGGAAGGACATTAAACTGCCCTAATTAGATCCAGAAGAGATCGGAGAACCTCTATTCCCTATCTCCTTTGTGATTAACCTCCCTGGCGGTATGATTATGTCAGATTTTTGCGTCTCAAATCGGTACGTTGTATTGCATAGAAATTTGGCGTTTTATATTGTAGGCCTGTAATTCTTAGGAATACCCTCACTTAAATCTGTCCAAACAAGAGTCTAGTAGACATCCCGGGTATGATAAAGTTTGAAACAAAAAATCATAAATTACAACATAGAAAATAACTATAAATAATTATAAAAAATAATAAAATAATATTAATACAATGTATTCAATAATTTAATCAAATAAAAAACCCAAAAATTTGCTCAGTTGCAGAATTGTCACTGTCGTCACTTTCAGTGTCTGATGACGAATTTCCCCACAAATCACTATCGCTCAATTCTACAAGTGATTGTAATTTACTATCGCAATTTTCTAGCTGGTCTACAACCACTTTTGATGTAAAGGGACACTTTTTGGTTGCTATGGACAATCTCAAGTTTCCAGGCAGAAAGAACAGTATATATATATATATATATATATATATATATATATATATATATATATATATATAAAATATAAAAGTGCATGCAGGGCACTGGACAAAGCATTAGAAACAAAAGGGAGGTGAAATGAATTGATACAGTAATGTAATCTGTAAGCATGCACCTGGAGAACATCCACTGAGGATAACAGTGCTCCCGCTCGGCTGTCATTTTACTATAGACCGGGTGGGAAGTGGCTAAGTCTTGACATGTTAGGCATCAATTTACTGAACGCAATTGCATCTTTTATTATTTACAAAAATATTGGGTATTATATTGTGTTATTTTGCACTAACATTCATTTTAGTGTATTTTGTCCTAAAACCAAGCATTTGAAAGATAGCTGTGCAAATATTGTGCAACATACAAATTGCAACAGCCACCATTTTATTTTCCAGGAACTTTGCTTGCAGAAAATATATAATTGTAGCACTACCCCTGTAGGAGCTACTGGTTTAATTTTGGGTCTGCTGTTACCTCACTGTTCACCATATCCACCATAGGGGTCCCATTGGAGAGTTGTTCACAGATGTCCACACCAAAATTGTAATTTTTTTAAAGTAGGCGCCATTGGCACCCGAGTAAGTCGGAAGTGACATTGTGACGTTGCTTCCGTGTTATTACATAAGATAAGAGACTACCCGGCTTCATTCTAGTCTCTGCCTAGCCGCAGGACACGCCGGATTGTGGATCGAGTCTCCCGGTGGGGGGTGAGGCCTGGGAAGAACGGTGGAAGGCGGCGGGAGGTGGGGCATCCCCTCCCGTTTCTTTAGGATACCAGGCGACCGGCTTTTAGCCGCATCGGTTGTTATCACTAAAGAGCCAACCGCCTGCTCTAAAAAACGGTACCGGGGTGATGCCTGCAGCTACAGGCATCACCCCGGTATGACCTCTTTAAGCCGAGAACGCAAATTTGCGTATGCCTGCGCCTGGGGGGTTAAGTAATTTTATAGCTAAAAACGAAATGCTAATTTTAACACCTGTGTGAAAGGTTAAATATTTACAGTAAGTGGTTAAAAACATTTGTTCCACATAGTTCCATGTAGCTTGTTTGAAAAGAAGACACATGTTCATGGAGTTCAACCAAAAATAAAATAATGAACAAATGAAAAAGACACTCATGGTTGCTAGGCCTAAATGACACAAGACAGGCCTTGAAATGACAAGCAACAAAATGGCTACCCTGCTGTATAAGGCTTACAGGTCGTTATGTCCATTTAGTTGTTCGCCATCTGCGCCGTGCAGAAATTGCTGAGCTCATGTTTTCATTAAGGAGCTGATAAGATGATATCTATTCTCAGTAGTGGCTACACCAGCCTTGTTCACAGGTCTCTTCTGAGAACACAAGCGTTTCCTGTTTCCCCAGGTTGTGCAATAGTTGAGGCTCTTGCAGCAGTTTGTCCTACTTAGTTTAACAGCCAGGCCGATCTTACGGGCCGATAGGGAAACTTGGTTCACAGGGGAGCTAAAAAAAAGTGAATATCCTGTCTTCACTCCCCTCAGCAGATAGTTATTCTCTTCAAATGATACTTCACTCTCCTTAGACTTACTGTGGTGTTTGTGGTTAAGCCAAGAAGCAGTTAGACCCAAACATTTTCCTCCAGTAACAGTTGCAAGGCATTGCATAGCCACAGATAACAGTGCAAGATTATATAATATACATACACGTGTCAAGCCAGGTACTTTAAAAACAATTATATATATCATTATAAACACAATACTATTATTTGGTGTAAAAAAAATAAAAATAAAAATCACAGAGAATCAGTTTTGTTATTTAGTAAAGCCCCCCCAAAAAAAAAAAAATGTGCAAACATTTTTGACAACCATTCAGAACTCATCTTGCACTGGTTAAAGTGTAACCTAAAGTGGGCCTTGCAGCTAAAATACAAGGTCTGCTTTTTATGTTCACCTTTAAAAAAATAAGTATAAATCTGGCCATACATTTACAAACAAACGTTTGTGCGAAAATTGATATGAAAATATGAAAATTTTCATTCCAAAACGCTTACAATTTTTATTTGCTTTTAACGTTCGATTTTGGAACTAATAGACTTTCCAAAATGAAAACCACATTCACTTTTAGAAATTCATTCCTTCAAGAAAAAATCTCCATCTTGCTCCTTTGAATTTTCTCAACACTGTGGTCAGAAATTAACGTCAATTTGACCCCACTGATGATTAGAAAATCAAACTAATGATCTAAAAACAATAATTTTCTAATGAAATTCTACTAGTGTATGGCCAGCCTAAAAGTTGGAAAAATAAATCTGTAGTGGAATCATTTATATTTATCTTTCCAGAATTTCCCCTGGATTCCACCTGCAGTGCCCAGGCAAGGGTGATAAAATAGATGTACCGTAAATTATTGGAGCCCTGGACCCCTTGGGTAGACAAACAGCTGTCACAGCAGGAGACGGGTCACTCGGCGGGAGCCGCCCATGGAGGCAGAGCTGTTGCAGCGGGGTTTTTTTGGGCAGCGCAGTTGAATGGACATCACTTGACTTTTTTTTTATTTTTATTTTTTTAATAAAGGACTTGTCCCGAAGTGTCTTTTTTATAATTTATGACACTTTTTTGGTGAAATGGTAGGGGTACAATGTACCCGTTACCAATTCACATAGGGGGGGCCGGGATATGGGGGTCTCCTTGTTAAAGGGGGCTTCCAGATTCCGATAAGCCCCCCGCCCGCAGACCCCCACAACCACCGGGCAAGGGTTGTGGGGATGAGGCCCTTGCCCCCATCAACATGGGGACAAGGTGCTTTGGGGTGGGGGGGTGCAGAGCCCCCCCTGCCCCAAAGCACCCATCCCCCATGTTGAGGGCATGTGGCCTTGTACGGTTCAGGAGGGGGGGGGGCGCTTTCTCATCCCCACTCTTTTCTTGTGGCCTGCCAGGTTGCGTGCTCGGATAAAGGTCTGGTATGGATTTTTAGGGGGACCCCTACACCATTTAAAAAAAAAAATTGGCGCAGGGTTCCCCTTAATATCCATACCAGACCTGAAGGGCCTAGTATGGAATTTTGGGGGACCCCCACACAGTTTTTTTTAAAATTTTGGTTCGGGGTTCCCCTAATATTCATACCAGACACAAAGGGCCTGGTAATGACTGGGGGGGGAACCCATGCTGTTTTTTTCAATGACTTTTATCTGTATTGCCGGGACCCGACAATTCATTACAGCCGCGATCAGTTTTAAATGACTTTTTTTCCTTTAGAAATGTAATTTTGCCGCGGGACTGTTCTAAACACTGGAAAAATGCGCCATTTTACAGGCATACTATAGACACCCCCCAGGTATGAAATTTAAAGGAATATTTCACTTTTATTGTTTCACTTTAAGCATTATTAAAATCACTGCTCCCGAAAAAACGTTAGTTTTTAAAACTTTTTTTTGCATTGATTTATGTCCCCTGGGGCAGGACCCGGGTCCCCAAACACTTTTTATGACAATACCATGCATATAATCATTTAAAATTAGCACTTTTGATTTTTCATGTAAATCTCCCATAAACTTTTAAACGGTGTTTCGCGGCTTTCGAATATGCCGCGAACACCGCAAATTGTTCGCTATTCGGCGAACAGGCGAACACCCGATGTTCAAGTCTAACTTATGCTCGACTCAAACATTGGGCTCATCCCTACCAGAAACAAGATAGAAAATAAGATTGTCCAAGGGATCAGGCAGGAAGAGCTACTGCCAGATGCAACAGAGGTCCTGGGTTCAGATCTGGATCCTCAAAGCAATGAAAGAACGTTTCTCAATGGCTAAAGAAGGGATGAGGGGGAGGGTCCTTGTCAAAAAGAAGAAGAGAAGCTTCACAAAAGACCCAAAGCTATTACCATTGTAGCGCTGAATGTTCGACGACATGGGACATCCTTGATTATAGCTTTCTAAAGTTATAGAGATTTTTTTGTTTTTTATGGCTAAGCTTTAGCTTTAAAACTGACACAAAGTTAAAAATCAAACGCATTTCGGGAGCTCGCAAATTCCCTTTAATTAGGGGTAGAAAACAAGCAATATAAATACTATTTTGTAATTCTGGTGATCTTTTTGTGTTGTTTTATTTTCCAGCCCTGTTAGGCTCCATGTACACAGAAGCTCAAAAACGGTTGTTTTGAAGGCCAGATTTCTGGCAGAAAAAGCTGCTTTAAAATATAGCTTTTATCAGCGTTTTTTACAAGAGTTTATAAGCGTTTTTCAGTGTAGCGTCTTTTAGCTTTTTTTTCAATGGATCAAAAAACGCTAAAAAACGCTGGCGACCAGCATTTTTGAGCGTTTATTAGCGTTTTTCGGCGTTTTGCGTTTTTTTCTGCCGAAAAACGGCACTTTGAACACGAATTTCTTGCGTTCAGAAAAAAGCCCATTAACTCCACTGCTCATTAACGCTAAAAAACGCTATGTGTACATGAACACATAGACTAACATAGAGTGCAGTTAATGGGCTTTTTAAAAAACGCCAATAAACTGCAGTTTATCAGCTTCAGTGTACATGGAGCCTTAAAGGAGGATTTGTGAGCCTCCAAAATGAGCTGGATTTTTACCTTTGCATCATTTTATGGAGTTGGAGTACTCTGCATTCCCTAGTCTCTTGTCTGCAAGGATGACACCATCCCCTGCACCCATAGAATCTGAAGGGGATTTAAATATATTATCAATAATTTTTTTCACCCTACAGGTTTTATAAATGTATGCTGCATTTCAGCAAGGGCAGGGGAGGCCACCTAAAACGTGGCGTAATTACTTTTGTAAAACAGGATTGCATTATTATTGTCCCTTAGTTTGCTCATGTTTTTCTTCCTGTGCTATACTCATTCTATAGACCAGCTTTTAACACAGAGGAACCGGGAACGTCTCAGGGCACCCTTGAGCAGATAATTTTTAACATCCTCCCTTACACTGCTGCTCAGCGCTCAGTAGAAAGGTGCCTTCTTACATTGATAGTTAGTCTAGTGGTCCCTTTAGCTGTCCATACAGTAGTTGATTCTCGAACAAATGTTCGTACCAAAATTATTATTAGTACATTTGAAAACTTGGCGAATGCCGTTCAAAAGTACTTCAAGAACCTCTATCCTGCTACTTCAAATTTTTCTGTCACTGCGCTCAGAAACAAAAGTCTTCTGGTGTATGGGTAGTTTTTCATTAGTGGTAGCTGAAGAAGGACCCTTTACAGCCGTGGTCAGTGAAAAAGGGGCTTGCAAAAACTGATTTACTGGTATAGAGTGATTAACCTGCATTAACATAGTGTTGCCTTTTGACCACTTATTGGTTCATAGTTGGTTATAGAGCCCTACGTGGTTCCTTTAAGTCTTCTTAATGGATAATCCACTTTACTTTTTTACTTTTGTAATATCATTATCTCTGGTCATTTTGTCTTATTTCTCTTTCCAAAATCTGTACCTGTTGGAAATACAATAAAAATGTATTGATGAAAAAATGGGGCTTCTTACATTTCTGGTCAGTGTAGTTGTTCATTATATTGGTGGCCAGTGGAAGAAGGACACCCTTACATTGGTAGGTAGTCAGTATGGGGGTTCATTACATTGGTGACCAAAGGAAGAAGGACCCCATCACATTGATGGTTAGTGGGAAGACTTAAGCCTCCTACACACGACCGATTTTCTCAGCAAAAAAACTGCTGGGAGAGCTTTTTGCAGAGAAAACTGTTTGTGTGTATGGTTTCTCGTCGAGAAAACTGCCGGGAATATCAACGAGAAAAATAGAGAACCTGCTCTCTATTTTTTCTTCAGGATTCTCGTCAGCCTGTTTCCAGACGAGAAAACTGTGTGTGTGTATGCTTACCTGTCATGGGAAACCCATACACGCTCGATGAGACTTCGACACATGCACGGTAGCATACAAGGGTAGTGTAGGATGTAGCAAGATGGCGGCGACAGCATCGACTGTGACGAGCGCCGGCTCGTCATAGTCGATAACGTCACTGCATTCTTGCCATTCAAAAGATTGGCGGTTCTTTTGAATGGCGCGTGTGTACACAGGGCTTGGCAAGACAAGCTTGCCAGGAATCCCGTCAAGAAAACCAACGTTTTTTTTTTCGACGGTATTCTCGCCCGTGTGTACGAGGCTTTACAGGAATCTAAAAAGATCTTTGATGTTAGTAGTTATTAAAAGAAAATTGACAGAAACTTCTCAAGGAACCCCTAGCAACCTCTATAGAAACCTCAAGCCCTGTCTGAAATAGTCTACTGTAGGCTCTTTGTTTAAACTTCTAATGGATTTGTGCACACTTCAGCAGTTTAGCTGTTTGTATTGCAACCCTGGAGATAGCATGACAGTGACAATGGTGCAGTTTTAAGATAGGCTCCATTCCCAGTCTGTTCAAATGCACCATAATGGACCAGAAGACACACGTGTGCTATTTGTTTGACCACCATGCATGGTAGTAGTGGATTACTGTGTGCTGCGGGGTGCTTCAACTCAGGTGTATTATAAGTGGGTCTATTTAGTGCTTTGAGAAGCCATTCAAAATTAATGTTGGGGCAATGACCTAACATGTTCTTGTTCAAATATTTTATTAAGGGAAAGAACAAAGGTTACAAAATAAAGAAGTAAAAAGTAGTCATCTGACCTAACATGTTAATGATCTGTTATGATAGCAAGTTGTAAATCCAGCCCAAGCTTTGTCATCCTAGGAAAGGAACTGTGTCTAGATATTTCTTGCTGGTATGATTTAATTGAAAGAAAGATATAAAGAAAATAAACTTTAGAAACACTCCTGAGGACCGCTGGAGACTGCCATGAGTACACTTCTCCAAAGGAATGATTGGAACAGAGGGACATATATTCAGAAAGTAGTGGATCCATTGGGAATGGTTTCTGCAGAAGGTGTGTTTGGCTTCAAGTAGAGCAGCACAATGAATATTGTTGGAATAGGGACCAAGGTAAGGGTTAGACTGGTGGGTTATACTCAGGGGGTGGGGACAAGTCTTTAGAAGACAATTAAACCAAAGAGACAGTTCTTCTATTGTTATTGTTACTCTTGAGTTGGACCTCCAATAATATATTTACTTATTCAAACCTATAAATCAGATAAAAAAGGGACAGGTTGTGAAGTAAAAGAGGGGTACAAGAAAGCCCATCCGTAAGTCTTAAAGGTAAAAAGTAAACCTCCATGTTTTTTAATATGACCTGGATTTTTATCTAATCTGGAAATCTGCAGGGGCAGCCAGTGGAACCAGGCAGTTTCTAAAAAGTAAACAACTGCCACATGTGTGTGCAAACCGGTTAATAAACCAAATCAACCAAGTGACAGCCTATGTTTCAGACACAGAGGAAAAAGTAAATGCCATAGCAAAATGTGACTTTTACAGAGAGAAAAAAACAGACCCCACCAGGGAGCCATTTTACAATTAAGAGTGTCATCAAATTAACAGGCGTGAGATCTGGAAGTCTAAGTGTAAAAAGGATCCATGCTATTGAGCAGGCAGCACCAAAATGCCAGATGCTGATCAGATAGCCCTGGGTGGTGAATCACTCTCTGTGTCACAGTTTGACAAATTCCCTTACTGTTACTGTTTGCAGGTAGGAAGAGTCGTTATACTCCGAGGTGCAACACAGGAGAGTGAGATAAAGGAGAACTCATGCCAGGCCTGGTGCACTTCATTTATAAGAAATTTTCTATACTACTACTACTACTACTACTTCTATACTACTCTACATGTATTATGCTTATTCATGTTTTACCACTTATATGAAACACATATTTATAGCATTGTAATATTAGAAATGTGTTGCTTTTACAGTTTTGGGATTAGACAAAGTGAAGAAACACTGTAAGGGGTCAAATTTACGCAGGTAAATATCTAAGAATTAAACTGGATTTTTAAAGGAATGCATCAGAGCCCTAAGGTCCTAATTAGTGACGACCTTGGGTTCAGTCTGAACGCAAGTTCATCCAAACCTTGCAAGTTAGCTGTCATTGTTGGGCCAATAAGCTGTGGACAGGAAATTCCCATCCAAACAGCTGACATACACAACTGGGTGGAGAAGCTCATGCCATGTGACCATATTAGGTCCATATTATTGACATAATGTAGCATGCTCCAAGTGTACAATAGGCTGCTAGGTACATTTAGTTTAGTTCCTATATAATCAGTGGAGCAGGGGTTGATTATTTGGGGCTTTTTAGTGTTTAACAGGCTGCTATTCTGTTGCTTCCCCCTCTCTTTTAGGTGATTCTAGAAGTATAGTGGAAAGAAAAACAGACAGCCTGAATATTAATGAGATTTCAGCCAATCCTTGGGGAAGTGGGCCCAGAAGGTGGTGGGGGAGCTCATAAATAGTCTGAGGCATAAGCAGCAGAGTCAAAGTTCCTCGGTACAGTCCTACTGGGGCTTTGTTGCCAGGGCAGATTTCTGGAAGAATCTGTGAGGAAGACACCAAGGTCTCAACTAGGCTTAGCTGGGGGGCCTATTTGCAAGCTTAAAACCAAGGATCAAGTGGGGTCTGGAGAAGCTCACCGGAGAGAGTCAGGGGGAAGTTGGTGAGATAGAGTCCAGCTGTCCCATGATGGTGTGAGTCTCCCTCACTAAGAAGAGCCTGGTGGATATGGGCAGGAGGCAACTGATGATACTGTGGATAAGTGAGAACCCTATTGTTGAGGAGTTAGAGACTGTGTAGCTTTTAAACTCTGGAAGGAGTGCAGGTCACTGTTAGCATAGAGATCTGTGGGACATTCAGTTTTTTACAGGTGCAGCCAGCAGTATGTGCAATGCAGCCAGAAATTGAGAAGTCCCTAAGTTATCCAGTTCTACAGTTTTCTGGGTAAACTATGCTCCCTCTCCGTATCACAGGTAATCATTCTTAATAAAACCCCAAAAAGAAACACCTAGACTGTTCTTTAGAGCCAATGGAAGAATGCATGAAATGCTGTGTGCCTGGCTGTGTGTGCTTTGAGGGGAGAAATAGGACCAATATTTCCAGGGGCTCTTTAGGGGGAGTGCTACACTAATATTTCCACTCACCCATATCAGGTCAATGTCATTGACATAGTATGGCCATGTGACTATATTAGGTCAATAATATTATGAGCATACCTGCCCCTTTGTATAAGTGTAGCTGTAGGGTGGGGATTGGAGAACCTCCAGCGCAGGTCATCTCTAGTCCTTATATTGACATAGACTTATAAATAATAAATATAGTAAAAAGTATAGTCTATATAGAAAAAAGAAAAATTTTAGTGGATTACTACATTTGCAACACGTGCTTAACACTGTTGCAGGTTTGCAGGAGTTGCAGGCTGAAACTGTGGGAGGGAATGATTCTGACCAGTGTCTGGAGATAACAAGGTCTAGGAGATTAGGATACAATATAATCATTAATTGTTGAACATGTATATGGCTGTTAAAATACAAATGTATAAAGACATGGCTGGCTTGTGCTGGCTTATCCACGTTTGAGGTATGGAATTGGACGAAACCTGATGAGTGGCCAAGCAGATGACGTCATTACGCCAGTACAGAGAAATTCAAAGTAATTGGGAGGTAGAGCCTCTTGCCAATGAATCCATAGAGCGGTGAGATTGTCTTGAGAGTGTAATCTTCTGCTAGTTATAGGACACATGCATGCAAGTTTTTTACTTGAATCTTCCTGTTTTAAAAAAAATATTTTTACAATATTACACTATGGTAGTTGTTGTTTTATGAGCTAATACAGTATAAGATGTTGTTGTTAGTCTGCACCCACCAATTGAAGAATGTAAAACATCATTTGAGTAGGGGAGAGTATATATTACGCTACTGAGTTAACCGCTTAAGCCCCGGACCATTTTGCTGGCCAAAGACCAGGCCACTTTTTGCGATTCGGGACTGCGTTGCTTTAACTGACAATTGCGCGGTCGTGCGACGTGGCCCCCAAACCAAATTGACGTCCTTTTTTTCCCACAAATAGAGCTTTCTTTTGGTGGTATTTGATCACCTCTACAGTTTTTATTTTTTGCGCTATAAACAAAAATAGAGCGACAATTTTGAAAAAAATTCAATATTTTTTACTTTTTGCTATAATAAATATCCCCCAAAAATATATAAAAATATATATTTTTCCTCAGTTTAGGCCGATACGTATTCTTCTACATATTTTTGGTAAAAAAAATAACAATAAGCGTTTATTGATTGGTTTGCGCAAAAGTCGTCTACAAAATAGGGGATAGTTGTATGGCATTTTTATTATTATTTTATTTTTTTATTGGTAATGGCGGCGATCAGCGATTTTTATCGTGACTGCGACATTATGGCGGACACATCGGACACTTTTGACACCATTTTGGGACCATTGTCATTTTTACAGCGATCAGTGCTATAAAAATGCACTGATTACTGTGAAAATGACACTGGGCAGTGAAGGGGTTAACCACTAGGGGGCGCTGAAGGGGTTAAGTGTGTCCTAGGGAGTGCTTCTAACTGTAGGGGGGATGGGCTGTGTGTGACACGACACTGATCACCTCTCCCGATTACAGGAAGCTGTGATCAGTGTCCTTGTCACTAGGAAGACTTGTTTACATCAGCATTTCCCCCGTTCTTAATCTCCAGGTATCCGACATCGAGTCCGCGGGACCCGCGGTCGGACTCACAGAGCTTGTGGCGCATGCGCGCGCAAAGCCGGCGGCACGTGCGCCTCCACAATGCCGCTTCCTAAAGGGGACGTATATTTACGCCCTTCTGCCTGTCCGTGCCATTGTGTCGATGTATATCGTCGTTCGCTGGTCGGCAAGCGGTTAAAGAGAAATATGATGTACCTTCGTCCTATCAATTCTACAAAAATAACTATGAAATTGAGATAACCTTGAACTTTTATAGTACAGGATAGACTTACAATGCTCAAATGGCTTTTTATACATGTTTTTCGGAGACCCGCTTCTTCAGGAGTATAATTCAGAGAAATGTTTATTCTAAAAAGGAACTTACACATAAAAAAATCTTCATATAACAAGACATAATAATATGGTGGAACTGCAGGATGTCGAGCGGACCACCAGGAAACTAGCACCATATTATCATGTCTTGTTATATAAATGTAGCGGCCTCCACTCTCTCTCCCTGATATCACATCATCTGTCTCTGGCTTTTGTCTAGGGGTACCTTGGTTGAGAGAGTGCGGGGTCACCACGCCAAGTTTCCACCACAGATGTGTGTGTGGTGTGAGAAGATCCTTTTTAAATTCGGGTCGGTGTTCTGCATCAGAGCCTCCTCCTCCTTTTGCACAGTGTCTGCCAGAAAATGAGCCCCACACCACTAAAGTCCAACACTCCTTTATTCTTCCAATATCAGAGTAAAACACAGACAGTTGGACTCCCTCAACGAGTAGAACAGACGGGGGGGTGTGGATACGAGTAGGCCCAGACACAATGAACTCTTCTTCTCTCCTTCTGAAAGTGTATTGCGGTCCCTTGGCGAGGGATATATCCCTCCCGGCGGTCTCCGGAGGCTCACCCGTCACTGGCAATATGCTGCACCAGGTCTTCAGGCGAGTACCCCCTCCGGTCCCTTACGCCACTGAATTCGGGGAGCCCACTCCCGGGGTCCCCCTAGGAAATCCATCCCTCGCGGAACCCAGTGAAGGATACTGGGCCCCAGACCTCCATCCGAGCACCTCACCCCAGGCTAAAGGTGCCTGGGATGGAACACGACCTCCGAACGTCCTCTAGGCCTAGGCCGCCTAGACTCCCGACACGAACCACCGCCCTCAGGCTGAAGGTGCCTGGGACTCGACCTTGTGACAAAGATGGCCGGCCCCTTTATACCCTCTCCCAGCAAGCACGGCGGGTTCCCCGCCCCACCATACAACCGCTGAGAGAGGACAAAAAGCGGTACGGCACACAGCAATGGTTCAACCCCAGCCCAAGGCGACAGCGCCACCCGCTGGGCTGCAGGGAACTGCACATTACTGGTGTCTCTGCCAGTTTTAAATACACTGGGAAAGTGCATGCCCGCTACATAAAGATTTTTTATGTGTAAGTTTCTTTTTAGAATAAACGTTTCTCTGAATTATACTCCTGAAGAAGCGGGTCTCCGTAGTCTGTAACTGGAAAAAGACGAATATCTAATCCCCCATTGTGGGTCGATACATTTATTTATTTCTAGTTCACATCAGAGGAATCAATTTGTTTAAGGTTTTTCCCTATCATAGGATACTTTGTACTTTCTGTATGTCATATGTTTGCCCCTTCTGGGTATCTTTTAACCACTTAAGTACTGGAAGATTTTCCCCCTTAATGACCAGGCCATTTTTCGCAATACGGCACTGCGTCGTTTAACTGACAATTACGCGGTCGTACGATGCTGTACCCAAACAAAATTTATGTCCCTTTTTTCCCACAATTAAAGCTTTCTTTTGGTGGTATTTGATCACCACTGTGGTTTTTATTTTTTGCGCTATAAACAAAAAAAGAGCGACAATTTTGAAAAAAAAGCAATTTTTTTACTTTTTCTATAATAAATATCCCCAAAAAAATATATAAAAAAAAATGTTCTTCCTCAGTTTAGGCCGATAAATATTCTTCTACATATTTTTGGTAAAAAAAAACAACCCAATAAGCGGATATTGATTGGTTTGCGCAAAAGTTATAGCCTCTAAAAAATAGGGAATAGATTTATGGCATATTTGTTATATATTTTTTTTTTTTACTAGTAATGGCAGTGATCTGCGATTTTTAGCGGGACTGCGACATTGCGGCAGACAGATCGAACACCTAACTGACATTTTTTACACTTTTTTGGGAACCAGCCACATTATTACTGCTAAAAATATGCACTGTCATTGTACTAATGACACTGGAAGGGAAGGGGTTAACATCAGGGGCGATCAAGGGGTTAAATGTGTTCCCTGCAGTTGTGTTCTAACTGTATGGGGGATGGGCTGCCTGGGGAAACACACAGATTCGCCTTCCTGCATAGCAGAAAGACAGGATCTGTGTGATCTCCCCTGTCAGAACTGGGATTTGCTTTGTTTACACAGGCAGATCCCCGTTCTGTCACTGCGGGGAACGATCGAGGGTGGCCCGGTGAACATCGAGCCCGCCCCGCCCGCTGATTGGCTCCCCTGCTGGCCAGTGGGCAGCCACAAACTAGAGTTCCCGAGCCGATGTACAATTACGACGATCGCGGGAACGAGCCGACCTGCCGCCGTTCAATGACGGCGGCTGGTCTGCAAGTAGTTAATGGATTTTTTTAATAAATTTGTAATTTTATAAAAAGCCATTTGAGCATTGTAAGTCTATATCGTACCACGAAAGTCCAAGGTTGCCTCAATTTCATAGTTGTGTTTGCGTAAGGGAGAGGATCAATAGTGGAGATTTTACCGCACAAAGCTCTTCTGACCGTCTATTGATTTAGGGGTCAATCCAGCCTGAGGAGTTGCTCTGATCACATTGGAAAGGTGTTAGTTGAAAGAACAATGCTGTTATATGAGATTGCTAAGGAAGATCACAGATCATTGATGGATAAAAAATACTATTTATGCAATACTTGGACGCCTTATTCGATTTTCATTGTTATTGTAAAATTGTATTAATTTGTGTATGTACATTATACTTGTACACTTTAAGGTAATATTCATATGCTGATTTTTATTAGAATCACCTTAGAATAGTATTTGGATTTATAGGTTGTGGGTAGCGTGGTGTGCAAGGTCATACAGTTAGGTCCATATATATTTGGACACAGGCACAATTTTCATACGTTTGGCTCTGTATGCCACCAGAATAAAATTAAAACAAAACAACCCAAATGAATTTGAAGTGCAGACTTTCAGCTTTAAAGTGGTTGTATACCCAAAATGTGTACAAGCACCTACAGGTAAGCCTACATTAAGGCTTACCTGTAGGTGCTTGCAATATCTCCGAGACCTATACAGTCTCGGAGATATTTGCAAAAAAGACTGTACCGCTATCTACGGCGCATGCGCACCGTAGATAACGGCGCAGGCGCACTGAGCGCGGCAGCTCTTGAATGGGAGCCTGCCGGACACTGCCGGAAATTCACGCATGCGGGAGTGACGTCATCGCCGCTCCGGCCAATCACAGCGCCGGAGCGGCGATACCCGGAAGTCACTACGGGTATCATGGATGCGACGGAGGACGTGTCCGAGGACCGCTGTGGGGGCTTCGATCTAAGGTAAGTGATTGATAATGAGCTAGTATGCTAGTCATACTAGCTCATTATACCTTTGCCTTGCAGGTTGACAAAAAAAAAAAAAAAGTTTTGCGGTATACAACCGCTTTAATTCAAGGGGTTGAACATAAATACCAAGTACAAATTTTAGGAACTGCAACTATTTTTACACACAGTCCCCCCATTTTCAGGGGCTCAAATGTAATTGGACAAATGAATATACCGTATATACTCGAGGATAAGCCGAGTTTATCAGCACATTTTTTTGTGCTGAAAATGCCCCCCTCGGCTTATACTCAAGTCACCTTTTTCCGCCTAAGCTCCCGGACTTTGGGGACCCGGTACTGGCCTTGGCACACATGTAGCCTCACTCTTCCTCTGCAAGTGTGCAAAGTTTATTGTCCGGGGGACCTACGGCCGGGGAGCACCGATTTTTCAAAGCCGGGCACCCCTTCCATAGACTCCCATGTTAAACAGTAATTTCTGCAGTGAATTTGGGGACCCGCTACTGGCCACACATGTAGCCCAATTTCTCATTTATAAGTGTGCAAAGTTTTTTGTCTGGGAGACCTATGGCTGGGGAGTACCGATTTTTCAAACTGGGCACCCCTTCCATAGACTCCAATGTTAAACATCAGTCTAGTCATGGACACAGTGAGGCATGGACGCAGTGAGGCATGCACATGGACACAGTGAGGCAAAGTGAGGCACAGTGAGGCATGCAGATGGACACCCTAGGCTTATACTCGGGTCAATACGTTTTCCCAGTTTTTTGTGGTAAAATTAGGTGCCTCAGGTTATATTCGGGTCGGCTTATACTCGAGTATATTCGGTAATCATAAATAAAATGTTAGTTTTTTATATTTTGTTGAGAATCCTTTACTGGCAATGACTGTCTGAAGTCTGAAACCCATGGACATTCCAAAGACTGGGTCTCCTCCTTTCTGATGCTCTAACTGCAGCTGTCTTCAGTTGTTCTGTGTTTGTGGGTCTTTCTGCCTTTAGTTTTGCCTTCAGCAATGCTCAATTGGGTTGAGATCAGGTGATTGACTCGGCCATTGCAGAATATTCCACTTCTTTTCCTTCAAAAGCTCCTGGGCTTGCTTTTGCAGTGTGTTTTGGATCATTGTCCATCTGTACTGTGAAGCGCCGTCCAATCAACTTTGCTGCGTTTGGCTGAATCTGGGCTGACAGTATATCTTAAAACACTGCAGAATTCATCCGGCTGCTTCTGTCTTCTGTCACATCATCAATAAACACCAATGACCCAGTGCCATTGGCAGCCATGCAGGCCCATGCCATCACACTGCCTCCACCATGTTTTACATATGACGTTGTGTGCTTCGGATCATGAGCTGTTCCAAGCCTTCTCCACACTTTTTTCTTCCTGTCATTGTGGTACAGATTAATCTTAGTTTCATCCGTCCAAAGAATGCTTTTCTAGAACTGGTCTGGCTTTTTTAGATGTTTTTTGTCAAAGTCTAATCTGGCTTTTCTATTCAGGCTTATGAATGGTGTGCATGTGCACCTTGTGGTGAAACCTCTGAATTTGCTCTCATGAAGTCTTCTCTTGATTGTAGACTTTGATAATGATACACCCACCTCCTGAAGAGTGTCCTTCACTTATCTGGATGTCGTGAATGGGTTTTACTATACCATAGAGAGGATCCTGCAATCATCCACCACTGTTGTCTTCCATGGACGTCCATGCCTTTTTATGTTGCTGACCTCATCAGTGCCTTTTCTTTACTCATAATGTACCAAACTGTTGATTTAACCACTCCTAATGTTGCTGCTATCTCTCTGATGGATTTGTTTCATTTTTGAAGCCTTTTAATGGCCTGTTTCACTTGCATGGGCAGCTCCTTTGAACGCATTATGTAGGTTCACATCAATAGATTGCAAATACCACACTTAGAATCAACTCCAGACCTTTTACTTGCTTAATTGATGAAGAAATAACAAAGGAGTAGCCCACACCTGGCCATGAAACAGCTTTTGATTCAATTGTCCAATTACTTGCGGTCCCTTGAAAAAGGGGGGGGGGTGGCAATTCTTAAGAGCTGTAATTCCTAAATCCTTCCTCTGATTTGGATGTACATACCCTCAAATTAAACCCGAGAGTGTGCACATTCAGCCCATATCCATTATATAACTATAGCTTGAATATGTTTTAGTAAATACCTGAAAAATCTACAATTGTGCCTGTATCCAAATATATATGGACCTAACTGTATATTTGTATACTTATGTATGCATGACATCACTACACACTTAACAGGTTATATATTTTTGATTTGTAATAAAAATAAAATAAAATTGAAATTTTGTTTTACAAATAAAAATAAAAGATGGACTGCTTTTTTGCATCTTTTTTGTGGTGCATACTGGGCTTTACAGGAAGAAAGCCCAGCAGTGAATACTCACCATTAGCTTCCCTCTAACTGAAAATGGAAATGACTCAGGTGTGCTATAGATAGAGGAAGGTGTCCCTCCACAAACTCCTTCAACTGGGCGTGTCTTGTGAATACAGCTGAGTGGCAGGAAATTAATTAACTTCCTACTGCATGGAGGACCATGGTGCTGTCTTTTTCAGTACCCATGGATCTACCCAATCTGGGTAGAATCTTAGTTTGGGTAAATTGACTAAGAAAGAAAATGGACCACATGTAGGTCTAAGTTCTGTATTTTGTCCAACATTTTAGAGGCTTGTGAGCTAGTTATCATTTTATAAGTCATCACAAAATAAAATGACCATGTCCAGTACCATCGGCTACCAATCAGCTTAAGTCTTCTCTATAGCTTTTGTCTGAATGGTTCCTGTGTGTTGTTGTTTCTTTTACATATTCCCCTTAACCACTTGCTTACTGGGCACTTTCACCCCCTTCCTGCCCAGGTCAATTTTCAGCTTTCAGCGCTCTCACACTTTGACCGACAACCACGCTCAAGCAACATTGTACCCATATGACATTTTTATCATTTTTTTAACACAATTAGAGCTTTATTTTAGTGGTATTTAATCACCACTGGGGTTTTTATTGTTTGATAAACAAACAAAAAAATAATGTTTTTTTCATATTTTGCCTTAGAATTTTGCAAACAGATAATTTTTCTCCTTCACTGATGGGCACTGATAAAGTGTCACTGATGGGCACTGGTAAGCTGCACTGATGGGCAATGATGAGGTGGCACTGGTGGTCACTGATGAGGGGGCACTGATGACCCTGCACAGATGGGTGACACTGATGGGCACTGATAGCTGCACAGATGGGCAATGATGTGTGGCACTGGTGGGCACTGATGAGGTGGCACTGGTGGTCACTGATGAGACGGCACTGATAAGGCTGCACTGATGGGTGGCACTGATAGGTGGCACTGATAGGTGTCACAGAGAGGTGTCATGAAGAGGTGGCACTGATAGGTGGCATTAATAGGCACTGATAGGCAGCACTGATGGGCACTGATAGGCACTGGTAGGTGGCACTAATAGGCAGCACTAATAAGTAACACTGATGATGAGACACTGATGGGCACTGATTGGCAGCACTGATTGGCAGCACTGATGGGCGCTAATAGGCGGCACTGGTGGGCACTGATAGGTGTCACTGATGGGCACTGATAGGTGGCACTAGAGGGCATTGATTAGCAGCACTGATGGTCAGTAAGGGGAACGACTTTCTTCTTTTCTTCATGCTAACAGCTGATCACGTGGTATAGGGCCAGCTGTGATTGGCCCTTTACCCCAATCTGTGATTAGCCGAGTCCTAAGGACTCGGCAATCACAGCGTGCACCGCCCACGTGCCCGCGAGAACTGGAGGAAGTCCATGTACGCCCTCCAGGCAAAGGAAGCCCACACTGTAGCCATCTTTCAGCTATGGCGTGGGCGCCAAGTAGTTAAACAACATTATTAAATTATGTCAACTATCATTTTTGTTTTCTTTTTTCTTTTTTTTTTAATTAGGGTTAGTTGTTTTCCTAGATATGTCATACGGTCAGGCCAAAACAGTGCTTAGCGGCATTCTTTAATTACAGCCAGTGGTGGGACTTTTTTGTTTCCCAAAAGCTGCAAAGGTTGCCAAAGTTCTGATTTAGAACATTTAGGCTACGTTGTACAGACAGGGAGAATAATACAACTGTCAGTCGCTAAAATACTTTCAAATCAATTGCTTGACTTTGTTTGTGCTGTAAGTACCCAGGCTTCGGTACGGTACCCCGCTGAGTTCCATTACACCTACAGAAGCCGTAAGTGAGCTTATTTTGTAAAGGAAGAATTCTTTATCATCTCCGAGCAGGGAACTGTACTCACAAGCTGATTACTGCATGCTCAGCACACCACTCAGTGTGCTAAATCACTATTTACTGCCTTCTCTCTGTATTTTCTGTGCCTGAATGCCAAGTCCCATTATACTCTCAGGATAGAGTGTGTGGATTTATTCAAAATTTAAAAAACGTCCCCCTTTTTATTTTTATTTTTTTACGTTTGCTGCGGCCAATTCTGCCGTTTTTACATGAAGCTCGGTGCCAGAAGCCTAACTGTATCAATGTTTAATTATGCAACATATTTTAACACAGCTAGTGTATGGTACAAGTGCAATTGTGTTTGATAAAAATAGTGTTCTGTTTTACCGTATGTAGCTGTTAGGGGGGAAAAATGAACCCAAGATAACAAGGGTATATTGCTACAAATAATAAGGTTTTCTCTGGTTAAATGTAATGATTTAAAAAAATGTATTCTAAAAAAATAGTAAGGTTGGGAAAATATATGTAAGGCCAATTTTTTTTTTTCATTTGGATAGAGTAGGGAAGTACTAACCCCCCCCCCCCCAAAAAAAAAATATAATAATCAGGTTTTTATCTCTTGAGTAGGGACTGGCTGCAAGAAGGCATGCTCCAAAAGGACATACAAAGTGCAGATTCACATTTATTCATAAAAAGCCAATCTGTTTCAGGTGTTCAAAGGGCCCCCCTTCATCAAGGCTTGGTACTGCTAAACAAAATGTGCACTAGACTGATAAACCCCCTCCTGATCCCACGGCCTTCACCCCTGGGAGGACTGTCTAAGGAGAATATCTCTCTCTATACCAGCCTTTCTCAACCTTTTTAACACAGAGGAACCCTTGGAATACATTTCCAATCTCAGGGAACCCCTGCTAAAAATGTCTATATCTACAACTCATTAGTGTGATAGTCCGTGGAACGAAAAGACGTGCGGTTTGTTTCGCTCTGAATCGAAATTCGGCCAAATTTTTCGTTATTCGGAAATTCCGATGTGAAATTTCCGAATTACAATAGTAATGAATTTTAACTAATCCAAAATAACAAAACGAAAATTTCGGACGAAATTCAAACTCGTATGGTTTTTGAATCAAATTCAAATTGCAGAAGACAATAAAATAAAATAGAAAATAAAGGATGGAAAAGAATATAACAGAATAGAAAATAAAAGAATAGAGTAAAACAGAACAAAATAAAATAGAAAATAAAAGAACAAAATCAAGTAGAATAGAAAATAAAGGAATAGAATAGAATAAAAAAAGAATATAATAGATAAAAATAGAAAGAATATAACCATCTTTTGAAATTCGAATTTTAAACAGAATACATTTGAATTAAAATAGAATAGGAAAGAATAGAATAGAAAATAAATTGAATAGAACGGAAACTAATAGACCAGAGAAAAAAAAAACTATAGAATAGAATAGAATAAAATAGAAAGAAAATAACATTCTTCCGAAATTCGAATTTCGAATAGAATAAAAAAGAATAGATTAGAATAGAAAATAAAATAAAAGAATAGAACAGAACAGAATAAAACAAAATAATACTATATTCCAGAACTTGAATCTTGAATAGAATAACTTTGAATATTAGAATAAATTTGAATTAGAAAAGAATAGAAAACAATAGAATAAAATAGAAAATAATAGAATAGAAAATGAAATAATAGAAAAGAATAGAGTAAAACAGAACAAAATAAAATAGAAAATAAAAGAATAAAATAGAATAGAAAATAAAGCAATAGAATAGAATAAAAAAAGAATAGAATAGATACAAATAGAAAGAATATAGCCATCTTTTGAAATTCGAATTTCAAACAGAATACATTTGAATTAAAATAGAATAGGAAAGAATAGAATAGAAAATAAATTGAATAGAATGGAAAATAATAGACCAGAGAAAAAAACAATAGAATAGAATAGAATAAAATAGAAAGAAAATAACATTCTTCCGAAATTCGAATTTCGAATAGAATAAAAAAGAATAGATTAGAATAGAAAATAAAATAATAGAACAGAACAGAATAAAACAAAATAAAACTATATTCCAGAACTTGAATCTTGAATAGAATAACTTTGAATATTAGAATAAATTTGAATTAGAAAAGAATAGAAAACAATAGAATAAAATAGAAAATAATAGAATAGAAAATGAAATAATAGAAAAGAATAGAGTAAAACAGAACAGAATAAAACAAAATAAAACTATATTCCAGAATTTGAATCTTGAATAGAATAGCTTTGAATATTAGAATAAATTTGAATTACAATAGAATAGAAAACAATAGAATAAAATAGAAAATAATAGAATAGAAAATGAAATAATAGAAAAGAATAGAACAGAATAGAATAGAAAAAACAATAGAATAGAATAGAAAGAAAATAAAAAAATAACCATCTTCTGAAATTCAAATTTCAAATAGAATAAATTAGAATTCAAATTAGAATTCTGATGGAATAGAAAAGAATAGTATATAAAAGAAAATAATAGAATAGAAAATACAAGAAACAAATTGATGTAAATAACGACAATATCCTAAACAAATAAAGCAAAACAATAGGTTCTTTTTATTGCCCCCGTTTCCCCAAAGCGCATACTGACCTACCTTTCCCTCCAGCTTCACCCTGATCAGCCACTGGTACTTCTGGGTATGGGAAAACATGTGACTTATTTCCCTTCCTCTCATATGACAGAGCTGCTCTTTGGTAATTGGCTGCTTAGGCACCCAGTGCAGTGTTATAGGGATGGGAGGGAGAGTCTTTAGTGCTGTGTAAGCTCTAAGTTGAAGGGTGAGTATGTGAAGTTGTAGTCTGCAGGGACAAAGCCCAGGTTCACTTTAAACCCAAGTAAATATAAAATCCACTCTACAAAATACAAAAGGAACACATTTTGAGCTGCCAAGAGAGACATCAGGCGCTGTCAGGGGATTCATATAATTTGGCTGTTAGGCCTTCCCTTGTTCCATCAGAGTTGGTTGATAATTCTCACCTCTGCCATCTGTAAGCTCAGAAGCTTCATCCAGATCCTGAGTTAGGGACAGAGCCAGGATGACACCAAGCCAGCTCCCTCGCTATTTTCAGCACCCATATTTTATCTCTATTACAAGAAAAAAATGATATTATTGTGAGTAATTAATGCATTTGGGCTTATTCAGAACTGAAACACAAAATCTGCTGCAACCTACAACAACCAATTAGAATCTATGATGGTCCAGATGACTACCTGACCACATCAATGTGATATCTGAAGGACTGTTGAGGGTAACTTGTTGCCCTTTTATCTTTATCTATGCTGAATATCCCAGAGCGATCATGAGTCGATATTCAACTCAAATGATTGATTTATTTTTTTATGTATGAACAACAAACATTTTCAGCATGTTTGTGCTGCTTTTATAAAACACACAAAAATGTTTATATTATAACAAAAAAAAAAAAACAGATCAATTATTTGAGTCCGGGGTGGTCTCATGATCACTTGGGGATCATTCAGCATAAATAAAGGCAAATAACAGCACATTTTCCATACATATGAAGCACCCTTCAGCTAGTGGGCTAGGTGTAAATAGGTTTTGTTAGTGTAGAAAAATTGGTCTGGCTGAGAGCCAGGCCTGGGTTTAATCTGGGTCAGAGCTGAATGACTCAGGGAGGCTGGATGACTCGGCAAGCAGTTTCTCTGGTGCCTCCCCCTGTTTCTGAAACCTTGGAGAAGTTTCCAGATGTAGTGGGTGGAGACTAGGAGGGGCTGCTTGACATATTTAGGAGGTCCTTAACCAATCCCCAGCAAAAAGAGTCTGGAAGGGGGTAGTCACCTCAAAAAATAAGCATGCGTCATGTCAGCAGGGGCAATTGGGTGGAAGATGGAGATGGAGTGCTGAGGACGCTGTTGATGGCCCTTGATGGTGCCCCCTAGTCTGGGGGGAGGTGACCTCGGGCATGGGGCTCAGGTGCTGGAAGGATCCCCCATAACACACAGAGGAACCCCTTCCTGGAGGCACAGAGCAAGTGAGAGGACAGCAGGAGCAGGTCAGCATGTCCGGGAGATCTCCTGAAAAGTCAGTCGGGTGGGCTGGTGAGTGATCAGTCTGGGAGGACTGTGGAGAGAATGTCAGTCGGGGAGGACTATGTAGAAGTTAGCCAGGAGGGCTGTTGAAAGGGGCAGCTGCGGCCAGGCAGGCTGGCAGTGCATGAAGAGGTGGTGCTGGGATCAGTGACCACAGCAAAGGAAGTGCTGTAAAATTGTGTGCTGCGCCACCTTATTTTCAAGTATAGGGGCCGCAAGTCCCTGCCTGTAATGGGCTTTTGCTACTAAAATTGCAACAAGGTGACACAGCTGGAGTTCTGCAAGCAAGTGAGTGCTGGAGGAAGCAGAGGAGTGCTATAGATTGTATATAGGAGAAGTGTCCCTGAAGTTTGTTTTTAAGTCAAGTGGGCATCCCATAATATCCCTATCCCCATCCAAGATTCTTACCCTCAATAAAAGAAAAAAACAAAACAAAGTTCTCTGATTCTGAGTGACTGTGAAAATTTGCTGTACCAGGCTGTGCAGGGTGGGGGATCCCAGTTACTTGCAGCCCTAAGGGGGTACGCAACACCTATGCATTTTGACTTATTACTGTAACATTTACTTGGAAGTCATTTTCTTCATGTAACATTGATATTTTACATGCTTGATGTTTTTGCGTTGTTATCACTCTATTTACAGAATTTATCACCCTCTCCTGGAAACCAGTATATCAGACAATGAAGTTAGTAACCCTGATAACCGCTCAGCTAATAAGCCATGTAGAGATTACATTGCATTCTTTCAAACATTCTGAACAAACACATACATTTCTTTTGAGATAACACAAAGAAGAGGCCAGGTTCTCATCCTGTCACCATATAACAGGTAGTGCCTGAATACCTTCATGGCAGGATCACCAGGTATTATTTCAATAAAAGCTACAGATTAAAAAATATTGAAAATGAGTTTGAATACACATTAACATGAAAGATTATAAGAGATTTTGGTGATAGGGATTACACATACACTATATTGCCAAAAGTATTGGGACACCTGCCTTTAATTGCACACGAACATTAATGGCATCCTAGTCTTATGCTGGCCATACACTATATGGAAAATCGGCCGAAATTCGGTCAGTTCATTTTTCGGCCAGTTAATGGGCACAAAATCGATCATCGTTGGGACGTTTTTGAGCTGAAAAAACGAATGACAAGTTTGGAAATTTTCTGCCGAACGAACGATAAATGAAAAGGTTAATGTGTTTCCCGACTGAACTGTTTGCACTAGGTATATGTAAAAAAACTAACATAAAATTAATTTATGTCCACTGAACGATTTATCGGTCATTACATGATAGCGCTATCGTTTGCTCTCACGGCCGAATGTTTGTTTTTTGAAAATGGGTTCAGGCCGATTTTTCGTATAGTGTATGGCCAGCATTAAGCCCCGTACACACGGATGGACTTTTTGACAACAAACTTCAAGATGAGCAAGTTTTCAAAAAAATCCTACCGTGTGTACGCTCCATCGGACAAACTTTTTCGGTTTTCATCGGACAAAAGTTCCTTCTGCAAACAGACAAACTTTTCGGCAACAAAAGTCCTACGGTGCAAAGTCCTATCTTGTGTACAGAACTCCATCGGACTTTTGTCCGAAGTACAAATACGCATGCCCAGAACCAATGTTAAAATCAACCAACAATAGCAGAAATTGACCAAAGGGTGGCGGTAAAGAGCAGAAAACAGCAGAAAAAACACGTTATGTTGGGAAAGTTTGCAGAAAAGTCCTGCCGTGTGTATGCTATGGGCAACTCCCAAAAATCCACGGAAAAGTTTGTTTGAAGTCCGATCGTGTGTATGAGGCTTAAGCCTGTTGGGTTTAAAATTGAGTTGGCCCACCCTTTGCAGCTATAATAACTTCAACTCTTCTGGGAAGGCTGTCCACAAGGTTTAGGAGTGTCTATGGGAATGTTTGACCATTCTTCCAGAAGCACATTCAGTCACTGATGTTGGAGAGAAGGCCTGGCTCACAGTCTCCGCTCTAAATCATCCCAAAGGTGTTTTATCAGGATAAGGTGTAGGCTAGTCAAGTTCCTCCACCCCAAACTCGGTCATCCACACTATATTGCCAAAAGTACTGGGCCACCCCTCCAAATCATTTGGTGGAGGGGGGGGGATTATGGTGTGGGGTTGTTTTCAGGGGTTGGCTTTGAACCCTTAGTTCCAGTGAAGGGAACTCTTAAGACGTCAGCATACCAAGACATTTTGGACAATTTCATGCTCCCAACTTTGTTGGAACAGTTTGGAGATGGCCCCTTCTTGTTCCAACATAACTGCGCACCAGTGCACAAAGCAAGGTCCATAAAGACATGGGTGAGCGAGTTTTGGGTGGAGGAACTTGACTGTCCTGACTTCAACCCGACAGAACACCTTAGGGATGAATTAGAGAGGAGACTGCGACCCAGGCCTTCTTGTCCAACATCAGTGCCTGACATCACAATTGCGCTTCTGGAAGAATGGTCAAACACTCCTAAACCTTGTGGACAGCCTTCCCAGAAAAGTTGAAACTGTTATAGCTGCAAAGGGCGGGCCAACTCAATATTGAACCCTACGGACTAAGACTGGGGTGCCATTAAAGTTCATGAGAGAAAAGGAACTCCCCTAACAATTGGGACTTTTTGGGCTCTGAGGAATGTACAAACAACAAGATGTAAATGTAAAGTATTTATTATTATCAAAATTATTTTAAAGACTTTTGATAATAATAAATGCTTTACATTTACATCTTATTGTTTGTACTTTCCTCAGAGCCTAAAATGTCCCAATTGTTAGGGGAGTTCCTTTTTCTCTCAATCTACCAGGAAAGTGGCCAAATTTCTAACAGATTTTTAAATCTCTTTTTTTCATAGCCATTAAAATTCATGTGCGTGTAAAGGCAGATTGTCTTAATACTTTGGTAATATACAGTAGTGTATTTTTTAATGTAATGACAATGGCTTTTATTTTCTATGTCTAAAATTTGCTTGATTGATTGATTATCCACGTGATATTTTTTTTTAGTACAAATGGCCCATTTTTGTTTTTTAATTAGTAGAAGCTTTCAATATCTAAAAGCACAGTAAAGGTGTACAACAAATTGAAAAAAAAAACACTATCTAGGAAAACAGCAACCTCTTCTATTAGACCTTTTTTATTTTTTCTCCTCAATTAAATAAGAAAAAAAGATATTAGCTGACACTCTTTAAATTATCTGCGGAGACCACTTATCTGGATAATTAGGCTGTATCAGTAAGGAAACAGATCTTATATTGATCTGGTCTCTTTAAATAACGAGACACGCTCAAGTGAGGACTAACAGCCCAGCTACTCGAATGTACCACCAAACCTTCAGTGCCAGCACATTGCATTTCATTGGCTTCCTAAAGTGGTTTGAAATATACTGTATTATTTATAGCCTGAGGGCCCATTCAAACTTAAAGTGTAAAGCCGGCCATAGATGGATTAATGTTTGGCCGGTTCAGCAGGGACAGGACGGATTTCGATTCATCTATGGGCAGGTTGGTTGTACAGAGGCCGATCGAAAAACCCTGTTGGTGCTATGTTGGTGTGGAGGTGTCTTACAGGAGGTCTGGTATGTGGCATTGGGGGCAAACTGAGTGGCTGCTTTGGTACTGTAGATTGGTGGTGAACAACTTCAATTGGGATTGGATTTAGGACTGCTAAGATTGCAGTTGTGTACCATATAACAATCTTCATGGAAGACAGGCACTTCCTGGTATGGCATATCATGGATTCCATGTACATTAATTGGAGCCAACCTGAGACTCTTTCTTTGAGAACCACCAACCTTTTTAATTACAAAGTAACATCATTAAAACCCTACATATGTTGCTTAGCCGATCATGCAAAGTGTACTGTATTGTGACACCTGCCATTTGACTACCATCCCCTTTCCATACCGATGCATGCTGGGTTCGTGACGTCACAGTGACATCACAATGGGGCTGTGCCACCAGGTGACCGTGCCAGGTGACTCCCCCCTTACCTAAATAAGAACTTTTAAAGGGCGGAGCCTGCAGTAGGCAGTAAGCCTTTGTTGCGGGTGGAGCATTTTTTTCCTTTTAAGGTCCGGCAGTGGCCTCGGAGTCGTAATTGACGATGGATCGACATCAGAGGACATTGTTTTTTTATTTTTAATAAAGGAATTGTCAAAAACTGTGTGTGTGTTTTTATTCCTTTTTGACACTTTTTTGGTGAATGGGTAGGGGCACTATGTATCTGGGGGCCACCTTGTTAAAGGGGGATTCCAGATTCCAATAAGCCCCTCGCCTGCAGACCCCCACAAC
This sequence comes from Rana muscosa, assembly GCA_029206835.1. Lineage (NCBI taxonomy): Eukaryota > Metazoa > Chordata > Amphibia > Anura > Ranidae > Rana > Rana muscosa. The sequence goes on along the minus strand of CM055126.1, from coordinate 202,593,850 downwards.
CACAGCCCAGGGTTTTCAGGAAGAGGCACTTGTCCCCCTCCCCAAAGCACCCCTCCAATGTTGAGGGCATGTGGTTTGGTATGGTTTGGGGGGGGGTGCTCGCTCGTCCCCCCCCTTTCCTGACATGCCGGACTGGGTGCTCGGTTAAGGGCCTGGTATGGATTTTAGGGGGATCCCACGCTGTTTTTTTTATTAGTTTTTTGGCATGGGGTTTCCCCTAATATGCATACCTAATTGTACTGTATTGCCAGCAATATAAATGCATTTTTTTTTCTTTATAAATGTCAGTTTTGCTGCAGCAAGTTCTATACACGATACAGATGTGCCACTTTACAGGCAGACTAAGGGGACCCCCCCAGGCACTATATTAAAAGGAATTTCTCATTTTTATTGTTTCACTTTAAGCATCATGAAAATCACTGTTAAAAACTTCTTTAAAAATTAAATCTTTTTTAAAAGTTTCTTTTTGCATTGGTACATGTCCCCCTGGGCAGTACCCAGACCCCCATACCCTTTTTATGGTCAATAACTTGCATATAAGCCTTCAAAACTGGGACTTTTGATTTTTCCAGTTCAGGTCCTGTAGACTTTAATAGGGTTCGGAGTTTGGGTCCAAACTTTTGCTATGTTTGGGAGTTCTGGTGCGAACCGAACCGGGGGGTGTTCGGCCCATCTCTACTCTTTAAGCGATGCTTAGGCCAACTAACTTTGCTGTCAAGATAAAAGGTCCTGAAGAAGCTTATAGATATGAAACGCATCAACCGCTTTGACATTTCAGGAGACATAACTATGAACTGATAGTATATATGGCCAGTATTGCTTGATAGGGATCTGTTCCCTTGTGGTTTTAACATTATTTTAATGTTTTGTAATAAAATTAATATTTTACATATTTTCATGTGTTCATTCTTTCTGGTACCATTAAAATCTGTCATATATGGGGTTTTTTTTAAAAAAAAATTCCCCTCAATCAGGATGCTGGCTATAGCTGCAAAACTGATTATTGTATTCTGACAGGAGGGAACTCTCAATGCTGTCAGAATACAATATCTCCTCTGGAAGGATTACCCCGTTCAACCAGCAAAAAGAAAGAATCATCTATGGCCTCCCTTAGGTCACCTTTTTAACAAAAATAAAAAGGTGAGCTAGCACTGTACGCCCTCCATCCTGCTCCCTGCTCCCTGCCCCCTCCCTAGTTCCCCCCCGCACTTACCTCCATGGATAATTAGCTTTTACTGCCTATGCAGCCGGTGCAGGGGTCAGGACATCTGAAAGTCATTTGCCGGGGTGGATCACAGTAATTCTGGTTGGTCATGTGCTGGCATGTGACCACTTCGACCAGTCAGAACTGTTCTGATCGATCCTGGCTTTCCTAAGGAAAAAAGACCAGGACTTTCAAATACATGGACCCCTGCACTGGCTGCATGGGCAGTGAAAGCTACTCATGTGATGTGCTTTGGCATGTGTCCTCCACTGCAAAATCCAATGGGGACCATTCCCAATTAATTATATTTTTTCCTTGTTCAATAATAATTTTATTGAAGGAAGGTCAACAAAAAACATAATACACATTATACAAGGAAAGGCCGTTATGATGGAGTAGGTATAAATTAGGCACAGAAAAGAATACTAGCTGAACACGAACACTATTCAACAGTCTATGAGAAATGGGGGACCATGTTCGTTCGTCTACTGTGTTGCGGCCTGGTTACTAGGGATGAGCTTTATGTTCAGGACGAACATGAGTTTAACTCGAACATTGGCTGCTTCCCGAATAGCGAACAATTTGGTGTGTTCGCGGCAAATTCGAAAGCCGCAGAACACCCTTTAAAAGTCTATGGGAGAAATCAAAAGTGCTAATTTTAAAGGTTAATATGCAAGATATTGTCATAAAAAGTGCTTGGGGACCTTGGTCCTGCCCCAGGGGACATGTATCAATGTAAAAAAAAAAAGTTTTAAAACTGACGTTTTTTCGGGAGCAGTGATTTTAATAATGCTTAAAGTGAAACAATAAAAGTGAAATATTCCTTTAAATTTCATATCTGGGGGGTGTCTATAGTACGCCTGTAAAGTAGCGCATGTTTCCCGTGTTTATAACAGTCCCTGCACAAAATTACATTTCTAAAGGAAAAAAAGTCATTTAAAACTACTCGCGGCTATAATGAATTGTCAGGTCCCGGCAATACACATAAAAGTAATTAAAAAAAAACGGCATGGGTTCCCCCCCAGTCCATTACCAGGCCCTTTGGGTCTAGCATGAATATTAAGGGGAACCCGAACCAATTTTTTTTTAAAAATGCGTGGGGGTCCCCCCAAATTCCATATCAGGCCCTTCAGGTCTGGTATGGATATTAACCACTTAAGCCCCGACCAATATGCAGCTAAAGGACCAGGCCCCTTTTTTGCGATTCGGCACTGCGTCAGTTTAACTGACAATTGCGCTGTCGTGCGACGTGGCTCCCAAACAAAATTTACGTCCTTTTTTTCCCACAAATAGAGCTTTCTTTTGGTGGTATTTGATCACCTCTGCGGTTTTTATTTTTTGCGCTATAAACAAAAATAGAGCGACAATTTTGAAAAAAATGCAATATTTTTTACTTTTTGTTATAATAAATATCCCCAAAAAATATATAAAAAAACATTTTTTTTCCTCAGTTTAGGCTGATACGTATTCTTCTACATATTTTTGGTAAAAAAAATCGCAATCAGCGTTTATTGATTGGTTTGCGCAAAAGTTATAGCGTTTACAAAATAGGGGATCGTTTTATGGCATTTTTATTATTATTATTTTTTTTACTAGTAATGGCGGCGATCAGTAATTTTTTTTCATGACTGTGACATTATGGCGGACACAGCGGACACTTTTGACAAATTTTTGGGACCATTGTAATTTTTGACAAATTTTTGGGACCATTGTAATTTTTACAGCGATCAGTGCTATAAAAATGCACTGATTACTGTAACCTTACTGTAAAAATTACACTGGCAGTGAAGGGGTTAACCACTAGGTGGCGCTGTAGGGGTTAAGTGTTCCCTGCATTGTGTTTCTAACTGAGGGGGGGTTGGGCTCTGTGTCACATGACACTGATCTCCGCTCCGAGTATACGGAGCCGAGATCCGTGTCATTGTCACTAGGCAGAGCAGGGAGATGCTTGTTTACACAAGCATCTCCCTGCTCTATACCTTCGTGAGATGATCGCAGGGTCAACGCATCGGAGGGGGGCGGGGTCACCGTACATGTCACTGGGTAAACCTGGTGTTTCCCTGTTGCATTAGAGGGGGGCGGGGTCACCTGTGCATATAAGAGCTGTCAGACTGGAGAGCGTCATTGGTCCGCTGCCTCCCATAGAGGCAGGATCGTGTCAGCGTTTTGTTTTTTGTTTTTTCTTCGTACCATCACTGGAGGTTGAGAATGGATTTACATCGCTGGAAATGGCAGGAGACAGGCTTTTCTTACTCAGGCTGTGGCTGCTTTTTGTTGATCTGGAATGTATTTAGCTGATCTGAAGGCATCGGCTTTATGTGTTTGGGTTTAGATATCTAAACTTACAAATCTAATTACCTTATCCTCGGCACTGCGCAGTATGTTTGTTTTGTGATCAAATATAGTATGCAAAACCCCGCTACATTTTTATTAATTTTTTTACACTGCCCTGTATACATGTCATGTGATCTTATATCACATGACATACATACAGGTCATTTTTTTTTTTCTTAAAGAGTTACATTTTTTTTTATTTTGGAAGAGTTTACAAGCCGTTGCCACGCCGTGGATTTTGTGCATTGTGTGTTTCTCATATTCCTGAATGCAAATGTTAAGCCATTCAGTTACAGGACAGTGCCTCTAGAAAGAAGCTCAATGCCTTGTTTCCATGAACAGTGAAGGATTATGGAAATGTCCCCAGTTCTCATAGTCACCGGGAAATTAATATTCACATGCAGAATGTTCCTGATCCTCCTTCTCATTCCTGTGTTTTAATTTTGTTATTTCATTTCATGTTCGACTTCATTACCCAGTGTTACGGAAACCTCTGACTCGAATACTTTGCTTAAAGGGGGATGGAACAGTTTTTTGTCATTAAAATTAAATAATTAAAAAAATATATATTGCCAGACAACTAATAACGGGTCATCAATGGTAGAGAGTTGAGAAAACAAAACAAAAACTGTACTTACTTTTTCCCCAAAGATGTCCAGTATGATTTAGGATGTGATCAACTTCCTAAATTAGCTGTGAAAGGAAAAAATGAAGGCTGAAAATTAAGCACCGAGAAGGAAATCATGCCCCACCCTCTTTAGAATCTGTTTTAGTAAATGCCCCCCACCACGCCGATCATCTCTCCTGTAAATAATCTTCTTCCACTTGCTGCCGGGCCCACCTGTGTGCTCCTGCGGCAGCACTGACATCTTCTTTTCCTCTCCCTCTTCCCGGCTGCTGCAGGGTACGGGATTACGTAAGAATGGAGAGCGGGTCAGGTAGGCTGTACAGGGCCCTGTGATTTCTAACAGCATCCCTCCAGCTAGATACTGACTGGCGAAACCTGTTGAGTAGGTCCTTTTGAGGACCACGTCAACAAGCTTCAGTGGGCAAATGCAGCATGCTTTTGACATCAGTTTTAAAAGCTTCTATGATCATTCAGTATTCATTGCTGGTGCAGTTGACCTCCTTCTGATTTACATGTAGAGTTGCCACCTTTTATTCAAGCCAAACCCGAACACTTTAGCAGCCTGGGATACCTTTGAGTGCCCCAAGGAGAGTAGTAATGCAGTGCACATAGCGTGCCGCAGAAAAATGTGGGTGTGGGCAAATTGCTCTTGCTGACTTCATCACCCTGCCCCCCAGTGATGCAGAACCTGCCCCCAGACACTCATCTGCAGCTCCCAGTCGGAAACAGATTTGTGTGTAACTATCTCGGTTACTTGGGGAGCCACAACCTGGTCTGAATAATGTGTCTGGGTTTTAGTCTGCCTGAAACCCGGACACATGATTCAAAACCTGAACTGTCCGGGTGAATCCCAGACAGGTGGCAACCCTACTTACATGTGATCTGCGTCAGCTGCTTTTGCATTCCTATAGACTTGTGTGGGGAGAGAAGCAGTTCTGAAGTAAACAAAAGCCCATTGACACAAGCCCTAAAGATGGTCAGGTGTGCAGGCTACAAAGTGGCAGTGTTGCAGTGCCAGAAACTTTTCATAGATAGTGAAGGAGAGAAATTACGCAACTCAAACTCTCTTACACATTCTAGCCATGCGCAATTTGTCAGACAAGTGCAGCAATAGCCAGATCTTTACAGCCTGGCACAAATGTTACCTTGTGTCTGCATTATGAAAACATGGAATTCCAAAAGACGTACAGTAATGTAGCACCCTGATGTTTAGGCATGGCTGCTATCAAGTTTAGTTACCAGGCGATAGTTGCCTTGGCCAATTGTTAGGAGATAAATTGATTTCCTCCTAATTCCGGAATTGCTGCACTTCTCTCTTTCGTCGCTAGGTGGCATTGTAGCAGGTGACATTAGATAAGACAAGGGCAAAGCAAGGAAAGATTATGAATGAATGGGGTGTCTCAGCCAATTGACAGGGGTTTCTTTAAGTCCCTTGGCCTGCTGGGAGAGCCTATTTATTTGGGTGGAGTCAGGTGATCAGATGTGTTGTGCTGCCCTGGGCTGCTAGGCCGTAAGCCTGAGGCCTATCCCAGGGACATCTGGCTGCTAGGCTGTCTGAGGGCCTATCCAGAAGCAGGAGAAGAAGCGTAGGGTTAGGACTGCAGGCTTGTAGTTCAACCAGAAGTAACAGTTCTGCCGGCCGGTAACCAGTTGTGGTTTGGAGGTAGAGGGGAAGATGTCGCCACTAAGGGACCATCCACCTTGTTACCGGAGACTACTTTGAGTAAGCTGAAGCCAGTACCAGAGCAGTCTTCTCATCAGGCGGGGACGGTGAAGAAGTAAGAAAAATTTTGCAAGTGCCAGGGACCCAGCGGGACAGCAGAGGTGACACTTGTGGAGCATCAGTGAGTGCCAAGCCAGGGACCTAGCATGTCAGCGGGGATGAAGCTTGAAGAGTATCTGTGAGTGCTAAGCCAGGGACCCAGCAGGGAAGCGGGGGTGACGCTTGAGGAAGATTCTGAGTGCTAAAAGTGGAAGAGCTCAGGAGATCCAGTTGCTAGTGGATCCGAAGTCTAGTGAAAGACTGGGAGTTCGTTGAGAAAAGACCCACAGTGAGTAAATGTGGGGTAAGGAGAACTGTTCATGTTGCCAATAGCTGAATACAACTACCGTTAGTAACAGCTACAAGATTGTTGCCATAGGAGACAGCGGTCCCACCTATACAGAAGTGGTGTCCAGCTGGAGGACTTTACCTGTAAAGCTGTCTGCCTATAGAGGTCTCGGAGTCTGCCAATTATCATTGCATCTACTTAAGGGTGTCCTGGCTCTAACCTAAGGTGACTAAATTATTTAAATGAAATCCGGGGACATTTTTTTTTTTTTTTACTTGTAATGGCGGCAATCAGCGACTCTCTGCCCGTCGCCGCCCGCCTCACAGCCTGTCAAGTCTTACTCTTCGGGCCCCGGCTACTACTGGGTGGGGATCGGAGGAAGATCACTCCGCCAGGGAAGGCAAGGAGATAAACATGCAGGCGGCTGGCTGGGACTTGAGCCAGGGCAGAACATGCGAGCGGAGCTGAATGGGCATGCACCCAAACCAGCACATGATCATCAGAAAGGCGCATGGATAATGGGGAAAAAAAATACACCCCCTAAGCTAGTAGAAGTGGCAAAGGGGGGGTGTGTAATTCAGAATTTTTTTTTTTAATTCTGCACTGATTGTCTTTGAAATTGCCCCAGCCCCTGTTCAAATCCAATCCGGGGACAAAATCGGGGACAGACTTGGTCCGGGGACAGTGTCCTCAATCCGGAGACTGTCCCCAGAAACCGGGGATGTCTGGTCACCCTACCCTAACCCTCTCTCCCATAGTTCTGTTCAAGAGACAATAAATCTCTTTGCATTCAAAAAGTGTCTGGCGCCCACCATTTCAACTTGCATTACACCCACCATGCCTTGTAACCCACTCTACAATAGAAGGATCTCTAACTCTGGAGGTCACCATTAGGCCTCAAGAGGCCCAGGACTTTGCTACAGTAAATACAGATAACATCAAAAAAACGTTAGGGCAAACTTTCCAAAATTAATTTAAAATGACTTAATCACCATATGGTTTTCGCGGCTTGGTTTGTGATTAACATGGCACCAATTCAAGCCATATATGGACTAACAATACTCTTCCATCATGCTACAATGTAACAAATAATGTCCTCCACTTCCACTAAATTACCATGATCAGGTCTTCCCCACTTCTCCACTACTAACAATGAGTTGCATATTTCAGCTTCATATATTTCCCAGCATTTGCATAAAAAATTATGCTCCTCTGAAAGAAGTTAACATTTGGTATTCAGGATCCTTGTTGTTGCCTTTGTTCATTAGAAACAATTTTCTGCTTCACTGATCTGAGCGTCTGCATGTGATGAAAATCTCAGATATTCAGGGTATGAAGGATGGCTTTTTGTTTAGGAAACAGTGGTCCACATTGGCTATACTTTATAGATTACCGCTCTCCATTTTTATATCTTTCTTGAGCATTGTGATAATATTACAAGAAGTTATATGCCGAATAGGAGTAATAAGCCAAGTAAGAAGAAGTTTGCCTGCTGTCTAGGAATTTAGAGGCTGACTCTGATCTTCCAGGAAAATTGATATTGTGAGGCAGAACTGAGAAATAATGGTATGAAAGCAGCAATAATGAAAATAAATATATAGTAGATATCAGTTGCATCATCAGTAGAGTGAAATGTGAAGTAAGAAAACAAAATGTTAGAAACTAGCAGTTGTACGACCCTGTGAGAAGTGTTTTGCCTTGTACACACGGTCGGATTTTCCGTCGGAATAAACTCCGACGGGTTTTTCCGATGGAATTCCGTTCAAGCTGTCTTGCATACACACTGTCACACCAAATTCCGACTGCCAGGAAGGCGGTGACGTACAACACTACGACGAGCCCAGAAAAATGGGGGAAAGGAGAAACTTGGGACTTTAAATGAGGCGGTGACCGGGTAAGGTCGGTTGCCTACATCCCTATCTAATTTAAAGAAGAACGACTAAGGGTTGGGACTTTGAATGAAGCAGGCAGATGTAGATAATTTAAATTTATTGGAAATCGATGATAAGTTGCATGAGGGTAATCATGAGAACAAAGAAACCAATAATTCATTCAGTAGATATACATACAGCATTAACAATTTGCCACACAACAGTACAATTCACAAATCACATAGTACAGGTGATCATAAGGTAAAACATATAGTGGGCATAAAAACATGGCATATAGTGGCTCTATGCATTTTGTGGATTCATCCACTCTTCAGGAGCATGCGCATGGAAAACTGAAAGCTGTTGTATAATGGTAATAAACATATCTGTAAGGTCTGACCCTGTCACGGAAAAATGAAATAAAATAGGTAATTAGGGATAATATTACCTAGGATAGACCCAGGGCCGTCGGAACAGAACAGGCAAACCAAGCAACTGCTTGGGGCCCCCAGCAGAGCTGCCTCCCCTCCCTCGATTGGCGGCCCCCCTCCCGCGATTGGCGGCCCCCCTCCCGCGATTGGTGGACCCCCTCCCGCGATTGGCGGCCCCCCCCTCCCGCGATCGGCGGCCCCCCCTCTCGCGATCGGCGTCGATGTCCCGCGTTAGCACCCCCCTTCTGAATTAAAAAAAAAAGTAAACAAATTGTGTAGCACCCACCCCGCTTCTCCAAAAAAAATCAGTAGCACCCCCCCCGCTTGGGGGCCCCAAATTCTCAAATTGCTTGGGGCCCCCAAATTCCTTTAAACGGCCCTGGATAGACCCCCCCAAAACCACTCTCAACAGTACTTACATTGTCTGTGTCTAAGCAGTAGTATGGTGCCATATGAATGAGAAAACCCCTAGGGGTGTCTCTGGTGGGAGCTGAGGTGGTGATTAGTGATGAGCCGAACACCCCCGGGTTCGGTTCGCACCAGAACCCGCGAACGGACCGAAAGTTCGCACGAACATTAGAACCCTATTAAATACAATGGATGCGAACGTTCGGATTCTAAAGTGCTAATTATAACGACTATTATCCATGTTATTGTCCGAAACAGAGTTTGGGAACCCGGCTTCTGCACCAGGGGACATGTATCAATGCAAAAAGAAGTTTTAAAAACGGACGTTTTCCAGGAGCAGTCATTTTAATGATGCATAAAGTGAAAAAAAAAAAAGTCAAATATTCCTTTAAATATTGTACCTGGGGGGTGTCTAAAGTATGCCTGTGAAGTGCCACGTGTTTCCCGTGTTTAGAACTGTCCCTGCACAAAATAACATTTCTAAAGGAAAAAAAGCCATTTAAAACTGCTTGCGGCTTTAATGCAATGTCTGGTCCCGGTAATATGGATGAAAATCTTTAGGAAAAATGGCATAGCTACCCCATCAACCCCCCCCCCCCTACCCCAGCCCATTACCAGCCCCTTTGGGTCTTGTATGGATATTAAGGGGAACCCCGCACACAAAATAAAAAAGGACCTATATACTCTGAACAGCCGTATACAGGCGGTGCATACAAGACAGGGACTGTAGGTTTGTTCTTATGTAGAATCTGTTTATAATTTTGAACAGCTGCATTGTTTAAGTGGAGCTCCATGGCAAATTCCTTTTTTTTAGCTTTTTCTAAAACATAGGGAACGGTTATCACCCCTGTCACATTTTTTTTGCTGTCTGTGCCCCTGTTCAGAACATTTCACCTCACTTTGCGTCCCAATGACAACTGTTTTTGAAATGTGGTGTTTTTATTGAAACAAGGATTGGTGATAAAGCATCAGTAGAGAGGAGACACCTTTCTCCCATATTAATTCTTACAGGAGAGAATTTTCCTTCCAAGGGGTAGATTTCCTCTCACTTCCTGTTGTCTTCTTCCGTTTGCAAGTAGTAGTAGTTTGTAAGTTGGATGTTTGAAAGTAGGGACCTTCCGTATATACTCTGCAGAAATTGGCCCCTTAGGTGTTGGTGTTGGCACAACACTGAAAGCACTCACAGTTATTCTTGGTGGGTGCTGGAACGCCCTGCTGTCAAGTATAATATCAGGAATTGTAATAACATATAATTGTTGATCAGTGGTAGTAAAAATTGGGCCTTTGATGGTGGTGCTGGTGCCACAACACTGTAAGGCCTGACAGTTACTCTTGGTGGGCGCAGCAATGGTCCCTGCTGTGAAATATTAGATCAATAATTATAATTGCATGCCCCTGTTGAACAGGGGCTGAAAAATTGGGCCTTTGGTGGTGGTGGTGGTGGTGATGGTGGTGCTGGTGCCACAACACTGTAAGGCCTGACAGTTACTCTTGGTGGGCGCAGCAATGGTCCCTGCTGTGAATTATTAGATCAATAATTATAATTGCATGCCCCTGTTGAACAGGGGCTGAAAAATTGGGCCTTTGGTGGTGGTGGTGGTGGTGATGGTGGTGCTGGTGCCACAACACTGTAAGGCCTGACAGTTACTCTTGGTGGGCGCAGCAATGCTCCCTGCTGTGAATTATTAGATCAATAATTATAATTGCATGCCCCTGTTGAACAGGGGCTGAAAAATTGGGCCTTTGGTGGTGGTGGTGGTGGTGATGGTGGTGCTGGTGCCACAACACTGTAAGGCCTGACAGTTACTCTTGGTGGGCGCAGCAATGCTCCCTGCTGTGAATTATTAGATCAATAATTATAATTGCATGCCCCTGTTGAACAGGGGCTGAAAAATTGGGCCTTTGGTGCTGGTGGTGGTGGTGATGGTGGTGCTGGTGCCACAACACTGTAAGGCCTGACAGTTACTCTTGGTGGGCGCAGCAATGGGCCCTGCTGTGAATTATTAGATCAATAATTATAATTGCATGCCCCTGTTGAACAGGGGCTGAAAAATTGGGCCTTTGGTGGTGGTGGTGGTGGTGATGGTGGTGCTGGTGCCACAACACTGTAAGGCCTGACAGTTACTCTTGGTGGGCGCAGCAATGGGCCCTGCTGTGAATTATTAGATCAATAATTATAATTGCATGCCCCTGTTGAACAGGGGCTGAAAAATTGGGCCTTAGGCACTGGTGGCACAACACTGCAACCCCTCACAGATACTGTACTTGGAGCACAGCAATGAGGCCTGTTGCAAAGTATTGCATCAAAAATTTTAATTACACGCCCCTGTTAAACAGGGGCTGAAAAATTGGGCCTTAGCCACTGGTGGCGTCACCCATAAACCAAAATGATCTTCCAAGCTATCATAGTTAATCGTATCATTGAGGAGGAGGAGGAGGATAGCCAGTCAACATAACAGCACAGGCACTCAGCATCAGCATCAGTCTTGAAGGGATGTGACATTTTAAAATCAATTAGTCTGTTATATCAGCATCTGGTGTGTGGTAGCTGATGGTGATCCAAGACTGGTTCATCTTGATGAAAGTCAGTCGATCAACCGAGTCGGTGGACAGGCGCACCCTGTGATCCGTGACAAATCCTCCAGCAGCACTGAATGTGCGTTCTGAAAGAACGCTGGATGCAGGACAGGCCAGTAGCTCAATTGCATACTGTGCAAGCTCTGGCCAGTGATCCATCCTCAAGACCCAGTAAGCCAGAGGATTTTCGGTGGGGAAGGTGTCCAAGTCTGACCTTGCCCCTAGGTATTCCTGGACCATGTATATCAGACGCTGGCGATGGTTGCTGGAACCGATCATACTTTGGGGCTGCGGACTAAAGAATTGTCTGAACGCATCGGTCAGACGGCCACCTTCCCCACCGCTCCTTCTTTGACTGCCCGAAGCCTCAGCAACTCGTTGTCCAGGACCAGTAGTTTGTAACCTCCCAGTCTCTGGGAACGCGTTGCACAGACCTTTCTGCAAGGCCTCCCGGGGTTGTCTCATCCTCTGCTCCCTCTGCGACGGTACGATAAGGTCCGCAACCTTACCCTTGTACCGTGGATCAAGGAGAGTGGCCAGCCAGTAATGGTCCCTCTCCTAGATCCGAAGAATACGAGGATCCTTCCGCAGACTTTGCAGGATCAGGGAGGCCATGCAGCGTAGGTTAGCTGAGGCATTCAGTCCGGAGTCCTCTGGGTCACTAAGGACGACATGATCCGCAGCCACCTCCTCCCAGCCACGTACAAGTCCACTGGTTTCTTGGGACTGTAAATCATCCCTAAAAGACTGCTGCTGATGATGCTGAGTGCCAGCCTCCACCTCCATGCTGACACAATCCTCCTCCTCCTCCTCCTCCTCCTCCTCTTCCTGTGCGATGGGTGGGACAGAAGGAACACAGTCTGGGTAAAGGGGGCCTTGAGAGGCAAGGAAGTCCTCCTCTTCCTGCCTCTGTTCTGCCTCAAGTGCCCTGTCCATTATTCCACGCAGCGTGTGCTCCAACAGGTGGACAAGAGGTACAGTGTCACTGATGCATGCACTGTCACTGCTCACCATCCTCGTGGCCTCCTCAAATGGTGCCAGGACAGTGCATGCATCCCTGATCATGCCCCACTGGCGTGGTGAAAAAAACCCGAGCTCCCCTGACCCTGTCCTGGTGCCGTAGTCGCACAGGTACTCATTGATGGCCCTCTGCTGCGTGTGCAGCCGCTGCAGCATGGCCAACGTTGAGTTCCACCTGGTGGGCATGTCACATATAAGGCGGTTCTTGGGCAGGTTCAACTCCTTTTGAAGCTCAGCCAGGCGAGCACTGGCATTATAAGATCTGCGGAAATGCACACAGACTTTCCTGGCCTGCCTCAGGACATCCTGTAAGCCCGGGTACCTGCCCAAGAACCGCTGCACCACCAGGTTAAGGACGTGAGCCATACAGGGCACATGGGTCAGTTGTCCCTGTCGGAGGGCGGAGAGGAGGTTGGTGCCATTGTCGCAAACCACCATTCCTGGCTTAAGCTGGCGTGGCGTCAACCACCTCTCGGCCTGCCCCTGCAGAGCAGACAGGACCTCTGCCCCAGTGTGGCTCCTGTCCCCCAAACACACCAGCGCAAGCACGGCATGGCATCTTTTTGCCTGCGTACTTGCGTAGCCCCTTGAACGCCTACGGAGCACCGCTGGTTCCGAGGACAAACCACAGGAAGAGGCCATGGAGGAAGAAGAAGAGGAGGGGGTGGAGGAGAGAGGTGTGTCACAACCAGTAGTAGCATTTTGGAGGCGTGGCGGTGGAACAACCTCCAACACTACTGCACCTTGTCCTGCATCCTTCCCAGCTGCCAAAAGAGTGACCCAATGGGCCGTGAAAGAAAGGTAACGTCCCTGTCCATGCCTGCTGGACCATGAGTCAGCGGTAATATGCACCTTACCGCTGACCGCCCTGTCCAGCGAGGCCAAGACATTGCCTTCCACATGCCTGTAGAGAGCCGGAATAGCCTTCCGTGCGAAAAAGTGTCGTTTGGGAACCTGCCACTGAGGAACCGCACATTGCACAAACTCACAGAAGGGGGCCGAGTCTACCAACTGAAAAGGCAGCAGTTGAAGCGCTAGCAATTTAGCCAAGCTAGCATTCAACCGCTGGGCATGTGGATGGCTGGGAGTGAACTTCTTTCGACGGTCCAGCAGCTGGGGCAGGGAAATTTGCCTGCTAGAATCGGACGTTGGTGTACTGCTAGCAGAGTGCCCGCAAGTACTTGCCTGTGACACACCTAATTCTACACCTTCATTCCTCTCAGAGCAGGTTTCAGAGAGGAGTGAAGGTATAGTGGGGTTGGAGATCCCAGCTGATGCGGTGCAAGAAGAGGTCAGCTTTGTTCTTTGGTGTGGGTCTTTAAGGTAGGCTTGCCAACGAGCTGCATGGCAGATCAACATATGTCTGATCAAGCATGTGGTGCCCAAGCGGCTGATGTTTTGGCCACGCGATATACGCTTGAGACATATGTTGCAAACAGCAGCTGTGCGATCTGATGCACTCGCCTCAAAAAAGGCCCACACCAAAGAACTTTTTGAATGACGGGCAGAGGCAGCGCCCTGCACAGGCGGAGCTCTGCGGTGTGATTCCGTCGGTGTGCTGCCCATACGCTGGCCACTCAAGGGCATCCTGCCTCGTTGGAGATGTGCCTCCTCCTCATCCTCCTCCTCCTCCTCTCTCCTATTAGGCACCCACTTGGAGTCAGTGACCTCATCCTCCCCTCCCTCCTCATCACTGGAGCCAATCTGGCAGTATGCTGCAGCTGCTGGAACATGACTGCCAGATTGGTGTCCTTCTTGAGCATCCCCTCTCTCTGCTCTCACGCTGCTGCCTTCCTCTAGCTGGGTATCATCATCAGATCCTTCCAAACGCTGGGCATCCTCCTGGAGCATGTACCCAACACTGTGCTCAAACAGTTTGGGGGACTCCTCAGGAGGAGGGCATGGTGGGTCTAGGGAAGGATTGACTAATGAAGATAATGATACCAGAGAAGAGGACGCTTTGGCAGCTGCTTTGCCAGTACCCTGAGCCTGGGTGAGAGAGGATGAGGAGGATGAGGTGGGCTTGGTCATCCACTCTACCAAGTCTTCGGCATGATGTGGCTCAACATGTCCAGCTGCCGAAAACAAGGACAAGCGTGTCCCATGGCCATGTGCTGATGACAATGCACCGCGTACACGACCAGCACTGTTGCCCCCAGACACAGAGCCTGCTTGCCCTCTTTTTTTGCCTCCTGACTGTCTGCCTCTCCTTGGTTGCCTTCCAGACATTTTAATGGATGGCCTGCAGGGAGATGGGAAAAACAGCAATAAGGGCTACCTTCAGGTGTATTTTGTGCAGGAGGCTTAGCAACAATGACACTGACACTGTCCCCTGCCTATCCTTCTCTGTCCCTAAACACAAGGATTGAAAATATGGTTCAGCAAAAAAGTTTTAGAACAGAATAGCACACTGACACTTTCCCTCACTACAAACAAGATTTAGCACATAATAGCACACTGATAATTTCTACGAGTGTCCTTCTCTGTCCCTAAACTCAAGGATTGAAAATATGGAACAGCAAAATTGGTTTAGAACAGAATAGCACACTGTCAGTTTCACTCACTGTACCTCTCTGTCCCTCAACTCAAGGATTGAAAATATGGAACAGCAAAATTGGTTTAGAACAGAATAGCACACTGTCAGTTTCACTCACTGTACCTCTCTGTCCCTCAACTCAAGGATTGAAAATATGGTTCAGCAAAATAGTTTTAGAACAGAATAGCACACTGACACTGTCCCTCCCTACAAACAAGATTTAGCACATAATAGCACACTGATAATTTCTACGAGTGTCCTTCTCTGTCCCTAAACTCAAGGATTGAAAATATGGAACAGCAAAATTGGTTTAGAACAGAATAGCACACTGTCAGTTTCACTCACTGTACCTCTCTGTCCCTCAACTCAAGGATTGAAAATATGGAACAGCAAAATTGGTTTAGAACAGAATAGCACACTGTCAGTTTCACTCACTGTACCTCTCTGTCCCTCAACTCAAGGATTGAAAATATGGAACAGCAAAATTGGTTTAGAACAGAATAGCACACTGTCAGTTTCACTCACTGTACCTCTCTGTCCCTCAACTCAAGGATTGAAAATATGGAACAGCAAAATTGGTTTAGAACAGAATAGCACACTGTCAGTTTCACTCACTGTACCTCTCTGTCCCTCAACTCAAGGATTGAAAATATGGAACAGCAAAATTGGTTTAGAACAGAATAGCACACTGTCAGTTTCACTCACTGTACCTCTCTGTCCCTCAACTCAAGGATTAAAAATATGGTTCAGCAAAATAGTTTTAGAACAGAATAGCACACTGACACTTTCCCTCACTGTCCTACTCTGTCCCTCCCTACAAACAAGATTTAGCACAGAATAGCACACTGATAATTTCTACGAGTGTCCTTCTCTGTCCCTCAACTCAAGGATTGAAAATATGGAACAGCAAAATTGGTTTAGAACAGAATAGCACACTGTCAGTTTCACTCACTGTACCTCTCTGTCCCTCAACTCAAGGATTGAAAATATGGTTCAGCAAAATAGTTTTAGAACAGAATAGCACACTGACACTTTCCCTCACTGTCCTACTCTGTCCCTCCCTACAAACAAGATTTAGCACAGAATAGCACACTGATAATTTCTATGAGTGTCCTTCTCTGTCCCTAAACTCAAGGATTGAAAATATGGAACAGCAAAATTGGTTTAGAACAGAATAGCACACTGTCAGTTTCACTCACTGTACCTCTCTGTCCCTCAACTCAAGGATTGAAAATATGGAACAGCAAAATAGTTTTAGAACAGAATAGCACACTGACACTTTCCCTCACTGTACCTCTCTGTCCCTACAAACAAGGATTAGCACAGAATAGCACACTGTCACTGACACTCTCCCTACCTATCCTTATTTGTCCCTAAACACAAGGAATCCAGGAATAGTAAAGGAAAAATAATGACACTGTCCCTGCCTATGCTTCTCTTTCCCTGCTCCGGAACACACTACACAAGGCCGCCGCGCTGGCGGCCTTTTATAGTGTGGGGCGTGTACTAAACCCCATCAGCAATAATTGGCCACAGGCATCCTGCCTGTGGCCAATCATTGCTCTCCTCGCTGCCGGCGCTGTGATTGGCCAAGCATGCGGGGTCACAGTGCATGCTTGGCCAATCACAGCGCCTGGATGACACTGCGATGGCGTAGTGCATTGTGGGCCGTTCGCGTCACTCGAATTTGGCGCGAACGGCCCAAATCGTTCGATCTTCGTCGAACGATCGAACAGCCGATGTTCGACTCGAACACGAAGCTCATCCCTAGTGGTGATGGCAGACAGGACTCAAAAGAAGGATGGTTTCCAGGGAAAGGTTCCAAAGGTAGGGTCAAGAATGACCACAAGTGCTAGAAACACAAGTAAGATGAGAAAATAGACAAAAAAACTCATACTATGTGATATAATGGGTCATCTGTCCTAAACCTGGTAAGGGATAGAGTAATAAGATGCTAATGAGTGTATAGGTATGGTTAAGTTAGTGAGAGTAAAAGGTAAAATTGATAGGAAGGTGAAAAGCATGGAAAAATTGAGAAACCAAGTTGCCCTACTGAATGAATTATTGTTTTTTTTGTTCTCATGATTACCCTCATTCAACTTATCATCAATTTCCAATAAATGTAAATTATCTACACCTGCCTGCTTCATTTAGAGCCGAGAAAAATGAAGTTCAATGCTTCCGAGCATGCGTCGACTTGATTCTGAGCATGCGTGTTTTTTTCTCCATCGGAGTTCCATACAGACGAACAGAATTTGTCCTCTTTCTAACTCCGTCGGAATTTCCGATGGAAAAAGTCAGATGGGGCATACACACGGTCGGAATATCCTTTTTTCCTCGGAAATTTTGACCGTGTGTACGCGGCATAACTGTACTGTACTTTTTAACCAACACTATACAGATAGGTTTATTGGCATCTTACAAAACTGACCCTAGTGCAGCTTTCCCAAACTTTTCAACACAGAGGACCCCTAAAAATATATGTCTGTAGGAAGTCCTGCTAAAGAAAGTGCATCCCTCTGCTCTATAGAAAAAAATTATTTTTTAGCCATAATCGTGAAATGAAACAAATAATAAGTCAGATCAGTGTAAAGGTGGTTTCTTACATTGATGATCAGTGTAGCGGTCCATTACATTGGGGGATGGTAAGATAGACCCCCTTACATTAGTGGTTAGTAGAAGGCTACCCTCCTTACAGACAGCCAGGGAATAGGTGCAGGTACTGCCCCCTTCTAGGTCACCCCTTGTCTCCGCCCCCTACCCACCTCCCAGTCCTGCCCCTTTTACAGAATACAGAACCAAGCATCATTTTGTGTGGCTATGTCATTTTTATGGAATGTCTTTATGACTGCAAGAAATGCAGTAAAATAGATCCTCTGCAACAACAGACTCCCCCATCAACAATAGGCCCACCCATCAGCAATAGATAGCACTCCCCAGCAACAATAGATCCATCTCTGGACTACTAGACCCCTGGCAGTAACAATATACATTATATTATCAAAAGTATTGGGACACCTGCCTTTACACACGAGTGAACTTTAATGGCATCCCAGTCTTAGTCCGTAGGGTTCAATGTTGAATTGATCCACCCTTTGCAGCTATAACAGCTTCATATCTTCTGGGAAGGCTGTCCACAAGGTTTAGGAGTGTGTCTATGGGAATGTTTGACCATTCTTCCAGAAGTGCATTTGTGAGGTCAGGCACTGACGTGGACGAGAAGGCCTGGCTCACAGTCTCCGCTCTAATTTATGCCAAAGGTGTTCTATCGGGTTGAGGTCCGGACTCTGTGCAGACCGGTCAAGTTTTTCCACCCCAAAGTCAAACATCCATGTTTTTATGAACCTTATTTTGTGCACTGGTGGGCAGTCATGTTGGAACAGGAAGGGGTCATCCCCAAACTGTTCCCACAAAGTTGGGAGCATGAAATTGTCCAAAATGTCTTGGTATGCTGACATCTTAAGAGTTCCCTTCACTGGAACTAAGGGGCCAAGCCCAACCCCTGAAAAACAACCCCACACCATAATCCCCTCTCCACCAACTGATTTGGGCCAGTGCACAACGCAAGGTCCATAAAGACATGGATGAGCAAGTTTGGGGTGAAGAAATTTGACTGGCCTGCACAGAGTCCTGACCTCAACCCGATAGAACACCTTTGGGATGAATTAGAGCGGAGACTGTGAGCCAGGCCTTCTCGTCCACATCAGTGCTTGACCTCTGGAAGAATGTTCTGCATAACATGATAAATAAAACAGTTAAGAAATATATTAAATTTAATAATTAAAGACAAATATAAACACTACCCTAACTACTACTCCTATTAGCATTGCTGCTTCTACTACTTCTGTTATAATTAATAAAAAAAAATAAGAGCAATATAAATAATAAGCATTGTTCTACCCATAATTGTAATTTGATCAATGTTATTGTAATAATTATGTAATTTTGATTCCATTGCACATTAACATTATTATTATTGTTGTTTGAAAGAATTTAGCGGTGGTGATTTTTTGATTATTTTGAAGCTTTTAGTTTATTTTTATTTATTATATATTGTTGTAAGGATAATAAAAATAATAGCAATAAAAACAATAAGCATCTTTCTACAGGCAACTATGATTTGAAATATGACAGATATTTAAATTATTAATTATTTTAATTTATTATGGATTGTTATTTTTGTTGTAAAAATAAAAAAAAAAAAAAAATAGCAAAATTTATAAGCATATATCTGTTAAAATTATCCAATATTCATCGCTCTGGATATAGTTCACTTGCTCAAAATATATAACCCCAAGCAGCTGGAAAACACATTTCCCCCCCTGGATAAGTAGAACAAGTTGAACTAAATACCAGCACTGGTTTTTGGCTCAATCAATAAGCATATATTTACCTAAAATTACCTTTTGAACATTTTCAATTATAATTCAGCTATACCTATTTTTTTATTTTTTTATTAGGGTGAGAGTGGTAGTAAATATTGTATGAGATTGTTAATATTATTACTAGGGATTTTCAGAAGTATTTTGGCAAACTTGATTTCTCTGCAAAATTACTGATTTTACTATCAGTGAAATTTCACCAAAGCTCTCATTCATTGGACTGTTTAGGTGAAAATTACTTGAAAAAAATTCTTCTTTTTCATTTTGAAGGTGTGTTTCCTTTGTAAAGTTTATTCAGTGTAATTTAGCCTACTTTTTGTTTTATTCTTTTCTCTTTACTGGCATAGGTGTATGGAAGCTTTACATTTTTCTAATTTACGTTTTTCACTTTCTGTGCTCTCTTGGTATGAGCTCCTTTCAACTTCCCTGGCCCATGTCTTGCCAAAAAAAATGACCCCTCGTTTTGCCATTGGGGGGGGGGATTTACTAAAACTGGAGCATACAGAATCTGGTGCAGCTGTGCATAATAACCAATCAGCTTCTCACTTCAGTTTGTTCAATAAAACTTAGAGGCTGATCGGTTACTATGCACAGCTGCACCAGATTTTTCACTGTCAGGGCGGTAAGGATGTGGAACTCTCTTCCACAATCAGTGGTGTCAACAGGAAGTATGGATAGTTTTAGAAGACTCTTGGATGGGCATCTTAGCGAACACAATATACAGGGATATGGGAAATAATTTTTCTACACGCACACACACCCACAAATGGATGGACTGGTGTCTTTATTCAACCCTACCAACTATGTAACTATAAATAAACTCACAGTACACACTTATAATTACTGAGAGACTGAATTTTTAGTTTGTTGCACAAGTCTAGTCTTGACTGTTTCTTCTTAAAACAATATTGTGTCTTCTAATTGGAAGTATGTCTCTCAACCTTACCAACTATGTAACTATTATGTTATTATTACATTTCAGGGAAATGGGGTGCGCGGAGCACAGTGGCTAAGTGGCTAGCACTTCCACCTAGCAGCACTAGGGTCGTCAGTTCAAATCCCAACCACGGAGCTACACTACACTACCTGCCTGGACTTTGCATGTTCTGCCTGTGTGGGTTTCCTTCAGGTACTCCGGTTTCCTCCCACACTCCAAAGACATGCTGGTAGGTTAATTGGCTCCTGTCTAAATTTGCTCTAGTATGTGTATGCAGAGCCGCCATCAGGAATTTTGGGGCCCCTTACACAGCTTCAGGCATGGGCCCCCTGGAGCAGAGGAGAACCGGGGGGGGGGGGGTGTGCCATGAATTGAGAAGCGGGGGTGCTGCCGCCGCAAATTGTTGGGGCCGGGGGGGGGGGGCTTTGGGTGCTGATGAACGAAACAAAAGAACAAAAAAAAGGGGGGTTGCCATCCGGGGCCCTGGGGACCTCCGGGCCCCTTACAAAAAAAATTACAAATAAAATAAAAAATTTATTAAAAAAGGGGGGTTGCCACCCGGGGCCCCGGGGACCTCCGGGCTCCTTCCAAAAAAAAAAAGATAAAAAAAATAAATGTTTATAAAAAAAATAAAAAAAGGGGGGTTGCCATCCTGGGCCCCTGGGGACCTCTGGGCCCCTTACAAAAAAGAAATAAAGAAAAAAACAAAAACGAAAATAAGGGGGGTTGCCATCCGGGCCCCTGGGGGCCTCTGGGCCCCTTACAGGTGTACTGCCTGTACCCCCCTGATGGCGGCCCTGTGTGTATGTATGAATGTGAGTTAGGGACTTTAGATTGTAAGCTCCTTGAGGGCAGGAACTGATGTGAATATACAACATACATTACCTGTAATAAATAAACCATTTTTTTTTTGTATTCCTTATCACCATTATTATTGCAATAGATATTATTTTTATGAATAATAATAATAATAATTATCCTAGTAATAATAACTATCTAAATGAAACAGTAGTGGGTGGAAATCTTATTTAATTGCAGATATTTTAATATTATTATTATATTATTGCCAATGCTTCGTACTACTATGATAGGGCTAGTTTGCGAGGATAGGCAGTCATTTCCCATGTACCTCTGCTCTCCATCTCTCTATAGGCCAATAAGCTGACCCATTCATAAATTATCACAATCAAACCTGGCAGCCCTTCCTTGCTCTTTCTGCCATTTAAAAGGCCAAGCATACCCAATGACGACACCTAACCTCACCTAAAGGGGCCAGTTTTCTCTATGCCAAATAAATCATAATGCCTTTTCAATTAGTTTGCTCTTTCACTTACTTCTGTCCGGAATAATTAGAAAAACAATTGACATGCCAGGAGGAGATGCTATGAAGTAGTTTTTCCTCTGATAATTATCTTGCTGTAGTTCACTTTCCCGAGCTCCCACCAGGTCACCAAAGCACAGAGAGGACACGGAGAGAGCATTAATGAGCTCTCATTGTAGATGTTAAAAAGCTTGTATTGATCTGTTTGTCCACGGAGGAGATATTTAAGCCTTTCTGCTAAGGGCAGTAGAGACAGAGATTCGTATCACAAAATCCTTTTATCCAACCTTTTCTCCCTGACTTCAGTCCTGCCTCATCTCAGCAGCGTGTCTGCTTCCGGAGGTCAATTCTCTTAAACTTTAAACACATAAAAACACATACAGTGGAAGGTTTACTGTAGGGAGTTATGTTTCTCGTAATAGACTTCCACTTGTTCCCACCAAGCTTGCAGATCCTATTTAAAGGTGCTCAGAATGCACTTTTGCTATTAGGCCCTAGTAAAGTGGATTGGAAATTTGCAGGACCTTTGTATGCCTTCCGGTCTGGTGCTCTGAGAACTGGTAACGTAATGGAGTTATTATTTTTTTTTTTTTAATCAAGGTTGTTAATATTTCAAAAAAGCAGAGAAGGGTTGACCTTTTCTATGAAGACACAAAGTGGGGAAGATACCCCGAGGAGTTCAATAGGGAGGAGAGGAATAAGGCAAACAGCGGTCTTACATATAATTATGAGCTTTATTATATTTCAAAATTGGACAGATACAGTAAGAGCCGGTTTACATAGGGGCGACTCAGCCGCCTGACAAGTCGCGCTCCGCTCTATTCAATGGAACCGTTCTAATAGGAGCGACGCAAGTCTCTCCGACTTAGAAAAAGGTTCTTGTACGACTTTGGGGGTGACTCAGGGCGACTTGCATTGACTTCAATACAGAAGTCATTTTGCAAGTTGCCTCTCAAATCGTCTTGAGATCGCCTTGCCGAGTGCGGACTGCGCAATACAGGTTAAAACTTAGGACCTTTTTTATGTCTACAAACATGATGGAAACATTTAGACTGCACACATGGAAAATGTGCCATAAAATTACCGTATTTATCGGCGTATAACACGCACAGGCGTATAATGCCCTGTACACACGATCGGAATTTCCGATGGGATAAAATCCCATGGAATTTTCCGTCTGAATTCCGTTCAAGCTGTCTTGCATACACACTGTCAGACCAAATTCCGATCTTCAAGAACGCGGTGACGTACAACACTACGACGAGCCGAGAAAAATTAAATTCAATACTTCCGAGCATGCGTCGACCTGATTCTGAGCATGTGTGTTTTTTTCTCCGTCAGAGTTCCACACAGACAATAAGAATTTCCGATAGGATTTCTTTCCATCGGAAAAAAATAAAACATGTTCTATTTCTAAGCTCCGATGGAAAAAAGTCCGATGGGGCCCACACACGGTCAGAATATCCGATGAAAAAATTCGGTCAGACTTTTTTCATCGGAAATTCCGATCATGTGTACAAGACATAACACGCACCCTAACTTTAAAAGGGAAGTTTCAGGAAAAAAACTTTCCACAGCCCCCTGCGTATAACACGCAGGCACAGATTACCCTCTATTTTCAGGGTAAAAAAGTGAGTGTTATACGCCAATAAATACAGTATTTAGTTTTGGACAGAGTAGGTAAAAATAAGAACCACTGTCAGTTTTTTTTTTGCCTTTATCTGTCCATGACTCTATTCAGAAGATTTTTCCTTGCTTTCTATCTTTGTCACAACAATAAGTGAGCAGTACATAAAATGGCACTTGCATGATACATTTTATTTTTTATTTTTCACACTGCAAATAGGACCAGTAGGGTCCAGTTCCCTATGATTAAATTATTGTTGATAAACATTCTTAATTTAAAGAAAAAAAAAACACTTGGAAAAACAATAACCTCTTCTTTTAAAGAAACCCATCAAAATAAAGTTCATGTACAATACTGTCAGTAGGGTCCAGTTCTCTGTAATAAAGATAATGATTAAAAAAAAAACAACATAAAATCATGTTTGGTGCTCTGAGAACTGGTAAGATAATGGAGTTATTTTTTATTTATTTTTAATCAAGGTTGTTAGTATTTTTAAAAAAGCTGAGAAGGGTTGAGCTTATCTACAGTATGTCTACAAACATGATGGAAACATTTGGACTGTACACAAAATGTCCAATAAAATTTTTGTTTTGGACAGGGTAGGTAAGGATAAGAACCACTGTCACTGTTTTTTGGTTTTTTTTTTGCCTTTATCTGTCCGTGACTCTATTCAGAAGATTTGCCCTTGCTTTCTATCTTTGTCACTACAATAAGTGAGCAGTACATAAAATGGCACTTGCATGATAATTTTTTATTTATTTTTTTCACATTGCAAATAGGACTAGTAGGGTTGAGTTCCAATACAATTATTGTTGATAAAAATGTAAAAAAAAAACATTTTGAAAAACAATAACCTCTTCTGTAAAAGAACCTCATCAAAATAAAATATATGTATACAATTCTGTCAGTAGGGCCCAGTTCTTTATACCGTATATACTCGAGTATAAGCCGAGTTTTTCAGCACATTTTTTAGTGCTGAAAATGCCCCCCGGCTTATACTTGAGTCACCTTTTTGCGCCTGATCTCCCGTAATTTGGGGACCCGGTACCGGCCGGCCGTAGTTCCCCTAGATCCCAAACTTAGCACACATGTAGCCCCACTTTTCCTCTACAAGCGCACAACATTTGTTGTCCAGGGGACCTACGGCCGGGGAGCACCGATTTTTCAAAGCCGGGCACCCCTTCCATAGACTCCCATGTTAAACGGTAATTTCTCCGGTGATTTGCGGACCCGGTACAAGCCGGACGTAGGTCCCCTGGACACGAAACTTGGCACACATGTAGCCCCATTTCTCCTTTATAAGTGTGCAAAGTTTTTTGTCTGGAAGACCTACAGCCGGGGATCACCGATTTTTCAAAGCCAGGCACCCCTTCCATAGACTCCCATGTTAAACGTCAGTCTCGTCATGGACACAATGAGGCATGGACACAGTGAGGCATAGACACAGTGAGGCATGCAGATGGACACCCTAGGCTTATACTCGAGTCAATACGTTTTCCCAGTTTTTTGTGATAAAATTAGGTGCCTCGGCTTTTATTCGAGTCGGCTTATACTCGAGTATATACGGTAATAAAAATAATGATTAAAAAAACATTAAAAATGAAATAAAATCATGTTTGGTGCTCTGAGAACTGGTAAGATATTGGAGTTATTTATTTTCATCAAGGTTGTTAGTATTTGAAAAAAACTGAGAAGGGTTAACTTTATCTACATCTACAAATTTGATGGAAACATTTAGACGGCACACATGGAAAATATGTATTATAAAAATGCACCATAAAAATATTTCATTTTGGACAGGGTAGGTAAGGATAAGAACATATTTTTTTTTGCCTTTATCTGTCTGTGACTTCCTTGTTTTCTATCTTTGAAATAACAATAAGTGAGCACTACATAAAATGGCACTTGCATGATGAAATTAAATTTTCATTTTTCACATTGCAAATAGGGGTCCAGTTCCTTATGACAAAATTATTGTTGATAAAACGTATTAATTTAAATAAAAAATAAAAAAATCTTTGGAAAAACAATAACCTTTATGTCTATATTTTTCACGACAATTAGTGATCACTACATAAAATGGCACTTGCATGATAAAAATATTTTTTAATTTTTCATACTGAAAATAGGACCAGTAGGGTCCAGTTCCCTATGATAAAATTATTGTTGATAAAAATTATTAATTTAGAAAATAAATAATTTGAAAAAACAATAACCTCTTCTGTAAATGAAACCCATCCAAACAAAGTTAATATACAATACTGTCAGTAGGGTTCAGTTCAGTATGATAAAATAATGATCAAAAAAACAATAATAAAGTTCATGTACAGTACTGTTAGAAAGATAAAGATTTCCATGTAAGGTAATTTTTCCTCAAGACGTTACAGCCAGTAGTGTATTTAGGTTTTGTGCTGCCTTAGGCCTGACTAAACTCGTGCACCCCCTAATTTAAATATGACCCACCTCTTCCTGTCAAGGCCACACCCCTTTCTGTTTATCGAGTGGGGACACTAGTTCTTAGGGCCTGGAGGGCGGGGCAATGGATTCTCTTAATTGGCATAGATTTTCTCTCACCTCCAGTATGGTTATGGGGCAGGAAGTGAAGGGAAATCTCTGCAATGGCACAGGGATAGTAAAAAACAAACTGACAGGGGCTACTCTATCCCAAAAAAAGTGCTGCCTATAGTTCTATTTATGATAATTTTTTGGAGAGGACTGAGAAGATATAACCATGCCAATGGTGCAGCAGAAAACATATAGCACAGTGAGGAAGGTTTGTGGTCCAGGCTGATAGGACAGTAAAAATTAGAAGCAGCTTGCGTTACACTAACAGTGTAAGCACAAGCCGGCGGGGACTCTTTCCGTGCTGCCCCCTGCAAAGTGCTGCCCTAGGCCTGGGCCTTGTTGGCCTAGGCCAGGATACATCGTTGGTTACAGCTATGCAGGTATGAAAAAAGAAATCCCAATTCCCATGATGCAATGCAAGCCTTCAAAGTTTGCCTTCCTACTCTGTGCATTAGCATTATGGACCAGGACAGGTGGTTGGGACAAGGTGTGCATGCATAAAAAATCTTTTCAGGCCTCATTTTTTTTTCCGATCCATTTCAGTGTTTTAATGTCATTGTGTTGAGGCAGCTCATTTATTTTAAATAACAACCACAATAAACAAAAAAATTCCAAACACCATTGCAGTAATGCACTGCAATGCATTCTGTGCGGTTATTCCTGTTGTGGTAACATACAGCAAATGCTCATTACCACGCTGCATAGGTGGGAAGCAGGTCAGGTATTAGGCTTCAAGTTTTCAGCTCTGTCATTGCAACTAAAGTAAACAAAACAAACATTTAATTAGAAATACAGTATATTGAGTTAACCATTAGAATAGGTCTTCTTTAAAAGAAAAATGTATATTCATTTTGGTATTGATAAAAAAGAGAATATTTATATGGGAAGGAATTAAAAATATATATTTTTTAATCACCATTTTGTTAACTCCATACTATAAGCAATTAAAAAAAAAAAAAAAGTGTGAAAAAAAATTCTTAAGGAAATAAAAACACCAAAGAATAATATGTTTACTAGAATCACACAAGTGATCATGTAATGGTACGTTTGTGCCTCTCCAAACAATAAAGACAAGTTGAAGAGGCTGAGTAGACAAAATACATATTCATTATGCGTGTCTACAGTGTTTCCCCGGAGACAGACAACTTTGAAGAAACTTGAACCAGAACTTTGACCTTCCGAGAGGCCAAAGTTCAAACAAGCTGCTTGGAAAAAAAAAGCCTTTGTTGGATTCTTCGATAATCTGACTGATTTGGGGCGTCTGGTCAGACTGCGACCTTGATGTCTAGGATGGGAAATTTGTAGAACTTTTCTGCATAATGTGGGTCTTTAAAATAATGGCTATTCTCGAGTATTTAGGGTGGAACTGAAATGGTCCATCAATAGGCTTCACAACAAAGACAAGCTGAAGTCTTTAAAGGTAAACATAGCAGCAGTTAGAGAGAACTACTTCCAATTAGAAGACACAATGTTGTTTTAAGAAGAAACAGTCAAGACTAGACTTGTACAAGAAACCAGATATTTAGTCTTTCCGTTATTATAATTGTGTATGTTTATTTATAGTTACAAAATAGGTAAGGTTAAATACAGACATCAGTCAATCCAGTTCAACCTGTGTGGGTGTGTGGGTTTGTGTAGATAATCATTTCCCATATCCCTGTATATTGTGTTCGCTAAGATGCACGTCCAAGAGTCTTTTAAAATGATCAATACTTCGTGCTGACACCACAGATTGTGGAAGAGAGTTCCACATCCTTACTGCCCTGACAGTGAAAAATCTTCTATGCAGATTAAGGTTAAAGAGCATCTCTTCTAGTCTCAACGTGTGGCCCCGTGTCTTCTTACACTCTCTCAGACTAAAAAGTTTCATACTTACGCTGGGATCACCATTGAGATATTTGTATATCACTATCATATCTCCTCTCAAGCGTCTCTTCTCCAGGGAGAATACATTTAGCGCTTGTAGTCATTCCTTGTAATTGAGGTCCTCCAGTCCCCATATTAATTTAGTTGCCCTTCTCTGGACTCCCTCCAGTTCCAGCACATCCTATCTGAGGATCGGTGACCAGAACTGGACGGAATACTCCAGATGTGGCCGAACCAGGGTTTTATAAAGTGACAGGATTATCGTTTTATTATCTAGTAAATTCCCTTTTTAATGCATGCTAATATTCTGCTGCCTTTGCTTGCTGCAGCTTGGCACTGCATGCTATTGATCAGTCTGGCTTATACTAGGACCCCCAGATCTTCCTCCATCCTGGAATCCCCCAGGGGTTCTCCCCCTAGTGAGTAACTTGCGTTTATATTTTTATGAGTTATGAAGAATTTATATTCTTCCTCTGTTTAACTCTTCTTACTACTTACTAACTACTAGGGTTGTCCCGATACCACTTTTTTGAGACCGAGTACAAGTACGGATACTTTTTTCCAAGTACTCGCCGATACCGATTACCGATACTTTTTTTTCAATGTCATGTGACAGTTTTAAAGATGGGGACTGATAGGTGGCACTGACAGGTGGCACTTATGGGCACTGACTGGTGACTGGCGCTGATGGGCACTAATAGGTGGCTGGCAATGATAGATGGCACTGATTGCACTGATAGGTGGCACTTATGGGCACTGATAGGTGGCACTTGTGGGCAGTGATAGGTGGCACTGATAGGTGGCACTTGTGGGCACTGATAGATGGCACTGAAAGGTGGCACTTATGGGCACTGATAGATGGCTCTTATGGGCACTGATAGGTGGCACTTGTGGGCACTGATAGGTGGCACTGATAGGTGGCACTTGTGGGCACTGATGGCACTTGTGGGCACTGATTGCACTGATAGATGGCACTGATTGCACTGAAAGGTGGCACTTGTGGGCACTTATGGGCACTGATAGATGGCACTTATGGGCAGTGATAGGTGGCACTTGTTGGCAGTGATAGGTGGCACTTGTGGGCAGTGATAGGTGGCACTTGTGGGCACTGATAGCATTGATAGATGGCACTTGTGGGCACTGATAGATGGCACTGATTGCACAGATAGTGCAATCAGTGCCATCTATCAGTGCCCACAAGTGTCACCAATCAGTGCCCATAAGTGACACCTATCAGTGCAGTCAGTGCCATCTACCAGTGCCACCTAATAGGTGGCATTGGTAGATGGCACTGATTGCACTGATAGGTAGCACTTGTGGGTACTGATAGGTGGCTGGCACTGAAATGCTGTGGGGAAAAAAAATGACACAGGATTTAAAAAAAAACAAAACTGCTGCAACGCCCATCTTGGTACACCCTGCACTCGGCTGAAGTAAGCAGCAGCAGACATCTTGTTACACCCAGCCCATATAGCTCGGGCTGGGTGTAACAAGATGTCTGCTGCTGCTTACTGCAGCCAAGTGCAGGGTGTACCAAGATGGGCGTGGGGACGTTCAGCCGCTGACGGCGACCGAATGTGACAGCACCGGTCGTCACCGATCCTGATGCGGCTGCGCCCTGCACCCCTGCCAGCTTACCAAGTTCAGCTGCAGGTGAGGGACTCGCTCTCCGCCCGCGGACTCCGTCCATCGACTGTGCCCGCCCTCTCCAGCCAGACTCCGCCCACACTTTCCTTCAGAGACTCAGCCCGCCCCCTCTCCAGCCAAACTCTGCCTGCACTAGCTCTGTCGACAGACTCTGTCCGCCCTCTCCAGCCAGACTCCACCCGCACTCCCCCGCCCTCCCCAGCCACTGACTCCTCCCGCCCTCTCCGGCCACAAAAAAAAAGTATCGGGTGAAGCATCGGGAGCATTTGCGCGAGTACAAGTACTCGCGCAAATGCTTGGTATCGGTCCCGATACCGATACTAGTATCGGTATCGGGACAACCCTACTAACTACTAACAACTTACTTAGTTTGATTCTTCAGCTTGGGTGTCAGAGATTAGAGGTCACCTGAATTCTGACAGCAGTCTCCCTGGCAATGACCCTCTCTCGCTCTGATGCTGTGGCTGTCCCTCGCCGGCTCTAAGCCCATGATCTGAGCGCTCACATGCCACGATCAGACTGTCAGACACCACTCTCAGCTCTGCCCCTCCAGGCTGAGGATGGGGGGGGGGAAGTGGGAGTGACTGGCTCAGGCTCTCAGCAGAACGCTTATAGGCTGAGCCAGCTGATGATCAGGCATCTAGATATATAGACAATATTATCAGGATCTTTTCAGAGTCACAAGCAAGTGCACTCCTGTGACCCACAAGAAGAAATGGCCAAAAAAGCTTTGGCCATAGTTCTCTTTTAAATAATAATACTAGTTAGTTACTTGCCTCTAAAAACTATGGGGCTCTGTTGTCTGATGCCATTATGCAGTGCTAGAGAGTAGGGTCACTATGAGGTTGATTTACTAAGGTTCACTTAGCAAAAATAATTTTCAGTTAACATAGCTTCACTTTATTCACTTAGCTAAGTGAACATTCTTTACTTTGTAACCCCCCTCCTAGTTAGGGTGTAGGGTGTCATGCAAATTTAGCTTGGCTCCTCTGTAGCCAGTAGAGCAGTGGTTGATTACTTTAGTTTGCTCAGGGTTTCACAGGCCCCCTTGCAATCTAGAAGTGAGAGAAAAGGCAGAAGGGCAGTCTTAATATTAATAGGGATCTAGCCAATTCCTTGGGAGGCGCGTCCAGTCAGTTACTGGAGAGCTCATAAAAAGCCGGAGTTGAGTTGGTCCTGGGTCCAGTCCTACAGGAGGAGCCCCCCTGCCTGTTTAATCAAGATCCCAGCTGTAGTATAGCTAGGAAGCCTACTTCAAAGGTTCTAGTCTGGGTTTTTGGTCTGGAAAGCTTGCTGAAGAGTGCCGGGTGGAGTTGGAGGAGGGCTACCAGCTGTTCTGTGGTATTGTGAGCTTTGTTTCTGCCTCACAGAAGAGTGCCCAGTGGATATCGTAAGGAAGCAACAGGAATTGTGAGTACTGACCTAAATTGTGACTGTGTGCTGGTTCTCTTTTCTGCAGAGGGCTCTTGTAACTATTTGGTCAGCAGTGACCCTTAGGAGAACTTGATTTCAGCTAATTCTCCTACTCTCAGATTATTCAGTGTTCCTGGGGTATCCCATGTCCCCCCCCCTACATTTAAGTTTAATCTGCAAAAAAAAAGCAAAAAGGCACTCCCTAGGCTGTTTAATCGAGCCAGAGTGTGCCTGGCTGCTTCTGCACTAAAATTGGGGGATGAACAAATCGAATTACAGCAGCTTCTTTGGGGGTGTGCCACAACTCTTCTAGTAAACCAGTCACACTGTGTGGGCTCAGCCAATTGACTTCAGGGTACCTCTGACATTCAAGCTGGAGAGTGAGGCTCAAATGGCAAATAAAGCTAAAAAAAGATATGACAGAAAAAAACATTGCAGCTTGAGGACCAAAATAACAGCAGGCAATGACACATATGTTCTAGGATAACACAAAAAAATTAGGGAGAATTAGGGAAGGCGAGTCCACCAACCAAGATTACTCTTGGACAGAAGAGATTCTTTCTTACCCAAATATCTGAGTCGGGTCCATTTGACAGATCACCATTATCCTTTTTCCTTCTCGGTTATGTATCCCTTATGTATTCGGTCACAGCAACATTAGGTACTATTTGGTAAGGTGCCCCAAGGGGGTGTGAGCATTTTTTATTATACTGAAAAATTGTAAAAGTTACAAAATAAAACTTTGTAAGCCTTGACTATTTGACCCTCAAAAACAAATGATATGGCCGCACTTGCTGGCAAACATGGGGCCGGAGTGGATTACCGGCACAGAACATTATTATTTGCTCATTTATGAGAATATAACATTAAAAAGGTAAGTGAAGGCAGCAGTCATGACATGGCCTGATATTATGGACCTGGAGCTGTTGCACCTCCTGCAACTACCTCTACCTTAGTTCCACTCTATCGGTATTCCATAAAAATCATCTGTTCAAGGTTTTTTCTCCAGCGACATCTGAAAACAGAACACACCAAGTGTGGTAATGAAGAGACCAAATGGTCCATTTTATGCCATATTTAGTGTAACATTGGAACCAATTAATAGATAACAAGCAAGCCGATTGATTTCACGCTAACCGTGACTACCGCACACAACTTATTATTAAATGAAGTTCCGTTGTTGCATGCAGCATTATTAATCCTTGAAGGATGCTACTGTGTGACTGAACGAATTGTGCCTACAAAAGCAAACAGGTTTTGCACTTTCCAATTAACAACATCAAAATCTATTGCTTATTAAAAGATCTTTACATCAAACCTGAGAGGTCACCGCACTAATGCCAATAATTTTTCAACAACAACATTAAGCATCATGTGCTAGACGTGTTAACTACAAACAAGCAGACATACAGGCGAGGCGTTATATATGAGCTTACTTTAAGGAACCAGGAGAACTTCCCGTGGGACTTGATTGTAGTGGTGACTTTTGTACAAATAGGTAACAACATTCGAAGCATGATACATGTGTATTATTAGGTCCCTGTTCTCATTCTGTCATCAATTAATTTAATCACCAGTTTAAAAACTCCATTCAGGGCTGCCGCATTAACCAACCCAATATTTTTTGTGTTGTCAGGACAACAATTGTGCATCTTACGAATCCAGCCTTGTTTATAAAGGCAAGGGGCAATGTGCAAAGTGAGGTAACCCTACAAAATATTTTAAAACCCAACTCCAGGCTTCATGCATCCCCACCTTCACAAAGGACCCCCTTGAGACCATAGCCAGCAGTACATTATGGTTCTTTTTCTACTTGCCATTTTTTTATGTCTTCTGGTTGGTTACTCAATGTGTTGGGTCTGCTTATGTCTTCTTCTGGCATTAGGTGATCATGGATGATGACGAGCGCCGCTCTCTGCATCAATACACACTGGGGTTAATTTATTAAAGGAAAATAGGCTGTTCACTGTTCAAGGGATCAGACCAATGCTACATCCAGCTAGGTAAGTATGAATCTGCATAAAAATGGATTCCCATGCTTCTCTTTAAATTTAGGTCTTACATTACAGCTCATATAATAACATCCACTGCTCAAGCCCCTAGGAAGGGGGGCCTTTCTCCTGAAACAGGTTGGCTGTATTTGATGCTCTTAATCAATAAATATTTAAAAAAGACCAAGTGATAGGGATATTTGTACAAGACACTCCTTAATATCCAACCCAGTGTTGTGATCAGAAAAGTAGCAACCTAGGAGCAGAACAAGGTCCACCTACACTACAACTTCATTATGGATCAGCTTAAAGTTTCAAAAAGACCTCTAGGTGATATGAACTTTTGTTCTAGGCACTCCTCAATACCCAACCTAGAGTTTATCATCCTATCATGTGCAAGCTAAAATACTGAATATTTTTTTTATTTTCCTTTGCACATGATTGGGTATTCTTTGCAAAGAGTATTTTCACCTCATTAAGCTTGGGGAAAAATACTGTACAGTATATTGCAAAGTGAAAATTCCCTTGCAGAATGAGCAGCCTACTTGCCTTCAGTAAATCAACCCCCATGATTGCTGTGCTCAGGGGGCAAGGCTGTGGTGCCCGGCACACACAGTCTTTCCTCAGTCTCCTGTGTTGAATAACATAGGGTGCCATTCAACCTGGAGGACATTATTATTATTATTATAATACAGGATTTATATAGCGCCAATAGTTTGGGCAGCGCTTTACAATATGTGGGCAGACAGTACAGTTACAATACAATTCAATACAGGAGGAATCAGAGGGCCCTGCTCATTAGAGCTTACAGTCTAGAAGGGAGGGTCAAGTAAAACAAAAGGTAATAACTGTGGGGGGTAAACTGATGAAGAAAATTAAAATGCAGTTGTTAGGGGTGGGTAGGATAGGCTTCTCTGAAGTGGAGGGTTTTCAGGAATCTTCCAAAAGCTATTAGAGTAGGAGATAATTGGAAAGGTTGGGGTAAGGTGTTCCATAGGATTGGAGAGGCTCTAGAAAAGTCCTGGAGGAGAACATGGGAGGAGGTGACGAGGGAGCTAGAGAGCAGGAGGCCTTGAGAGGAACATCTTATGTGAAGAAGAACCATTGTGGGCAGACAGCTCTGGTTTGATTCGGGATGAATTCTACAGCCAGAGCTGCTTTTTTTCTAAAAAAATGTAGCCCAGAGTTGGACTTTAAATTCTGACTAGCTGTCACTGCATCTTCACCCGGTTTCCAACTTGAATCTGAGCAGAGAACGAATATATATATGCAATGCATTCTTCTCTAAACTAAGCAGATTTTATCAAGGCTTTAAGTCTTCTCTAGAGACTCCTAAAAGTCCATTACGGGCAAAATGATGAAATATGTGCGCAGAAGAATTAAGGAAAGAAGCAATTGAGATGTAGCAATTGTGTTTAAACTTATGTGATTGTATTACCGGAAATAAAAATCGCACTTTCCTGTTAATTTATCATTAATTCTAATGTCAGATCAGCGCTGTTACACTTAGCAAAGTTCAGTGTATTTTTTTTTTATTATACTTTAATATTATTACTGAATGTGACTGGTATAAAAACTATTTTAGATCAAGATATTAAAAAGTAAAGTAAATATATTAAAATAAATAGAAACCCTAACAGAATGACATTTAGTTCTTTAAAGCACTGTACATCTTAAACATTTGCCATTTAAAAATAAAACACTGTTTATATCTAGTTTTGATTATTTGTTATCTCAGTGCTGTTGGAGAAAAGGTTGAGGATATTAGGGACTTTTAGGAATCCAAGGCCTGGTAAGGCTATGTGTTTCCCATCCCTGGGGACTTTAAATGAAAGTATGGCCTGGTAGGGTCAGACATTTCCATCCCAGTACTATCTAGAGGGGAGCAAGGGGGGTTAGTTCCTTTAAAGTCCCACCCCCCTTGCTCCCCTCTATCTCAGTGCTGTGATCGTAGGGTGAGCTTGGGTTCGGTCGATCACTGACCTACTACAGCCATGTGTTCATATTAGGTCAATGATGTCATCAGCATCCCTACCCCTTTGTACCTGCAGCTTTGTTTTGGATGGACATCAGTTTGGACAGAACCCCAGCTCATCTCTACTGTCCACAGAGGCCAACTAGGATCAAAGTAACTTCTTAACCTCCTGCCAGGGCCACTGATAAGGGGGTATCAGCAGTCCTCCTTTACAAGGCCCAGGCCAACAGGAGGGGCCCGGGCAACTGGGGAATGGGATAAGGGCAGTAGAGGAGGTGATTGGAAAAGCAGGAGGGGCAAATCGAGGAACTGATCCCCTGGGTGTCTCTCCCTGCAGCAGATAAAAGCTGCTTTTAGCTGCTGCAGGGAGAGACACAGAGGGGATCAGTTCCAGTAATTGAATGCCCCCATGCCTCACTGATCCCCTTCCCTGCCCAGGATTTGATTCCCCCTAAGAATGATTTTAGTACTTTTTTTAATGCAAATATTTTAATATTTTTTTGGGAGGGGTCCTGTCGGATAGGCTGTATGGGGCCCATGATTTCTAACAGCAGCCCTGCCTCGTGCCACCCACAAAACTCACATGTGCGGCAGCATAGAAGGTGAGATTTATCGCTCACTAGCCGCAGCTATACATCCATGGGTGGTGGGTGGCAGAGATGAAAAAGAAACTGTGCTTAGAAACAAGTGACAAAATAAATGACGAAGTAAACCTCTTCAATAAAAATAAGCAGCGAATCTGTTGTGAGATATTGGCACAGTGCACTTAAATATAACATAAAAGGGTTGTGATATTAATTAATAGTGATAGTAACAATCATAGACAACACATGCAATTAGCACTGAACAAAAATATGTGCGATTACATATACACCAAAAGGAGTCCAAGTGCAAAAGCTAATTTGTAAAAAAAAAGGATGTTGAAAAATAAAAAAATGGATACATTTTAAGAATTTAGAGAATTATGTCCTCTTCATATGTAAAAAATGTTTTCGCACTAAAAGCAAAACATACAAAACTACATCTGATGAATAAAAAAACATATACAGTAAAAAACTTAATAAAATCCAGTGTCGTAAGAGCGTACTAGTATCTCATAAAATAATATAAAGTGAGAACGATAATGATAATATAGTCCAATGGCAAATAGAGTACTAAATTAGT
This sequence comes from Rana muscosa, assembly GCA_029206835.1. Classification (NCBI taxonomy): domain Eukaryota; kingdom Metazoa; phylum Chordata; class Amphibia; order Anura; family Ranidae; genus Rana; species Rana muscosa. Next base: position 202,557,902 of record CM055126.1, on the reverse strand, counting down.
ACTACAAAGTGCTGGTGCAAAGTGACATAAATCTATACAGTAGTGCACTAGTGCTAAAACCAGTGGCGGCCCGTCCATAGGGGGCGCCCGGGCGCCGCCCCCCCCCCCCCTCCTGTGGTCACCAAAAAAAAAAAAAGACGGGCCCTTTAAGAGTTTTTTTTTTAAATGTCTTTTTTTTACACATGGCGGCGCGACCATAGTGGGCGCAGAAGCGCCGCTACCGCTCGCTTCTGCGCCCGGCCGTCACTCACCACAACAATACATAGGTTCATGCATTGCATGAACCTATGTATTGCTGCCGCCCACTATTCAGATGGCCGGCCCCTTGAGCGCCGGCCATCTGAGTCACAGCGTCTGATTGGCCTTTAGAAGTGCCTATCAGAGCCAGCAGGCTCTGATAGGCTTCCCGACTACAGCCTGAGGGCTGTAATCGGCTTCTAAATACCTAATGAGAGGACGCACAGGGGTGCGTTCCCTGGCCAATCAGGTTCACCGGGTCTGGTTACTGGTAACCTGATTGGCTGAAGTGACATCGAGGGCGGGAGAAGACATCGAGGACGGAAGAAGGACGGCGCTGACTCGAGGAAGGTAAGTGCAGGGCTGGGGGGGACAAACTGGCTGTATTATGAGGACAAACTGGCTGCATATGGGGGAGAAACTGGCTGCATATGGGGGAGAAACTGGCTGTATATTGGGGGAGAAACTGGCTGTATATTGGGGAGAAACTGGCTGCATATGGGGGAGAAACTGGCTGTATTATGGGGGAGAAACTGCCTGTATATGGGGGAGAAACTGGCTGCATTATGGGGGAGAAACTGGCTGTATATTGGGGGAGAAACTGGCTGTATATTGGGGGAGAAACTGGCTGTATATTGGGGGAGAAACTGGCTGCATATGGGGGAGAAACTGGCTGCATTATGGGGGAGAAACTGGCTGCATTATGGGGGAGAAACTGGCTGTATTATGGGGGAGAAACTGGCTGCATATAGGGGAGAAACTGGCTGAATTATGGGGGAGAAACTGGCTGCATTATGGGGGAGAAACTGGCTGCATTATGGGGGAGAAACTGGCTGCATTATAGGGGAGAAACTGGCTGCATATGGGGGAGAAACTGGCTGCATATGGGGGAGAAACTGGCTGCATATGAGGGAGAAACTGGCTGCATTTGGGGGAGAAACTGGCTGCATTTTGGGGAGAAACTGGCTGCATTTGGGGGAGAAACTGGCTGCATATAGGGGAGAAACTGGCTGCATTATGGGGGAGAAACTGGCTGCATTATGGGGGAGAGACTGGCTGCATATGGGGGAGAAACTGGCTGCATATGGGGGAGAAACTGGCTGCATTTGGGGGAGAAACTGGCTGCATATAGGGGACAAACTGGCTGCATATAGGGGCAGCCATTATGGGGGAGAAACTGGCTGCATTTGGGGGAGAAACTGGCTGCATATAGCGGACAAACTGGCTGTATTATGAGGACAAACTGGCTGCATTATGGGGGAGAAACTTGCTGCATTATGGGGGGAAACTGGCTGCATTATGGGGGAGAAACTGGCTGTATTATGGGGGAGAAACTGGCTGCATTATGGGGGAGAAACTGGCTGCATTATGGGGGAGAAACTGGCTGCATTATGGGGGAGAAACTGGCTGCATTATGGGGGAGAAACTGGCTGCATTTGGGGGAGAAACTGGCTGCATTATGGGGGAGAAACTGGCTGCATATAGGGGAGAAACTGGCTGTATATTGGGGGAGAAACTGGCTGTATATTGGGGGAGAAACTGGCTGCATTATGGGGGAGAAACTGGCTGTATTATGGGGGAGAAACTGGCTGCATATAGGGGAGAAACTGGCTGCATTATGGGGGAGAAACTGGCTGCATATGGGGGAGAAACTGGCTGCATATGGGGGAGAAACTGGCTGCATATAGGGGACAAACTGGCTGCATTTGGGGGAGAAACTGGCTGCATTTGGGGGAGAAACTGGCTGCATATAGGGGACAAACTGGCTGTATTATGAGGACAAACTGGCTGCATTATGGGGGAGAAACTGGCTGCATTATGGGGGAGAAACTGGCTGTATTATGGGGGAGAAACTGGCTGCATTATGGGGGAGAAACTGGCTGCATTATGGGGGAGAAACTGGCTGCATTATGGGGGAGAAACTGGCTGCATATGGGGGGGAACTGGCTGCATATGAGGGAGAAACTGGCTGCATTATGGGGGAGAAACTGGCTGCATTATGGGGGAGAAACTGGCTACATTATGGGGGAGAAACTGGCTGCATATGGGGGGAAAACTGGCTGCATTTGGGGACAAACTAGTGGCATTTGGGCACAGTGGCTGCGTTTAATGGGCACAATTGATGATTTTTTTTTTCAGTTTGTTTGCGCCCCCCCAAAAAATTTGAGCACCAGCCGCCACTGGCTAAAACTATATATAAAAAGGAAGGCTGTGCAGTCTATAATACATATAAACCTATAGATACAAATAATGATCTAAATAAATAAACAGTGATTCCAAAGTGCTAGTCCTAGTGCAAAAATGGTGCACAAGTGCTGAAACTGCAAATAAAATAAAATAAATGCTATACAGTCCAACAATAATAGTGTAATAGAGAGCCTAATGTGGACATGAGATGTATTCCTAAATAAATGAAATTGTCTCAGTGAATCTAAATGTGTAGATGTAGTACCACTAGTAGTGATGTATCCAAGGGTAATCTCACAGAATTCTCACCTCTAGATGGATATAATAGGACATAATCAATATGGATGTTTTCTTCTATACTGTGTCCACTCAAACAGGTATTCCAACTGATCTCCACCAATTCGCCACCAAATCTCCACTCACTTCCACAGTATCAGTAAACCTGGAATGGGAGATGGGGGGGGGGAGAGAAGGAGGAACACCTCCAGTGGGGATACCGGACCAGGGATAAAGAGAGAAAAACCTCCAATAGTGTAGTAGTAAATCGGACTTAGTTTATTAGTTAAAATGTAATTGCTCGTACATCAAATTAAGATAGGATAAGCATGTAATAATCACAGCGGGGCCGTGCGCCGTCTTACTGTTCCTCTGGGTACTTCCGGTCCGCTGTCTCCTATAGCAACTGATCTGGTAACTTCAACTTCAATACAGATCACAACTCACAGTATCCCTGTCAGAGGAATCATCAATTCAGCATGCACGGCGGAACGGCGCTTTGGCACATGCGCGGTGGAACGGCGCGCACGCATTCGCATTAGTGCACCAATCGGAGCTCTGGCGGGCCTATATAAAGAGGCATAGATGCTCTGACAGGTTGCTGGTTTGTTGTCAGCTTCCTGTTGTACCTGGTTTCCTGTACCTGCATTTGAACTCCTGTTGTGACCCGGATCGGCTTGACTACTCTGCTCCTCTGCTCCTCTCTCCTGGACCTGACCCTCGGCTTGTTTCACGGATCTCTCCTTCTGCCTGTGTTTGACCCCCAGCCTGTGACTCGGACCTGCTACTTGTCTCCAGCCCCTGCATCCCAGACTTGCTACTTATCTTCAGCCTTGACCTGCTGCTTGTACCTCTCTGGATTTGTTGCTTGTCTACTGTGTTAAACCCTCGGCCTGCACTTCCAGCACCAGCAGCCCGCACCCGGACTCAGTCTCCTGTCTACTTGCTTTGACCCCTGTTTTGCTCTGGACTTGTGTCTTCAGCTAGATCCTGCAAAGAGCCCGCACCCGCCTGGTGTTTGACCCTCAGCCTGTTCTCAACCCAGCTGTACCAGATCGTCTAGCAAGACTACCCCACCTGCTGGTAGCCAGTGCCTCTTCGCTCCATCCTCTCCCTGTCTCACCTCCAGGGGGTAGAGTGAGTCAAGTCGCAAGGGTAAACCGCTCTCGGCATCTCGGCCTCGGTAAGTACACACTTGACAATCCCATTATAGATCCACTCACTGAGCTCCCAGTCTCTCACTAGACTCTTTAAATCCCAGCTGCCACTGGATCCCTTGAGCTCCTTCACAACTATCCCGCTGTGGGCTCCAAGTGTCACCCACACTGTTCTGCTGGGTCCCTGACTTGGCTCTTCAGCTAACCTGCTGAAGCTTCTGCAAGCGTCACCCACACTGTTCTGCTGATGTTTTTTGCACTTCTTAAACGAAACACTTTTAATGATACAGGTAAAGAAGTATGGGTTTGTGAACAAACAAACATACTGTACATACTCACCTCACTCCGATGCTGCTGCTGTCCACCATTATCTCTAAGCCTCAGAACATGACCACTGATCACTCAGCTCGGAGCAGAGAGCAGTGACTGTCAGTTCCAGCTCTCCGCTTTGCCCCTCCAGTGCTCACTGGAGCATCAGGCAGGAGAAGGGGCAGTCACAGCTGTGCACTGAGAGCCAGGGGCCAGTAATATTTAGGCAGCTGGGTGGATCCCAACAATATTGTCAGGACCCTTCTAGAGCCTGGAGCTGCTATAAGACATCATATGATAGCGGGCAATACAACACTAGTAGCTGACTCTGGGTCACAGGAGAACACAAGTAAGTGAAGTCCTGTGACCCATAAGATTTAAAATCTTTGGCCGTACTTCCTTTTTACCAGACCAAAAAAGGAGCAAATAAGAGCCGCTTTTTGTTAGCATTTACATAAACTTTCAATAATAGCAGATCAGCAAGCTGGGACTCAGAGAATGGTATTACCGCAGTAGATGGGACGCCTTGCTGGATATTTCATTATCCACTTATCTTGAGTCATAACCTCCCTTTTGTTCTCTTCTCCTCTATGAATATGCATGGGCCTCGTAGAGCTTTTCTTCACATGGAGAAGACCTGCGCCAGACGGCTTGCCCTTTATTTCCTGAGTATCTAAATGCTATCCTAATTATAACTTATTTAGTTCATCATCTTAATTGCTCTCCTTGGCCAGATAATACAGGTCTTTAAAGGTTAAGGCTACCTAACAATTCTGCGTAAGTAAGCCCATCTGAAATGACTATGTAAGGCCAGAGGACAAAGCAATAGACTCTTCCCTTTCCCAGGACTTCAAACAGATCAGGGACATGGCACAATCAATTTAAAGGAATCAAGCAGCCTGAACCAAAGATTTCAGTTGTGACCGGTCTATTTGGGTCCTCTCTACTGTGGGAAAATACTCAGCAGACATCTATTACGTACAGATGTCCAACAGGCCCAGGTGACCGCAAATGTGAAAATGCCACATGCTTGACAAAAGGCTGCGTGCTAATTGGCCGTCTTGGAGGGATTAAAGAAGTCCCAGGGCTATTTCCTAACAAGGCAGGTTCTACGGACAATAAGGGAAGTCACCAGGGGCTTGGTACAGTGTAAAGGGGATATGCCATAAAATAAAATACCTGTGCAAAAGTAGAACCCCCGGTGTCCCCACTGTGTCACTTTTATTTAAAATATCTTCCCTTATCTTCTGAAGCTTTAACAAATGTATGCAAAGGTTTTATTAAAACTGTTTACAAACACTCTTGTCCTTAAAGTGCTTGTAAACCTTCAATTTATTTTTGTACAAAAATAACAAACATATCATACTTACCTGCTCTGTGCAGTGGTTTTGCACAGGACAGCCCCGATTCTCAGTTTCTGGGGTCCCCCGCTGGCGCTCCAGGCTCCTCCTATTCATCGGGTGACCCCACGGAAAGCCGCTTAGCATGGGGGCACCCGCGTGGGCTCGCTCCCAAGTCCCGCTGCTGCGTGCATTGACATAGATAGTGGGACTTGGCCCCGCCACCCCATTCCTGTAGCACAGGATTTGATTGACAGCAGCAGGAGCCAATGGAGCCGCTGTGCTCGTGCACATCGCTGGATCAGATCGGGCTCAGGTACGAAAAAGGGGGGGTCTGGGGGGAAGCTACAGCACAGAACGTTTTTCACCTTCATGCATGGAATGCATGAAGGTGAAAAACCTTAAAGCCCTGTACACACGACCGGGATTCCCGTCGTAAAAAAAAAATTTGGTTTTCCGGACGGGATTCCTGCAAAGCTTGACGGGATTCCACCAAGCTTGTCTTGCGTACAGACTGACATTCAAAATCCCGTCGTTCTAAAGCGCGGTGACGTACAAAACGTACAACGGCACTATAAAGGGGAAGTCCCATTCCAATGGCGCCACCCTTTGGGCTTGCTTTTGCTGATCTCGTGTTAGTAAAAGTTTGGTGAGAGATGATTTGCGCTTTTCAGCCTCGTGCTTTTCAGTCCGTTACAGCGTGATGAATGTGATAGCTCCATTACGAACGCTAGTTTTACCAGAAGGAGCCCTCCCGTCTCATACTTGATTCTGAGCATTAAGGATGAGCCGAACACCCCCCAGTTCGGTTCGCACCAAAACTTGCGAACAGGCCATAAATTCGTTCGAACATCCGAACACCGTTAAAGTCCATGGGACTCGAACATGAAAAATCTAAAGTGCTAATTTTAAAGGCTTATATGCAAGTTATTGTCATAAAAAGTGTTTGGGGAACAGGGTCCTGCCCCAGGGGACATGTATCAATGCAAAAAAAAGTTTTAAAAACGGCCGTTTTTTCGGGAGCAATGATTTTAATAATGCTTAAAGTGAAACAATAAAAGTGAAATATTCCTTTAAATTTCGTACCTGGGGAGTGTGTATAGTATGCCTGTAAAGCAGCGCTTGTTTCCCGTGCTTAGAACTGTCCCTGCACAAAGTGTCATTTCTGAAGGAAAAAAAGTAATTTAAAAGCACTCACGGCTATAATGAATTGTCGGATACCGGCAATACAGAGAAAAGTCATTGATAAAAAAAAAAATGCGTTGGGGTCCCCCCAAATTCAATTACCAGACCCTTCAGGTCTAGTATGGATATTAAGGGGAACCCTGTGTCAAATAAAAATTAAAAAATGACGTGGTGTTCCCCTCAACTATTCATACCAGACCCTTCAGGTCTGGTATGGATTTTAAGGGGAACTCCACACCAAATAAAAAAAAATGGCGTGGAGTTCCCCCTAAAAATCCATACCAGACCCTTTATCCGAGCACGCAACCTGGCAGGCCGCAGGAAAAGAGGGGGGACGAGAGAGCGCCCCCCCTCCTGAACCGTACCAGGCCACATGCCCTCAACATGGGGAGGATGCTTTGGGGGTCTGTGACCCCTCAAAGCACCATGTCCCCATGTTGATGGGGACAAAGTCCTCATCCCCACAACCCTTGCCCGGTGGTTGTGGGGGTCTGCGGGTTGGGGGGCTTATCGGAATCTGGAAGACCCCTTTAACAAAGGGGACCCCCAGATCCCAGCCCCCTCCTATGTGAATTGGTAAGGGGTACATTGTACCCCTACCATTTCACAAAGAAAGTGTAAAAAATTGTAAAAAAACACACAGACACCGTTGGGAAAAGTCCTTTATTAAAAATAAAAAAAATTTAAAAAAGATTCCAGTGGTGGTAATCCACTCTCGGTATCCTGCGATGGATGCTCTCCTTTCCGGGGTCCAGCCGTGGGTGATCTCCTCTCTATCCAGGTCCAGCTTCCAGCAATGAGATGTCCAGCGCAGCGCATCCTGTCTCCATCGGAGACACCCCGGGAATGACGCGACTTCAGCCAGTGACAGCTCTTATGTACTGAGGGCGGGGCCACCCGTCACGTGACCCCGTCCCCCTCTGACGCAAGGGGAAACCCGGGCTTCCCCAGTGACGTGCGGATGACCCCGCCCCCCTCTGATGCAACGGAAACCTGCATTTACCAATTCACCTGGGGGGGCGGGATCTGGGGGTCCCCTTTGTTAAAGGGGTCTTCCAGATTCCGATAAGCCCCCCCGCCCGCAGACCCCCACAACCACCGGGCAAGGGTTGTGGGGATGAGGCCCTTGTCCCCATCAACATGGGGACATGGTGCTTTGAGGGGTCACAGACCCCAAAGCATCCTCCCCATGTTGAGGGCATGTGGTCTTGTATGGTTCAGGAGGGGGGGCGCTCTCTCGTCCCCCCTCTTTTCCTGCGGCCTTCCAGGTTGCGTGCTCGGATAAAGGGTCTGGTATGGATATTTGGGGGGAACCCCACATAATTTTTTTTTTATTTGACACAGGGTTCCCCTTAATATCCATACCAGACCTAAAGGGCCTGGTAATTGAATTTGGGGGGACCCCCACGTTTTTTGTTTTTTTTTATCAATGACTTTTCTCTGTATTGCCGGGAGCCGACAATTCATTATAGCCACGAGTGCTTTTAAATTACTTTTTTCCTTCAGAAATGACACTTTGTGTAGGGACAGTTCTAAGCACGGGAAACAAGCGCTACTTTACAGGCATACTATACACACTCCCTAGGTACGAAATTTAAAGGAATATTTCACTTTTATTTTTTCACTTTAAGCATTATTAAAATCACTGCTCCTGAAAAAACTGCAGTTTTTAAAACTTTTTTTTGCATTGATACATGTCCCCTGGGGCAGGACCCGGGTCCCCAAACACTTTTTATGACAATAACTTGCATATAAGCCTTTAAAATTAGAACTTTAGATTTCTCCCATAGACTTTTACAGGGTGTTCTGCGGCTTTTCGAATTTGCCGCGAACACCCTAAATTGTTCGCTGTTCAGCGAACTGGCGAACAGGCAATGTTCAAGTCGAACATGAGTTCGACTCTAACTCGAAGCTCATCCCTACTGAGCATGCACGTTTTTTTCCCCTCGGACAAGCATACACACGACCGGTTTTCACGTCGGGAAATAGCATGACGGTAATCACGACGAGAAAATAGAGAGCAGATTCTCTATTTTTCTCGCTGGGATTCCCGGCAGTTTTCACGACGAGAAAGCATACACACGAACGGTTTTCACGGCAAAAAGCTCTCCCAGCAGTTTTCTTGTGGAGAAAACCGGTTGTGTGTACGAGGCTTCAGGCTTTACAACCACTTGGGACAGTATTTTGTTTTCTCAAACACTGTGGGGGGAATTCAATAAAGAAGGGCAGTTTTTTGGTACTATGGCCTTTTAAAATGGCCTTGCCGAATTCAAAAATCTCTACCATCCACTTACCCAACACTTGGGGCAGATTCAGGTAGTTCTTAATAGTTCCACTTTTACAGAGTGGCGCTATTGATGCACCAAACTAAAAAATAATTATTAACTACTCTAAATTGGAGTACAGAGACAGACAGAATGCCTGTCCCCGTCCGCAGAGTAGCAGATCGGCACATTCGCTGCTGATACCCCTCCCTGTCATTGGTTGTTAAGGAGGCTGTTGGCTTCACAGCCGACAGCCTCCTAACAACCAATGACACTGTAGTGGGCGGGGCCTCACTGGGAATCTGAGACACTAGGTGCCAATCAGTTCCACTCTCACCTTGTATTTGACAGCAGGCAATGGGTGGATTCTTTAGCCAATAGCAGGCTGTCTATTAGCTAAGGAACCACCCACTCCCTACTGCCAATCACAAGTGAAGCAGGCCTGATGGGGCACTAGTGTTTGTAAATCCCCATCAGGCTCAACCCCCCCAGGTACAAAACTCCATGCAGCTGCGTCATTTGTGTGACAGCTTCAGTAGCGGGGAGTAAGCACTTCTGTATTAAGGTTGGAGAGTTCTTATGGACACTCTGCTTTCAGCGTGCCTCCACCATCAGTGTCTGCTCCAGATTCATGTACTGTGCAGAACTTTTGTCGTATGGAGGCGCATTGAAATTCTAAAGAGTGCCTTAGACACTCTATATATTACTCAGAGAGTAGTGTAAGGGTACATTTCTTTAAAAGGCAGTGACGCCTTTTAAAGAAATTTACCCTTACTTTCCTTCAGCTGGCAAAAATGGTCCACTTTCAGTTTGAAAAGTTCTCATAGGGTGTGAACATCTCCACCAACACACCCTCTGCCTCTGTCCGCCCTCCCCTAAGAGATGTGTCTGTGCTGATAGATAGGGAGGGGGAGGAGGGGGGAGGGAGGAGGGAAAAGGGAGGGGGGAGCAGCTACGCTCAGTGAAGTCTCAGAAACAAGCAGAGGGAGGAGAGCCGACATCAATCAAGCAAAATGACAGGAAAGGGGGTGGATCCAGACTCTATATTCACACCATTGTCTGGATGTTACTGTATGAAAGACTGTATTTATCGCGATTTTAACAGAATGGGGGCACTTCTGAGAGGGCTTGAAGGGTTTATAGATATCAGCAACTCACATAGAATAGATGTAAGCAAAAAAAAGGAAACCCATACTTCTCTTTTAAATTGTCATACAAATACTGTGTTTGAAATCAAATCTTTATTATTTTTGGCAATGACATGGTGTGGGCGGATTTCTGCCAACCACAGGCTGTGTCAAACCTTTCCAGCCTATGTCTTAGAATATGAGGGAGGTGAAGCCTCCATAAATCTACATGTAATATCCCTCTCCCATTGTGTTTCGCTGGTTAGTGGAGGCGGAGGAGGGAGTGGGCTGTCATTTGGCACTGTGTATGCCCCCACATGTGTGACTCTAGTTACATGGGCTGCTCAGATGTGATATGGAAGATAATGCTCAACATAGAAACTCACTAAAAACTGAGCATGTGCAGAGCTGCCAACACTGCTTTGGAAAATCCCAACTGCAGTGGGCACATGGACAGAAGGGGGAGACAGAGAACAGCAGGGTCAACCAGGTTTTATAATCTCATAGTGACTGAGTGAGTATGAACAGAATGTAATACACCATTTATTGAGAGTTTTTTAAGATGTGAGTTTAATGACACTTTAATGTAAAAATTATTTTACCTTTATAACCACTTTATGTTATTTTTATCTGTCTACAGTTTAGCTTTAAAATATGTACAAAGATGTTTTATTACTTTAGAGAATTATACCATTCATTGAAATCAGGCAAATTAAAAAAAGACCAATAAGCTATCCTCACATCTATGACGTTTGATGAAAACATAATAAATGTTTTTTTTGTTTTTTTTCCTGTGGCCCATCAGTAAATTATTCCCTTTTTACTGAAATATTGAAAGATTCTTCTAATAATATATGTTTTGTGTGTACAGTGGCCCTTTAGCACATACATTTTATTATTTACATAACAGAAAATAATCTGCACATTTCCCCAATGTTTTATTTATTTTTTTAAATGTGTGCGATTGCAGGATAATTGAAAATAATTTCTTCTCATCTAATCATCAAGGGCGCACTGATAATTGCCTTAAATAATTAACAAGCTATGTTGTTTAAGGAAACATTCAAATGTATAAAGAAATAGGGGTGCAGCTTTGATGATGTAGTAAATATAAGTAATTTAGTACATTTACTATTTTATAGTAATAGGTAATTTTACGGTATTCATATTTTCACAACGATTATGAATAGCAACCTTCATACAGAGGCATAAAGAACATTCAGGGCCATGTGCAAGAAAACATATAGGACTTTGCTGACCCACTTGTCCCTGGGCTCTTTCCATCAGTCCCAGGGCCCCTCCCACTGAGCCCAGGGCCCTTCCCACTGAACCCAGGGCCCTTTACTCTCATTACAGAGTTATTTTGGTCCTACTATGGGACCCTTTCACATGTTCTGCAGTGGGCCCCCTTCCTGCCATCTTGGGGCTCCCCCACGGTGGTGGAACACCAAGGCCCGGTCGCAAGTGTGACCTTTGTGATCCTGGTAATTCCACCACTGCCTCCACCTATAATTTGTGATCTGGTCTTGTATCCACAATGCCCTCCACCTATAATTCATGATCTGGTCTTGTATCTACAATGCCCTCCACCTATAATTCATGATCTGGTCTTGCATCTACCCATAACTGGGATAATTACATTGATAAATCAGTATTCCATGTCATTGCTAATATCACTATGAGCGAACACTGGCCAGTTGATGACCGGTGGTAATGATCGTTTTGGGACGAGGCAGTGTCAGTTATGCAATGCTAGGTGTTCTCCAGCAGCAGTAGGGAAGTCCATATTCCTAAAGTCTGGTACACACTAGTCGTTTGTTTTTTTTCGTTCAACCCAGCTGGCTCCGATGTTAGTACAGCATTCTCCCCCGCTGAGCTATTGTGTTCTGACAGGGGGAAGGCCCCCCACCAGAACATGCCAGTCAGCGCTCTCAGCCATTGACTGGCTTCTGTCGGACCAGCTGCTGTACACACGAGCCTAATGTCGGGCGATGTCAGGGAACTACTGGCCAGCACATGCGCACTAGGATTCGCGCAATGCAAACGCCTATGCGCATGCGCGTGCACGTGCCTCTTTAACATTGGCGAATCTTCTTAGGGATAGCAAACCTGAGGACCATTTTACATGAGATCAGGTCTGCCGGTAAGTTTTTCAGGCAAACCTGATCGGAGCCTCCATTCACTCCTATGGGACAGCGGATGTCAGCGGTAACAGGTCCGTTGACATCCGCTGCGATACAACCCGATCTTGTCCCTGGAATCTGGATGGACGAAAAGCCTATTTTCCATCCATCTGGCGGATCAGATGGGGTGGGTTCTGATGAAAATGGACAGGCGGTCCATTTTCATCTGATCTCCCCATAGATCTCTGCACAGTGAGCGGAGATGGACCTGTCATCCGCCTACTCAGTGGGGATCAGCGGATCAATCCCTAGCTGAGCAAAGCGGACTCCCTCGAGCGGACCGCCTGTGTGAAAGAGCCCTAAATAATTTCACATTTGATACATTCATATAATATAACCCCCTCTGACTATTTCTTATATCTACATGTCTCATACTTTTTGAAAATAACACCTAAACTCAGTTTTTTGTAAACCCCTATGCATGGCGGTTTTACATTGATCCGTCATCTAAATCCAAAGGCATTTTTCTATTCTACTCCCTATTCCAACACAAAGATTGGAATAAAACCCTACCCATGCAGCGCTGGGAGACAGATCTACAATACACTTTCTCCAACACCCAATGGTTGAAGGCCATACAATATACATATAATATTTCCCACTGTGGCAACCACTGAGAACTAAACTAAAAAAGTATAGATGGTATCTTTACTATCTTACCCCTTATAGACTATAAAACAATGTCCCCAACCAATTCCCTTTGTGTTGGAGAGGTTGCAGGCATGTAGGCAACCTTCTTCATATTTTATGGCAATGAAAAAACGCTCACGAGCTTTTGGAGACAAACATTCCAGCTCTGATCTGACTGGTATGCTAACTCCGCCTGACCCAGCCATAGCGCTGCCTCACTTAGGCATTGATCAATTCCCCTTCCTACCATAGTCCTCCATATATTATTAGCAGCAAAATCGCTAATTACTAAAATGTGAAAGAAAAATCTTGCTCCCAACGTGTCACAGCTTATTGCCCTGACTAACCTTCATGATACTTATGAACGTTCATTGGCCACAAGAGCTAATTGGTTTCCCAAATTTGAAAAAGGCATGGAGAATTTGGACTGATCGGACAAAACTTCAATCTTGACTGACTACATGAATGATGTCATTAGTTCCTTTTGATCTTTTTCCATATTTTTTTCTGTTTATGTTTACATATGTTGGACTTTTGTATACTTCATATGTCGGACTTATGTATACTTCATATGTCGGACTTATGTATACTTCATATGTCGGACTTATGTATACTTCATATGTCGGACTTATGTATACTTCATATGTCGGACTTATGTATACTTCATATGTCGGACTTATGTATACTTAAAGTCTTACTCCCTGTAGTTTTGCTGATATTATCTTATGATACAAGTTGTATTTGTATTTCCCTCCTTGATTATGTGATCTTGCTTACCTATGGTCCGAATAAGCAATGTAATGTTTTTTCTCTTAAAACCAATAAAAATGTATTGTTGAAAAAAAAAAAATTTTTTGTTTTTTTTGTCATTAGGGAAATTTCCATTCACATCCTGTCCTGTAGACTCAACAGACGTAAGTGAGAAGATATCTTTCCAATGGGAGTGTTAAGCCTCATACACACGGTTGGACTTCCATCGGACTTTTCCGTGGATTTTTGTCCGAACGGAGTTGGTCGGGAACACCCATAGCATACACACCCACGGACTTTTCTGCAAACTTTCCCAAAACTTTTTGCAACATCACATGGTTTTTCTGCTCTTTTCTGCTCTTTACCACCACCCTTTGGTCAACTTCTGCTATTGTTGGTTGATTTTAACATTAGTTGTTTTGTCCATCGGACAAAAGTCCGATGGTTTTCTGCACACACGGTCGGACTTTGCTCCATCGGACTTTTGTTGGGCAAAAGTTTGTCCGTTTGCAGACCCAACTTTTGTCCGATGAAAACAAAACCAAACGAAAAAAAGTTTGTCCGATAGAGCGTACACACGGTCGGATTGTTGGTCCAACTTGCTTAAAACAAAGTTTGTTGGGCAAAAGTCCGACCGTGTGTACGGCGTTTCAGACATGTGCATTCGTTTTCGTCCGAATGCATTTTTGTCCGAATTTCGGGGATTTTCGCGTTCGTTTTCACAAACGATAACGAACTCACAGAATCCGAAATCCGAAAGATCCGTCATAAAAAATTTGTTGCGACAACAGTTCGATATAGATAGAATATTCGATATGACGGTGATAATAGCGATCTGTGTCTATCAAATCTGTGGTCGAATGTGCCTAAACTAACTCTATTAGTCCAAGATTATTCGACATAGAGAGAAAAGATTCAACATGAAGATTCGACCAAGCAGACGCCGCGAACGGACTTTTATGGTCAAATGCTCCGCCCATAGGCTATAGAAGAATTCTAATGTTGGTTGACTAGTAATAATAATTAATAAATATAATTATTACTAGTCATACAACATTAGAATTATACTATAGCTTGTGGGCGGAGCATTAGACCAGAAATGTATGATTGCGGCGTCGTACAGTTTAGTTGCTTCGTCAAATCTTCTTAGAACATCCGACAAACACCATAAGCCTTTAATTGAGAGATTCGACCTTAATTCATTCAGGTTTTCGGACGAATGCATTTTTTAACAAAACAAAATAAATAAGTACGAATTTCGGGAGTAACTATATAAATTTATTTTTTTCGAACGAAAAACGAAATTCGGAAACAAAATATTTCAGTGTGCACATGTCTAGTGAGTGTCCCTTTTCGAAGATATACCCTCTACTGTTTTGGTGGCAACTCAAAATTTTAGATTTACCCTCATTTTATTCCAAAAACTGACAGTACTTCTAACCCCTCACCACTCTAAATATAAAAAAAAAAGTTTTTGTCTTTAGTTTCACTAAACCAGGGGAAAAAATATCTTACATAGTTACATAGTAGGTGAGGTTGAAAAAAGACACAAGTCCATCAAGTCCAACCTATGTGTGTGATTATATGTCAGTATTACATTGTATATCCCTAAATGTTGTGGTCGTTCAGGTGCTTATCTAATAGTTTCTTGAAACCATCGATGCTCCCCGCTGAGACCACCGCCTGTGGAAGGGAATTCCACATCCTTGCCACTCTTACAGTAAAGAACCCTCTACACAATGCAAGAAAAGATCAGATGAGATAATACTTTATTGGCATTGTATACATACAACAAAATGTATCAAGGCACTCTTTACAGTTTACAACAGCAATAGTAAAAAACATTTCTCAACACAACCACACATACCCTCTGTACATACTTCCTAACACACATATCAATCCTTAAAAATAGCAAAAATATAATATATATATATTTTTTTTTAAGTAAAAATTTTACATAACATTTTACAATAAAATGTGAAAGGGACCTCAACACCTTTCCCTGGCTATTAAATCAGACCTTTAATTTTTATAAATAATAAAAAAAAATAAGAGATTTAAATGTCTTGAAATTTGGTTGAAAAGTTGGAGATTTTGGCAAATTTCACAATTTTAGCAAAATGAAATGGAGTTAAAGGAAAAGGCAACATTAAGGGGGCTTTTGTTGGTTTTTAAAGCAGAGGTTCACCCACATTACTTTATCCACATACTATTAACATGCACATACACATATGACTAACCTTTTTTTTTCTGCCGCTGTAATCAGCTGTCTTTAATCCCACTTCCGGGGTTTCCTCCTGCGGGAGTAGGCGTGTCCTTTGCTTTCCCCGGCGGCGCTATGTATGCCGGGATGTCTCCGCAATGTCTCCTGGGAGCAAAGTGTCATGCTTCCCAGGAGACAAAAAGTTATGCCTTCCATTGAAATGTCTCTAGATTTAGATCCGTCCTCGTCACGTGACCGGGTAGATGAGTCACATGACGAGGGCGGATCTAATTCCGCCATTTTAAATAAGGGCACTGCAGCTCTATCCCCTACTGAGCCGTGTCAGTCTTTTTTTTTTTTTTTTTCATACCATCACAACGGGGCGTGAACTATCATTAACGCCGCCCGTTGTGATGGCAACCAGTTTGTTTACGGCGCTAGTCGCCAGTAAACAATGCGCAGGCGTGAGAATGAGCGGTAAATGCTGGGATGGCAATCACCGCTTCCAGGAAATGCTTGCTTGTGGGCTTCACAATGCCCACAAACAAAATGGCAAATCACAGGAAAGGATTTTATAACTCCGTTTTTCGAACGAAAACGGACAGCGGATACTTGAGGAGACCAAAGAATTGAGTGTACCTTTTATATGTTAAACCCCATAGAATGCTCAAAAAAAATAAAATAAAACGATCTGCCGCGGAACCCCCCGCTTTAACCACTTAACGACCGCTCACTGTATATATACGTCGGCAGAATGGCACCGACAGGCACAATCACGTAGAGTGTACGTGATTGCCTTTGTATAGTTGGGGGGTCCAATCGGACCCCCCTCCTATACTGTGAGCGGTGGCTAAGTGTCCGGGAGCGTTCCGGGATGAGGGGGCAGCCATTCGTTTCTGGCCACCCCCTCGCGATCGCTCCCGGCGAATGGAAATGCCCCCTCTGTCTGTGTCAGGCAGAGGAAGCAGGAGGAAGTGATGTCATCTCTGGTGCGGCGCTCACATATACCGAGCACCGTACAAGAGAAGACATCAGGTCAGTGCACACAACACTACACTGACACCAGGACACATAGGGACATAAATCGCCCCCCCAGGCCCCCCCAGATCACCCCCCAGATCACCCCCCCAGCCCCCAGTCACAGTGTCACTGATTGCAGTGACCATTTATTTAGTGATCACTGCAATCAGTGACATTTGTGACTGTAAAAGTGTCAGTACATTCAGTTTTAGGTCCAGTGTAGCCCCCTAACCCCCCCTAATAAAGGTTTAACCCCCTGATCACCCCCAGATAACCCTTTCACCCCCTATCACCACTGTCGCTAAGCGATCATTTTTCTGATCGCTGTCTTAGCGTCAGTGATGCCGATCGGCAGCCAGTAATTTTTTTTAGGTTCGCCGCAGGTTTTTATAGCGTCAGGTACCCCCATAAATTATCTAATAAAGGTTTAACCCCCTTGATCGCCCCCCAGGTAACCCTTTCACCCCCTATCACCACTGTCGCTAAGCGATCATTTTTCTGATCGCTGTCTTAGCGTCAGTGATGCCGATCGGCAGCCAGTATTTTTTTTTAGGTTCGCCGCAGGTTTTTATAGCGTCGGGTACCCCCATAAATTATCTAATAAAGGTTTAACCCCCTTGATCGCCCCCCCCCAGGTAACCCTTTCACCCCCTATCACACTGTCGCTAAGCGATCGTTTTTCTAAACGCTGTCTTAGTGTCGGTGATGCAGATCGGTAGCCAGTAATTTTTTTTAGGTTCGCCGCATGTTTCTATAGCGTCAGGTACCCCAATATATTATCTAATAAAGGTTTAACCCCCTTGATCGCCCCCCAGGTAACCCTTTCACCCCCTATCACCACTGTCGCTAAGCGATCGTTTTTCTAAACGCTGTCTTAGTGTCGGTGATGCAGATCGGTAGCCAGTAATTTTTTTTAGGTTCGCCGCAGGTTTTTATAGCGTCAGGTACCCCAATATATTATCTAATAAAGGTTTAACCCCCTTGATCGCCCCCTAGGTAACCCTTTCACCCCCTATCACCACTGTCGCTAAGCGATCGTTTTTCTAAACGCTGTCTTAGTGTCGGTGATGCAGATCGGTAGCTGGTAATTTTTTTTAGGTTCCCTGCAGGTTTTTATAGCGTCAGGTACCCCAATATTCTATCTAATAAAGGTTTAACCCCCTTGATCGCCCCCCAGGTAACCCTTTCACCCCCTATCACCACTGTCGCTAAGCGATCGTTTTTCTGATCGCTGTCTTAGTGTCGGTGATGCAGATCGGTAGCCAGTAATTTTTTTTAGGTTCGCCGCAGGTTTTTATAGCGTCAGGTACCCCCATATATTATCTAATAAAGGTTTTAACCCCCTGATTGCCCCTAGTTAACCCTTTCACCAGTGATCACCATATAAGTGTTACGGGTGACGCTGGTTAGTTAGTTTGCTTTTTATAGTGTCAGGGCACCCGCCGTATATAACCCAATAAAGGTTTAACCCCCTGATCGCCCGGCGGGTGATATCAATTAGGTTTTAGCGTCAGAGAGGTTCTGCGTCACACCCCAGGCAGCGTCAGGTTAGTGCCAGTAACGCTAACACCCACGCGTGAAGCATACACCCCCCTTAGTGGTATAGTATCTGCTCAGATCAATATCTGATCAGATCTATACTAGCGTCCCCAGCAGTTCCCAAAAACGCAGAGTTAGCGGGATCAGCCCAGATACCTGCTGGCACCTGCGTTTTGCCCCTCCGTCCAGCCCAGGCCACCCAAGTGCAGTATCGATCGAACACTGTCACTTACAAAACAAAAACACACATAACTGCAGCGTTCGCAGAGACAGGCCTTATCCCTGCGACTCCAGTGCTGTAGGAGGTGATTTCACCACCACAGTTAAATAAAAAAAGCATATATGCCGAAGCATTCTGGCAGCAGTAGCGGAGGAGCGATTTTGCTCCTAATGCCGCGTACATACGGTCGAAATTCCGACGGAGGCTTGCCCGTGGAAAAGTCCGACCGTGTGTGCGGCATAACTTTTTTGCGGGAGGATGCCCCCATGCTTCGGCATATATAAATGGTGCGTGTATGCCCATCATTAGAAGTGGGTGGATGAAGGGCGGTATTCTAATGGTGGGCATACCCACCGATCAATCTCTTTTTTCGTTCAGCCAACTGACTGCATGTAAAAAAAAGATTACAATACATGTCCAACAAGGACCAGCAACGTACTGGTATGTTGCTGGACTTTGAATGTTTATACCAGAATGATGCCTGCGGGTTTAGGTATCATCTTGGTATCATTCTTTTCAGCCTGCGGCCGGCTTTCATGTAAAAGCAATCCTAGCGGCTAATTAGCCTCTGGACTGCTTTTACAAGCAGTGGGAGGGAATGCCCCCCCGGATATAAAAAGCGCCATTGGGAAATTGGGAAAGCATTTTATCACACCGATCTTGGTGTGGTCAGATGCTTTGAGGGCAGAGGAAAAATCTAGGGTCTAGAAGACCCCAGTTTTTTCAAAAAAAGAGTACCTGTCACTACCTATTGCTATCATAGGGGATATTTACATTCCCTGAGATAACAATAAAAATGATAAAAAAAAAAAAATACTTGGAAGGAACAATTTAAAAATAAAATAAAAAAGCAAAATTAATATTAAAAAAAATAAAAAAATAAAAAAAGCACCCCTGTCCTGCCCTGCTCTTGCCCAATGGCGAACGCAAGCGTCGGTCTGGCGTCATATGTAAACAGCAATTGCACCATGCATGTGAGGTATCACCGCAAAGGTCAGATCGAGGGCAGTCATTTTAGCAGTAGACCTCCTCTGTAAATCTACTGGGGTAACCTGTAAAGGCTTTTAAAGGCTTTTAAAAATGTATGTAGTTTGTCGCCAATGCGCGTTTGTGCGAAATTTTAAAGCATGTCGTGTTTGGTATCTATGTACTCGGCCTAAGATCATCTTTTTTATTTCATCAAACATTTGGGCAATATAGTGTGTTTTAGTGCATTAAAATTAAAAAAAAGTGTATTTTTTAACCCAAAAAATGCGTTTGAAAAATCGCTGCGCAAATACTGTGTAGAAAAAAAATGCAACACCCACCATTTTAATCTGTAGGGTCTTTGCTTTAAAAATATATATAATGTTTGGGGGTTCAACATAATTTTCTTGCAAAAAAAAAATGTTTTCATGTAAACAAAAAGTGTCAAAAAGGGCTTTGTCTTCAAGTGGTTAGAAGAGTGGATGTAAGCTTCCTAATGTTGTGTCTAAAATGCCAGAACAGTTCAAAACCCCCCCAAATGACCCCATTTTGGAAAGTAGACACCCCAAGCTATATACTGAGAGGCATGTCGAGTCCATGGAATATTTTATATGTTGACACAAGTTGCGGAAAAACTACAATTTTTTTTTTTTTTGCACAAAGTTGTCACTAAATGATATATTGCTCAAACATGCCATGGGCATATGTGGAATTACACCCCAAAATACATTCTGTTGGTTCTCCTGAGTACGGGGATACCACATGTGTG
The DNA here is from genome assembly GCA_029206835.1 of Rana muscosa. Classification (NCBI taxonomy): domain Eukaryota; kingdom Metazoa; phylum Chordata; class Amphibia; order Anura; family Ranidae; genus Rana; species Rana muscosa. The sequence continues at coordinate 202,537,540 of CM055126.1, read as the reverse complement.
AGACTTTTTGGGAGCCTAGCCGCGTACGGGACCCCAAAAACCAAGCACCGCCTTCAGGCTTTCTAAGGGTGTAAATTTTTGATTTCACTTCTCACTGCCTATCACAGTTTCGGAGGCCATGAAATGCCCAGATGGCACAAAACCCCCCCAAATGACCCCATTTTGGAAAGTAGACACCCCAAGCTATTTGCTGAGAGGTATTGTGAGTATTTTGCAGATCTCGCTTTTTGTCACAAAGTTTTGAAAATTGAAAAAAAATATATATATATATATATATTTTCTTTCTTCATTTTCAAAAACAAATGAGAGCTGTAAAATACTCGCCATGCCTCTCAGCAAATAGCTTGGGGTGTCTATATTCCAAAATGGGGTCATTTGGGGGGGTTTTGTGCTATTTTGGCATTTTATGGCCTTCGAAACTGTGATAGGTAGTGAGGAGTGAAATCAAAAATTTGTGCCTAGAAATCCTGAAGGCGGTGCTTGGTTTTCGGGGTCCTGTACGCGGCTAGGCTCCTAAAAAGTCCCACACATGTGGTATCCCCGTACTCAGGAGAAGCAGAAAAATGTATTTTGGGGTGCAATTCCACATATAACCATGGCATGTGTGAGCAATATATCATTTAGTGACAACTTTTTGTAATTTTTTTTTTCTTTTTTAGTCATTATTCAATCACTTAAGACAAAAAAAAAAATTCAATGGGCTCAACATGCCTCTCAGCAATTTCCTTGGGGTGTCTACTTTCAAAATGGGGTCATTTGGGGGGGTTTTGTACTGCCCTGTCATTTTAGCACCTCAAGAAATGAGATAGGCAGTCATAAATTTAAAGCTGTGTAAATTTCAGAAAATGTACCCTAGTTTGTAAACTCTATAACTTTTGCGCAAACCAATAAATATACGCTTATTAACATTTTTTTTACTAAAAACATGTGGCTGAATAAATTTTGGCCTAAATGTATGACTAAAATTGAGTTTATTCGATTTTTCTTATAACAAAAAGTAGAAAATATCATTTTTTTTCAAAATTTTCAGTCTTTTTCCGTTTATATCGCAAAAAATAAAAATCGCAGAGGCAATCAAATACCATTAAAAGAAAGCTCTATTTGTGGGAAGAAAAGGACGCAAATTTGGTTTGGGTACAACATTGCATGTCCGCACAATTTACAGTTAAAGCAGCGCAGTGCAAAATTCTGAATTCACCTCTGGTCCTTTAGCTACCAAATGGTCCGGGGCTTAAGTGGTTAAGGGGCTTTAAATGGCGTCTGGAAGTTCAAGTTCAACAATCTAGGACCTGTGCTGTGCCTCTAGTTAGCCTCATTGTATTTATTGATCCACACAAAGAAATACATGGCCAGCCAACAATAAATAAATAAATAAAAATCAAAAAATGAATAAGGGACAGTACATAAATAATGATTAAGAATATGTACACAAAAAAAAAAAAAGAAGAAAAAGCACAAAAAAAAAAAAAACATCAAATAAAATAAACAAAATTCAACACATCTAAATAAAGAAAAAAAAAAGAGTTGTTGTTTGGGAAATCTATGATTAATCAATAAAAATAAGTTTTGCAAAAATCATGCTGCTCATCCCTAGTCATGCCATGCCACAGGAAAAAAAAAAGTAAAACTTGCCTATAAACGTATAACTTATTCATCCGTCATGTTATATGGGAACGGCTAGCTGGCATGTGGTGTTTGGCATTTTGAGCAGTGTGCAACCTGTCTGCAGAATCGCAGGTGATTCCTGTGACACCTTTTTCTCACCATTACACTCCGCAAAAAAAAGTGCAATAGAATTAATTTGCACATTTTTTTTCATGCTGTGATGACTTCAGTTAATATGAAGGGTATGTGAGTATGTATCTATTTTGTTTTGTTAATTAGTTGCAGCAGCTAGCTCCGAATCACACGTTCTACAGGCTCAGGTTGTGGAAGAACTACAAATATCAGCATGTCCTATTAGCTTGAGATCTTGAGGATACTGTACAGTTACTTAGTGATTGTAGAGGAACAATATACACTCACCGGCCACTTTATTAGGTACACCTGTTCAATTGATTGCTAACACAAATTGCTGATCAGCCAATCACATGGCAGCAACTCAATACATTTAGGCATCTAGATGTGGTTCAAAGTTCAAACCGAGCATCAGAATGGGGAAGTAACAGGATTTAAGTGACTTTGAACGTGGCATGGTTGTTGGTGCCAGACAGGCTGGTCTAAAGCCTCGTACACACGAACGATTTTCTTGTAAAAAAACAACAAGAAAACTGCAGAGAGAGCTTTCTTGCAGAGACAACCGCTCGTGTGTATGGTTTGTTGTCGAGAAAACTGCCGGGAATCTCGACGAGAGAAATAGAGAACCTGCTCTCTATTTTCTCGTCAGGATTCTTGATTTTCTCGTCGGGTTTCTCGTCGGCCTGTTTCCCGACGAGAAAACCGGTCGTGTGTATGCTTTTCCGAGTCTTAAAAAATCGCGCATGCTCAGAATCAAGTATAAGACGGGAGCGCTCCTTCTGGTAAAACTAGCGTTCGTAATGGAGATAGCACATTCGTCACGCTAAAATGAACTGAAAGCACGAAGACTGAAAAGCGTGAATCGTCTCTTCCCAAACTTTTACTAACACGCGGTAACACGAGATCAGCAAAAGCAGCCCAAGGGGTGGCGCCATTGAAATCGATCTTCCCCTTTATACTGCCGTCGTACGTGCTGTACGTGACCGCGCAGAACAACAACGAGATTTGGAATTGACAGTGTGTATGCAAGGAAAGCTTGACAAGAAGCTCGTCAAGCTTGACAAGAATCTCATCGAGAAAAACAACGGGTTTTTTACGACGAGAAACTCGGTCGTGTGTATGAGGCTTGAGTATTTCAAAAACTACTGATCTACCGGGATTTTATTGCACAACCATCTCTAGGCTATACAGATGTAGCGGGGTGTTGCTTGACGAACCCAGAGACTACAATACCCAGGGTGCATTGCCCCGCGCAAGGACTGCTGGGGTGGGCTATTTAACCAAGGGGCGGACCGGAGTACGGTCTCTTTGGAGATCGTCCGCCCAGCAAGTGGAACTCTGTGCTGAGTCTGTTGATCCGGACAGGGCCTGAAGCCTAGGCCCTGTGTTTCCAAAGAGCCTTCCGTTTCCACTAAGGAGCCTGAGGGACGTCGCATCCTGCTACCCATCTACTACTTCCAGGAGGACCGTTAGAGTTTACATACGCACACCGGAGGGACAGTGCATTGAGTAGCATTAGTGACTTTATCCTTGTTCACCAAGTTTGTCAACCTTTATTCCTGTGGATTACAATTTTGTCTTCAAACGCGCACCACCATTTGCTAGCAAAGATTCTTCTCTACGGAACTTACACATAGTTACAGTCAGGCCTGACTTATCAGTGTAGACATTGCTGGGCGCCATCTTGCCCACGAGGGAGGAGAGCTGCAAGGGGGTCCATTAGTTATCTTTGTACAGGATTGTATATCTGTCTATTGCTGAACACCTTTTATTGCAGGGCTCTGCATATACTAAAGTGTACTGTTTTAATCTGTTTAATCATTTCCTTCAGTAAAAGTACCAGGATTAAGCAGACTAGTTGTTGGTGTTATTACTGTGCAGAAGAAACAGTCAGTGTCCGCTATATCACTGTGTGTGCTTTTGTTGCTGGATTGTGTTGCCTAAAGTTGCAGGCCTCACAATCCTATCATCCCCTACTAGCTGTGCCAAGGGAGGGTAGAGCCAATTGCTGGGGGTTGAAAGTGGTGTGTTACAGGCCCGAAAATCATACCAGCGGCTCTCTTAGCTGGGGGTATCGCTACACAGAGAATGGTCGGAAAAAGAGAAAACATCCAGTGAGCGGTAGTTGTGTGGATGAAAATGCCTTGTTGAAGTCAGAGGTCAAAGGAGAATGGGCAGACTGGTTTGAGATGATAGAAAGGCAACAGTTACTCAAATAATCACTCCTTACAACCAAGGTATGCAGAATACCATCTCTGAACACACAATACATCAAACCTTGAAGCAGATGGGCTACAGCAGCAGAAGACCACACCGGATGCCACTCCTGTCAGCTAAGAACAGGAAACTGAGGCTATAATTTGCACAGGACCACCAAAACTGGACAATAGAAAATTGGAAAAACGTTGCCTTGTCTGATGAGTCTCGATTTTAGCTGCGACATTCAGATGGTCGGGTCAGAATTCGGTGTAAACAACATGAAAGCATGGATCCATCCTGCCTTGTATCAACGGTTCAGACTGGCGATGGTGTGGGGGATATTTTCTTGGCACACTTTGGGCCCCTTAGTACCAATTGAGCATCATTTAAACACCACGACCTATTGTTGCTGATCATGTCCATCCCTTTATGACTACAGTGTCCCCATCTTCTGATGGCTCATTCCAGCAGGATAATCCACCATGTCACAAAGCTCCAATCATCTCACCACTGGTTTCTTGAACATGACAATGAGGTCACTGTACTCCAATGGCCTCCACAGTCACCAGATCTCAATCCAATAAAGCACCTTTGGGATGCCACTGTGAATGGCTGGATGCTGAGAATGTGACAATGCTGGTATCTCAAAGAGATGAAAACAGAAAAAGGTCCATAGCGTAATACTGTTGATATAAATGTAATGTACCAAATAGTAATACACTTACAGAAATGCTGATAATTTTTTTTTAAACTTCTGCTGCTGGATAAGCTCCGTGTCTCGTGTACCTCAGTATGGAGAAGCGTGATGACGTCATCACGCTTCTCCATACGGAGGTACACGAGACACAGAGCTTATCCAGCAGCAAAAGTTTTGAGGAGACGCCGCGCTCTTCTATCCTTAACCGCACTAATTTATTAGCATTTCTGTAAGTGTATTACTATTTGGTACATTAAATTTATATCAACAGTATTACGCTATGGACCTTTTTCTGTTTTCATCTCTTTGAGATACTAACATTGTCACATTCTCAGCATCCAGCCATTCACAGTGGGTCTATAGGGAGACCTAAAACCCCTGTGCCTGATTTGACCGCCGTCATAGCGGTCATCGCAATAGGGTAAGGAGACTACATTACCTTTCCTGGGTGCTCCAACGGTGGATGGATTTTCAACTGTTTTTCATATTTTGGAAATATTTTTTCTTCACTTTTGATCCTTTTTTAATACAGACACTTATCACTGCATGGGACTGTTTTTTGCGGTTCATATTCAATTTATTTTATGCACTGTTGTTTATGCACTTTTTTTCCAGTCATTGATTTGTTTGGTGATATTGAAGGCAATTCATCCGTCCTTCCTATAATATGTGCACATGTTTATTTCTTTATTCAATCACTTAACGCTGTACTATATTTTACATATTGTTTTTGGGTTTTGTATCTAGATTTTTGGTACTGGCAGGTTTGTACACTTTTCATTATTCATTATTTATCTAGCGCAGTGTTTTCCCCATTGTGTTTTTTTTTCACCTATATTAACCACTTCCATACTGGGCACTTATACAGCTTCCTGCCCAGACCAATTTTCAGCTTTCGGTGCTGTTGCATTTTGAATGACAATTGCGCGGTTGTGCTACACTGTACCCAAACGAAATTTTTATAATTTTGTTCCCACACATAGAGCTTTCTTTTGGTGGTATTTGATCACCTCTGCGATTTTTATTTTCTGCTAAAATAATTTAAAAAAGACAATTTTTAAAAAAAAAACACATATTTTTTTGTTTCAGTTACAAAACTTTGTAAATAAGTAAGTTTTCTCCTTCACTGATGGGCACTGATGGGGCTGCACTGATGGGCACTGATAAGGCGGCACTGATGGGCACCGATGAGGCGGCGCGGATGGGCACCGATAGGCGGCGCGGATGGGCACCGATAGGCAGCGCGGATGGGCTACGATAGGCAGCGCGGATGGGCACCGATAGGCAGCGCGGATGGGCACCGATAGGCGGCACGGATGGGCACAGATAGGCGGCATGGATGGGCACAGATGGGCACAGATAGGCAGCACGGATGGGCACAGATGGGCACAGATAAGCGGCACGGATGGGCATAGATAGGCAGCACGGATGGGCACCGATAGTCAACACGGATGGGCACTGATAGATGGCATGGATGGGCACTGATAGGTGGCACGGATGGGCATGGATGGGCACTGATAGGTGGCATGGATGGGCACTGATAGGTGGCACTGTAATGTGCTAATGGATGCCAATCAGTGCCAAACAATAATGCCTGCCAATCAGTGATGCCCATTGTGGGCACTGATTGGCATCAATTAGGGGCACTGATTGGCATCCATTAGGGGCTCTGATTGGCATCCCTGGTGGTCTAGGGAGGCATACCTTGTAATGGACATCCCTGGTGGTCCAGTGGCATCCCTGGTGGTCCAGTGTGGGCATCCTCGGGGGGGCTGTGCTGATAATTGATCAGCACAAACCCCCCCCCTGTCAGAGGAGCAGCCGATCGGCTCTCCTCTACTCGCGTCTGACAGACGCGAGTGAGGAAAAGCCGATTACCGGCTTTTCCTGTTTACATGTGATCAGCCGTGATTGGACACGGCTGATCACATGGTAAAGAGTCTCCGTCGGAGACTCTTTACCTAGATCGGTGTTGCGGGGTGTCAGACTGACACCCTGCAACAACGATCGCAGCGATGTGCGCCCCCGGGGGCGCGCAGCGGCTTAAAATCCTGAGGACGTCATATGACGTCCAGTCAGGATTTTAAAACCACTTTGCCGACGTCAATCCGCTATAGGGCGGGCGGCAAGTGGTTACGGGAAACCCTGTGCCATTTTTTTTTTAAATGGCGTGGGGGTCCCCCCAAAATCCATACCAGGCCCTGCTGGTCTGGTATGTATATTAACCACTTCCGGACCGCCCGCCGCAGTTTTACGTCCTCTGTTTGAAGAGGAATACCGTTGTTATGGTAGCAGCTAGCTACTATAACCCCGGTATCCTCTTCTTCAGCGGGCGGTCCGCTACAGGACAAAAGTGGTATCTGCGGCGGATACACTGCAAGATCACTTTTATCGGCAGGCGGAGAGGCGATCCGGTCCTCTCCCTCCTGTGTATGGAGACGAGTGAGGGGAAGATGGCCCCCACCCGTCTCCATACCACTGCAGGGCGGAAGCGACGTCAAAACATCACTTCCGCCCATACGTCTTAAAGGGAAATTTTTTTTGTTGTCATTTTTTCAAAAGACAATTTTTTTTTTTTTTTTATTGCATTTAAGTCCAAATATGAGATCTGAGGACTTTTTGACCCCAGATCTCATATTTAAGAGGACCTGTCATGCTTTTTTCTATTACAAGGGATGTTTACATTCCTTGTAATAGGAATAAAAGTGACCCAATTTAAAAAAAAAAAAAACTGTTTCAAATTCAATAAAATAAAGTTAAATAAATAAAAAAATATATACATTTTTTAAAGCGCCCCGTCCCGACGAGCTCTCGCGCAGAAGCAAACGCATACGTGAGCAGCGCCCACATATCAAAATGGTGTTCAAACCACACATTTGGGGTATCGCCGCGATCGTCAGAGCGAGAGCAATAATTCTATCCCTAGACCTTCTATGTAACTCAAAACATGCAACCTGTAGAATTTTTTAAACGTCGCCTATGGAGATTTTTAAGTGTAAAAGTTTGACGCCATTCCACGAGCGGACGCAACATTGAAGCGTGACATGTTGGGTATCAATTTACTCGGCGTAACATTATCTTTCACAATATAAAAAAATTGGGCTAACTTTACTGTTGTCCTATTTTTTTATTCAAAATATTTTCCCAAAAAAGTGCGCTTGTAAGACCGCTGCGCAAATACGGTGTGACAAAAAGTATTGCAATGACTGCCGTTTTATTCTCTAGGGTGTTAGAAAAAAAATGCAGAGCGCGCTGTGATTGGCCAAAGCATGCAGGTCAGGTGCATGCTTTGGCCAACCAGCAGCCGTCAATGCACTGCGATCTCGCAGTGCATTGACGGTCTCGCCGTCTATTATGGGGCGTTTCGCGGGTGCTCGAATTTCTCCATAATGTTCTAAATTCGGCAAATGGGTGAACACCCGATGTTCCAGTCTAACTTACATTCGACTGGAACATCTGGCTCATCCATATTAGCAGTACCCAAAAAGTCCCAACGTGCATGATTTTATTTTTTACTGTTATATCAAGGTTTACAATAAAAAAGAACTTCTAGACTCCAAATTATGAAAAAGATTAAAGTTATAAAATATATTTTTTTATCCTTTTTTTGCATCACTTTGATCTCCTGCAGACCTTTTTAGCCATATTATGTCTACATGGGCATCACTGCAGTATTTACTGCACATTATTTCTATGGACTGGCTTCTTGATAGTGACAGTGGCCTATCACTCCTGTAAAATGCGTGTGATGCTATAAGCCTCCACCGGGGGCGTGTGTGGATGGGTGACAACACAAGAGCGCAATAAGAAAAGAGTAGTCACTCCATAACTGTAAGTGCACCCCCATGCCAGGATCAGAAGGTAATATTTAATGAAAGCTGCAGATTTCTAAATATTGCTATCAACTTTGAAATTAAATGAACATGTTACCTGAACCTAAAATGATTGGGCTTAGATCTACTTTAGGAAGAGGTGTGTGTTAACATACTGCTGCCGGTGAGCTTTTGCCGGGGCAGGATAGCTGACTCTGTTTCAGCTCTGAGAAGCTCTTCCAATCTGCCATGGCCCCACCCTTTTGCTTAACATTCATTTGCATATATTAGAAGACATTCAGGCGCAGGCTCTTGCTGTGACGCCAATTGTGTGTGAACAATGACGAGAATACCATTAGTGAAATTTTATGCCAATTATAAGACTCTCTCTGCCAGCGGCTTTCTCTGCAACCTGATAACTAGCCCCCTACGTGCGCTGAAAAATACCACCAGCCTCTGTTTTATTGACGGAGATTGTATGTGAAAAATCAACGAAAGTGCCGGATCGGAGTATATAATTACCGGCAGTTACCAAACCTTAACAAAGATAAACATGTTAAACTGCCTTTAAGTTTTTTTTTTTGTTTTTTTTTTATATATATTTTAATATGCAGTCTCCAGAGTTTCAGGTCTTAAAGAAGAGCTCTGGCTCAATTTGAACGCAGCATGTTGTTTTAGCATGAACGATTGATGAAATCATTATAGAATATGAAAAGCTAATCACTAAAATATTATATGAATTATAAAATATTATGAAAACACTATACAAAATTATTAGACTTGTGCACAACGGAAAAATTTGTTCCGTTTCGGTTCGTTTCTTTCCGGTCCTGTTGATTCGTAATCATTCGTAATTTTGCTAGACGGGATTTTTCGTGTTCGGACTCATTCGTATTTTTGCAAGCGACATTTTTCGTTGAATTTTTTGTTGCTTTATAATTAGTACTTTCGGTAGAGTACGTTGTTTTTCGTTGATTCTGGACACAACTCCTACTTTCGTAACTTTTTTTGGGTTCGTACTTTCGGTAGAGTACGTTGTTTTTCGTTGATTCTGGACACAACTCCTACTTTCGTAACTTTTTTTGGGTTCGTTGATTCGTAATTTTCCGTGTCTCTCTCACAACGACGCTGCCTATTATGCCTAATGTGCTTCGAATGGATTTGTACTTTTCTAAATACATTGCGGTTATTTGTAACGATTCGAAATCTCGTATTTTACTTTCGTTTTTAACATGCGGCTATAGGCTCCGCCCCTGTACACCATTTTGAGAGGGTTCAGCACGGTGAGGGAGAAGCAGAGAGCAGAGCAGAGTGAGTGTTATTGTGCTTCGAATGGATTCGAAATCTCGTATTTTACTTTCGTTTTTTACATGCGGCTATAACCTCCGCCCCTGTACACCATTTTGAGAGGGAGTTCAGCACGGTGTGGGAGAAGCAGAGAGCAGAGCAGAGTGAGTGTTATTGTGCTTCGTATGGATTCGTACATTCGTAACTTTTTCATAACGAATTATGCCGAAGACATTCGGGCATTCGCTATTTGCGGTATAATTTATTTCGGATTCGGTCTTATTCGTAATTGCTTTGTTCGGAAATTCGAATGCTTCCGAATGTCCGAAAGTTGCTAAATTCGGACGAATTTCAATTCGTTACGAAACGAATTGCACAAGCCTAAAAATTATCCATATATTAGCTTTAACATGTACAGTGCCTTGAAAAAGTATTCATACCGCTTGAAATTTTCCATATTTTGTCATGTTACAACCAAAAACATAAATTTATTTTTTTGGGGATTTTATGTGATAGACCAACACAAAGTGGCACATAATTGTGAAGTGGAAGGAAAATGATAAATGGTTTTCAAAATGTTTTACAAAAAAATATCTGAAAAATGTGGCGTGTATTTGTAATCAGCCCCCTTTACCCCTAACTAAAACCAAGTTGAACCGATTGCCTTCAGAAGTCACCAAATTAGTAAATAGAGTCCACCTGTGTGTTATTTAATCTCAGTATAAATACAGCTGTTCTGTGAAGCCCTCAAAGGTTTGTTAAAGAACCTTAGCGAACAAACAGCATCATGAAGGCCAAGGAACACACCAGACAGGTCAGGGAAGTTGTGGAGAAGTTTAAAGCAGGGTTAGGTTATAAACAAATATCCCAAGTTTTGAACATCTCACGGAGCACTGTTCAATCCATCATCCGAAAAATGGAAAGAGTATGGCACAACTGCACACCTACCAAGACATGGCCGCCCCCTAAACTGACAGGCCGAGCAAGGAGAGCATTAATCAGAGAAGCAGCCAAGAGGTCCATGGTAACTGGGGAGGAGCTGCTGAGATCCACAGCTCAGGTGGGAGAATCTGTCCACAGGACAACTATTAGTTGTGCACTCCATAAATCTGGCCTTGTTGAAAGAAAGTCATAAGTCCTGTTTGCAGTTTGTGAGAAGCCATGTGGGGGACACAGCAAACATGTGGAAGAAGGTGCTCTGGTCAGATGAGACCAAAATGTAACTTTTTGGCCTAAAAGCAAAACGCTATGTTTGGTCGGAAAACCAACACTGCACATCATCCTGAACACACCATCCCGACCGTGAAACATGCTGGTGGCAGCATCATGCTGTGGGGATGCTTTTCTTCTGCAGGGACAGGAAAGCTGGTCAGAGTTGATGGGAAGATGGATGGAGCCAAATACAGGTAAATCTTAGAAGAAAACCTGTTAGAGTCTGCAAAAGACGTGAGATTGGGGCGGAGGTTCACCTTCCAACAGGACAACGACCCTAAACATACAGCTAGAGCTACAATGGAATGGTTTATATCAAAGCATAGTCATATGTTAGAATGGCCCAGTCAAAGTCCTGACCTAAATCCAATTGGGAATCTGTGGCAAGACTTGAAAATTGCTGTTCACAGACGCTCTCCATCCAATCTGACAGAGTTTGAGATATTTTGCAAAGATAAATGGGCAAAAATGTCCCTCTCTAGATGTGCAAAGCTGGTAGAGACATCTCCAAAAAGACTTGCAGCTGTAATTGCAGTGAAAGGAGGTTCTACAAAGTATTGACTCAGGGGGGGCTGAATACAAATGTCCCCCACACTTTTCACATATTTATTTGCAATAACATTTTGAAAACCATTCCTGCCACTTTGTGTTGGTCTATCACATAAAATCCCAATAAAATACATTTAAGTTTTTGGTTGTAACGTGACAAAATGTGGAAAAAATCTCATGCTGGATATCTATGCTCATATGGACTGGGTAATGTGTTAGGAATGAAAGAATGGCACAACATTTGATGGAAATTAAAATTATCCACCTACAGAGGGCTGAATTCAAAGACACCCCAGAAATCAAAGTGAAAAAATCATGCAGCAGGCTAGTCCATTTTGCTGAAATTTCATTGCAACAACTCAAAATGGTCCTCAGTAGTTTGTATGGCCCCCACATGCTTGTATACATGCCTGACAAGGTTGGGGAGTGCTCCTAATGAGACGACGGATGGTGTCCTGGGGTATTTCCTCCCAGATCTGGACCAGAGCATTACTGAGCTCCTGAACAGACTGAGGTGCAACCTGGCGGCACCGAATGGACCGAAACATAATGTCCCAGAGGTGTTCTTTTGGATTTAGGTCAGGCGAGCGTGGCGGCCATTCAATGGTATTAATTACTTCATCCTCCAGGAACTGGCTGCATGCTCTCGCCACGTGAGGCCGGACATTGTCGTGCACCAGGAGGAACCCAGGACCCACTGCACCAGCGTAGGGTCTGACAATGGGTCCAAGGATTTCATCCCGATACCTAATGGCAGTCAGGGTGCCATTGTGTAGCCTGTAGAGGTCTGTGTGTCCCTCCATGGATATGCCTCCCCAGACCATCACTGACCCACCACCAAACCGGTTATGCTGAATGATGTTACAGGCAGCATAAAGTTCTCTGCGGCTTCTCCAGACCCTTTCATGTCTGTCACATATGCTCAGGGTGAACCTGATCTCATCTGTGAAAAGCATGGGGCGCCAGTGGCGGACCTGCCAATTCTGGTTTTCAATGGAAAATGCCAATCGAGCGCCACAGTGTCCGGCGGTGAGCACAGAGCACACTAGAGGATGTCGGGCCCTCAGTCCACCCTCATGAAGTATGTTTCTGATTGTTTGGTCAGAGACATTCACACCAGTGGCCTGCTGGAGGTCATTTTGTAGGGCTCTGGCAGTGATCATCCTGTTCCTCCTTGCACAAAGGAGCAGATACTGGTCCTGCTGATGGGTTAAGGACCTTCTACGGCTCTGTCCAGCTCTCCTAGAGTAACTGCCTGTCTCCTGGAATCTCCTCCATGTTCTTGAGACTGTGCTGGGAGACACGGCAAACCTTCTGCCAATGATGCCGCGTACACACGATCATTTTTCCCGTCGGGAAAAATGAAATTTTTTTTTTCGCCGAGAAAAACGATCGTCTGTGGGCTTTATGCCGTTTTTCTCGTTGAGAAAAACGGCAGGAAAAACGACGAGAAAAATTAGAACATGTTCTAAATTTTCTCATCGTTTTTTCCATCATTTTTTTCCGCGGCAGTTTTCCCATAGGGAGACACTGCCGCGGAGCCCACAGACGGTCGTTTTTCTCGACAAAGAAAAAAATGACGGGAAAAACGGTCGTGTGTGGGGGAAAATGCCGTTCCCTCGTTTTTCATTTAATTTCATGTCGTGATTCACGGCGGTGTTTTCACCGCCGTGAATCACGATCGTGTGTACGCGGCATGACACGTATTGATGTGCCATCCTGGAGGAGTTGGACTGCCTGTGCAACCTTTATAGGGTCCAAGTATCGCCTCGTGCTACCAGTAGTGACACTGACCCTAGCCAAATGCAAAACTAGTGAAAAACAGTCAGAAAAGATGAGTAGGGAAAAAAAATGTCAGACACCTCCACCTGAAAAAACATTCCTGTGTTGGAGGTCGTCTCATTGTTGCCCATCTAGTGCACCTGATGTTAATTTCAATTAACAGCAAAGCAGCTGAAACTGATTAACAACCCCCTCTGTGTACACCCCTCCCCCTCTGCTATTTAACTGACCAGATCAATATGTCAGGAGTTCCCAGGAGTTCTGATTCAAAAGTGTTCCTTTAATTTTTTTGAGCAGTGTATATATATATATATATAATGTAGCGATGGCCCCGTGCGGTTGCTGCGTGTTTCAACATCCACACATTTTACCCTGCTGGTCACACATCCATTTTGGCACACTTTCCCAGACAATGAATAGTCTCTTGCTTGTTTTTGTTGTTTTTATTAGGGGATTAAACTTGGATGGATAACAGGGACATGGGATGCCCAGATAGTAAACACTTCTCAGTAGAATAAAAGTAGTTGCGTCTAGATCTGACAGTCTCTTCCTCTGCACATCTCCTCCAGCACACTACTTGAGATCACCTGCTTCACGTCACTGTCCAAATCTAGATTCCTGTCACAATTAGCACATGGCTAGGCCTCACTCTGAAGAAGTCCTAACATTTTCCTGATAGCCCATTACAGGCAGGGGTTTTCAGTCCCCTTTGTGGTAGCAACCATTTTAGATGAGAAGAATAAATGTGCTATCTGACACTTGGTGGACTACTGATCCCAGCAAGTCTGCTGAAAATCCTGCCAGCCCTCCTGGCTGCAGCGACTTGACTCCACAACAACTTCACAGTCTGTCCCTCTGGCTCCACATCCAACTCCTGGCATGTCTCTTCCAGAGCTTTCCACTGTGCTTTTCACTCACCGACCCCGGCATGGATCCCTCCTGAGTGATTTGCCTGGACGTGCCCTCTAACTGTCCTCTTTTCTTGCTCTTGTTCCAGGACACCTCTCAATGACCGGCTCCCTCCCAGCTCCCGAGCTCCCAGCCTATGGTACACCCCCCCCCAGAAAGGGGGCTTCCTCGGACCACGACAGTCTAATACTCCATCATTCAGTTCGTCCACCCAACAACTCCTCACACAGCAGGCTGACCATGGGTATATATAGGAGGCCCGCCCCCTGCAAATCCTAGTTCGGGATTGGTCAGGGCTCCCACATGCACCCCATGTCACTCCAGCTCTCTGCCCTGCCCCTTTTCCAGAACCTTCTCCCTGGAAACAGAGGAGGCACCCAAGAGCTGAAGCACATGTCAGTCACCTGCTGCTACACTAAACCACTCCCCTGCCCCCAGGTCAAAACAAACAGGCCTAGCTCAAAGCATAGGCCTGCCTAAGATTACCTGCACTGACAGTAAAAAACAAACCCACTGCTCTAGCACTTACCTAAAGGTAGAGGGTGCTACACTTAAATAATACTTAAAGAACTGATAAAAAAAAAAGATAAGAGCAATAAAATAGAAATATAAACCTATTTAAAAACTAGCATCCTAAAAGGTGAGTTTCCTGATGAATTAAAAGGACATCCTTCTATTTCTTAGAAGTGCTATTGCAGGGTATGTCCCTTTTTGGGGGATGTATCCTCATTTGCTGCCTAGGTGTTAAACTGGACCAAGGCTTGTGGGGGGGGGGGGGGGTGTTATCCTTCACTTTCTGTTCTGCCTGGCACCTGGACAGAAAATGATGGGAAATCTTCCAAATCGCCAAATTCGAGTGACGCGAACGGCCCACAATGCACTACGCCATCGCAGTGTCATCCAGGCGCTGTGATTGGCCAAGCATGCACTGTGACCCCGCATGCTTGGCCAATCACAGCGCCGGCAGCGAGGAGAGCAATGATTGGCCACAGGCAGGATGCCTGTGGCCAATTATTGCTGAGGGTGTTTAGTACACGCCCCACACTATAAAAGGCCGCCAGCACGGCGGCCTAGTGTAGTGTGTTCCGGAGCAGGGAAAGAGAAGCATAGGCAGGGACAGTGACATTTAATTTTTTTTGCTTAACCTGGATTCCTTTAGTTTAGGGAAAGAGAAGGATAGGTAGGGAGAGTGTCAGTGTGTTTTACTGTGCGAATCCTTGTTTCTAGGGACAGGGAAGGACAGTGAGGGAATTCTCCTTGTGCTATAGTGTGCTTTAAAAAAACATTTTTTCTAGGGACAGAAAACTATAGGTAGGGAGAGTGTCAGTGTGTTTTACTGTGCGAATCCTTGTTTCTAGGGACAGGGAAGGACAGTGAGGGAAATTCTCCTTGTGCTATAGTGTGCTTTAAAAAAACATTTTTTCTAGGGACAGAAAACTATAGGTAGGGAGAGTGTCAGTGTGTTTTACTGTGCGAATCCTTGTTTCTAGGGACAGGGAAGGACAGTGAGGGAAATTCTTCTTGTGCTATAGTGTGCTTTAAAAAAACATTTTTTCTAGGGACAGAAAACTATAGGTAGGGAGAGTGTCAGTGTGTTTTACTGTGCGAATCCTTGTTTCTAGGGACAGGGAAGGACAGTGAGGGAAATTCTCCTTGTGCTATAGTGTGCTTTAAAAAAACATTTTTTCTAGGGACAGAAAACTATAGGTAGGGAGAGTGTCAGTGTGTTTTACTGTGCGAATCCTTGTTTCTAGGGACAGGGAAGGACAGTGAGGGAATTCTCCTTGTGCTATAGTGTGCTTTAACCACTTAAGCCCCGGACCATTTCGGGCCATTAGGACCAAGCCTGTTTTTGGGATTCGGCACTGCGCTGCTTTAACTGTAAATTGTGCGGACATGCAATGTTGTACCCAAATGAAATTTGCGTCCTTTTCTTCTCACAAATAGAGCTTTCTTTTAATGGTATTTGATTGCCTCTGCGATTTTTATTTTTTGCGATATAAATGGAAAAAGAACGAAAATTTTGAAAAAAAAAGATATTTTCTACTTTTTGTTATAAGAAAAATCGAATAAACTCAATTTTAGTCATACATTTAGGCCAAAATGTATTCAGCCACATGTCTTTAGTAAAAAAAATGTCAATAAGCGTATATTTATTGGTTTGCGCAAAAGTTATAGCGTTTACAAACTAGGGTACATTTTCTGAAATTTACACAGCTTTAAATTTATGACTGCCTATCTCATTTCTTGAGGTGCTAAAATGGCAGGGCAGTACAAAACCCCCCCAAATGACCCCATTTTGGAAAGTAGACACCACAAGGAAATTGCTGAGAGGCATGTTGAGCCCATTGAATATTTTTTTTTTTTGTCCCAAGTGATTGAATAATGACAAAAAAAAAAAAAAAATTACAAAAAGTTGTCACTAAATGATATATTGCTCACACATGCCATGGTTATATGTGGAATTGCACCCCAAAATACATTCTGCTGCTTCTCCTGAGTACGGGGATACCACATGTGTGGGACTTTTTAGGAGCCTAGCCACGTACGGGACCCCGGAAACCAAGCACCGCCTTCAGGATTTCTAAGGGCGCAAATTTTTGATTTCACTCCTCACTACCTATCACAGTTTCGAAGGCCATAAAATGCCAAAATAGCACAAAACCCCCCCAAATGACCCCATTTTGGAAAGTAGACACCCCAAGCTATTTACTGAGAGGCATGTTCAGTCCATGGAATATTTTATATTTTGCCACAAGTTGCGGGAATATGACAAACTTTTTTTTTTTTGCACAAAGTTGTCACTAAATGATATATTGCTCACACATGCCATGGGCATATGTGAAATTACACCCCAAAATACATTCTGCTGCTTCTCCTGAGTACGGGGATACCACATGTGTGGGACTTTTTGGGAGCCTAGCCGCGTACGGGACCCCAAAAACCAAGCACCGCCTTCAGGATTTCTAAGGGCACAAATTTTTGATTTCACTCCTCACTACCTATCACAGTTTTGAAGGCCATAAAATGCCAAGATGGCACAAAACCCCCCCAAATGACCCCATTTTGGAAAGTAGACACCCCAAGCTATTTGCTGAGAGGCATGTTGACCCCATTGAATATTTTTTTTTTGTCCCAAATGATTGAATAATGACAAAAAGAAAAAAAAAATGTACAAAAAGTTGTCACTAAATGATATATTGCTCACACATGCCATGGTTATATGTGGAATTGCACCCCAAAATACATTCTGCTGCTTTTCCTGAGTACGGGGATACCACATGTGTGGGACTTTTTGGGAGCCTAGCCGCGTACAGGGCCCCAAAAACCAAGCACTGCGAACGCTGCAGTTATGTGTGTTGTGTTTGGTAAGTGACAGTGATCGATCGATACTGCACTTGGGTGGGCTGGGCTGGGCTGGGCTGGGCGGAGGGGCTAAACGCAGGCGCTAGCAGGTATCTGGGCTGATCCCGCTAACACTGCGTTTTTGGGAACCCTAAACCGCTGGGGATGCTAGTATAGATCTGATCAGATCTGATCAGATACTATACCACTAAGGGGGGTGTATGCTTTGCGCGTGGGTGTTAGCGTTACTGTCACTAACCTAACACTGCCTGGGGCGACGCAGACCCTCTCTGGCGCTAAAACCTAATTGATCTCACCCGCCGGGCGATCAGGGGGGTTAAACCTTTATTGGGTTATATACGGCGGGTGCCCTGATGCTATAAAAAGCAAACTAATCAACCAGCGTCACCCGTAACCTTTATATGGTGATCACTGGTGAAAGGGTTAACTAGGGGCAATCAGGGGGTTAAAACCTTTATTAGGTTAAATATGGGGGTACCTGACACTATATAAAAACCTGACGGGTAACCTAAATAACTAAATAACTTACTGGCTAACCAGTGACACCAGTGACGCTTATACGGCGATCACTGGTGAAAGGGTTAACTCTAGGGGCAATCAGGGGGTTAAAATAATATATGGGGGTACCTGACACTAATAAAAACCTGCGGCGAACCTAAAAAAAAATAACTGCCTATCTAAAACACCAGCGACACGAATACAGCGATCGGAAAAACAATCGCTTAGTGACGCTGAAGTTAGGGGGTGAAAGGGTTACCTGGGGGGTGATCAAGGGGTTAAACCTTTATTAGGGGGGGTTAGGGGGCTACCCTGGACCTAAAGGGGCCTAATCCTAACTGCCCTGCAACTTTTTACAATCACAGATGACACTAAATGCAGTGATCAGTAAAATAAATGATCACTGTAATCAGTGACACTGTGATTGGGGGCTTTGGGGTGATCTGGGGGGTGATCTGGGGGTGACTGGGGGGTGATTTGTGTGCCTATGTGTACCTAAGTGTCAGTGGACTGTTGGTGCACTAACCTGCTTCTTCTCTGCTCGGCGCCGGGAACGGAAAGACCGCGGCGAGGGAGATGACATCACTTCCTCCAGCCTTGTTTACATCACATGGCGGAGGAAGCATTTTCATTGGCCGGGAGCGATCGCGAGGGGGGGCGGAATCGAGCGCCCCCCCCTCATGCCTGATCGCTCCCGAACACTTAACGGCCGCTCACTGCAGTGAAGGGGGGTCCGGATGGACCCCCCAACTGCACAAAGGCGATCACGTAGATCTACGTGATTCTGCCTGTCCGTGCCATTCTGCCGACGTAAATCGGCGGTGGGCGGTCGTTAAATGGTTAAAAAAACATTTTTTCTAGGGACAGAAAACTATAGGTAGGAAGAGTGTCAGTTTCTTTCACTGTGATAATCCTTGTTTCTAGGGACAGGGAAGGACAGTGAGGGAATTCTCCTTGTGCTATAGTGTGCTTTAAAAAAACATTTTTTCTAGGGACAGAAAACTATAGGTAGGGAGAGTGTCAGTGTGTTTTACTGTGCGAATCCTTGTTTCTAGGGACAGGGAAGGACAGTGAGGGAATTCTCCTTGTGCTATAGTGTGCTTTAAAAAAACATTTTTTCTAGGGACAGAAAACTATAGGTAGGGAGAGTGTCAGTGTGTTTTACTGTGCGAATCCTTGTTTCTAGGGACAGGGAAGGACAGTGAGGGAATTCTCCTTGTGCTATAGTGTGCTTTAAAAAAACATTTTTTTCTAGGGACAGAAAACTATAGGTAGGAAGAGTGTCAGTTTCTTTCACTGTGATAATCCTTGTTTCTAGGGACAGGGAAGGACAGTGAGGGAATTCTCCTTGTGCTATAGTGTGCTTTAAAAAAACATTTTTTCTAGGGACAGAAAACTATAGGTAGGGAGAGTGTCAGTGTGTTTTACTGTGCGAATCCTTGTTTCTAGGGACAGGGAAGGACAGTGAGGGAATTCTCCTTGTGCTATAGTGTGCTTTAAAAAAACATTTTTTCTAGGGACAGAAAACTATAGGTAGGGAGAGTGTCAGTGTGTTTTACTGTGCGAATCCTTGTTTCTAGGGACAGGGAAGGACAGTGAGGGAATTCTCCTTGTGCTATAGTGTGCTTTAAAAAAACATTTTTTCTAGGGACAGAAAACTATAGGTAGGAAGAGTGTCAGTTTCTTTCACTGTGATAATCCTTGTTTCTAGGGACAGGGAAGGAAAGTGAGGAAAATTCTCCTTGTGCTATAGTGTGCTTTAAAAAAACATTTTTTCTAGGGACAGAAAACTATAGGTAGGAAGAGTGTCAGTTTCTTTCACTGTGATAATCCTTGTTTCTAGGGACAGGGAAGGAAAGTGAGGGAAATTCTCCTTGTGCTATAGTGTGCTTTAAAAAAACATTTTTTCTAGAGACAGAAAACTATAGGTAGGAAGAGTGTCAGTTTCTTTCACTGTGATAATCCTTGTTTCTAGGGACAGGGAAGGAAAGTGAGGGAAATTCTCCTTGTGCTATAGTGTGCTTTAAAAAAACATTTTTTCTAGGGACAGAAAACTATAGGTAGGAAGAGTGTCAGTTTCTTTCACTGTGATAATCCTTGTTTCTAGGGACAGGGAAGGACAGTGAGGAAAATTCTCCTTGTGCTATAGTGTGCTTTAAAAAAACATTTTTTCTAGGGACAGAAAACTATAGGTAGGAAGAGTGTCAGTTTCTTTCACTGTGATAATCCTTGTTTCTAGGGACAGGGAAGGACAGTGAGGGAATTCTCCTTGTGCTATAGTGTGCTTTAAAAAAACATTTTTTCTAGGGACAGAAAACTATAGGTAGGAAGAGTGTCAGTTTCTTTCACTGTGATAATCCTTGTTTCTAGGGACAGGGAAGAACAGTGAGGGAATTCTCCTTGTGCTATAGTGTGCTTTAAAAAAAACTTTTTTCTAGGGACAGAAAACTATAGGTAGGGAGAGTGTCAGTGTGTTTTACTGTGCGAATCCTTGTTTCTAGGGACAGGGAAGGACAGTGAGGGAATTCTCCTTGTGCTATAGTGTGCTTTAAAAAAACATTTTTTCTAGGGACAGAAAACTATAGGTAGGGAGAGTGTCAGTGTGTTTTACTGTGCGAATCCTTGTTTCTAGGGACAGGGAAGGACAGTGAGGGAATTCTCCTTGTGCTATAGTGTGCTTTAAAAAAACATTTTTTCTAGGGACAGAAAACTATAGGTAGGAAGAGTGTCAGTTTCTTTCACTGTGATAATCCTTGTTTCTAGGGACAGGGAAGGACAGTGAGGAAATTCTCCTTGTGCTATAGTGTGCTTTAAAAAAACATTTTTTCTAGGGACAGAAAACTATAGGTAGGAAGAGTGTCAGTTTCTTTCACTGTGATAATCCTTGTTTCTAGGGACAGGGAAGGACAGTGAGGGAATTCTCCTTGTGCTATAGTGTGCTTTAAAAAAACCTTTTTTCTAGGGACAGAAAACTATAGGTAGGGAGAGTGTCAGTGTGTTTTACTGTGCGAATCCTTGTTTCTAGGGACAGGGAAGGACAGTGAGGGAATTCTCCTTGTGCTATAGTGTGCTTTAAAAAAACATTTTTTCTAGGGACAGAAAACTATAGGTAGGAAGAGTGTCAGTTTCTTTCACTGTGATAATCCTTGTTTCTAGGGACAGGGAAGGACAGTGAGGGAATTCTCCTTGTGCTATAGTGTGCTTTAAAAAAACATTTTTTCTAGGGACAGAAAACTATAGGTAGGAAGAGTGTCAGTTTCTTTCACTGTGATAATCCTTGTTTCTAGGGACAGGGAAGGACAGTGAGGAAAATTCTCCTTGTGCTATAGTGTGCTTTAAAAAAACATTTTTTCTAGGGACAGAAAACTATAGGTAGGAAGAGTGTCAGTTTCTTTCTCTGTGATAATCCTTTTTTCTGGGGACAGGGAAGGACAGTGAGGGAAATTCTCCTTGTGCTATAGTGTGCTAAAGCATTCCTCATCAACCATCTTTGAAATCCTTGTTTTTTTGGACAGTCAGGGAAATTGTCGTTGTGCTATTCTGTGCAAAAGCAATCATCCTCAACCATATTTAGAAATCCTTAAGTAAAGGGACAGAGAAGGACACCTGAAGGTAGCCCTTATTGCTTTTTTCCCATATCCCTGCAGGCCATCTATTAGAATGTCTGGAAGGCAAACAAGGAGAGGCAGACAGTCAGGAGGCCAACAAAAGAGGGCAAGCAGGCTCTGTGTCTGGGGGCAACAGTGCTGGTCGTGGACGCGGTGCATTGTCATCAGCACATGGCCATGGGACACGCTTGTCCTTCTTTTCGGCAGCTGGACATGTTGAGCCACATCATGCCGAAGACTTGGTAGAGTGGATGACCAAGCCCTCCTCCTCCTCCTCATCCTCTCTCACCCAGGCTCAGGGTACTGGAAAAGCAGCTGCCAAAGCGTCCTCTTCCCTGGTATCAATGTCAGACTCATCATCAGTCACTCCTTCCCTAGACCCACCATGTCCTCCTCCTGAGGAGTCCCCCGAACTGTTTGAGCACAGTGTTGGGTACATGCTCCAGGAGGATGCCCAGCGTTTCGAAGGGTCTGATGATGAAACCCAGCTACAGGAAGGCAGTAGCGTGAGAGCAGACAGAGGGGATGCTCAAGAAGGACACCAATCTGGCAGTCATGTTCCAGCAGCTGCAGCATACTGCCAGATTGGCTCCAGTGATGAGGAGGGAGGGGATGATGAGGTCACTGACTCCACGTGGGTGCCTAATAGGAGAGAGGAGGAGGAGGAGGATGAGGAGGAGGCACATCTCCAACGAGGCAGGATGCCCTTTGGTGGCCAGCGTAAGGGCAGTACACCAACGGAATCACACCGCAGAGCTCCGCCTGTGCAGGGCGCTGCCTCTGCCCGTCATTCAAAAAGTTCTTTGGTGTGGGCCTTTTTTGAGGCTAGTGCATCAGATCGCACAGCTGCTGTTTGCAACATATGTCTCAAGCGTATATCGCGTGGCCAAAACATCAGCCGCTTGGGTACCACATGCCTGACCAGACATATGTTGACCTGCCATGCAGCTCGTTGGCAAGCCTACCTCAAAGACCCACACCAAAGAACAAAGCGGACCTCTCCTTGCACCGCATCAGCTGGGATCTCCAACCCCACTATAACTTCAGTCCTCTCTGAAACATGCACTGAGAGGAATGAAGGTGTAGAATTAGGTGTGTCACAGCCAAGTACTTGCGGCCACTCTGCTAGCAGTACACCGACGTCCGATTCTAGCAGGCAAATTTCCCTGCCCCAGCTGCTGGACCGTCGAAAGAAGTTCACTCCCAGCCATCCACATGCCCAGCGGTTGAATGCTAGCTTGGCTAAATTGCTAGCGCTTCAACTGCTGCCTTTTCAGTTGGTAGACTCGGCCCCCTTCCGTGAGTTTGTGCAATGTGCGGTTCCTCAGTGGCAGGTTCCCAAACGCCACTTTTTCTCACGGAAGGCTATTCCGGCTCTCTACCAGCATGTGGAAGGCAATGTCTTGGCCTCGCTGGACAGGGCGGTCAGCGGTAAGGTGCATATTACCGCTGACTCATGGTCCAGCAGGCATGGACAGGGACGTTACCTTTCTTTCACGACCCATTGGGTCACTCTTTTGGCAGCTGGGAAGGATGCAGGACAAGGTGCAGTAGTGTTGGAGGTTGTTCCACCGCCACGCCTCCAAAATGCTACTACTGGTTGTGACACACCTCTCTCCTCCACCCCCTCCTCTTCTTCTTCCTCCATGGCCTCTTCCTGTGGTTTGTCCTCGGAACCAGCGGTGCTCCGTAGGCGTTCAAGGGGCTACGCAAGTACGCAGGCAAAAAGATGCCATGCCGTGCTTGCGCTGGTGTGTTTGGGGGACAGAAGCCACACTGGGGCAGAGGTCCTGTCTGCTCTGCAGGGCCAGGCCGAGAGGTGGTTGACGCCACGCCAGCTTAAGCCAGGAATGGTGGTTTGCGACAATGGCACCAACCTCCTCTCCGCCCTCCGACAGGGACAACTGACCCATGTGCCCTGTGTGGCTCACGTCCTTAACCTGGTGGTGCAGCGGTTCTTGGGCAGGTACCCGGGCTTACAGGATGTCCTGAGGCAGGCCAGGAAAGTCTGTGTGCATTTCCGCAGATCTTATAATGCCAGTGCTCGCCTGGCTGAGCTGCAAAAGGAGTTGAACCTGCCCAAGAACCGCCTTATATGTGACATGCCCACCAGGTGGAACTCAACGTTGGCCATGCTGCAGCGGCTGCACACGCAGCAGAGGGCCATCAATGAGTACCTGTGTGACTACGGCACCAGGACAGGGTCAGGGGAGCTTGGTTTTTTTTCTCCACGCCAGTGGGGCATGATCAGGGATGCATGCACTGTCCTGGCACCATTTGAGGAGGCCACGAGGATGGTGAGCAGTGACAGTGCATGCATCAGTGACACTGTACCTCTTGTCCACCTGTTGGAGCACACGCTGCGTGGAATAATGGACAGGGCACTTGAGGCAGAACAGAGGCAGGAAGAGGAGGACTTCCTTGCCTCTCAAGGCCCCCTTTACCCAGACAGTGTTCCTTCTGTCCCACCCATCGCACAGGAAGAGGAGGAGGAGGAGGAGGAGGATTGTGTCAGCATGGAGGTGGAGGCTGGCACTCAGCATCAT
Organism: Rana muscosa; assembly: GCA_029206835.1. NCBI lineage: Eukaryota > Metazoa > Chordata > Amphibia > Anura > Ranidae > Rana > Rana muscosa. The sequence continues at coordinate 202,513,338 of CM055126.1, read as the reverse complement.
CAGCAGCAGTCTTTTAGGGATGATTTACAGTCCCAAGAAACCAGTGGACTTGTACGTGGCTGGGAGGAGGTGGCTGTGGATCATGTCGTCCTTAGTGACCCAGAGGACTCCGGAGCGAATGCCTCAGCAAACCTACGCTGCATGGCCTCCCTGATCCTGCAAAGTCTGCGGAAGGATCCTCGTATTCTTCGGATCAAGGAGAGGGACCATTACTGGCTGGCCACTCTCCTTGATCCACGGTACAAGGGTAAGGTTGCGGACCTTATGTTACCGTCGCAGAGGGAGCAGAGGATGAGACAACTCCGGGAGGCCTTGCAGAAAGGTCTGTGCAACGCGTTCCCAGAGACTGGGAGGTTACAAACTCCTGGTCCTGGACAACGAGTTGCTGAGGCTTCGGCCAGTCAAAGAAGGAGCGGTGGGGAAGGTGGCCGTCTGACCGATGCGTTCAGACAATTCTTTAGTCCGCAGCCCCAAAGTATGATCGGTTCCAGCAACCATCGCCAGCGTCTGATAAACATGGTGCAGGAATATCTAGGGGCAAGGTCAGACTTGGACACCTTCCCCACCGAAAATCCTATGGCTTACTGGGTCTTGAGGATGGATCACTGGCCAGAGCTTGCACAGTATGCAATTGAGCTACTGGCCTGTCCTGCATCCAGCGTTCTTTCGAAACGCACATTCAGTGCTGCTGGAGGATTTGTCACGGATCACAGGGTGCGCCTTTCCACCGACTCGGTTGATCGACTGACTTTCATCAAGATGAACCAGTCTTGGATCACCACCAGCTACCACACACCTGATGCTGATATAACAGACTAATTGATTTTAACATGTCACATCCCTTCAAGACTGATGCTGATGCTGAGTGCCTGTGCTGTTATGTTGACTGGCTATCCTCCTCCTCCGAGTCCTCAATGATACGATTGATGATGATAGCTTGGAAGATCATTTTTGTTTATGGGTGCCGCCACGAGTGGCTAAGGCCCAATTTTTCAGCCCCTGTTTTACAGGGGCGTGTAATTACATTTTTTTTAGCAATAATTTGCCATAGGGCTCATTGCTGTGCTCCAAGTACAGTATCTGTGAGGGGTTGGAGTGTTGTGGCACCAGTGCCTAAGGCCCAATTTTTCAGCCCCTGTTTAACAGGGGCGTGTCATTACAATTTTTGAAGCAATACTTTGCAACAGGGCTCATTGCTGTGCTCCAAGTACAGTATCTGTGAGGGGTTGTAGTGTTGTGCCACCAGTGCCTAAGGCCCAATTTTTCAGCCCCTGTTCAAAAGGGGCATGTAATTACAATTCTTGATCTAATAATTCACAGCAGGGCCCATTCCTGCACCCACCAAGAGTAACTCTGAGGGCTTACAGTGTTGTGGCAACGCCACCACCACCACCACCACGAAAGGCCCAATTTTTCAGCCCCTGTTCAAAAGGGGCATGTAATTACAATTCTTGATCTAATAATTCACAGCAGGGCCCATTGCTGCACCCACCAAGAGTAACTCTGAGGGCTTACAGTGTTGTGGCAACGCCACCACCACCACCACCACGAAAGGCCCAATTTTTCAGCCCCTGTTCAAAAGGGGCATGTAATTACAATTCTTGATCTAATAATTCACAGCAGGGCCCATTGCTGCACCCACCAAGAGTAACTCTGAGGGCTTACAGTGTTGTGGCAACGCCACCACCACCACCACCACGAAAGGCCCAATTTTTCAGCCCCTGTTCAAAAGGGGCATGTAATTACAATTCTTGATCTAATAATTCACAGCAGGGCCCATTGCTGCACCCACCAAGAGTAACTCTGAGGGCTTACAGTGTTGTGGCAACGCCACCACCACCACCACCACGAAAGGCCCAATTTTTCAGCCCCTGTTCAAAAGGGGCATGTAATTACAATTCTTGATCTAATAATTCACAGCAGGGCCCATTCCTGCACCCACCAAGAGTAACTCTGAGGGCTTACAGTGTTGTGGCAACGCCACCACCACCACCACCACGAAAGGCCCAATTTTTCAGCCCCTGTTCAAAAGGGGCATGTAATTACAATTCTTGATCTAATAATTCACAGCAGGGCCCATTCCTGCACCCACCAAGAGTAACTGTCAGGGCTTACAGTGTTGTGGCACCAGCACCACCATCAAAGGCCCAATTTTTACTACCACTGTTCAACAATTATATGTAATTAAAATTCCTGATATAATAGTTGACAGCAGGGCGTTCCAGCACCAACCAAGAGTAACTGTGAGTGCTTACAGTGTTGTGCCAACACCAACAACTAAGGGGCCTATTTCTGCAGAGTATATACGGCAGGTCCCTACTTTCAAACATCCAACTTACAAACGACTCCTACTTGCAAACGCAAGAAGACAACAGGAAGTGAGAGGAAATCTACCACTAGGAAGGAAAATTCTCTCCTGTAAGAATAAATATGGGAGAAAGGTGTCTCCTCTGTACTGATGCTTTATCAGCAATCCTTGTTTCAAGAAAAACACCACATTTCAAAAACAGTTGTCATTGGGACGGAAAGTGAGGTGAAATGTTCTGAACAGGGGCACAGACAGCAAAACAAATGTTACAGGGGTGATAACCCTTACCTATGTTTTCCAAAAAGTTTAAAAATAGATTTTTGGGCTGGAGCTACACTTAAACAATGTACCTGTTCAAAATTACAAACAGATTCTACATAAGAACAAACCTACAGTCCCTGTCTTGTATGCACCGCCTGTATACGGCTGTTCAGAGTATATAGGGCCTTTTTTATTTTATGTGCGGGGTTCCCCTTAATATCCATACAAGACCCAAAGGGGCTGGTAATGGGCTGGGGTAGGGGGGGGGTCATGGGGTAGCTATGCCATTTTTCTTAAAGATTTTCATCCATATTACCGGGACCAGACATTACATTAAAGCCGCAAGCAGTTTTAAATGGCTTTTTTTTCCTTTAGAAGTGTCATTTTGTGCAGGGACAGTTCTAAACACGGGAAACACGTGGCACTTCACAGGCATACTTTAGACACCCCCCAGGTACGATATTTAAAGGAATATTTGACTTTTTTTTTTCACTTTATGCATCATTAAAATGACTGCTCCCGAAAAACGACCGTTTTTAAAACTTCTTTTTGCATTGATACATGTCCCCTGGTGCACAACCCGGGTTCCCAAACCCTTTTTAGGACAATAACATGCATAATAGTTGTTATAATTAGCACTTTAGAATTCGAACGTTCGCATCCATTGTATTTAATAGGGTTCTAATGTTCGTACGAACTTTCGGTCCGTTCGCGGGTTCTGGTGCGAACCGAACCTGGGGGTGTTCGGCTCATCACTACTTCCAAACCTGGACACACACGCACACCAATAAACAGCTGGCAAACATTCTAACTCTCCCCCACTGTATGCTAAACTAAGAAAATAATAATCATTTTGGCTTTTATTACCAGGAGATGAATAAATACTTTGAATTTTAACCCTTTCCTGTGCCCTTTCGTTCTACTTCCATTGACTTGTATTCCCACACTCACTATCCTACCTTTATTTTAAACTCTCCAAAAAAATGTCCCGATACTTTTTCTATTCAGCCAAGAATGATATTAAAATACTATTCTACATAAACAAGTTTTTACAACCAATGTCATTTATATTAATGGACCTTTACTGGTCTCAAAGTTACAATAAAGAAAAGTTAAACGGTCTTATGGTAAAATTAATACAATTGTCCCGTGCTGTTCAGGAACTTAAGAAAAAAAAACCTTGACTCTGCACATTGTATTCATACTGGGTGTACATATTACAGAATATCTCCAGAAAAAGGAATCTGCATTTAGATAGACATATTTGACGGAAAATGAAACCCTGGCATTTTATAAGTATCTTATTTTTACCTCGATAGCTATAGGGAGTTTTTTTTTTGTGTGTGTATAAGCTCCTGTAGAAATTCCTACATGTTAAATAGATTGAAGGAAGGCGTTTATTTGTTTTGCAGGACAAATAAAATGAAGCGACTACTTTGATCCAGATAGCAGATAGGTGATGAGTTCTTAAAATACCATTCAGAGCTGCCCTGGCGAGAGATTGACGCGACTCTTCCCACTTTAAAATCACTTTTGCTTTTGTGTGCTTAAACATAATATTGCAGTTCTGTATTTGCCTTTTCCATTATGCATAATGCCTGCTAATACATGGAGCGGACGGGTCCTGAGTGGCAGACTTGGTGACTTAGTCAACAATGGGAACACTAGATGGAACACAACTCCTCCAAACACTTTACAGAGATATGTAGCGCGTCAACAGAAAATGAAGTTCATGGACTATAGTGTTAAAAGTGTATTTCTACTTTTACAGTTAAAACCCCACTATGTGTTATTTGCTCCCATTGACACAGCATACTTAAAATATATATATATATATATATATATATATATATATATTTCCTATCTTTTAAAATGGTCCAATGAGAAGGGGTTAATTCTAAGAATTTCTGGATAGTCTTAAAGAGATTGTAATGGTAAATACATAAAAAAAATAAAAATAAAAATCTATATACTTACCTTCTCTGCGCAATGGAATTGCACAGATTGGCCGCAAACCTCCTCTTCCCACTGGCACTCCTCTCTGTCCAGTGCCCCCACTTCCCATGGTGGCGCTTGTGCATGCTCGCTCCTAAGCGCCACTCCTGTGGCCATTGACATAGACAGCGGGACTCTGCCCAGCCCCCCACTCCCTCGGCACTGGCTTTGAGTAACAGCAGCGGGAGCCAATGACCCCCGGTGCTCCAGCAATGCCTGGGAATCCCAGAAGTGAGGGGAGAGAAGAGCTGCAGACGTGTGTACAGTGCTGGATAGAACGAGGGCTCAGATAAGTAAAATGGGGGGGGGAGGTGGGGGTGAAGGGTGGGTGCTGATGCCTAAACATTTTTTTACCTTTAAAGGGGTTGTAAACCTTCGTGTTTTTCACCTTAATGCATCCTATGAGCCTGTGAGTAGAACCCCATGACAAAGAGTTGCCTCAACGTAGGTTGCTTCCACATAAATATCATATATATTTTTTAACTGAGCCTTCCTTTTCTTACCTTTTAAAGAGGTATCAGAGTAATATCTATGGAAAAGCCCTGGGACAATCCTAACATTTTTTTAACACAATTCTGAGTTTCAAAGTCAGAATTCTGATTTTGAATTACAGAATCCTGAATTTTACTCTAAGAATTCTGACTTTGAAACTCTGAATTCTGACTTTCAGACTCCGTTCACACATGCTGCAGCCGTGTGTCCTTTTTCACCATTTCAGGTGCGAATCAGGTCCGATTTTTTGCCTGAATTCACACCTGAATCGGACCAGAAGACGCACAGGACCCTTTCCAAATGCGGATCGCAGCCGCCCCAGAGCTGTGTGAAACAGCTCCATTGAGACACATGTCACGCGAATTGGATGCGGGGAAGCCTGCATCCAATTTGCATATATGTGAACCCGGCCTGAACCTCAGAATTCTGACTTTGAAACTCAGAATTCTGATTTTGAAACTCAGAATTCTGATTTTGAAACTCAGAATTGTGTTTAATAAATTTTAGGATGGCTCATACTTGTAATCGCAAAATTCTGACTTTGAATCACAGAATTCTGACTTTGAAACTGAATTCTGTTTCTGAAACTCAGAATTCTTATTTCGTATGGAAGAGCCCTGGGGCCATCCTAAAAAATTTAAACAATTCAGAATTTTAAGGTCAGAATTCAGTGATTACAATAATGGGCCATCTGAAAATAAAAATCATGTAAAAGCCCCGGGACTATCCTTAAATTTTTTATTAACACAATTCTGAGCTTCAGTGTCAGATTTCTGACTTTCAAAGTCAGGATTCTAACTTTGAATCTCAAAATTCTGACTCTGAAACTCAGAATTCGAATTTTGAAACTTGAGAATTGTGTTTAAAGGGGTTGTAAAGTTAAAAATGTTTTCAGCTATAATCAATCTCTGTTAGGTACTGATAATGAAAAATTTTATCGCTTTAATTAAAATTATTTATATACCTTTGAAAATATTGCTTGATTATCATCCTCCTGCTCTCCTCTGTCGTTTCTGTCCTGTATTTCCGGGTTTGCGGCGCGCGTGCATTACAGCGACGTCACCGCAAGAACTGAACTACATTTCCCATTAGGCTTAGCGGCATCGCTCATGCGCATTGCCATTTCGCCTAACGAGAACAAGTAACGTTCTCGTACACGCGCCGCCATATGTAAGATAAGTGAAACTAAGCCAGGGGAGGCGGCACTGCGGCGTGGTAGACACACCCACTAAGGAATGCAAGTCTCCAGGCAGCAAGGGGGCGGAGTAACCGCGGGGCAGTGAAGATAAGTGAAACTAAGCCAAGTGATGCAGTGCTGCGGCGTGGTAGACACGCCCACTAACCCCCAGCCCTGTCTCTCTGTGAAACGCAGTAAGCATCCTCACACAGGGCTGTAGTCCAAAGGGACGGGGCGAGCACAACACTCACCACCATGCAAAACGGCTCGCATGACAGTGGCAAGTTACATGAAGAGGAAGAGGAAGTGAGGATTTCAAACAACAATTAGTGACACTTACAAGGGAAATCGAAGGAACAGGTAAGTGAACTAGCACCGCATTAGCTTAAAGGAAGCTAGATAGCAAATAATAAATGTACCTTTACAACCCCTTTAATAAATTTTAGGATGGCCTATACTTGTGTTTTAAAATGTTAGGATGGCCCCAGGGCTCTTCCATAAATATCCAAGTAATCTCATTTATTTGTAAAAATATACTAGGGGGAATTCAAAAAGCTGTTGCTCCACTTTTCTGCGGTTGATCCCTATTGCATCCAATTCAAGAAACATTTGCGACACTTTTGGTTCTGACAGCAACTAGTGCACGAAATTCAGATAGTTCTAAAATGTGCCACTTTTACATTGATTCGCATTAAATGCGCCAAATGTAAAAGTTGAGCTAATTAAGACCAACTCTCTTTTGGAGTAAAGAGAAGAAAAATTGTCTCACAGATTTTGCGAAAGTGCCTCAAGTACATTCTAAATTCAAATTCAAGTACAAGTTTTAGACAGAGACACAAATTTGGCGCATTCTTCACCACTTTTAGATAGCATTAGAGATACTTTCTCAAAATCTGCCTTTGTGAATTCCAGGGACTGTATTTTCCAGTGTCGACCTTTCTGTGGATAAGAGTAGAATTACATGACATAGGAATGCCTTCAGGTAACTTACAGTTATATTTACAAGTTTGCTGAGATTTCAGTTTTTATTAAAATGTTGAAAGTGTTTTAAGTTACTTCTCCTTAGATAGCCAGCAGGCTGAGTGACAGAAAAATAATATTGTGCTCTTGCTGTGAATTGGCCCTCCCACGTGTACCTTCATTGCTGATTAGAAATCGATTAGACGAGAAATTTTATTATTTTATGGCCAGTACGCACAAACTCTTGTTTCAAAATTGGGGAGAAAAGCTGCCATGAAATGAGTATAACGTTTTTTATTATATATTTTCTTATGTATTGTGTTTGGAGTAAAAAAAAAAAAAAAATTATGTTTATTTTTTATTTTTATTTGTCAGAATAATTCTATTTTAGCTTTGATTTGCTTTAAAGGTTAATATATATATATATATTGTGAGGGGGTTAGCTCGGCAGCGGGTGTGTGTGACCCCCGGGATGGGCTCCCCACACAAAAACAGGCCCAGCAAACGGAGGTTGTGGTTTTCAAAATCAAAAAGGTGCGGTTTATTTTCTATTTACAGTGACAAAACACAGCAAAGCAAAAGAAACATAAACAAAATAAATCCTGGTCAACTTGACCTCTGACTAAACATACAGGTTTCCTAACTAACAACTGGGATCAGCCTAGTGCTGTCCTAGTCCCTAAGTCCCTGGTTTTAAATGTCCAAGCAAATAGCCACACAGGCTTTGTCTCACCGCACAGGGGTTCACTCTCCCTAGACAGTCCACACAGGTCTGGTTCCAGGCATGAGCTAACATCTAATGAAGCTGGGAGTTCTTATAGAGGCCTAAATGAGCTGACGAGCTTCAGCTGGTCTCATCAACTCCCTGCCTGCACGACGCCCCACACTCTCCCTAGAGGTATGAGTCATCCATGAGCCCACTAGCCTCAGCTGGGCTTATACAACTCTCCACCTAGTTGTATAAGTCGGCGTAAAGCCTGAATCTGGGCGAAATATATCTACCCCCCTGGATGCAACCAGGTGACTTTACCTTCCTGCTGTCACATACCCCCCCCTCTTGTTTTAACCTCGGGGTTGGAACACCAGCAATCAGGCATTCATGTACTCGAGACAAAGCATCCACATTCCCCATTTGAACGCCAGGGCGATGCTTTACTGTGAAGTTGAATTCCTGGAGGGCCAGGAACCACCTATTCACTCTTCTATTTGTTTCCTTGTTTTGAGCCATCCACTTTAACGGAGCGTGATCCGTAACCATGTCAAAGTGCCTACCTAGCAGGTAGTACCGAAGGGAATCTAGAGCCCACTTCACCGCTAAACACTCCTTTTCAACTGTGGCGTAATTTACCTCATGGGACTTCAACTTCCTGCTGAGGTAAATGACTGGGTGCTCTTCCCCGTTCCAGACCTGGGACAATACTGCTCCTAACCCCACATCTGACGCATCACTTTGTACGACAAAGTCTTTAGAGAAGTCGGGTGAGTACAACACTGGCTGGCTACATAAGGCTTGTTTCAAGAATTGGAATGCTGCCTCAGCCTCGGGGGTCCATTTAATCATGACCGACCCTTTCCCCTTCGTCAGGTTGGTTAGGGGCACAGCCTTAGAAGCAAAGTGGGGAATGAATCGCCGATAATACCCAGCGATTCCCAGAAAGGCTCGTACCTGCTTCTTGCTGTTGGGACGTGGCCAACTCTGGATGGCCTCGACTTTGTTGAGTTGGGGTTTTATTACTCCCCTCCCAATGGTGTACCCAAGATATTTGGCCTCCTCCTGCCCAATGGTACACTTCTTGGGGTTAGCCGTAAACCCCGCTTCCCGAACAGAGTCCAGGACTGCTTGCACTTTTGGCAGATGTGAGGCCCAATCTGTGCTATGGACAATTACGTCATCCAGGTAAGCCGCAGCATACTTCCGATGGGGCCTCAGCATCTGGTCCATTTTCCGCTGGAATGTGGCCGGCGCATTTTGTAACCCGAACGGCATTCTTTTATATTGGAACGCCCCGTCTGGGGTTACAAATGCGGTTTTCTCTTTGGCCGACTTGGCCAGGGGGATTTGCCAATACCCTTTTGTGAGGTCAAGAGTCGTCATGTATCGGGCTGTTCCCAGCCGGTCGATCAACTCATCTATACGTGGCATGGGGTAGGTGTCAAATTTTGTAACTTTGTTCAACTGACGAAAATCGTTACAAAATCGCCAGCTCCCATCCGGTTTAGGCACCAACACAATGGGACTAGACCAATCACTTTGGGACTCCTCTATCACCCCTAAGTTCAGCATTTTCTGTACTTCCTCCCGTATTGCCTTCCGTCGGGCCTCTGGGATCCGATAGGGTTTTAACTTCACCCTTTCACCGGGCGGGGTAATGATGTCATGCTCTACCCCAGATGTTTGTCCCGGCAGCTCAGAGAATACCTCCTTGTTGCGAAGCACAAACTCCTTAACCTCCTGTTGTTGGGGTTGTGACAAGGTGGCTGCTATTCCAACCTCAGGAATCACGCAACCAGTTTGAGCTGGTGACCAAGTGTCTGCGACTAGGGACTCTCTATCCCTCCAGGCTTTCAACAGATTAACGTGATAGATCTGTTCGGGCTTTCGCCTTCCTGGTTGTCTGACCTTGTAATTCACTTTGCTCACTTTTTCCATTATCTCGTAGGGGCCTTGCCATTTGGCAAGGAATTTACTTTCAACCGTAGGGACAAGTACCAGTATCCTATCCCCCGGGGAAAAGGTACGGGTCTTGGCTCCACGGTTGTACACTCTCTGCTGTGCTAACTGCGCTTGGGCCAAATGTTCCTTCACGATGGGCATTACCTGTGCAATTCGGTCTTGCATCAGGGCGACATGCTCAATCACACTCCTGTGGGGAGAACTCTCACTTTCCCAAGTTTCCTTGGCAATATCCAACAGCCCTCTTGGGTGTCTCCCATACAGTAACTCAAAGGGGGAGAATCCCGTAGAGGATTGGGGCACCTCCCTAATAGCAAACATCAGATAAGGAAGTAGACAGTCCCAATCCTTTCCATCTCTATCCACCACTTTCTTCAACATTTGTTTTAGGGTTTTGTTGAATCTTTCAACCAGCCCATCGGTTTGGGGGTGATACACAGATGTACGTAATTGCGTCACTTTGAACAATTTACACAGCTCCTTCATAACCCGGGACATAAAGGGTGTACCTTGGTCCGTAAGCAGTTCTTTACAAATACCCACCCGGCTAAACACAAGAGATAGCTCTTTGGCTATGGTTTTGGCCGAGGTATTTCGGAGAGGGATCGCTTCTGGATAACGGGTGGCATAGTCCATTATAACTAATATGTACTGGTGCCCCCTAGCGGACTTGATTATAGGACCTACCAAATCCATGGCGATCCTCTCAAACGGGACCTCAATGATGGGTAGAGGGACCAGCGGGCTACGGAAATGTGGCATCGGGGCCGACCTCTGACACACAGGGCAGGAGGAACAATAATTTTCTATGTCCTTCATCACCCCCGGCCAATAGAATCTCTGTAATACCCTCTCTCGGGTTTTCTCTGTCCCCAGATGACCTCCAAGAATGTGCCCATGGGCCAACTCCAACACCAACTTCCTGTAAGGTTTGGGCACCACCAGCTGCTCAACGGTTTCTTCTGCCCTTTTTGCCACCCGATACAGTAGGTCCTTCTCTACGCTGAAGTATGGGTAAGTGCAGGTATTATCTGGGTTCACTAACTCGCCATCTATTTTCACTACGTTTTCCCGTGCCTTTATTAGGGCGGGGTCTTTCAACTGTTCTGTGGTAAAGTTTTCCCTGTGAACCTCAAGATCAGAAAACTCCACAGACGGTAGGTTTTCGTCTGAGGAGGTGGGCTCCTCTCCAGTTTCTTGAGTCTCCCCTGCCAATACTGATAAGGGAAATTCCGGAGAGTCCTCACCACTCTCAGGGGAGTTCTGGCTATCATATTCCTGGTACATAGGGGCACCAGTGGGGGGCTCAGGATCATCCCACAGTTCCCAGAACTTCGGAAAATCCCTTCCCACAATGGCGTCATGCGGTAACTGAGATACTAAGCCCACTGGATGAGAGAGGGTACCTTTGGGGGTCTCGAAACACACTGTAGTCACTGGATACTCTCGGGTGTCCCCATGCACACAAATAACAGCTACCTTGCTATTCCCAGAGACCTCTGTTTTAACTAACTCAGCCTTTATCAGGGTCACAAGGCTACCTGAATCCAGCAATACCACAACATTTCTACCATTAACACACATTTTGCATAAATGTTTCTCAGTTCCTCGAATGGCAGTGCATGCGACTGTCGCACACAGCGACTGACGTCTGCCCGTCAGAAAGTCACACTGCATGGGTTCCTCCACAACCGGGCAATTGGCTGCAATATGTCCCGCTTGCCGGCAGCGGTAGCAAACGATCCTTCTTGCCGCCTCTTGAGCCGCTGATTTCCCAGGCTGTTCTCGCCAAACTTGGGGTAGAGCTCCCACCCTCTCACTCTCTCCACCCTCACCCCTTGGAATCCTCTTATCCGCCCCTGGGGATGGTCTGGTCTTAGGGTGGAAAGTCCGAGTGTCTCTGGAAGAGGCCGTCAGGTTCTCTGTAGCCAAGTATTTCTCCACACGATCCACAAGACCATCGGCCGTCTCTGGGTCTCCATGGCTTACCCACTTTTGGATGGCAGTAGGAAGAGCTCTCAAAAACCGATCCATTACAACACGTTCCACAATCTTTGGTGCAGACAAAGTCTCTGGCTGTAGCCACTTTCTGCTCAGGTGAATGAGATCATACATTTGAGACCTGGGGGGTTTTCCAAGCTGGAAAGTCCAGTTATGCACACGCTGAGCCCAGACAGCCTGGGTGACACCCAGCCTTGCCAATATTTCAGCTTTTAGCATCACATAGTCTTTTGCTTGGTTAGGCTCTAGGTCATAGTAAGCTTTCTGCGATTCACCAGTTAACAGAGGAGCCACCAGTCCAGCCCACTGCTCCTCAGGCCACTTTTCTCTTTCAGCGGTCCTTTCAAATGTGGTCAAAAATACCTCTGGATCATCCTCTCCAGTCATTTTTTTCAAAAAACGACTCACCCCAAAGGACGCGGTATTAGTGGGACGGCTTTCCTCACTGGTCTGCGGACGTTGCTGCATTACTGCTTCCATCTGTTGTTGTAGTCTCTGCTCTTGCTTCTGCAACAGGTCTATGAAGCGGGCCTCAGATTGCTGCTGGGCTTGTTGCTGAGCCTCCAGACTCTGTTGCAAAGTTGCGTTTGTCTGCTGCTGGGCTGCAAGGCTCTGTTGATGAGCTTGCTGCTGGGCTGCGAAGTTCTGTTGTTGAGCTGCAAGGCTCTTTTGCAAACCTGCATTTGTCTGCTGTTGATTGGCATTTGCTAGAGCCAGCTGCTTCAGTATCTCCTCCATGCTGGCTTAAAAAAAAACTGCCACTGGTTCTCCACCAACTGTGAGGGGGTTAGCTCGGCAGCGGGTGTGTGTGACCCCCGGGATGGGCTCCCCACACAAAAACAGGCCCAGCAAACGGAGGTTGTGGTTTTCAAAATCAAAAAGGTGCGGTTTATTTTCTATTTACAGTGACAAAACACAGCAAAGCAAAAGAAACATAAACAAAATAAATCCTGGTCAACTTGACCTCTGACTAAACATACAGGTTTCCTAACTAACAACTGGGATCAGCCTAGTGCTGTCCTAGTCCCTGGTTTTAAATGTCCAAGCAAATAGCCACACAGGCTTTGTCTCACCGCACAGGGGTTCACTCTCCCTAGACAGTCCACACAGGTCTGGTTCCAGGCATGAGCTAACATCTAATGAAGCTGGGAGTTCTTATAGAGGCCTAAATGAGCTGACGAGCTTCAGCTGGTCTCATCAACTCCCTGTCTGCACGACGCCCCACACTCTCCCTAGAGGTATGAGTCATCCATGAGCCCACTAGCCTCAGCTGGGCTTATACAACTCTCCACCTAGTTGTATAAGTCGGTGTAAAGCCTGAATCTGGGCGAAATATATCTACCCCCCTGGATGCAACCAGGTGACTTTACCTTCCTGCTGTCACATACCCCCCCTCTTGTTTTAACCTCGGGGTTGGAACACCAGCAATCAGGCATTCATGTACTCGAGACAAAGCATCCACATTCCCCATTTGAACGCCAGGGCGATGCTTTACTGTGAAGTTGAATTCCTGGAGGGCCAGGAACCACCTATTCACTCTTCTATTTGTTTCCTTGTTTTGAGCCATCCACTTTAACGGAGCGTGATCCGTAACCATGTCAAAGTGCCTACCTATCAGGTAGTACCGAAGGGAATCTAGAGCCCACTTCAACGCTAAACACTCCTTTTCAACGGTGGCGTAATTTACCTCATGGGACTTCAATTTCCTGCTGAGATAAATGACTGGGTGCTCTTCCCCGTTCCAGACCTGGGACAATACTGCTCCTAACCCCACATCTGACGCATCACTTTGTACGACAAAGTCTTTAGAGAAGTCGGGTGAGTACAACACTGGCTGGCTACATAAGGCTTGTTTCAAGAATTGGAATGCTGCCTCAGCCTCGGGGGTCCATTTAATCATGACCGACCCTTTCCCCTTCGTCAGGTTGGTTAGGGGCACAGCCTTAGAAGCAAAGTGGGGAATGAATCGCCGATAATACCCAGCGATTCCCAGAAAGGCTCGTACCTGCTTCTTGCTGTTGGGACGTGGCCAACTCTGGATGGCCTCGACTTTGTTGAGTTGGGGTTTTATTACTCCCCTCCCAATGGTGTACCCAAGATATTTGGCCTCCTCCTGCCCAATGGTACACTTCTTGGGGTTAGCCGTAAACCCCGCTTCCCGAACAGAGTCCAGGACTGCTTGCACTTTTGGCAGATGTGAGGCCCAATCTGTGCTATGGACAATTACGTCATCCAGGTAAGCCGCAGCATACTTCCGATGGGGCCTCAGCATCTGGTCCATTTTCCGCTGGAATGTGGCCGGCGCATTCTGTAACCCGAACGGCATTCTTTTATATTGGAACGCCCCGTCTGGGGTTACAAATGCGGTTTTCTCTTTGGCCGACTTGGCCAGGGGGATTTGCCAATACCCTTTTGTGAGGTCAAGAGTCGTCATGTATCGGGCTGTTCCCAGCCGGTCGATCAACTCATCTATACGTGGCATGGGGTAGGTGTCAAATTTTGTAACTTTGTTCAACTGACGAAAATCGTTACAAAATCGCCAGCTCCCATCCGGTTTAGGCACCAACACAATGGGACTAGACCAATCACTTTGGGACTCCTCTATCACCCCTAAGTTCAGCATTTTCTGTACTTCCTCCCGTATTGCCTCCCGTCGGGCCTCTGGGATCCGATAGGGTTTTAACTTCACCCTTTCACCGGGCGGGGTAATGATGTCATGCTCTACCCCAGATGTTTGTCCCGGCAGCTCAGAGAATACCTCCTTGTTGCGAAGCACAAACTCCTTAACCTCCTGTTGTTGGGGTTGTGACAAGGTGGCTGCTATTCCAACCTCAGGAATCACGCAACCAGTTTGAGCTGGTGACCAAGTGTCTGCGACTAGGGACTCTCTATCCCTCCAGGCTTTCAACAGATTAACGTGATAGATCTGTTCGGGCTTTCGCCTTCCTGGTTGTCTGACCTTGTAATTCACTTCGCTCACTTTTTCCATTATCTCGTAGGGGCCTTGCCATTTGGCAAGGAATTTACTTTCAACCGTAGGGACAAGTACCAGTATCCTATCCCCCGGGGAAAAGGTACGGGTCTTGGCTCCACGGTTGTACACTCTCTGCTGTGCTAACTGCGCTTGGGCCAAATGTTCCTTCACGATGGGCATTACCTGTGCAATTCGGTCTTGCATCAGGGCGACATGCTCAATCACACTCCTGTGGGGAGAACTCTCACTTTCCCAAGTTTCCTTGGCAATATCCAACAGCCCTCTTGGGTGTCTCCCATACAGTAACTCAAAGGGGGAGAATCCCGTAGAGGATTGGGGCACCTCCCTAATAGCAAACATCAGATAAGGAAGTAGACAGTCCCAATCCTTTCCATCTCTATCCACCACTTTCTTCAACATTTGTTTTAGGGTTTTGTTGAATCTTTCAACCAGCCCATCGGTTTGGGGGTGATACACAGATGTACGTAATTGCGTCACTTTGAACAATTTACACAGCTCCTTCATAACCCGGGACATAAAGGGTGTACCTTGGTCCGTAAGCAGTTCTTTACAAATACCCACCCGGCTAAACACAAGAGATAGCTCTTTGGCTATGGTTTTGGCCGAGGTATTTCGGAGAGGGATCGCTTCTGGATAACGGGTGGCATAGTCCATTATAACTAATATGTACTGGTGCCCCCTAGCGGACTTGATTATAGGACCTACCAAATCCATGGCGATCCTCTCAAACGGGACCTCAATGATGGGTAGAGGGACCAGCGGGCTACGGAAATGTGGCATCGGGGCCGACCTCTGACACACAGGGCAGGAGGAACAATAATTTTCTATGTCCTTCATCACCCCCGGCCAATAGAATCTCTGTAATACCCTCTCTCGGGTTTTCTCTGTCCCCAGATGACCTCCAAGAATGTGCCCATGGGCCAACTCCAACACCAACTTCCTGTAAGGTTTGGGCACCACCAGCTGCTCAAAGGTTTCTTCTGCCCTTTTTGCCACCCGATACAGTAGGTCCTTCTCTACGCTGAAGTATGGGTAAGTGCAGGTATTATCTGGGTTCACTAACTCGCCATCTATTTTCACTACGTTTTCCCGTGCCTTTATTAGGGCGGGGTCTTTCAACTGTTCTGTGGTAAAGTTTTCCCTGTGAACCTCAAGATCAGAAAACTCCACAGACGGTAGGTTTTCGTCTGAGGAGGTGGGCTCCTCTCCAGTTTCTTGAGTCTCCCCTGCCAATACTGATAAGGGAAATTCCGGAGAGTCCTCACCACTCTCAGGAGAGTTCTGGCTATCATATTCCTGGTACATAGGGGCACCAGTGGGGGGCTCAGGATCATCCCACAGTTCCCAGAACTTCGGAAAATCCCTTCCCACAATGGCGTCATGCGGTAACTGAGATACTAAGCCCACTGGATGAGAGAGGGTACCTTTGGGGGTCTCGAAACACACTGTAGTCACTGGATACTCTCGGGTGTCCCCATGCACACAAATAACAGCTACCTTGCTATTCCCAGAGACCTCTGTTTTAACTAACTCAGCCTTTATCAGGGTCACAAGGCTACCTGAATCCAGCAATACCACAACATTTCTACCATTAACACACATTTTGCATAAATGTTTCTCAGTTCCTCGAATGGCAGTGCATGCGACTGTCGCACACAGCGACTGACGTCTGCCCGTCAGAAAGTCACACTGCATGGGTTCCTCCACAACCGGGCAATAGGCTGCAATATGTCCCGCTTGCCGGCAGCGGTAGCAAACGATCCTTCTTGCCGCCTCTTGAGCCGCTGATTTCCCAGGCTGTTCTCGCCAAACTTGGGGTAGAGCTCCCACCCTCTCACTCTCTCCACCCTCACCCCTTGGAATCCTCTTATCCGCCCCTGGGGATGGTCTGGTCTTAGGGTGGAAAGTCCGAGTGTCTCTGAAAGAGGCCGTCAGGTTCTCTGTAGCCAAGTATTTCTCCACACGATCCACAAGACCATCGGCCGTCTCTGGGTCTCCATGGCTTACCCACTTTTGGATGGCAGTAGGAAGAGCTCTCAAAAACCGATCCATTACAACACGTTCCACAATCTTTGGTGCGGACAAAGTCTCTGGCTGTAGCCACTTTCTGCTCAGGTGAATGAGATCATACATTTGAGACCTGGGGGGTTTTCCAAGCTGGAAAGTCCAGTTATGCACACGCTGAGCCCGGACAGCCTGGGTGACACCCAGCCTTGCCAATATTTCAGCTTTTAGCATCACATAGTCTTTTGCTTGGTTAGACTCTAGGTCATAGTAAGCTTTCTGCGATTCACCAGTTAACAGAGGAGCCACCAGTCCAGCCCACTGCTCCTCAGGCCACTTTTCTCTTTCAGCGGTCCTTTCAAATGTGGTCAAAAATACCTCTGGATCATCCTCTCCAGTCATTTTTGTCAATAAACGACTCACCCCAAAGGACGCGGTATTAGTGGGACGGCTTTCCTCACTGGTCTGCGGACGTTGCTGCATTACTGCTTCCATCTGTTGTTGTAGTCTCTGCTCTTGCTTCTGCAACAGGTCTATGAAGCGGGCCTCAGATTGCTGCTGGGCTTGTTGCTGAGCCTCCAGACTCTGTTGCAAAGTTGCATTTGTCTGCTGCTGGGCTGCAAGGCTCTGTTGATGAGCTTGCTGCTGGGCTGCGAAGTTCTGTTGTTGAGCTGCAAGGCTCTTTTGCAAACCTGCATTTGTCTGCTGTTGATTGGCATTTGCTAGAGCCAGCTGCTTCAGTATCTCCTCCATGCTGGCTTAAAAAAAAACTGCCACTGGTTCTCCACCAACTGTGAGGGGGTTAGCTCGGCAGCGGGTGTGTGTGACCCCCGGGATGGGCTCCCCACACAAAAACAGGCCCAGCAAACGGAGGTTGTGGTTTTCAAAATCAAAAAGGTGCGGTTTATTTTCTATTTACAGTGACAAAACACAGCAAAGCAAAAGAAACATAAACAAAATAAATCCTGGTCAACTTGACCTCTGACTAAACATACAGGTTTCCTAACTAACAACTGGGATCAGCCTAGTGCTGTCCTAGTCCCTAAGTCCCTGGTTTTAAATGTCCAAGCAAATAGCCACACAGGCTTTGTCTCACCGCACAGGGGTTCACTCTCCCTAGACAGTCCACACAGGTCTGGTTCCAGGCATGAGCTAACATCTAATGAAGCTGGGAGTTCTTATAGAGGCCTAAATGAGCTGACGAGCTTCAGCTGGTCTCATCAACTCCCTGTCTGCACGACGCCCCACACTCTCCCTAGAGGTATGAGTCATCCATGAGCCCACTAGCCTCAGCTGGGCTTATACAACTCTCCACCTAGTTGTATAAGTCGGCGTAAAGCCTGAATCTGGGCGAAATATATCTACCCCCCTGGATGCAACCAGGTGACTTTACCTTCCTGCTGTCACAATATATATATATATATATATATATATATATTGTGGTAGTGTGGTACCCCACCAGTGTATAAATACAGGATTCTCAACCAGGCAGGTTGAGGGGCTCCAGGGTATTTACTTGTTTGGGAGGAAACTGGCTTTTCAGTTTCCTCATGATTTACTAAAGTCCACTTTGGGACCTGGAGCTTGGGGATTTCTTAGAGATCCGGGTGGGATGAAATCCCCAGTCCTGGATCCGGGTTTTGAGACTCAACTGCACACTGATTGTTCAGGTGTGTGTGGGCCTGATAGTAGAGTCAGGACCAGCATTCTGGGGCTCCACCCTTCCGACGAGTGCAGGTGTGCACTGGGGAAGCCAGAGACCCAAGTCTGAGGATCAGAGCAGTGAGGGGCTGCTATCTAAATGGACGGTGTTGCCAAGGGAATAGTCTGTAGGAGACAGATGAGAGCCTGAAGTGGAAGGCCTGAGCAGCACTGCAGTATGTATAAGCCAGGAGGCTGAATGTAATTGTGTTGATGAATAGGAGTGCTGAAACCCCTGCGAGGGAAACCTTTGATTTTGTTTTGAACTTCTTTTAATAAAAATGGGCAAACAAAGCCCTTAAAATAAGGTGACCAGATTTTTAAAATGAAATCCGGGGACATATTTTTTTTTTTACTAGTAATGGCGGCAATCAGCGACTCTCTGCCCGTCGCCGCTGCCGCCTGCCTCACAGCCTGTCAAGTCTCCAGGCCCCGGCTACTACTGGGTGGGGATAAGCAGGCAGGCGGCTGGCCGGGACTTGAGCCAAGGCAGAAGAACATGCGAGCGGAGCTGAATGGGCATGTGCCCGAAACTGAAGAAATATTCCCTCTGCTCCGACCAGCACATGATCATCAGAAAGGGGCACAGATAATGGAAAAAAATACACCCCCCTAAGCTAGTAGGAGTGGGGGGGGTGCAATTCAGAATTTTCTCTTTTTTATTCTGCACTGACTGTCTTTGAAATTGCCCCAGCCCCTGTTCAAACCCAATCGGGGGACAAAACTGGGGACAGACTTGGTCCGGGGACAGTGTCCTCAATCCGGGGACTGTCCCCTGAAACCGGGGATGTCTGGTCACCCTACCTTAAAAAGAAGAACCAGCGAGTGGCGGTGTCCTTTAAGCTCTACATTTGATGCTAGTCCTTTACGATATATATATATATATATATATATATATATATTGTGAGGGGGTTAACTCGGTAGCGGGTGTGTGTGACCCCCTGGTTGGGCTCCCCACACAAAAACAGGGCCAGCAGACGGAGGTTGTGGTTTACAAAATCAAAAGGTGCGGTTTATTTCTCTATGTACAGTGACAAAAACACAGTAAAGCCAAAAAGAAACATAAACAAAATAAATCCTGGTCAGCTTGACCTCTGACTAAACATGCAGGTTTCCTAACTAACAACTGGGATCAGCCTGGTGCTGTCCTAGTCCCTAAGTCCCTGGTTTAGTAAATGTCCAAACAAATAGCCACACAGGCTTTGTCTCACCGCACAGGGGTTCACTCTCCCTAGACAGTCCACACAGGTCTGGTTCCAGGCATGAGCAAACACCTAATGAATCTGGGAGTTTTTATAGAGGCCTTAAACGAGCTGACAAGCTTCAGCTGGTCTCATCAACTGACTGCCTGCACGACGCCCAGCACTCTCCCTAGAGGTATAAGTCATCAATGAGCCCACTAGCCTCAGCTGGGCTTCATCAACTCCCTCCCTAGTTGTATAAGTCGGGATAAAGCCTGAATCTGGGAGAAATATATCTACCCCCCTGGATGCAACCAGGTGACTTTACCTTCCTGCTGTCACATACCCCCCCCTCTTGTTTTAACCTTGGGGTTGGAACACCAGCAATCAGGCATTCATGTACTCGAGACAAAGCATCCACATTCCCCATTTGAACGCCAGGGCGATGCTTTACTGTGAAGTTGAATTCCTGTAGGGCCAGGAACCACCTATTCACTCTTCTATTTGTCTCCTTGTTTTGAGCCATCCACTTTAACGGAGCGTGATCCGTAACCATGTCAAAGTGCCTACCTAGCAGATAGTACCGAAGGGAATCTAGAGCCCACTTCACCGCTAAACACTCCTTTTCAACCGTGGCGTAATTTACCTCATGGGACTTCAACTTCCTGCTGAGGTAAATGACTGGGTGCTCTTCCCCGTTCCAGACCTGGGACAATACTGCTCCTAACCCCACATCTGACGCATCACTTTGTACGACAAAGTCTTTAGAGAAGTCGGGTGAGTACAACACTGGCTGGCTACATAAGGCTTGTTTCAAGAATTGGAATGCTGCCTCAGCCTCGGGGGTCCATTTAATCATGACCGACCCTTTCCCTTTCGTCAGGTTGGTTAGGGGCACAGCCTTAGAAGCAAAGTGGGGAATGAAGCGCCGATAATACCCCGCTATTCCCAGAAAGGCTCGTACCTGCTTCTTGCTGTTGGGACGTGGCCAACTCTGGATGGCCTCGACTTTGTTGAGTTGGGGTTTTATTACTCCCCTCCCAATGGTGTACCCAAGATATTTGGCCTCCTCCTGCCCAATGGTACACTTCTTGGGGTTAGCCGTAAACCCCGCTTCCCGGATAGAGTCTAGGACTGCTTGCACTTTTGGCAGATGTGAGGCCCAATCTGTGCTATGGACAATTACGTCATCCAGGTAAGCCGCAGCATACTTCCGATGGGGCCTCAGTATCTGGTCCATTTTCCGCTGGAATGTGGCCGGCGCATTCTGTAACCCGAACGGCATTCTCTTATATTGGAACGCCCCGTCTGGGGTTACAAATGCGGTTTTCTCTTTGGCCGACTTGGCCAGGGGAATTTGCCAATACCCTTTTGTGAGGTCAAGAGTCGTCATGTATCGGGCTGTTCCCAGCCGGTCGATCAACTCATCTATACGTGGCATGGGGTAGGTGTCAAATTTTGTAACTTTGTTCAACTGACGAAAATCGTTACAAAATCGCCAGCTCCCATCCGGTTTAGGCACCAGCACAATGGGACTAGACCAATCACTTTGGGACTCCTCTATCACCCCTAAGTTCAGCATTTTCTGTACTTCCTCCCGTATTGCCTCCCGTCGGGCCTCTGGGATCCGATAGGGTTTTAACTTCACCCTTTCACCGGGCGGGGTAATAATATCATGCTCTACCCCAGATGTTTGTCCCGGCAGCTCAGAGAACACCTCCTTGTTGCGAAGCACAAACTCCTTAACCTCCTGTTGTTGGGGTTGTGACAAGGTGGCTGCTATTCCAACCTCCGGAATCACGCAACCAGTTTGAGCTGGTGACCAAGTTTCTGCGACTAGGGACTCTCTATCCCTCCAGGCTTTCAACAGATTAACGTGATATATCTGTTCGGGCTTTCGCCTTCCTGGTTGTCTGACCTTGTAATTCACTTCGCTCACTTTTTCCATTATCTCGTAGGGGCCTTGCCATTTGGCAAGGAATTTACTTTCAACCGTAGGGACAAGTACCAATATCCTATCCCCCGGGGAAAAGGTACGGGTCTTGGCTCCACGGTTGTACACTCTCTGCTGTGCCAACTGCGCTTGGGCCAAATGTTCCTTCACGATGGGCATTACCTGTGCAATTCGATCTTGCATCAGGGCGACATGCTCAATCACACTCCTGTGGGGAGAACTCTCACTTTCCCAAGT
This sequence comes from Rana muscosa, assembly GCA_029206835.1. NCBI lineage: Eukaryota > Metazoa > Chordata > Amphibia > Anura > Ranidae > Rana > Rana muscosa. Next base: position 202,491,398 of record CM055126.1, on the reverse strand, counting down.
TTCCTTGGCAATATCCAACAGCCCTCTTGGGTGTCTCCCATACAGTAACTCAAAGGGGGAGAATCCCGTAGAGGATTGGGGCACCTCCCTAATAGCAAACATCAAATAAGGAAGTAGACAGTCCCAATCCTTTCCATCTCTATCCACCACTTTCTTCAACATTTGTTTTAGGGTTTTGTTGAATCTTTCAACCAGCCCATCGGTTTGGGGGTGATACACAGATGTACGCAATTGCGTCACTTTGAACAATTTACACAGCTCTTTCATAACCCGGGACATAAAGGGTGTACCTTGGTCCGTAAGCAGTTCTTTACAAATACCCACCCGGCTAAAAACAAGAGATAGCTCTTTGGCTATGGTTTTGGCCGAGGTATTTCTGAGAGGGATCGCTTCTGGATAACGGGTGGCATAGTCCATTATAACCAATATGTACTGGTGCCCCCTAGCGGGCTTGATTATAGGACCTACCAAATCCATTGCGATTCTCTCAAACGGGACCTCAATGATGGGTAGAGGGACCAGCGGGCTACGGAAATGTGGCATCGGGGCCGACCTCTGACACACAGGGCAGGAGGAACAATAATTTTCTATGTCCTTCATCATCCCAGGCCAATAGAATCTCTGTAATACCCTCTCTCGGGTTTTCTCTGTCCCCAGATGACCTCCAAGAATGTGCCCATGGGCCAACTCCAACACCAACTTCCTGTAAGGTTTGGGCACCACAAGCTGCTCAACGGTTTCTTCTGCCCTTTTTGCCACCCGATACAGTAGGTCCTTCTCTACGCTGAAGTATGGGTAAGTGCAGGTATTATCTGGGTTCACTAACTCGCCATCTATTTCCACTACGTTTTCCCGTGCCTTTATTAGGGCGGGGTCTTTTAACTGTTCTGTGGCAAAATTTTCCCTGTGAACCTCCAGATCAGAAAACTCCACAGACGGTAGGATTTCGTCTGAGGAGGTGGGCTCCTCTCCAGTTTCTTGAGTCTCCCCTGCCAATACTGACAAGGGAAATTCTGGAGAGTCCTCACCACTCTCAGAGGAGTTCTGGCTATCACCTTCCTGGTACATAGGGGCACCAGTGGGGGGCTCAGGATCATCCCACAGTTCCCAGAACTTCGGAAAATCCCTTCCCACAATGGCATCATGCGGTAATTGAGATACTAACCCCACTGGATGAGAGAGGGTACCTTTGGGGGTCTCGAAACACACTGTAGTCACTGGATACTCTTGGGTGTCCCCATGCACACAAATAACAGCTACCTTGCTATTCCCAGAGACCTCTGTTTTAACTAATTCAGCCTTTATCAGGGTCACAAGGCTACCTGAATCCAGTAATACCACAACATTTCTACCATTAATACACATTTTGCATAAATGTTTCTCAGTTCCCCGAATGGCAGTGCATGCGACTGTCGCACACAGTGACTGACGTTGGTCCGTCAGAAAGTCACATTGCATGGGTTCCTCCACAACCGGGCAATTCGCTGCAATATGTCCCGCTTGCCGGCAGCGGTAGCAAACAATCCTTTTGGCTGCCTCTTGAGCCCCTGACTTCCCAGGCTGTTCTCGCCAAACTTTGGGTAGAGCTCCCACCCTCTCACTCTCTCCACCCTCACCCCTTGGAATCCTCTTATCCGCCCCTGGGGATGGTCTGGTCTTAGGGTGGAAAGTCCGAGAGTCTCTGGAAGAGGCCGTCAGGTTCTCTGTAGCCAAGTATTTCTCTACACGATCCACAAGACCACCGGCCGTCTCTGGGTCTCCATGGCTTACCCACTTTTGGATGGCAGTAGGAAGAGCTCTCAAAAACCGATCCATTACAACACGTTCCACAATCTCTGGTGCGGACAAAGTCTCTGGCTGTAGCCACTTCCTGCTCAGGTGAATGAGATCATACATTTGAGACCTGGGGGGTTTTCCAAGCTGGAAAGTCCAGTTATGCACACGCTGAGCCCGGACAGCCAGGGTGACACCCAGCCTTGCCAATATTTCAGCTTTTAGCATCACATAGTCTTTTGCTTGGTCAGGCTCTAGGTCATAGTAAGCCTTCTGCGATTCACCAGTTAACAGAGGAGCCACCAGTCCAGCCCACTGCTCCTCAGGCCACTTTTCTCTTTCAGCAGTCCTTTCAAATGTGGTCAAAAATACCTCTGGATCATCCTCTCCAGTCATTTTTGTCAATAAACGACTCACCCCAAAGGACGCGGTATTAGTGGGACGGCTTTCCTCACTGGTCTGCGGACGTTGCTGCACTACTGCTTCCATTTGTTGTAGTCTCTGCTCTTGCTTCTGTAACAGGTCTATGAAGCGGGCCTCAGATTGCTGCTGGGCTTGTTGCTGAGCTTCCAGACTCTGTTGGTGAGCTTGCTGCTGGGCTGCAAGGCTCTGTTGATGAGCTTGCTGCTGGGCTGCAAGGCTCCTTTGCAAACCTGCATTTGTCTGCTGTTGATTGGCATTTGCTAGAGCCAGCTGTTTCAGTATCTCCTCCATGCTGGCTTAAAAAAAACTGCCACTGGTTCTCCACCAACTGTGAGGGGGTTAACTCGGTAGCGGGTGTGTGTGACCCCCTGGTTGGGCTCCCCACACAAAAAAACAGGCCCAGCAGACGGAGGCTGTGGTTTTCAAGATCAAAAGGTGCGGTTTATTTCTCTATTTACAGTGACAAAAACACAGCAAAGCAAAAAGAAACATAAACAAAATAAATCCTGGTCAGCTTGACCTCTGACTAAACATGCAGGTTTCCCTAACTAACAACTGGGATCAGCCTGGTGCTGTCCTAGTCCCTGGTTTAGTAAATGTCCAAACAAATAGCCACACAGGCTTTGTCTCACCGCACAGGGGTTCACTCTCCCTAGACAGTCCACACAGGTCTGGTTCCAGGCATGAGCAAACACCTAATGAATCTGGGAGTTTTTATAGAGGCCTTAAACGAGCTGACAAGCTTCAGCTGGTCTCATCAACTGACTGCCTGCACGACGCCCAGCACTCTCCCTAGAGGTATGAGTCATCAATGAGCCCACTAGCCTCAGCTGGGCTTCATCAACTCCCTCCCTAGTTGTATAAGTCGGCATAAAGCCTGAATCTGGGAGAAATATATCTACCCCCCTGGATGCAACCAGGTGACTTTACCTTCCTGCTGTCACAATATATATATATAGTGGGTAAAATAAGTATTGAACCCTCTTTCTAGGTATTTCTAAAGGTGCTATTGAAATGCCATTTTCACCACATGTCAGTAACAACCAATGCAATCTATACATACAAAGAAACCAAAACAAATAAGTTCAGAAATTAGGTTATATGTAATAAAATGGCATGACACAGGAAAAGTATTGAAAACATAAAGAAAGGGAGGTGTAAAAAGGCATGGAAAGCCAAGACACCAGGTTAAAATCTGTCAGTTATTAAAAGCAAGTCCACGCCCCACACTATATAAGGCTGCTGCTTACATGGCGGCTGTATATAGTGAATGAATGGAGATTGGGCAGGTAGTAAGGCCCCTTTCACACTGGGGCGTTTTTCATGCGGTTTAGCGCTAATATTAGCGCTATTATACCGCATGAAAAATTCGTGCCTGTAGCCTTCAAAGTGAAAGCCCGAAGGCTTTCACACTGAAGCGGTGCGCTAGCAGGACCGCTCCAAAAGTCCTGCTAGCCGCTTCTTTACAGCGGTGAAGGAGCGGTGTGTTCACCGCTCCTTTACCGCGGCTGCCCATTGAAATCAATAGGACAGCGCGGTAATACCCTTTTTCGGCCGCTAGCAGGGGTTAAATTCAACCCCCTAGCGGCCGCATACTGCGGTAAGAACGACGGTATAGCAGCGCTGAAAATCGCGCTGCTATACCGCCACCGCACCTGCCCGCCCCAGTGTGAAAGGGGCCTTAGAGTAGTGTGCAGTCAGTCAGTGTAGTACATAGATAGGCTCAGAAATGGCATGCAATGCCAAGCTGCTGCTAACAAAGCAAACAGAATATTGGCATGCATTAAAAAAGGGATTAACGATAATAAAAACGATAATTCTCCCGCTCTACAAGAATTTGGGCTGGAAGCACCTGGAGTATGCTGTCCAGTTCTGGGCACCAGTCCTCAGGAAGGATTTGCTGGAAATGGGACGAGTACAAAGAAGGGCAACAAAGCAAATAAAGGGTCTGGAGGACATTAGTTATGAAGAAAGGTTACGAGCACTGAACTTATTCTCTCTGGAGAAGAGACGCTTGAGAGGGGATATGATTTCAATTTACAAAAACCATACTGGTGACCCCACAATAGGGATAAAACTTTTTCGCAAAAGGGAGTTTAACAAGACACGTGGCCACTCATTAAAATTAGAAGAAAAGAGGTTTAACTTTTAACTACGTAGAGGGTTCTTTACGGTAAGAGCGGCAAGGATGTGGACTTCCCTTCCGCAGGCGGTGGCCTCAGCGGGGGGCATCGATAGTTTAAAAAAACTATTAGATAAGCACCTGAACGACCACAACATACAGGGATATACAAGGTAATACTGACATATAATCACACACATAGGTTGGACTTGATGGACTTGTGTCTTTTTTCAACCTCACCTACTATGTAACTACCTAACTATGTAATATAGTGCAGTCTGTATAGTATATATAATACAGTTCAGAGTATATACAGTAGTGCAGTCCGTACAGTATATATATTCGTATAGTATATATAATACAGTTCAGAGTATATAGTGCAGTCCATATAGTATATATAATACAGTTCAGAGTAAATAGTGCAGTCCATATAGTATATGTACATTGCTTTTTACATTAGATTTTTTTTTTACACACTTGGTATTTCATTCTGTTTAATCAATGGTTCCACTGTACCACTATATATACTATGTAGCACCCTCTACCATAGTTAGGTGATAGAGTGAGGATTTTTGTGAGGTAGCTGCCAGCGCAGGTAAATTTAGGCAGGCCTATGCTTGTTTTGATCTAGGGGCAGGGAGTGGTTAGTGTAGTAGTGGGTGGGACCACCTGGGCTTTAGTTCTGGGGCACCTCCCCTGCTTCCTGGGAGAATGTTCTGGAAGAGGGGCAGGGCACAGGACTGGAGTGACAGGGAGCTCATGTGAGGAGCGCTGACCAATCCCCACTTGGAATTGGCAGGGGGCAGGCCTCCTACTAGCTCAGGTCCAGCCCACTGGAGGGTGGTTGTCGGCCGGGAGGCGTGGAGAATTTGAGTGCTAGATAGCAGCAGGGGCCCCATCTGGGGGGGGTGCGTGGCCCAGCAGAGGAGTCCGGGAGAGCTGGGAGGGAGCCTCATCCTTACACGGTCATGGGGGAGGTGTCCTGGAACAGAGGGGCTGAAGAAGCTATTGGAACGCATGTCCGGTTAAAGTTCTCCATCAAGGACTCGGGGCAGGAGAAGGTCGGTAAGTGTGACACAGTGGATTTCTGGAAGAGCCATGCCAGGGGAGCTGGGTGTGAGGCCAGAAGAGAGACTGTGGGATTCGTGTCAAATCGATGCGGCCTGCGGGCGCAGGATTTGCAGGTCAGACCAGCTGGGATCAGTAGTCCACCCACTAATACAAGCTGCTAAATTACTAGGCCGCCGGGGAGAGGTGCCGCAGACCTCTGGCCTAGCATACCTCCCAACTTTCAAAAGTCCTACCGTGGGACATTCCCCTCTCCCCTGCTAATCAAAGTTGTTGAGCGGGGGGGGTGCCGCGGGGCATATAAAAAATATCACAAAAAAAAATCGCGGGGGGGGGGGGCGCCGATCGCGGGGGGGGGGGGTCCGAGCACTGTTTTGAACACCAATCTGGGGGGGGGGCTTACCTGCTGGTTGATGTTTCCTCCTCTTCATGCTTCCTGCTGTGCGGGAAAGATGACACTCTCGCGGGACTGCGGGAAGGAGGAGCCTATGCGGGTAAAACCCGCAGAATCCGTGCCAGTTGGGAGGTATGGGCCTAGTAACTACACAGCCAATTACAGCCAGCATCTGTGATTATTCAGAGTGATCTCTTTTGTCAAGTAAAGATGATGGGAAAGGAAGACTAATAGTTTACAGTGGAAGTTTTGTGCAGGAGGAGAGAAGTCCTGGGAGTAACAGTCTGCAGGAGTTGATGCAGAGGAGGAGCAATAATCTGCATGAGTTATGCAGGGGAAGTGACTGTAAATATTAGAGTTCATCAGTTCTTCAAGGCTCAATCTATTCTACTAAGTTCTTTAAATATGATGGCAAAGCAAACTGTTCTATGGGCATCTCATATTCCCTTTCCCCCCAACCAAGTTATACAGTACCTGCTGCAGATATTGTGTTTCCAGCGCGATGGGATCGCACTGGAAATCACCGCTGCGAGGCTGTGCTTCTCGTGCTCGCTGCTCCCACGAGATGCCGCGCATCAATAGGAATCCATGGGGGGCGGTGAGCGGGAGGAGTGACAGAGCTCGGCGCTGGCTCCCGCGACGGTGCTCGCAGGTGTCAATCTCGCCGCTAATAGCGCCGAGATTGACACATTATTGGCGGCACCTACTGTATCCCCCAATAAACAAAAACAAAACAAAGCAAAATGACTGTTCATTGTCTCTGAGGTGATAGATGGAGGTCTGGCAGCAGGGTGATATGGTGGATGTTAGTAACTAGTAGCAACCATCCGCTACAATTATATATATATATATATATATATACAGTATATGGGACTCATGCATTTTCTTTTCACTCACTCATATCAGTCCTGAAGGGGTTAAATAAATTGGGGGGAAACATTAAAAAAACGATGCTGACAACATGTGCGCGGCTTATTAAACTTCTAAAAACTGCCATCCCTGGTATAATTAAGCCACTGCGCTCCTTCTATTTTATTAGCCTTTCCGATATGTAACTGTTTAGCACATTTTGCAGCGTGCGAGAGGCCTGTTAGCAATTATTTTCCTGGGTGGGTGTGCGCGTCGAAAACTCCCTCTGCTTATTTTAGCACATAGACTAAATAGGAGCAGATGAAAAGACTCACGCTGCTGCTAAAGGCTCGGCTGCAATGAATAGCGCGGTGTGCGGCGCGGTAGGGGTTAAAAAGGTGGTATGAACCTGGCTCTCCTTGGAGAACGAGTGTTGTTTACAGTGTATGTTTAAAATAATATTCCTGACTAGTCGCTCCTTCCCTTAGGATAGCGCAATTATAGGAGTAACTGAGGATTAATTAAAGACCCTCCCTTAGGTATTGCCGGAGATCTTGGATGAAGCGCGTGGGGGTGCGTTTGAGCTTGGTGCAGAGGTGAACAGGCCAAAGTTGTTGGTAATAATTAGTTAGGCACCAGGGCAAGTCTCAGCTCTATTTCTTAGATTTATCTGATTTTGAATAATATTATAATTTCTTTGTTTTATGCAGCGGTAGCTCACTAGCAACCCCCCCCCCCCTCCCCCCCTCACCTACCATTTACGCAAGAGGCAAATGGGACAGAAATCAATAGAGAGCGAACTCATTCCGGGCTCATGTCAAGGTTGGTGACTCTTATTAAAATTCGGTCACGCGCCGTACGCCTACAGATCCATACATAGTGCTTTTATCTGAAGCGCAGAAGCAAAATGAATCATCGCTGATTTTTTTTTTCTTTTTTTTTTCTTTATTTCATTGTGATGATTGTTAAATTATTCATTCATAGCGTGTTTGGGTTACACATGCTGTTGTTGTTGGCTCTCTTGAAGTACACTGTGTTCTAAAAGTCTCCATACATGGGAAGAATTAACAAACTCATATTATATTTTATATTATATTTTACAATGTTAATATTATTTTTATATTTATATATTTTTATTTTATTTTTTGTAAATATTTTGTCATTTTTTTTAATGAATATTCTTTAAAGTGGTTGTAAACCCTTTACAACCACTTTAACCTACAGGTAAGCCTAGATTAAGGCTTATCTGTAGGTGCTCGAAACCTCCACGGTTTAGGAAATATTTACAAAAATCATGGTCGGTGAAGTCTACGGCGCATGCGCCGTAGACAACGGCGCAGGCGCACTTTAGCAACGACGATCGTGCCGTTCCTAATGGAGGTCGTGCCTTGACTGGCGGCTCCGTTGCGCATGCGCGGGAGTGACGTCATCGCGGCTTCGGCCAATCACAGCGCCGGAGCCACGATACCCGGAAGTAACAAAAATAGGGAACGCGTTTCGCACTAAGGTCTAGTGCTTAGTCATGACTAAGCACTAGACCTTAGTGCGAAACGCGTTAGCTGTATATCCCATTGTCTGCTGTGACTTGTAGTGCGTTTATCCTTTTACCAATAAAGGCAACCGAAAAGGTTTTTCTGGAGTGCGGCTGTCCATATATTTTTCCCCCTATTTTTGCTTTGTGCATTGCCAGCACCTGTGGTTTCTGAGAGGACACTGATTTGCCTATTGCATCCATCTGGAGCGGTAACCTCCCTTCCTTCACCCGGAAGTAACACCCGGGAGAGATGTCGGCCACCCAAGCGATGAACGAGGACGGCTGCGAGGGCTTCGATCTCGGGTGAGTATTACATAATGAGCTAGTATGCTATGCATACTAGCTCATTATGCCTTTGTCTTGCAGGTGGTGCTTTTTTTTTTTTACAAGTGGGTTTACTTCTTCTTTAAATAAAGGTACATTTATCTACAATTTCCCAATTTCCCTATGTATGGCGACTTTTGGGACACCGTAGTATAATGATAAGTGATCATTTTGTCAATTCAACACCAGGTAGATATACAATACACAAAAAAATTTAGCTATATATTAAAGTGTTTCTGAACCCACAAAAGTTAAATCAGTCTGTATATGAAGTAAAGCATGCTGTGGAACCTAGGGGGTTTATCCTGCGCATTGTGTAGGCTGTTTGTTCCTGTCTTCTCTGATCCTCCCATTCTATAATTGTTGCCAATCCACCTGCAGATAGTACAGAGCCTTGGAGGCACTCTGCACATGCTCAGTTTGGTGTGTATTGCTAGAGAGTTTTTTTTTTTCTTAGGAGGGTGCATGTGATTGGCACAGGGCCAATCAGCACTGTCCAGACAGAGGGTAAGGGGTCGTGCAGCCTCATAGGACAGAGTAGAATGAAAACTCCTCTTACAAGCTTTAACCAGACACTGATAGAAGTTATAAGACTGCTATATACTGCTGAGAAAAGGTGTTTAGCAATTTTTAGCTACTAAAATAATTGCAATTCCATGTTCTGTGTACTGTGGGAGAACCGATATAGTGAATGCAGGGTCCTGGGTTTAGTAACACTTTAAAGAGGAACTGAAGTCCGCTCACATAATTTGTAATTAAAACATCTTTGCCATTCTGAAGCTTCCCTCCAACCACTTTGCATATTATTTTATATATACTGTGATTCTGTACTTGTCAAATATGCTGCAGAAATCTCCCTCCACTGAGTCTGATTGCATCCATTTTAACTGTGGGCAGCTGAAGCTGCTGCCTGTTCACTTCCTGGATTTACACAGACACACAGAAGTACACCTCCAGCTCTGCAGCTCTTATTGGCCCTTTTATGTCTCACCCCCCTCCCTTCCTGGCAAACTCTCATGAGAGAGAGAGAGAGCTGTGCATGATGTCATAAGCCTGGGCGAATGACAAGACAAGAAAGAGGAAGTGGGCTGTATAAGGTATTTACTGGCAGAAAAAAAAGTTTCACTATCCAAATTTAAAACAACAAGGGCAGAAGATTTAATAGATAGAAAGTTGAAAAAATGACTGAAGTTCCGTTTTAACTCCTTTTTTTTTTTTTAAGTAAGCAATGTAAGTACCTGAATATGACATAATAATAGCATGTAATCCACTCCACAGCAGAACTCAGACTGAAAGATGGAGAAGCAGCATGAGGAGCCAATCAGGTGCGCTGCAGTGCACATGTGCTAACAAGGGGTAGGTTGATAGGAAGTAAGGCCCCTTTCACACTGGGGCGGGCAGGTGCGGTGGCGGTATAGCGGCGCGATTTTCAGCGCCGCTATACCGTCGTTATTACCGCGGTATGCGGCCGCTAGCGGGGTGAATTTAACCCCCGCTAGCGGCCGAAAAAAGGGTTAATACCGCCCACAAACCGTGGCTATTGCCGCGGTTTGCGGGCGGTATTACTGCGGTGTCCCATTGATTTCAATGGTCAGCCGCGTTAAAGTAGCGGTGAACACACGGCTCCTTCACCGCTGTAAAGATGCGGCTAGCAGGACTTTTGGAGCGGTCCTGCTAGCGCACCGCTTCATTGTGAAAGCCCTCGGGCTTTCACACTGAAGACTGCAGGGCACGATTTTTTCAGGCGGTATAACAGCGCTATTATTAGCGCTAAACCGCCTGAAAAACGTGCCAGTGTGAAAGGGGCCTAAGAGCTGAGCGATATAGTGATACAGATATGAGTTTATTAGTCTGCTACTTCTCCTTTCACTGTCCAGTCATAGGCTGTGTAAGGGGGAAGATCTGTAAACATTACTGAACTACAGATCTATAAGGCTTTGTTCTGCGGCAGAGCTGTGCAACTCTCAGGAATGCAAACACATGAATACAAATGCGTTGGCAGATTAAACAGTTCCTATATGTGTATTTAATCTCTGTGTTTAGCTATTTCCCTGGGGTTGAGAATTAAAGCTGAATTTTCCTACAGACAGCTTTACTGTATTCCCAGTTAATGTATATATATGTATGAATACACACAGACAAATAAGGTAGGGATTCTCAACGATGTCAACCAAATAACAGTAAACATCACATTCAATTGTGATAAAAATAGAGAAAAAGCTCTCTATACAATTAAAAGGGAAGTAGGTTCAACCACCATATGAATAACAAAGAAGGCAGGGCCTTATACATACCGGTAATATATTTTTATACATATATATATATATATATATATATATATATACAGTGGGTACGGAAAGTATTCAGACCCCCTTAAATTTTTCACTCTTTGTTATATTGCAGCCATTTGTTAAAATCATTTAAGTTAAATTTTTTTCCTCATTAATGTACACACAGCACCCCATATTGACAGAAAAACACAGAATTGTTGTCATTTTTGCAGATTTATTAAAAAAGAAAAACTGAAATATCACATGCTCCTAAGTATTCAGACCCTTGCTCAGTATTTAGTATTTACACCCTTTTGATCTAATACAGCCATGAGTCTTTTTGGAAAAGATGCAACAAGCTTTTCACACCTGGATTTGGGGATCCTCTGCCATTCCTCCTTGCAGATCCTCTGCAGTTCTGTCAGGTTGGATGGTAAACGTTGGTGGACGGCCATTTTTAGGTCTCTCCAGAGATGCTCAATTGGGTTTAAGTCAGGGCTCTGGCTGGGCCATTCAAGAACAGTCACGGAGTTGTTGTGAAGCCACTCCTTCGTTATTTTAGGGTCATTGTCTTGTTAAAAGGTAAACCTTCGGCCCAGTCTGAGGTCCTGAGCACTCTGGAGAAGGATATCCCTGTACTTGGCCACATTCATCCTGTCCCTGCAGCTGAAAAACACCCCCACAGCATGATGCTGCCACCACCATGCTTCACTGTTGGGACTGTATTGGACAGGTGATGAGTAGTGCCTGGTTTTCTCCACACATACCGCTTAGAATTAAGGCCAAAAAGTTCTATCTTGGTCTCATCAGACCAGAGAATCTAATTTCTCACCATCTTGGAGCCCTTCAGGTGTTTTTTAGCAAACTCCATGCGGCTTTCATGTGTCTTGCACTGAGGAGAGGCTTCCGTTGGGCCACTCTGCCATAAAGCCCCGACTGGTGGAGGGCTGCAGTGATGGTTGACTTTCTACAACTTTCTCCCATCTCCCGACTGCATCTCTGGAGCTCAGTCACAGTGATCTTTGGGTTCTTCTTTACCTCTCTCACCAAGGCTCTTCTCCCCCGATAGCTCAGTTTGGCCGGACGGCCAGCTCTAGGAAGGGTTCTGGTCGTCCCAAACGTCTTCCATTTAAGGATTATGGAGGCCACTGTGCTCTTAGGAACCTTAAGTGCAGCAAAAATGTTTTGTAACCTTGGCCAGATCTGTGCCTTGCCACTATTCTGTCTCTGAGCTCTTCAGGCAGTTCCTTTGACCTCATGATTCTCATTTGCTCTGACATGCACTGTGAGCTGTGAGGTCTTGTATAGACAGGTGTGTGGCTTTCCTAATCAAGTCCAATCAGTATAATCAAGCACAGCTGGGCTCAAATGAAGGCGTAGAACCATCTCAAGGATGATCAGAAGAAATGGACAGCACCTGAGTTAAATATATGAGTGTCACAGCAAAGGGTCTGAATACTTGGGGCCATGTGATATTTCAGTTTTTCTTTTTTAATAAATCTGCAAAAATGTCAACAATTCTGTGTTTTTCTGTCAATATTGGGTGCTGTGTGTACATTAATGAGGAAAAAAAATGAACTTAAATGATTTTAGCAAATGGCTGCAATATAACAAAGAGTGAAAAATTTAAGGGGGTCTGAATACTTTCCGTACCCACTGTGTATATATATATATATATATATTAGGGCTGTTCGATTAATCGTTTTTTTTTTTTTAATCGATTAATCGACTAATTTTGATTAATTATAACGCACATACAGATCCAACTACTTTTAGCTGATCTCCTTGCAGGCTGATTCCCAGTGCAGCTACCAACCACTGGAAAAATGGATAGCAGGATACAAAAAACACACAAAGGCAGTGCTCGATGGGAATAGCATTAAAACTTTTATAGTCTTCAAGTAGGTAACAAAATAAATATTGCACTGGAGATAAAATCGATGTAGCTACATAAACTGTAAAAATGGTGCGAGTAATACCAAACGGTAGCAAAAGCAGTCATAAAAACATGTAGCTAAGTATGATACTGGTATAAAAATGTGTACAACAATACCACTGCTGAATCCAGATAAGAAGGGGTTAACATCAGTCCGTCGGCATGTAGATGTCCCGTGAAGGGAACTATCACAACTCCCAGTGGATGGCTGTAGAATCCCAGGTTAATAGAGGGAAGTGATAGAGGGAAGTGTAACAGCACTTGCGTGTGGCAGATAGTAAGGTCCCGCTGGCATGCAGATATGAAGGCACAGCAAAGGAGCCCTTCAGATGGACACGGCACGTAATTGATTAATCGAGGAATTAATAGTTAATTTCCACAGCCCTAATATATATATATATATGTGTAGCGCCCCTCCCAATATTTGGGGACGCTAGGTGAAAATTTAGGGGTAGTCTGAGCCAGTAGTTGGGCTCAGACCAATTGTTAAGTTCTTTAATGCTTCTGCTCTGGGTGTGATACTGCCTGACAGTAGTGTTCCCTGTTGCCTGTAGGTGGCACTGTCACCACCGGCATAGGTGAACCAAGAGGGGTATCACAGCACCTTGGGTGTTCTCTCTCGGCAGCCGTGCAGTGGGCGTGGTTGGCCTGCTATGCATGTTGGGAGGGGGTGAATAAGGGGCAGACGCCATTAGGCTTGAGGAGAGTTCCAGGGGACCCATTGGTCCTGGGTGTGCGCCTCGTGGCTCGTATGGCATGAGGTGCGCGAGTGTGTTCGGGCCTCGGCACCTTTAGCCCGAGGCTGCTTCGCTTCATGGTAGGCTCGGCTCTGCTGGCTGGGGCCTACACTTCAGAGAGGGATCCCAGGCTGCCCACCTCTAGGAGGCCCAACTTTAGGAAAGGAGACCAGGGGAGGATCAGTCCCAGAGGTGACTAGCGACGGTACTACTGTCTCGGGAAGAGGCCTGGAAACTCGCCTAAAGAGGGATTCCTCTTCAAAGATACAAAGCTTGCAATACGCTGGTCTGACACAGAGGTTCTTATTCAGTATTGTTTGCTGGGAGGTTCGGGACTTAGATTCTGTGGCAGAGGATTCCCCGATCATATCCCTAGATACTCAGGAAAGGAAAAGATAGATTCGTGCTCCATGCTAGAACCACTCTCAAAGGGACTATCCGGGTGAGCTAATACTCACTCAGGCTTGAGTGACGACAAAAGCTTAACACTATGCTCTAAGTGTTGCGTGCCTGAACCTTTACCCCCTACTTCTCTCATCTTCTTACTTCCTACTCAAGTTATTGGAAAAAGATAAAATAATAAAACCTTACTGCTTAGGTTTTACTCCTGTGTGGACATTGGCATTATTTTGAGGAACTTCTACCTAGACAACGGAGAAAGAGAGAACAAAAAAAGGATCCACTCGAGAGAGGTAACTCGCCACAAGGCCCAAACAATAACACTGCTCGCTCCTCTTTAACCAAAAGGGGAGATACCGGGCAAGTAGCAGGTGTGCCCGACTGCAAGCAAGTGAGAGATGGCAGTAGTAGTCGGGTCGGTGTGCTACATATATTAACATGCGATTGTTTGTCGATTGGCATCCACTTTTTTTAAGGATTAATATACAGTTCTATACATATCTCCCAACCGTCCCCGAATGGGCAGGTTTTTCTCGCAAAGGGAGGTCTTTCCCGCTGTCCCGCCCGTGCACACAAAATCCCGCAGCTTGAGGCTGGTTTTCTCACTGTGCGTGTGAAAATCTTCTTTGATTGGACCTTCCGGCTACTTGTCCTCATGGTGATTGGCTGCAGCTCATAGCAATCCTCCTGTACTCACACCGTGACTCACTCTGTGGGTGGGGGCGGGGTCAGTTGACGATCTGTACTGAAGACGAGGAGGTGCTTTGTAATGGAGGAGGGCGGGTCAGTGTGCGCCTCATAGAAAAGTTACTGCAGTTAAGCTGTTGCAGTGTCCTGACATATGAGATGGATTTCTGGTGAAGCCTGTGCCCAGAGTCTTATCAGGTTATTGGAAGACAGAAGCTGGGCTCAGGCTGCAGACACAGAGCACCACTCGTTCTGTCTGCTTCATCTGTACAGGACTCTGCAGGAGATAAGGAGAGTGTGTGCTGAGAACAGGGAAGTGTTCTGTGTCTCAATCTTAATTGTACTGTTTATGCTTTTCTGTTTCTCTCCTGAGCTCTCTGTCTACCCCATTCATCCTGAACTCTGCAATCTCCCCATCCATCCCACCATCCAGCGAGCCCCCCATCCCATCATCTCCCCATCCACCCCCCATCCCATCCTGCAATCCCCCCATCCACCCCCATGCCATCCTGCAATCTCCCCATCCACCCCGCATCCCATCATCTCCCCATCCCATCATCTCCCCATCCACCCCCATCCCATCATCTCCCCATCCCATCATCTCCCCATCCACCCCCCATTCCGTCATCTCCCCATCCATCTTTCCATCCATCCCATCATCTCCCCATCCACCCCCCATCCCATCCTGCAATCTCACCATCCACCCCCCATCCCATCATCTCCCCATCCCATCATCTCCCCATCCACCCCCCATCCCGTCATCTCCCCATCCATCTTCCCATCCATCCCATCATCTCCCCATCCACCCCCCATCCCATCCTGCAATCTCACCATCCACCCCCATCCCATCATCTCCCCATCCCATCATCTCCCCATCCACCCCCCATCCCATCCTGCAATCTCCCCATCCACCCCCATCCCATCATCTCCCCATCCACCCCCCCCATCCCATCATCTCCCCATCCCATCATCTCCCCATCCACCCCCCATCCCATCATCTCCCCATCCACCCCCCATCCCATCATCTCCCCATCCACCCCCCATCCCATCATCTACCCATCCACCCCCATCCCATCATCTCCCCATCCACCCCCCATCCCATCCTGCAATCTCACCATCCACCCCCCATCCCATCATCTCCCCATCCCATCATCTCCCCATCCACCCCCCATCCCATCCTGCAATCTCCCCATCCACCCCCCATCCCATCATCTCCCCATCCACCCCCCCATCCCATCATCTCCCCATCCCATCATCTCCCCATCCACCCCCCATCCCATCCTGCAATCTCCCCATCCACCCCCCATCCCATCATCTCCCCATCCACCCCCCCATCCCATCATCTCCCCATCCCATCATCTCCCCATCCACCCCCCCATCCCATCATCTCCCCATCCACCCCCCCCCATCCCATCATCTACCCATCCACCCCCATCCCATCATCTCCCCATCCACCCCCCATTCCATCCTGCAATCTCACCATCCACCCCCCATCCCATCATCTCCCCATCCCATCATCTCCCCATCCACCCCCCATCCCATCCTGCAATCTCCCCATCCACCCCCCATCCCATCATCTCCCCATCCACCCCCCCCATCCCATCATCTCCCCATCCCATCATCTCCCCATCCACCCCCCCATCCCATCATCTCCCCATCCACCCCCCATCCCATCATCTCCCCATCCACCCCCCCATCCCATCATCTACCCATCCACCCCCCATCCCATCATCTCCCCATCCACCCCCCATCCCATCCTGCAATCTCACCATCCACCCCCCATCCCATCCTGCAATCCCCCCATCCACTGCCCATCCCATCCTGCAATCTCACCATCCCAGCCATCTTGTGATCTCCCCATCCACCCCCCATCCCATCCTGCAATCCCCCATCCACCCCCCATCCCATCCTGCAATCCACCCATCCACCCCTGCAATCTCACCATCCCAGCCATCTCGTGATCTCCCCATCCACCCCCCATCCCATCCTGCAATCTCACCATCCACCCCCCATCCCATCCTGCAATCTCCCCATTCCAGTCATCTTGTGATCTCCCCATTCACCCCCCATCCCATCCTGCAATCCCCCCATCCACCCCCTTCCCATTCTGCAATCTGCCCATTCCAGCCATCTTGTGATCTCCCCATCCACCCCCCCATCCCATCCTGCAATCTCCCCATCCCAGCCATCTTGTGATCTCCCCATCCACCCCCATCCCATCCTGCAATCCCCCCATCCACCCCCTTCCCATCCTGCAATCCCCCCATTCACCCCCTTCCCATCCTGCAATCTCCCCATCCCAGCCATCTTGTGATCTCCCCATCCACCCCCATCCCATCCTGCAATCTCCCCATTCCAGCCATCTTGTGATCTCCCCATCCACCCCCCATCCCATCCTGCGATCTCCCCATCCACCCCCCATCCCATGGAGTACATAGCGCACCCGGGCACCCCGCAACCCTGCACTTAGTAATTAGCGCACCCCGCAACCCTGCACTCAGTACATAGCGCACCCCGCAAACCCTGCACTCAGTACATAGCGCACACCGCAACCCTGCACTCAGTACATAGCGCACACCGCATCCCTGCACTCAGTACATAGCGCTCCCGCATCCCTGCACTCAGTACATAGCGCTCCCGCAACCCTGCACTCAGTACATAGCACACCCCACAAACCTGCACTCAGTACGTAGCGCACCCTGCAACACTGCACTCTTTATGTAGTAAAAAATGCAGACTCCAAACACTCCTGTCCCCTGTATTCTGTGCATTACACCCTCCTGATCCCTGCATTCTGTGCATTACACCCTCCTAAACCCTGCATTCTGTGCATTACACCCTCCTAATCCCTGCGTTCTGTGCATTACACACTCCCGACCCTGCGTTCTGTGCATTACACACTACCGACCCTGCGTTCTGTGCATTACATACTCCCAAACCCGGCAGCGTTTTCTGCATTACACACTCCACACCCCTGCACTCTGTACATTACACACCCACATTTTGCCATGGCGTGCGCCGCAGGTTGTCCCTTGCCTCAAGTGTCCCTCATTGGGAAGTTCAAATGTTGGGAGGTATGTTCTATATAATATCTTATTGAGAAAGAACAATTTGTGTCTTATATAGAATCCCCAACATTCTAATACAACTCACAAAACACCTCAATCTCTACAATACACACCTCACTCATTAGAATTATAATGATCGGATCGCACATATTTATGTGGCACCCCCCTAGTTAGGTGCAAGGCCATCATGTAAACTTAGTTCTTTTTTGGAACTCCTCTGTAATCAGTGGAGCAGATGTTAGGTGCTTTGGACTGATCATGGTCTCACAGGCTGCAGGCTTGATTGTTTCTCCCTGCCTTCTGTAAAGCTCCAGAACATAAAAGTGGATCAGGTCAATGAGTAGCCTGAAAATTGATGGGGTCTCAGTCAACCGCTTGAGGAGGCGTGTCCAGTAGGGGGCTGTAGAGAACATAAATAATCTGGGGCTGGAGCAGTCAAGATTCTTGTCTAGGAGGAGAAGTTCCCAGCCTAGAGGGTTGCATCCCTCCCAGGCAGCACAGCTGACATCTGCCAAGAAGCTCAACAAGGTTCCAGCTAAGCTAGAGACGGGCGACCTACCTACTGAAAATCTCTGAAGCTAAAAGCAGTGGGATTTCACCTAGGATCTGGTCTGAATATAGAAATGTCTGCCTGGCACATAAGAGAGGCTTCCAATTACCCTAATGCCTCATACACACGACCGTTTTTTCCAACGGGAAAACTGCTATGAGAGCTTTTGGCCGGGAATCCCGGCCGTGTGTATGCTCCATCGCAGTTTTTCAGACGGGAAAACTGCTTGACAAAAAAAGAGAGCAGGATCTCTTTTTTTCCCGTCGGGAAAAAATCCTGGCAGGAAAACAGTTTGTCTGTATGCTTTTCCGAGGGGAAGAAAACCGCGCATGCTCGGAAACAATTCGACGCATGCTCAGGAGTTCTATGGAACTTAATTTTGTCGGCTCGTCGTAGTCTTTTACGTCACCGCGTTCTTGGCAGTCAAAAGTTCACTGGACTTTTGTCTGAGCGTGTATATGCAAGGCAGGCTTGAGAGGAATTCTGTCGGGAAAACCGTTGGTCTTTTATCCGACGGAAAAACTGGCCATGTGTACTAGGCATGAGACTTGTGAGTACAAATCTAAGTGCGGTATCTGGGTGACTGTTCCTGCTATTAACCCTTCTTGTGTACTAGTATTAGGGCTTGCCTCATCTGGAACATTGTTTATGGTGTTCCAGTGCTGTCCATTTCCCATACCTCCCAACATTTTGAGATGGGAATGAGGGACACCTACTAACAAACGTATGTAGGCATAGGGCACGCCCCCTGCCACACCCCCTTAAAGGAGAATTAACCCAAAAGAAGGTTATTTAAATCCTCAAGGGCTTTTGTTTTTTTAACACTACTATTCCTTTATATTGGCTTTTAAAATGTACAAATGCAGCAATTTAGAAATTGGATGAAAGGTTTAGCACTGGGAAACATTTTTTGAAAGATAAAAAGTGCATTTTATATAAAACTATAGAGATCAGACCAAAATGAGGGACAAATGAGGGGCAAAGAGGAACAGAGGGACATTGTTCCAAATCAGGGACAGTTGGGAGCTATGCATTTCCTGAGATATTGTTAAAGGGGGGTTTCACCCGCAATTTTTTTTTTAAGTCAGCAGCTACACTGTAGCTGCTGACTTTTAATAAGGACACTTAGGCCCCTTTCACACGGGACGGATCAGTAATGATCCGTCCCGTGAACTTCTGATTGCTCAGCGGGGTTCGCTCCGTTGATCCCCGCTGAGCCGATGGATGACAGGGCGGTCCCCACTCAGCTATGAGCTGACCAAGGATTGAGTTATCAGTGGTCATGTGATCACTCAGTGTTCGGGCTTAAAGCTGATGTGGGACAGTAACAGCATCACAATGATGTTGCAACACAGAGGTGAGCATGTGTGCTTATTTTTTTTTAACCACTTAACGACCGCTCACTGTATATATACGTCGGCAGAATGGCACCGACAGGCACAATCACGTAGAGTGTAAGTGATTGCCTTTGTATAGTTGGGGGGTCCAATCGGACCCCCCTCCTATACAGTGAGCGGTGGCTAAGTGTCCGGGAGCGTTCCGGGATGAGGGGGCAGCCATTCGTTTCCGGCCACCCCCTCACGATCGCTCCCGGCGAATGGAAATGCCCCCTCTGTCTGTGTCAGACAGAGGAAGCAGGAGGAAGTGATGTCATCTCTGGTGCGGCGCTCACATATACCAAGCGCCGTACAAGAGAAGACATCAGGTCAGTGCACACAACACTACACTGACACCAGGACACATAGGGATATAAATCCCCCCCCAGGCCCCCCCAGACACCCCAGATCACCCCCCAGATCACCCCCCCAGCCCCCAGTCACAGTGTCACTGATTGCAGTGACCATTTATTTAGTGATCACTGCAATCAGTGACATTTGTGACTGTAAAAGTGTCACCAAAGTTTAGTCTTAGGTCCAGTGTAGCCCCCTAACCCCCCTAATAAAGGTTTAACCCCCTGATCACCCCCCCAGATAACCCTTTCACCCCCTATCACCACTGTCGCTAAGCGATCATTTTTCTGATCGCTGTCTTAGCGTCAGTGATGCAGATCGGTAGCCAGTAATTTTTTTTAGGTTCGCGCAGGTTTTTATAGCGTCAGGTACCCCAATATATTATCTAATAAAGGTTTAACCCCCTTGATCGCCCCCCAGGTAACCCTTTCACCCCCTATCACCACTGTCGCTAAGCGATCGTTTTTCTAAACGCTGTCTTAGTGTCGGTGATGCAGATCGGTAGCCAGTAATTTTTTTTAGGTTCGCCGCATGTTTTTATAGCGTCAGGTACCCCAATATATTATCTAATAAAGGTTTAACCCCCTTGATCGCCCCCCAGGTAACCCTTTCACCCCCATCACCACTGTCGCTAAGCGATCGTTTTTCTAAACGCTGTCTTAGTGTCGGTGATGCAGATCGGTAGCTGGTAATTTTTTTTAGGTTCGCCGCAGGTTTTTATAGCGTCAGGTACCCCAATATATTATCTAATAAAGGTTTAACCCCCTTGATCGCCCCCCAGGTAACCCTTTCACCCCCTATCACCACTGTCGCTAAGCGATCGTTTTTCTAAACGCTGTCTTAGTGTCGGTGATGCAGATCGGTAGCCAGTAATTTTTTTTAGGTTCGCTGCATGTTTTTATAGCGTCAGGTACCCCAATATATTATCTAATAAAAGTCTAACTCCCTTGATCGCCCCCCCAGGTAACCCTTTCACCCCCATCACCACTGTCGCTAAGCGATCGTTTTTCTAAACGCTGTCTTAGTGTCGGTGATGCAGATCGGTAGCTGGTAAATTTTTTTAGGTTCGCCGCAGGTTTTTATAGCGTCAGGTACCCCCATATATTATCTAATAAATGTTTTAACCCCCTGATTGCCCCTAGTTAACCCTTTCACCAGTGATCACCATATAAGTGTTACGGGTGACGCTGGTTAGTTAGTTTGCTTTTTATACTGTCAGGGCACCCGCCGTATATAACCCAATAAAGGTTTAACCCCCTGATCGCCCGGCGGGTGATATCAATTAGGTTTTAGCGTCAGAGAGGGTCTGCATCACACCCCAGGCAGCGTCAGGTTAGTGCCAGTAACGCTAACACCCACGCGTGAAGCATACACCCCCCTTAGTGGTATAGTATCTGAACAGATCAATATCTGATCTGATCAGATCTATACTAGCGTCCCCAGCAGTTTAGGGTTCCCAAAAACGCAGTGTTAGCGGGATCAGCCCAGATACCTGCTGGCACCTGCGTTTTCCCCCTCCGTCCAGCCCAGGCCACCCAAGTGCAGTATCGATCGATCACTGTCACTTGCAAAACACAACACACATAACTGCAGCGTTCGCAGAGACAGGCCTGATCCCTGCGACTCCAGTGCTGTAGGAGGTGATTTCACCACCACAGTTAAAAAAAAAAGCAAATATGACGAAGCATTGGGGCAGCAGGGGCGGAGGAGCGATTTTGCTCCTAATGCCGCGTACATACGGTCGAAATTCCGACTGAGGCTTGCCCGTGGAAAAGTCCGACCATGTGTGTGCGGCATAACTTTTTTGCGGGAGGATGCCCCCATGCTTCGGCATATATAAATGGTGCGTGTATGCCCATCATTGGAAGTGGTTGGATGAAGGGCGGTATTCTAATGGTGGGCATACCCACCGATCAATCTCTTTTTTCGTTCAGCCAACTGGCTGCATGAAAAAAAAAAGATTACAATACATGTCCAACAAGGACCAGCAACGTACTGGTATGTTGCTGGACTTTGAATGTTTATACCAGAATGATGCCTGCGGGTTTAGGTATCATCTTGGTATCATTCTTTTCAGCCTGCGGCCGGCTTTCATGTAAAAGCAATCCTAGCGGCTAATTAGCCTCTGGACTGCTTTTACAAGCAGTGGGAGGGAATGCCCCCCCCCCCGGATATAAAAAGCGCCATTGGGAAATTGGGAAAGCATTTTATCACACCGATCTTGGTGTGGTCAGATGCTTTGAGGGCAGAGGAAAAATCTAGGGTCTAGAAGACCCTAGTTTTTTCAAAAAAAGAGTACCTGTCACTACCTATTGCTATCATAGGGGATATTTACATTCCCTGAGATAACAATAAAAATGATAAAAAAAAAAATACTTGGAAGGAACAATTTAAAAATAAAATAAAAAAGCAAAATTAATAATAAAAAAAAAAAGAAAAAAAAAAGAAAAAAAAAAGCACCCCTGTCCTGCCCTGCTCTTGCCCAATGGCGAACGCAAGCGTCGGTCTGGCGTCATATGTAAACAGCAATTGCACCATGCATGTGAGGTATCACCGCGAAGGTCAGATCGAGGGCAGTCGTTTTAGCAGTAGACCTCCTCTGTAAATCTACTGGGGTAACCTGTAAAGGCTTTTAAAGGCCTTTAAAAATGTATGTAGTTTTTCGCCAATGCGCGTTTGTGCGAAATTTTAAAGCATGTCGTGTTTGGTATCTATGTACTCGGCCTAAGATCATCTTTTTTATTTCATCAAACATTTGGGCAATATAGTGTGTTTTAGTGCATTAAAATTAAAAAAAGTGTATTTTTTAACCCAAAAAATGCGTTTGAAAAATCGCTGCGCAAATACTGTGTAGAAAAAAAAAATGCAACACCCACCATTTTAATCTGTAGGGCCTTTGCTTTAAAAATATATATAATGTTTGGGGGTTCAACATCATTTTCTTGCAAAAAAAAAAAAGGTTTTCATGTAAACAAAAAGTGTCAAAAAGGGCTTTGTCTTCAAGTGGTTAGAAGAGTGGATGTAAGCTTCCTAATGTTGTGTATAAAATGCCAGAACAGTTCAAAACCCCCCCAACTGACCCCATTTTGGAAAGTAGACACCCCAAGCTATATACTGAGAGGCATGTCGAGTCCATGGAATATTTTATATGTTGACACAAGTTGCGGAAAAACGACAATTTTTTTTTTTTTTCCACAAAGTTGTCACTAAATGATATATTGCTCAAACATGCCATGGGCATATGTGGAATTACACCCCAAAATACATTCTGTTGCTACTCCTGAGTACGGGGATACCACATGTGTGAGACTTTTTGGGAGCCTAGCCACGTACGGGACCCCAAAAACCAAGCACCGCCTTCAGGCTTTCTAAGGGTGTAAATTTTTGATTTCACTTCTCACTGCCTATCACAGTTTCGGAGGCCATGGAATGCCCAGATGGCACAAAACTCCCCCCAAATGACCCCATTTTGGAAAGTAGACACCCCAAGCTATTTGCTGAGAGGTATTGTGAGTATTTTGCAGATCTCGCTTTTTGTCACAAAGTTTTGAAAATTGAAAATAAATAAATATATATATATATATTTTCTTTCTTCATTTTCAAAAACAAATGAGAGCTGTAAAATACTCGCCATGCCTCTCAGCAAATAGCTTGCGGTGCTATTTTGGCATTTTATGGCCTTCGAAACTGTGATAGGTAGTGAGGAGTGAAATCAAAAATTTGTGCCTAGAAATCCTGAAGGCGGTGCTTGGTTATCGGGGTCCCGTACGCGGATAGGCTCCTAAAAAGTCCCACACATGTGGTATCCCCGTACTCAGGAGAAGCAGAAAAATGTATTTTGGGGTGTAATTCCACATATAACCATGGCATGTGTGAGCAATATATCATTTAGTGACAACTTTTTGTAATTTTTTTTATTTTTTTTGTCATTATTCAATCACTTGGGACAAAAAAAATATATTCAATGGGCTCAACAGGCCTCTCAGCAATTTCCTGGGGGTGTCTACTTTCTAAAATGGGGTCATTTGGGGGGGGTTTGTGCTATTTTGGCATTTTATGGCCTTCGAAACTGTGATAGGTAGTGAGGAGTGAAATCAAAAATTTGCGCCCTTTGAAATCCTGAAGGCGGTGCTTGGTTTCCGGGGTCCCGTACGCGGCTAGGCTCCCAAAAAGTCCCACACATGTGGTATCCCCGTACTCAGGAGAAGCAGCAAAATGTATTTTGGGGTGCAATTCCACATATAACCATGGCATGTGTGAGCAATATATCATTTAGTGACAACTTTTTGTAATTTTTTTTTTTTATTTTTTTTTTGTCATTATTCAATCACTTAAGACAAAAAAAAAAAATTCAATGGGCTCAACATGCCTCTCAGCAATTTCCTTGGGGTGTCTACTTTCCAAAATGGGGTCATTTGGGGGGGTTTTGTACTGCCCTGTCATTTTAGCACCTCAAGAAATGAGATAGGCAGTCATAAATTTAAAGCTGTGTAAATTTCAGAAAATGTACCCTAGTTTGTAAACTCTATAACTTTTGCGCAAACCAATAAATATACGCTTATTGACTTTTTTTTTACTAAAAACATGTGGCTGAATACATTTTGGCCTAAATGTATGACTACAATTGAGTTTATTCGATTTTTCTTATAACAAAAAGTAGAAAATATCATTTTTTTTCAAAATTTTCGGTCTTTTTCCGTTTATATCGCAAAAAATAAAAATCGCAGAGGCAATCAAATACCATTAAAAGAAAGCTCTATTTGTGGGAAGAAAAGGACGCAAATTTGGTTTGGGTACAACATTGCATGTCCGCACAATTTACAGTTAAAGCAGCGCAGTGCAAAATTCTGAATTCACCTCTGGTCCTTTAGCTACCAAATGGTCCGGGGCTTAAGTGGTTAAACCGACACTTCTCCCCTATTAATAGTACATGCGTTCAATGTTCAAACAGGTAATATCAACAAAGGGCCCCACAAGAGTCCTGGTGGATTTGTGCACATATACCCGGGTATATATTGTTAATAATAAAGATACCTCCAGATGAATGTTGCAGCAAAGTTCATTTGCAGGGGCCCCTGAGTATGATCACGATGCAGTGACCATTCTGATGTTGGAAACCTGAAGACAAGATCTGTGGTGATGGGGAGATCTTCCAAATGTTGTCCAACCAGCCCGGAATGCGGCTTCTAACCAGCAGAAACTGTGGTGTGGCACTGGAACTCAGAGTCAATCTATCTACTCTGCATCTTAGTCCCTAGTAGTTTCTAATCAGTCATGCAATTAACCTCTAACTACCAGAAGTGGCCATTGGATGCCTAACCTGGCTCTAGTCTATGCTGGTTCAGCCCTGAGCTAAAACTAGCTATAGAATCCCAGACCAGAAGCAACAGGGCTACAGTAACTAAAATAACAATAGCTGCGCATGAACTCTAGTGCAATAAGCAGGTTCACCAACTAATATACTGAAAGGTTACCTTTACACATACAATAGCACAGACCTAGCTATCTGGCACTGTGCATGTGAGGTAATAACAATAGGACAGAGATGCTTCTGTCACTGGTCTTTAGATATATACACTATATACACCCAGAAGTTATGGGCAACAGTAATAAACTATTAAACATAGGAGTACTTGTGTTCTCCTTTTGTGTGTTAAGAACCCTAATTTGTTTGCAAGCTGCTTCCTCCAGGTGAAAGCACCCTAATCTATCCATTCCATACTACTATGGGGAACCAGACTCAACTCTGGGGAGATCCAGCACTAACTACCAACTGTTTTAGCAACCTAAATGTCATCCAGTTAGGATTTAGATGAACTTTCTAAAGTGGGTTATCAATCAATATGGTATAATGGCACTTTAGCAAGTCTTATGGTCTAATTAATGAACCAAGGGTACGGTTGATGCCTCTGGACTGTGCATCTTCAAAATCAAATCAGCAATGCTTGTTCCCATATCTCTGTCTTGACAAGATCCAAGAAAAAAATATTATCGAATTTTCTGCAGTGAAAGGGTCAATAACTCAGAGAGAGCAGTGCTCTAATTTTTCGAACTTCTTTTTAGGCCGATTGAATGCAAAATTACAGGTCTGCCTTCTCTTTCAGCCTGGAGGTATTAAAGTGGCCGGATTGACAGACTCCACCTGATTCATGTTTCCAAGAAAAGCTAGAATTTGCCTTATCTCACCTTTCAGCATCTGCTTACCTTAACACAACTTGCATTAAATAGAATGCCTAGAAGAAATACTGGGAATACCATTGCAGACCTCCTTCTGAAAGGTTCTCAGGCTTCAATACATTCTGGGTCAGTCTCCATATTAAGTATACAGAAAGTGAAGCTACACCAAAGACATAGACATGTGTGCACTTGTTCTATGTCAGTCAGTAGCTCAGATTGCAAGAAATTAGACTAGTAGAAAGGCCAGTCAGAAAGCATTTTTAGAAGAAGATCAACAATGGCAGCCTTCTGTACTGCTGAACTGTGGGCACATGTAGGGGGGGGGGGGGCAACTCAATCCCAGAGTTCCCCCTTAAAGCCTCTTAAAAACCCTTAGCCACCCTACCTCCTTCAGAGCCCTTCATCCTCCCTCTGTCTCTAAGGCCCCTTTCACACTGGGGTAGGGAGGTGCGCTGACGGTATAGCGGCGCTATTTTTAGCTCCGCTATATCGTTGTTTTTACCGCGATATCGGCCGATAGCGGGGTGATTTTAACCCCCGCTAGCGGCCAAAAAAGGGTTAATACTGCCCGCAATCCGCCTCTGCAGAGGCGCATTGCCCGCGGTATTACTGCGGTTTCCCATTGCTTTCAATGGGCAGCAGCGGTAAAGGAGCGGTAAACACACCGCTCCTTCACCGCTGCAAAGATGCGGCTAGCAGGACTTTTGGAGCGGTCCTGCTAGCGCACCGCTTCAGTGTGAAAGCCTTCGGGCTTTCACATTGAAGACTGCAGGGCACAATTTTTTCAGGCGGTATAGCAGCGCTATTATTAGCGCTAAACCGCCTGAAAAACGTGTCAGTGTGAAAGGGGCCTTAGAGCTATACAGGCCCCCTTAGTTAAATTAAACCCACAGAACCCCCCCAGCCTCTCAGCTCCTATCTCCCCCCCCCCCGACATAGGTGCTATGGCAGTCCTCTTTGGAATGACACCACTGACACAGCAGCATTTTTTCCTCCAACTGTCATCGACACGGGGTAAATATTTTTGTTCCAGTAGCACCGCCGGTGAAGAGGCATTTCTTTCCATCCAGTGACACCAGCAACATGGGGCCTTTTTCTTCACACCAATGTCGGATCATTTCCTCCTTTTGCAATACGAGCCTCACAGTTTACCGCAAGGTAGTTGTACACTGCTATAAAGCTCTTTAATTTGTTGCAGTGTACTTTAACCATTGGCACTACTTCAGCGCATGCCACAACCATTATAACCATTATATTTTTATAACCATTATATAAGTTGTGCCGCAACTTCAGCGATTTAATTGCGGTTTGCAGAGTTTGTAAAATGTGCCCATTTACACATGGTTTGACCCTGATATGCACCTGCCCCGGTGTTCTCTCTCTCTCTCTCTCTCTCTCTCTTCAACCTTTTGCTTACCCTATCTCTCTCTTTTTTTTTTCTTCAAATTTTGTAGTGTAAAATAGCAATGTAAGACACAGCCCAACAACATTCAGACATTTGCTGCAATGAATACTAGCAGGCACGGAGAGAAGTCTGGGTCAGGTTACAGCAGAGGGTGCCCTTATTACACACATCTCACACTTCTTAGCTGATCAGAACACAGAGAGACCGAGTATCGTAGCTTGGAATGTGGGAACTACTACTGCTGCAATCATAGGTGTGCACAGATTATTGCATTAGAGCTCAAACGCTCATGCGTGTGTGTGTGTGTGTGTATACATATATATATATAGAGACACGCCAACACAAACACTCTTATAAATAAATGTGAACAAACATTTTAAAATGTACTTAAACATGGACGGTGTCAGTAGGACAGACGACAGTGTCAGTAGGGCAGTGGACAGTGCCAGTAAAGCAGAGAATGGTGTCAGTAGAGCAGTGGATAATGTCAGTCAGTAGAGCAGTGGACGTGTCAGTAGGGCAGTGGATGATGTGATCAGTAGAGTAGTGGACAGTGGATGATGTTGGTCAGTAGAGCAGTGGACTTGTAAGTAGGGCAAAGGTTGGTGTCAGTAGGACAGTGGATGATGTCAGTCAGTAGAGCAGTGGACATGTCAGTAGGACAGTGGATGATGTGGTCAGTAGAGCAGTGGATGTGTCAGTAGGACAGTGGATGATGTGGTCAGTAGAGCAGTGGATGTGTCAGTAGGACAGTGGATGATGTCGGCAGTAGAGCAGTGGAAGTAGCAGTAGGGCAATGGTTGGTGTCAGTAGGACAGTGCATGATGTCGGTCAGTAGAGCAGTGGACGTGTCAGTATGGCAGTGGATGATGTGATCAGTAGAGCAGTGGACAGTTGATGATGTCGGTCAGTAGAGCAGTGGACTTGTAAGTAGGGCAAAGGTTGGTGTCAGTAGGACAGTGGATGATGTCGGTCAGTAGAGCAGTGGATGTGTCAGTAGGGCAGAGGTTGGTGTCAGTAGGACAGTGGATGATGTCGGTCAGTAGAGTAGTGGATGTGTCAGTAGGGCAGAGGTTGGTGTCAGTAGGACAGTGGATGATGTCGGTCAGTAGAGAAGTGGACTTGTAAGTAGGGCAAAGGTTGGTGTCAGTAGGACAGTGGATGATGTCGGTCAGTAGAGCAGTGGATGTGTCAGTAGGGCAGAGGTTGGTGTCAGTAGGACAGTGGATGATGTCGGTCAGTAGAGCAGTGGATGTGTCAGTAGGGCAGAGGTTGGTGTCAGTAGGACAGTGGATGATGTCGGTCAGTAGAGCAGTGGACTTGTAAGTAGGGCAAAGGTTGGTGTCAGTAAGACAGTGGATGATGTCAGTCAGTAGAGCAGTGGATGTGTCAGTAGGGCAGAGGTTGGTGTCAGTAGGACAGTGGATGATGTCGGTCAGTAGAGCTGTGGATGTGTCAATAGGGCAGAGGACGGTGTCAGTAAAGTAGAGGACTACATCAGTAGAGCAGTGGATGTGTCAGCTTTTGCAGAGGTTGGTATCAGTAGTACAGTGGATGATGTCGGTCAGTAGAGCAGTGAACGTGTCAGTGGGGCAGACGTTGGTGTCAGTAGGACAGTGGACGATGTTGGTCAGTAGAGCGGTGGATGTGTCAGTAGGACAAAGGTTGGTGTCAGTAGGACAGTGGATGGTGTTGGTCAGTAGAGCAGTGGATGGTGTTGGTCAGTAGAGCAGTGGATGGTGTCAGTAGGGCAGTGAACTTTGTCAGTAGAGCAGTGGATGGTGTCAGTAGGGCAGAGGACGGTGTCAGTTTTTTTTTTTTTTAAGTATAATTATTCGTTTTTTTATTACAATTTTTTAGAAGCCATGTTAAGGGGCTTTGGTGAATTATTAGGGGTCTAAACCAACCCCTGATGTCTTACTTTTGACACAGAGAAAGGGACAGGGATTCTCCTGTCCCTTTCTCTGCAGCCTCGACTACACTGGACAGTGAATGAATGGGAAGCGCTCTGTGCTGAGCAACTTTACTTTCTTTTACAAAATAAAGCATAGTAAAAACAGTTTACTATGCTTCAATTATATATGAACACAGTGAGTAATCGGTGAGCAACTGAGTATGTGCAGAGGAGGGTGAGACAGTGTATTATTGGATTTTAAATGTTGTACATAGCTATACCTGCAAAAGGGGCTAGTCTGAAGTGATCTAGCAGGACTTCCTTTTCTGACTAAAGTTCCACTTTTTTTGAGTCACTGACCCCTTTAGGAACCCGATGAAGCTATGGACTCCATCTCCCAGAAATATTCACATAAACACAACTTTGCATGCAATTAATATAGGTACCTCATTTTATTGAAATTGTAATGCCTCATACATATATGCTACACACAAAGTTTGAATAAATTAAAAAAAAAGTCTTAACAAAAAAGCTCACTCCTTTTTATTCAAAAAGTAATGGACATTCATTGCTAAAATTAAATACAATCATCTTGTGCAAATTAAACACAACTATTTTAATTCTGGTCAAATCTACTACCCTTACTAGAAAATGAGAAATGGCACTTACTATTATGAACTGGCACAAGATGATGGTTGTGCAGAGAACGATGATACAAATTTAAATGGTAAGCATGGGCCAACAATGAGTCAAACTCAATAGAAACTTATGCCGTGTACACACGATCGATTTTTTCGACGGTGAAAACACCGTCGACAAAATCGACATGAAAAACGAGGAACAGCTTGTTCCCCTACACACGGCCGTTTTAAATGACATTTTTTTTTTTTTTCTTGGTCGAAAAAAACGACCGTGTGTAGGCTCCCCGGCAGTGTTTCCCTATGGGAAAAGTGCCGCGGAAAAAAATGACGGGAATCACGACGAGAAAAATTAGAGCATGTTCTAATTTTTCTCGTTGTGATTAATGCCGTTTTTCCCGTCGGGAAAAATGACAAAAAGCCCACACACGGTCGTTTTTCTCGTCCAAAAGAAAAAAATTAATTTTTCCCGACGGGAAAAATGATCGTTTGTACGCGGCATTAGCAGTCGGTGCTATAAGCAGTGGCAGGGTGTGTTTTTTCTTTCATTTCTATCAATGGGAAACCATTGATTTGCACATGGGGGGGAGGGGTTGTATGGTGAATGTAAATGTTATTTTTTATTTAACCCTCACAGACCCCCTGAAACCTGTCCATGGACCCCAGGTTAAGAAACCCCAGTTTTAAAGGGAATGTACCCTTTTTGGAACCAAATCCCTTTATCTCTCATTCCTCTTCAAATGTCCTTCATTTATCTCTATTATAGGGCTCTCTCTAAATAAATGTAATGTTTAAAGCCCCGTACACACGGTCGGACTTCCATCGGACTTTTCTGTGGTTTTTTGTCCAAACGGAGTTGGTCGGGAACACCCATAGCATACACACGCTCGGACTTTTCTGCAAACTTTCCCAAAACTTTTTGCAACATCACGTGGTTTTTCTGCTCTTTTCTGCTCTTTACCGCCACCCTTTGGTCAACTTCTGCTATTGTTGGTTGATTTTAACATTAGTTGTTTTGTCCATCGGACAAAAGTCCGATGGTTTTCTGTACACATGGTCGGACTTTGCTCCATCGGACTTTTGTTGGCCAAAAGTTTGTCCGTTTGCAGACCCAACTTTTGTCCGATGAAAACCAAAAAAAAAAACAAAAAAGTTTGTCCGATGGAGCGTACACACGGTCAGATTGTTGGTCCAACTTGCTCAAAATGAAGTTTGTTGGCCAAAAGTCCGACCCTGTGTACGGGGCTTTACTGTCAAAGTTATTTATATTGCAACAAACATTTTATCCTTCCTTCAATTTATTGTACTGGTTTTAAAATGCTAATATAGAGGAAAAGAAGAGATGAAAAAATCTCAATGATCATTTTTGCACTTTAACTTGGCATGGACTGTGTGAATGGTCATGTGGCAGGGATTTGTCCCTTGCCTAAATATTGTGGGCAAAATTATGTCTATATATATATATATATATATATATATATATACTCTGTGTGTGTGTGTGTATATGTATACCTATATATATATATATATATATATATATATATACTGTGAGGGGGTTAGCTCGGCAGCGGGTGTGTGTGACCCCCGAGATGGGCTCCCCACACAAAAACAGGCCCAGCAAACGGAGGTTGTGGTTTTCAAAATCAAAAAGGTGCGGTTTATTTTCTATTTACAGTGACAAAACACAGCAAAGCAAAAGAAAACATAAACAAAATAAATCCTGGTCAACTTGACCTCTGACTAAACATACAGGTTTCCTAACTAACAACTGGGATCAGCCTAGTGCTGTCCTAGTCCCTAAGTCCCTGGTTTTAAATGTCCAAGCAAATAGCCACACAGGCTTTGTCTCACCGCACAGGGGTTCACTCTCCCTAGACAGTCCACACAGGTCTGGTTCCAGGCATGAGCTAACATCTAATGAAGCTGGGAGTTCTTATAGAGGCCTAAATGAGCTGACAAGGTTCAGCTGGTCTCCTCATCTCTGTCTGCACGACGCCCCACACTCTCCCTAGAGGTATGAGTCATCCATGAGCCCACTAGCCTTATACAACTCTCCACCTAGTTGTATAAGTCGGCGTAAAGCCTGAATCTGGGCGAAATATATCTACCCCCCTGGATGCAACCAGGTGACTTTACCTTCCTGCTGTCACATACCCCCCCCCTCTTGTTTTAACCTCGGGGTTGGAACACCAGCAATCAGGCATTCATGTACTCGAGACAAAGCATCCACATTCCCCATTTGAACGCCAGGGCGATGCTTTACTGTGAAGTTGAATTCCTGGAGGGCCAGGAACCACCTATTCACTCTTCTATTTGTTTCCTTGTTTTGAGCCATCCACTTTAACGGAGCATGATCCGTAACCATGTCAAAGTGCCTACCTAGCAGGTAGTACCGAAGGGAATCTAGAGCCCACTTCACCGCTAAACACTCCTTTTCAACGGTGGCGTAATTTACCTCATGGGACTTCAACTTCCTGCTGAGGTAAATGACTGGGTGCTCTTCCCCGTTCCAGACCTGGGACAATACTGCTCCTAACCCCACATCTGACGCATCACTTTGTACGACAAAGTCTTTAGAGAAGTCGGGTGAGTACAACACTGGCTGGCTACATAAGGCTTGTTTCAAGAATTGGAATGCTGCCTCAGCCTCGGGGGTCCATTTAATCATGACCGACCCTTTCCCCTTCGTCAGGTTGGTTAGGGGCACAGCCTTAGAAGCAAAGTGGGGAATGAATCGCCGATAATACCCAGCGATTCCCAGAAAGGCTCGTACCTGCTTCTTGCTGTTGGGACGTGGCCAACTCTGGATGGCCTCGACTTTGTTGAGTTGGGGTTTTATTACTCCCCTCCCAATGGTGTACCCAAGATATTTGGCCTCCTCCTGCCCAATGGTACACTTCTTGGGGTTAGCCGTAAACCCCGCTTCCCGAACAGAGTCCAGGACTGCTTGCACTTTTGGCAGATGTGAGGCCCAATCTGTGCTATGGACAATTATGTCATCCAGGTAAGCCGCAGCATACTTCCGATGGGGCCTCAGCATCTGGTCCATTTTCCGCTGGAATGTGGCCGGCGCATTCTGTAACCCGAACGGCATTCTTTTATATTGGAACGCCCCGTCTGGGGTTACAAATGCGGTTTTCTCTTTGGCCGACTTGGCCAGGGGGATTTGCCAATACCCTTTTGTGAGGTCAAGAGTCGTCATGTATCGGGCTGTTCCCAGCCGGTCGATCAACTCATCTATACGTGGCATGGGGTAGGTGTCAAATTTTGTAACTTTGTTCAACTGACGAAAATCGTTACAAAATCGCCAGCTCCCATCCGGTTTAGGCACCAACACAATGGGACTAGACCAATCACTTTGGGACTCCTCTATCACCCCTAAGTTCAGCATTTTCTGTACTTCCTCCCGTATTGCCTCCCGTCGGGCCTCTAGGGATCCGATAGGGTTTTAACTTCACCCTTTCACCGGGCGGGGTAATGATGTCATGCTCTACCCCAGATGTTTGTCCCGGCAGCTCAGAGAATACCTCCTTGTTGCGAAGCACAAACTCCTTAACCTCCTGTTGTTGGGGTTGTGACAAGGTGGCTGCTATTCCAACCTCAGGAATCACGCAACCAGTTTGAGCTGGTGACCAAGTGTCTGCGACTAGGGACTCTCTATCCCTCCAGGCTTTCAACAGATTAACGTGATAGATCTGTTCGGGCTTTCGCCTTCCTGGTTGTCTGACCTTGTAATTCACTTCGCTCACTTTTTCCATTATCTCGTAGGGGCCTTGCCATTTGGCAAGGAATTTACTTTCAACCGTAGGGACAAGTACCAGTATCCTATCCCCCGGGGAAAAGGTACGGGTCTTGGCTCCACGGTTGTACACTCTCTGCTGTGCTAACTGCGCTTGGGCCAAATGTTCCTTCACGATGGGCATTACCTGTGCAATTCGGTCTTGCATCAGGGCGACATGCTCAATCACACTCCTGTGGGGAGAACTCTCACTTTCCCAAGTTTCCTTGGCAATATCCAACAGCCCTCTTGGGTGTCTCCCATACAGTAACTCAAAGGGGGAGAATCCCGTAGAGGATTGGGGCACCTCCCTAATAGCAAACATCAGATAAGGAAGTAGACAGTCCCAATCCTTTCCATCTCTATCCACCACTTTCTTCAACATTTGTTTTAGGGTTTTGTTGAATCTTTCAACCAGCCCATCGGTTTGGGGGTGATACACAGATGTACGTAATTGCGTCACTTTGAACAATTTACACAGCTCCTTCATAACCCGGGACATAAAGGGTGTACCTTGGTCCGTAAGCAGTTCTTTACAAATACCCACCCGGCTAAACACAAGAGATAGCTCTTTGGCTATGGTTTTGGCCGAGGTATTTCGGAGAGGGATCGCTTCTGGATAACGGGTGGCATAGTCCATTATAACTAATATGTACTGGTGCCCCCTAGCGGACTTGATTATAGGACCTACCAAATCCATGGCGATCCTCTCAAACGGGACCTCAATGATGGGTAGAGGGACCAGCGGGCTACGGAAATGTGGCATCGGGGCCGACCTCTGACACACAGGGCAGGAGGAACAATAATTTTCTATGTCCTTCATCACCCCCGGCCAATAGAATCTCTGTAATACCCTCTCTCGGGTTTTCTCTGTCCCCAGATGACCTCCAAGAATGTGCCCATGGGCCAACTCCAACACCAACTTCCTGTAAGGTTTGGGCACCACAAGCTGCTCAACGGTTTCTTCTGCCCTTTTTGCCACCCGATACAGTAGGTCCTTCTCTACGCTGAAGTATGGGTAAGTGCAGGTATTATCTGGGTTCACTAACTCGCCATCTATTTTCACTACGTTTTCCCGTGCCTTTATTAGGGCGGGGTCTTTCAACTGTTCTGTGGCAAAGTTTTCCCTGTGAACCTCAAGATCAGAAAACTCCACAGACGGTAGGTTTTCGTCTGAGGAGGTGGGCTCCTCTCCAGTTTCTTGAGTCTCCCCTGCCAATACTGATAAGGGAAATTCCGGAGAGTCCTCACCACTCTCAGGGGAGTTCTGGCTATCACATTCCTGGTACATAGGGGCACCAGTGGGGGGCTCAGGATCATCCCACAGTTCCCAGAACTTCGGAAAATCCCTTCCCACAATGGCGTCATGCGGTAACTGAGATACTAAGCCCACTGGATGAGAGAGGGTACCTTTGGGGGTCTCGAAACACACTGTAGTCACTGGATACTCTCGGGTGTCCCCATGCACACAAATAACAGCTACCTTGCTATTCCCAGAGACCTCTGTTTTAACTAACTCAGCCTTTATCAGGGTCACAAGGCTACCTGAATCCAACAATACCACAACATTTCTACCATTAACACACATTTTGCATAAATGTTTCTCAGTTCCTCGAATGGCAGTGCATGCGACTGTCGCACACAGCGACTGACGTCTGCCCGTCAGAAAGTCACACTGCATGGGTTCCTCCACAACCGGGCAATTGGCTGCAATATGTCCCGCTTGCCGGCAGCGGTAGCAAACGATCCTTCTTGCGGCCTCTTGAGCCGCTGATTTCCCAGGCTGTTCTCGCCAAACTTGGGGTAGAGCTCCCACCCTCTCACTCTCTCCACCCTCACCCCTTGGAATCCTCTTATCCGCCCCTGGGGATGGTCTGGTCTTAGGGTGGAAAGTCCGAGTGTCTCTGGAAGAGGCCGTCAGGTTCTCTGTAGCCAAGTATTTCTCCACACGATCCACAAGACCATCGGCCGTCTCTGGGTCTCCATGGCTTACCCACTTTTGGATGGCAGTAGGAAGAGCTCTCAAAAACCGATCCATTACAACACGTTCCACAATCTTTGGTGCGGACAAAGTCTCTGGCTGTAGCCACTTTCTGCTCAGGTGAATGAGATCATACATTTGAGACCTGGGGGGTTTTCCAAGCTGGAAAGTCCAGTTATGCACACGCTGAGCCCGGACAGCCTGGGTGACACCCAGCCTTGCCAATATTTCAGCTTTTAGCATCACATAGTCTTTTGCTTGGTTAGGCTCTAGGTCATAGTAAGCTTTCTGCGATTCACCAGTTAACAGAGGAGCCACCAGTCCAGCCCACTGCTCCTCAGGCCACTTTTCTCTTTCAGCGGTCCTTTCAAATGTGGTCAAAAATACCTCTGGATCATCCTCTCCAGTCATTTTTGTCAATAAACGACTCACCCCAAAGGACGCGGTATTAGTGGGACGGCTTTCCTCACTGGTCTGCGGACGTTGCTGCATTACTGCTTCCATCTGTTGTTGTAGTCTCTGCTCTTGCTTCTGCAACAGGTCTATGAAGCGGGCCTCAGATTGCTGCTGGGCTTGTTGCTGAGCCTCCAGACTCTGTTGCAAAGTTGCGTTTGTCTGCTGTTGATTGGCATTTGCTAGAGCCAGCTGCTTCTATATCTCCTCCATGCTGGCTTAAAAAAAAAAACTGCCACTGGTTCTCCACCAACTGTGAGGGGGTTAGCTCGGCAGCGGGTGTGTGTGACCCCCGAGATGGGCTCCCCACACAAAAACAGGCCCAGCAAACGGAGGTTGTGGTTTTCAAAATCAAAAAGGTGCGGTTTATTTTCTATTTACAGTGACAAAACACAGCAAAGCAAAAGAAAACATAAACAAAATAAATCCTGGTCAACTTGACCTCTGACTAAACATACAGGTTTCCTAACTAACAACTGGGATCAGCCTAGTGCTGTCCTAGTCCCTAAGTCCCTGGTTTTAAATGTCCAAGCAAATAGCCACACAGGCTTTGTCTCACCGCACAGGGGTTCACTCTCCCTAGACAGTCCACACAGGTCTGGTTCCAGGCATGAGCTAACATCTAATGAAGCTGGGAGTTCTTATAGAGGCCTAAATGAGCTGACAAGGTTCAGCTGGTCTCCTCATCTCTGTCTGCACGACGCCCCACACTCTCCCTAGAGGTATGAGTCATCCATGAGCCCACTAGCCTTATACAACTCTCCACCTAGTTGTATAAGTCGGCGTAAAGCCTGAATCTGGGCGAAATATATCTACCCCCCTGGATGCAACCAGGTGACTTTACCTTCCTGCTGTCACAATATATATACACATTGTAAGATTAGGGTGATCAGACTCCAGTGGTAGGTGCGTTTTCAGTGAGTACGCCAGTCCAGAACAGAATTTTTAAGGGCCTAGTAGCCCACTTTTATTTAGAATGACAGAAAAGTTCACAAAGACATCAGTACCCCACACAGAGGGGGTTCCACCATTACTGTATCTTGCATACGCAATACTTTAGCCTCCTGGCTTACATTCTTGCCATACGGCTGCTTCAGGCCTTTAGCCTAGGCCTTACGTCTGCTCCTCAGAACAAAAGAGTTTCCTAGAATTAAGCTTATGCCGCGTACACACGACCGATTTTCATGACGAGAAAAATGCAATTTTTTTATTTGGTCATTAAAAACGATTGTGTGTGGGCTCCAGAGCATTTTTTGCGACGTGAAAAATGGCCATTAAAAATTTGGAACCTGCTCTATTTTTTCTCGTCGTTTTTCACGTCGTCGTTTTTCTCGTCGTGAAAAACGGCCGTGTGTAGGCTTTAACGACGTGAAAAAAACACGCATGCTCAGAAGCAAGTGATGAGACGGGAGCGCTCGTTCTGGTAAAACTAGCGTTCGTAATGGAGATAGCACATTCGTCACGCTGTAACGGACTGAAGAGCACGAGGCTGAAAAGCGCAAATCGTCTCTCACCAAACTTTACTAACACAAGGATCAGCAAAAGCAGCCCAAAGGGTGGCGCCATCCGAATGGAACTTCCCCTTTATAGTGCCGTCGTACATTTCGTACGTCACAGCGCTTTGCTCGTGCATTTTTTTTCATGATCGTGTGTAGGCAAGGCAGGCTTGAGAAGAATTACGTCGAGAAAAACGTTGTTTTCTTCAATGACATTAAAAACGGTCGTGTGTACGCGGCATAACTCCTGATCAGCGCCTTGCTGCTCTGTAACCAAGGACATCTGCCTCCTGCAGACATGCATGCTTCTGACTCCTCTCAGAAGAATGGGCGTCCACCTGATTCTCATGCACAGACTTCCTGTCTGTTGGGTGGAGCCCTGAGCCATAGTCAGGTCACAACTAAATAGCCCAACACACAGCTGTGCAATCAGCATGCCTTCCTCTCCAAAATCTGGCGTAAACCAGCAATCTTTAAGGTAGCACAGGGTCCCACTGCCACAATATATATATATATATATATATACATACATAGTTGCCAACAGTCCCGAATTTCCCGGGACAATCCCGAATTTGGGACCCTCGTCCCGAATTAAGCTTGTCCCGATTATTTTCCCGGGATTTTGCTTTTGTCCCGGGAAAATCGGGAGTGTTTTACGGAAAAAGCAGCCGACGGGCTACAGAAAAATGGCCGCCGTCGCCTCTGCCAGTACATTTCCCCTTGTGTTCAGTGGAGAGAGGATGGGCATCCAATCAGCTTCTATCTTCAGTGTACAAGTATACACTGAAGCCTAGAGGCCCCTCCTCTCTACACTTAACACACGTGGAAGCCAGGAACTGTGTAGCTGCCGCTGCCCATGATGGCAGCCCGGGGAGTCAGAGGTCAGCTCTGTAGAGGAGATCACAAACAGTGAGTGTGCATGTGCTCGGTTATAGAGAGGAGGTGTATGAGATCGGCTCATCGTATTACACCTGACTGTCATCACACTGCTACTCCCCGAGGAGGACACCAGCACAGGAGAGAGAGCTCGAGAGAGAGAGAGAGAGAGCTCGAGAGAGAGCTCGAGAGAGAGAGAGAGAGAGAGCTCGAGAGAGAGAGAGAGAGAGAGAGAGAGCTCGAGAGAGCTCGAGAGAGAGCTCGAGAGAGAGAGAGAGAGCTCGAGAGAGAGCTCGAGAGAGAGAGAGAGAGAGCTTGCTCGAAAGAGAGAGAGCTCGAGAGAGAGAGAGAGAGCTCGAGAGAGAGAGAGAGAGAGCTCGAGAGCTCGAGAGAGAGAGAGCTCGAGAGAGAGAGAGCTCGAGAGAGAGAGAGAGAGCTCGAGAGAGAGCTCGAGAGAGAGAGAGAGAGAGAGAGAGCTCGAGAGAGAGAGCTTGCTCGAGAGAGAGAGAGAGGGAGAGAGCTCGAGAGAGAGAGAGAGAGAGAGAGAGAGCTCGAGAGAGAGCTCGAGAGAGCGCGAGAAAGAGCTCGAGAGAGAGAGAGAGAGAGCTTGAGAGAGAGAGAGAGCTCGAGAGAGCTCGAGAGAGAGCTTGAGAGAGAGAGAGAGAGAGAGAGAGAGAGCTCGAGAGAGAGAGAGAGCTCGAGAGAGAGAGAGAGATAGCTCACTCGAGAGAGAGAGAGAGAGAGAGAGAGAGCTTGAGAGAGAGAGAGCTCGAGAGAGAGCTCGAGAGAGAGAGAGAGAGAGCTCGAGAGAGAGAGAGAGCTCGAGAGAGAGAGAGCTCGAGAGCTCGAGAGAGAGAGAGCTCGCTAGAGAGAGAGAGAGAGAGAGCTCGCTCGCTCGCTCGCTCGAGAGAGAGAGAGAGCTCGAGAGAGAGAGAGAGCTCGAGAGCTCGAGAGCTCGAGAGAGAGAGAGAGAGAGCTCTGCCAGCTCCGGGGATAATGGGCACCAAGCATAGCATTTCCACCCCTACCTACACAACACAGGGCAACCTGCCATCAAGCGTGCTGGGACATGTAGTGCCACAGCTGATCCTCACTCACACCTTATTACCTGCTGCTGAGACATGTAGTGCCACATCTGATCTTCAATCATATTAATTTTCTTAGTTTTTGGACCATGTGCCACCCCAAGCTGCCCTGTGCCACCCCAGCCTGCCCTGTACCACCACAGCCTGCCCTGTATTACCTCAACCTGCCCTATACCACCCCAGCCTGCCCTATACCACCGCCTGCCTGCCCTGTATTACCCCAACCAGCCCTATACCACCCCAGCCTGCGCTATACCACCCAGCATGCTCTGTGCCACCCAAGCCTGCCCTATACCACCCCATCCTGCCCTGTACCACTCCAAACTGCCCTATACCAACCCAGCCTGCCCTGTGCCACCCCAACCTGCCCTGTGCCAACCTAACCTGCCCTATACCACCCCAACCTGCCCTATGCCATTCTAACTTGCCCTATACTACCCAACCTGCTCTGTGCCACCCTAACTTGCCCTGTACCACCCCAACCTGCCCTGTACCACCCCAGCCTGCCCTATACCACCACAGCCTGCGCTTTGCCATCCAAGCCTTCCCTGTGCCACTTCAATCTGCCCTGTGCCACTTCAACCTGCCCTGTGCCACCCTAACTTGCCCTATACCACCCCAATACTGCCCTAACCTGCCCTGTACCACCCTAACCTGTCATATACCACCTCAACCTGACACTATACCACCCTATTTTACCCTAATCTGCCACTATACCACCCTATACTATCATTTACAGGGGCTGGTTTGGGGTGCACCCTGTGACCGTGCGCTACCTGAATGGAGCTGGGTAGCCTAGACGGGGGGGGGGGGGGGGGGGGGTGACACCATGTTTTACCCCACCAGGTGACACCAACCCTAGTGACGCCACTGCCGTACACAAGAGAGTGGAGAGTTTGTAAGGACAGACTCTGCTGGGGGCACCTGATGTAAGGATGGACTCTGCTGGGGGCACCTGATGTAAGGACTGACTCTGCTGGGGGCACCTGATGTAAGGACGGACTCTGCTGGGGGCATTTGATGGCATCTGGTGGCAGGCGAAGTGGCAGGTGACACGCTTAGGGGTCCCACTGATTCAGCATTATGGTGAGTTGAATGATTTAATTTTATATTACAATGTAATAATAGAAATAATGCGCTTCAATCACCCTGACACCATAACAAACATGGTGTCGGGATGATTGAAGCGCCAACAGGTGTTTTGGAGTATACTTATCTGCCAATTTTGTTACACATTTCTATTGTGGTGTAGGATCTGGCTTCTTTCTTTCTATTTCTTTCTCTCTCTTTCTCTCACCTCGGACTGTAGCCACACCCCTTTGAACCACGCCAATTTAAGCCACACCCACTATCGTGCGTAAACCACGCCCATTTTTCGCGTGCCACATTTTTCATTTCAGCATGACACGCCTACAAACGAATGCCCCGCCCCCTAATTATAGCAAGGCTCCGCCTCAATACAAAAAAAAGTGTCCCACATGTTTTTTTTGCAATGTTGGCAACTATGTATATATATATATATATATATATATAATCTCACAAAAGTGAGTACACCCATCACAATTTTGTAAATATTTTATTCTATCTTTTCATGTGACAACACTGAAGAAATTACACTTTGCTACAATGTAAAGTAGTGAGTGTACAGCTTGTATAACAGTGTAAATTTGCTGTCCCCTCAAAATAACTCAACACACAGCCATTAATGTCTAAACCACTGGCAACATAATTGAGTACACCGCTATGTGAAAATTTCCAAATTGGGCCCAATTAGCCATTTTCCCCTTCCCGGTGACATGTGACTCGTTAGTGTTACAAGGTCTCAGGTGTAAATGGGGAGCAGGTGTGTTAAATTTGGTGTTATCGCTCTCACTCTCTCATACTGGTCACTGGAAGTTCAACATGGCACCTCATGGCAAAGAACTCTCTGAGGATCTGCAAAAAATAATTTTTGCTCTACATAATGATGGCCTAGGCCAGGGATATGCAATTAGCGGACCTCCAGCTGTTGCCAAACTACAAATCCCATGAGGCATAGCGAGACTCTGTCAGCAATAAGCATGTAACCCAGAGGCAGAGGCATGATGGGACTTGTAGTTTGGCAACAGCTGGAGGTCCGCTAATTGCATATCCCTGGCCTAGGCTATAAGAAGATTTCCAAGACCCTGAAACTGAGCTGCAACACGCTAGCCAAGACCATACAGCGGTTTACAAGGACAGGTTCCACTCAGAACAGACCTCACCATGGTCGACCAAAGAAGTTGAGTGCACGTGCTCAGCGTCATATCCAGAGGTTGTCTTTGGGAAATAGACGTATGAGTGCTGCCAGCATTGCTACAAAGGTTGAAGGGGTGGGGGGTCAGCCTGTCAGTGCTCAGACCATACGCCGCACACTGCATAAAATTGGCCTGCATGGCTGTCCTTCCAGAAGGAAGCCTCTTCTAAAGATGATGCACAAGAAAGCCTGCAAACAGTTTGCTGAAGACAAGCAGTCTAAAGACATGGATTACTGGAACCATGTCCTGTAGTCTGATGAGACCAAGATAAACTTATTTGGTTCAGATGGTGTCAAGCGTGTGTGGTGGCAATGAGGTGAGGAGTACAAAGACAAGTGTGTCTTGACTACAGTCAAGCATGGTGGTGGGAGTGTCATGGTCTGCGGCTGCATGAGTGCTGCCGGCACTGGGGAGCTACAGTTCATTGAGGGAACCATGAATGCCAACATGTATGTGACATACTGAAGCAGAGCATGATTCCCTCCCTTCGGAGACTGGGCCGCAGGGCAGTATTCCAACATAACGACCCCAAACACCTCCAAGACGACCACCGCCTTGCTAAAGAAGCTGAGGGTAAAGGTGATGGACTGGCCAAGCATGTCTCCAAATCTAAACACTATTGAGCATCTGTGGGGCATCATCAAACGGAAGGTGGAGGAGCACAAGGTCTCCAACATCCACCAGCTCCGTGATGTCGTCATGGTGGAGTAGAAGAGGACTCCAGTGGCAACCTGTGAAGCTCTGGTGAGCTCCATGCCCAAGAGGGTTAAGGCAGTGCTGGAAAATAATGGTGGTCACACAAAATATTGACACTTTGGGCCCAATTTGGACATTTTCACTTAGGGGTGTACTCACTTTTGTTGCCAGCGGTTTAGACATTAATGGCTGTGTGTTGAGTTATTTTGAGGGGACAGCAAATTTACACTGTTATACAAGCTGTACACTCACTACTTTACATTGTAGCAAAGTGTCGTTTCTTCAGTGTTGTCACATAAAAAGATATAATAAAATATTTACAAAAATGTGAGATATTGTATATATATATATATATATATATATATATATATACACACACTATATTATCAAAAGTATTGGGTCACCTGCCTTTACATGCACATGAAATTTAATGGCATCCCAGTCCAAGTTTGTAAGGTTTAGTATTGAGTTGGCCCACCCATTGCAGCTATAACAGCTTCAACTCTTCTGGGAAGGCTGTCCACAAGGTTTAGGAGTGTGTCTATGGGAATGTTTGACCATTCTTCCTCCACCCCAAACTCGCTCATCCATGTCTTTATGGATCTTGCTTTGTGCACTGGTCCAAATCATTTGGTGTGGGGGGATTATGGTGTGGGGTTGGTTTTTAGGGGTTGGGCTTGGCCCCTTAGTTCCAGTGAAGGGAACTCTTAAGGCGTCAGCATACCATAGACATTTTGGACAATTTCATGCTCCCAACTTTGTGGGAACAGTTTAGGGATG
This sequence comes from Rana muscosa, assembly GCA_029206835.1. Taxonomy (NCBI): domain Eukaryota; kingdom Metazoa; phylum Chordata; class Amphibia; order Anura; family Ranidae; genus Rana; species Rana muscosa. The sequence goes on along the minus strand of CM055126.1, from coordinate 202,447,999 downwards.
GCCCCTTCATGTTCCAACATGACTGTGCACCAGTGCGCAAAGCAAGGTCTGTATAGACATGGATGAGCGAGTTTGGGGTGGAGGAACTTGACTGGCCTGCACAGAGTCCTGACCTCAACCCAGATAGAACACCTTGGAGATAAATTAGAGTGGAGACTGCGAGCCAGGCCTTCTCATCCAACATCAGTGCCTGACCTCACAAATGTGCTTCTGGAAGAATGGTCAAACATTCCCATAGACACTCCTAAACCTTGTGGACAGCCTTCCCAGAAGAGTTGAAGCTGTTATAGCTGCAAAGGGTGGACCAACTCAATATTGAACCCTCCGGACTAAGACTGGGATGCTATTAAAGTTCGTGTGTGTAAAGGAAGGTGTCCCAATACTTTTGGTAATATAGTGTATATATATACTGTATTTATTTTTTACTCAATGTTTTTTTTTTTTTTTTATATGTCAATTTTTACTTTTTTTATTATTCAGTCTATTCAGTTACTCAAAGGCAAGACTCTGTCCCAAAAAATGCCAATGTTTTGAGCCCATCTTTTTGTCAGGCTGCTAAATGAAATGATCTTTCCTTTGCAGTAGCGGTAAACCCAGGAGCTGCTATTTGCATCGCTCGGATTCTCCATGAAACAAGGTCCGAGAGATCAATGAACAGACCAGAAAGGTCAGCTAAATATTGGATTTTTTTCCATCTTTTATTATGCACTGAAGAGCTTTAATTTTTTTTTCATTAACAAGAGTATTTGGTTTTATGAAGAGTCTGCGGCAGTGTGAATGGGGAATGGTAATCAAATAAAAATATCAGTGATATAATCTTCACATGCTGAAATGAGCTGGGCCCCAGCCAGTTCCATATCTCCCTGCTGGCAGAAGGCTGAGAGATTGCAGGAAAATTAAATCTACTTAGTGGAAGGATTCGCCTTAGATGTTGAGGGACAGATCGTTTAGTCATGGAACAAAATGGAAGGCTGCTTTAAAGAGGAACTCCTAAGCTAAGCAGTTTGTAAACTAGCCATGCCAAAGGTATCAACACAGAAACAACATTCTTTAAGGTGGAGCTAAAAATCAAAAAGTAAAGATTTATTTATTTATTACGGGTACTTACTGTACATAGCACCACCGTCAATTTACATTGTACATTCATATCCTTCCCTGCCCTCAAGGAGCTTACAATCTAAGGTCCCTAACTCCCATTCATACATACACATACTATGTCCAATCCCAACCCAAGGTCAGGTTATGGGTATATGGGGTGGCTTGAATCCCTTGACCTGCTGGGAGCACCTATATATTTGGGTGGAGTCAGGTGATCTGTGTTCTGTGCCACCTGGACGGCTGTCTGGGTGGACGTGTGTCATGCGTCCCGGGCTGCTATGGCGGAGATTGAGCCTATCCCAGGGGCATCTGGCTGCCAAGCTGTGTGAGGGCCTATCCAGAAGTAAGAGGGCAGCGCAGGGTTGGGATTGCGGCTTGCAATCCAACCAAAAGTGACGGTTCTGCTGGCCGGAAAACCTGTCGTGGTTGGAAGTAGAAGGAAAGCTATTTCCTCCACCTTTTCTTCATGTTTCTTGAAAATTACCCCACCAATCAACAGATCACAAGTCATTAGGGGTATATATGAATGAGGAAGCAAAGTCCTGCTCTTCTATCAGGATGGTCACCCCACAGAGACACGGAGCAGAACATAGCATGACTATAGGCAATAGTGATGACTAGTCATTTTTTGGACACAGATTCCACAGCTATAGCATAACTAAAGGCAACATTTTTTTTTCGTTTTGGATAGAGTGGAGATGGATTAGACCCCCTGTCAGTTTGTAATGCTGTCTGTGCCCCCGTTAGGGAGATTCACCCTCTCTATTTGTGCTATTTACAATTATCATTGAAAGTGAAAGTAAAAGAAAATCTCACATTTTGGGTGATCCTCGGAAAAGTAATAGAGGGGAAATCTTCCAATGAGGACACTAGTTCTGATGACCAGGGGGTCATAGTTACATAGTTACATAGTTAGTCTGGTTGATAAAAGACACAGGTCCATCTAGTTCAACCAATAACTAGTCTCCAAGGAATTCCCTTAATTTGCAGGGATTTACTCTCACTTCCTGTTTGGCCATGGGACAGGAAGTGAAGAGAAATCTTCACAATAAGACACAGATGGTGAAAAAAAAGATTTGACAGGGGTTATAACCCTCCCTTACTCTATCCAAAATGAAAAAAAAAAAAGTTTTGCCTACAGTATAGTTCTACTTTAAAGTGAAATTAATTCTTGATTTTTTTTTTTGGTTTAAAAATAACAAACATGTCATACTTGCCTGCTCTGTGCAGTGGTTTTGCACAGAGAAGCCCAGATCCTCCTCTTCTCAGGTCCCTCGCCGGTGCTCCTGGCCCCTCCCTCCTGCCGAGTTCCCCCACAGCAAGCAGCTTGCTATGGGGCACCTGAGCTGAGCCGCTGCTCTGTGTGTCCACTCAGACACAGAGCTGCGGCTCGGCCCTGTCCATTCTCCTTATTGGCTCACTGACTTTGATTGACGGCAGCGGAAGCCCATGGCGCCCGCTTCTGCGTCTCAGCCAATCAGGAGAAAGAGTCCTGGATGGCCACGGCTCTTGTGCAACATCGCTGGATCAAGATGGGGCTCAGGTAAGTATTAGGGGGGCTGAGAGTTGATGCTGCACGCTGAAGGTTTTTTATCGTAATGCATAGAATGCATTACGATAAAAAATAAACTTTTGCCTTTACAACCACTTTAAAGGGGTTGTAAAGGTACATGTTTTTTCACCTTAATGCATCCTATGGTTGATTGGCTACAGTGGATGGATTGAAAGCAGCGCAGCCATTGGCTGGCGCTGCTGTCAATCACATCCAATGACGCGGCGCACCGGGGGGCGGGGCCGAGTAATACAGTCGGCGGCTATGGCCGCCGCTGTATCACCGGAGCGCGCCCGCAGTAACTCCACACCATGCTCGCTCGCATTATGGTGTAGAGTCCTTGCGGGGAGGAGCTGAAACAGCCGCCGAGGGACCCCAGAAGACCAGGATCGGGGCCACTGTGTGCAAAACGAGCTGCACAGTGAAGGTAAGTATAACACGTTTGTTATTTTTTTTTTTTAAACGGGAACCTTTAGTGTTCCTTTAAGAACCTTATTAAAAAGAATACACTCTCTCTGATTCGTAAACAAACTGTTAAATAAAAATACAAACATGTGTAAGGAAAGTTAGGAAACACATTCCATTGTTAACGAACTATCTGCATTTTCACTTATCTCAGAGATCAAATAATTGTTAGAAGATTAAAGGGAACAAGCAACATTAGTTTTCCAGAAGCAGTGGAATGGTCTCTAAAATGAAATAATCAAAATCTTCCAAAAGTGGGGATTTCCAGTGATAGACTTGACAACTTCAATCCTCATTTATCGAGTACCCCAATAGTTCTCCAGAATTCATGAACCTTGTGCTCCGGAAGCAGATGCGTTAGCCCAGAGATGGACATTCCCATTGATTTATATATTTCCCCCAGTTCTTCCAATCCTAAGAGTTCTCCAAAAAATTCAACAAATGGAAGTGGAAGTGTAATTCTATAATTTTGGTCCCGCAGCCCGCTGTTTTTGGCTGTTGTAGAAAATTACGGTATTCGATCCATGACCACTTCCCTTTAGTGAGGGATCTTCTAAGCAGGGCCAGTGCATCAATCCACGTCCAAAGAAAATAAAATGAGCAACCTAGAGATTAAGACTGGATAGAGCTGATTGGACTCAGTCTGCCAGATCCTATAACATCCACTCTTTTATGAACTGGGAAGACATTAACTAACCTCAAATTTAAAAATATGGTAGAGGTTTATTGTAGATCTATTAAAGCCTTCAGTTTCCCATTTTCTCAATTTTCTGCAGAAATGGGTAAATTCTATTATAGAATACAACACCATCAAAGTTTAAAGCGGAAGTAAACCCAACGACTTAATAGTTTAAAAAAACAGTTACATTCCCGGCATGCCAGAAATGCTAACTGTCACATTGGCTTTGCTCTCAACCAAACTGTCACACCATTCAATGGCTGGTGTCATAACTGATCACATGTGCAGCATCATGGCAGTTGAAGATTAAACAGAGGCCAAGATGGCAGCTTCCTTGGCTGAAAATGATAGGAGGGTTTACTTCCACTTTAAATATCAGCACTCTCCTCTCTACATTGGGAAACTTGAGCCTCTGGTGATCCAGTTCCTTAAGCGCTATAAAATAAAAACCTCCTAGTAAATTGTCCATTCCATATTGTGACCTTCCAATTAAGGAAAAACGAAGGTTTGGGCCAAACAGAATTTGTCTCAAACCTGCAAGGAATGGTCACATGATAGCAGGCACCTCACCATGTTGGCACTATTCTCCTCTGAATTTTTAGAGCTAGAATATTATAGAGAAGTGCTGTAAATATAGGGAAGATTGTAAGTGGTACCTTCGTCCCATCAAAATGAAGATAGAAAGGGGAAGAGGCTATGTTTGGACTTTGATGGTACCATATATTAACTGATATTACACAGTCAAGTATAAGAAAATACCCCAAAGAAATGTATTACAAAAATGTATATAGAGTAACATATTCACAGAATAAAAGTAATGAATCATGACAATCAAAGGAAAGATTTTGTACATCCTATCATCACAAATAGAACATAGATACCATCCATATATTGGTTATATCGAGCAACCAATATATGGATGGTATCTATGTTCAATTTGTGATGATAGGATGTACAAAATCTTTCCTTTGATTGTCATGATTCATTCATTTTATTCTGTGAATATGTTACTGTATATATTTTTGTAATAAAAATTGTTTTTGTATTTTCTTAAACTTGACTGTGTAATATCAGGTAATATATGGTACCATCAAAGTCCAAACATAGCCTCTAGCCCTAGAATATGTTCTTAGATCGTTGGCTGTGTGTCTGGAGAAAATCTGTATAGCTACCCAAAGGGGCTGTCCTTCAGATCTGGAGAAACTGGGATCAGCCCAACTATAGTGACATAGTGAGGTGCTGAAAGAAAATTTTGGTAAATAAATGTTCGTCATTTCCCATTATTTCTTTACATCTAGCAGAAAGTTGCAGTATTTGACAGAAAAATAGCCGCATTCACAGACTCCAGCCATCATTTTTGAAGCATTTTGCAAACTGCTATTTTTTGGACAGTTTATTCAGCAGAGACTTTGACTTTGTATTGTATAACCAATAACAGGGTCCCAGCAATAGGCAGACACTCAACTAGGATGCAAGGAAAAAAAAAAATGCAATTTAGCTTGCACATAATTGGACGATGGAAGTCAGCATTAAAGTGAAAGTAAGCCCTTCTATCCTATGTTATTTTTTAATAATCAGTGATATACCCCTTTACATTTATAAATACAAATCCCCCCCCAAAAAAAACATCCTGTGGCCACTAGAGGGTGAACCATTAAGTCGTCTTTTGAAATTATAGAGGACATTTTCTGTCCAATTTCTATCAAGTCCGGGTCCAATCAATTCGGGTAGGTTCATTTTTATCTCATGTCTCTGTATTAAATCTATAAATGTATTGTGATAATATTGATTTGATTTGTAAAAAATATGCATATTAATTATATGCCAACAATATGATAGATGCAATACTCTAATACAACATGAAACTTATTCCTGTTTTTCTTTGTTATCTATAGCATTTAGTACAACACACCTGAATCTCCTGAAGATGCTTAAAAAGTGAAACATGTTGAGTGGTAGTGTTTGTATATGCCTTTAATAGAACAAATGACATTAACAAGGAAGAAATCTTCTATCATGTTTTACTGTTGTAATAAAAATATAAACTTTTATCTATTTTGTAATTATTTGATTTGACACCTTAAAGCCGCGTGCACATGATCGGTTTTACAGATGAAAACAGTCCGATGGATTTTTTTCATTGGACAAATCGATCGTGTGTGGGCCCCATCGGTCTTTTTTCCATCGGTGTTAAAAAATAGAACATGTTTTAAATTTTTCCGATGGATAAAAAACCGATAGCAAATTCCGATCGTCTATGGGCAAGTCCATCGGTTAAAAAACCCACGCATGCTCAGAATCAAGTCGACGCATGCTCAGAAGCATTGAACTTAATTTTTCTCGGCTCATCGGAGTGTTTTACGTCACTGCGTTTGGAACAGTCGGTTTTTTGACTGATGGTGTGTAGGCAAGACTGATGGAAGTCAGCTTCATCGGTTTTCCGATGGAAAAAAAACATAGGAAATCCAATCGTGTGTACAGGGCTTAAAAGTCCAGAGGTTTGTTCCTTCTTCCCTTCTTCTAAACCCTCCTATCATTTTCAGCCAAGGAAGCTGCCATCTTAGCTAGTTTAATCTTCAACTGCGATGCTGCTGCACATGTGATCAGTTATGACACCAGCTATTTAATGGTTTGACCGTTTGGTTGAGAGCACAACCAATATGACAGTTAGCATTCCCGGCATGCTGGGAATGTAACTATTTTTTGAAAAGGTAAAATTAATGGGTTTACTTCTGCTTTAACCAAGCTCTGGATCAACTGCTCTTGCAGAGTGCAATTGCACTTTGCAAAGTGCACAGTCTATTTGCCTTTAGTAAATCAACCCCGTTGTGTGGTGCTGACCTGGCTGCACAACTAAGATCTTGGTAAAATGTTATTAGGTAAGTATGAGACCTGAAAAAGATGCTGGGGCAGGGTGTCAGGCCAAAACTGTACTAGTGGAACAGTTGTCCTTTAAATCTACAAGATCTGCAGAAAACTTAAATATTTTCGAGTGGAATAACCCTTAAAATTGAAGAAAAAAAAAATATATTTTCTAGCTCGATCAAGGAGCAGCTGGTTTCCAATGGGTTAACAACTCTTGCTGGATGAAATGAAAGATTGTGTTCGATGATTTCTGCCAATGGGTGGTAGCAATATGCCTGACATTATGCTTTTATTCGTGAACAATTTCTGGGCAAGAGAGTTTGGCACACAAAAAAAAGTTCTTTTGGAGATTCCAAAAATGCGTCTACACTTAACTATGAGATATCACTGTGCATACAAGTTCCAGAGTCACAATGTTCGGAGAGGGGGGGGGGGGGGTTGCAGGAAGTGAGTTCTATTTTAGGTATATCATAGAGAATTGTTTTCAGGTTGATATTGAATGTGCAGATCCCAGTAATGCCGCGTACACACAACCGTTTTTAATGTCATTGAAAAAACTGCATTTTTCTCGACGTGATTTTTCATGTTTCCTCTCAAGCCTGCCTTGCCTACACACTATCGTGGAAAAAAATGTTTGAGTAAAGCGCGGTGACGTACAACACATAGGACGGCACTATAAAGGGGAAGTTCCATTCGGATGGCGCCACCCTTCATATTAGTAAAGTTTGTTGAGCGACGATTCACGCTTTTCAGCCTCGTGCTTTTCAGTCCGTTACAGCATGACGAATGTGCTATCTCCATTACGAACGCTAGTTTTACCAGAACGAGCGCTCCCGTCTCATACTTGATTCTGAGCATGCGCATTTTTTTTCACGTCGTTAAAGCCTACACACGGCCGTTTTTCATGACGAGAAGAACGACGATGTAAAAAAACGACGTGAAAAATTAGAGCATGTTCTAATTTTTTCATGCCCGTTTTTCACGTCGTGAAAAATGCTCTGAAGCCCACACACGATCATTTTTAATGACCATTTTAAAAAATTGCATTTTTCTCGTCATTAAAAACGGTCGTGTGTACGCGGCATTATCCTTTTTCAGGGACATTCCATGTGTATGTGAATATTTTGTAGTCCTGGATTTGAGCAATGATTTGCTCCACTGAACCAACTTCATCTTTTCTGAATTGGAGATAAGTAGCACTGAGATGGCAACAAAAATCATAAAAAAAGTGGAAAAATATTTTATTTAAAAAATTGCAATTGTTTATAATATGCAAAACTTTAGCAAACAAAATGTCATTCATTTTAACAGCAATATTAACACTGGATTAGATGTGCATTTAACAGATTTTATACGTCTTATTTACTTTACTTTACAAAGCCCCCTTGTGCGCAAGACTAAAAGCCCTGAGATTATTGATTGGTGCCACCATCTTGGGCATTACATCAGCAGTTCCAAAAGATTTAGAGCTGTCACTCTATAATATTCTCCTGTGCTCCTCCCATAACAAGGTTATGAAGAGAACTGGGGGGAGGAGCAGAGGAGCTGGGCCGGCACAGGCAGTAATAAGACACTCCCAGAAGTGAAGAGGGCTATGACATGCAAGGAGCATGGCTTTGGTAGGGAATCGACTCTTCCTGGGATTGTCGAATTACTTAGCAAGTTAAAAGGTACATTGCAAGTGAATAAAACATTGTTTATGGAAAGGAAAACAGCTGCAAGTAAGCATGTATGCTAATTGACTTTTCTGTGCTTTTACCTGCATTTTTTTTAAGTTGGTGACAGGGTCTATTTAAAGCATAAGTTTAGTCCAAATAAATAAATAAATAAATAAATCAGCACAATAGATGGTTTATATATTCAATGAGAAGTGTCCTTTGTACCTCTGGTCCCTCCTCCCCCACATAGCTGTGATCTACTGATATTGCAATGGTGCATAGGCCCACTGGACCTGTCATTTGTTAAAGTGGTTGTATACCCACAAATATGAAATGCACCTACAGGTAAGCCTACATTAAGGCTTACCTGTAGGTGCTTGCAATATCTCCGAGACCCACACGGTTTCGGAGATATTTGCAAAAAAGAGTGCACCGCTATCTACGGCGCATGCACGCCGTAGATAACGGCGCAGGCGCACTGAGTGCGGCGGCTCTTTGAATGGCAGCCTGCCAGACACTGCCGGAATTCGCGCATGCGCGGGGATCGTGCCGTTCCCCGCGCATGCGCGGGAGTGACGTCATCGCCGCTCCGGCCAATCACAGCGCCGGAGCGGCGATACCCGGAAGTCACTCCGGGTATCATGGATGCGACGGAGGACGTGTCCGAGGACCGCTGCGGGGGCTTCAATCTAAGGTAAGTGATTGATAATGAGCTAGTATGCTAGTCATACTAGCTCATTATGACTTTGCCTTGCAGGTTGTGAAAAAAAAAAAAAAAAAAGTTTTGCGGTATACAACCGCTTTAAAGGGATATTAAAGTCTTGTTCATAAGTGCCTCAGGATTAACCTCTTAGGTTCCACAGTGAGTACAAGTATGTTTTACTGCAAATACAGACGGATTTTACTGTTGTGGGTTTAGTAACACTTTAAAACGGAGTTCCACCCACTTTTACAACTTTGTTTTAAAGGAAAAACCACCCCTCCACCCCTCGTTTTTGGATAACTATCTTTTTATTTTTTTCCTAACTTTTCTGAAGTACATAGTATACTTCCGTCCTAGCTCAGTCAGGGCCCGGGGCACCATTTCCTCCTTCTCCCCTACTGCCTTCTTGGACCTGTATGTGTCCCAGAAGACGACAGAGCCATTCAGAAAGTGCCGTGTGACTCGCGCAGTAGGAAACCGGCTGTGAAGCCTGAAGGCTCCATTGCCGGTTTCCCTTAGTTACAATGGTGGTGCCTGCACCCAATCGGATGGACGGATCGGCCTGGGGGGGAGGCGGGCGACATTGCGGGCTCCCTGGACAGGTAAGTGTCCTTATTAAAAGTCAGCAGCTACAGTGCTGACTTTAAAGAAAAAAAATAAATTGCGGCTGGAACTCTGTTTTTTTATCAATTACAGGAACAGTTTTTTATTCCTTTTGGGATAAAGGTTTTACATGAATGAATAAAAGCCGAACATTGGGGGTTATATACGAAAGGCAAATCCACTTTGCACTACAAGTGCAAAGTGCACTTGAAATTGCACTGAAAGTGAACTTGGAAGTGCAGTCGCTGTAGATCTGAGGGGTAGATCTGAAATGAGGGAAGCTCTGCTGATTTTATCATCCAATCACGTACAAGCTAAAATGCTGGTTTTTAATTTTCCTTGCATGTCCCCCTCGGATCTACAGCGACTGCACTTCTAAGTACACTTTCAGTAAAATTTCAAGTGCAGTTTGCACTTGTAGTGCAAAGTGGATTTGCCTTTAGTAAATAACCCCCATTGTAAGCGGTTTGTCTCAACACTCTAACTGCCAATTATACCAAGCAGGTGCTAATGATCATCAATTTCATATGTAGGTTTAAACACAGTCATTAACTGGAACATAAACAGGTGTGTGGGAGGCGTAAAACTGGATGAGGAACAGCCAAACTCTGCAAGTAAGGTGAGGTTGTGGAACACCTTTACGTCAGTGGAAGTTGAAAAATAACAGACTTATTGACAGGATCAGCAGGGCAAGAAAAAGGAAAAGAAAACAAATGCAGCCATCACATCGAGGAATTGGTAAGCTGTAATATAACACATTTTTATTTTTAGGTTTAATACCAATTTAAAATCACTCATGTAGTTTAGCCCTAAACCAAAATGTGTATCACAATCCATGATATTATTTTGACCACTAGAGGGAGTAGTCACAAATGCGCTTATGATGCGCAATGATCAAAATATGGAACGACGCGTAAAAACGACATACAGCTCATTGAAAATGACTTTTACAGAGGCGTGACAACAATAACGTAAAATGTGTACTTGCAGAAAACACACTCTGGTTTCCCTTTAATTTACATGCGTATGCCCTTTGCGTGCTTTCTACATGACTCTTCATGTGGCGGCTTTGCCTTTTTATGGCCTTGGATTCCCTTTAAAACAGAATATGTTGATTTGAAACTTAAATACCAGCTTTTACCAACTCCTCTGCCTTTGTATATAACGCTAATGACAGTGGTAGTCAGATTGTGATATTATTCGGTGCTATTTTGCATTGCTACTAGAAAGTTATTATGCAATAGTTCAGCAGAGAGAGAACATTCACGATAGCAATCTGCGCTCCTGACAAGTGACTTGTTCTGTGTATTAGATGAAAACATTCCTTATCATAATGTTTTATCTCCTCATTATCTCAGCATGTAACACTCACGGAGTTTGGCACTTACACTCCGAGTGAATTTTTCATTAATGTCGCTGATGTGCTCGTTTCCTTCCTGTCTTGTTTCAACACTTTGTGTGTGTAATAAAAATAATCCAGCAGAATGAACAGGCTGCAAACAGAGAATATTATATTTAAATATCCAGAAGAGTTGCAGAAGATTATTTCACATGCATGTAACTGAGCCTCTGCCGCTTTGTTTTCCTGTCTCTGAAGAGGGGGAGCGTGTGTTGTCATGGTTACTATTTGTTTAGGGTGCAAGTAGGGAGCAAGGTAGGGAGGAGCCATATTTGTGTATTACCATAGCAATTTTCATCTGATAAAAAAAAATTATATAATAATATTAATAAGAATAATAAAAACAACAATAGTAATTTTATAACTACTACTACTACTGCTACTGCTACTACTAATAATAATAACAACAACAGCAACAACATAAATAATTATTTTTATTAACTATATAATAATTGTCATGGATCCGCAGTAATGTTTGTCTGTCAGCTTACCTCTCCATGTGTTCAGCTTAGACCAGCCGCCCTTCACCTGGCTGCTTAAGTAATCCCTCCTCAAAGCATGGTTCAACCCCAGGCCCTATCAGGGAACACTATATTAACCTGTGCACAGAGGTGGCTCTAGGCTTTGTGAGGCCTTAGGCCAAACTTAGACATGAGGCCCTACTCCCACCCATAGTGGGAAAAATAATTCAAGCAAGAAAAATGGCTGCAGAAAATGCACGGATCTAGCACACAGGTGATCAGCACCACTTCCAGGGCACTCTCCTCACCCATCAGACATATTCAGCCAATGCAAGAGGGGGGAGAGAGGGGGAGATGAGAAAGAGAGAGGGGTAATAGAGAGATCCAATGATGCCGACATTAGTATTGATCACAGGTAAATTAGGCGGCCGCAAGGCCCCTGTGAGTGCGAGGCCTTAGGCGACTGCCTAATTTGCCTAAATAGAGAGCCGCCTCTGCCTGTGCACTGCAAGCCAGCCCTGCTGATCAATATTGTGTGTTTGGCTTCCACGTGCTCCTTGCTGTGTGTTCTACGTCAGATTTTAGTTACCGATCTTGGCTTGTTTTTGACTGTCCTCGTCTGCTTCATATCCCGATTCCCGACCTTGGTGTGTTCCTTGACTATCCTTACCTGCTTGTTGCCCCAACCTTTGGCTATCTCCGGACTATCCTTTGTTGTCGTAGTCTGCTGCTTCCTCTCTACCTTCCTGTAGTCTACCGTGAGCATGAGCTGGCAGGCCCTGGGGTCGCGACCTGGAGCCAGACTGCAGCTAAATCCATCCCCACCACCAGGGGCCTCTGGTAAACACCCGCTGGCTCTTAGATTCCGCACCCTGGGAAATCTCATGCTCTAGCTCCCAGTGTGATTCTTGTTTGTGCTCCAGAATTCCTGTTCTCCTGAATCACCTAGAGCTCCATCCGCAGCAGTCAGCCGTAGGGTCCACTATCTTGCAGTGCACTCCTGACCCCAACGGGGTGCATCTGTCACCTGGACTCAGGTGACCTGACAATAATATTCTTATTATTACTATATAATATAGATTAATGGGTAAAGAGGCACTCATGGGTCTTACAGCATCAAAGCAACAGCTATTTATGTTCAACATTTCGATGGAGCGCAGTCTGTCTTTCACAAGACGTAAATAGGATATACTGTATACAGCGGGTAAAATAAGTATTGAACATGTCACCATTTTTCTAGGTAAATATATTTCTAAAGGTGCCATTGACATTAAATTTCAACCACGTCAGCAACAACCCATGCAATCCATACATACAAAGAACCCAAACAAATAGGTTTAGAAATTAAGTTATGTGTAATAAAATGGAATGACACAGGGAAAAAGTATTGAACACGCTAACTGAAATTTATTTAATACTTGGTACAAAATCCTTTGTTGATAATGACAACTTCAGAATGCCTCCTGTATGGAGAAACTAGTCACATGCATTGCTCAGGTGTGATTTTGGCCCATTCTTCCACACAAGCAGTCTTCAAATTTTGAAGGTTCCGTGGGCCTCTTCTATGAACTCTGAACTTTAATTCTTTCTATAGATTTTCTATTAGATTTAAGTCAGGTAATTAGCTGGGCCATTCTAGCAGTTTTATTTTCATTATTTGACACAAATTGAGAGTTTCCTTGGCTTTGTGTTTGGGATCATCGTCTTGCTGAAATGTCCCCCCTCGTTTCATCTTCATCATCCTGGTAGATGGCAGCAGATTTTTATCAACAATGTCTTGGTACATTTTTCCATTCATCCTTCCTTCATTGACATGACGTTTGCCAGTACTGTATGCTGAAAAACAGCCCCACACCATAATGTTCTCACCTCCAAACTTCTCTGTCGGTATGGGGGTGTTTTTGGGGTTATGTGCAGTGCCCTTTGACCTCCAAACATGGTGTGTATTATGACATCCAAAGAGTTTAATTTTGGTCTCATCTGACCAGACTATTATCTCCCAATATTTCACAGGCTTGGCTAAATGTTGTGCAGCAAACTTTAAACAAGCTTCAACATGCTTTTCTTAACCAATGGAGTCTTGCGTGGTGAGCGTGCATACAGGCCATGGTGGTTAAGTGCATTACTTATTGTGTTAGGAGAAGGAGTGGAGACCAATGGCCGACAACGTCAGGCAAGCTCAGTTCTCAGGTCTGCGAGAGATAGAAAAGTCTGAATTGCTAGACCAATGATAAGTATTGGGGTCACAAGCCAAGGTCGATTCAGGAGGAGAGTTTCGTAGTCGAGGTCACAAGCCAAAGTCAATTCCAAACAGCAATAGAAGCCGCTCAAGTAGTATGGAGGATCAGACCACAATAATCTGGCAACAGGAAGTGAAGAGGCAAGGCTTATATAGGAAGTTCATGGGAGGAGCAAGGAGTAAGGTTCAACAGCAATCAAGACACATGCCAAGGTTGTCCAATGGATCAGGCAGGATTGTCCAATAGATCAGGCAGGGAACTGTCCAGCATCCCACATAGCTCAGTGAGAAGAATCAATGTCATACACAGAAGAGGTCCCAGGTTCAAGTCCAGGTCCTGACATATTGTTTACGTTGAAACAGTTGTACCTGTTAATTCCAGGTATTTCTGAAGCTCTCCATAAGTGGTCCTTGGCTTTTGGAGAACTCTTCTGATAATTCTTTTCACTCCTCTGTCAGAAATCTTGCGAGGAGCACCTGGTCATGGCTGGTTTATGGTGAAATTATGTTCTTTCCACTTCTGTATTATGGCCCCAACAGTGCTCACTGGAACATTCAGAAGTATAGTTACCCTTCTGCAACTAATGCCATCACTATGTTTTGCAACAATAAGGTTGTGGAGGTCTTGAGAGAGCTCTTTGCTTTTACCCATCATGAAATGTTTCTTGTGTGACACCTGGGTAATGAGACACCTTTTTATAAGCCATCAGTTGAGACTGGACCAGCTGATAAAGGGCAGGATTTTTTTATAAAATTTGCACTGACAAGGAACAGGATTGCTTTCTAATTGCTGATAGATTTCAGCTGGTGTCTTTCCATGCCCTTTTTGCACCTCCCTTTCTTCGTGTGTTCAATACTTTTTCCCTGTGTCATTCCATTTTATTACACATAACTTAATTTCTGAACTTATATGTTTTGGTTTCTTTGTATGTATGGATTGCATGGGTTGTTATGCATATGTTGATGCGGCTTCCTATGGGGGAGCACCGAGAAGAGGAGGATCGGGGCAGCTTTGTGCAATACCATTGCACAGAGCAGGTAAGTATAACATGTTTGTTATTAAAATATAAAAACCTTAGACTTTACAATCACTGTGAGCATTACAACTAGGAAATATACATTCCAATGCAAGCTTTCCTAGTTCAACCAAAAAAAAACTCAACACAACATTTTATTCTCTTTCTGGAACTGACTTATCAATGTTTCTCTCCGTGTTAAGGATTTATATTTTCCAAAAATCACTGAGGAATAGAAAGGATTCCAAATTCCGATGCTGGTTTGACACAAAATGCTAATTTATTGCATTCCACAAGAATTCTATTCCACCGTAGTCATTTAAATGACTAGGTACAGCTGCAGCGAGTGGAGTTTTCTTGTATATGTGAATATTTGTTAGGCCTTGTACAAACATAAGATAAATGCAAAAAGGCACTAGCCACTTGGTATAATAAAAGATTTACTTGTATTACAGCTCTGTAAGCCACAAAGTAACATAAAACATACCGGCATATCCTGTAAATTCCAAAGTTTTGAAAATGCTCTGTGTATGTATACATATACAGGGCTGGGACAAGGGATGGGCAGCAGGGGCTCCAGATCAGTGGCTAGCAACCACCAGTCTGCTTTGAAAGGTACTTGCCTGACCAACAAATAAAAACACTGTGCATTTTCAACTACCTTCTAGTTGCTAGAAAGCAATTGGCCACCCATGTGCAGTACACACTTCATGACAGCAAGAGCAAAAGAGGCAGAGAATGGGTGCATGAAAGAAAGTACACCCATTCTATGGCATGCAATAGGAGCAGGAGAGGAAGCACAGTTCCCCATCCTTTCCCTGGGTGGTGAATCAGCCTACCCCTGTACTGTACATATACAGTATATATAGTATGCCACCTGTTTGCAGCATCTTGGGAAGAGGCTTTTCTGGTGAATAGTGTCTTTGCCAGCTGGTTACAAGCTGCTGCCAGTGGACATTTCTGGAGGTTCTGGCTACTTATCCTTGGATGTATCTTTGCTATCTAATTGTGTTTAACAGTCTATGAATACATGACCAGGGTAGATCAGAAGTCACCATATATCAACTCCCATCTGACTATCCTTCACATCGTCACCTTTCTATATTCCTTAAAAGAAAACACACTACTCTAAAGTTGATGTCAATGGCCATAGCAACCATTTATTATAAATGACATACAAAATGCAGTAACAAAACATAACATGACAAATCAAATCAGGTCCTTGAAGGTACCACATAACTACACCTAATGTCTGTGGGACCAGTTAGCTATGTTATTCCCCTAGCCACAAAACACCACCTCAAGGACTGTCCCAGCTGGCCTAAGACACATACCGGTCTACAAATACCAGGTCATTATGATTTGACCAGACAAACTAGAGGATACCATACCGAAGATGGGTCCCCATCGTTTTCCCAAAAACGCCAAATTTAAACCATCTTCAAGGATCCCAAACTGCCAACTTCTGCTACAACCTGAACGCAAGCTATCAGGAACCCACTAAAAGGATGGGAGGAAAGGGTGTTCATCCAATGACTTGAGATCTCTGGCTGGATCTACCTCACTTCTCTCTGCAGACTATCCTCCCATTTTCCTCCCCATCACCCAGCGTCTTCTGACCAATCTGGTAAGTAAGTGTACTTTCTTCCTTTTTTTTTTTTTATTAAACCAATTAACTTGATATTGCCTGGTTCCCCATCCACCTAGTTGTGTGTGCCCTGCTCTTTAGTCACTTTCTTCATAGCTCCAGACTTTCCTGATTACTGAGCTCAGCTTAAAGGCCCATAGCCTATATAGACTGTTGCTAGAAAAGTAGTCTGTAGCCAGTTTGCCTATTTTTGTCTATCTGTGCCCTATCCCTCTCTGTTTGAGTTTATTGTGCTTCAATAAACTCTTTATATAAATCAAAGTAAATCGGGCCCAATACCTTTCACCCCACATGGAGTCAAGGATCCTTGCCTGAGGTTTAAAATGGTAGCCACCATGCAGAACGGGTGTTCTCCTCATCTGCCAAGGGGTTGGGGGTTCTACACAAGCAAACACAAAGAAATCTATTCTGGTCCCGTTTTCATAAATGTTTTCTATCATTATAAATCCTGACGAAGGGGTCTGCTAAGACCCTGAAATGCATTGGTTAGATTGACTAATAAAGTCTTACTGGACATAAAACAACATTGTGGCAACCTTGTCTTTCTGCTATGTCTAGTTCTGATATCTTGAAGACCTTTTCAGGCCCATTAGTTTCTAGAGAGCAAGCTTTGCCTGAAAAACTAAGAACATTTTTTCATATCAGGATCAACCATTGTTATGATATCTGCAATATGCTATCAGGCATAAGGAGGAAGGCCTGCAACATGCCTGTAGAGAGTGGCCCCATATAATGGCATGCTGGATGCACTTCTGCTAATTGTAATGTGACCATGTGTTTATCACATTTGTCTGCTTTTAAATGACTGACCTGCAAAGCCTCTACATGGATTAAAGGAGACTCCCACGGAAGCACAATTCCCTTTCCTTAGTGAGAAAGCTGGTGTGGTGCGTTCTTCCCAGCTGGGCTTCACATAATGATCTATTAGCACAGTGAACCTGCCAGGGACAGACTTGTCCTTTCAGCCCCTGGGACCAAGGGATCATCTTTCAGTGGTCAGCAGAATCTGGTTTCCTGATGGTTTTTCTCATTGTTAAGTGATAGTCATTACAAAAGGCCACAGCTTCCCAAGCAAAAGAACCTGAAGTGTTTAAATGCTCAATTACATACCCTTTCCCTTTGCGGGCAGCCTGCCGTCTGCTAAGATGAGGGTGACCTGGGAAAATTTGCAGTTGGGTACAACTTGTTCATATTCTTGTCAATATTTTAAAAAAATGGGAGACAGGGTCTCTTCAAAATGTATTTTCAGAAAGCCCATATTTTACATTATTATCGTTTGCTGGTTCATGTTTTTCTAGAGATTTTGAAGAGACCCTGTCACCTTGCGCATTTAGAGCAAAATGAGTGTCTATAGGTTTACCCCCTCGACCAAGTTATACTTACCTCTCCAGCACTCCCCCACTACTCCTTTTTCCATGGCCGCCATTGCAAAATACCCAGTACTTCTGTGTATGGTGGAGATTGTGACCCCCTCCCATGACGCAGTACCTAAAGCTGGCCATGTACTAGTAGACCTTTGAAAGATTGTTCCATGACTTGACAAATGTTGTTTGAAAATAGCGTATATACTCGAGTATAAGCCAAGTTTTTCAGCACATTTTTTTGTGCTGAAAATGTCCCCCTCGGCTTATACTCGAGTCTGTGTCCATCTTCAACTTTGTGCGCCTGATCCTGGCCAGCCATAGGTCCCCTGGACCCCAATGTAGCCCCACTCTTCCTCTACAAGTGTGCAAAGTTTGTTGTCCGGGGGACCTACGGCCGGGGAGCACTGATTTTTCAAAGCCGGGCACCCCTTCCATAGACTCCCATGTTAAACGTCAGTCTAGAAACACAGCGCCGGAGATCAGGTAGGGAGATTGGGCACAGTGAGGCATGGACACAGTGAGGCATGGACACCGTGAGGGATGGGCATAGTGAGGCATGGGCACAGTGAGGCATGGACACAGTAAGGCACAGTGAGGCATGGCCACAGTACGGCACAGTGAGGCATGGCCACAGTAAGGCACAGTGAGGCATGCACATGGATACAGTAAGGCAAAGTGAGGCACAGTGAGGAATTCAGATGGACACTCTAGGCTTATACTCGAGTCAATAAGTTTTCCTATTTTTTGTGGTAAAATTAGGTGCGTCAACTTATATTAGGGTCGGCTTATACTCAAGTATATATGGTACTTCAAACTTTTATTTGCTTTTATCATTCAATTTTGGAATGAATGCACTTTCCTGAACGAAGACCACATACACGGTTAGAAATTAATTTGTCTGAGAATAAGTTCCTGTTCTGCTCCTTTGTATTTTCTTATCACTGTGGTTAAAAACTAACATTAATTTGACCCTACTAATGATTAATAAATCAAATAAATATTCTTAGAACAAAAAATTTTGAACAAAATTTCGACAGTGTATGGTTAGCTTTAATAAACTCATCCAGTTAGAGTTTGAATCTACTTTTGTTCTGTACAGCACTGCGTAATGTAATGGCGCTATATATAAATATGGGAAAAAATAATATTCTAGCATTTCCTATGTCATCAGTAGAGGTCTGATGGGATGGAAGTTAATCAATACTAACATTTTAGTTTCTGACACCAGGTCTCCATCTGGTATGGTTCAATATATAAGTCACATAAGGGTTTTCACTCTGGCCCTTGAGATCACATTAGAGTCACCTGGGGGAGATGGACACCGTGGGAGACAATAGAAAAAAAAATTGTCTGCAAGTATTTAAAGGAAATCAGAAATCCACACTCCAGTGAGGTAAAAAAAAAAAAAAAAAGAAGATTTATAATGGGTCTGGGTATGTTTAAACATATTTAAATCAGTTTAGAAATGTCCTAAAATAAGGTTTAGTTAAATTCAGGGTCAGTTCACGTCACATGCAGTCCAGTGTGTTTTGAAGATGGGTTGTGGATGGGTCTTTTAGAATGACAATGACCCAAAACATACCACCAAGACAACAAAGGAGCGGCTGAAGAAGAAGCACATTAAGGTCATGGAGTGGCCTAGTCAGTCTCCTGACCTTAATCCTATAGAAAAATTATGGAGGGAGCTGAAACTTCGAGTTGCCAAGTGACAGCCAAGAAACCTTAAGGATTTTGAGAAGATCTGTAAAGAAGAGTGGACCAAAATCCCTCCTGAGATGTGTGCAAACCTGGTCACCATCTACAAGAAGGTCTTACCTTTGTGCTTACCAACAAGGGTTTCTCCACCAAGTACTAAGTCATGTTTTGCTTGGGGATTAAATACTTATTTTACTCACTGAACTGCAACTCTATTTATAACATTTGTATAATGTGTTTTTTCTGGATTTTTGGTTAATATTCTGTCTCTATCATTTAAAATACACCTATGATAACAATTATAGACCCCAAGTAAAACCTGCCTTAAATGTTTCTGATAGTTCTCACAGCTTCACCCTGTCCTCTTCTCTAGGATGGACCAGCTGTTGGGAAGAGTGCCCCCTAGTGATGCACGAACGAGTGCTACCCATTCTTAAGCCCATATAGCACAGCGCTATCTCCTGATGATGACCTCTTTCCCGTTGCAGCTGCTGAGCTGATCTGCTAATTGGAGAGCACAATGTGCATGTGATATATTGCTAAGGGGCACTTGTCCTAAAGTCTGGTCTGTCTGTGGGTTGGTGCAGCGTGATGCGGCGGTAATAACACACACACAGACCAGGTGCAAATAGTAGAACTTGTATTGAAGTAATGGCAAAACACTTCACAACAAACCCGGTGGGAGGAGGCCCAACCAGGAACACTCACTAATGCCAACAGCAGGTAGTGGAACAGGTATCAGCTGAACTAACAGCATTTGTCTGAAGGGGCAGAATGTGGCATGGTCTTTCTAAGCCCAAATGGGAAGATGTCTAAGGAGCTTGCTGAGCCCTAAGCTTTCTCTACTCGTCTGGAACCTTTCTCGGCCGCTAACACTGTCCCTGACAGACGGGTGACCTCTCCCTACACTATCCACACATGAATGCATGCCAAACTCAGGGGCCAGGGTCCTAAATATACTCTGCTACACCTAAAACAGCTGTCAGAGTCACATGGGTGGCCAGCATCCAATTGGATCGCTGCCCCTGTGACTCAGGAAACCATAGAGGAACCATGTTCCTTATAGGGTGACCACATTTCCAAACTACCATTCAGGGACACCCTCCCTTCCCAAAAATCAGCTTGTGCTGTAACGAATCACAGCACAGTGATTGGACACAAGAGGTGGGATTTATGATTTCTCCAATCACAAGCAGGGGGCGGGGATTGTGCTCCTCCAGGCATTCCCGGCCAGGACAAGTACTGTCAGTGAGTAAAGCTGTGATGTGGCGGCCTTTTTTGGGGGCATCAGATTGGGTGGCTGTGTCAGTTTCATTCCGGGACACTGTATTGTCCTGGAATTAAGGTGCAATCCGGGACACGTGGTCACGCTAGTTCCTTATGACGTCCCCGCCCTCTGCATTGCCACTGCGGTTGAGTGCCACCTGCAGTGGAGACAACAGGCTGCTTCTTACAATAATAAGTTGCGCTAAATTTTCTCATATAGTGAACCTAGTGCAAATATCAAAGATAAGTATTGAGAATACATATAAAGTGACTCCGTGCTGAAAAGAATTAATAATATCACAAATCGAGAAAATGGTCATCTCATGTTGTTACACAATAAAATTAGTCCATTTGGTGTAAGTACATTGCAAGTGTGAAACTGACACATGATGACACACAATGCACCCGTTGGGAGGAGTGACGTGCTGACGTCACCACATACACGCAGGTCCCAGAGTTACGGGCTGCAATCGAGAGCCGACTGGCTCGGTTATTCTACTGCATTTTTATTCTTCTTAAAAAGGAAGTAAACCTGTTTTTGTTTTTCCTGCAAAAAAAAAACCCTGCAAGAGAAAGACATAATGAGCTAGTATGCATAGCATACTAGCTCATTATGTGGCACTTACCTGAGATCGAAGCCCCTGAAGCGCTCCTCGTTCCCCTCCACCACCGCCGCCATGTCCCCTCTGAGCGACTTCCGTGTATCGCTGCTCCGGCGATGTGACTGGCCGGAGCGGCGATGACGTCACTCCCACACATGCGTGCGGGAACCGGCAGATCCCCGCGCATGCGCGCTTTCCCGGCATTATCCCATTCAGAAAACCGGCACGCTCAGTGCACCTGCGCCGTTGTCTACGGCGCACATGCGCCTTAGACATCGGTGCAGTGTTTTCTGCAAATATCTCCTTAACCGTGTAGGTTAGGGAGATATTTCTTGCACCTACAGGTAAGCCTTAATCTTTCCTGTAGGTGCAAGTTGTCAGAGTGGGTTTACAACCACTTTAAATGTACGGTAAGTGCATTACTGTTTGAACATTTAATAAAACCTTAAAGATTTTACACTATGGAAGCTTCTATTTTCTTATGGGGACCAACTGAATATATACACGTCTGAGGAACTCTACCGGGGAAGACGCTAAGATCTGTGTTTTGCTCCTTAAAGGCCCGGGCTGGGTATTAAGCCATAAGCACGTGTGATCTCCCGTAATAGGAGGTCACTTACAGCTGGTAAGCGGCAGTGTGTGCAGAGGTGGAAGCTACATCTTTATTCTCACCACTCTTTCTTGGATGCATCGTGTGTCATCGTGTGTCAGTTTCACATTTGCAATGTACTTACACCAAATGGACTCATTTTTTGTGTAACAACATGAGATGACCATTATCTCGATTTGTGATATTATTAATTCTTTTCAGCACGGAGTCACTTTATATGTATTCTCAATACTTATCTTTGATATTTGCACTAGGTTCACTATATGAGAAAATTTAGCGCAACTTATTATTGTAATTTGCTGTTGTTGTGGGTGTCACACAGGAAGTTGCGGCTTTATTTTCCTAACAACCAATTTTATTTCACGTTTTTATCCATTCACCAATTCATTTGTCTAATAGATAGCACAGTCATTTTATTTTTGTTTAAACAGACTGCTTCTGCCTCCATGTCCTAGAGAAGAGGACAGGATGGAGCTGTAAAAAAACTATCAGAAGGGTTTGGGGCAGGCCTCATTCCATTCACAAATGGCCTACAGGTATGGGAGGAGCATAAATGCATATTTTTTTGAATTATGAAATGGTATTTGTGGGCTGCATAGACTATTTTTTTTTATAAAGGTGAAGCAACCCTTTAATCGTTGGCTTTTAGGGATGAGAGAGATTGAAACTTTTTTTTTCCTCAAAATTTCAGTTTAAAAAACAGATTTTGGTGAAATGTTTCCATTTTAGTGAAAATGCACTGGTGTCATTTAGGAAGGTGAAATGAAAGATCTATCATTTTAATAGATGTCAGGAACCATGAATCAGACGGAGACAGAAAATGCAGTAAAAATCGCACCTTTTAATAAAATGGTAAAAATGGCACAAATAGTAGTCGCAGTCAAAACATAGCCATAGTTCGGTAGCCAAAGCGGGTAATCAGAACAAGCCAGTAAATCAGGAAGCCAGAGATCAGCATAGTCAGAGGCAGAAGACAGAATCAGTAACCGGAAGGACGTCAGCCAGGCAAGTCTTCAACAGGAACACACCAGAGAATCTCCAGATATGTTTGACCAAGGCGAAGGCACAGAAGGAATGAATCAGGCAGCTTAAACAGCCAGAAGGGGCTGGCTGTAGGCTGGACTGACAAGCAGGAAATGATCACCAGGTGAGCTGCTGTGGAACGATGAGTGCTGCCAATTAACCAACAGCTGAGCAACCTGAGCTCTGCTAAGCAGGAACACGGATGTCTGTGTTCATCCAGTGAGTTCACCCCCCCCCCACACAGTTAGAAAGCATCCCCCAGGGATACACTTAACCCTTTGATCACCCCTGACGTTAACCCCTTCCCTGCCAGTGTCATTAGTACAGTGACAGCACATATTTTTAGCACTGATTACTGTAATAATGTCACTGGTTACCGAAAAAGTGTCAAAAGTGTCAGTTGGGTGTCCAATTTGTCTGCCACAATGTTGCAGTCCTGCTAAAAATCGCTGATCGCCACCATTACTAGTAAAAAAAAAAAAAAAAAATGCCATAAAAATATCCTGTTGTTTGTAGATGCAATAACTTTTGCACAACCAATCAATGTACGCTTATTGCTATTTTTTTTTTTTTACCAAAAATATGTAGCAGAATACATATTGGCCTGAATTGATGACATTTTTTTATTTTTTACTTTTTTTTATTGGGAATTTTTTATAGCAGAAAGTAAAATATATTGTTTTTTCTTCAAAACTGACAGTCCCTTTTTGTTTCTGGCGCAAAAAATAAAACCCACAGAGGTGATCAAATACTACCATAAGAAATCTCTATTTGTGGGGAAAAAGGACATCAATTCTGGACACCAGAACCCCCAAATATACAACATTTTATAACAGAAACGAAGAAAAAAAATTTTTTTACCCAAAATGTTCAATCTTTTTTCGTTTGTTTTGCAAACAATAAAAAAATCCAGTGGTGATTATATACCACCAAAAGAAAGCTCTATCTGTATCAAAAAAATTCTAAAATTTTTATTTGGGTACAGCATTGCAAGACCGCGCAATTGTCAGTTAAAGTAACGCAGTGCCGTATCGCAAAAAATGGCCTGGTCATGAAGAAACAAAAACTAAATTTTGACTGGTGAGCATACAGAATACTTAAAGGTTTTTAAGGTCGCTTTTTGGTGCAAAAGTCTTTAAAGCCCTGTACACACGATCGGATTTCCTATGGTTTTAAAACTGATGGATTTTTTCATCGGAAAACCGATGAAGCTGACTTCCATCAGTCTTGCCTACACACCATCAGTCAAAAAACCGACCGTTCCAAACGTGGTGACGTAAAACACTCCGATGAGCCGAGAAAAATGAAGTTCAATGCTTCTGCGCATGCGTCGACTTGATTCTGAGCATGCGTGGGTTTTTTATCCGATGGAGTTTCCCACAGACGATAGTAATTTGCTATCGGTTTTTTAACCATCGGATAAATTTAAAACACGTTCTATTTTTAAACACCGATGGAAAAAAGACCGATGGGGCCCATACACGATCGGTTTGTCCGATGAAAAAAGTCCATTTTCATCAGTAAAACCTATCGTGTGTACAGGGCTTTAATGGTTCCTGAGAGCTACAGAAGCCTATTTCAACTATCCTGAACCTGTTTTTGTGCGAGAAATTCCCCACTCATAAGCCTCGTTATTTTACTTTTTTCTTTGCAAAAAAAAACTTAAAATAAAAACAGAAAGCTCAAAAATGTTAAAAAAAAAATGTAAAGGGACAGTGTAGAAATAACAAATAAACAAAAAATGTAATCATAAAAATGCACATACAAAGAACACTAAAATCAAATAAACAAAACTAGCATATCACCCCAATCCCCTCCAAAAAACAAAAAGAAAACCCTTCTAAAAAGAATTTTGGCTAAGCAACGCAAAGAGCGCAATTTTGAGATTCTGCTATGATATCATTTTGCTGTAAAAGCACTGAAATCATCCAGCTCATCCCTACTAGCTTGCGATGCTGTCTAAGGCAGATTTTTTCTCATACAGTTATATGAGCAAATCCGCTTCCAAGTTTTTCCTGCAATGATCTGCAACTGACTTTGTTACGTATTCTGTATAAATACGCATTTCACACTTGCATTTTGTTGCTGTTTGTATTGTAATTGGTGTTTAGTCTTTTTTTTTTTTTTTTACAACGTAAACTTAAAGAAATGTATTTACAGTGTGAGAAAGTGGCAATTGTAGAACTCAGTCATGGTTAAAGTTATAAACATATGCAATCAATTAAATTTGCAGCTGAGCATTTGACACTTACATGATGGTACTCTTTATATTGTTTTTCTTTCTTTGTGATGTCTTGAAGGCCCACAGCAGTCAAAAATAAACCAATAACCTTTAGAAAAAAAGCAGAAAGTATAGACTACCTTGCTCATTATTATCTATTTTTAATTCCGACACTACTATAGTGCTCCAGCCCTCTCCTCCTTTGATAGTGATGAATTGGGAACCTGTTTATGATGCAGGAGAGCTATTCCCAAACACACCCACTGGAGCCTCTCACATACAGAAAGCCTTGTTTTAAAAAAAATTACAATATCCAATGACAGCTGCTCACAGCTACTGGAGCAAATAGATTCAAGCCTGCCCTGAGAGCTGGAATGTGATTGGAGACAGGAGGAGCAGAGAGAGAGAGGACAGTATTTGTTTTTATTATTACTTATTGATTATGACCTGATGGTTCTTTTCTTGTAAAAGTGGGGTTAGACAAATCATAGTTGCCGAGCCATAGATCACAGAGGGCAGGGGTCAGGAATGTGTAATGCACAGAGTGCAGGGGTCAGCAATATGTAATGCACAGAGTGCAGGGGTCAGGAATGTGTAATGCACAGAGTGCAGGGGTCAGCAATATGTAATGCACAGAGTGCAGGGGTCAGGAATGTGTAATGCACAGAGTGCAGGGGTAAGGACTGCATAGCGCACAAAGTGCAGCGGTCAGGAGTACCGAACACACAGAACGCAGGAGTCAGGAGTGCATAACGCACAGAACGCAGGGATCAGGAATGCATAATGCACAGAGCACAGAGGTCAGTAGTGTGTAATGCACAGAGTGCAGGGGTCAGGAATGTGCACAGAGCCCAGGGATCAGGATTGCATAATGTACAGAGTGTAGAGGTCAGGAGTGTGTAATGCACAGAGTGCAGGGGTCAGGAGTGCAAAATGCACAGAGCTTAGGGGTCAGGAGTGCAGAATGCACAAAGCGCAGGTTTCAGGAGAGCAGAATGCACAGAGCACAGGGGTCAGGATTGCAGAATGCACAAAGTGCAGGGATCAGGAGTGCAGAATACACAAAGTGCAGGGGTCAGAAGTGCAGAACGCACAGAGCCCAGGGATTAGGAATGCATAATGTACAGAGTTCAGAGGTCATGAGTGTGTAATGCACAGAGTGCAGAGGTCAGAAGGGCAGGATGCACAGAGGACAGGGGTCAGGAGTGCAGAATGCACAAAGCACAGGTTTCAGGAGTGCAGAACACACAGAGCACAGGGGTCAGGGTTGCAGAATGCACAAAGTGCAGGGATCAGGAGTGCAGAATACACAAAGTGCAGGGGTCAGAAGTGCAGAACGCACAGAGCCCAGGGATCAGGAATGCATAATGTACAGGGTGCAGAAGTCAGGAATGTGTAATGCACAGAGTTCAGGGGTCAGGAGTGCAGAATACACAGAGCGCAGGGGTCAGGAGTGTAGAACACACAGAGCGCAGGGGTAAGGAGTGCAGAACGCACTAAGTGCAGGAGGGCATAATGCACAGAGCACAGGGTTAAGGAATGTATAATGCACAAAATGCAGGGGTCAGGAGTGCAGAATGCACAGAGCCCAGTAATCAGGAATGCATAATGTACAGAGTGCATAGGTCAGGAGTGTGTAATGCACATAGTGCAGGGTCAGAAGTGCAGAATGCACAGAGCACAGGGGTCAGGAGTGAAGAACACACAGAGTGCAGGGGTCAGGTGTGTGGAATGCACAGAGCACAGGGTCAGGAGTGCAGAATGCACAGAGCGAAGGGGTCAGGAGTGCAGAATGCACAAACCACAGGGTCAGAAGTGCAGAATGCACAGAGCGCAGGGGTCAGGAGTACAGAACGCACAGAGCACAGGGATCAGGAATGCATAATGCACAGAGCGCAGTGCTCATGAGTGTGTAAGGCACAGAGCCCTGGGGTCAGAGCTGCAGAGCCAATACAGATCTTCCCCACTGGTACAGCTCCCCCCAAATACAGATCTTTCCCCCAAGTACATCCCCCCCCCCTTAGTACAGCATGCCCAGATTAGTGAACATCATGGTTCACCTCAGCATCAGAATGAATGAACTACAGTGCGCATGAGAGTGAGTTACATCATTCCCATCTGGTCAATCAAGACGGCCAAAGACCTGACACCTGGAAGAAGCTGGGGATTAGATGTTGGTGCCAGCAAGGGATCTCCTGGTTATCACAGTGTTGGGGTAGGGGTATGTGCCCTGTTCACATCACACATGCTGTGCTGAGGTGGGCTTTAGTGCATTGTACAAAAATGCATTTAGTGTAACCCACATGTTCCATACATAGGTTTGAATTGAGTGTCATTTTGTGGCTTTCTAATAAAGTGAAAAAAAAAAAAAGTAAACACTGCCTTGCATTGTAAACAACAGAAACAAAACTGTATAGTCATTTCCTGTTTCATGTTTAACATCGGTGTGATCGCAGGTGGCTGCCTGTTATAAGGTTCCACACCAAAGCAAAATGATTACTAAGTTCAATAATATTGTTCCTTTCAGAAATGTTAATATCATAAGCCAAGGCATAGAGTGTAAATTGACCTGAGCAAATCCCCTGAAACGAGGCATCACCGAGACTTGCTGCTTCCAGCCCCCCTTTTTCCCATGACGCTGGCGAGAAGTCACGGACTTTCAAGTGGAAACCTTCTATTAATACTGTTCCGCTATGAGGCTGTAATGTATCAATATCTACAGAACTCCCTCCTGTGATTTGACAGCCTTTCAGCACCTTCTGGATTCTGTTACCAAAGACATCAGTGAGAGCATGTAATGTGTCCGAACGTCTTAGAAATGGCTTCAGGAATATCACGTTGTTTGATGTCTCTTAAATCAGTTGGGTTTTCCCTTTTAAAGTAGCTGTGAACATACAATGTTATAGACACTTTCCAATACAGTTATAACTATGTAGGCACCATAACCGTGTTTCCTTAGTTTCAGAAATTATCTTTCTTACCTGTTTTACAGGGTTAAAAAGTTCTGTCATGTGACTTTGAATCCCTTCTTCCTAAATAGTTGGGAAATGGGGTTACAGGACACTCTGCAGACACATGTGGTGCCTATCTTTCATAGTCTGTGCTTGATGTAGGCTGTGCTTAAGCGGAGGCAGGCTGTGAATGGGAGGGGTTGTGTGCCAGAGGCAGGGTGTTAGGACCTAAATCACCTGCTGGTGGCACTGTGGTTCCCTGGGCAGAGGGTTTAATTCCAGTGTCTCCCAGTAAGCAGTTTCCACTTGATGCTGCCTGCTGGGAGGGTATTTAAGCCCTCTACTATCAGTGTCTATCGCTCCAGTGTTTTACTTGTTGCCAGATACTGCTAGCCATTATCCTGTTTCTGCTCATGCCCTGTATGCTGTACCCTGTACTCTGCTACCCCGTACCTACTCTCCCTTGTTCCTGATCCCCGTTTTTGTTCCACCTTTCCATCTGCTCCCTGCACCTCCAGGAAGTAGCCCTTGTGTAGGGCTGGCGGAGCGAAAATGTAAAGAAGCCGCAGAGGATCTGCTCCTCTCCCGAGCCCTTTAGAGACCGCACCAAAGTTCGTGGAGCCTCCCATTGACCAGACCGCCAACAGAATCACTCACTGCACATGCAGTGTCAGGTCGTCTGCCATGGAAACAATGCGTTTCAGGCTACGCCCCTTTCTCAAGTAAACCCATGGGCTGCCATAGATGTACTGATATAGGGCTAGAATGCACAGGATTGGGTATGGGGAAACCCTTTGAGGATCGAACAGATTCATCCAAATCTGCTCCCTGCTACTTTATAGTCATGCATGTGGCAAGCAGGAAGTTAATAATCTGGCAAACAGGAAGTGCAGAGGCATGGCTTAAATAGGAAGTCCATGGGAGGAGCAAGGAGTTTAAGGCTCAGAAGAAACAAGATACAAGGCAGGATTGTCCAATGGGTCAGACAGGGTGATGTCCAGCATCTCAGGTGGCTCAACACCAAAGAGACTTCACCAGACACAGAGGAGGTTGCAGGTTCAGACCTGAGTCCTGACAAATTGTGTGGTCCAACTGTGTAGACTACTCAATTTGGTGCTCTTTATTTTTAAGAGTCCCCACTTTGTAGAGTGGCACTGAACTCAAGCCATTTGACCCCACTTCGTAGAGGATCCATACCCAGTGCCTCACCCCCACTTCATCTTAGATTTCTGTTGCTGTCTGTATAGCCACTGGGGTAATTCACTCCCTCTATTCATTCTGGTGACATTATCATCAAAACAGAGATTCAAAATGTCCTCTCACTTCCTGTTATAACTACAGGACAGGAAGTGAAGGGAGATCTTCCAAAAGGGACACAGAGAGCAAAAGAAAAAACTGGAAGGGACTTTAAAGCGGAGTTCAACTAATTTTTAGAAGTTTTGTAATAGCAACCCATATTGCTTATACAATTGGCTATAAAAGTATTTAAATTTATGTAAAAGTACCTTTTTTTAATTCGTTTTTCTAGTACTTCCTGTTTGGGCCGCCTAGGCGAGTTACCTCTTTATGCTGCCCAGTGACTCCCGGCATATCTGTGTCATCAATCCCAGAAGCCTCAGGGCAGCCTAAGCTTATAAATATTATGTTATTTCCAGGCCAGAAATGACACGACCAGGAGGAGTTAGATGCTATTTTCGAAGAGGAGCATTGTGGTTCCTCCCGCGTTCTCTGTTGATTGACAGGTTGCCATAACAAAGCGGTGGGAACTTCCGCCAATGCTGTCATTGCAGTTATTGCTATGGCAACCTGTAATCAACAAAGTGTGCCCTGCAGTGTCATTTCTGCGCAGGTGCGAGATCAGGAGGTGTATGCTGGATAGCCAACTGCATGAAATCCCAGAAATACATGGAAGCAGGCTTCAGGTGCCCACATCTTTGATGACCGATACATGCCTGCCAGTAAGAAATGAAAGATTAATATGTAAAAAGTATTAAGAGAGTTATAACAATATCTAAAAGATATTGATAAAAATAAGTTTTTTTTTTGGGGACTTTAAATGAGGTTCAGGGGCCGTTCAGATCCCCTCCTCCATCCCAGGTTTGGTATTCAAAAGAGAAGGTAGAGGTCGGGACTTTATATGAGGCACACGGACACAAAGAAATACGTTTGATGGGGGGACAGCTTTTAATTGGTTCAAAATCGCAATACAATTTCATATTTAAATTTTATGCATTTTGCTATATATCAATACTTTTTTATATTTCATCTGAACCAAATATTACACAGTAATAAATATTCCATCAAGGATATTTCATATATTTACAGATACAACAGTACATATCAATCAAACATTGCAGTCGCTACCTATGCAACTTGGTAAACCACTAAATTATTTTTTAAAAATGAATGGTGAAGGGGGATTTTGTATATATTGGAAGGAACGTCCATAAAAAGTTGATGAGTATGTGCACTTATCAGTAGATATTAGCTCTATGCATTTCGGGCCTTTCAGGCCGCTCATCAGGAGCAAAAACCGAAGTGGTCATCTGGGGATGAAAAAGACAGATACATTTTAATGATCTAAAGGAATGCTAGAGAGCCAGTGGGCAAACATAGAATAGGAGAAAACTCCCCCACCCATACATTTAACCCACAGAACTTACGGATGCGTCTGCATAGGGGAGGTGTGTCCACGAAAGTCGCAGACCAGCCAGGGGGCGTCACAACCGGGAGCTGGGCAGGCATGGCAAGGCGACAGCCACTCACAGAGGCAACGCCCCGTGAGGGTGGAAAAAATTGTGAGCTATGTGGGGTAACCCCAGTTGTGGGGACCTCTGTGAAAAAAAAAGGAGAAAATGAGAATAATAAATTAAAATAAAAAATGTATGTTGAAAAATGTTGTAACACTAAAAAGTTATGTGTATCTGTATGTAAGAAAGTAGTGTGTGTGTGTAGGAGGGTGTGGGGAAGGATAGTGTGAAGTGAGGAGACATTGATTATGCAAGGAAGGAGAAAAGTAGGCAGAGAAAAGGCTGAAAAAAAGAAGCAACAAAAAAGATATAAAGTCCCGCCTTCTACCTTCTCTTTTGAAATCTAAAAGATATGCTATAAGTAGTCAGAATCACAGGGTACTTTTATTAACCCCTTTGCAACCGCGCTTTAGCCGATAATGACGTCCTCCTGTGCCCACGCTGCCTGCACACCCCCTGTGGTGCGCATCGGTAGTGATCGATGTAAAGAGACAATCACGGCGGCTCTTTATTATGTGATCATCTGTGTCCAATCACAGCTGATCACGGATATAATCAGGATTTGCCTGTTATCGGCAATCCTCTCCTTACGCTGACAGCGCGTGAGGAGAGGGGAGCCTGAAAACTGGCAAATCCACACAGGGGACATCTACACTGACAATCAGGGCATTGATCATCAGTGCAGCCCCAACAATGCCTATCAGTGCTTCCAATCTGTGCCATTATGTGCCCACCAGTGCTGACAATCTGTACCCACCAGTGCTGCAAATCAGTGCTGCCTATCATTGCTGCTCATCAGTGCCGCCTATCAGTGCCATCAGTGCCGCCTATCAGCACCATCAGTGCCACCTATCAGCGCCGCCCATCAATGCCACATTTCAGTGCCCATCAGTGCCTCCTCATCAGTGCCCATCAGTGCCTCCTCACCAGTGCCCATCAGTGCTGCCTATCAGTGACCATCAGTGCTGTCTATCAGTGCCACCTATCATTGCTGCCCATCAGTGCTGCCTATTAGTGCTGCCTATCAGTGCCACCTATCATTGCCGCCTATCAGTGCCATCAGTGTCAATCTATCAGTGCCACCCATCAATGCCGCCCATCAGTGCCTCCTCATTAGTGCCTCATCAGTGCCTCCTCATCAGTGCCCATCAGTGCCTCCTTACCAGTGCCTCATCAGTGCCTCCACATCAGTGCCCATCTGTGCCTCCTCACCAGTGCCCATCAGTGCCACCCATCAGTGCCACCTATCAGTGCAGATCAGTGCTGCCTATCAGTGCCCATAAATGAAGCCTATCAGTGCCCATCAGTGCAGCATATCAATGAAGTAGAAAAATTACTTATTTACAAAATTTTATAACAGAAACTAAAAAAATATATATTTTTCAACATTTTTGATATTTTTTTTTGTTTGTTTAGAAAACAGTAAAAAACCCAGTGGTGATTAAATACCACCAAAACAAAGCTCTATCTGTCTCAAAAAATTTATAAAAATGTCATATGGGCACAATGTTGCAGGACCGCGCAATTATCATTTAAAGTGTGACAGCGCTGAAAGCTGAAAATTGGCCTGGGCAGGAAGGGGGGTGAAAGTGTCCAGTAGGCAAGTGGTTAAAATATTGCTTTGGAGACTGGATCTCCTCTTTAACTTTTTTTTTTTAAAGTAATATTAGTGATAAGTGCATACACTTAAAAAGAAAATGAATAATTTTGTGTATATAAAAAAAAGTTAAGGGCAGCCTGTTGCCGCCCAAAGCCACAGCCTGTGTGGTCTGGCCCGGCCAGCTCCGTCTAAGCCACTGAATGAAGAGTGTACTTGACAGCTGACGATGTTCCTGTAAACTCCACTCACTTGCTACAAAACCTTGAGAAGAATTTTTTTCTTCATCCAAACTTTTTTTTTTTTTTTTATTCTACCGCCTTTCATTTTCCGCAACGGGAATGACTCTGTGGGAGCTTTTGGATGTATGTCACAAA
The DNA here is from genome assembly GCA_029206835.1 of Rana muscosa. Taxonomy (NCBI): domain Eukaryota; kingdom Metazoa; phylum Chordata; class Amphibia; order Anura; family Ranidae; genus Rana; species Rana muscosa. The sequence goes on along the minus strand of CM055126.1, from coordinate 202,415,157 downwards.
GAACCACAGACCTTGGAAGGAAAATCATGCTTAAAGCTGTTGTGTTTTCCTCAGCTGCTTCTTGCATTTATGGAAAAATATTTTCGCTGTGCCCAAGTGTCGCTCTGCGCTGTGCTGACTGCTAAGAGTGGCAGGTCTCCGAGAAGCGCCTGCCAAACTTCCTCTACAAGGTCTGCCCTGAAAACCATATATTACCATGGGGATAATCAGTTTGGTTTCTGACGCTCGCCGGCTGATCTCCCATTTTCTTTTTTTTTTTTTTGTTTCATGCGAAGGAAAAAAGTAAATCCCCAAATTTTGCTTTTGAGATAGCATTGTGCATAGCCGTGGAGGTCATGAATAATCGTGTTGGAAGGAGTAATTGTTGTTGTTGCTGAAAAACTATCATTTTCGGTCCCTTTCATTATAGCATACTGCACAGAGAGAAGGAAAGGAGAGATCCGATTGGTTGCTGTGATCAGAAAGAACAGCTGTTTTTATTAAAACGAAGAACTGAAATATTGCCGCTTTCTCATCTTCTAAAAAGCCACGGCAATTCCATTACACCCAAATATTGCTGCCTGTTATTATTTCATTATCAATACAGCAAAAGCATTTTCCCTAATGGTTACTAATGACCCATACACAAGTAACAATAAATATGAATTGCAAGCAAATATATAACATACAAATGAATTTAGCTTTCATTAATACGTCATTAACCCTTTCGCTGCCAGAGCGTTTTTTGCATTTTTTTTTGCACACATGTTTAAAAAATCATTTTAGGCCTGAAGATTACACAAAACCCACAAATATTATACAGTGGAACCTTTAATTACGAGCATAATCCGTTCCAGGAGAATGCTTGTAATCCAAAACACTTGCATATAAAAGCAAGATTCCCCATAGAAGTCAATGGAAACGAAGATAATTCGATCCACATTGACTTCTATTGTATGCAGTACCGCATGTGGCCAGAGGTGGGGGATTGGCGCCAGAGAGACTCTGAAATACCGGCAGACCGGAAAGACTCGAAAAGGCTCGGAAACACTCCGTTCACAAGCGTTTCCGAGCCTCTCCGAGGCTTTCCGAGTGCATCCGAGCAGGTCCGAACGGTCTCCGAGTATTTCTGAGTGTTTCCGAGTGCTCTGAATGGCGCCGAGTGTCACTGGCGCCCCCGCACCTCTGGCCAAATGCGGCACTGCACACAGCAGAGACTTGAATCCTGCTTGTTTTGCGAGACAACACTCGCAAACCGAGTCAGGATTTTTTTTAAATAATAGCTCGTATTGCAAAATGTTCGTTAACCGCGTTACTCGTATTACGGTATGTTTTCTGAAAGCAGACACCTTAGAGAATAAAACAGTGGTAGTTGCAATTTTTTATGTCACACAATATTACCGCAAGAATTTTAGGGCAAACAAATGCAATAAATTACCCAAATTATTGGTAAAATATAAAGGCCAAGTAAATAGATACCCAACATGCCAAACCTTACATTTTTGTGCGCCTGTGAAATGGCGTCACGCTTCAGTACCCTATATTTTCTATAGGCGATGCTTTACCCTATAGGTATCGGTTTAGTGTTACGGAGGAGGTCTCGTGTTAGAATTATTGCTCTCATTCCGGCGTGCGGAGTTATATGTGTATCGCAATCAACATTTTCACGTGTAGGCGCCCCAATGCATGCGTTTATGTTTGTGCGTGTGTATATGTGGTGGTGGGGGGGCTCCAAAAATTTTGGGCAGGGGGGATTTTATGTGCTTGGGTGTAACCTAATTTTTTTGCAAAAAATAAATAAATATTTTTTTTTTACTTACCGGTAACTTTTTATCACATAGGGGACAAGCAGTCCCCTATGTGAGGACTTTTAGGTAACAGATTCTCTTTATTGAGATATGCAGGGTCTAAAAGACTCAGGAGTCTGCCTGTTAGTTTCACACACAATCCCGGTGGCTTCAGCCACCGGATTGTGTGTGATACCCCCCGCCGTTAGGTTCGTAGGATGTACGGACCTGGCGGCGAAAGGGGTAAAGGGTAACTCTGCTTTCAAGGGGAAAAAAATAGCAAATAAAAAAAATTAATAGTGTAATCAATTGCGATAAAAGTCATATTGTAATTGAATGCTATTAAAAATGACCTTTCCTTTTCAATCTGCAGCACCGTAATTTTTGGAAAATGCAATTTGGCAACCTGGAGGATTTCTGTACACAGAATTTCCTGCTTGTGTGATTGGCTCACTGATTTTCCCAGGAGTTAGCACTAAGATACAATCAGATTTCAGGCATCCCCTGCAACAAAAATGTCATTTTTGGTGAGATACTCTCAATAGGAAATCCAGTCTAAAGAGATGCAGGCCCAGCAGCTTTCCTCATTAGAGCCCTACAGGTGCATCCGCTGATTATAATTATGAAACCACTCCCATTAGATTCACTTTTCCAACATGGACACAGACAAACACACTTCAGAATAACAAAAGGTAGGAATCTGCAACAAAGTTTGTTAAAATCCTTGCAATGTACATAGATCACCCAGAGGAGAAAATGTATTTCTCAACAAAAGTGGAGTTACTCTTTAAATGTATTTTTTTAAATGCAAGCAGTGCCTTTACCAGAATTTACCTTCAGAGCCCATACTGAGAGAGGGAGCACTAGGAGCCAGTAAGTTGTGCTGCAGTGCTCATGTGCTAAAGCTGGCCATACACTATTAGATTAGAATCTGGCAGGCACATGCCCCCGACACAGTGTTTTAGCCTCGCCAGCGTCTGGCATTCAGGGGACTTGCCCGGATCTTCTGCGGGGTAGCCTTGGGTCCTGAACTCCGCCGGCTGCATGTTATAACAACAGTTAAAAGAGAAGTTCCTTTTTTTTTTTTTTCAAGATTCATACTTACCTAGGTGGATGCAGCATCGATCCGAGGCCAGCTCTAAGGCTGAGAACCGAGTAATCAAGCACCACTGATCGCTCTCTTCTCAGTGCTCCGTGAGCAGAGAGCTGGTGACTGTCAGTCATCGGCACTCTGCTCAGAAGGAATTGCACTTCTGTGATCCACAGGAGAAGTATAGCCAAACAAGCTTTGGCTGTACTTCTTTAATCTCAGAGCGGAGCTTCCCCTAAGCGCCTCCTTAGCTCTGATTTGCTTTATAACAGAATATGAAGAGGAGCCCAGGAGGAAGGATATCTCCTTGCACTTAGGTCAGTGCTAGGAGTTGGGATTTGGAGTGGGATAAGAGGATTTGTGCTGGTGTGGGAGGGGGTCGGGGGTTTGGGGGAAGTGAATTTGCACTAAGGAAGGAGGGGAATTTGTGCTGGGGGGGAAGGTGGAATAAGAGGATGTGTGCTAAAAGATATTTATGCTGGGGGGAAATTGCAGACAAGGAATGGGCAAGATTTGTATTAGTAAAAGACTTGGGGGTAAAAAAGATGATTTGTGCTAGAAGGAGGGGTTTGAGGGGAGTACTTGTGCTTTGGGGATGATTTACTTATTTATACAGTATCTCACAAAAGTGAGTACACCCCTCACATTTTTGTAAATATTTTATTCTATCTTTTCATGTGACAACACTGAAGAAATGACACTTTGCTACAATGTAAAGTAGTGAGTGTACAGCTTGTATAACAGTGTAAATTTGCTGTCCCCTCAAAATAACTTAACACACAGCCATTAATGTCTAAATCGCTGGCAACAAAAAAGAGGTCACCCCTAAGTGAAAATGTCCAAATTGGCCCCAAGGTGTCAATATTTTGTGTGGCCCCCATTATTTTCCAGCATGTGCCTTAACCCTCTTGGGAATGGAGTTCACCAGAGCTTCACAGGTGGCCACTGGAGTCCTCTTTTACTCCTCCATGACGACATCACAGAGCTGGTGGATGTTGGAGACCTTGCGCTCCTCCACCTTCCATTTGAGGATGTCCCACAGATGCTCAATAGGGTTTAGGTCTGGAGACATGCTTGGCCAGTCCATCACCTTTACCCTCCGCTTCTTTAGCAAGGCAGTGGTCATCTTGGAGATGTGTTTGGGGTCGTTATCATGTTGGAATACCTGTGGCCCAGTCTCCGAAGGGAGGAGATCATGCTCTGCTTCAGTATGTCACAGTACATGTTGGCATTCATGGTTCCCTCAATGATCTGTAGCTCCCCAGTGCTGGCAGCACTCATGCAGCGCCAGACCATGACACTCCCACCACAATGCTTGACTGTAGGCAAGACACACTTGTCTTTGTACTCCTCACCTGGTTGCCGCCACACACGCTTGGCACCACACGCTTGGCACCATCTGAACCGAATAAGTTTATCTTGGTCTCATCAGACCACAGGACATGGTTCCAGTAATCCATGTCCTTAGTCTGCTTGTGTTCAGCAAACTGTTTGCGGGCTTTTTTGTGCATCATCTTTAGAAGAAGCTTCCTTCTGAGATGACAGCCATGCAAACCAATTTGATGCAGTGTGCGGCGTATGGTCTGAGCACTGAAGGGCTGACCTCCCCCACCCCTTCAACCCCTGCAGCAATACTGGCAGCACTCATACGTTTTTATTTCCCAAAGACAACCTCTGGATATGACGCTGGGCACGTGCACTCAATTTCTTTGGTCAACCAATGGCAAGGCCTGTTCTGAGTGGAACCTGTCCTGTTAAACCGCTGTATGGTCTTGGCCACTGTGCTGCAGCTCAGTTTCAGGGTCTTGGCAATCTTCTTATAGCCTAGGCCAGCCCTCAAATTTTCCACTCGCCTACTCGCATTTTGCGAGTGGAAAATGATGGCTAGCGAGTGTGGGCTGCCTGGGAGTGGGGGAGGCGACCACCGCCGACAGGCGGGGTTGAATGGGAGCCCTTTCTCCCAGCGATCACCAAGGGGAAAAGATGAGGAGAGCGGGCAGCCAGATTTACAGAGACTGGGGAACATCGCTGTAACAGCTTTCATTTGCATTGCCGTGTGATCCCGTCGCTCGCCATCAAATACAGCCCGGCCTCCAGGCCCGGGTACTTTGATAGACAGATCACCCGTCCAATGCCAAGATGTGTGACGTACATCAAAGTACCCAGGCCAGGAGGTGGGGCTGTATGTGACGGGGAGTGGCGGGAACACTCAGCAATTTAAATGAAAGCTGGTACAGCAAGTTCCCCGCTCTCTGATGATCCGGACGGCAATCCTCTTCCTTTCCTCTCTTCCCCTGCACAGGTAGGCTGCATTGTTGGGCACAGGTAGGCTGCATTAATGGACACAGGTAGGCTGTATTGGTGGACACAGGTAGGTTGCATTAATGGACTCAGGTAGGCTGCATTGATGGGCACAGATAGGCTGCATTGTTGGGCACAGGTAGGCTGCATTGATGGGCACAGGTAGGCTGCATTTTTGCACACAGCTGGACTGCATTGCTGGACACAGGTGCATGACCTGAGACTGAAAGCCAAATAATAAAGTAATAAAGTATACGTATGAAGATCCTTCTTCACTAGCCAATGCTGCCTCAAACTCCCCCCCCCCCCCCCCAACCCCAAGCAAGCCTTGGGAAGGATTTTTCTACTCCCTTGAGGAAGTTTTACTGAAAACTGTAAACTAAGACGCAAATAGTGACAGAAACATTGAACCAGAGAGTCAGTAATACAATATTTTATTGACCAGAAGGAATTTTATAATTATTACGTTGTGCCTTAAATGCTAAGGGTGGTCTTGACAAGTTCATTTTTTTTTTTATCCTAATCTGGAAAGTAGTACATAACTTTGTGAAATAGGATCAGGGAGGATCCATGGAAGATTAGTGGGCTGTCAAGTAAAGAAGAGGCCAAGGTGGAATCATAGTGTTAATGTCATCCACTGACAAAGCATTTCCAGTGTCACAATTATCCTCCCAATGGATGCACAGACACACCAGAAAGAAAAAAAGGCTTGTTTGCAGGAATCTACCTGCTGGGTCTTGCCTGCCCGAGTTGGACTAATAAATGAATACACAACATCCCAATCAATCAAGCAGTGTTTGCCTTTGCCCCAGGTCTAGGTGAGGTCTGCTAAGAGATGACCATACCTGTCAGGTATGCAGCGCGCATCGCCAACAAACTGTCTGCTTGCATGAAACAACATAGACTCCTGAAATAGTACATTTCTGTGTTCAGTCCCATGCCGCTCCCAAGAGCCTAAGCTGTATTTATTGTAATAAGAGTCACCTGAGCCTGTCCCTGTGGGCAGCTAGGTAAAATGGGCAGCATCTTATAGCACAAAGTACAATGTGTGTGTCTGTGCGTTTTCTATTAATATTTTTCCTTTTTTTCACCTTTGGATAATTCTGAAGGGTAGAGCAGCAGAAATATTGGTGGATGTGTGTTGTGGTGCTGCAGGTGCTATTCTAAGGTCCTTAAACTCTAAAAATAAAAGGGTCCTTTTATAACAACCAGCTTTAAATGAACAAAACTACATATATAATTCAACTTTAGATTCCTGTATAGTTCGTTTATATATATAAACTTTAGATTCTTGACATAGTTTGTCAAAAAAAGAGATGGTCTTTAGCACACAGGATCCTTGCATAGAAGATTTGAGAAGGAATCTTTCCATGCTTCTAGGGGAGATTACAGAACATTTGAAGGAATCTGGTTGGTCCCACTTGTAAGAAGGTCTCTGGCTGGCCACCAGCAAACAGCAAAATGGGGTACCAAACATCTAAACCAGGGGTCTTCAAACTACGGCCCCCCAGGTGTTCAGGAACTACAATTCCCATCATACCTAGTCATTTCTGTGAATGTCAGAGTTTTGCAATACCTCATGGGATTTGTAGTTCCGCAACAGCTGGAGGGCCATAGTTTGAGGATCCCTGATCTAAACTATGGAGGAATTCCACCATCTTGGCAACGTATTTCTAGCCCACTTGCAAATACCTTTGCCATTCTTTTAATAAACAATTGATTACATGGTCTTGCTTTACTAGAAAAAGTATGGGTGGTAAAAAATGGTACAAAGCAGTTCCCATACCTTTTCCTTTCACTTCTTTATAAACTTTGGTAACTCCAGTATCAACCAGGGGGTACCATTCAGCCTTTCGCAGATTCAGGTCCCAAAACATTGTCCTTGGCTCTGACCCTCCTTTCTTATAAGTGCCCCAAGGCCTACCCCAGAGGGAGTATTTCTCCAAGCCCTCGTTGCCTCACATGTTGCTAGTGCCAGTCACTAAAGGTGACCCCAAAATCGCTCCAACGGATGGACCTTCCATAAAAAGGGCCTTAAACCCGGTCTACACACTTGATGGCAAAAATCAAGAGAATCATCTGACATTAATAAGCCCCTTTACCGCTAAAAATTAGCTTGTTAATAAGCCAAACCCATTGCAATGATATCAATCAATAATTAATACAGGTTATATTTCATAAAAATCCCATCACTAGATTCAGAATTGTGGCAGCCTAATAAAAATGTTTTGCTGACATACAGGCCCACCACTGACCCACTGTATAGCAAAATAAGAAACACTCCAAGAAAAACCTAAAAAACAAAAAATGGAATAAACAAAACACACCCAATTGGAGTTACCTGCACAAAATGTATTACACATTAACCACTTAAGGACCGGACCATTATGCAGCTTAAAGACCTGGCCATTTTTTGCTATTCGGCACTGCGTCGCTTTAACTGACAATTATGTGGTCGTGTAACGTGGCACCCAAACAAAATTGGCATCCTTTTTTTCCCACAAATAGAGCTTTCTTTTGGTAGTATTTGATTACCTCTGCGGTTTTTATTTTTTGTGCTATAAACAAAAATAGAGCGACAATTTTGAAAAAAATTCAATAATTTTTACTTTTTGCTATAATAAATATCCCCAAAAAATATATAAAAAAACTTTTTTTTTCCTCAGTTTAGGCCGATACGTATTCTTCTACATATTTTTGGTAAATAAGCGTTTATTGATTGGTTTGCGCAAAATTTATAGCGTCTACCAAATAGGGGATAGTTTTTTGCATTTTTTTTTCTAGTAATGGTGGCGATCAGCGATTTTTATCGTGACTGCCACATTATGGCGGACACATCGAACACTTTTGACACTATTTTGGGACCATTGTCATTTTTACAGCGAACAGTGCTATAAAAATGCACTGGTTACTGTAAAAATGACACGGGCAGTGAAGGGGTTAACCAGGAGGGGGCGCTGTAGGGGTTAAGTGTGCCCTGATGTGTGTTTCTTACTGTGGGGGGCATGGCTTAGCATGTGACGTCACTGATCGTCGGTCCCTATGACAGGGAACAGACGATCAGTGACAGGCTCACTAGGAAGCACGGGGAGAGGTTTGTTTACACTTACCTCTCCCCGTTCTTCCTCTCTGTGACCCGATCGCAGAACACTGGCGGCAATCGGGTCCGCTGTTCCCGCGGGGACGGTCACAGAGAAGAGGACCGGGTCGGGAGCGCGCCCCCGGCGTGCTCGCAACCCATGGCTGGGATCTTAAAGGGGACGTAACTGTACGCCCTTGTGCCCAGCCGTGCCATTCCTGCGACGTACATCGGCGTGAAGCGGTCCTTAAGTGATTATTAGCACATAACAGCATCAAACACCAATAAGTCCCCCTAGAAAAAAAGGGGGCTGTGTACTCCACCTCCCCACCCTGCAGAGAAAAACCTCCCCTAAAAAAACCCTCCCTAGGTTTTTCTCTGCAGGGTGGGGAGGTGGAGTACACTTTTTGTTTGATGCTATTTTGTCGCTATTAATGCATAATAAATTTTGTGCCGGTAACTCCGATTGGGTGTGTTTTGCCTTTCCCGTTTTTGTTTTTGTGTTTTTTCTTGCATATATTCTTAGACAACACCCCCTAGCACTACTAGGCAAATACCCCACTGATTATTATTAAGGGCAGGACTTCCATGTCTACATTTGTTTGGATATTAAGAAACACTCCAAGCAATAAAAAAAAAAAAAAAACTTGGGAAATCTTGATCAGCTTGGCATGGCACTGCTCCCGTAACATTTAAAATTGCCGTCTATGGAAATTCTTGGTCACCTTGGCATGGCACGGCTCCAGTAACATTTAACATTGGCGTCTATGAAAAATCTTGGTCAGCTTGGCATGACAAGCTGACCAAGATTGCACCGCACTGCACATGCGCAAGATTGGCAGGTGCATGCTGGGTAGCTGGAGATGGCCGTGCTGTGCAGGAACTTCACAAAGTAAGAAAACGATGTTGCACAAATAGAAAACTGGGCAAAGTACAGCATACCTTTGTTACATTGCACGTGGCATGAGTATTCTAGGGGTATTTTTGGGTCATATTTTGGCCAGAACTCTGCTTTAAATAAATGGCAGATCCCCTGTGGTTTCTGCTTGTAAACAAGCCAGTGGGGATCCTGGGTGGCGTCATTGGCCAAATATGATCATGACCATATTTGGTCAATGTTATCACCCAGGATTCCGATGGCTTGTTTGCATACTGAAGCTGGCAGGAATCTGTCATTTGCAATGGGAGTAGCAGCAGCTAAAGATCACAGAACATGGCGGGTCATCATATCGGTGTGTCGACATTATTGGTTGGCAGATCATCATCTTGGAAACTGATCTACATGGCTATAATACCTGATTGACACTGGATTTACATTGGGGGTTTTGTTTACCGTATATACTCGAGTATAAGCCGAGTTTTTCAGCACATTTTTTTGTGCTGAAAATGCCCCCCTCGGCTTATACTCGAGTCACATTTTTGCGCCTGATCTCCCGGACTTTGGGGGACCCGCTACTGGCCGGCCGTAGATCCTCTGGGCCCCAAGCTTTGCACACATGTAGCTCCACTCTTTCTCTATAAGTGTGCAAAGTTTGTTGTCTGTAGGACCTACGGCCGGGGAGCACTGATTTTTCAAAGCCGGGCACCCCTTCCATAGACTCCCATGTTAAACGGTAATTTCTACTGGGACTTTGGGGACCCGGTACCAGCCGGTCTTAGGTCCCCTGGACCTAAAACTTGGCACACATATAGCCCCATTTCTTCTCTACAAGTGTGCAAAGTTTGTTGTCTGGAGGACCTACGGCCAGAGAGCACCGATTTTTCAAAGCCAGGCTCCCCTTCCATAGACTCCCATGTTAAACGTCAGTCTAGTCATGGACACAGTGAGGCTAGGGCACAGTGAGGCATGGACACAGTGAGGCTTGGACACAGTGAGGCATGGGCACAGTGAGGCATGGGCACAGTGAGGCATGGGCACAGTGAGGCAAAGTGAGGCACAGTGAGGCATGCAGATGGACACCATACGCTTATACTCGAGTCAATACGTTTTCCCAGTTTTTTATGGTAAAATTAGGTGCCTCGGCTTATATTCGGGTCGACTTATACTCGAGTATATACGGTAATTTTTTTTTTTGTATTTAATTTTTTTTATAAAATAATTTTTTATTGTGTGGGTGAACTCCGCTCCCTGACAGGTGGATCTCCCCCCATGTTCCGGCAGTGTCCCTCGGTGTCCTCACGTCTAGGGGAGGGCTATGGACCCTGCTATCGTCTTGATGATATCAGCACCCTAGACCGGTGGAGCTGTGGGGAGCAAATGCTGCGGGGATCAGTCTAGTGCAGGAAGGAGCAGAGAATGGAGTAAATAATTATTTCTTTTTTTGTTGATTCTCTAGACAAAAATGAGCAATTAACCCTTGCAGTGGGGCTGTGCCTGGAAAAATTTGGTATTTTTAATATTGCCCTTTAAGCCAGATTAAAGGCCCTCTCCCTGCTAAATGGCCATTTTTATTTATTTATTTTTTGTCCACTATGGCAGTGCCTACCTACTCATGCCCCTTTTTAACAAAGGCTTGCAAAATTGGCCAAATATGATCATGACCATATTTGGTCAATGTTGTCACCCAGGATTCCTGATGGCATGTTTGCATACTGAAGCTGGCAGGAATCGGTCATTTGCAATGAGAGTAGCAACAGGTAAAGATCGCAGAACATGGCGTGTCATCATGTCGGTGGGTCGACATTATTGGTTGGCAGCTCATCATCTTGGAAATGGATCTACATGGCTATAATACCTGAGTGACACTGGATGGACTTTTAAAAAGAGCAGAAAACCATAAAATTAAATTTGGCTTCAACAGGCTTTGCTATGATCGACCCCAGATGATGTCCTAGGGACGAAACGCGTCGGAAGCTCTCTATTGTTGCCACATCTTTTGCACAAAGCACTTGTTTATCAACTTAAATGTAAGTGTTCTTGCTACATTAAAATCTTGATACTTAATACAGAGTTAAGCTATGTGGCCACTTTTTTCTTCCTATCCATGATATATACCCTTCCATACTGGCCTGGGATTTCCTGGACCATCATGTTCTGCGAGATCACCTGTTAATTGGCTATCTTCTTCTGTGGCATACTCCATCCTGCTGGTGTTTGGTCACTCTCGTCTCGATACAACAATTGGAGAAACACACAGGATTGTCCTGGTTCCATCGTGGTTCCACCACATAAAGCCCGTTTGACCCATTTGAGCGTATGCTTTCCTGGGTTCAAACATTCTGGTAAGCCCCTTACCTATCGGTGGTGTTTTTTGTCACTTCAATAATTGTTCACTTTCAGCACTTCAATCTTGAATTTATCACTAAGTTTTGGATTGTGTCAATACTCAAGTTTGATCACTCTAAGGATAGACATTTGTGTAATTTTTGCACTTTTTGAATCTTCTACATATGGACATTTAATTTGCATTTATGTGGAGATTCATTCGTTCATCATTTTTCCTTTGTCACATTTGAGATTTGAGTACTTTATTCATTTATGGTTTCTGGTATTCATTTATTTTGATTAGTGCTACACTTTCTGTTCCCATTTTTTCTGCTATTTGTCTTATTGTTGTGTTAGCGGCTTATCTATAAGGGCAGCGCGGAATTATTCTGTACACCATTCTATGATCGGGTTTAGCAGATTTTTTCTGGGTTCGTCAGACCTCCTGCAAACCAAATTTTCTCCAGTTCGCTCATCCCTCATCATGTTATATGATCGGCTTGTGTCCCGTACACCTCTGTCTGTTTGTTTTACTAAAGGTAAATAGAAATTGATTTACTAAAGGTAAATAGAGGTTGATTTACTAAAGGTAAATAGACACTGCAACTGCAGTTGCTCCGGAGCTTAGTAAATGAGGGGAAGCTCTGCTGACATCATCCAATCATGTGCAAGCAAAATTATTATTATAATTTTTTTTATGCATGTTATTGGATATCCTCTGCAAACTAAAACTTCATCTAATTTACTAAGCTCTGGAGCAATTGCACTTGCAGAGTGCACAGTTTACTTGCCTTTAGTAAATCCACCCCATTGGCTTGTTGATCTATTTACCATCAAAGTGAGAACTCACCGGTAAAAATAAATCAAATACAGTAAAATACTGTAAAAAAAAAAAACGAGCTGCAGACGACAACAATGTCTGAAGGACCCGCCATATGGCAAAGTCTGATCAACTATTACATTTCACCTCTACGTGGCTGAAAATGACACGTTTGTAATGGGAAGAGGGGGCCAAGTTTATTAACATGGTGAAATAGAAACCTTTGCCTGTGTCCAAATGAGAATCGTCCTTGCCAGATGTTTACATTACATCCCAGATTGAGGTGGCGATGGTTACTGCTACAAAGCTGATGCAAGATCGTTCTTCTGCTGCTGGTAATAGGTGTACCCTGGCCAGTCTTACAGTAGACATGGGATGAAATAAATGTATATTTTCGAAGATACAGATCAATTTATAATTAATATGTTAAATATTTCTTTCAACTACAGTCTTGAATATATTAGTACAAGGATTTATTTACTTTCTATCTCATTTAAGTCCTTATAACTTTCATTAGGATATATTCTGTAGACCCTATTATTTGTTATTTTTCTATATTTGTAATAATTGGACAAATATCAACAACATGTATTACATATGATCTGTATGTGACTAATATATATGTCCAATAAAATACTTTGACAAGGAAATAAATGTATAAATTATAATGATAGGCCATGAAAATACATAAAACAGGAGGGGAGGACTTATTTAACCACTTAACCTCCGGAAGATTTTACCCCCCTTCATAACCAGGTCATTTTTTGCGATACAGCACTGCGTTACTTTAACTGACAATTGCGCGATCGTGCAACACTGTACCCAAATAAAATTGATGTCCTTTTTTTGTCCCCCCACAAATAGAGCTTTCTTTTGGTGGTATTTGATCACCTCTGCATTTTTTTATTTTTTGTGCAAGAAACAAAGAACGACCGACAATTTAAAAATATATATATATAATTTTTTACTTTCTGCTCTAAAACATATTCAATAAAAAAAAATAAAAAAATCAAATGTCTTCATCAGTTTAGGCCAATGTGTATTCTGCTACATATTTTTGGTTTAAAAAATTCCAATGAGCGTATATTGTTGGGTTTGCACAAAAGTTATAGCGTCTACAAAATATGGGATATTTCTATTTATTTGTTTAGTTCTTTTTTTTTTTTACTAGTAATGGCGGTAATCAGTGACTTATGGCGGGACTCCGATATTGTGGCGGACAAATCGGACATTTAACTGACACTTTTGACACTTTTTTGGGGAACCAGTGACACTAATACAGTGATCAGTGCTAATAATATGCGCTGTCACTGTACTAATGACACTGGCAGGGAAGAGGTTAACATCAGGGGCGATCAAAGGGTTAACTGTGTGCCTAACCAGTGATTCAGTGTAGTGGGGGAGGTGCCTTTACTAGTGGAAGCCATGAATCAGTGTTTCTGCTTTACAGGAACACATGATCCATGTCTTCTGTACTGTCAGAATGGCAATCTGCCTTGTTTAACTAGGCAGACTGGCATTCTGTCAGTGTAGCAAACAATTGGTGGGTCCCGGCAGACATTGGGTCCAGGGGACCCGCTGATTAACTCCTGCTGTGTAAAATCACAGCGGGAGCAAGCAGCCGGCGCCTAAAACCCGCAAGTGCAGAATCACATATATATATTGTGACAGCAGGAAGGTAAAGTCACCTGGTTGCATCCAGGGGGGTAGATATATTTCGCCCAGATTCAGGCTTTACGCCGACTTATACAACTAGGTGGAGAGTTGTATAAGGCTAGTGGGCTCATGGATGACTCATACCTCTAGGGAGAGGGCTGGGCGTCGTGCAGGCAGGGAGTTGATGAGACCAGCTGAAACTTGTCAGCTCATTTAGGCCTCTATAAGAACTCCCAGCTTCATTAGATGTTAGCTCATGCCTGGAACCAGACCTGTGTGGACTGTCTAGGGAGAGTGAACCCCTGTGCGGTGAGGCAAAGCCTGTGTGGCTATTTGTTTGGACTTTTACTAAACCAGGGACTTAGGGACTAGGACAGCACTAGGCTGATCCCAGTTGTTAGTTAGGAAACCTGTATGTTTAGTCAGAGGTCAACTTGACCAGGATTTATTTTGGTTATGTTTCTTTTGCTTTGCTGTGTTTTGTCACTGTAAATAGAAAATAAACCGCACCTTTTTTTGATTTTGAAAACCACAACCTCCGTTTGCTGGGCCTGTTTTGTGTGGGGAGCCCATCCCGGGGGTCACACACACCCGCTGCCGAGCTAACCCCCTCACAGTTGGTGGAGAACCAGTGGCAGTTTTTTTTAAGCCAGCATGGAGGAGATACTGAAGCAGCTGGCTCTAGCAAATGCCAATCAACAGCAGACAAATGCAGGTTTGCAAAGGAGCCTTGCAGCCCAGCAGCAGACAAACACAACTTTGCAACAGAGTCTGGAGGCTCAGCAACGAGCCCAGCAGCAATCTGAGGCCCGCTTCATAGACCTGTTGCAGAAGCAAGAGCAGAGACTACAACAACAGATGGAAGCAGTAATGCAGCAACGTCCGCAGACCAGTGAGGAAAGCCATCCCACTAATACCGCGTCCTTTGGGGTGAGTCGTTTATTGACAAAAATGACTGGAGAGGATGATCCAGAGGTATTTTTGACCACATTTGAAAGGACCGCGGAAAGAGAAAAGTGGCCTGAGGAGCAGTGGGCTGGACTGGTGGCTCCTCTGTTAACTGGTGAATCGCAGAAAGCTTACTATGACCTAGAGCCTAACCAAGCAAAAGACTATGTGATGCTAAAAGCTGAAATATTGGCAAGGCTGGGTGTCACCCAGGCTGTCCAGGCTCAGCGTGTGCATAACTGGACTTTCCAGCTTGGAAAACCCCCCAGGTCTCAAATGTATGATCTCATTCACCTGAGCAGAAAGTGGCTACAGCCAGAGACTTTGTCCGCACCAAAGATTGTGGAACGTGTTGTAATGGATCGGTTTTTGAGAGCTCTTCCTACTGCCATCCAAAAGTGGGTAAGCCATGGAGACCCAGAGACGGCCGATGGTCTTGTGGATCGTGTGGAGAAATACTTGGCTACAGAGAACCTGACGGCCTCTTCCAGAGACACTCGGACTTTCCACCCTAAGACCAGACCATCCCCAGGGGCGGATAAGAGGATTCCAAGGGGTGAGGGTGGAGAGAGTGAGAGGGTGGGAGCTCTACCCCAAGTTTGGCGAGAACAGCCTGGGAAATCAGCGGCTCAAGAGGCGGCAAGAAGGATCGTTTGCTACCGCTGCCGGCAAGCGGGACATATTGCAGCCAATTGCCCGGTTGTGGAGGAACCCATGCAGTGTGACTTTCTGACGGGCAGACGCCAGTCGCTGTGTGCGACAGTCGCATGCACTGCCATTCGAGGAACTGAGAAACATTTATGCAAAATGTGTGTTAATGGTAGAAATGTTGTGGTATTGCTGGATTCAGGTAGCCTTGTGACCCTGATAAAGGCTGAGTTAGTTAAAACAGAGGTCTCTGGGAATAGCAAGGTAGCTGTTATTTGTGTGCATGGGGACACCCGAGAGTATCCAGTGACTACAGTGTGTTTCGAGACCCCCAAAGGTACCCTCTCTCATCCAGTGGGCTTAGTATCTCAGTTACCGCATGACGCCATTGTGGGAAGGGATTTTCCGAAGTTCTGGGAACTGTGGGATGATCCTGAGCCCCTCACTGGTGCCCCTATGTACCAGGAATGTGATAGCCAGAACTCCCCTGAGAGTGGTGAGGACTCTCCGGAATTTCCCTTATCAGTATTGGCAGGGGAGACTCAAGAAACTGGAGAGGAGCCCACCTCCTCAGACGAAAACCTACCATCTGTGGAGTTTTCTGATCTTGAGGTTCACAGGGAAAACTTTGCCACAGAACAGTTGAAAGACCCCGCCCTAATAAAGGCACGGGAAAACGTAGTGAAAATAGATGGTGAGTTAGTGAACCCAGATAATACCTGCACTTACCCATACTTCAGCGTAGAGAAGGACCTACTGTATCGGGTGGCAAAAAGGGCAGAAGAAACCGTTGAGCAGCTTGTGGTGCCCAAACCTTACAGGAAGTTGGTGTTGGAGTTGGCCCATGGGCACATTCTTGGAGGTCATCTGGGGACAGAGAAAACCCGAGAGAGGGTATTACAGAGATTCTATTGGCCGGGGGTGATGAAGGACGTAGAAAATTATTGTTCCTCCTGCCCTGTGTGTCAGAGGTTGGCCCCGATGCCACATTTCCGTAGCCCGCTGGTCCCTCTACCCATCATTGAGGTCCCGTTTGAGAGGATCGCCATGGATTTGGTAGGTCCTATAATCAAGTCCGCTAGGGGGCACCAGTACATATTAGTTATAATGGACTATGCCACCCGTTATCCAGAAGCGATCCCTCTCCGAAATACCTCGGCCAAAACCATAGCCAAAGAGCTATCTCTTGTTTTTAGCCGGGTGGGTATTTGTAAAGAACTGCTTACGGACCAAGGTACACCCTTTATGTCCCGGGTTATGAAAGAGCTGTGTAAATTGTTCAAAGTGACGCAATTGCGTACGTCTGTGTATCACCCCCAAACCGATGGGCTGGTTGAAAGATTCAACAAAACCCTAAAACAAATGTTGAAGAAAGTGGTGGATAGAGATGGAAAGGATTGGGACTGTTTACTTCCTTATTTGATGTTTGCTATTAGGGAGGTGCCCCAATCCTCTACGGGATTCTCCCCCTTTGAGTTACTGTATGGGAGACACCCAAGAGGGCTGTTGGATATTGCCAAGGAAACTTGGGAAAGTGAGAGTTCTCCCCACAGGAGTGTGATTGAGCATGTCGCCCTGATGCAAGATCGAATTGCACAGGTAATGCCCATCGTGAAGGAACATTTGGCCCAAGCGCAGTTGGCACAGCAGAGAGTGTACAACCGTGGAGCCAAGACCCGTACCTTTTCCCCGGGGGATAGGATATTGGTACTTGTCCCTACGGTTGAAAGTAAATTCCTTGCCAAATGGCAAGGCCCCTACGAGATAATGGAAAAAGTGAGCGAAGTGAATTACAAGGTCAGACAACCAGGAAGGCGAAAGCCCGAACAGATCTATCACGTTAATCTGTTGAAAGCCTGGAGGGATAGAGAGTCCCTAGTCGCAGACACTTGGTCACCAGCTCAAACTGGTTGCGTGATTCCTGAGGTTGGAATAGCAGCCACCTTGTCACAACCCCAACAACAGGAGGTTAAGGAGTTTGTGCTTCGCAACAAGGAGGTATTCTCTGAGCTGCCGGGACAAACATCTGGGGTAGAGCATGACATCATTACCCCGCCCGGTGAAAGGGTGAAGTTAAAACCCTATCGGATCCCAGAGGCTCGACGGGAGGCAATACGGGAGGAAGTACAGAAAATGCTGAACTTAGGGGTGATAGAGGAGTCCCAAAGTGATTGGTCTAGTCCCATCGTGTTGGTGCCTAAACCGGATGGGAGCTGGCGATTTTGTAACGATTTTCGTCAGTTGAACAAAGTTACAAAATTTGACACCTACCCCATGCCACGTATAGATGAGTTGATCGACCGGCTGGGAACAGCCCGATACATGACGACTCTTGACCTCACAAAAGGGTATTGGCAAATCCCCCTGGCCAAGTCGGCCAAAGAGAAAACCGCATTTGTAACCCCAGACGGGGCGTTCCAATATAAAAGAATGCCGTTCGGGTTACAGAATGCGCCGGCCACATTCCAGCGGAAAATGGACCAGATGCTGAGGCCCCATCGGAAGTATGCTGCGGCTTACCTGGATGACGTAATTGTCCATAGCACAGATTGGGCCTCACATCTGCCAAAAGTGCAAGCAGTCCTGGACTCTGTTCGGGAAGCGGGGTTTACGGCTAACCCCAAGAAGTGTACCATTGGGCAGGAGGAGGCCAAATATCTTGGGTACACCATTGGGAGGGGAGTAATAAAACCCCAACTCAACAAAGTCGAGGCCATCCAGAGTTGGCCACGTCCCAACAGCAAGAAGCAGGTACGAGCCTTTCTGGGAATCGCTGGGTATTATCGGCGATTCATTCCCCACTTTGCTTCTAAGGCTGTGCCCCTAACCAACCTGACGAAGGGGAAAGGGTCGGTCATGATTAAATGGACCCCCGAGGCTGAGGCAGCATTCCAATTCTTGAAACAAGCCTTATGTAGCCAGCCAGTGTTGTACTCACCCGACTTCTCTAAAGACTTTGTCGTACAAAGTGATGCGTCAGATGTGGGGTTAGGAGCAGTATTGTCCCAGGTCTGGAACGGGGAAGAGCACCCAGTCATTTACCTCAGCAGGAAGTTGAAGTCCCATGAGGTAAATTACGCCACCGTTGAAAAGGAGTGTTTAGCGGTGAAGTGGGCTCTAGATTCCCTTCGGTACTACCTGCTAGGTAGGCACTTTGACATGGTTACGGATCACGCTCCGTTAAAGTGGATGGCTCAAAACAAGGAAACAAATAGAAGAGTGAATAGGTGGTTCCTGGCCCTCCAGGAATTCAACTTCACAGTAAAGCATCGCCCTGGCGTTCAAATGGGGAATGTGGATGCTTTGTCTCGAGTACATGAATGCCTGATTGCTGGTGTTCCAACCCCGAGGTTAAAACAAGAGGGGGGGGGTATGTGACAGCAGGAAGGTAAAGTCACCTGGTTGCATCCAGGGGGGTAGATATATTTCGCCCAGATTCAGGCTTTACGCCGACTTATACAACTAGGTGGAGAGTTGTATAAGGCTAGTGGGCTCATGGATGACTCATACCTCTAGGGAGAGGGCTGGGCGTCGTGCAGGCAGGGAGTTGATGAGACCAGCTGAAACTTGTCAGCTCATTTAGGCCTCTATAAGAACTCCCAGCTTCATTAGATGTTAGCTCATGCCTGGAACCAGACCTGTGTGGACTGTCTAGGGAGAGTGAACCCCTGTGCGGTGAGGCAAAGCCTGTGTGGCTATTTGTTTGGACTTTTACTAAACCAGGGACTTAGGGACTAGGACAGCACTAGGCTGATCCCAGTTGTTAGTTAGGAAACCTGTATGTTTAGTCAGAGGTCAACTTGACCAGGATTTATTTTGGTTATGTTTCTTTTGCTTTGCTGTGTTTTGTCACTGTAAATAGAAAATAAACCGCACCTTTTTTTGATTTTGAAAACCACAACCTCCGTTTGCTGGGCCTGTTTTGTGTGGGGAGCCCATCCCGGGGGTCACACACACCCGCTGCCGAGCTAACCCCCTCACAGTATATATACTGTGAGGGGGTTAGCTCGGTAGCGGGTGTGTGTGACCCCCTGGATGGGCTCCCCACACAAAAACAGGCCCAGCAGACGGAGGTTGTGGTTTTCAAGATCAAAAGGTGCGGTTTATTTCTCTATTTACAGTGACAAAAACACAGCAAAGCAAAAAGAAACATAAACAAAATAAATCCTGGTCAGCTTGACCTCTGACTAAACATGCAGGTTTCCCTAACTAACAACTGGGATCAGCCTGGTGCTGTCCTAGTCCCTAAGTCCCTGGTTTAGTAAATGTCCAAACAAATAGCCACACAGGCTTTGTCTCACCGCACAGGGGTTCACTCTCCCTAGACAGTCCACACAGGTCTGGGTCCAGGCATGAGCAAACACCTAATGAAGCTGGGAGTTTTTATAGAGGCCTTAAACGAGCTGACAAGCTTCAGCTGGTCTCATCAACTCCCTGCCTGCACGACGCCCAGCACTCTCCCTAGAGGTATGAGTCATCCATGAGCCCACTAGCCTCAGCTGGGCTTCATCAACTCTCTCCCTAGTTGTATAAGTCGGCATAAAGCCTGAATCTGGGAGAAATATACCTACCCCCCTGGATGCAACCAGGTGACTTTACCTTCCTGCTGTCACATACCCCCCCTCTTGTTTTAACCTTGGGGTTGGAACACCAGCAATCAGGCATTCATGTACTCGAGACAAAGCATCCACATTCCCCATTTGAACGCCAGGGCGATGCTTTACTGTGAAGTTGAATTCCTGTAGGGCCAGGAACCACCTATTTACTCTTCTATTTGTCTCCTTGTTTTGAGCCATCCACTTTAACGGAGCGTGATCCGTAACCATGTCAAAGTGCCTACCTAGCAGATAGTACCGAAGGGAATCTAGAGCCCACTTCACCGCTAAACACTCCTTTTCAACGGTGGCGTAATTTACCTCATGGGACTTCAACTTCCTGCTGAGGTAAATGACTGGGTGCTCTTCCCCGTTCCAGACCTGGGACAATACTGCTCCTAACCCCACATCTGACGCATCACTTTGTACGACAAAGTCTTTAGAGAAGTCGGGTGAGTACAACACTGGCTGGCTACATAAGGCTTGTTTCAAGAATTGGAATGCTGCCTCAGCCTCGGGGGTCCATTTAATCATGACCGACCCTTTCCCTTTCGTCAGGTTGGTTAGGGGCACAGCCTTAGAAGCAAAGTGGGGAATGAAGCGCCGATAATAACCCGCGATTCCCAGAAAGGCTCGTACCTGCTTCTTGCTGTTGGGATGTGGCCAACTCTGGATGGCCTTGACTTTGTTGAGTTGGGGTTTTATTACTCCCCTGCCAATGGTGTACCCAAGATATTTGGCCTCCTCCTGCCCAATGGTACACTTCTTGGGGTTAGCCGTAAACCCCGCTTCCCGGATAGAGTCTAGGACTGCTTGCACTTTTGGCAGATGTAAGGCCCAATCTGTGCTATGGACAATTACGTCATCCAGGTAAGCCGCAGCATACTTCCGATGGGGCCTCAGTATCTGGTCCATTTTCCGCTGGAATGTGGCCGGCGCATTCTGTAACCCGAACGGCATTCTCTTATATTGGACCGCCCCGTCTGGGGTTACAAATGCGGTTTTCTCTTTGGCCGACTTGGCCAGGGGAATTTGCCAATACCCTTTTGTGAGGTCAAGAGTCGTCATGTATCGGGCTGTTCCCAGCCGGTCGATCAACTCATCTATACGTGGCATGGGGTAGGTGTCAAATTTTGTAACTTTGTTCAACTGACGAAAATCGTTACAAAATCGCCAGCTCCCATCCGGTTTAGGCACCAACACAATGGGACTAGACCAATCACTTTGGGACTCCTCTATCACCCCTAAGTTCAGCATTTTCTGTACTTCCTCCCGTATTGCCTCCCGTCGGGCCTCTGGGATCCGATAGGGTTTTAACTTCACCCTTTCACCGGGCGGGGTAATAATATCATGCTCTACCCCAGATGTTTGTCCCGGCAGCTCAGAGAACACCTCCTTGTTGCGAAGCACAAACTCCTTAACCTCCTGTTGTTGGGGTTGTGACAAGGTGGCTGCTATTCCAACCTCCGGAATCACGCAACCAGTTTGAGCTGGTGACCAAGTTTCTGCGACTAGGGACTCTCTATCCCTCCAGGATTTCAACAGATTAACGTGATAGATCTGTTCGGGCTTTCGCCTTCCTGGTTGTCTGACCTTGTAATTCACTTCGCTCACTTTTTCCATTATCTCGTAGGGGCCTTGCCATTTGGCAAGGAATTTACTTTCAACCGTAGGGACAAGTACCAATATCCTATCCCCCGGGGAAAAGGTACGGGTCTTGGCTCCACGGTTGTACACTCTCTGCTGTGCCAACTGCGCTTGGGCCAAATGTTCCTTCACGATGGGCATTACCTGTGCAATTCGATCTTGCATCAGGGCGACATGCTCAATCACACTCCTGTGGGGAGAACTCTCACTTTCCCAAGTTTCCTTGGCAATATCCAACAGCCCTCTTGGGTGTCTCCCATACAGTAACTCAAAGGGGGAGAATCCCGTAGAGGATTGGGGCACCTCCCTAATAGCAAACATCAAATAAGGAAGTAGACAGTCCCAATCCTTTCCATCTCTATCCACCACTTTCTTCAACATTTGTTTTAGGGTTTTGTTGAATCTTTCAACCAGCCCATCGGTTTGGGGGTGATACACAGACGTACGCAATTGCGTCACTTTGAACAATTTACACAGCTCTTTCATAACCCGGGACATAAAGGGTGTACCTTGGTCCGTAAGCAGTTCTTTACAAATACCCACCCGGCTAAAAACAAGAGATAGCTCTTTGGCTATGGTTTTGGCCGAGGTATTTCGGAGAGGGATCGCTTCTGGATAACGGGTGGCATAGTCCATTATAACTAATATGTACTGGTGCCCCCTAGCGGACTTGATTATAGGACCTACCAAATCCATTGCGATCCTCTCAAACGGGACCTCAATGATGGGTAGAGGGACCAGCGGGCTACGGAAATGTGGCATCGGGGCCGACCTCTGACACACAGGGCAGGAGGAACAATAATTTTCTATGTCCTTCATCACCCCAGGCCAATAGAATCTCTGTAATACCCTCTCTCGGGTTTTCTCTGTCCCCAGATGACCTCCAAGAATGTGCCCATGGGCCAACTCCAACACCAACTTCCTGTAAGGTTTGGGCACCACAAGCTGCTCAACGGTTTCTTCTGCCCTTTTTGCCACCTGATACAGTAGGTCCCAGGGCCAGCCCAAGACATTGTGCTGCCTGGGCCCAGGATCAAAATGCTGCCCCCTCCTCCCTACTGCCCCCCCCAAAAAAAAATAATAATAATTACGCCCACCAAAAGGCCCCCAGATTTATTATTTTATATTATGACAATAAAAAACAAAATTAAATTTATTAGGAAGTCAGATTTCCACGTAATAGTGGTGGTGGGGTTCAGACAGAGGCAGCGGCGGTTGTGGTGAGGGGGGAGGGGAGGTTAGACACAGGCAGGGGTGGTAGAGGAGATTAGACACAGGCAGGGGGGTAGGGGAGGTTAGGCACAGGCAGGGGTGGTAGAGGAGATTAGACACAGGCAGGGGGGGTAGGGGAGGTTAGGCACAGGTAGGGGTGGTAGGGGGTTTAGACACAAGCAGGGGGGGTAGGGGAGGTTAGACACAGGCAGGGGTGGTAGGGAGTTTAGATACTGACAGGGGTGGTAGGGGGTTTAGACACAGGCAGGGGTGGTAGGGGGATTAGACACAGGCAGGGGTGGCAGGGGGATTAGACACAGGCAGGGGTGGTAGGGGGGTTAGACACAGGCAGGGGTGGTAGGGGGATTAGACACAGGCAGGGGTGGTAGGGGGGATTAGACACAGGCAGGGGTGGTAGGGGGGATTAGACACAGGCAGGGGTGGTAGGGGGATTAGACACAGGCAGGGGTGGTAGGGGGGTTAGACACAGGCAGGGGTGGTAGGGGGGATTAGACACAGGCAGGGGTGGTAGGGGGATTAGACACAGGCAGGGGTGGTAGGGGGGTTAGACACAGGCAGGGGTGGTAGGGGGATTAGACACAGGCAGGGGTGGTAGGGGGGATTAGACACAGGCAGGGGTGGTAGGGGGATTAGACACAGGCAGGGGTGGTAGGGGGAGTAGACACAGGCAGGGGTGGTAGGGAGGTTAGACACAGGCAGGGGTGGTAGGGGGGTTAGACACAGGCAGGGGTGGTAGGGAGGTTAGACACAGGCAGGGGTGGTAGGGGGGTTAGACACAGGCAGGGGTGGTAGGGGGGTTAGACACAGGCAGGGGTGGTAGGGGGATTAGACACAGGCAGGGGTGGTAGGGAGGTTAGACACAGGCAGGGGTGGTAGGGGGGTTAGACACAGGCAGGGGTGGTAGGGGGGATTAGACACAGGTAGGGGGGATTAGACACAGGCAGGGGTGGTAGGGGGGTTAGACACAGGCAGGGGGGTTAGACACAGGCAGGGGTGGTAGGGGGGTTAGACACAGGCAGGGGGGTTAGACACAGGCAGGGGTGGTAGGGGAGGTTAGAAACAGGCAGGGGTGGTGGAGCTGGGATTAGTGACACTTACTTTCTCTCAGTGTCAGCCGCGCCTATAGCAATCCCTCTTCCATCATGGGGTCTCTGCTCAGCCGAAAGCTCCTCCCCCTTTACGCTGTTGTTCGTCAGCTGACTTTCTCGTCAGCAGCATGGGGGGGGAGCCGTGGAGAGGATGGGCGGGCGGCCAGCTGTGCGGTTATGGCAGCGAATGGTCTGCCAATACTTCTAATAGCAGCGGCGCTGGGCCATCCACATAGTGGGATGAAGAGCGGAGCGGGTGGGCGTAGCGGAGCCCGATTGGGCGGGATTACTGTATTTATGGGCGTCAATGTGCCGCCCCTCAGAACCTGCCGCCTGGGACAATGGTCCCATCGGGTCCCATGGTAGGGCCGGCCCTGGTAGGTCCTTCTCTACGCTGAAGTATGGGTAAGTGCAGGTATTATCTGGGTTCACTAACTCGCCATCTATTTCCACTACGTTTTCCCGTGCCTTTATTAGGGCGGGGTCTTTTAACTGTTCTGTGGCAAAATTTTCCCTGTGAACCTCAAGATCAGAAAACTCCACAGATGGTAGGTTTTCGTCTGAGGAGGTGGGCTCCTCTCCAGTTTCTTGAGTCTCGTCTGCCAATACTGACAAGGGAAATTCTGGAGAGTCCTCACCACTCTCAGAGGAGTTCTGGCTATCACCTTCCTGGTACATAGGGGCACCAGTGGGGGGCTCAGGATCATCCCACAGTTCCCAGAACTTCGGAAAATCCCTTCCCACAATGGCATCATGCGGTAATTGAGATACTAACCCCACTGGATGAGAGAGGGTACCTTTGGGGGTCTTGAAACACACTGTAGTCACTGGATACTCTCGGGTGTCCCCATGCACACAAATAACAGCTACCTTGCTATTCCCAGAGACCTCTGTTTTAACTAATTCAGCCTTTATCAGGGTCACAAGGCTACCTGAATCCAGTAATACCACAACATTTCTACCATTAATACACATTTTGCATAAATGTTTCTCAGTTCCCCGAATGGCAGTGCATGCGACTGTCGCACACAGCGACTGACGTCTGTCCGTCAGAAAGTCACATTGCATGGGTTCCTCCACAACCGGGCAATTTGCTGCAATATGTCCCGCTTGCCGGCAGCGGTAGCAAACAATCCTTTTGGCTGCCTCTTGAGCCCCCGACTTCCCAGGCTGTTCTCGCCAAACCCTGGGCAGAGCTCCCACCCTCTCACTCTCTCCACCCTCACCCCTTGGAATCATCTTATCCGCCCCTGGGGATGGTCTGGTCTTAGGGTGGAAAGTCCGAGAGTCTCTGGAAGAGGCCGTCAGGTTCTCTGCAGCCAAGTATCTCTCTACACGATCCACAAGTTTACCGGCCGTTTCTGGGTCTCCATGGCTTACCCACTTTTGAATGGCGGTAGGAAGAGCTCTCAAGAAACGATCCATCACAACACGTTCCACAATCTCCGGTGCGGACAAAGTCTCTGGCTGTAGCCACTTCCTGCTCAGGTGAATGAGATCATACATTTGAGACCTGGGGGGTTTTCCAAGCTGGAAAGTCCAGTTATGCACACGCTGAGCCCGGACAGCCAGGGTGACACCCAGCCTTGCCAATATTTCAGCTTTTAGCATCACATAGTCTTTTGCTTGGTCAGGCTCTAGGTCATAGTAAGCTTTCTGCGATTCACCAGTTAACAGAGGAGCCACCAGTCCAGCCCACTGCTCCTCAGGCAACTTTTCTCTTTCAGCAGTCCTTTCAAATGTGGTCAAAAATACCTCTGGATCATCCTCTCCAGTCATTTTTGTCAATAAACGACTCACCCCAAAGGACGCGGTATTAGTGGGACGGCTTTCCTCACTGGTCTGCGGACGTTGCTGCATTAATGCTTCCATCTGTTGTTGTAGTCTCTGCTCTTGCTTCTGCAACAGGTCTATGAAGCGGGCCTCAGATTGCTGCTGGGCTTGTTGCTGGGCTGCGAAGCTCTGTTGTTGAGCTGCAAGGCTCTTTTGCAAACCTGCATTTGTCTGCTGTTGATTGGCATTTGCTAGAGCCAGCTGTTTCAGTATCTCCTCCATGCTGGCTTAAAAAAAAACTGCCACTGGTTCTCCACCAACTGTGAGGGGGTTAGCTCGGTAGCGGGTGTGTGTGACCCCCTGGATGGGCTCCCCACACAAAAACAGGCCCAGCAGACGGAGGTTGTGGTTTTCAAGATCAAAAGGTGCGGTTTATTTCTCTATTTACAGTGACAAAAACACAGCAAAGCAAAAAGAAACATAAACAAAATAAATCCTGGTCAGCTTGACCTCTGACTAAACATGCAGGTTTCCCTAACTAACAACTGGGATCAGCCTGGTGCTGTCCTAGTCCCTAAGTCCCTGGTTTAGTAAATGTCCAAACAAATAGCCACACAGGCTTTGTCTCACCGCACAGGGGTTCACTCTCCCTAGACAGTCCACACAGGTCTGGGTCCAGGCATGAGCAAACACCTAATGAAGCTGGGAGTTTTTATAGAGGCCTTAAACGAGCTGACAAGCTTCAGCTGGTCTCATCAACTCCCTGCCTGCACGACGCCCAGCACTCTCCCTAGAGGTATGAGTCATCCATGAGCCCACTAGCCTCAGCTGGGCTTCATCAACTCTCTCCCTAGTTGTATAAGTCGGCATAAAGCCTGAATCTGGGAGAAATATACCTACCCCCCTGGATGCAACCAGGTGACTTTACCTTCCTGCTGTCACAATATATATATATATATTGTGAGGGGGTTAGCTTGGCAGCGGGTGTGTGTGACCCCCGGGATGGGCTCCCCACACAAAACAGGCCCAGCAAACGGAGGTTGTGGTTTTCAAAATCAAAAAGGTGCGGTTTATTTTCTATTTACAGTGACAAAACACAGCAAAGCAAAAGAAACATAAACAAAATAAATCCTGGTCAAGTTGACCTCTGACTAAACATACAGGTTTCCTAACTAACAACTGGGATCAGCCTAGTGCTGTCCTAGTCCCTAAGTCCCTGGTTTTAAATGTCCAAGCAAATAGCCACACAGGCTTTGTCTCACCGCACAGGGGTTCACTCTCCCTAGACAGTCCACACAGGTCTGGTTCCAGGCATGAGCTAACATCTAATGAAGCTGGGAGTTCTTATAGAGGCCTAAATGAGCTGACAAGCTTCAGCTGGTCTCATCAACTCCCTGTCTGCACGACGCCCCACACTCTCCCTAGACATATGAGTCATCCATGAGCCCACTAGCCTTAGCTGGGCTTATACAACTCTCCACCTAGTTGTATAAGTCGGCGTAAAGCCTGAATCTGGGCGAAATATATCTACCCCCCTGGATGCAACCAGGTGACTTTACCTTCCTGCTGTCACATACCCCCCCCCTCTTGTTTTAACCTCGGGGTTGGAACACCAGCAATCAGGCATTCATGTACTCGAGACAAAGCATCCACATTCCCCATTTGAACGCCAGGGCGATGCTTTACTGTGAAGTTGAATTCCTGGAGGGCCAGGAACCACCTATTCACTCTTCTATTTGTTTCCTTGTTTTGAGCCATCCACTTTAACGGAGCGTGATCCGTAACCATGTCAAAGTGCCTACCTAGCAGGTAGTACCGAAGGGAATCTAGAGCCCACTTCACCGCTAAACACTCCTTTTCAACGGTGGCGTAATTTACCTCATGGGACTTCAACTTCCTGCTGAGGTAAATGACTGGGTGCTCTTCCCCGTTCCAGACCTGGGACAATACTGCTCCTAACCCCACATCTGACGCATCACTTTGTACGACAAAGTCTTTAGAGAAGTCGGGTGAGTACAACACTGGCTGGCTACATAAGGCTTGTTTCAAGAATTGGAATGCTGCCTCAGCCTCGGGTGTCCATTTAATCATGACCGACCCTTTCCCCTTCGTCAGGTTGGTTAGGGGCACAGCCTTAGAAGCAAAGTGGGGAATGAATCGCCGATAATACCCAGCGATTCCCAGAAAGGCTCGTACCTGCTTCTTGCTGTTGGGACGTGGCCAACTCTGGATGGCCTCGACTTTGTTGAGTTGGGGTTTTATTACTCCCCTCCCAATGGTGTACCCAAGATATTTGGCCTCCTCCTGCCCAATGGTACACTTCTTGGGGTTAGCCGTAAACCCCGCTTCCCGAACAGAGTCCAGGACTGCTTGCACTTTTGGCAGATGTGAGGCCCAATCTGTGCTATGGACAATTACGTCATCCAGGTAAGCCGCAGCATACTTCCGATGGGGCCTCAGCATCTGGTCCATTTTCCGCTGGAATGTGGCCGGCGCATTCTGTAACCCGAACGGCATTCTTTTATATTGGAACGCCCCGTCTGGGGTTACAAATGCGGTTTTCTCTTTGGCCGACTTGGCCAGGGGGATTTGCCAATACCCTTTTGTGAGGTCAAGAGTCGTCATGTATCGGGCTGTTCCCAGCCGGTCGATCAACTCATCTATACGTGGCATGGGGTAGGTGTCAAATTTTGTAACTTTGTTCAACTGACGAAAATCGTTACAAAATCGCCAGCTCCCATCCGGTTTAGGCACCAACACGATGGGACTAGACCAATCACTTTGGGACTCCTCTATCACCCCTAAGTTCAGCATTTTCTGTACTTCCTCCCGTATTGCCTCCCGTCGGGCCTCTGGGATCCGATAGGGTTTTAACTTCACCCTTTCACCGGGCGGGGTAATGATGTCATGCTCTACCCCAGATGTTTGTCCCGGCAGCTCAGAGAATACCTCCTTGTTGCGAAGCACAAACTCCTTAACCTCCTGTTGTTGGGGTTGTGACAAGGTGGCTGCTATTCCAACCTCAGGAATCACGCAACCAGTTTGAGCTGGTGACCAAGTGTCTGCGACTAGGGACTCTCTATCCCTCCAGGCTTTCAACAGATTAACGTGATAGATCTGTTCGGGCTTTCGCCTTCCTGGTTGTCTGACCTTGTAATTCACTTCGCTCACTTTTTCCATTATCTCGTAGGGGCCTTGCCATTTGGCAAGGAATTTACTTTCAACCGTAGGGACAAGTACCAGTATCCTATCCCCCGGGGAAAAGGTACGGGTCTTGGCTCCACGGTTGTACACTCTCTGCTGTGCTAACTGCGCTTGGGCCAAATGTTCCTTCACGATGGGCATTACCTGTGCAATTCGGTCTTGCATCAGGGCGACATGCTCAATCACACTCCTGTGGGGAGAACTCTCACTTTCCCAAGTTTCCTTGGCAATATCCAACAGCCCTCTTGGGTGTCTCCCATACAGTAACTCAAAGGGGGAGAATCCCGTAGAGGATTGGGGCACCTCCCTAATAGCAAACATCAGATAAGGAAGTAGACAGTCCCAATCCTTTCCATCTCTATCCACCACTTTCTTCAACATTTGTTTTAGGGTTTTGTTGAATCTTTCAACCAGCCCATCGGTTTGGGGGTGATACACAGATGTACGTAATTGCGTCACTTTGAATAATTTACACAGCTCCTTCATAACCCGGGACATAAAGGGTGTACCTTGGTCCGTAAGCAGTTCTTTACAAATACCCACCCGGCTAAACACAAGAGATAGCTCTTTGGCTATGGTTTTTGCCGAGGTATTTCGGAGAGGGATCGCTTCTGGATAACGGGTGGCATAGTCCATTATAACTAATATGTACTGGTGCCCCCTAGCGGACTTGATTATAGGACCTACCAAATCCATGGCGATCCTCTCAAACGGGACCTCAATGATGGGTAGAGGGACCAGCGGGCTACGGAAATGTGGCATCGGGGCCGACCTCTGACACACAGGGCAGGAGGAACAATAATTTTCTACGTCCTTCATCACCCCCGGCCAATAGAATCTCTGTAATACCCTCTCTCGGGTTTTCTCTGTCCCCAGATGACCTCCAAGAATGTGCCCATGGGCCAACTCCAACACCAACTTCCTGTAAGGTTTGGGCACCACAAGCTGCTCAACGGTTTCTTCTGCCCTTTTTGCCACCCGATACAGTAGGTCCTTCTCTACGCTGAAGTATGGGTAAGTGCAGGTATTATCTGGGTTCACTAACTCGCCATCTATTTTCACTACGTTTTCCCGTGCCTTTATTAGGGCGGGGTCTTTCAACTGTTCTGTGGCAAAGTTTTCCCTGTGAACCTCAAGATCAGAAAACTCCACAGACGGTAGGTTTTCGTCTGAGGAGGTGGGCTCCTCTCCAGTTTCTTGAGTCTCCCCTGCCAATACTGATAAGGGAAATTCCGGAGAGTCCTCACCACTCTCAGGGGAGTTCTGGCTATCACATTCCTGGTACATAGGGGCACCAGTGAGGGGCTCAGGATCATCCCACAGTTCCCAGAACTTCGGAAAATCCCTTCCCACAATGGCGTCATGCGGTAACTGAGATACTAAGCCCACTGGATGAGAGAGGGTACCTTTGGGGGTCTCGAAACACACTGTAGTCACTGGATACTCTCGGGTGTCCCCATGCACACAAATAACAGCTACCTTGCTATTCCCAGAGACCTCTGTTTTAACTAACTCAGCCTTTATCAGGGTCACAAGGCTACCTGAATCCAGCAATACCACAACATTTCTACCATTAACACACATTTTGCATAAATGTTTCTCAGTTCCTCGAATGGCAGTGCATGCGACTGTCGCACACAGCGACTGACGTCTGCCCGTCAGAAAGTCACACTGCATGGGTTCCTCCACAACCGGGCAATTGGCTGCAATATGTCCCGCTTGCCGGCAGCGGTAGCAAACGATCCTTCTTGCCGCCTCTTGAGCCGCTGATTTCCCAGGCTGTTCTCGCCAAACTTGGGGTAGAGCTCCCACCCTCTCACTCTCTCCACCCTCACCCCTTGGAATCCTCTTATCCGCCCCTGGGGATGGTCTGGTCTTAAGGTGGAAAGTCCGAGTGTCTCTGGAAGAGGCCGTCAGGTTCTCTGTAGCCAAGTATTTCTCCACACGATCCACAAGACCATCGGCCGTCTCTGGGTCTCCATGGCTTACCCACTTTTGGATGGCAGTAGGAAGAGCTCTCAAAAACCGATCCATTACAACACGTTCCACAATCTTTGGTGCGGACAAAGTCTCTGGCTGTAGCCACTTTCTGCTCAGGTGAATGAGATCATACATTTGAGACCTGGGGGGTTTTCCAAGCTGGAAAGTCCAGTTATGCACACGCTGAGCCCGGACAGCCTGGGTGACACCCAGCCTTGCCAATATTTCAGCTTTTAGCATCACATAGTCTTTTGCTTGGTTAGGCTCTAGGTCATAGTAAGCTTTCTGCGATTCACCAGTTAACAGAGGAGCCACCAGTCCAGCCCACTGCTCCTCAGGCCACTTTTCTCTTTCAGCGGTCCTTTCAAATGTGGTCAAAAATACCTCTGGATCATCCTCTCCAGTCATTTTTGTCAATAAACGACTCACCCCAAAGGACGCGGTATTAGTGGGACGGCTTTCCTCACTGGTCTGCGGACGTTGCTGCATTACTGCTTCCATCTGTTGTTGTAGTCTCTGCTCTTGCTTCTGCAACAGGTCTATGAAGCGGGCCTCAGATTGCTGCTGGGCTCGTTGCTGAGCCTCCAGACTCTGTTGCAAAGTTGCGTTTGTCTGCTGCTGGGCTGCAAGGCTCAGTTGATGAGCTTGCTGCTGGGCTGCGAAGTTCTGTTGTTGAGCTGCAAGGCTCTGTTGATGAGCTGCAAGGCTCTTTTGCAAACCTGCATTTGTCTGCTGTTGATTGGCATTTGCTAGAGCCAGCTGCTTCAGTATCTCCTCCATGCTGGCTTAAAAAAAAAACTGCCACTGGTTCTCCACCAACTGTGAGGGGGTTAGCTCGGCAGCGGGTGTGTGTGACCCCCGGGATGGGCTCCCCACACAAAACAGGCCCAGCAAACGGAGGTTGTGGTTTTCAAAATCAAAAAGGTGCGGTTTATTTTCTATTTACAGTGACAAAACACAGCAAAGCAAAAGAAACATAAACAAAATAAATCCTGGTCAAGTTGACCTCTGACTAAACATACAGGTTTCCTAACTAACAACTGGGATCAGCCTAGTGCTGTCCTAGTCCCTAAGTCCCTGGTTTTAAATGTCC
Source organism: Rana muscosa (assembly GCA_029206835.1). Classification (NCBI taxonomy): domain Eukaryota; kingdom Metazoa; phylum Chordata; class Amphibia; order Anura; family Ranidae; genus Rana; species Rana muscosa. The sequence continues at coordinate 202,383,031 of CM055126.1, read as the reverse complement.
AAGCAAATAGCCACACAGGCTTTGTCTCACCGCACAGGGGTTCACTCTCCCTAGACAGTCCACACAGGTCTGGTTCCAGGCATGAGCTAACATCTAATGAAGCTGGGAGTTCTTATAGAGGCCTAAATGAGCTGACAAGCTTCAGCTGGTCTCATCAACTCCCTGTCTGCACGACGCCCCACACTCTCCCTAGACATATGAGTCATCCATGAGCCCACTAGCCTTAGCTGGGCTTATACAACTCTCCACCTAGTTGTATAAGTCGGCGTAAAGCCTGAATCTGGGCGAAATATATCTACCCCCCTGGATGCAACCAGGTGACTTTACCTTCCTGCTGTCACAATATATATATATATATATATATATATATATATATATATATATATATATACGTGATTCTGCACAGCACGGCTGCCCTGTAGCAGTAAATTTGCTACAGGGTGGTTGTCAAGCAGTTAAATCCGAACTGCAGCTAAAAATAAAAGGCCTATTAATAGAAAAAATACCACAAATTGCTTGGGCTACAATATTTAACATTGATATTTTCCCATAGTACTATTTTTTGTCATTAAATGTCCTCAGTCTGATAACCAGCATCATTCAACCCACTTCCCCTGAGCCCAGTTTGTCTTGGCCTCGCCCCCATGATTATACAGTGAAAGGAGAAGCAGTAAAATGATGAGCACATCTGTCTCTCGCTCTGCTCTTTTCTCCTATCAGCAAGCTTCTTGTTAACATATGAATCGATTGGCTCCTTGTATCTGCCTGTATTGTTTAGCATTGAGGACTCCATTGATCGGGCAATGTTGAGGACCGTAGACACAGTGGTCGGCAAAGGAAACTAATTGCAGCAGATAAAAGACACATCAAATGGAATAAAGCATGATGTGTCTTTCATCTGCTGCATTAAGTTTCCTTGGCCAACCACTGCGTCTACGGTCCTCAGTGTTGCCCGATCAATGGGGTCCACAGTACTGAAAAATACAGACAGATACTTATCCATCATGAAAAAGAAGGGGAAAACAGCTGCGCTAAACTATTGAAAAGGACCAATCAATCATAAAAAAGTCTGTAACCACATATGTCGGAAGCCCCTATGTCGGGGCATGGGAACAAAGTGTGAAATAAATGTGAAGAAGCATATAAAATACACTAATAATATGAAATTAAATATATAAAACATAGTCCCAAGATGTCTTGAAGATCCATAAATAGTAGACCGTGAAGGTGATAAATAGAAAACTGAAATTGATGCTCAATATTCATGCACCACCCGTGATCCACCACCGTATAAATGTACCGCTTACCAGAGGTAAGAAGTAAATGAACCCATCTGCAACAAAGTATCTCCGTGAAAATGATTCCAGGTCCAAGGCGGTCAGCTAGAGGATATGGTCCACGAATGATCCCCAGGAGTAAAGAAGGCTCAATAGTGCATTACCGTAGATTAAAATTTATTTAAAATAAAGTATAAACACTTACAAAAAAGACGTTTTAAAACAGGACAAACACGACCGGCCAGTCTGCAGTCACCTGTCCCTTGGTGATGACGTCAGCGCATTCACCTCCCGACGCACGTTTCGTGTCAAAACACGGCGTCAATGGGGAAATATCCATCATGCTATACCAAACTTTCTAAACAACGGGCCAGATTACTGTTCATTAGACTTAATGGGGGCCAGACTGGGGCAATCAGGAATAGAAAAGGTTCCCATCTTAGTGGGAATAAACAATGACCCATCTTTGGTGTTACTGGGAGGAATCATGCCCCATCATTGGTGTACTTAAGCCCCATTGCTGGTGTCATTGGGAGAAATTGTGTCCATCATTGGTGTCATTGCGAGGAATGGTGTCAGTGGGTCGAATTATGTCCCATTGTTGGTATCAGTGTTTGAAAACAGTGCCCCAAGGGCCGGATCAAAGCAAGCAAAGGGCCGCATCTGGCCCACGGGCCGTAGTTTGGAGACCACTGGCATCAGGGAGGCATGTGGTTGACCCCCAAATCTAATCTGCAGTAGAACAATGACCCCAAATATACATCCAATGTCATTAAGAACTATCTTCAGTGTAAAGAAGATCAAGAAGTCCTGGAAGTGATGGTTTGGCCCCCGCAGAGGCCTGATCTCAACTTCATGGAGTCTGTCTGGGATTACATAAAAAGACAGAAGGATTTGAGACAGGCAATATTTACAGAAGAGCTGTGGTTAGCTCTCCAAGATGTCTGGAACGACCTACCTGCCGAGTTCCTTCAAAAACTGTGTGCAAGTGTACCTAAAAGAATTGATGCTATTTTGAAGGCAAAGGGTGCTCACAACAAATATTGATTTAATTTGGATCTCTCTTCTGCTCATTTACTTTCCATTTTGTTAATTGTTCAAAATAAACTATTAACACTTCTATTTCTGAAAGCACTCTTCGTTTATAGCATTTTTTACACCTGCCTAAAACTTTTGCACAGTATCTATATCTAAAGCTGTGGGATGGAGATAATGATGATTATTGAAGCATAAAAGAAAAAACTATACTGTGAACAATATTGTATGTTTTTAGTACATTTAATTATGATCATAATATAAGTTTAATTGTTTGAATAGTAAAAAGTTTGGTAGCTTAAAAATCCACTTTTTTCTGACCATATAGCATACAAAATGGGCATATTCCAAAGTCTGGGAGGCATAGATGGCACGTACAACCCACTAACAGGCTGAAATATACAGAAGCTGTATACTGTGTCAAGAATTACTCACATTCGGGGTCATTTGTGTTCAGAATTCCATGTATGTCCCATACATGGAATTTTCGCATTCGGGGCACATGCTATTTAATGTAACACGGACCTGAATGTAATTACCGCTCAGAAAGGTGTACGGCCATGTAGATCAGCCTGTTGATTTTGACAGGGCTGCTGGAAGTAGGCTGTTGGCCGCAACAGTTTTTCCGGGGGTGTTGGTTTTTTATGCATATGGGAATAAGTGACCGCTTACATGAGACATTACACTTATCACCCTGCTCAGGGTGTCAAGCTCTGTTTCAAGACTATGCTAGTTTGTGTCAGGGCTTAAACAGGGTTTCTGTTGTCCACATTAGGTAATAGTATTTGGGCCTAGCAGTTAGCATCCTAGAAGAAGATCACATGGCCCTCCATACTCAGAAATACCATGTGCTACCAGAGGAATAGCAAGCGAGATAAGAGGATCTAGCTGGCAAAGCGACAGAGATTTTCTAAACGCAAAATGAGGGGGCACTCTGACTTTATTACTATCTGGAGGAGGGTGCCCAGATAGTGGTTGGGAGAGTGCACAAATAGTTTGAGACCTAGAGCAGAGGGTTTCTTGTCCATAAGGAGACGCTCCCAGCCTAAAGGGCTGCTGCCCTTCTGGGCAGTCCAGCTGTGCTTCTTCATTTGCTCATTGAGGTCCGAGGCTGTGGCAGAGATAGGGGCCTTCTCTACTGAACTTTGCCAGAGTTGATCCAGAGTTGATCCAGGAATTTGTCTGTGGATATGCTTTGAAGAGCTCACAGGAGACATGTCTGGCTGATATTGGATGGAGGTATCCAAATATCCAGGGACATTTATGAGTACAGACTGGTGTGTGATATCCCAGTGACTGCTTATATACCTCTGGAATCAGTGTCAGCCAGTCATGGTGTCCCTGTATAGCCTAGTTAATCATTTGCTACTGCAAGGACTGTGGAGGTTTGAGGAAATAAGAGGTGTGCTCAAGTTGCTACTTTGTCCTCCAGAAGTATCCCACAGTTACCCTGCACCTAACTATGTTCAAGTTTGATAAAGCATCAGAAAAGGATACCCCTAGACTGTTTAATGAGCCAGAAGAGTGGCTAAGACTGTGTGCCTTGCTGTGGATACACTAGCTTGGGAAAGAACCATTGGGACCAATCAGTGGGCCCTTTCAGGAGTGAGCTATACACTTAAGTAGAACCCTCTAGCTATGTGCTAGTGTACATAGGTGTTAGTGTAGGAAAAGTTAGCCTGGCCGAGAGCCAGGTCTGGGTAAAATCTGGGTCAGGGCTGAGTGACTCAGAGAGGCTGGATGACTCAGCAGGAAGCACCTCCGGTAACTCCCTCTGCTCTCTGGAACCCTGGAGAAGCTTCCAGAAGTAGAGGGTGGAGTCTAGAAGAAGCAGCCTGGGGTATTGATGAGGGTCCCCGCCATTCCCCAGCAAAATGGGCTGGCAGGGGACAGGCACCTCATAAATACTTATGGGTCATGCCAGCAGGGGCAGTCAAGTGGAAGATGGAGTGCTGAGGAGGCTGTCTGTGGCCCTTGAGGGTGCCCCCTAGTCTGGGGGGGGGGCTGACCTCTGGCCTTGGGCTCGGAAGCTGAAGGGACCCTCTACAACACACAGAGGAAATCCTTCCTGGAAGCACGAGAGCAAGGAGAGGACCGCAGGAGCAGGTCAGCACGTCCAGGTGTTCTCCAGAGGAGTCAGCCGTGTGGGCTGCTGAGTGAGCGGTCTGGGAGGACTGTGGTGTCAGTCTGAGAGGACCAAGGAGAAGTAGCCAGGGGGGCTAGTGAAAGGGGCAGCTGCAGCCAGTCGGGTTGGCAGTGTCTGAAGAGGTGGCGCTAGGATCAGCAGCCACAGTGTTGGAAGATGGACACTGACTTTTGCTACACATTTAAAGGGGTCTTGGGTTCCTGCCTATAACAGGCTGTTGCTCTAAGATCTCACTGGGTGCTGTGTCAGGATCATTTTTTTGCCAAGTGTACCAGTGGAGTTCTGCAAGCAAGTGTGCTAGAGGAAGCAGAGGAATGTCTAAAGACTGTATATAGGAAAGTTGTCCCTGAAGTTTGTTTGAAGTCAAGTGGGCATCCCATATTACCCCTACTCCCCATCCAAGTTTTATCCCCTCAATAAAACACAAAAACAAAGTGCTGGACTGTTTTCTGGCTCTTGGAGACTGTGGAAGTTTGGTCTGCCTGGCTGTGCAGACTGGGGGATCCCATTTCACCTGCGGCTCCTACGTGGCGTGCGCTACACTTAGATAGCATTAGCAAGTCACAATTTGAGTTTACCAGTTGCCTGAAGTTAAATTACATTTTCTGTGTTTCTGATAACTTCCTTAGGCTCATTTTTGTGCCTCAACTACAGCAGACAAACAGCATGAAGCTCCAGTCAACCTCCCTTGGGACCCCTCTGCATGTTGGCCTGTGCAGGTCCGCCGGCTCTTCTACCCAAAGTGGTGACTGCTGCAGGATTTCTAACTAGCGGCTCTCGGTCCTGGAATAATGAGACCGGCGTCTCAATACGACCAAGAAGCCTCTTCACCGTTGCAACTGAACGTTCAGCTGTTTTCTTTTGGACTGTAATTTCGACTTGGAGAATGCTTGAGAAAGCCGCAGAGCTAATGCGAACCAGGCGGTGAAAAATGAAATTTAAGGCAGGAATTCCTTAGCGAGGGTCTTCCAGTGTGGTTGGCCTGTGTGAGGTCTGGCTGAGTCACGAACCGCCGCAGAGAGAAAGAGAGAGAGAGAGGATTGGTATTGAAAGCAGAGCGCCGCTATAGACGGAGGGACTTGGCCTGGTTAAATTAAGTCCAGGCCGTGGCATTTTCCTGGGATAATCAGCCAGTAAGACCATCATAAAGCAAATATATTTATTCCCAGACGTGTTTTTTTTTTCCACCGTACAGCCTAACCCTTTCATTACCCCAAAGGCTGCGCCTTGAGAGGAAAGTTAATAAAGAGGTCCTTCTGCCCCTAATATCAAAATAGGCAATGTCCCAGCCTACAGTTCAACTAGATCAGTGCTATTTGGAAAACATTGCCAGTATGCTAAATAAAGCCTAATGCCGCGTACACACGACCGTTTTTCAAGATGAGAAAAACGACGACGTGAAAAACGACGAGAAAAAATAGAGCATGTTCTAAATTTTTAATGGCCATGATGAGAAAAATGCCATTTTTTAAATTGGTCATTAAAAACGATCGTGTGTAGGCTCCAGAGCATTTTTCTCAAAGAGAAAAATGGCCATTAAAATTTAGAACATGCTATTTTTACTCATCGTTTTTCACGTCGTCGTTTTTGTCGTCGTGAAAAATGTCCGTGTGTACGCTTTAATGACGGAAAAAAAACGTGCATGCTCAGAAGTAAGTTATGAGACAGGAGCGCTCGTTCTGGTAAAACTAGCGTTCATAATGGAGATAGCACATTCGTCACGCTGTAACGGACTCAGAGGTGGCTCTCCAATTAGGCAAATTAGGTGATCGCCTAAGGCCTCACACTCACAGGGGCCTCGCGGCCGCCTAATTTGCCTGTGATCAATACTAATGTTGGTGCCATCGGATCTCTATCACCCCCCACTCTCTCCCCCCTCTTGCATTGCTGAATATGTCTGATGGGTGAGGAGGGTGCCCTGGAAGTGGTTCTGATCACCTGTGTGCTAGATTCGTGCATTTTCTGCAGCCATTTTTCTTGCTTGAATTATTTTTCCCCATTATGGGCGTGAGTGGGGCCTCATGTCTAAGTTTTGCCTAAAGCCTCACAAAGCCTAGAGCCGCCTCTGAACAGACTGAAAAGGACGGAGACTTAAAAGCGCAAATCGCCTCTCACCAAACTTTTACTAACACGCGCTAACATGAAATCAGCAAAAGCAGCCCAAAGGGTGGCGCCATCCGAATGGAACTTCCCCTTTATAGTGTTGTCATACGTGTTGTACGTCACCGCGCTTTGCTTGAGCATTTTTTTTTCACGATAGTGTTTAGGCAAGGCAGGCTTGAGAGGAATCACGTCGAGAAAAACGTCGTTTTTTTCCATGACATTAAAAACGGTCGTGTGTACGCGGCATAAGTTTATCTATTTAGGGTACTTATATAGCAGTGATTTACATATACATTATATTACCAAAAGTATTAGGACACCTGCCTTTACCCGCACATGAACTTTAATGGCATCCCAGTCTTCGTCCGTAGGGTTCAATATTGAGTTGGCCCACCCTTTGCAGCTATAACAGCTTCAACTCTTCTGGGAAGGCTGTCCACAAGGTTTAGGAGCGTGTCTATGGGAATGTTTGACCATTCTTCCAGAAGTGCATTTGTGAGGTCAGGCACTGATGTGGACGAGAAGGCCTGGGTCGCAGTCTCTGCATCATCCATGTCTTTATGGACCTTGCTTTGTGCACTGGTGAATAGTCATATTGGAACAGGAAGGGGCCATCCCCAAACTGATCCCACAAAGTTGGGAGCATGAAATTGTTCAAAATGTCTTGGTATGCTGACGCCTTAAGAATTCCCTTCACCGGAACTAAGGGGCCAAGCCCAACCCCTGAAATCTCCCCTCCACCAAATGATTTGGACCAGTACACAAAGCAAGATCCAAAAAAAGACATGAATGAGTGAGTTTGGGGTGGAGGAACTTGACTGGCCTGCACAGAGTCCTGACCTGAACACAATAGAACACCTTTGGGAGGAATTACGAGCCAGGCCTTCTCGTCCAACATCAGTGCCTGACCTCACAAATGCCCTTCTGGTAGAATGGTCAAACATTCCCATAGACACTCCTAAACCTTGTGGACGGCCTTCCCAGAAGAGTTGAAGCTGTTATACCTGCAAAGGGTGGGCCAACTCAATATTGAACCCTACAGACTAAGACTGGGATGTCATTAAAATTCATGTGCGTGTAAAGGCAGGCGTCCCAATACCTTTTACAATATAGTGTATGTACTTTTATTGGACCAAGTTGGATCAATGTAACTATGTGAAAATATCCATACCTGCAATTCAGCTTTGACTCGCTATCATCTATCAAAACAGAAATATCAGTTTTATGTGGACTGATCCTCTATAAAAAGAAAAAAAAGTTTCATTATCTCAGGGTTATGTATTTTTGTATTTTTTATTTTTTCAGGTAATCTTCATTGTTTCTGGCACTGATCATGCCTAGAACATGCAAGTCACAGAACATCATTTACACCAAGATATAAAATTCAAGCTTTCAAGAATCCCAGCTAATTAAGAGCCCGCTAAGAACGGGATTGCTATTTATAGGTAAGCTGAACTGTAAAAGGAAGAACTGGAATGTTCTATCGCTTTTTAATAAAAGCTCTGCTGTTTTGGCAGTGTAACAGAGTTGGGAGGAAGCTACACATGTGTAAGTTTAACTATGAAACCTTTTCTTATGATTTTTACAGTTTTTCCCCCCCCCCCTTCCAAGCTGAACTCTAGACAGAAATTCATGCAGCTCTGTATTCGCCAATATATTATTGAACATAATTTATACAGTAAATGAAAGTACTGCAAGTAGATGAATTTTACTTGGTACCAGCTTCTTGCAGAGCTCAGGCTGGGAGAGGCAACATTTAGCACAAGCAGCCAATTAGTTCAAGCGTTGAGAAGAAGCTTGCTAATATCAGGAGAGAGCAGAGTGACCTAGAAATGAGAGAGCTTTGTTTTTACTGTCCAATCACAGCCTGGGGCAGGTTCAGGATAACCTGGGCTCAGAAGAAGTGGTTTAATTGATGTTGGCCAACAGACTGAGGACATCTAGCAGGAGAAAAAAAGTACTGCTGGGGAAATCATCGAATTGAAGCTGCAGAAAAGCCGCTTTTATTGCAACATTTTAATTTATTGTTGTTACTTTTGGCTAGAGTTAGCTTGTGGAAGGGTTAGAACAGTGGTCTCCAAACTGCAGCCCAGGGGCTGGATATGGCCCGTTTGCTTGCCTTTATCTGGCACTATTTCACCAACTGACCCCAATGAAGGGGCATCATGGTCATGCCCCCTACTGACACCATCAATGGGGCACTATTCTTCTACTGATATCAACAACGGGGCACTATTTCTCCCATTAAATCCAATGATGGAGCACTTATGTTGGGGCATTTTCTACTCCCACTGGCCACAGCCTGGCCCCCCCTAAATCCTGAAGGACAGTAAACTGGCCCTTTCCCTATGTAGCGGGGTATTCCCCTATATTGGGAAGAAACTACATTACCCATAACCCCATTCTTCAGATGTTCCACCGCAGAGACTCATGGGAGGGGTTATAAAAGGAGGAGGCGAGGCCGGGCTCGGCCTCTTTGGGGACACGAGACTTCACAGACGGATCCTCCTGTGCGGAGGTGTCGGAGTGCAAGGCCTGAAGCCTGAGGCCTTGCTCTGCACCAAAGAGCCTTCCACCCTCCCCTCTGCGAGCCTGGGTGGCATCTGACTTTGTGAGCTACAGCCTTGTCGGATCGGGGGCCCGATCGTTGGAGAGATCGAGTGTGTGTGACACGGCCGGTGGAGGTTTCCCGGACTGGATCCGTAGTCCGGCAGGTGAGAGGGCGTAAGCCCAGCTAAGATACTGTTACTGTATATAGGCCTATAGACTGCCGTGGCCTACAAGTTATTTTCATACCCCTATTGAAGAGCCTTGTCAGAACTGAGCCTGCGGCTTTATTTAACCAAGTTCTATACCCCTTGGATTACAAAGTTATACTCTGTTTAAAGTGCACCACCATTACAGACCTGCCGGTGAAGAAAGAAGGACTAAGCTAAATATTAGAACCAGGCCTGGTGGGGATTCTAGCGTGTTTGATTACTGCGCCATAGGGCACTTAGTTATGGTCGCCCGTATGGCGCACCTGTAGCGTGTGTTACTATATAGTGTGTTAGAGTGGCAGGACGCTGCCCTTTAGGAGTGATTATCTTGAACTGTGATTACTGTTACCCCTTTATCCATATTGAGAGAAATGAGTAAAACACTTTACCTATTACAAATCATTACTGTGTCCTTGCTTAGTTATTCTATTGCATAGGACATATCATTGATTGTTAGTACTAGCTGTGCCAGAAGGGGGTAGAGCATATTGCCGGGGGTTGGCGGAGCTGCACTCAGGGCCCAAATCTAATTCTGCGGCCTCCTTAGTTGGAGGTATCGCTACACGTGGGGGTTCTCGTCCGGGATCCTGATGCAGCAAGCGAACGCCAGAAGTGCCGGCATGGACCCCATGGATCCAAGAGCGGTAGAAGAGTGGTGCAAAGCCGCTAATACAGAGCCAAAACAGTCGATAGCCATTAGCCTCCCTGGGGAGAAATGGTCAAGTGAGACGGTAGAGGAACTGATGAGTTCAGTGTCCCCAGATCACACACCATGGGTGATAGACATGAAGACAGACCCAAACATCTCATATCAATACGCATTAGTGGAATATTGGGACGGGATGCCAGAGGCCTGTAAGCACAAGTGTCTGCGGACGCCAGACAACAGAACATTTAGGCTGGCGCACGCAATAACTGTAGAAAGGGAACCATCCCCTACGGGATCGCCACAGGCTGCGGCCCGAACTCCACCTGAAAGAGAAGACGGGGCGACACCCCCGGTGGCACCTGCACCGGCCACTGCTATATCACCAGAACTGATAAATGCAATAGGGGATTTGCTAGCCAAATGTCAGAAGACAAGTACGGTGCATGTGGAAACTAGCTACCGAAGACTAAAAATATTCTCAGGGAAGCTCCCTGTCCCGGCGGGGGAAGAAGATTTTGATACCTGGGTGGAGCAGGCATTACAGGCGGTGGAGGCATGGGAGGTGCCGGAAGCACAGAAGAGGCAGCGAGTGTTAGAAAGCCTTAAAGGTGCAGCAGCAGAAGCAGTGAAAAGTTTCCGGTTTGGGAATGCAGGGTGCACGGCGCAGGACTGTCTAGCTATGCTGCAGGAAGAGTTTGGTCAATTAGACAAGGTGACAGAGATGGTCTACCAGTTTGAACACACTTTCCAAAAACCGGAGGAGAAACTTTCCGAGTATGTCAGAAGGCTAAACAGGCTGTTGTGCAATATTGTGTTAAAGAAAGGGATGAAGCCCCAAGATGCCGATGGGGCAAGAATGAAGCAAGTCTTAAAGGGAGCGCTACGCTCCGATCCAGTCTGGCTGCACCTGAAAACCTTGGGAGGAGGAATGTTGCTGACTTATGCTGATTTAATAAAAATCATCAGAGATGAGGAGGCGCTGCAACAGGACCAGCAGAAGGATAAGACAAATGTTGTACCCGCACAGGTGCTGGTCAATCCAGTAATGACCCCTGAAAGAGAGGCGGAGATAGACACCCTAAAAACTCAGATGTCCAAGGTGTTAGAGATATTGACCTCTCTGATAGCAAAAGACACAGAGTGTCCCAAGAAGGAAAGTCCAAGGAAGGAATTGTTCCCGATTGCCTCAGCACCCGAACCTTTACAAGAATGGGGAGATATAGTCTGCTTCAACTGTGGGGGAGTTGGCCACATTGCAGCCACATGTTCTAGTCCGAAGAAGAAGAGACCAGACAACCGCAAGCCGGCGGGAAACTCCAGAGGGCCCCGGTGAAGGAGTCAACCGGGTGCCCACCATCTTCAGTAAACTCCAAGCTGAATGCGAAGAAAAACAAAAAGAGAGATAGAACACCAAAGGGGAAACGCAATACCCCTCAACAAAGCTATACTCCAAGAAAAAGGGGGGAGACCCCTCAGGGGAGGCACGGCACCCCCCAGAAGGGGTGCCCACCCAAGAAAAATAATAGTACCCCTCAGCGGGTTCCTACACCCATTAAAAGGAGGGAAGTCAGTGCATACCAGGCTCAAGAAAGGTTCAAGTCCAAAGGGAATAGGACAAGAGGAAGTCCAAAGGGAAAAGGTCTGAAGAAGGCGGCTCCTGCCGGACCATATCCAGAGAAGCTGGTAGGCCCATCCCCTATAGTGCCCATTCAAGTGGAGGGAGTCTACACCAGGGGCCTCCTGGATACCGGGGCACAAGTGACCCTACTATACCGGGACTTCTACGACAGGCACCTGAGTCATCTGCCTATCCAGAAGATAGAAGAGCTGGAAATATGGGGAATTGGAACCCAGAGTTTCCCTTACGACGGCTACCTTCCCATCAAAATGACCTTTGACCCATCCGTGGCTGGGAAAGCCGAAGTATTTGACACCCTGGCAGTTGTGTGCCCTAGGCCGCCTGGAGCCAACAAGAATTCCCTTATAATAGGGACAAACACGGACCTGGTCCGAAGACTCCTGACCCCTCTCGTGACAGAAGAAAGACAAGCAGCTACCAAGATCCATCCCATGCTGAAGACAGCCTACCAATGGCTGGTCCAAGAGCGGGAGACCCCTGGAGAGGAGATAGGGAAGGTGTGGAGACTTGGAAGAGAAGGGGTAGTGTTGCACCCCGGTGAAGTAACCTGTCTCAGGGCCACTGTGAAGCTTACTTGGGAGCAGCCTGGTCCCTTTGTCATGCTGGAGTCAGACCCAAGGGGTGAGTCCTCAGGCCTGGAGGTGATACCGGAAGTGATTCCGCTGAAGGTCCTGAAGAAGGCCCATTATAGAGTTCCAGTGAGTGTTAGGAATAGGGATGAGCTTCGAGTTCGAGTCGAACTCATGTTCGACTCGAACATTGCCTGTTCGCCCGTTCGCCGAACAGCGAACAAATTGGGGTGTTCGTGGCAAATTCGAAAAATCTATGGGAGAAATCTAAAGTGTTAATTATAAAGGCTTATATGCAAGTTATTGTCCTAAAAAGTGTTTGGGGACCTGGGTCCTGCCCCAGGGGACATGTATCAATGCAAAAAGAAGTTTTAAAAACGGCCGTTTTTTCGGGAGCAGTGATTTTAATAATGCTTAAAATGAAACAATAAAAGTGAAATATTCCTTTAAATTTCGTACCTGGGGGGTGTGTATGATATGCATGTAAAGTGGCGCATGTTTCCCGTGCTTAGAACTGTCCCTGCAAAAAATGTCATTTTTGAAAGAAAAAAATGCATTTAAAACTGACTCGTGGCTATTAATGAATTGTCGGCTCCCGGCAATACATACAAAAGTCATTGATAAAAAAAAAAAAAAAAGCGTGGGGGTTCCCCAGAATTCAATTACCAGGCCCTTCAGGTCTGGAATGGATATTAAGGGGAACCCCGCCGCAAATTTAAAAAAAATTGACGTGGGGTTCCCCCAAATATCCATTCCAGGCCCTTCAGATCTGGCATGGATTTTAAGGGGAACTCCACCCCAAATTTAAAAAAAATGGCGTGGAGTCCCCCTAAAAATCCATACCAGACCCCTTATCCGAGCACGCAACCTGGCCGGCCGCAGGGGAAAAGGGGGGGACGAGAGAGCGGCCCCCCCTCCCTCCTGAACCGTACCAAGCCACATGCCCTCAACATGGGGAGGATGTCCCCATGTTGATGGGGACAAGGGCCTCATCCCCACAACCCTTGCCCGGTGGTTGTGGGGGTCTGCGGGCGGGGGGCTTATCGGAATCTGGAAGACCCCTTTAACAAAGAGGACCCCCAGATCCCGGCCCCCCCCCTATGTGAATTGGTAAGGGGTACATTGTACCCCTACCATTTCACAAAGAAAGCGTAAAAAAATGTTTAAAAAAACACAATTTAATTTAAATTTACATAGTGAAGGAAGTTCCCCGCTCAAGCCAATGACGTAGGCGGGTCCGACATACCGAGGGGGCGGACCTGATGGGGAACTGCTCTCACTTTGGTAATACATGTATAGACCCGCCCCTTCTCATGTTCTGCATCTCGTCCGCTGAGCGGACCTGATGGGGAACTTTAGAAGGGGCGGGTCTATACATTTAAAATACTGAGAGGGAGTTCCCCATCAGGTCCGCTCAGGCACAACCAATGAAGGACAGCGCTGGACATCGGGATCGCCGCGGGACACTGGATTTCACCGCTGGAATGTTTATTTATTTATTTTTTTTAAATAAAGGACTTTTTCAAGGTGTTTGTGTGTTTTTTTAAACATTTTTTTACGCTTTCTTTGTGAAATGGTAGGGGTACAATGTACCCCTTTCCAATTCACATAGGGGGGGGCCGGGATCTGGGGGTCCCCTTTGTTAAAGGGGTCTTCCAGATTCCGATAAGCCCCCCGCCCGCAGACCCCCACAACCACCGGGCAAGGGTTGTGGGGATGAGGCCCTTGTCCCCATCAACATGGGGACATCCTCCCCATGTTGAGGGCATGTGGCTTGGTACGGTTCAGGAGGGAGGGGGGGCCGCTCTCTCGTCCCCCCCTTTTCCCCTGCGGCCGGTCAGGTTGCGTGCTCGGATAAGGGGTCTGGTATGGATTTTTAGGGGGACTCCACGCCATTTTTTTTTTAAATTTGGGGTGGAGTTCCCCTTAAAATCCATGCCAGATCTGAAGGGCCTGGAATGGATATTTGGGGGAACCCCACGTCAATTTTTTTTTAAATTTGCGGCGGGGTTCCCCTTAATATCCATTCCAGACCTGAAGGGCCTGGTAATTGAATTCTGGGGAACCCCCACGCTTTTTTTTTTTTTTTTATCAATGACTTTTGTATGTATTGCCGGGAGCCGACAATTCATTAATAGCCGCGAGTCAGTTTTAAATGCATTTTTTTCTTTCAAAAATGACATTTTTTGCAGGGACAGTTCTAAGCACGGGAAACATGCGCCACTTTACATGCACATCATACACACCCCCCAGGTACGAAATTTAAAGGAATATTTCACTTTTATTTTTTCATTTTAAGCATTATTAAAATCACTGCTCCCGAAAAAACGGCCGTTTTTAAAACTTCTTTTTGCATTGATACATGTCCCCTGGGGCAGGACCCAGGTCCCCAAACACTTTTTAGGACAATAACTTGCATATTAGCCTTTATAATTAACACTTTAGATTTCGAACGTTCGAGTCCATTGTATTTAATAGGGTTCTAAAGTTTACACGAACATTTTGTCTGTTCGCAGGTTCTGGTGCGAACCGAACAGGGGGGTGTTCGGCTCATCCCTGGTTAGGAATACTACCAATGACCCCATGGAAATCCCAGCCAGAATGTTGCTAGGCCAGGTGAGCCCGGCGGCCCCTGTTACCCTGTCAGAAGTGAAGAGGACAGGTGAAGAAGGGGATGTTTGGGAGAAGATGACCATGGAAAACCAGAATCTGTCCAGGGCTTGGAAAGAGAGAGCCAAGGCCCAGTTGAATAGATGGGAGAAGATCTTCTCTAAGGATGAGTTTGATGTGGGGTGTGCAAGGAGTGCCACCCATCGGATCCGCCTCCAGGAAGATAAGCCCTTCCGAGAGAGGGTCAGGCGGGTCCCGCTAGCAGATCTGGAGGATCTGAGGGAACAACTTGCAGAACTCAAGAGGACTGGTGTGATACGGGAGTCCAGAAGCCCCTATGCCTCTCCCATAGTGGTGGTCCGAAAGAAGAATGGATCATTGAGGCTCTGTATTGACTACAGGACTCTCAACAGGAGAACCATACCTGACCAATACACCACTCCGAGGATAGAGGATGCCCTACAGAGCTTGTCTGGAGCCAAATGGTTCAGCGTTATGGATCTCAAAAGTGGGTACTATCAGATTCCGATTCACCCAGCAGACAAGGAGAAGACAGCTTTCATAACCCCAGTGGGGTTCTTTGAATTCGACCGGATGCCCCAAGGTCTGTCTGGAGCCCCAGCTACTTTCCAACGCCTCATGGAGAAGACAGTAGGGGACATGAACTTGATCGAAGTCCTTGTATACCTGGACGATGTCATTGTCTTTGGGAGAACCTTGGAGGAACATGAAGAGAGGCTGGAAAAAGTGTTGAGAAGACTCAGTGAGGAAGGACTTAAGCTTTCGCCTGAGAAGTGTCGGTTCTACCAGTCTTCTGTGAACTATCTGGGGCACATAGTGTCTGAAGAAGGGGTGGCCACAGACCCTGAGAAATTGGAGGCAGTTACCTCCTGGCCACGGCCCACCACAGTAACAGAACTCAGATCCTTCTTGGGCTTCTGCTCCTACTACAGGAGGTTTGTGGAGGGATTTGCCCGAATTGCTAGACCATTGAATGAGTTGCTCAAGACTGAAGGAGAAGAGGATGGCTCGGGACCCAGGAGGCCAGGAGAGTCCATCAGAGATCAGTGGAATCAGAAGTGTGAAGAGGCTTTCCAGGAATTGAAGAGGAGCCTGACCACTGCACCAGTCTTGGCCTACGCAGACCCAACCAAACCCTATGAACTGCACGTGGATGCTAGTCATGACGGTCTGGGAGGAGTGCTTTACCAAGAACATGAGGGGCAATTGCGGCCTGTTGCCTATGTGAGTAGGAGTCTGACCCCCTCTGAGAAGAACTACCCCACTCACAAGCTGGAGTTCCTGGCCCTCAAGTGGGCGGTAGTAGACAAGCTCAAAGACTATCTGTATGGAGCAGAGTTCACTGTGAAGACCGACAACAACCCCCTTACCTACCTGTTCACCACGGCCAAGCTGGATGCCACTGGACACAGGTGGCTGGCTGCACTGTCTGGATTCAACTTCAGCCTTAAGTATAGACCAGGAGTGGGGAATCGAGACGCAGACGCTCTGTCCAGAAGATCTCATTCCCCGACCATTGAAATAGAAGATTGGACCCAAGTGGCACCGGACGGGGTGCGGGCCCTTTGTCAAGGAGCTGAATTTCAAGCCCGAGGAGGCTCCAGAGCAGAGGAAATAGGAGTTACCACGGTGGGAGTCCCCAAACACTACTGTGGAGTAGCTCAATTGGAAGAGGACAACCTACCAAGACTGTCCAAGAAGGAATTGAGGTGTGACCAATTGGAAGACCCCATGGGGAGATTGGTCCTGGAGGCCTTGAAAAATCAGGATCCAAACATACTCATGCGTCAACCTTCAAAAGAAGCTCGCTTGCTGAGGAAGGAGTGGGATAGGTTGCAGTTACATCAGGGAGTGGTCTACCGAAGGGGCCCCTCTGATGACTCAGAAGATAAGTGGCAGCTGTTCCTCCCAGAGAAACATCGGGAGACTGTTCTGATTGCCTTGCATGACAATCATGGCCACCTAGGGTCTGAAAGGACCTTTCAACTTGTCAGAAGTCGGTTCTATTGGCCCTGCATGAGGGCAGAGGTAGAGGAGTACTGCCACTCATGTGCGCGATGCATCCAGAGGAAGACTTTGCCCCATCAAGCTGCCCCAATGGGCCATCTACAGAGCCAAGGGCCCATGGACCTGGTGTGCATTGACTTTCTCTGCCTCGAACCCGACCTGAGTGGACTAGGAAATGTTCTGGTGATAACCGACCATTTCACCCGGTATTCCCAGGCTTTCCCCACCAAAGATCAGAAGGCCTCCACCGTGGCCAAGGTGCTTATGGAGAAGTACTTTGTCCATTATGGGCTGCCACAGAGACTCCATTCAGACCAAGGGAGGGACTTCGAGAGTAAGCTGATCCGGAAGCTTTTGGATTCTTTGGGAATTAAGAAGACTCGAACTACGCCTTACCATCCTCAGGGAGATGCTCAGCCGGAAAGGTTCAACCGAACCTTGCTCAACATGTTGGGGACTCTGGAAAGTGAGAAAAAGCAACATTGGAGCAAACATATAGCAGCCATAGTATATGCTTACAACTGCACCATCAGTGATGCTACAGGCTATTCCCCATATCGACTCATGTTTGGGAGAGAAGCGAGACTACCAGTGGACCTGGCTTTTGGCACCTCACTGGACCATTCCTCAGCCACATCCCACAAAGGATATGTGGACAGGCTCAGACACAGCCTGAAAGTAGCATATGAACAAGCTCAAGCGGCCTCAGATCAAAAGGGAGCTCGGAATAAAAGAAATTTCGATTTGAAGGTCCGGGTACAAGACCTACAGCCCGGGGATCGAGTACTGTTGCGCAATCTGGGAGTCCCCGGAAAGCACAAACTTGCAGACAGATGGAGATCTGAACCCTATGTCATCTGCAGGAAGTTGCCGGGCCTACCTGTCTACAAGGTGAAGCCAGAGGGAAAGGTAGGCCCACTGAAGACATGGCATCGATTCGAAACCACCTGCTCCCACTTGCGGAGGCAGTTAGAATACCTTCCGTGGGAGACTCCCCTGCACCGGCCTCTATCTTGGATACTCCTAGGCCACACACTCGGTCACAGACCTCCCGAGCTGAAAATGGAGAAGCCTCCCAACTTAGTGGAGATGAAGAGGGAGAGCTTGATTGGCTGTGGTCTTCCCCAACTCCAGGAACTTCTATCATAGATCTTCCGGTCACCCAAGATACCACAGATGAAACACTGAACCCAGAGGCTACAGAGTTCATTCCCTTCAGTCCTTCAACAGATTACTGGGAAGATGCCCATGATAGTTGCTCCGAGGAAGAGGAGCCTGTGGCGCCAGAGCCAGAGATTCCAGGAGAACAAAGAGCTCGAAGAGTCATTCGACCTCCTAAGAAGCTGACCTACCCTCAGATGGGGAACAGTTCGGAAGACTCTGTGGTCACTGCTAGGAGAAATGCTGAGATTCCGGATCCCTCCACTGTCCATTTGGTGGAGGGCAACCCCAGCTCACTCTCTGGCACAGTTAGGCAGGCCACCCATGATAATGTGACCTGTGGGCAAGGGAATTCAACCCCTCAGTTATGGTGGGAATCCCCTATCCCAACATCGTTTTCAGAATTGTCCAGTGTTATATATGGTTGTTGCTAAAATTTATCTTTGGGGACCAAAGAGTTTAAGTGGGGGGAGTGTGTAGCGGGGTATTCCCCTATATTGGGAAGAAACTACATTACCCATAACCCCATTCTTCAGATGTTCCACCGCAGAGACTCATGGGAGGGGTTATAAAAGGAGGAGGCGAGGCCGGGCTCGGCCTCTTTGGGGACACGAGACTTCACAGACGGATCCTCCTGTGCGGAGGTGTCGGAGTGCAAGGCCTGAAGCCTGAGGCCTTGCTCTGCACCAAAGAGCCTTCCACCCTCCCCTCTGCGAGCCTGGGTGGCATCTGACTTTGTGAGCTACAGCCTTGTCGGATCGGGGGCCCGATCGTTGGAGAGATCGAGTGTGTGTGACACGGCCGGTGGAGGTTTCCCGGACTGGATCCGTAGTCCGGCGGGTGAGAGGGCGTAAGCCCAGCTAAGATACTGTTACTGTATATAGGCCTATAGACTGCCGTGGCCTACAAGTTATTTTCATACCCCTATTGAAGAGCCTTGTCAGAACTGAGCCTGCGGCTTTATTTAACCAAGTTCTATACCCCTTGGATTACAAAGTTATACTCTGTTTAAAGTGCACCACCATTACAGACCTGCCGGTGAAGAAAGAAGGACTAAGCTAAATATTAGAACCAGGCCTGGTGGGGATTCTAGCGTATTTGATTACTGCGCCATAGGGCACTTAGTTAACGGTCGCCCGTATGGCGCACCTGTAGCGTGTGTTACTATATAGTGTGTTAGAGTGGCAGGACGCTGCCCTTTAGGAGTGATTATCTTGAACTGTGATTACTGTTACCCCTTTATCCATATTGAGAGAAATGAGTAAAACACTTTACCTATTACAAATCATTACTGTGTCCTTGCTTAGTTATTCTATTGCATAGGACATATCATTGATTGTTAGTACTAGCTGTGCCAGAAGGGGGTAGAGCCTATTGCTGGGGGTTGGCGGAGCTGCACTCAGGGCCCAAATCTAATTCTGCGGCCTCCTTAGTTGGAGGTATCGCTACACCGAGAAGGTTTGGAGAACCTCATGTTGGTTCCTTTTGCTGCCAATGTTTCTAATAAGAAGGATTTCCCTCACTTCCTGTCTTGGTGAGAAGAGGATTGGTTGGACAGAAAGCAAATGGAAATCTCTCCAATGGGAATCTAGACAGTGAAGCAAACACAATGTCTTGTACAGTGGGGAAAGAGTAGAGCCTCTGTAGGGTTGTTATTGCCTACTGGGACAGATAGCCTCCTGTGGCCTCCAGTTCCTCCATGATTGTCTCTATGTCTCAAGGGTGTCTCTGCAATAAAAAGTGAGATTAAAGAGCTGAGTGACCAACAGCCATAAAAAGCCAGAAGGTATTCCAACGTTTCCACTTTTTGTCTAAGGCCCCCCTCCAAAAAATTATAAAAAATGGCAGGAGTCAGACTTTAGGGCTGGTTCACATCGCAACGCATGGGTTCTGGCGCATTTCCCATGCCATCCGTTTTCAAGCCTATTTATTTGAATGGACTAGTCAACAACATGCACTGAAATGCAGAAAAAGTAGTGCGAGCGCTAGCTTTTCAGAACGCACTGCACCAAACAGTGGTAGTATGACCCAGGTGTGTGTAAATCATAGAGGATTTGGACCACTTTCAGTCGTGGAGGACTTTGGTGGTGTACTGTTCTCCTTGGCCTGGGGTGGCGGTGTTCCCACAGGTCGAGGTAGAGTCACTGCCGCAGTGCTGTCCTTTTTGTCCCGTTCCGGCGGTGGTACAGTGGGGGAGGAGATGGAGGGGAGAGACGCCCTCGCCACGAGGTCTTCTTCTCGAGCGCGCACCCAGGCACCTTAGGCCTGGGTGCGGGCGATCCGGAGTTCCAGCCCAGGCGCCCTAGGCCTGGTCGGAGCGGAGTTGGCGTCCATCCCAGGCACCTTAAGCCTGGGGTGAGGTACTACACCGGAGGCCTGGGGCCCAGTGACTTCGACTGGGCTCCGCAAGGGCGTATGAGTCCGAGGGACCCTGAGGTGGATGGGGCCCATGTCTGAGGTGAGGAGGCCGGAGAGGTTACCCGTCTGAAGAGTCCGGAGCAGCATCAACCCAGTGACGCAGGGGCCTCTGGTAACTCCCTTGGAGGGACATCTTCCCCCTGACAGGGGCCACAACGCAGCGAAGGTACTCCAATTTATGTTCTTCAGAATCACTGGTAGAGACTCACAAGTTTCAAGCTGGTGAAACCACAGTGGTTTAGTTTTATCATTAGGACAGTGCCTCGACCTGCTCACCCCACCGTATTGAACTGTTTATGGATCTCAACCAGTTAGCTGACAAAGAACTGTTTATTGTGTGTTACAATAAAACAAGTGTTGGATCTTTATCGGTGTGTGGAACTCTGGTTAATGGGAGTGAAGGGGAGTGTCAGTACAGCAAGACTTGGTTGTGAATAGAAACTCACAGGCCCGAGAAGAATAACTGGTACTGGCTTTCACCTCACCTGCTGCAATGGGGAGGACATGGGCCGTAGCGCATCTCACCCTCACGTACAACATACCCCTAGACCAAAAATAGGGGGTGAGGCCGCTACATATACATAATACATAATATCTCTCTCTCTCCTTGAAGAGAGAAAAAAAAAAGTGTGTGAAAAAAAAGTAATTAAATTAATAATAATAAAGAAAATACAAAAAAATACCTAGATCAAGGATTGATCTAGGTCAGTGCCAGGGTTAGTGTTTGGGTCAAGGTCAGGGTCAAAAGTCAAGGTCATGGTTAAAGGTCAGGGTCAGTATTTATTTTTATTAGTATTGCTTTTTTTTTAGCATCAGTGTCAGTTAGTGTCAGTGTGTTTTAGGTAGGATAAAAAAAGCAAAATGCACACTATTATTTTTGCTGCGATCATATCACATCATATCTCTCTCTCTCCTTGCAGAGAAAAAAAGAAGTGAGTGTAAAAAAAAAAAAAGTTCTATTAAATAATAATAAAAAAATAAATAAAAAAGGTTTAATACGGGTTTTTCTTTGGTGGAAGGTTATAATCCACCTGGATGCATAAAGTCGTTTTGATGATATGTACAGTTTTACTAACACATGTCAAAGTTGCAAAATTGGGCTTAGGCATTTAGATTTGTTTTACCCTTAGGCGCGAGTAGCATAGTGTGGAATAGCAAAACATGTCCTGGTCATGAAGGGGGTAAAACCTTCTGGAGGTCAAGTGGTTAGGATGGGTGCAGTAAAACCTCCCATCTGCAACTGTAAATGATCCCTAAGAGGGGAAATTCCCTCTCCTTCTCACTTCCTGCTCCATCTCCAAGACAGGAAATGAAGAGAAATCTCCCCAGTGGGTGACTGACGAAAAAAAAAATTTCAAAATTTTTTAAACGTTTCCTATTCTATCGAAAAACACCCTAACAAAGTTTTGGGTATACATACCTTTTAGCAAGGCAGTGAGCGAATCAGCCCACCATAATCCACCCATAGTTGCTTTATCCCTTTTGGGTGGACCGACTCTTTAATTTTTCTTGACAGATCCACGAATGCTTCTGATGTCGCCATTTACCTCCGCTAAAATCTTTTAATGGCTATGGAGAGGCAGGGAATTTCACCAGATAACTAAGACCATTGATCTGGGTTCCCTTGGGCCAGGCTGTCTCTGGAATCGTTGCATGCGTGGCTTGAGTCCAGAGAAGAGGACTGCCAAAAAAAATGCTTAGCGAGTTAGCAGCCAACAAAAATGTAAGAGGTCTGCGCCGCATGTGGCAGCAACATAAAAAGAAGTGGCTTTTCAGCTTAAGCCGCCAAACGTCAGCATATGACACCAATATTAAAATGAAATAGCTGTAATTTTCAATCACATTCGAGTTCCCCGGGATTAGTGCCTGCAAAACAGAGGTGGCAGGGAGCTAGTTAAGGTTCTGCTGTTCACGCTAGGAAAAAAAAGGAAAAAGGAATAGCACTTCAAAGCCAACAGAGGGAATAAGATACACACAACACAACGTGTGCTTATTACTTACAGCAAATAATGTCATTGATTCCTTGCAACCGTCTTAACCGTCAAGTTGCTGTAGGACCCTGGACCACCGAACAGCTCAAGAATTCACACTTAGTTTATTTAGATAAAAAAAAATTCTCTGACCTTAAAATTATATTAAATCCCCCTAGGAGAAATAAATGGCACCATGGCTCCCTGTCCCTAGTTTTTACAGTATTACCAGCCTATGAAAGTTTCCTTGATTTTCTGCCAATAGGGTGTCTCCAGTGTCATCCTGGTTCCACCTTGAAGTACACGTTCCCATTATCTGGTACCTTGCTTGTGGGACACTTGTGCAGTAAAGGTCATTGCCTTTCAAAGATTTGAAGCTGTGCTGTTATGGTGGATGCATGGTAGGGAGCCCCCTGGCGCTGTATGACCATCTCATGGGCAGTAGGGACCACTGGTGCTGTGCCCAGCCAATCGTACTGTGCTGAGAAATCTCAGCACAGTACTACCTATGGGCAAGCTTGGCACAGCACTGGATATCAGAAAGGTAGTGGCTCCTCCCAGTGACCAGAAAGTGCCAGCAGCTCCCTACCATACATACACCATCCAGACACAGCTCCGGAGCTTTGACCCCTACTTTGCAAACATCCCACAAGCGAGGCACCAGGTGATGGGAAAACACACTTCGGAGTGGCACCAGGGAGCCCCTGGATACAAAAGAGTCACCTTATAGGCAGAAACTCAACAGGGGAAACTTTCATAGGATGGTAATGCTGTAAAGACCTTCTGCTGTGCACAGGACACACTCCCCATGGAGAAAAAAGTAATTAAAATCTAAGGATTGGGGGCGGAAAAAAAATATTTAACACTATTTGGGTGGATCGTAATGTAAAGGGCAGTTTCACTTAGGGTATAATTCTACTTAAAGCAGATCTAAGGCCCAGTCATAAAAATCTCACGTAATTTTAAAAGACCAACTCCACCTAAAAATACCCCCCCCCCAAAAAAAAAACAACTAATAAGCTTAGCACTTAGTAAAAAAAAAAAAAAAGGAACAGTTTTCACTGCAATACATGTATTAGTGTACTTTTTAGATAATTCCCGTTGTCCCAGTGACGACATCTTTTACGACAAAACGTACGTCAGGTGGAGGAAGTAGTGGTGACGTCAGCACGCCCACTGTTGTTTTTATCAGCCTTGTAAGTAGATGTATTTTATTAAATAAATGTTGTAAATGGACATTGTGCAAGGAGGCTCTCTTCCCCTTTGTCTTACCTACCTTGCCCCATATGATTTTTCGGGAGTATTATATTGTGAAGTGCCATCTGTTAAGATGATCTGCAGAGTGTGTCCAAAGTAAAGGGACCATCCATATGGGCCTTCCCACTAGGAGACACTTCCAATACTCAGTGAGGGATACACATATACATAGGCAGAATGGCACAGGCAGGCAAATGGGCGTACAGGTAAGTATCTTTGAATTTGCCGCCTTCCAGACGCGTGCCCGCGGGTCCCGCAAACTCGATGTTCGCCAGCGGCCCGTGATCGTAAGATGAAGAGGCAGAACGGGGAGATGCCTATGTAAACAAGGCATTTCCCTGTTCTGCCTAGTGACATGACAGGGATCTACTGCTCCCTGTCATCGGGAGCAGTGATTGCTGTCATGTCAGTGGTAGCCCACCCCCCCCCCCCACAGTTAGAATCACTCCCTAGGTCACACTTAACTAGTGTTGAGCGAACCCGAACTGTAAAGTTCGGGTCCGTACCGAACTTTAGCTTTTTCCCGAACCCGAACCCGGACTTTGCGCAAAAGTCCGGGTTCGGGTTCGGCAATCTAATTACGCAGTTAGAAATGCTTCAGGGGCCAGCCAATCACCTTTTGATTAGCTGGTGTGCCCTTAGAAGCCATCATAGCCATGCCTACTAATGGCATGGCTGTGATTGGTCAGTGCAACATGTGACCCAGCTTCTATATAAGCTAGAGGCACACAGCACACACGTCACTCTGCTTCAGAATAGATAGGGAGAGGATCTTGGCTGCTGCTGTTGCTAATAGGGAGAGATTGTAAAATACATGAGGTAGTCCTGATTCTGCAATCTGAGGGAAAAGATAGAGAGATAGTGTAGTGTAGGGCCAGGTTCCTGTTGGTGCTTTCAGGGAGAGAGAATATTATATAGGAGTCCAGATTCAGAGATTAAAATCAACGATCTGCATAGGTTTACCTATTTGTGTTGCAGTGCAGTCTTTTTACACTGCCATGAGCCCAGTGTCAGAGAAAATCTACCTTTTATCTGCAAGCTCAGTGCACCAGCACTGCATATGTTACGTTGAGAGATACACCGTTTCCATACTGTGGGTGTATTCTGCTCTTTGAAAAAGATCCATTTAGGGGAGAAAAAAAAAAGGCACTTTATTGTGCTCTTTTCCAAAAGACCCATAGGGCAAAAAAATATATAAAATTTGCATTTTATTTTGCTCGTGCAAAAAAAGACCCGTTTAGGGCAAAAAAAAAAAAAAAATTGCACTTTAATGTACGCTTGCAAAAAGAGCCATTCAGGGCCACAAAAAAATAGTTTGCAGTATGTTATACATATGTGGAGGTGTGTGAAATAAACAATTTCTATATAGTTTTCTCCTACTGTGCTATACTAAAGAAAAAACATTTTTTTGAATAGCATTTTCTGCAGTTCTGTAGCTGTGCGATTCAGAGGTTACGTACTGTGGGTGTGTTCTGCTCTTCCAAAAAACACTGTTTAGGGGCACAAAAAATAGTTTGCAGTGTGTTATACATATGTGGAGGTGTGTGAAATAAACAATTTCTATATAGTTTTCTCCTACTGTGCTATACTAAAAAAACAACATTTTTTTTTAATAGCATTTTCTGCAGTTCTGTAGCTGTGCGATTCAGCGGTTACGTACTGTGGGTGTGTTCTGCTCTTCCAAAAAACGCCGTTTAGGGGCACAAAAAAAAGTTTGCAGTGTGTTATACATATGTGGAGGTGTGTGAAATAAACAATTTCTATATAGTTTTCTCCTACTGTGCTATACTAAAAAAACAACATTTTTTTTGAATAGCATTTTCTGCAGTTCTGTAGCTGTGCGATTCAGCGGTTACGTACTGTGGGTGTGTTCTGCTCTTCCAAAAAACGCAGTTTAGGGGCACAAAAAATAGTTTGCAGTGTGTTATACATATGTGGAGGTGTGTGAAATAAACAATTTCTATATAGTTTTCTCCTACTGTGCTATACTAAAAAAACAACATTTTTTTTGAATAGCATTTTCTGCAGTTCTGTAGCTGTGCGATTCAGCGGTTACGTACTGTGGGTGTGTTCTGCTCTTCAAAAAAACGCAGTTTAGGGGCACAAAAAATATTTTGCAGTGTGTTATACATATGTGGAGGTGTGTGAAATAAACAATTTCTATATAGTTTTCTCCTACTGTGCTATACTAAAAAAACAACATTTTTTTTTAATAGCATTTTCTGCAGTTCTGTAGCTGTGCGATTCAGCGGTTACGTACTGTGGGTGTGTTCTGCTCTTCCAAAAAACGCCGTTTAGGGGCACAAAAAAAAGTTTGCAGTGTGTTGTACATATGTGGAGGTGTGTGAAATAAACAATTTCTATATAGTTTTCTCCTGTGCTATATTAAAAAAAAAAACATTTTTTTTGAATAGCATTTTCTGCAGTTCTGTAGCTGTGCGATTCAGCGGTTACGTACTGTGGGTGTGTTCTGCTCTTCCAAAAAACGCAGTTTAGGGGCACAAAAAATAGTTTGCAGTGTGTTATACATATGTGGAGGTGTGTGAAATAAACAATTTCTATATAGTTTTCTCCTACTGTGCTATACTAAAAAAACAACATTTTTTTTGAATAGCATTTTCTGCAGTTCTGTAGCTGTGCGATTCAGCGGTTACGTACTGTGGGTGTGTTCTGCTCTTCCAAAAAACGCCGTTTAGGGGCACAAAAAATATTTTGCAGTGTGTTATACATATGTGGAGGTGTGTGAAATAAACAATTTCTATATAGTTTTCTCCTACTGTGCTATACTAAAAAAACAACATTTTTTTTTAATAGCATTTTCTGCAGTTCTGTAGTTGTGCGATTCAGCGGTTACGTACTGTGGGTGTGTTCTGCTCTTCCAAAAAACGCCATTTATGGGCACAAAAAAAAGTTTGCAGTGTGTTGTACATATGTGGAGGTGTGTGAAATAAACAATTTCTATATAGTTTTCTCCTACTGTGCTATATTAAAAAAACAACTTTTTTTTTGAATAGCATTTTCTGCAGTTCTGTAGCTGTGCGATTCAGCGGTTACGTACTGTGGGTGTGTTCTGCTCTTCCAAAAAACGCCGTTTAGGGGCACAAAAAATATTTTGCAGTGTGTTATACATATGTGGAGGTGAGTGAAATAAACAATTTATATATAGTTTTCTCCTACTGTGCTATACAAAAAAAAAAACATTTTGTTTGAATAGCATTTTCTGCAGTTCTGTAGCTGTGCGATTCAGCGGTTACGTACTGTGGGTGTGTTCTGCTCTTCCAAAAAACGCCATTTAGGGGCACAAAAAATAGTTTGCAGTGTGTTATACATATGTGGAGGTGTGTGAAATAAACAATTTCCATATAGTTTTCTCCTACTGTGCTATACTAAAAAAAACAAAATTTTTTTTGAATAGCATTTTCTGCAGTTCTGTAGCTGTGCGATTCAGCGGTTACGTACTGTGGGTGTGTTCTGCTCTTCCAAAAAACGCCGTTTAGGGGCACAAAAAATAGTTTGCAGTGTGTTATACATATGTGGAGGTGTGTGAAATAAACAATTTCTATATAGTTTTCTCCTACTGTGCTATACTAAAAAAACAAAATTTTTTTTGAATAGCATTTTCTGCCGTTCTGTAGCTGTGCGATTCAGCGGTTACGTACTGTGGGTGTGTTCTGCTCTTCCAAAAAACGCCATTTAGGGGCACAAAAAATAGTTTGCAGTGTGTTATACATATGTGGAGGTGTGTGAAATAAACAATTTCTATATAGTTTTCTCCTACTGTGCTATACTAAAAAAACAACATTTTTTTTGAATAGCATTTTCTGCAGTTCTGTAGCTGTGCGATTCAGCGGTTACGTACTGTGGGTGTGTTCTGCTCTTCCAAAAACACCCATTTAGGGCAAGATCCTAAATTTGGAAAATATGAGGAGAAGGTCAAAGGGACGTGGTGGCCCCGGTCATGGTGCTGCTGGTGGAGCTCCTGTTGCAGGGAGAGGACGTGGTGGATCTGTGCCAGATACACGCACAAGTGAAACACCTTCCTCAGGTGCGAGTAGGCGACCGAGCCTGCGGCGGTATTTTGTCGCGCCTAATGAGGCTGTACGAATGTTTAGGCCAGGACAAGTACAGGCGATAGTAGATTGGGTTGCTGACAGTGCCTCGGGTTCCTTCACATTATCTCCCACCCACTCTTCTGATGAAAGATCAGAGTTGGCACCTGAAACCCATGTCCATCAGTCTTTCACCTCACCCCCTTGCAAATCAGCCAAGCAGTCTGACCCCCAAATCATGCAGCAGTCTCTTCTGCTTTTCGATGACTCTGTTAGCAGGGTTTCCCAGGGCCATCCACCTAGCCCTGCCCCAGAAGTGGAAGAGATTGAGTGCACCGATGCCCAACCACTTATGTTTCATGATGAGTACATGGGAGGACCATCGCAGTACGTCTCGGATGATGACGAAACACAGGTGCCAACTGCTGCTGCTTTCGCAATTGTGCAGACAGACAAGGAGGGCAGGGGTGAAGACTGGGTGGAAGATGATGTGGAGGACGATGAGGTCCTCGACCCCACATGGAATGAACGTTATGCAGGTGACCAGTGTAGTTTGGAGGAAGAGGCGGTGGTCGCACAGAGCCACCAGCACAGCAGAAGAGGGAGCAGGGTGCAAAAGCGGAGCGTCCGTCCCCTAGACAGTATGTCTGCTACTGCCCAACGCAGCAAGGGACCGAGCACACCAAAGCCAGGTCCAAGGAGTTCCCTAGCGTGGCAGTTCTTCACACAATGTGCTGATGACAAGACACAAGTGGTTTGCAGGCTGTGCAATCAGAGCCTGAAGCGAGGCATAAACGTTCTCAACCTGAGCACAACCTGCATGACCAGGCATCTAAGTGCAAAGCACGAGCTGCAGTGGAGTAGACACCTCAAAAACCAAGAAAGGTCTCTGGCTCCTCCTGCTTCCTCTTCTGCTGCAGTCTCGGCCTCTTCATCCACCTCTGTAGTGACAGTGGCACCTGCCACCCCGCAAACAGAGGATCTGCCAGCAACACTACCACCTGGGTCACCAACCATCTCCACAATGTCCCATGGAAGTGTTCAGCTCTCTATCTCCCAAACATTGGAGCGGAAGAGGAAGTACCCCCCTAGCCACCCGCGATCCCTGGCCCTGAATGCCAGCATTTCAAAACTCCTGGCCTTTGAAATGCTGTCATTCCGTCTGGTGGAGACGCAGAGTTTTAAAAGCCTTATGGCATTGGCTGTCCCACAGTACGTCGTGCCCAGCCGCCACTACTTTTCCAGGCGAGCCATCCCTTCCCTGCACAACCAAGTGGGGGACAAAATCAGGTGTGCACTGCGCAACGCCATCTGTGGCAAGGTCCACCTAACTACGGATGCGTGGACCAGTAAGCACAGTCAGGGACGTTATATCTCCCTAACAGCACACTGGGTAAATGCAGTGGCGGCTGGGCCTGAGGCAGATAGCAGTTTGGCGCATGTCCTTCCACCACCGAGGATTGCAGGGCGCTACAGTTTGCCTCCTGTTGCTAACTCCTCCTACTCCGCTTCCTCATCCTCTACCGCCTCCTCATCCGGTCAGCGTAACACCTTCACCACCAACTTCAGCACAGCCAGGGGTAAATGACAGCAGGCAGTTTTAAAACTTTCCTGTTTGGGGGAAAAACCCCACACCGCGCAGGAGTTGTGGAGGGACATGGAACAACAGACCAATGAGTGGTTGCTGTCAGTGAGCCTCAAGCCCGGCCTGGTGGTGTGTGATAATGGGCAAAATCTCGTAGCAGCTCTGGGTCTAGCCGGTTTGACGCACATCCCTTGCCTGGCGCATGTGCTGAACTTGGTGGTCCAGAGGTTCCTTAAAAATTACCCCAATATGCCAGAGCTGCTGCAGAAAGTGCGGGCTGTGTGTGCGCACTTTCGGCTTTCTCACCCTGCTGCTGCTCGCCTGTCAGCGCTGCAGCGTAACTTCGGCCTTCCCGCTCACCGCCTCATATGTGACGTGCCCACAAGGTGGAACTCCACCTTGCACATGCTGGCCAGACTGTGCGAGCAGCAGCAGGCGATAGTGGAGTTTCAGCTTCAGCAATCACGCGTGAGTCGCTCTGCGGAACAGCACCACTTCACCACCAATAACTGGGCCTCCATGCGAGACCTGTGTGCCTTGTTGCGCTGTTTCGAGTACTCCACCAACATGTCCAGTGCCAATGACGCCGTTCTCAGCGTTACTATCCCAGTTTTATGCCTCCTTGAAAAAACGCTTCGGGCGATGATGGAAGAGGATGTGGCACAGGAGGATGAGGAGGAAGCGGGATCATTTCAAAGGCTTTCAGGGCAGTCTTTCACAAGTGGCTACGAGGGTGGGTTCCTGCACCAACAAACGCCAGGTACACAATTGTCTGGCAGAAAGGGCACAGTTCTGGAGGATGACGAGGTGGAGGAGGAGATGGAGGAGGAGGAGGAGGAGGAGGAGCCATTTTCACAGCAGGGTGGCACCCAGACCAGCTCGTGGCCATCACTGGTGCGTGGCTGGGGGGATACAGAGGACACAGACGATACACCTCCCACAGAGGACAGCTTTTCTTTGCCTCTGGGCAGCCTGGCACACATGAGCGATTACATGCTGCAGTGTTTCCGCAATGACCGCCGAGTTGCCCACATTTTAACTGGTGCTGATTACTGGGTGGCCACCCTGCTGGATCCCCGTTACAAGGACAACGTACCATCCTTAATTCCCTCACTGGAGCGGGATCGTAAGATGCGCGAGTACAAGCGCACGCTGGTAGACGCGCTGCTGGTGGCATTCCCACCTGACAGCGGGCGTACGGTGGAAGCACAAGGCGAAGGCAGAGGAGGAGGAAGAGGTCGCCAACGCAGCCGGGGCACCGGCAGCACCTCAGAAGGCAGGGTTAGCATGGCTGAAATGTGGAAAAGCTTTGTCAGCACGCCACAACAACCAGCACCACCAGCTGAGATGGAACGTCTTAGCAGGAGGCAGCATTTCACCAACATGGTTGAGCAGTATGTGTCCACAGGCCTACACGTACTGGATGACGGGTCTGCCCCCTTTAACTTCTGGGTCTCCAAATTGGGCACATGGCCTGAGCTTGCCCTTTACGCTTTGGAGGTGCTGGCCTGCCCTGCAGCCAGTGTATTATCTGAACGTGTATTTAGCACGGTAGGGGGGCGTTATCACAGACAAGCGCAGCCGCCTGTCCAGAGCCAATGTGGACAAGCTCACGTTCATTAAAATTAACCAGGCATGGATCCCACAGGACTTGTCCGTACCTTGTGCAGAATAGACATGTATACCGGTGTTGTGACAAAAACTGTCCGGCCATCGGATTGTGTCCGGCCCATACTGCGAAGGCGCAGCGCTTGCGCAGTACAGAGGACAAGGAGATTCACAAAATCTCCGAAGATGAACGGCGCCTGCGCAGTGAGTGCAGGTTCAAGCCCCACCATCCAAGTGGACATACGGTAGCACATAGTAACAGGGCCCCTCACGGGCTCGGTTCGATCGCCACGCTTCGGGTATGGCCTCACTTGGCTCGGCTTGAACCACGGATGGTGTGGCCTTCACCTGAACTCACCACGCAGGCGCCGTTCGTCTTGGGAGATTTTCGAAATCCCCTTGTCCTACATACTGAGCAAGCGCAGTACAGGGTGGACACTATTTGACGGGGGACAGAATTCGACACATCACCGGCCTTACCCAGCCATTGTTGTATTTTTGAACCAGTGTTGGCTACCTTGTCCTCCTCCACCGCCGCTTCCACCTACACAGCCACATCCACCGCCACCTCAACCTCCTACTCCATATGGACCTCGTCCTCCTAGGTCAAGATTATAATTTTTATTTTATTTTTTTGTAGCGCACAGATTCTTTCCCCCTTACCTGCCTTTATGTTGTTGGCTCCTCGCAGGAGGGAGAAAGGCACACCGCACTACCAGCCCGTACCCTCCTATATAAAGAGGTTGAGCGGTGTACTTGACGGGCCGTGTCCACAGCCGGAGTCAAAACTCCTCCAGAGGAGGATTCTCACCTCTACTGTAGGTAGAGGCAAGTCCTTTAATTCCCAGTAAAGTCAATGTCCACACCAGCTGAAATTACAACTCTTATTCTCTCATGGCAAAATAAACTCTACTCGGATAGAAAAGGTTAGAGCAAAGAAACAGGACAGCTTAAGGTGTGGAGGAGGTCCAGGCACAAACGTAGCACATTCACTTCACTGCTTAGGTTTCTCAAACTGTTTTAGGTGCACGGTCTCTGCCACAGACCTTGAGGTTGGTCTCTGCCACAGATCGGGTGTACAAGGCCCCTGCCACGGACCTGGAGAACTTTGGTCTCTGCCACAGACCAGGGTGTATAAGGCCCCTGCCACGGGCCGGGTGAATAAGGCCTCTGATACAGTCAAGATGACCTTGAGCTTCTCCTTCTATGAACCTAGCCCATATTAAGGGGAAGACATCTCTCCAGGGAGTCAACAGACCCTTCCTTCACTGTGACTTCCGCATCGGTCCATCAGAATGATCCTCCCTTCCCTGGAACATGGTCCCCTACACGAGGCGGCACCCTAAGACTCCTCAACCCTTAGCGGACTCCAGACGAAGGCTCTGGACTCCAGGCTTTACTCCCGCACCTAGGCCTCCATACCCAGGGCAGCAGGAACTCCAGGATAGTACCTCACCCCAGGCCAAAGGTACCCGAGATAGAACAGGAACACATGCACCCAGGCCGAAGGCACCTGGGCGTGGACCCCACTGGACATCAGCCCCCAGGCCAAAGGTCTGCCCCTTTTATATGCTCTCCCGGCATGCACAGCAGGTTCCCCGCCCCACTGTACTACTGCCAAGAGGGGACACAAAAGGCACAGCACTGTATCGGCGGTTCAACCCTAGCCTACCATGGCAGCGCCACCTGTAGGCCGCAGGGAACTGCACACCAATACTGTCCCCCGAGGACAAAATGGTCCATGAATCCTACAGAATTAGGGTGTTTGAGCCTATTTACCACTCAAACACTTCCCTTAAATTTAGCACCCCGCTACATTTTTATTTCAAAGTATTTTATTTTCCCACTAGCTTATCCATTAAATTGAATAATTTATTCCAGAAAGGGCGTATTCTGGGGCATTCCCACCATATGTGTGGCATTGTGCCGTTGAGTTTCTGAGGTTCTTAATGACTTGCCGTACCTCTTCTGCTGAAAAGGGGGCCTCCAGCATATTTTTTTATTTTTTTATTTTTTTATGTTATTTTAAGTTATTTCCCTATCCACATTTGTTTGCAGAGCACTTGCCATGCTCTTAACAACATTTTGCTGCCATTTGCAGCCCTCCAGCCCTTTCCATTACTTTTTTAGAGCCTTTTTAGTCCTTAGAAGTCCGGGTCCCCATTGACTTCAATGGGGTTCCGGTTCGGGTCCGGGTTCGGGTTAAAGTTCGGTCCCGAACCCGAACTTTTTTCTGAAGTTCGGCCGAACCCGTCGATCCCGAACATCCAGGTGTCCGCTCAACTCTACACTTAACCCCCTGATCGCCCCCTAGTGTTTAACCCATTCCCTGCCAGTGTCATTTATACAGTAATCAGTGGCTATTTATAGCACCGATCGCTGTATAAATTAAAATGGTCTCAAAATAGTGTCATAAGTGTCCGATGTGTCCGCCATAATGTTGCAGTCTCGATAAACATCGCAGATCGCTGCCATTACTAATAAAAAAAAAAATTATAAGATAATGCCATAAATATTTTTGTAGACGCTTATTGCGATTTTTTAACCAAAAATATGTAGAAGAATATATATCGGCCTAAACTGAGAAAGAAATACGCTTTTTTTATATATTTTCGGGGGATATTTTATATAGCAAAAAGTAAAAAATATTGCTTTTTTTAAAACTGTCGCTCTTTTTTTGTTTATAGCGCAAAAAAAATAAAAACCGCAGAGGTGATCAAATATCACCAAAAGAAAGCTCTATTTGTCGGGAAAAAAAGGACCTTAATTTTGTTTGGGTGCAACGTCACACGACCGCGCAATTGTCAGTTAAAGCAACACAGTGCCATATCGCAAAAAATGCTCAGGTCAGGAAGGGGGTAAATTCTTCCGGGGCTGAAGTGGTTAAAGGGTAACTCCACTTTTGTGGGGAAAAATAAATAGCAAATAAAGAAAAAAATAATATAATGTATACAATTGCGATACAAGTCATATTGTAATTGAATGTTATTAAAAAGTGCCTTTCCTTTTCAATCTGCAACTCTGTAATTTTCCGAAAATGCAATGCAATATGGATACCCCCAGAAACATAATTTCCTGCTTGTGTGATTGGCTCACTAATTTTCCCAGAAGTCTGCAGTAAGATACAAATCAGATTTCCAGCATCCCCTGCAACAAATATTTGATTTTTGGTGAGATACTTCCTATGGGAAATCACAGCTAAAGGGATGCTGACCCTGCAGATTTCCCTATTAGTGCCCTGCAGGTGCACAGCTGGTTGATAATTATAAAACTACTCCCATTAGACCCACTTGGCACAGGGGCACAGAGAAACAGACAGTGATTTCTTCAGAAGAACAAAAGGTAGGAATCTGCAACAAAGTTGTTTTTTCACAATCAAAGTTTTATTAAATGTTGTAAAATAACAAGTGTACAAAAAAATAAACATCAAATGTGGTTTACAGTCTTGTACAACATAATAGTAGTTACCAAACATGGGGGGATGAAATGATATATCATTTTGTGGGGAGCATGTGGTTATAGGGTAAAGTTGAGGTATAAGGGATAGGGAACGGATAAAATGGTAAGTATTAAAGCAAAATAAATGGATGATAGCAACAAAGTTTGTTAAAATCTTAGCAATGTACATAGATCACCCAGAGGGGAATATTTTTTTCTTAACAGAAGTGGAGTTACGCTTTAACTATTACATTTCAACTATTTTGCCTGGGACTTTTTACCTCTTTTTTATTAATCATCTTGGACTTTGCTCATTATCTTTAGATTTATCCTTCCCAGAAGAGTTGAAGCTGTTCTAGCTGCAAAGGGTGGGCCAACTCAATATTGAACCCTATGGACGAAGACTGGGATTCCATTAAGCCGTGTACACACGATCGTTTTTACCGATGAAAATAGTCCGATGGACTTTTTTCATCGGACAAACCGATCGTGTGTGGGCCCCATCGCGCTTTTTTCCATCGGTGTTAAAAAATAGAACATGTTTTAAATTTATCCGATGGAAAAAAAAAACGATAGCAAATTCTGATCGTCTGTGGGGAACTCCATCGGATAAAAAACCCACGCATGCTCAGAATCAAGTCGACGCATTCTCAGAAGCATAGAACTTCATTTTTCTTGGCTCGTCGGAGTGTTTTATGTCACGACGTTTGAGACGATCAGTTTTTGACTGAGGGTGTGTAGGCAAGACTGATGGAAGTTAGCTTCATTGGATTTCCGATGGAAAAATCCATCGGTTTACAATCCATAGGAAATCCGATCGTGTGTACAGGGCTTTAAACTTCATGTGCGTGTAAAGGCAGGTGTCCCAATACTTTTGGTAATATAGTGTATCTGAGAGGCAGAAAATGCTCATTGCTCAAGGAACCTCTAGTATCCTCTGGAGGAACCCTAGGGTTCTATGGAACCCTGATTGAGATACTATAGAGTGTAGAGGCTTTACATATTATTTGCACGCTATTCGTTTTTTTTTCATTTAATCAAGCTTTAGGACCTAGGGGTCACTTTCTGTAAAATGATAAGACCAATGTGGTTACGTAATTCTGTTCATCTTCCAAGTGCTGCTGACTGGCAGTAATACATGGGAAATACATACAGAGAACATATAAGACTCTGATTCAACCATGTCTGTATTTACATTTTATATAATAAAACAGAACTAAAAAAAAAGGTCCAAGGATAATGTCTGCTGCCCATAGCAGACAATCAAACTGCATCTGAGATGTTCCAATATTTATTTGAATATGAACCAACTGTCTGGTTCCATGGGCAATTTCGTTTTTTCTTTACCTTAACTAAGCAATGTAATATTTAGCCCTGTCCTAGAAACATCCTGGCAATATCCCAATTCCTTTTAATATTGGAGGTTTATATTGAAATATAATGTAAAATGAAAATATTTTCAAAGTAATTTGATATTTTTTACTCTTTAATAAAGTCCATTTTTTTTTTTTTAGAAAATGACAAATGTCCAGGCAAAGTATTTATTTTGATTGCAGCTTTTAAGTTAAACCACAAACAATTACAGCAAGTATCCATTGTGTGTTGTATGCCTTGTACAGGCTAATCAAATGAAACTTGAATGCAGAGCTTAAATTAAATAGCAAGAGGGAGAAAAAGCCCTAGGAAAAGTTCTTCTGGTGTCCAAATAGAGATGAGCAAATTTCTGAAAAGTTTGATCAGGTGAGGTTTGACCAAACTTTAAAAAAAATTGTGAATCTCCAAATTATAGAATTTCAGGACTGAAAGTCGTAAGCCCCGTCCGTACACACGGTCGGACTTTTGGCCAACAAACTTCATTTTGAGCAAGTTAGACCAACAATCCGACCGTGTGTACTCTCCATCAGACAATCTTTTTTTGTTTTGTTTTTTCGTTTTCATCGGACAAATGTTGGGTCTGCAAACGGACAAACTTTTGGCCAACAAAAGTCAGATGGAGCAAAGTCCGACCGTGTGTACAGAAAACCATCGGACTTTTGTCCGATGGACAAAACAACTAATGTTAAAATCAACCAACATTAGCAGAAGTTGACCAAAGGGTGGCGGTAAAGAGCAGAAAAGAGCAGAAAAAACACGTGATGTTGCAAAAAGTTTTGGGAAAGTTTGCAGAAAAGTCTGAGCGTGTGTATGCTATGGGTGTGCCCGGCCAACTCCGTTCGGACAAAAAACCACGGAAAAGTCAGATGGAAGTCCGACCGTGTGTATGGGGCTTTAATGAAAATCTGAACCAAACCTCCCAAAAAAGTGTGTATAAAGCCCAGTACACACGGTCAGACTTTTTGCCAACAAACTTCATTTTGAGCAGGTGGGACCTGGTAACACTGGCAGTCAACTTAAAGGGGTTACTGCATCATATGCATTAAGGTGAAAAAACATCTGATGATTACCGGCCCCCCAGCCCGCAGCGCAGCCATTGGCTCCAACTCCAATGACGCGAGGGCCGGGGGACGGGGCCGAGTCCTGTAGTCGGCGGCTATGGACGCCGAATACAGGACTCGGGAGCGCGCCCGCAAGGTAACCCCCTTGGGAGAGCACTTTCCAGAGGGGGTTATCAGAAGCAGGGAGGAGCCGAGACAGCTGTCAAGGGACCCCAGAAAACGAGGATCGGGTCCACTCTGTGCAAAACGAGCTGCACGGTGGAGGTAAGTATGACATGTTTGTTATTTAAAAAAAAAAAATTAAGCTTTAGTATCACTTTAAGTGTATTCAGGCAACATCAGGAGAATAGAAGGCAGACCCAGCCTTTAGAGCAGCCTTGCGTCCCTTTTTCTCAAAGGCCAATTGGGAACCCAAAAATAACACTGAAATTCAAATTTGGCTTTGGAAGATTCATGAAATTTGATCCAAATCTAACGTCATCCAAATCTTAGAATTAACACTACATCTGATACAAAAATGCCAATGTGCAACCCCCCTTCCCCATTGTTCTTGGATGGATGGAGCTTGCACATCTATTTGTACAGTGGCCAGGCCAGTGCAAGACTCAGGATTATCGCGTTTTGTACAACTGTACGAGATGGGAAAGTGTTGCAACTTAAAGTGGTTGTAAAGGATGGAGGTTTTTTTACCTTCATGCATTCTATGCATGAAGGTAAAAAACCTTCTACGTGCTACTCCCCCACAGCCCCCCTAACATTTACCTGAGCCCCCTCTGGATCCAGCGATGTGCACGAGAGCCTCGACTGTCCTGGGACTCCCTCTCCTCATTGGCTGAGCCATTGGCTCCCACTGCTGTCAATCACAGCCAGTGAGCCAATGATGAGAGAGCAGGGGGTGGGGCTGTGCCATGGCTCTATGTGTCCTATGGACACACCAGTGCCCTCATAGCAAGTGGTTTTCTATTGGGGGTGCCAAGGGGGAAGAGCGAGGAGCGCCGACGGAAGGACCCAAGAAGAAGAGGATCGGGGCTGCTCTGTGCAAAACCATTACACAGAGCAGGTAAGTATGACATGTCTGTTTTTGTTTTTTAAGCCAAGCCTTTAATACCTCTTTAATTAAATCAGTTTTGATTAGTCATAATCAGATTATTAAAAAAGATGATTATTAACACAACAACAATGCATGCTTCTACCTGGAAACTCTTCACCTTACCACTGCTCCCTTGCAGTTCCTTGATCCTCCAAAGCCAACAATAAATGTTACTGTCTGTGACCCTGGAGAGAAAATAGGGGATAAATTTATGGCTTTTTTTTTTTTTTTTTTTTTTACTAGTAATGGCGGCGATCTGCGATTTTTATTGTGACCGTGACATTGCGACGGACAATTCCTCCAAACGGCTGATGTTTATATTACCATTGGAAATGTATGTATGCAACACTATTTGATATAGATGTACTGTATCGTATAGACATACAATTATACGATGTTTATATACATCCATGTATTCTTAAATGAACTTTCATGTATATTTATTCTTCCTTTTCCCTTCGTCTCTCTCCCCTCCCCCTTTCTTCTTTTCCTCTCTCATTGTTATTTTATTTTTTATTTTCTTTTTATTTTCTCTTTGCAACAATGTCTATCTTCTAGCTGCCCACATATGGGAGAAATTCAAAATAATGTAATCATGCCAGTACACTGTTGTGTATTATACAGCTATCACATACTATGTTGTGTTTTTTCTCTTATATAGAGACTAAATTGTCTTCAAACTATTGCATGAACCTTGAAGAAGGAAATAATGGAGGCTATCACAGATATAGCTCGAGTATCCGAAACATGTCGGTTGTGTCACCACTAGCTATATGACTTATATGTCTCAAGTAGTAAGGTGTCCTCATGCAATTGTTCTTTAATGACTGTATATGTCTGTTCCTTTCTTTGATTTTAAACCATTTTGATATATATGTGTATTATGTAAAATAAAATTCTTTATATTTTTCTATATATACTTGGTGGCAATCCATAATTTATTCCAATCCACACAATCCCAGGGGCACCCCTTTTCCAATTTTTTTCAAAATTACCGGGATGTGATTGGTAAAAATGGTAACTTGCCCTGTATCTGCTGGCTAATGGCTTCATCTCCCCCCAATCAATATATTCTATTTTTGGGTAGCAAATACCCCCTAGTCCCCATCCATATTTGAAGCTTTCCAGCGTTATCTACATAAACAATTTACTGAATTAAATTTTTGCTTGCTCCCTATTATATGAGCAATTATTTTGAAAACGCACTGCTGCAATTCTTTCTCTCTCCTTTTTTTTTTTTTTTTTTTTTTTTTATTGTTATTGTGTTGGTATATCCATTTGTGTAGAGCTCAGTGACACCATCATCATGGCTGAACTTTACAGTGAATCATGGGAGGTTTTCACTGAATAATTACAATCAAATTATGGTAAAAATGAATCTTTGGAATCTGAGCTAACATTTCTTTTCTCCAACCTAACTAAATGGTTGGAGAGGAAATCTTCAATGCACTGGCATATAAAAACGTTTGATGAGTACATAAGAGATGATTTAAACCCACTTGGACTTCGAGTCCAGATCTTCCCAACTTTTGAGGATCTGGACCCGACGTTCAAACAAGCATGGGAAACGAATTTAAAATCATGCTCGGCTGGTATGATGAGGCTTCTTTCTGATGAATATCGGAGACGTCTCGTCTATATCAACATGAACATTGAAAAAATCTATTCTAGAATCAAACCCTTACAAGCCCATTCCTCATATAAAGATCTAAATGAGAAACTTAAAACCCATATTGAACTATTCAACAAATCGATCTTAGCAAAAAAAGAGTTTAAATACATGCGGGATAAACAAGCCTTCGAAGAAGGCAGAGCATATAGATGGGCTTTTTCAACTAGATCTAGAGTCCAATATAAGAACGACAATCATCGCTCTACACAGTTGGATACGTCTGATACCTCTTCGGTTTCGTCCAACATGTCATATGCACCGATGAAAGGAAAACGCACAAAACCATCTAAAAGAAATCGTGACTTTGAAAATTCCTCCAATAGTAATATTACTAAAAAACGCCCCCCTAAACAGTATCCTCGTACTCTGCTCCCATCAGTCCCCAACACTTCCACATTGACGGCTTCGGATGTTACCGTCAGTGCACATGAATCACTTGAAAATATGGGCACTTTTGTCACGCCTAAGGTTCCCTTGATGTTCTCTAAGAACTCGGGAAACTCACTCACTCCTCACAACCCGATTACGACATAGCCTCGGCTTTTAATATTATAAATTTGTCATCACATGTCCTGAGTGTCGATGAGATCTCAGTCCTCTCAAAAGGATTAACTTTCTGCCCTAATAAACCTGTAGACAAATTTGAGACCATCAAAGATCTTCACTTATATGCCCGTAAATTGCTACTTAAAAGCATTTTTGAAAAGAGCGACCCGGATACACGGGAATTTCACACGTATAGTGAACGTCAAGCTCTGGGTAATCTCAAATCTTTACTTGAGGAAAATGAATCCAAAGACCTCATCGACACCCTGGACCTTGATTTACTTTTGGCTAATGCCAGCACAATTGACACCGAGATCCCCAGTACCCCAAAACAAACTTCCCTTAAAAAAACATCTACCTTATACCCAGTGCCTAGCTCAAATCCAGGTGTATCTAATTTTCTTAAAAATATCAGCCAAGAAATAAATAACCTAGTACCTATAACACCCAGACATACAAATCTTATTCCTACTGAAAAGATGGCCTTAAAAAATCTATCCAAAAATCATCAAATTACGATTAAATTATCGGATAAAGGAGGAAACATTGTCATCATGGACAACCCCCAATATCTTGAAATGTGTTTTAACATATTGAGAAATCATGAGTGGTATCGCCCAGTCAGTAGGGGTGTTGTAGATGCCTTTAATAAAAAATTCTACACTTTGGTAGATGAAGCTTTTCAAAACAATGTCATTTCTAAAAAAACTTGGGAATTTGTTCGCACCTCCTTTCCCCGTACACCAACATTCTACTCACTCCCCAAAATTCACAAGGACCCCCTAAATCCCCCAGGACGTCCTATTATATCTGGAAACGGAGCTATTATTGAAAATCTTTCACGACTCATTGATGAGCATTTAAAACCCTTTGTTCAGAGCATCCCCTCTTATGTTAAAGATACACCTCACTTATTACGCATTATCGAGGGAGTACAAATTCCTATAGATTCGATCCTGGTCAGTATCGACGTGGAGGCACTTTACAGCTCGATTCCTCACTCTTTAGGTATTGCTTGTATTAGACATATTCTATCACAAACCAGTCACCATGAACGTTTGTTCAATGAATTTATAATCCAGTCCTTGGATTTCATACTGAGACACAATGTCTTCACTTTTGATGGTCAATGTTTCCTCCAGGTACAGGGCGTAGCCATGGGCACCAGTTGTGCCCCTGGCTACGCCAACCTGTACCTGGGGGAATGGGAGCATTCAATCTTTTCCAGTGGGGATCTCTCAATGTACCTGTGCCATGTAGCTCTATGGCACAGGTACATTGATGATATCTTCATCGTATGGACGGGCTCCCAGCAATGCTTGGATGAGTGTCTCATCGCCCTAAACTTAAATACTTTTAATCTTAAGTTCACAATGACATCAGACCCAAATACCATAACCTTCCTTGATGTGGAGATCTTCAGGGACAAGCAAAACATGTTATCATGTAAGCTGTTCCGCAAACCAAGTGCAGGCAATACAATCCTACATTCTTCTAGTTTTCACCCTAAATCCCTAGTTGAATCTATTCCCTATGGACAATATTTAAGAATAAAAAGAAATTGCTCTAACGAGGTCGATTATAAAAGAGAAGCTAATAACTTAAGGCAAAGACTTCTAGCAAGGGGATACAGCCATAAGTGCCTCAAAAAGGCCTTTAAACGCACTTCAAATCTAAATCGACACGAATTATTAATATCTAAACCTAAAAAAAGTGAAAGTGATCATCGTATTATTAACACTTATTCTGATGATCACGCTGAACTTCTTAAAATCTACCAAAAGCACTGGCATCTACTTACAGCAGATCCTGTGATAGGACCATTAGTACCCCCCAGGCCAAATATTGCCTATAGACGAGCAACGTCCCTGAAGGACATGCTAGTGCAGAGTGAATTTGAGAACACCAATAGGGGAGATCCATGTAAGGACCTGGGAACTTTCCAATGTGGTAATTGCACATACTGTAAATATATGAACACTAGAAAGAACATTCGGCTACCGAATGGCCAAAAATTTCGACCAAAACATTATGCAAACTGTCAAACTACGGACGTAGTATATCTCATTATTTGCAGTTGTAACTGCTTTTATGTAGGAAAAACTATACAAAAATTGTGGCAGAGAATTTACCGGCATCTAAAAGGGATGAAGGAACAAAATCCTGATCTCCCTCTTGGCAGACATGCTGCCCAAGTTCATGGAGATTGCGTACCAAACCTTGAGGTGTTAGTTTTGGACAGGGTCCACCGCAGCCCCCGCGGAGGTGACCTTAACAAGCACCTTCTTCAAAGGGAGCTGAGATGGATCTCGATCCTCAACGCCACCTCACCCCCTGGCTTGAACCAGGCAATTAACTTTAAACCCTTCCTACCAGGTTTTACATCTGCGAAGTTTGATAGGGATCTGCTAAACTGAGCTCAACAATTTGTTTACACCGTGTTTGTGTGTTGTTTTTTTTTTTTTTTTTTTTTTTATTTTGAAAATAAATAAATATGTATGAACTCTGCCAGCTGTATAACATGTGTACTAATGTTTCTGATGTATGCCGGTTAGATATTTATGTAAAAACTAAAAAATCCTTTTTAAACAAGATTGGATTTATTTGGTGGAACTTTACCTGATGATTCGCCCACTGGAGATTAGTGCCTAGTTATTACATTGTTGATTACTGTTTATTATTTAGAAATTAATCAAATGACAATTGTACCCTGCACTTTTTGAC
The DNA here is from genome assembly GCA_029206835.1 of Rana muscosa. NCBI lineage: Eukaryota > Metazoa > Chordata > Amphibia > Anura > Ranidae > Rana > Rana muscosa. The sequence continues at coordinate 202,340,263 of CM055126.1, read as the reverse complement.
ATATTGGAGCCCGGGGATTTGGGGACCACCCATTGGGCCCACTGACGCTCCCCAGCACAAAAACAGCCCCCGGTTGTTTTGATAATCGGGGGCTGACTGCTCATACTTGAGCAAATGGACGGTTATGTGCATATGAATAATTTTCTCTCCCTGTCCCAAGAATTACATACATATGGGACGGAGGGTATTCATGTTACACGGTTTACTATCCATGGGGTGTTGGATTAGTCAATTTTTCCCCATTCCTCCGATGGCGCCGTTTGGCGCAGCACATACAATTGTGCTGCCTTTGCGCTGACCTTTTTGGGTCTGGTGCGGGCAACGGAGTGATTTTCTTTTAGCACTTCCGCCCTTTTCGTTGTGCTGGCGGTCGGGTCGACGTCTGACGTCACCGCGCCGGTGTCGTGGACGTCCTTCACGTCTGCGTGGGTGCGCGGTGACGCCGGACGCCGCCGGGATCGAGGGCGGCCTCTGTATGCGATGCCTGTCCTATAAGAACCTCTCTTTTCATTTACAATACGCAGTTAATTGGGTTTCTACCCGGACGCATAGTCTAGCCCTGTTGTGGCCTCCCACGCTCTACCCCATTGGTTGAATTCCTCCCTTTTGCAGCTTTACCTTTGGCGCCATTTGAGCTGATTGGCTGCAACACCAGCGACAGCTCTATAAAAAGTCCCACCTGACTTGGCCAATTGCCGCACAGCCAGAGTGTGGATGTTCTTGCGCCACATTGACAGGTATTAAGCTTCTTTTTAAACACTTCATCAGAGTTATGGGATGCCTGGTTACAGGGCTGGTCTGCGATCTAGAAACTATAATCCATGTATGTATGTTTTTACAGAGAGGCCGTGGCAGTCTGTCCGCTGCAATTTGAGGCTTCCCTGTGAGCTTTGAGGGGCGTTTTTGGTGTTGGTCCTCTTATACATTTCCCCGTGGCTCTGTCATCTTGTCTGCAGTGTCTTTTTGGCCGCTGCATTGTCTTTATGCGACCATTAAACCCGCACCATATCCGTTTGGGCTCTATATCACCGGGACAATTCCTCCAAACGGCTGATGTTTATATTACCATTGGAAATGTATGTATGCAACACTATTTGATATAGATGTACTGTATCGTATAGACATACAATTATACGATGTTTATATACATCCATGTATTCTTAAATGAACTTTCATGTATATTTATTCTTCCTTTTCCCTTCGTCTCTCTCCCCTCCCCCTTTCTTCTTTTCCTCTCTCATTGTTATTTTATTTTTTATTTTATTTTTATTTTCTCTTTGCAACAATGTCTATCTTCTAGCTGCCCACATATGGGAGAAATTCAAAATAATGTAATCATGCCAGTACACTGTTGTGTATTATACAGCTATCACATACTATGTTGTGTTTTTTCTCTTATATAGAGACTAAATTGTCTTCAAACTATTGCATGAACCTTGAAGAAGGAAATAATGGAGGCTATCACAGATATAGCTCGAGTATCCGAAACATGTCGGTTGTGTCACCACTAGCTATATGACTTATATGTCTCAAGTAGTAAGGTGTCCTCATGCAATTGTTCTTTAATGACTGTATATGTCTGTTCCTTTCTTTGATTTTAAACCATTTTGATATATATGTGTATTATGTAAAATAAAATTCTTTATATTTTTCTATATATACTTGGTGGCAATCCATAATTTATTCCAATCCACACAATCCCAGGGGCACCCCTTTTCCAATTTTTTTTCAAAATTACCGGGATGTGATTGGTAAAAATGGTAACTTGCCCTGTATCTGCTGGCTAATGGCTTCATCTCCCCCCAATCAATATATTCTATTTTTGGGTAGCAAATACCCCCTAGTCCCCATCCATATTTGAAGCTTTCCAGCGTTATCTACATAAACAATTTACTGAATTAAATTTTTGCTTGCTCCCTATTATATGAGCAATTATTTTGAAAACGCACTGCTGCAATTCTTTCTCTCTCCTTTTTTTTTTTTTTTTTATTGTTATTGTGTTGGTATATCCATTTGTGTAGAGCTCAGTGACACCATCATCATGGCTGAACTTTACAGTGAATCATGGGAGGTTTTCACTGAACAATTACAATCAAATTATGGTAAAAATGAATCTTTGGAATCTGAGCTAACCTTTCTTTTCTCCAACCTAACTAAATGGTTGGAGAGGAAATCTTCAATGCACTGGCATATAAAAACGTTTGATGAGTACATAAGAGATGATTTAAACCCACTTGGACTTCGAGTCCAGATCTTCCCAACTTTTGAGGATCTGGACCCGACGTTCAAACAAGCATGGGAAACGAATTTAAAATCATGCTCGGCTGGTATGATGAGGCTTCTTTCTGATGAATATCGGAGACGTCTCGTCTATATCAACATGAACATTGAAAAAATCTATTCTAGAATCAAACCCTTACAAGCCCATTCCTCATATAAAGATCTAAATGAGAAACTTAAAACCCATATTGAACTATTCAACAAATCGATCTTAGCAAAAAAAGAGTTTAAATACATGCGGGATAAACAAGCCTTCGAAGAAGGCAGAGCATATAGATGGGCTTTTTCAACTAGATCTAGAGTCCAATATAAGAACGACAATCATCGCTCTACACAGTTGGATACGTCTGATACCTCTTCGGTTTCGTCCAACATGTCATATGCACCGATGAAAGGAAAACGCACAAAACCATCTAAAAGAAATCGTGACTTTGAAAATTCCTCCAATAGTAATATTACTAAAAAACGCCCCCCTAAACAGTATCCTCGTACTCTGCTCCCATCAGTCCCCAACACTTCCACATTGACGGCTTCGGATGTTACCGTCAGTGCACATGAATCACTTGAAAATATGGGCACTTTTGTCACGCCTAAGGTTCCCTTGATGTTCTCTAAGAACTCGGGAAACTCACTCACTCCTCACAACCCGATTACGACATAGCCTCGGCTTTTAATATTATAAATTTGTCATCACATGTCCTGAGTGTCGATGAGATCTCAGTCCTCTCAAAAGGATTAACTTTCTGCCCTAATAAACCTGTAGACAAATTTGAGACCATCAAAGATCTTCACTTATATGCCCGTAAATTGCTACTTAAAAGCATTTTTGAAAAGAGCGACCCGGATACACGGGAATTTCACACGTATAGTGAACGTCAAGCTCTGGGTAATCTCAAATCTTTACTTGAGGAAAATGAATCCAAAGACCTCATCGACACCCTGGACCTTGATTTACTTTTGGCTAATGCCAGCACAATTGACACCGAGATCCCCAGTACCCCAAAACAAACTTCCCTTAAAAAAACATCTACCTTATACCCAGTGCCTAGCTCAAATCCAGGTGTATCTAATTTTCTTAAAAATATCAGCCAAGAAATAAATAACCTAGTACCTATAACACCCAGACATACAAATCTTATTCCTACTGAAAAGATGGCCTTAAAAAATCTATCCAAAAATCATCAAATTACGATTAAATTATCGGATAAAGGAGGAAACATTGTCATCATGGACAACCCCCAATATCTTGAAATGTGTTTTAACATATTGAGAAATCATGAGTGGTATCGCCCAGTCAGTAGGGGTGTTGTAGATGCCTTTAATAAAAAATTCTACACTTTGGTAGATGAAGCTTTTCAAAACAATGTCATTTCTAAAAAAACTTGGGAATTTGTTCGCACCTCCTTTCCCCGTACACCAACATTCTACTCACTCCCCAAAATTCACAAGGACCCCCTAAATCCCCCAGGACGTCCTATTATATCTGGAAACGGAGCTATTATTGAAAATCTTTCACGACTCATTGATGAGCATTTAAAACCCTTTGTTCAGAGCATCCCCTCTTATGTTAAAGATACACCTCACTTATTACGCATTATCGAGGGAGTACAAATTCCTATAGATTCGATCCTGGTCAGTATCGACGTGGAGGCACTTTACAGCTCGATTCCTCACTCTTTAGGTATTGCTTGTATTAGACATATTCTATCACAAACCAGTCACCATGAACGTTTGTTCAATGAATTTATAATCCAGTCCTTGGATTTCATACTGAGACACAATGTCTTCACTTTTGATGGTCAATGTTTCCTCCAGGTACAGGGCGTAGCCATGGGCACCAGTTGTGCCCCTGGCTACGCCAACCTGTACCTGGGGGAATGGGAGCATTCAATCTTTTCCAGTGGGGATCTCTCAATGTACCTGTGCCATGTAGCTCTATGGCACAGGTACATTGATGATATCTTCATCGTATGGACGGGCTCCCAGCAATGCTTGGATGAGTGTCTCATCGCCCTAAACTTAAATACTTTTAATCTTAAGTTCACAATGACATCAGACCCAAATACCATAACCTTCCTTGATGTGGAGATCTTCAGGGACAAGCAAAACATGTTATCATGTAAGCTGTTCCGCAAACCAAGTGCAGGCAATACAATCCTACATTCTTCTAGTTTTCACCCTAAATCCCTAGTTGAATCTATTCCCTATGGACAATATTTAAGAATAAAAAGAAATTGCTCTAACGAGGTCGATTATAAAAGAGAAGCTAATAACTTAAGGCAAAGACTTCTAGCAAGGGGATACAGCCATAAGTGCCTCAAAAAGGCCTTTAAACGCACTTCAAATCTAAATCGACACGAATTATTAATATCTAAACCTAAAAAAAGTGAAAGTGATCATCGTATTATTAACACTTATTCTGATGATCACGCTGAACTTCTTAAAATCTACCAAAAGCACTGGCATCTACTTACAGCAGATCCTGTGATAGGACCATTAGTACCCCCCAGGCCAAATATTGCCTATAGACGAGCAACGTCCCTGAAGGACATGCTAGTGCAGAGTGAATTTGAGAACACCAATAGGGGAGATCCATGTAAGGACCTGGGAACTTTCCAATGTGGTAATTGCACATACTGTAAATATATGAACACTAGAAAGAACATTCGGCTACCGAATGGCCAAAAATTTCGACCAAAACATTATGCAAACTGTCAAACTACGGACGTAGTATATCTCATTATTTGCAGTTGTAACTGCTTTTATGTAGGAAAAACTATACAAAAATTGTGGCAGAGAATTTACCGGCATCTAAAAGGGATGAAGGAACAAAATCCTGATCTCCCTCTTGGCAGACATGCTGCCCAAGTTCATGGAGATTGCGTACCAAACCTTGAGGTGTTAGTTTTGGACAGGGTCCACCGCAGCCCCCGCGGAGGTGACCTTAACAAGCACCTTCTTCAAAGGGAGCTGAGATGGATCTCGATCCTCAACGCCACCTCACCCCCTGGCTTGAACCAGGCAATTAACTTTAAACCCTTCCTACCAGGTTTTACATCTGCGAAGTTTGATAGGGATCTGCTAAACTGAGCTCAACAATTTGTTTACACCGTGTTTGTGTGTTGGTTTTTTTTTTTTTTTTTTTTTTTTTTTTTGAAAATAAATAAATATGTATGAACTCTGCCAGCTGTATAACATGTGTACTAATGTTTCTGATGTATGCCGGTTAGATATTTATGTAAAAACTAAAAAATCCTTTTTAAACAAGATTGGATTTATTTGGTGGAACTTTACCTGATGATTCGCCCACTGGAGATTAGTGCCTAGTTATTACATTGTTGATTACTGTTTATTATTTAGAAATTAATCAAATGACAATTGTACCCTGCACTTTTTGACATATTGGAGCCCGGGGATTTGGGGACCACCCATTGGGCCCACTGACGCTCCCCAGCACAAAAACAGCCCCCGGTTGTTTTGATAATCGGGGGCTGACTGCTCATACTTGAGCAAATGGACGGTTATGTGCATATGAATAATTTTCTCTCCCTGTCCCAAGAATTACATACATATGGGACGGAGGGTATTCATGTTACACGGTTTACTATCCATGGGGTGTTGGATTAGTCAATTTTTCCCCATTCCTCCGATGGCGCCGTTTGGCGCAGCACATACAATTGTGCTGCCTTTGCGCTGACCTTTTTGGGTCTGGTGCGGGCAACGGAGTGATTTTCTTTTAGCACTTCCGCCCTTTTCGTTGTGCTGGCGGTCGGGTCGACGTCTGACGTCACCGCGCCGGTGTCGTGGACGTCCTTCACGTCTGCGTGGGTGCGCGGTGACGCCGGACGCCGCCGGGATCGAGGGCGGCCTCTGTATGCGATGCCTGTCCTATAAGAACCTCTCTTTTCATTTACAATACGCAGTTAATTGGGTTTCTACCCGGACGCATAGTCTAGCCCTGTTGTGGCCTCCCACGCTCTACCCCATTGGTTGAATTCCTCCCTTTTGCAGCTTTACCTTTGGCGCCATTTGAGCTGATTGGCTGCAACACCAGCGACAGCTCTATAAAAAGTCCCACCTGACTTGGCCAATTGCCGCACAGCCAGAGTGTGGATGTTCTTGCGCCACATTGACAGGTATTAAGCTTCTTTTTAAACACTTCATCAGAGTTATGGGATGCCTGGTTACAGGGCTGGTCTGCGATCTAGAAACTATAATCCATGTATGTATGTTTTTACAGAGAGGCCGTGGCAGTCTGTCCGCTGCAATTTGAGGCTTCCCTGTGAGCTTTGAGGGGCGTTTTTGGTGTTGGTCCTCTTATACATTTCCCCGTGGCTCTGTCATCTTGTCTGCAGTGTCTTTTTTGGCCGCTGCATTGTCTTTATGCGACCATTAAACCCGCACCATATCCGTTTGGGCTCTATATCACCGGGACAATTCCTCCAAACGGCTGATGTTTATATTACCATTGGAAATGTATGTATGCAACACTATTTGATATAGATGTACTGTATCGTATAGACATACAATTATACGATGTTTATATACATCCATGTATTCTTAAATGAACTTTCATGTATATTTATTCTTCCTTTTCCCTTCGTCTCTCTCCCCTCCCCCTTTCTTCTTTTCCTCTCTCATTGTTATTTTATTTTTTATTTTCTTTTTATTTTCTCTTTGCAACAATGTCTATCTTCTAGCTGCCCACATATGGGAGAAATTCAAAATAATGTAATCATGCCAGTACACTGTTGTGTATTATACAGCTATCACATACTATGTTGTGTTTTTTCTCTTATATAGAGACTAAATTGTCTTCAAACTATTGCATGAACCTTGAAGAAGGAAATAATGGAGGCTATCACAGATATAGCTCGAGTATCCGAAACATGTCGGTTGTGTCACCACTAGCTATATGACTTATATGTCTCAAGTAGTAAGGTGTCCTCATGCAATTGTTCTTTAATGACTGTATATGTCTGTTCCTTTCTTTGATTTTAAACCATTTTGATATATATGTGTATTATGTAAAATAAAATTCTTTATATTTTTCTATATATACTTGGTGGCAATCCATAATTTATTCCAATCCACACAATCCCAGGGGCACCCCTTTTCCAATTTTTTTCAAAATTACCGGGATGTGATTGGTAAAAATGGTAACTTGCCCTGTATCTGCTGGCTAATGGCTTCATCTCCCCCCAATCAATATATTGCGACGGACATATCCGACACTTTTCACACGTTTTTGGGACCATTCACACTTATACAGCGATTAGTGCTATAAAACTGCACTGATTACTGTGTAAATGTGACTGTCAGGGAAGGGGTTAACACTAGGGGGCGATCAAGAGGTTAAATATGTTCCCTAGGGAGTGATTCTAACTGTAGGGGGAGGGGACTCACAAGGGGAGGAGACCGATCTGTGTTCCTCTGTACTGGGAACACACATTGGTCTCCTCTCCTCTGACAGGACGTGGATCTGTGTTTTTACACATACAGATCCACGGTCCTGCTGTGATCACGGGCAATCACTGGTGCCCGGCGGACATCGCACCGTTTCCCGAGCGATGCGGCAGGCGCGCTCGCGCTGCCGCCGGCGGCTTGTGTGCGCCCCCCTAGACGGCCGGGAAGCCCAGGACGTCATATGACGTCCACCCGGAGGGAGAGAAGGTTCCTGCCGACGTCATTTTACTATGACTCGGTAAGGAACTGGTTAAGGAAAACAATTTGGATAGTATATAGTAGGGCTGTGGAAATTAACTATGAATTCCTCGATTAATCGATTAATCTTTTTTGATCAATCAAAATTCTTTTGATCAGTACTCACCTCTCCGCCGGCTTCCGGGTCTTCAGGGAGTTCCGTCGGAGATCCGGTGACGTCACGGACACCCGCGGGGCTTGCCGTGTCCATCTGAAGGGCTCCTTTGCTGTGCCTTCATATCTGCATGCCGTCGGGACCTTACTATCTGCCACACGCAAGGGCTGTTACACTTCCCTCTATCACTTCCTTCTATCAACCTGGGATTCTACAGCCATCCACTGGGAGTTGTGATAGTTCCCTTCACAGGACATCTACATGCCGACGGACTGATGTTAACACCTCCTCATCTGGATTCAGCAGTGGTATCGTTGTACACATTTTTATGCCAGTATCATACTTCGCTACATGTTTTTATGACTGCTTTTGCTACCGTTTGGTATTACTCACACCATTTTTACAGTTTATGTAGCTACATTGATTTTATCTCCAGTGCAATGTTTATTTTGTTACCTACTTGAAGACTATAAAAGTTTTAATGCTATTCCCATCGAGCGCTGCCTTTGTGTTTTTTGTATCCTGCTATCCATTTTTCCAGTGGTGGGTAGCTGCACTGGAAATCAGCCTGCAAGGAGATAAGCTAAAAGTAGTTGGATCTGTATGTGCGTTATAATTAATCGAAATTAGTCGATTCATCGATTTAAAAAAAAAACGATTAATCGAACACGAAAATTTTAATCAGTAACAGCCCTAGTATATAGGGATTTATGAGATGCCCAATTTGACTTTAAGAACAATGATGAGAACAACTTCCTTCTCTATGTAATCCAGAAAAATGAACATTTACTTGACCGTGAAAAACTTTTACCTCTGCCCCAATGGACTTATGTGCAAAATGATACGCTTGCTGCCAAACCAAAAAATTGTGTGTGCCACAAATACCAATAAATGAAAAAATATGTGTATAGTAAGCGCTAGGTTTTCCAATATAAATTCTCAGTGTTATCAATGCCCCTCCAATTAAAATGATAAATAAGCAAAACAACATCCTTATTCCAAAAAAGTTTCCATAATAACCATAGTACGATTAAGTAAATTGCTTTAGTGGCTGTAAAGGGAAAGACCACCTCCACATGTGCTGCAAAAGCATGCAGTCCTTAAAGTGCTCAAATTAACATGGGTCTTCGTGATTTCCCACCACCACAAGTCACACTGACGCTCAACGGACTTTAGAACCCAGGGGTTGTGGGTCCGCTTGCATTTAGATAAACCAGATATTTTATGCAGAACTCCCCTCCTCTCCTCTATATCTGGGCTCACAATGTGTGTTCCGGGGGAAGAAAATAGACAAATAGCGCAACAAGTATTTATTTGTGTTTCCGACCCGGCGGATGTTTTGTCAACCGGATGTGAAATCGGAGACCACGTAATCCCGCCTTAACGTGTTTACGATGATGCTCTTCTGGCAAAACGCATTAAGGCGGGATTACGTGGTCTCTGAATAGCAACAGTCTCTATGAACTTAGCAAGGAAATCTCCCTTTACGGAAGCTTTGTGTCCCCAGAGTAAAATGTTAGGGAAATCTCCACTTGCAGGAGTTTTATGTCCCCATCTTGAAAATATCAGCCCACCTGGCTGCTCAGTGAAATGTCCCAGGACAAGGGATTGGGTCACAGCTTATTTGCACATTTCCAGAAAAGCTTGCTTGGCAGTTTTAACCCTTTTTTGGCCCTGAGGATTTACAGGTACTAACACTGTCCCTGGAAATCCTGCTGACTCAGAAGGGAAGACTGTTCAGGCCTCCTGGTGTACAGGTCCTTCTTCGCAAGCCAGGGTGTCTCTCAATCAAGACTGTGGGATAGTAGAGATCCCTCTGTCCTTTGTCTTTTCTCAGCTCCCAGCCTTAAGGCAGAGCCCCCCTCAAACTGGCGTCCCATCCCAGGACACAAGACACAGCTTCCTCACTCCATCTTCCACCCGACTCTCCAGTTGGCCAGGCTCCACCATATTTAGGGGCTGATCCAGCCAACCTGCCAGACCTTCTGCCTGGGGACTGGCCAGATTCCCTCAAGTATGCAGATCAGGACCTCTTGGCCTCCACCCACTAGCTTCCAGAAGTTTCTCCAAGTTTCTAGAATCAGGGGGAAGTACAAGAGGCTTGCTCTGTAGAGCCCTCCAACCTGACCTACAGTAACCCCAACCAATTAACCAGGCACACAGACTACTGTGAGTCTAAAAAATGATTTACCTACACTAGTTGCAGATTAGAGGGTGCTACATGAGGGTGAAGGTAGGAAGGCTGGACATAGTTGACACTCTTGATTAGTGCCTATGACAGGTCCATCGCCTTGTATTAACCGCTGAAACACAGAAAAATGATGGCTGCGGGATATGCAGGGGGAGTGGAGCAGAGGGTTTTGGATTTTTACTAGGGCAGCTGGCACCAGCACAAGGGACACTTTGAATAAAATGTAAGTAACCTCCCTTGTGCTGATTATTTGTTTATGTAAACGTAGGCTTTAATAAACATTCAGGGTTTATAAATTCCTAAAATGTATTTGAAAACAGTTGTAGTCTATTACACAAAATCTGCAAAAATCAATAGTTTATGGATAAAGGCTACAGCTGTCTCCTATAGGGGCCGGCAGAGGGAACTTCAATACTACCCAAGAGAAGATTCAAGAGAGCGAGTATCGGCAGCACAGGTGGCAGGACAGATAGGTGTTGGGTTTTCGTTTTGCCATGAGAAATGTTTGGAAAATAGCGACAGAGTCACTTTAGGACAAAATATAGTTTCCAATCCAGTACAGTTGTAGTGTCTACTGGATGCCATGAGAAGTTAACTATTTGTTAAAATGTGTTGTTTGGAGTTGCTCTTTAAGATTAAACACAAGTTCCCATTAGCTTTGAAGAAAGTAAGATTGATGAGTTAAACCATCAGTTGTTGAAATGTAGAATAAAGATCAGTCAATTCCTATTCATTCATAATTGAAATCATTTCAATTCATTTCCTCTTTGGCTGAATAGGGAGCATGTTTTCAATGGAGAAATCTTATGGGATTCTATGGAAGTAACTTGCAACATCGCAGTACAAGGTAATGGACAGAAATGGTGTCTGTTTCACATAAAGAAGGATTGCGGATCTTCTTTTCTCCCGCTATACCGTATTTCATGAAAGCATGTTTCATTTGTGAGGTTTTAATCTCCTAATGGTCTTATGGTTTATGTACCCTGTTCAGCTCTGATGGAAAAGTTGTAAATGTACAAATCCTGATAAAGATGAACTAAATGTGTCTAATTTGTGAGTGTGTCTAAGAGGATACAGAGAAAAAAAGATAAAACAAGGTTTCAAGCAGATACAACGACCTTATGTATTTGAAATGCCTTTCTTTCTTTCTTTCTTTCTTTCTTTCTCTCTTTCTTTTTCTTTCTTTCTTTCTTTCTTTCTTTCTTTCTTTCTATCTCTCTCTTTCTAATTTCTCTTTCTTTCTTATTTTTCTCTCTTTCTCTCTCTCTCTTTCTTTCTTTCTTTCTCTCTTTCTATCCCCTCTCTCTCCCTTTCTCTCTCCCTCCATCCCTCTCTTCTTCTCTCTCTCCTTCTCACCACGCTGTCTTCCTCCCTCTCTTTCTATCATTTTCTCTCTCTCTCTATCCCTCCCACCCTTCCTTTCTCTCTCTCACTTACTTTTCCTTTCACTTTTCCTTTCCTTTTTATTTTCCTTCTTCCCAACCCTTCCTTTTTTTTCTCTATTTCTTTCTCACTTTCTTCCCTCTCTCCCTTCTTCTCTCCCTCCATCCCTCTCTCCTCTCTTCTTCTCCACACACCGTCTTCCTCCCTCTCTTTCTCTCATTTTCGCTCTCGCTCTATCCCTCCCTCCCTTCCTTTCTCTCTCTCAATCTCCGTCCCTTTCCTTTTCCCACCCCTTTCTCCTTTTCTTTCTTTCTTTCTTTCTTTCTTTCTTTCTTCCTTTCTTTCTTTCCATCTCTCTTTCTCTTTTTATCATTTTTTTTATCTTTCTTTCTCTCTTTCTTCCCACGCTGTCTTCTTTCCTCTCTTTCCTATCCCTTTTTCTTTTCTTTCATTCTTTCTTTTTCTCTCTCTCTTTCTCTCTCTCTCGTTTTCTTTCTTTCTTTCTTTCTTTCTTTCTTTCTTTCTTTCTTTCTTTCTTTCTTTCTTTCTTTCTATCTCTCTCTCTCTCCCCCTCTTTCTTTATTTCTTTCTTCCTTCTATCCCTCCCTCCCTTATTTTCTCTCTCTCACTCGCCTTTCCTTTCCTTTTCCCAGCCCTTCCTCCTTCCCTTTCCTTCTTTTCTTTCTTTCTTTCTTTCTTTCTTTCTCTCTCAACTTTCTATCTCTTTTATTCTCTGTTTCTCTTCTTTTTTTCTTTCTCTCTTTCTTCTCTCCCTCCATCCCTCTCTCATTCTCTCTTCTTCTCCCTATGCTGTCTTCCTCCCTCTCTTTCTCTCATTTTCTCTTTCTCTACCCCCCTCTCCCTTCCTTTCTCTCTCTCACTCTCCTTCACTTGCCTTTTCCCAACCCTTCATCCTTTTCTTTCTTTCTTTCTTTCTTTCTCTCATTCTCTATTTATCTCCCTTTTTCTCTCTTTCTTTCTCTTTCTTCCCACACTGTCTACTTTCCTCTCTTTCCTTTTTCCTTTCTCTTTTTTCTTTCTTTCTTTCTTTCTTTCTTTCTCTCTCTCTTTCTCTCTCTTTCTTTCTCTCTCTCTCTCTCTCTTTCTCTTTCTCTCTTTCTCTCTCTCTCTTTCTCTCTCTCTCTCTTTCTCTATCTTTCTGTCTCTCTCTCTCTCTTTCTCTCTCTCTCTCTCCCTCTTTCTTTCTTTCCCTTTTTCCAACCCTTCTTTTCTTTCTTTCTTTCTTTCTTTCCTTTATTTCTTTCTCTCTCTTTTTATCTCTTTTATCTCTTTTTCTTCCCACGCTGACTTCTTTCCTCTCTTTCCTTTTCCATTTTTCTTTTATTTTCCATTTCCTTTCTTTCTTCCTCTCTTTCTTTCTTTCTTTCTTTCTTTCTTTCTTTCTTTCTTTCTTTCTTTCTTTCTTTCTTTCCCCTCTCTCCCTTCCTCTCTCCATCCATCCCTCTCTCCTTCTCTCACTCTCCTCCCCACGCTGTCTTCCTTCCTCTCTTTCTCTAGTTTTTTCTCTATCTCTATCCCTCCCTCCCTTCCTTTCTCACTCTCCTTTCCTTTCCTTTTCTTTTTCCCAACCCTTCATCCTTCCCTTTCCTTCTTTTCCTTCTTTCTTTCTCCCTCTCTGTCTCTCTTTCTCTCTTTCTTTCTTTCTTTCTTTCTTTCTTTCTTTCTTTCCTTCTTTATGTCTTTATTTTTCTTTCTTTCTTTCTTCCCTTTTCCCAACCCTTCCTTCCCTTCTTTTCTTTTCTTTTCTTTTCTGTTCCTTTCTTTCTTCCTTTTTCCCCAACCTTTCCTCCATCCCTTCCTTCCTTCCTTCTCAATACTTTCTTTCCTCACTCTTCCTTACTCCCCCCCCCCCCCAACTCCTTAACTAGACAAGAATATGAGTTGTGCTGGAGATTCAGCGCGGTGGAGTCCATTGCGTTTTTGACCAGGGAAATAAGTTGTATCATATTTGCCCAGTATATCAGTGAACTACCAGTCCACTAGTGCAGAATGATGGCACATACCTCTCTCTGTAAAAAATAAATGTAGTTCCTAAAGAGCTTCCTAAAGCTTCCTTCTCTGACTGATGTCTAGTCACTCAAAAAGATCCAACGGGGAGGCTGCCTTTAACACTGCATAAGGTTCTGGGATCAAATAAGAATCCCTGACCCCTGTGTCATGAATGATCTAGAAAAGAAGCAGATATTCCATTATTGGGTGTTATCCTTATAGTATTTCCTTGGTAGGGTGGTCATTTTGAATATTGTTACCCTTTTCTCATTTCACACATTATAATGCTCCCCTAATTGTGGCTGATTAAAAAAATTGTAAAATAATCCAAGGAAAATCCTACGTTCGGCTATCCCCTCTGGGGCTCCTTGTCGCTTTGTCAAGGGTTAAAGTTTGGACAGCATGTCTTTAGCCTGGGGCTCCAGTTCCCACGCTGTCATTCTTCAATACTGTATTTATTGAACAGGAAAGATGGTAAGCCGGTAACCTTTTAGATAAATCTGACTGATAGAAGAGAGAACGTGGACATCAGACATCGCAGAACAATAAGAAAAATGCAATTGAAAGTCAAATGTATATTAATTTAAATATAATTCTTATAATAATAAAAAAATCTAAAACAAAACTAAAGTGCTTGGCTTGACACACACAAAAGGGTTTTATTTACTAAAGGCAAATCCACTTTGCACTGGAAGTTCACTTGGAAGTGCAGTCATTGTAGATCCGAGGGGAACATGCAAGGAAAATAAAAAACAGCATTTTTGCTTGTACATGATTGGATGATAAAATCAGCAGAGCTTCCCCTTATTTCAGCTCTTCCCCTCAGATTTACAGCGACTGCCCTTCCAAGTGCACTTGCAGTGCAGAGTGGATTTGGCTTTGGTAAATCAACCCCTAATGTTAGTGGATCCTATGTTTTTGGTCCATAAAAGGCATTTTAATTATCAAGCCCTTCCTGCAACCTGTGGCCTTTGCTTATTATTCAGACCTTATACATGGGGGTTAATTTACCAGTGGCACGGGGTGACGGTCCCCCTCCCCCCAGCACTCACACCTTAATGTTTTCCATGGCTTCCTCTGCTTCTTTTCCCAGCCAACTCGATCCGTCTCCTGTCCTGATTGGCCGGACGGGGAAGCCGGAAGAAATTAGCGAATATTAATTTGCTATTGTCACGAGTCTAACCTTTTTCAAGCCAATTAGACATACCACTCAACCATCTCTGATTCACCGGGACTGTCCCGGAAATTGGTTCCTGTCCCGGAGTCCCGGATCGCCTGCGGCGCGTGCAGGGGGTCTTGGTTCCCGCACGCTGTGAGCAACACTGTGTATGGCAGCCGCCAGTCGGCATCTCTCCCCACCACTCCAGCTGCCTCTGACACACACACACGCGCACACGCGAGTGGAGCACACTGAACCTGCCCCTCCTCCTCCTGCTGTGATGTTTTGTTTTCCTGTACAGAGGAGGAGGCAGGCAGCATGCACCCCACTCTGCCAGAACTGCGATCTGAGGTCTGTATAAGTGACACATGACGGAAAGCTCCGCCCACTAATCGCTGGACTCAAGAGCTGAGATAGAGCTACCTGCTGTCAGCCTGAAGGTACCTGGATGGGCGTTCCATGTGACCGGGGGTAAGTGGGCAATCTTTGGGGAGTGTAAAGAGTAGAGCGGGGAAAGATTGGGGGGGTGTAAGAGTAAAGGGGGATAGACTGGGGGGGATTTGTGCTAGGAGGGGGTGGAGAGGATTTTGGTTAAGAAGAGGAAGGAGGGGGGAAATTGACGCCCCTTTACCCTGCCTTACTGACCCCCCGGTCCTCCGTCCTGTTGACCCCTGTACCCTGCCGTACTGACCCCCGGTCCTCCGTCCTGTTGACCCCTGTACCCTGCCCTACTGACCCCCGGACCTCTGTCCTGCTGACCCCTGTACCCTGCCCTACTGACCCCCTGTTTTCTGTCCTGCTGGCCCTTGTACCTTGCCCTACTGACTCCCCCTGTCTTCCGCCCTACTGACTCCCTGTCTTCTGTCCTGCTGACCCCTGTACCCTGCCCTACTGACCCCCCTTTCCTTCGTCCTGCTGACCACTGTACGCTGCCCTACTGACCCCCTGTCTTCTGCCCTGCTGACCCCTGTACGCTACCCTACTGACCCCCTGTCTTCCATCCTGCTGACCCCTGTACCCTGCTCTACTGACCCCCTGCCTTCCGTCCTGCTGACCCCTGTACCCTGCTCTGCTGACCCTGACCCTTGTACCTTGCCCTACTGACTCCCCCTGTCTTCCTCCCTACTAACGCCCTGTCTTCTGTCCTACTGACCCCTGTACCCTGCCCTACTGACTTCCTGTCCTCTGTCCTGACCCCTGTACCCTGCCCTACTGACTTCCTGTCCTCTGTCCTGACCCCTTTACCCTGCCCTTCTGACCCACTGGCTTCCATACTACTGACTCCTTTACACTGCCCTACTGATACCCTTTCCTCTGTTCTCTGCCCTTGTGATGCTTCTTCTCTGCCCTGCTGACCCCCGTACACTGCCCTGCAGACCCTTCTCCTCTGCAATTCCTGTCCACCACACTCCTTAAGCCCCTCCCACTGTTAAGAGTTTGACCACACCCACATTTTGCTTCCTCCCTCAAGTGTCCCTCATGCCAAAGTTTAAAAGTTGGGAGGTATGAATTAGAGCCTCAGGCTCATCATGTGGCTTGCAAAAAAAAACCATACAAACATATGAGTCGGATGCCCTGCAGGGGGGCGGCGCAACTGCACCCCTAATGGACCAGCTGTTCCTGTAATTTACTAAAGGCAAATAGACCGTACACTCTGAAAGAGCAGTTGCTCCAGAACTTAGTAAATGAGCGGAAGCTCTGCTGACTTCCATCATCCAATTACATGCAAGCAAAAAATACATTTTTTTTTCCTTTTTTCTGGAATGTGATTCTTTGCAAAGTGAAGCTTTACCTCATTTACTAAGCTCTGGAGCAACTGCACTTGCAAAGTACACAGTCTATTTTGCCTTTATGAAATCAACCCCATTGTCTCCTATGACAAGCCCTGATGATGGGTTGTTTTTAGGACCTGGGAGACTTTCCCTCTCTCAGTCTGGGCTTCACTGTACAGTAAACTTCAAGAGGCAGATACCATGTCAAATTCAAGTAACGCATTAAAAAAAATACATTTAACAATTGCATTTATTAACGTTCACCCTCTGCCTGGAGTTGAGCTTTAGGTCTTCAGTGATAATTATTTATCATTATGGTGATTTTGATACAAATATTACTCTCGTCCCCCCAAAACGTGATGGGCATACCAATTCTTTCAGGATAAACAGGCTTTGCGTTATTGAGGATGGAAACCAAGTCAGTGAAATGTATTTTTACGTACATGTCAGAGATGAACAATCAGAATTTTTAACCTTTGTACTTGCGCACTCGCACTAGCAGCCCCGTGCCGTCTCTTGCACACAGCTAATTGAATGTTATACATAATGAAAAGGAGCGGGGGGGCTGAAATGCACTTTGTTTTCTGATATCCAGAGGGAGATTAAAGTCGAAAGAGAAACCAACATTTAAAGAAAAGCCGGGATCCATTCAAACGATCTGATTTCCGCGTGCGTGCGCGTAAGTCAGGGAGAGTTAGAAGGGAACATTTTGTAGCACTTTGAAAATAAGGCTCTATTATCTAGCCATTCCCTTTTATCTTCTGCAGCTGCTTTTTTCAGAAGATGACGGTCAATGTAGATTCAGTCTGTTTATTCCCTACAGGCAGTCTGATCTCGGGCATATAATGGGGCTTGTGTCAAAAGGTGGTGAGGAAGGTCCTGGGTGTTGGTGAAGAGGTACATCTCAGTAAATAAGAAGCACAATGGCACAGCTGACACGTTTAAAATATGGCCTTTCAGGGCACTTTCACACGTAAGGCTCCCCATATGTCTATACATTGACGCTTGGACAAAATACTTTTTCTGCGAACAGGCCACAGGCCCCAGTACAGAGGTGTCTTGTCTAGGTTCTTCAAAGGCTTGACTCAGTCAAAGGCAGATTTAGATAACCGAAGCCTTCAGGCCCGACACCTCTGACCCCTCCTGACCTGCACCTTCGTGAAGCTAGATGCGGTACTGGCACCAACACCGATTTAAAATTAATTCTATAGAATCTGCCTAATGGGTGACTCTGGGGACACGTGATTGAATGTTCCCTACTATTTGGAAAGAATTGCAATTGTAATAAAGTCATAAAGTCTGCTCAATTTAAAGCTGAAGACAAACCGCTAAATACACATGTAGCGGGGTCTTCAAAGTTAGTGGGATACACCTGGGGGTAGAGAGACCCAGGTGTGTAATTATGTCAGGGATTAGACCCCTTTTTCTTATTCGTGGAGGATTGGGTGGTGTAATATTCTCTTTGACCAGTGGGTGTCAGTGTACCTACTGGCTCGAGGTAGAATCACTACCACAGTGCTACCCTTCTGTGTCCCTTCCTGGAGATGGTACGGCTGGGGCGGGGAACCCGCCGTGGTGTCGATGGGAGGAGATAAAAGGGGGAGACGCCCTCGCCACGAGGTTCTTTTTGGGAGAGATCATCTCTTCACGCACCCAGGCACCTTAGGCCTGGGTGCGGGCGGTTCAAGGTTCCGGCCTAGGCGCCCAAGGCCTGGCCGGAACGAAGATGGAGTCCATCCCGGGCACCTTCAGCCCGGGGTGAGGTACTATTAAGGAGGCCTGGGACCCGGTGACTCCGACTGGGTCCCGCGAGGGTGAAGTTGATCCAGCGCGCCCCTTGCGAGGGGACCCGCATCTGAGGTGAGGAGGCTGGGGGGGGTCACCCGTCCGAAGACCCGGTGTAGCGTCAACCCGGTGACGGATGGGCCTTCAGTAACTCCCTCGGAGGACATCTTCCCCTGATATGGGCTACAGCGCAGCGGAGGAGCTTTCATCAAGATTCCTGCAACCCCTGGTCATAGCACAGGGAGTGTAGGGACTAGGAACCTGTACAGTGCCTCGACCTGCTTCCCCATCGTATCATGCCGTTGCATTTGACTGTATGTGGAGATACGCAATAAACCTGAGTTTGGACTTTGATGGGTGTATGGACTCTGTTGATGGGAACAAAGAGAGATTCCGGCACGGAAGGACTGACCCTCATAACCAGCACACATTTGGCCCGAGGAAAAAGATTGATACTGGCCTTCACCTCACCCACATGCACGGGGAGGACATGGGCCGTAGCGCACCTCACTCTGTCGCTCGACATACCCCTAGCTAAAGAGGTCGGGGTGAGGCCGCTACACGTGGGGGCTCGTGAGTCCGGGATGAAATGTGTGTTGACCCTGAGGTTTGGAACGGCTGTGTTTGAACTTTGCTGCCCGGAGGAGGTCCGAGCAGGTCGGCCATGTGATTTGCCAAAGTGCATCCCTGTGCTCGAAGTCGTGGAAATTTCCCTGAAAAACCGGGAGAGGCCCATGCAGAAAGAGCGGGAAGAGGGAGGAGTCCAGCCGTGTGACGAACTACATGTGGGGACTTTTGCTGCACTGCGCCACGAAGCACCCCATGACTGCGCAATTCGTGGAAGGAGACTGAAGGAAGCCCGCAAAAACGTGCAAGTCGTGGGAGGTGTCTGGCCACGTGTGGAGATACACGTGGAGACTCCGGCGCGAGGTCAGCGCGTGATGGAGCAGCAAGTGGTCGGAGTGAACTCAGGCTCCCCGTGGATGCCGGTACCTTATCCTTTCAAGATGACTGCATTTGCTGCACCCATTACAGACACGGGGATAAGGCTCAGGCCCCGAGGACAGTTGGCTCTGTATTCATGCAGAGACACGGAGGCCCTCGGTGTGATCTGTCCCGGATGCTCGGGACTGGTGGTCCAACTAAAGCCATTCGGGCGATGCGAAGCATGCAAGGAGTTTCTTTTTGAGGTTGAACCACACACGGAAAGGCCCCGGGCCCTACGCCTCAACTGCATCACAGGAACCGCCACTCCGGAGGGAGAGATCAAAGCCTTTGCGGAGTTTCCCGTGCGCGCTGACCAGGGCGAAGTGACTGCCCAACCAGAGACTGAGAGAGAAAAATCCGAGGACACTGCTTCGGTCACTACAGACTCCCTGCTCCCACCTCCGAAGAGGAAAGTCGGCCTGGTACAGGCATCCTATGGTCGTGGTCGAGCTTCACCCCGCCGCTTGCCTGGCCTGGATGGCGCCGGTAGAGAAGAGAGTCCCGGACATCCCAGTTCTTCAGAAGGTCCAGGTGAGCCAGGGGCTGGGACTGTGGTGTTGGTTGGAGGTGTCGGGGGTCCACAGTCGGTGGAGCCCGCAAGGGAGGGTAGCCTTCCATCTACTAGAGACTACCTTCCCGCTGAGATGTATGACACCTCCGACTTAGAGTCATTGTCAGACTGTGGGGATGACGGAGAGATAGACGAACTGTTTCACCGGAAGGGCTGGGACAGACGCCCACTACCTGTGCTGAGTAAACCGCAGGATTCCCCCATGTCCATAGAAGACAGTACGCTCCGGGTGAAGGCCCCAGAATTCCCGAGGAAATCTAGTCCTCCGATCAACTTCCCGCATTCAACTACATCACCCGCTCTGATGTTGGGGATGCAGCGTGCTTCGTTGCGGGCACCAAAGACAAAGAAACCCGAGATGGTGAAGGTACCTCGGCACCCGGAGGCCATTGTACAGCCAGGAGAAGGTGAGCGAGATGTGATGCCACCTCTAGCCAGGTTGCAGAGACTTTTCTCCCAGAGAGTCGCCCGTGAATATGGGCGGGAGTACCCCTACTTGCCTCGGGACCTATTGTATGAAGTCGAGGTCCTGCGACCAAGGTGGTATGACGAGTTTGTATGGGAAAAACTTAAAGTACCCCATGCCAGGCGATACCTGTCATGTTCGCCGCCTGTGTCTAAAAAGTTCAAGGACTGCAGAGCTGATTGGAGATTTGGGCGCCATATTCATGCCGATAAGGTGCTCATCTGCCGGAAAGAAGGAGAGGATGTCGAGTATTCGGTGGAAGTGTTTGACGGGCACCTGAAGCCCCTGTTTCTGCCGGATCCAAGGTTCTATTTATAGGAGAAGTGAGCTCCTATCTTGTTGCTGTATAAACTTTCTGGAAGAGACATTCCCAGACGCCTAGAACTGTGCCCTACTTTTGTTTTGATTTGGGCTTTTCTTTTACTCACTGGAGATTTGGGAGCTGTTGTTTTTTTTTTCTCCCTTTTCTTCATGTGCCAAAGGCAGAGACTTTTGGGGTAGAGTTAGAGTAGGAAAGCAGGAAGAATGAAGATCTCACCAAGTGTCATTACCGCAGCGCTGTCACCAGGTGGCAGTGTTGTGCAACGAATGTTTGAAAATGTTACACATGCATTACTTACTTATTGGAGTGAGTGGGTCTCTCGGCTGACGGACCCACTCATGCCAAGTTAACACAGAGTGTTAGGATGTGTTTTTTTTTGTTTGTTTCCCTTCTGCAGGAGATTCGTCTGTCAAGACTACTGAGTATGGGGTGGTTCTTAGACAGTGACGGGAGGGATTGTATATGTGTACATGACAGATGTTTTATACAAAAGTTTTAATGTTTTATAGTTCTTTTTTTCTGTTGAGCAGGTCTTGGCACATACAGTATCCAAAATTTGAGGGATAGCCTCTGGGGCCCACTTCATGTCACCACTCCTTGGGAGACATGGGTGTGCACCTGACGATGGGGACCAGCGTCAAATCACCAGGGGGAGTGTGTAGCGGGGTCTTCAAAGTTAGTGGGATACACCTGGGGGTAGAGAGACCCAGGTGTGTAATTATGTCAGGGATTAGACCCCTTTTTCTTATTCGTGGAGGATTGGGTGGTGTAATATTCTCTTTGACCAGTGGGTGTCAGTGTACCTACTGGCTCGAGGTAGAATCACTACCACAGTGCTACCCTTCTGTGTCCCTTCCTGGAGATGGTACGGCTGGGGCGGGGAACCCGCCGTGGTGTCGATGGGAGGAGATAAAAGGGGGAGACGCCCTCGCCACGAGGTTCTTTTTGGGAGAGATCATCTCTTCACGCACCCAGGCACCTTAGGCCTGGGTGCGGGCGGTTCAAGGTTCCGGCCTAGGCGCCCAAGGCCTGGCCGGAACGAAGATGGAGTCCATCCCGGGCACCTTCAGCCCGGGGTGAGGTACTATTAAGGAGGCCTGGGACCCGGTGACTCCGACTGGGTCCCGCGAGGGTGAAGTTGATCCAGGGCGCCCCTTGCGAGGGGACCCGCATCTGAGGTGAGGAGGCTGGGGGGGGTCACCCGTCCGAAGACCCGGTGTAGCGTCAACCCGGTGACGGATGGGCCTTCTGTAACTCCCTCGGAGGACATCTTCCCCTGATATGGGCTACAGCGCAGCGGAGGAGCTTTCATCAAGATTCCTGCAACCCCTGGTCATAGCACAGGGAGTGTAGGGACTAGGAACCTGTACAGTGCCTCGACCTGCTTCCCCATCGTATCATGCCGTTGCATTTGACTGTATGCGGAGATACGCAATAAACCTGAGTTTGGACTTTGATGGGTGTATGGACTCTGTTGATGGGAACAAAGAGAGATTCCGGCACGGAAGGACTGACCCTCATAACCAGCACACATTTGGCCCGAGGAAAAAGATTGATACTGGCCTTCACCTCACCCACATGCACGGGGAGGACATGGGCCGTAGCGCACCTCACTCTGTCGCTCGACATACCCCTAGCTAAAGAGGTCGGGGTGAGGTCGCAACACACATGTGACAACTTGTATGGAATCTATCTATCTATCTATCTATCTATCTATCTATCTATCTATCTATCTATCTATCTATCTATCTAGACTCTGTACTGAGGGTATTAGGCTGGGAGTGTGGATTTTTTACTGGGGGATAACTGAGGTAATTAGGCTGGGAGGTGGAATTTAGACTGTGTAGCGACATCTGTACTGCGGGGGTTATAGACATGGGGGGGGGGATTTGTACAGAGAGAAGGGGGTAATTTTTATTTGTGATCTGTACAGTGGCTTGTGCATGACACAATCCTGAGCCCCACATTATGACCTGTGCACTCTGCACTCTGTGTGTTACGTACTCCTGACATGTGCCACTGTGTGTTACGTACTTGTGACCTCTGCACTCTGTGTGTTACATACTCCTGACCTTTCCACTCTGTATTACGTACTTCTGACCTGTGCACTCTTTATTACATACTTGTGACCTCTGCACTCTCTGTGTTACGTACTTCTGACCTGTGCACTCTGTGTGTTATGTACTCCTAACCTCTGCACTCTGTGTTACCTACTCCTGACATGTGCCACTGTGTGTTACGTACTTGTGACCTCTGCAGTCTGTGTGTTACATACTCCTGACCTCTGCACTCTGTGTGTTACATACTCCTGATCTCTGCACTCTGTGTCTTACATACTCCTGACACAAGGTTCAGTTATTCCCACAAAGTTCAAGTGCTCCTTGTGTAATAGCAGCTACAGTACCTCCATTTTGGTTTGCTAGGCTCCTAGCATTTGTATATACTCCTCTCAACTTTGTATGGGTGCATATTAACTTCCCCTTAGTTTTCCTCTGGCTTTGTTTCCAATCTATCTATCTATCTATCTATCTATCTATCTATCTATCTATCTATCTATCACGAGCATCCGTGACAGTACTACCCAAACTAGCTGCTAAAATCCCCCCAAAATCTTATGCTGATATTTGCATAGGCCTAGGTATTCCTCTCTAGGTTTTCAGTATGACAATGATTGGCCTGGAAATTGCCCCCAGGCACCCAGCAGTGCATTGTAGACAAACAATTGGGTTTTATGAGTTTAGGACATAGGCATTAATAATCTATCTATCTATCTATCTATCTATCTATCTATCTATCTATCTATCTATCTATCTCTCTCTATCTATCTATCTATCTATCTATCTATCTATCTATCTATCTATCTATCTATCTCTCTCTATCTATCTATCTATCTATCTATCTATCTATCTATCTATCTATCTCAAGGGCATCCTTGTACTATCCCTATAGGCTGCTGGTAGTCCCATTCCATGTATTTACATAGGTGTAGACACCCCTCTCTCTCCCATGTAATAATGCAGTAGGTTGTGGACAAACCATTGGATTTGCTGAGTTCAGGACATAGGCATTGAAACTATCTATCTATCTATCTATGTATCTATCTATCTATCTGTCTATCTATCTATCTATGTATCTATCTATCTATGTATCTATCTATCTATGTATCTATCTATCTATCTATCTATCTATCTATCTATCTATCTATCTATCTATCTATCTATCTATCTATCTATCTATCTATCTGTTTGCATCTCTGACAAAGTCAGAAAGTTCACAGTGTTTGCTAGGACTTCACGGATTGCTTTGCATTTATTTATCTTTTTCACAATGTTCCAGATATTTCAGAGCTGAAATCTACACGATGATGGCACTCATGTATGACATAAGCCGTACTGCTAATATAACCCCAGCCCAGTGAGATCTCTTATGGCATCGATGCATTAAGCTCCATGGGTGCACTTGTGAGCTCTCAATATACTAATTTCTAGATCCAGGCTTCATTTTATCTTCATTGTTGAATCTTTAGTTCCTAAGAATTTCACCTAGGCTCACATTGACTCTTCAGAGTACGTCTGTTATGTGTGTAGCAGAATGGTAATTTTATTCAGCAGAGGAACGTAATACAGAAACCACTAAATGAAGCTGAACCCCAGGCAGATAAAAAAAAAAACAAATTGGTGCAACTCTGTACTCATTAATAGGGTTTAGTGTGTTGGAATTGGGTAGGGTGGTCTTCACGTCCTCCTCATTGGGTGCCAAACAGTGGTCACATTGGAGAACTACCCTTGGGTGGGTTCCTCTGGGCAGAGCCAGGCACCTATGACAGGTTCACTTTACTACACATGGAGTGCCTTTACTCTTGTGATGTTTTCATCATTGCCCTGAGACAAGGCTGAGCCTGCCATGGGGGAATACTCGACCTTAAGGTGGGCCTCTACTTTTAGAGATGAACATACACCATGTACACTTGCACTGCAACTGTTCTCCATTTATAATAAAATAAAAAAATCCCATTAAACTTGCTACAGGTGGTTGCCAGCTATTACCTTGTAAAGCTTTTGACAACTAACTTCAGTGCGATGTGTGAAACAAAACCTAAAAAATAGTAGAAACATAGCGCCCAACTGTCCCTGATTTCAAGTCCCTCTGTCCTCCTTACTCCTCACTTGTCCCTCATTTTAGTCTGATCCATATAGTTGTATATAAAATGCACTACTTACAGTGTTGCCAACCTACCTGATTGAAATTTACTGACGCGACACCCAAAATTTACTGGCACCGCCATGTTTTTACTGACATTTTCAAAAGTTACAACCTTACAGTTTTAAGTGCAAATTTCAGTATTTAGGCTACAAATAAGTACAATATGCAATTAGCGATGTGATTTAATGTAGATATTACAGCAAAAAGCATATTTCTTATTTTTTTTTCAATATAGTAAGTAAGTGGCTCAGGGACAGGACTCAGGAGGGCAGGAAATTAGAATGGACAGGCCACACACATGGAATTGAGCAGTATCCAGCAGCACAGATCACCGACACGACGCGTCCCCTCCTGAGTCACAATGACAGTCTCTCTTCATGCCAGGTGGTCTCTTCAGTCCCCTCCAGTCCAAACAGCACTGACAGTCCCACTCCCGGCTTGTCTTGCTCCCGTCCCGCAGACCTGCACATGAGGCTCTGGCCGCTCTGCTCGGCTCCATTGCACCATGACATCACATGACCATCGCCAGACCGCCCCCCCCGCTGGTACCGCCCGAACACACTGTAGCAGGCACTTGGATGGTCTTGGTCAGCCTTGGATCCGAGCTGTGCATGCGCAGTTTCCGAGCCAAGCGTTATTTTTTTTACTGGCAACCTTTTCCTCTTACTGACATTTACTGGCAGGAGAAAAGTGCCAGTTTTTTACTGGCTGCCAGTAAAAATAGTGACAGTTGGCAACACTGACTACTTATCATTCAAAAAGTATTTTCCAGTGCTAAACCTTTCATCCAATTTCTAAATGGCTGCATTTGAAAAGTCAGTATGAAGTAATAGTAATGGTTAAAAAAAGCACTTGTGAGTTTCACCACGTGCCTACTGGGCACTTCCACCCCCTTCCTGCCCAGGCCAATTTTCAGCTTTCCGAGCTATCGCACTTTGAATGACAATTGCGCGGTCATGCAACACTGTACCCATATATAAAAATAAAGCTTTCTTTTGGTGGTATTTATTCACTGCTTGGTTTTTTATTGTTTACAAATAAAAGAAAAAAGACAGCAAATGTTGAAAAAAAAAAGTTTTTCTTAGTCTCTGTCAGTAAATTTTGTAAATAACAAATTTTTCTCCTTCACTGATGTGCGCCAATGAGGCTGCACTGATGGACACTGATGAGGTGACACTGAAGGGCACTGATTAGGTGGCACTGATGAGGAGGCACGAATATGCTGCACTGATGGGCATTAATAGGTGGCACTGATATGCAGCACTGATGGGCACTGATAGGTGACACTGGTGGGCACTGATAGGGGGCACTGATGGGCACTGATAGGCGGCAAGGATAGGTGGCACTGATGGGCACTGATAGGCATTGATGGACAGCACTGATGGGCATTGATGGGCAGGCACTGATGGGCACTGAAAGGCAGCACTGACTTGCATCAATAATGGGCACTGATTGGTGTCACTGATGGGTGTCACTGATGGGCACTGATTGGGCTTTACTGTAATCAGGCCACTGATGATCAGACTGAAGCAGGGAGAAGCAGCAAAAGCCACCAGCACTAACAGGGGAGCATGCTGATAGAAGGAGAAAGCAGGGTAACATAATACCTCAGGCTGACTATATAATTTTGCTACTTTGTGACCACATTTCCAGTCTGCTCTTGGCACCTGTTCACACTAGTGCATTGCAATAATGTATGAACTGCCTTAACACAAAGCATGTTAGGCTTTGAACACACATACAGCTAGGGGTCAATAAAAGTAGGTGGTTGAGCCACAATTTTACCTCCACACTCAACTACCCCCCTGAAGTTGGGCATGCAGTCGTTTAGTACTGTACACATGACGTGGCTGTGATGGAGCACTTTGCAGCTTCAGCATAAATTAAACAGCATGTTGCAATCGGCAGGCATTACCACCACCTAATGCCTCCAGTGCAAGTCTGAGGGGTCTTGCCACAACCACCTGAAATGCATGCGATTGCAGTGAGGTAGTGTGGCATTTGCAGGGTTAAATCAGACAGTGAGGAGGAGACATAACTCCTCCTCGCCACCTGTCAAATGCCCTCTGAAAAGTGATATAATGCTGATCTCTCTCCAGAGGGCACTGCATGTGTGACTAAGCCTTTAGTGCATGAACACTGTTTAATTCATGTGCTTTACTGCAATGCATTTTTGTAAAAATACGCCTGAACTGTGTCTGAATTCTGAAATCTCCAAACATTGCTCTAGATTTTGGCTATTACATTTGTCCATCTGTCACAGCCTATAGCTGGCATGTAGGCAGGATGACTTTAGTGAGTTAGCAACTAGCCCAGGCCCGGAGAAAGGGTTAAGTTATGTGAGCTCTATTCTCAGGCTTTTTGGTCCCAGTCAGTCCATCTGTGCTATAAAAAGGGGGAAGGCTGAGGTCCAGCGGTCATTTCTGGGTTGGTTCTGTTCCCGATCACGGCTGGTGGTATTGGGGCTGCTATCACCTCCTGGAGGTATGCCTGGGCAGCCACACAATTGTAGTTAGTTTAGGGACAAAGACGTTGTTCGTGTTGTACTGTTATGCTGCAATTTGTTCAGTAAAGTTACATTAACCGTTCTGAGCCTGGTCTGAAGTTATTCAAAGGGGTGCATGTTGGTTCTAGCGCATCAACAGAACCAGGGTCTGTAAAGTACAAAGCTCCATGCAAAAGGTACCCCCGTGTGCAGGGCGAGTAGGCCCCGCCCACAACATGGCATAGTCGAAAAAGGGGAGAGACCCGCTTACAGGCAGATCCTACCTCTGGATGTAGCTGATTTCATTTGTTAGCCACTCACTGTTTAGAGAGAGATTGTACATGTCAATCAATTGCATCATTGGGGGCAAATTAGGACTCAAGCCTTAAGATATGGCAATTTAGAAGATCCAGATACCCCACTAACAAACAACAGACCATTTCCAGATCTAGGGATCTCAGGTCTTACCGCCCAGTTATGGACTGTCGAAACAGCTGGAGAAGTTTACAATCGTCTTTCCGGAAGTCATCCAAATAAAAGCAGATTCCGACTCCCTGGGAAAACCCAAGCCCTTTTGACACCCTGCCCACTCAAATCTGCACAGTTGGGGCAAGGATAAAAGGCAAGGTATGTTTGGAACACTGTGCAGACCCTTGGCTCATGTCTATGATAAGAAGGACCATCACTGACCATTCAAGAGGTCCCGCACATATCATTTATCTCAATGTCACTACCCTACTCTTTGGAAAAGGCAACAAATTTCACTATTTTACTCCAAGAAGCAATATACATAGTCCCTCCATTATAAAGATGTATCACTCCCCCATATTTCTCATTAAAAAGAAAATAGGGTGGGGGCCTCATAACCTCCAATGCTGCCACTCTTTAGGTCCCATACAGTGGACCATTCTTACCAAGGACGTCAGTGGAATAGTCTTCAACATCTTTAAGCAGCATAGGAGTCCATGAAGACTCTTTGCCTGATAATTTTCCACTCAGCTCCTGGTGGTGCTTTTAGGGCCACACATGGCTCAAATTTTAGCCAATTCAGCAAGAAACTTGAGCTGTCTATGGCCAGCCTAACATACTTTTTATCCTAGGGTGTAGTATAGTGGCAGTATGGTGGGGGGTGGTTGATGATGGACAGGCAATTAAGAGGGGAGAGAAGGTGATAGTCGGGATAAGCAGTACAGAGGGGGTAGTTGATGGTGGGTGTAGGCAAGTGCAGTCTGCTGTCTCCACTGCAGGTGGCGCTCAACTGTAGCAGCAATGCAAAAGGAGAGGAAGTCATGGTGTCACGTACCTTGTGGAGATCGAGCTGTAGAGAGGGCTTCTCTTGCACCTCCTGTCCAACACCCCTGGTAGTGACACAGAGTGGCAAGAGGGCCGCTGTAGCAGATGGCTCTGGCTGGGTTTTGGCAGGAACCAGGTGACTAGAGAGCGCTGGGCCGGAACTGAGGGCAGGAGCCCCATGTCGCTGGATCAGCAGCTGGAAGCGTAGCCAGGACGTGAGCCAGGGGGTCATCAACAGCCGGACAGGGCAGGTACCGAGACGTGAGGCAGAGGCAAAGATGGGACACAGGCCAGGTTCAGTACACAGTCGGGCAATGAGGCACAGGAACATCAGGCAGAAGCGGAGTCAAGCACAAGCCGGGGTCACAGGTAGGCAGGTGGAGGTCAACAGGAGGGTTCAGACAAGCCGGGTCAAGATACAGGATACTGGTACAGATCGGGTTAACGGGCACTAGCTGAAAAGACCACTTAGCAAAGTATGCATGTTACTGGCAGGTTTAAATAGGCAGACTGGCGCCAATACGTGCGCGCGCACGCTCATGTGCGACGGCTTGCGCTCGCGCGTGCTCGCGCATACGCCAGTACATGTCTTTTCTTGTGCATTTCTTAGACAGTCCACGCCTGCGCACTACTGCAAACTTGTTACCCGGGTTTCTCTTACACATGGGGAACAGGGTTCCTCTATGGTTTCCTAAGTCACTGGAGCATTGATCCAATTGGATGTGGCCACCCATGTGACTCTTTTGGCCATCTTAGGTGTGGCAGAGTCTATTTAAGTCCCTGGACCCTGGGTTTGATGCGCTTTATGCGAGTGGGTAGAGTAGGGAAAGGTACCCCGTAGTGAGGGACAGTCGTACCGATAAGGAAAGGATCCAGACGAGAAGGGAAAACATCTCTCTGGATACCTTCCTGATTGGGCAGGAGATGGCCAGGCCGCATTTTGTCCCTTCTCAACAGTTGCTGTTGGTTTGGCTGGAGCCTACTTCTATACGTATTGGAACCGTGAGTGTGCCCAGCTGGGTAGCTGTCCCACTGGGTTTGTTGTGAACTGTTGCTGTATTACTTCAATACAAGTTTTCCATTGCACCTGACTGTGTAGATTATTGCCGTCACACCACACTGCACCCCACCTACATCATGGGTACAGGCAGTACAGAGGGGAGCAGTTGATGGTAGGAACAGGCAGTACAAAGTGGGGCAGTTGATGGTAGGGCAAGCAGAAAAGTGGAGGCAGTTGATGAGAGACAGGCAGTACAGAGGATGGCAGTTAATGATAGGGGCAGCCAGTACAGAGGGGGCAGTTGATGATGGGCGCAGACAGTACAAGAGAGGCAGTTGATGAGGAGATAAGCAGTACAGAGGAGGTAGCTGATGGCAAGGACAGGTAGTACAAAGGTGGGCAGTTGATGGTGGGGACAGGCTGTACAGAAGGCCAGTTAATAGTACAGGTCAGGAGGAGGCAATACACTCAGGCTCTATCAACCCCCAAGTCTCCATTGCCCTCACACACTAACCTTGTTCTTGGGTTCGGGCCTCCCCAGCAGTCTATGGCCCATTTGGAGTTGTTTCCCAGGTTCTTGGCCTGTTCGCGTTCTCAAGTTCTGGTTCATGTAGGACTTCAGGACAAGCTCCCCAATAACATTGTAGCTTCTTTTCCTCTCTTTTATCCCAGGCAGCAGTAGGAGAGGGATTCAGTGTGGCAGCAACTATGCTCTGGCTGAGCATCTCCCAAACCACAGTTCTCCTTTGAGCTGCAGCCACAGCAGTGAAATATACAGCTCAGGAGTCAGGATGACTTCCAAGCATGTCAAGTCAGTACACAGTGGGTCCCATTACCCTTGGGGCCCGTGTGCCCTAAACACATTGCGCACATGGAGGATATGCCCCTGGTATAGTCCACAAAGAGAACTGTGAACAATGCTACCGGATAGCCATCAGCACAGGCAATGAACACGGGAAGTTGTCCACTCTCAAGATTTATGGCAGGATCAACAGGTATATTTTTGCCCCTGATGGAGCAAATATCATAAAATGTTTACAATGATATGGTTATCAGACCAAAGGGAAGCAAATAAGGAAAGTTCATATTTAGGGTTTACATACACTTTAGGAACATTGCGGGATGAGTTTGCGATGCGTGTGGCCGACTTTAAGATGATGACTTTCTTCCTTCCTTCTCTGTGCACATTCCTGCGCGAGAGCCACACAGCACCTT
Organism: Rana muscosa; assembly: GCA_029206835.1. Lineage (NCBI taxonomy): Eukaryota > Metazoa > Chordata > Amphibia > Anura > Ranidae > Rana > Rana muscosa. The sequence goes on along the minus strand of CM055126.1, from coordinate 202,309,323 downwards.
CAGGCCGTCGTCTCCCACAATGCATCGCTGTGTCCTGGCAGAGGTTCAGTAAAATACTAAACATTTGGCTGGGTGACAGCAGAGCTGCCAAGAGCTGGCAACAAGAGGCTTACAGGAAAGCAGCAGCCTGCTAAAGCCTTTCACATTTTTAATTAGATCTACACACCCATGTCTTTCAGCTATCATAAATATACAGATGACACAGTGAGCGTTATTGGGGGGGATAGGAAGAGGGGGAAATATGGAACAAAGTATCTGTTACCTTATGAAACAGTTTTACCTGGAGCAAGAAAGCCTTGAAATGGAATTGTTAATGATACGCCGCAAATAAATAAATAAGTGTGTGTGTGATAGAGAGACAGATACACAGACAGACCGACCATAAGAACACAACAGGAAAGGATCATTTATTCTTCTTACAATGTTTAATTATGTGTAAAATACCTATGCTAAAATATATTTATATTTACAAATGTTTTATGCTAATAAAGAGTTTGTCTTAGAAAATTAAGCACCACTCTCTCTCTCCTCTTCTTCTTCCTCCTTCCTTCCTTATTCCTATTTTTTTATTTTTCTTTCTTTCTTTCTTTCTTTCTTTCTTTCTTTCTTTCTTTCTGTCTTTCTTTCTTTCTCTCTCTCTCTCTCTCATTCTCTCCCACAATCTCTTCCTCCTTCTCCTTTTCTTTCTTTCTTTCTTTCTTTCTTTCTTTCTTTCTTTCTGTCTTTCTTTCTTTCTCTCTCTCTCTCTCTCATTCTCTCCCACAATCTCTTCCTCCTTCTCCTTTTCTTTCTTTCTTTCTTTCTTTCTTTCTTTCTTTCTTTCTTTCTTTCTTTCTTTCCTTCTTTCTCTCTCTTTACTTCTCTCCCACAATCTCTTTTTACCTTTATTTTTCTCACTCTCTTTCTCACTCTCTCTTTTCCTCCTTCCCTTTTTCTCTCTCCTCCCCCACCCAATGCTTTCAGCCCTTTTCTCTTTTTTTTTCTTTCTTTCTTTCTTTCTTTCTTTCTTTCTTTCTTTCTTTCTTTCTTTCTTTCTTTCTTTCTTTCTCTTTCCCTCCCTGCCATTTCTCTCTCTTTCTCTTTCTTCTGTCTCCCTTTCTCTATCTCTCTCTCTCACTCTCTCTTTTCCTCTTCCCATTTTCTCTCTCCTCCCCCACCCAATGCTCTTTCCCTCCCTGCCCTTTCTCTCTCTCTTCTCCCCCACCCAATGCTCTCTCTCTTCTCTCTTTCTTTCTCTCTCTCTCTCTCTCCTTCTTTCCCACAATCTCTTCCTTCCTTTCTTTTTCTCACTCTCTTTCTCTCTCTCTCTCAGAGGCGGCTCTATAATTAGGCAAATTAGGCGGTCGCCTAAGGCCTCACACTCACAGGGGCCTCGCTGCTGCCTAATTTGCCTGTTGCAGTGTTTCCTAACTGTGGTTAAGATGTTCTGCCGCTGCGCCACAAAGTCACCAGGAGGTCTGCGGCGATCTACCTGTCAATCCCAGAGAGCGGACAGGTAAATTGAGTATTAGCCAACATGCAGAGTAGCGCGGTAAGCGGCTGTAATAAGTCCTCCCTCATGTCACGCTGCTCCCTGGCGGCCCCTCCCCTCCTCTCCGCCGGGGAGCAGCGAGACATGAGAGAGGACTTATTACAGCTTCTTCCCGCGCTACTCTGCAGTTGAAGGAAACTGATAGGAAAAAGTGTACCCTGCTGTGCCCCATACCCTGTGCCCCTTACCCTGTGCCCTGTACCCTGATGTGCCCTGCACCCTGCTGTGCCATGTACCCTGATGTGCCCTGTACGCTGCGTTGCCCTGTACCCTGCTGTGCCCTGTACTCTGCTGTATAATGCACCCTACTGTGCCATGTACACTGCTATGCCCTGTACCATGTACCTGATGTGCCCTGTACCCTGTACCCTGCTGTTCCCCTGTACCCTGCTGTTCCCCTGTACCCTGCTGTACCATGTACCCTACTGTGCCCTGTACACTGTGGTGCCCTGCAGTGCCCCGTATCCTGTACCCTGCTGTGTCCTGTACCCTGCTGTGCCCTGTACTCTGCTGTATAATGCACCCTACTGTGCCATGTACACTGCTATGCCCTGTACCATGTACCTGCTGTGCCCTGTACCCTGCTGTACCATGTACCCTACTGTGCCCTGTACACTGCGGTGCCCTGCTGTGCCCCGGCTTCCGGCATGCGTCTTCTCCCTCCTCCTAATTGGCCAATAGGATCGCTTCTCCTCTTGGGTGATGGGTCTCAAGACCGCTTCCTGATTGGCCGGGAGGTGAATCAGGAAGACAATAGTGACTATTTGCTATTGTCACACAACTGGATGGGGTGGGGTGGGGGGTGGAACTGGATGGGGTGGGGTGGGGCCCGGGGTGGAACTGGATCACCCACCCTCTGGCTCTAATCACATGCTTAAAAAAAAGCAAAAAAAAACGATGGAATCTATGCGTCTGCTCCCTGCATGTAGATTAGGGGGCCGGTCGCATGGATAGGGGGGGGCGACCCTGCACCCTGCATTACGGGCCGCCACTACTGATAATAATAATAATAATAATTGGGACAATAACAAATAGTATAAATAAATAAATAATATAATTTATAATAATAATAACAACAAATAATATAAATGAATAAATAAATAAATGCTCTTTATTCGGTTTCATAAACAAAGCCTATTACATTCACATATTGACACAAACATTGACATAGTGACAAAAAACTAAAGACATAATAGGTTATTTCTAACAATCTTTGTTTGCCCAAGATCCCCACAGCTTTCTCCCAAGCTCGAATCAAATCGAATCTTGTACAAAAACGTGTGAATCTTTGGTGAAGACATTGATAAATGCACCAAAATAAATTTCCCATTAACATGTAATGATAAATGAACAATCGATCACAGAAATGATCTTTTCAAACAATCAAGAACAGATGGACTTAGTCAAATTGGATTTGCTTTACCATCAGCATGCATCCGTCTTTTTAAAAATTTAAAAATTAAAATGTATTTTATTTTTTATTTAAAATAATACATGAAATAAAAAAAAGTTAAAATAAAATTCAGTGCAGTGGATTCCTGAAAGATAAAATCATTAAAGGCAATCTTAAAGGAGTAGTAAAGTTACATGTTTTTTCACCTTAATGCATCCTATGCATTAAGGTGAAAAAACATTCGACAATACCGCCCCCCCCCGAGCCCCCGTTTTTCTTACCTGGCCCCTCGAAAGTCCCATGCTCGTCCCCGTCATCCTCTTCGTTTTTCTGCCTGGCCGCCGATTGGCTACACTGGATAGATTGAAAGCAGCGCAGCCATTGGCAGGCGCTGCTGTCAATCACATCCAATGACGCGGCACGCCGGGGGGCGGGGCCGAGTGATACAGTCGGCGGCTATGGCCGCCGCTGTATCACGGGAGCGCGCCCGCAATCACTCCACACCATGCGAGCTCACTCGCATTAAGGTGTGGAGTCCTTGCGGGGAGGAGCCAAGACAGCCGCCGAGGGACCCCAGAAGACCAGGATCGGGGCCACTGTGTGCAAAACGAGCTGCACAGTGGAGGTAAGTATAACATGTTTGTTATTTTTAAGCAAAAAAAAAAAAAGCTTTAGTGCTCCTTTAAATAAACTGAAGGATTTTTGGGCAGACAACACGTGATCTCATGACAGTTGATAGAGAGTGTATTAGAAAGTAGTGTGAGCATGGCAAGCCCGGCATTCAGTCAATGGTAAGAAGTATCTGGCTCTGCAGTCCCAGCAGTGCCAGCACAAGTTTGGGAATAGCTGCACTGCATTCTTAGCTCGATCACCAGGAGAGGGCACATTTGCTAGCTAATTCGACATGTTATTTCCCAACCATCGTATAAACCCCAAGTATTCTTAAGAGTAAATCTTAGTATTTCATTTTTTTGCACTTGTTAAAGCTGTTCCTTGGCCTACCTCTCATCACTGTGTATGCGGTGGAAATTCACATTTTACAGTCGTGTTTTAATTAAACAAATAGACCTCAGTAATCAGATAAAGCATTCGCTCATCTGTTTTCTTTGTACTGCTAATTTATTTCTGGAGATAAATAATACACAACTTTTATGCCTGACATTATTTTTTAAAAATTACGTAGTATTTTTTGCCTGCCTTGGTGACTTCATTTGCATATTTACAATTGTGGCAAATACTAGAGTTATTGTCTTTTAATGAAGTTCCCAACATAGATAGATGAGACTTGTCCCTGAGTTTTTATTTCAGATTAGAATATAAGGCAGATGGTGGAAATGAGAATTCTGCCGCTAGATTTGTGTTGGAGAAGGCACGTCTGCCTTGTCTTCATTTTCTACAGGCAAAAGACAAATGTGTTAGGTGCGATGATCTGCAGCAACCAATCAGAAAATAGCTTTCCGGTTTAATAATTTGCAGGGTGCAAAACAATGGCTGGGTATATTGATAGCAAGGAATTTGGTGTTAACAAAAGCCCAGAGTCACATAGTGGCCACCAGAGAACACATACAGGTGAGAAAAAACAAAACCTGGGCTCTGTGTATGGCTGGATCACCCATAAATACACTATATTACCAAAAGTATTGAGACACCTGCCTTTACACGTTAATGGCATCCCAGTCTTAAGCCCTGTACACACGGCCAAGAATCTTGTCCTGGCCGAGTGTACACACGTACGATTCAAAAGAACCGCCGTTCTTTTGAATGGCACGAACGCGGTGACGTCATCGACTACGACGAGCGTGCGCTCATCACATTCGATGCCGTCGCCGCCATCTTGCTACACCCTACCTATGCCTAGGAACCTACCGCACATGCATCGAAGTCATTTCGAGCATGCATGGGTTTCCAGGGCGACAGGTGTACACACACTCGAGTTTCTTGTCGGGAAACAGGCCGACGAGAATCCTGACGAGAAAAAAGAAAGCAGGTCTTCTTTTTTTCTCGTTGAGATTCTGGTCAGTTTTCCTGATGAGAAACCTGAAAGCCTTGTACACACGGCCGGTTTTCTCGGCAAGAAAGCTCTGCAAGCAGTTTTCTTGTTGGTTCTTGTTGAGAAAACCGGCCGTGTGTACGAGGCTTTAGTCCGTAGGGTTCAATGTTGAGTTGGCCCACCCTCTGCAGCTATAACAGCTTCAACTCTTTCAACTCTTCTGGGAAGGCCGTCCACAAGGTTTAGGAGTGTGTCTATGGGAATGTTTGACCATTCTTCCAGAAGCACATTTATGAGATCAGGCACTGATGTTGGACGAGAAGGCCTGGCTCATAGTGTTAGCTCTAAATCATCCCAAAGGTGTTTTATCAGGTTGAGGTCAGGACTCTGTGCAGGCCAGTCAAGTTCCTCCACCCCAAACTCGTTCATATAACTGGTGTAGTGGTGATCAGGGACACTGACTGGTGACAGTATGTATAAATAAACAAGATGTTAATAATTATTTTTTCAATTTGTTTTATTTTTATTTATTTTTCATTACATTTTTTTTCATTTATTTTTTTAACACACATTACAGTGTTACCATAGAAACATTGTCCTACTCTGGGGAAGTGTTCAGGACTTTTTTTTTTTACACATTGCGATTGCTTATACCAGGGGTGCCCAACCAGTGGCCCGGGGGCCACATGTGGCCCGCAGAGCCCTCTGATGTGGCCAGTGACCTCCTGCTCTGGGAAGGTGGGTTGGCAAGCCCAAATTGCAGGTTGCTGACCCGTCATCCCAGAGCATCTGTCGGTGGGATTGGAGGAAAAGCAGATAAACGGCTCTTCCTGTTTACACTGTGATCATCTGTGATTGGACACAGCTGATCACATGGTAAAGAGCCTACATCAGAGGCTCTTTAATGAGATTGGTGATGCGGTGTGTCAGACTGACAGACCACACCAACAATCGTCGCGCTGCGTGCCACCGCGGTTTATCCTGCTGGATGTTATATGGCGGGAAGTGGTTAACTGAACAAAACTGATTCATTCAGTGCCTTTTGTTGTGTTTGGCCCTGTCTGTACCATGTGATTACTGTGACCAACCACAGCTAACAACATAATTATATACAATGGATGGCATGAAAGGAAGCCCTCCATTGTTTACAATTGTCATGAGATCTGCTTTGATTGGTCACAGCGATCACATGATACTGACAGGGGGCCGGTCTTGTGATCAGTTATCGGCTGTGTCTGGTGGACGCAGCTGGTGGCAGATCATGCCGCTGCATGGAGCCTTCTGACAGGACATCATATGGCATCCGCTCAGAAGGACAAAAGGCCTATAGCAGATTGACGGTCGGGCAGGAAGGTTTTAGATATATATAAATCCACAGGGCAGGTATTGTTACCAAATCACATACTGTGTATTTTTACAAAATTACCATACTTTTAGCCATGATAAAAAATTAGTATATGCTAAAGGTCACACTGTCCCTGACTACTAGGAGCATTGTGGCTACATCATGTCATTAGGGATTGCCAGGGGTATGCTGCCAAAGAGACAACTGCCTCAGGCAATATTCGGTGGAGGGCGGCTCTGAACCCACCCAGAGTGTCCACACCAAACATTTTGTCCTCACTGCAGCTCAGTAGCATTGCTCGGTATACACAAGGTTGATTGCTGGGAAGCTGGTGCTGCCAGCACCACAACAACCAATATTCCTGTGTAGCCTAGCCGCTTGTATCGTGCAACCAATTACACCACATGGCCCAGCCGCTAGTGTCTTATCAACTATCGTCTCACCAATGACTCACAACCACACAATGGGGTTCATTTAATAGAACTGAAGAGTGCAAAATCCGGTGCAGCTCTGCAAAGAAACCAATCAGCTTCTAGCTCTGTGTTGTTTAATCAACCAGTTGACACCACCTACCACATATTTACTGCGGCAGGTCGGCTCCGTTGCGCAAAATCACGTACCTGTATGTCATTTTGTGAAATAGCCACTGGGGGGTGCGCGCGCGCCGCTGGGGGTGCGATCGTGCGCTGATTGGACACAGGGGATGCCAATCAGTGGGTCTGGTGGAACCAATGTCCGCCGGCCACCTGTGATCGTAACCTGGAGAGGCAGAAAGGTGATCTGCCTATGTAAACAAGGCAGATCGCCATTCTGACAGGGGAGAAGATGGAGAACTTGTGTTCCTTCTAAGCAGGAACACGGATATCTGTCTTTACCAAGTCAGAGCAACCCTCCCACAGTTAGTAAGCACCCCCTAGGGACACACTTTTGCACCCCCTAGGGTCACAAACCTTTGATCGCCCCTGCTGTTAACCCCTTCCCTGCCTGTGTAATTAGTATAATAACAGTGCATATTATTAGCATTGATCACTGTATTAGTGTCACTGGTCCCCAAAAAAATGTCAAGTGTCAGTTAGGTGTCCGATTTGTCTGCCGCAATGTCGCAGTCCCACTAAAAACCGCTGATTGCCGTCATTACTAGTAAAAAAAAAAAAAAAAAAAAAATGCCATAAAAAATTTCCCATAGTATGAAGAAGCTATAACGTTTGCGCACACCAATCAATATACGCTTATTGGGATTTTTTTTACCAAAAATATGTAGCAGAATACGTACGGCCTAAACTGATGAAGAAATTTGATTTTTTTTTATTGGAGATGTTTTATAGCAGAAAGTAAAAAATATTGTTATTTTTTTTTTCAAAATTGTCGCTCTTTTTTTGTTTATAGCGCAAAAAATAAAAAACGCACAGGTGATCAAATACCACCAAAAGAAATCTCTATTTGTGGGGAAAAAGGACATCAATTTTATTTGGGTACAGCGTTGCACGACTGTGCAATTGTTAGTTAAAGTAACGCAGTGCTGTATCGCAAACAATGGCCTGGTCATGAAGGGGGTAAAACCTTCCGGTGCTGAAGTGGTTAAGCTTTGACAAAAAAAAGCAAAGCTGAATTCTGTGCAGAGCTGAGCCAGATTTTGCACTCTCCAGTTTTAGTAAAGCCACCTCAGTTGCAGCCAGGCCATGGCATCATTGGTTGCTAGGATGCTAGCAGCTGGGCCATATCCTCATTGGTTGCTAGGGTACTGTCAGCTGGGCCACAGTGTCATTGGTTGTTGAGCCAGCATGCTAGCAACCAAAGTTTGGTGGAAAAAGCAATTACATAGACATGCTCCTGAGGACTTCAGAAGGTCTATTGTTTTCAGGCAAACCTAATCTAGTAGACCTGCAGTAAGATAATAGGATGGACAGGCAATAGAGCCTGTGTATACAATAAGCATCTATTGCTGCTCCCTAAATATACATAAAATAGCATGCATTGCATGGTAACAATCTTTTTAAAAAAACACGACACACTGATAGGACTATTAGTATCTTTAAGTTTATACTATAAGTATCTTTTATCACAGATATATTTAAAGAATATGAAAACCCAACATTTTATATCCCTGATACGTGCCTGCTGTACCATGTACTATATGAAAAAGTATCCTATTCTCTTTGTTTTGCTTCCTATATGTGAAATCCCTGGTGTTCCTGCCAGTCCCTCTGCTTTCCTATTAAAAAGTGACCACACTAAGCAGGAGAACACAACATGGTCAGTTCTCTAGCTGTGCTGGAAATTCAGCCTGCTCTCCTCCAATGATCAGACTTGTCCTGAAACCCCCACCCCTTGCACAGCCATTTACTGGGAAGATCAGTGGCCTGCTATTTCTCCTCCCCCAGCTCTTATACAGCCCAGAACAGAGGGAATGTGATCACTTATAAAAAAAGGAAACAAGTTGTTTATCAATTGTTTTTTTCAGATCAGTTACATATACTTTAATAAAAAGATAATAGTTCCAATTTAATTAGCACATAAATGCTATAAAGGAAAATAGTAGGAAATGTACACACTGAGTCTGATACTTCCAGTGAGTGGAGGTCCTGTGTGCCTCCATACTGTCTGCTTGTTACCATGGCACAGCCAGCAGGTTAGTCTATAGAAATGAGACGTGACAGGATCAGCTGTTATTCATCATCAAAGAACATCACTGTAAGCGACACCTAACACTTTTACAACCTAACCTCCTCCCAGGAACCATATTTAAGAGGCTTACTGCAACGCAAATTATTTTTAAATGTATACACTATATTGTCAAAAGTATTGGGGCGTCTACCTTTACATGTACATGAACTTTAATGGCATCCCAGTCTTAGTCTGTAGGGTTCAATATTGAGTTGGCCCACCCTTTGCAGCTATAACAGCTTCAACTCTTCTGGGAAGGCTGTCCACAAGGTTTAGGAGCGTGTCTATGGGAATGTTTGACCATTCTTCCAGAAGCACATTTGTGAGGTCAGGCACTGATGTTGGACGAGAAGGACTAGCTGGCAATTCATCCCAAAGGTGTTCTAATGGGTTGAGGTCAGGACTCTGTGCAGGATAGTCAAGTTCCTCCACCCCAAACTCGCTCATCTATGTCTTTATGGACCTTGCTTTGTGCACTGGTGCGCAGTCATGTTGGAACAGGAAGGGGCCATCCCCAAACTGTTCCACACAAAATTGGGAGCATGAAATTGTCCAAAATGTCTTGGTATGCTGACACCTTAAGAGTTCCCTTCACTGGAAGTAAGGGGCCAAGCCCAACCCCTGAGAAACAACCCCACACCATAATCCCCCCTCCACCAAATGCACAAAGCAAATTCTCTAAAGACATGGATGAGCGACTTTGGGGTGGAGGAACTTGACTGACCTGCACATAGACACTCCTAAACCTTGAGGACAGTCTTCCCAGAAGAGTTGAAGCTGTTATAGCTGTAAAGGGTGGGCCAAATCAATATTGAACCCTACGAACTAAGACTGGGATGCCATTAAAGTTCATGTGCGTGTAAAGGCAGGTGTCCCAATACTTTTGTGTATAGTGTATGTCTCTTTTGCCAAAGACTTCTTTTAATCTGTTATCTTTTTTTTTTGTTCCTCAGTGCAGTATACACCCTCGGTCCACTCTTTGCATTTGTAAGATGCCAAAAATCAAGCCGGGTGCAAAGACAATGTAACTCCTGCACATACACAGGAGAGGCCACCCAATGGCAAAACAGAGAAGATATTGGATGGAGAAGAAGTGGTGAGGAATAGCGCAAGGGTGATGATGAACGAGGAGCTGTGCAGATTGGAGGGAGGCAAAGTAAGGGTTGAAGAACTCTACTTTTGGTTAAAAAAATAAAAATAAAATATATATAGCATGTAAACTTGTTCTACATACCATTTTGGAAATTAAGATTATTAAAAATTACCTTTCCAATCTGAAGTCGCTGTAATTTTCCAAAGCCTTTCCTAAACAATCAGTGCAATATGTCAACCTTGAGATGCTTTGTGCGCAGTTGGTGTACAGAGCTCCTCCAGAAATGTAATTTCCTGCTTCTGGGATTGGCTCACTGATTTTCTCAGATGTTTGCGCTAACATACTGTACAAGTAAGATTTTAGGCATCCTCTGCAATAGGAATTTCATTTTATGCAGCACAGGGGAAGATTTACTAAAACTGGTGGCTTCAGAATCTGGTGCAGCTGTGCATAGTAACCAATCAGCTTCTAGGTTTTATTGTCAAAGCTTAACCACTTCCCTCTGGAAGATTTACCCCCCTTCATGACAGGCCATTTTTTGCGTTACTTTAACTGACAATTGCACGGTCGTGTGACGCAGTACCCAAATAAAATGTCCTCTTTCTCCCACAAATAGAGATTTCTTTTGGTGGAATTTAATCAACTCTGCAGTTTTAATTTTTTGCGTTACAAACAAAGACCAACAATTTTGAAAAAAAAAAATATGTATTTTTTTTACTTTTTACTATAAAACATATCCAATAAAAACATTGAAATTTAGACCAATATGTATTCTGCTACATATTTTTGGTAAAAAAAAAAAAATGGTTTGTGCAAAAGTTATAGGGTCCACAAACTATGGGATATTTTTATTTATTTATTTATTTATTTTTACTAGTAATGGCATTGGTCAGCGACTCATAACGGGACTGCGATATTGCGGCGGACAAATTGGACACTAAAGCCCTGTACACACGATCGGATATCCTATGGATTTTCATCCGATGGATTTGTCCATCGGATATCCGATGAAACTGTTTTCCATCAGTCTTGCCCACACACCATCAGTCAAAAAACCGACCGTTCCAAACGCGGTGACGTAAAACACTCCGATGAGCCGAGAAAAATGAAGTTTAATGCTTCTGAGCATGCGTCGACTTGATTCTGAGCATGCGTGGGTTTTTGCCCATAGACGATCGGAGTTTTCGATCGTTTTTTTATCCATCGGAAAAATTTAAAACATGTTCTATTTTTTAAAACCGATGGAAAAAAGACTGATGGGTCCCATACACGATCGGTTTGTCCGATGAAAATAATCCATCGGACGAAAATCCATAGGATATCCGATCGTATGTACAGGGCTTTACTGATACTTTTGACACTTTTTGGAGACCAGTGACACTAATACAATGAGCAGTGCTAAAAATATGCACTGTCATTGTACTAATGACACTGGCTGGGAAGGGGTTAACATCAGGGGCAATCAAATGGTTAAATGTGTTACTAGCCAGTGTTTGTGTACTGTGTGGGAGGTGTTTTCACTAGGGGAAGGCAAAGATCCATGTCCCTACTTTGCAAGAACACAGGATCCATGTCTTTTCTAGTGACAGAACGGCAATCTGGGGTACCAACCGCTGGGCTCCCACTGTGTGTGTGCGGGATGCCGGCTGTGCGCGTGCATGCCCCAGACCTGGAAGTGTCTACTAGGTACGTGATCTGGCACAGAGCGGCCGCCCTGCCACGGTATATGTACAGTGGGCAGTCCACAAGTGGTTAATTGAACGAGCTGAAGTTAGAAGCTGATTGGTTACTTATGCACAGCTGCACCAGATTCTGTGCACCAGTTTTGGTAAATCTCCCCCAGTACTGCCTAATGTTCTAAAATTATGCTTACACAGCAGCTTTCCCCCATTAGGCGGGGCTAATGCATGTAATGTCATCCCGCATGCTTTTGCCGGAGGTTGGACTGAAAAGGAGTCTTTTCCTGATCAGATACATGTAACTGCAATACAGCCATGCCTGGCTTTTTATATATGTGAGTGCGCAATTTTATAAATGTGAAGGTTTTTAACTATATTACACTATGAGGGTCCTCTTGCTTTTTATATGATTATTGCCAGCGGTGTTTGAGTACCTTTCCCTAAAAATTGCTGATTGGCGTAACGTTCACCAGGACAATTAACGCTTCATGCGCTTTTGACGATTAATAATCCGATGGTCACATTATTCTGGTAAGAGCCTCTTGTGAGCACGGAGGTGAAGTCGGTTGTTGGGAGCTCATCTCACTTGTAGTGGCTCCTAAAACGTGGACCATTGATACTTACGTTTGTTTGGACACTATTTTCACTAATTTCAAAATAGATTTTATTGAAAGTACTAAAAAATAATATGTTTACTTCAAACAAGTATTCATACTTTAATTCTTCAGAGTAGGTGCATAAATCGGGGCAGGCTGGTAAGGGAGGGCCCCAGATTATTACTTTGCCCAGGGGCCCATGATTTAAGATGGCCCTGATCAACAGACTGACTCCCAAATGCCAACCATTGCCATGTGACATTAGCAAACTCATTTGCTCAGTCTGCTTAGCAATCTGCCTGCCCTTATTTTGGTTTTGGACTTGGCTGTTTGGAAGGCTTCCTTCAACATTCAATCTCCTGGTTTCTGATATGACTCCATTCACGCAGGGGAAACACGACTTCCAGCGCGACTTTGGGAGGCAACTTGGACACGACTTGAGTATGAATCACAGCGCGACATGAGGCAACTTACAAGGCAGCTTCAAGTTGCCTCCAGGACAGGGGGCTTTCCAGTGGCCAATCAAACAAGAATCATCTCTGTGGGAGGGAGGGGGGAGGGAGGGGTTTGCCTGAGAAATGTATGTTCTCTTCCTGTATTGTTGCTTCTGTTAAGACAGTGATCCGACTTCTGAGGCGCCTTCCATTGAAATCAAGGGGTACAAGTTGCCTACAAGTCGCCTAGAAGTCGGACTGAAGTAGTACAGGAACCTTTTCTGAAGTCGGAGCGACTGCAATAGTGTGCATTAAGACGGCTCCATTCACTTACATTGATTTTCTCATGCAGCGCGAGTTGAGGCGATTAGGGGCGACTTGGGGCGACTTGAAGTCAGATCCAAAGTCGTCCCTGTGTGAATGGGCTCTTAGCAAGTAATGAAGTTTCAACTTTGAATAAAATGTTATCCTGAGGAACTTCCATTTCTCCTTGCATTTTTTTTTCCCTTCTTACCTTGTCTGATGGATTATCTTAAAAATCATACCTGCACTCAGCAAATCCATCATAGTCTGATATAATCCACTGCACCACTGACATACGCTGAGTCCCTTGCCGCCATGTGCTCTTTTTATGTCATCAGGAGCTGGCTGTTTCTTTCTGATTCTTGCAGCCAGCCCCCTTGATGATACAATGCAGTGCTTGACAACATGGTATACATTGACCCCAAGCCTCTTGGGGTGTGTGATGTAAAGTATTTTAGGAGGCTGCAGGCAACGGGGGCTACATCATTCTTGCCTAGGTAAAAAAGGTGGAAGCTCCAGTTTTTTTATAAAAAAAAAAGTATTTGTAAAAAAAAAAAAAAAAGAAGAAAAAGTATTTGTGAATGTGATAAAAGAGGAACGAATGGGCAATATTAGATAAAGCTACAAAGGAGAGTAAAGGTCCACTTAAAGTTTGGATCGAGGAGAAAACTCTTTCAGATTTTTCTTGCCTTCTGTGTCCCTTTTGGGGAGATCTCCCCTGACTTTATTGATGTATGCGTCTTTCTGCCATGGGAGTCACTAGTTCAAAAAGTGAGGGATTTTTCTATATGGGGTCAAAGACAGAAATAAAAACCTAACATTTTTTTTTTTTTAACTCGTTCCCATTTTTTTCAAAAGTAAAAAAAAAAAAAGGGTGGGAGTTCAAAGACTTCAAAGCTTCAATGAAAAGTTTAGGCATTTAAATATCTACCCCAATATCAATCACTGATTGCTTGAAAGTGCAACACAATTAAACAGAGAGAAGCAGATTGCCGTAGACTGTAAATTACGTTTTTTTTTTTTAAACGTTATATTGAAAGCTGATGGAAAGCTTCCAAAGCTGCCAACAATATTGCCAAATGGACAGGCAGCATTTCACCATGCCAAAAAATGAAAGCCATCTGAATGAGAAAAAAAAAACGAGGTTATGAGATCCGTCTGGTGACAAAGTCATGAGACTCCCCGGTCATTAAGGAGTTAAATATGGTGGCCAGGCCAAGATAATCTGCTGGGAGTTGTAGATAAAGCTGAGTGCTGACTCAAACCCACAAAAGAGGACCTGTCACTCAATTTAATGCTGATTTTGTGTGAGGTCAGATTTTAAAAAATGTTATTCCTTCCAAAAGAACTAGTTTTTCACAATTATATTCTGGAGCAGTTTAACATTCATACAGTACATTGGAGCTAAAAGAACAGTACAGCTGTTGAACTGCATTTCCAGAGGTATGTTACAGGAGCACCGGGATGTGATCCTCTAAACAGCACCACATGCAATATTTTGGGAATGAAGAGCCATCTTCTGATCCCTGTTCTTTAGTAGTGTTGCTCAAACACATTTATGTTTGATCCATTAGTAGTAGGGATGAGCTTGGGTTTGCAGAACCCGGAGCGCAGCTGTCAGTGCCAAGTCAATGATCTGCGAGTGGGGGATTCCCCACCCAACAGCTTTGTATATACAAAAGAAGCGGGGTTCCTTGTGACATCATTGATCTAGCATGGCCACATTAGGTCAATAGCCAAGTGACTATAATAGGTCAATGATGTGACATCATGGGCATCCATGCCAATTTGTGTAGGAGAAGCTGTAGGGCAGGGAATCCCCCAACTGCAGCTCATTGTTATGGAACTGAAAGCTGCCTTTTGGCTTCAGCCGAACATGGGTCCAGAGTGACTGAACCTGGAGCCAAACCCAAGCTCGTCATTAGTCAGCAGTTTAGCCGAACAAGATGAAAATCTGCAAAAGCCCTCAAACTGAATATGAACATCATTAAATTCAATTGTGATGGGATTCGGGTGGATTATTTGCCACACACTACTGCCAATAAATGGTAGATTCCCAACTTTGGCAATACCACCAGGAATCCTGGCTAAAGTCATTAACAAGGTGTAACAGCACCCCGAGTATGAAAGGGGTTAAAGCCGTTTAGGACATTTCCTTTCCGAACACCAAGGCAGCTACCGACACTCCAGTCAGGCGAACAAGACCCATACGAATGATTCTCCCCCAAATACGAGACGAAGCTCCGTGTTGAAGGTCAAACAGGAATATGAACTTTATTGTAAGGAATACAGGCTCTTTATATACACTTGAGAATACTTCAGTAACCACTAGACATGTGCATTCGTTTTCGTCCGAATGCATTTTCGTCCAAATTTCAGCTATTTTCGTTATCGTTTTAACAAACGAAAACGAAAGCACAGAATCCGAAAACCGAAAGATCCGACATAAACAAATGCTTTATTTTCGTTTTCGTTGCTACAACAGTTCGATATAGATAGGAGATTCGACGTGACGCTGACAATAACAATCTGTGTCTATCGAACCTGTGGTCGAATGTGCCTAACCTTAACTCTATTAGTCCAAGATTATTCTACATAGAGAGAAAAGATTCGACATAGGAGAGAAAAGATTCGACATAGGAGAGAAAAGATTCAACATAGGAGAGAAAAGATTCGACATAGAAGAGAAAAGATTCGACATTATAGAGAGAAAAGATTCGACATAGGAGAGAAAAGATTCGACATTATAGAGAGAAAGGATTCGTTATTATAGAGAGAAAAGATTCGACATAGAGAGAAAAGATCACTGCTTGTGGGCGGAACATTCGACCGGAAATGTATGATTGCAGCATCGTACAGTTTCGCTGCTCCGTCGAATCTTCTTTGAACATTCGACAGACACCATAAGCCTTCAATGACAGATTCGACCTTAATTAATTCAGATTTTCGGATGAATGCAATTTTTAACGAAAAACAAAATAAATAAAAACGAATTTCGGGAGTAACTTAATAAATTTATTTTTCGGACGAAAACGAAATTCCGAAACAAAATATTTCAGTGTGCACATGTCTAGTAACCACATGAACAATGACCCGGATCCACCCACAACATCACACAATGGTTACATAACGAGCCCCCAATACACATTATTGTGAGTGTCAATATATCCCTTAGCAGACAACAGGTGAGTTCATTAACTAATCCCTTAGACAGCATAGGTGACTCATATGCATGACCTTTGAGTTTCCTAGACTGGCTGTCTCCTAAACTACAATACACATTATCACAGGACTCCTTCACACAATTACAGGGTCAATTAGCACAAGCAACAATGAGATCTAATGACTCTTAAATTGAACTTCCCGGAATGCCCAAATAAGGAGTTATACTTCCTGGGAATAGCCCTCACAGTGTACAGGGGATAATATCTTTATATTTCTTGAGAAATATTGTTAATGAATATTACTGTCCCATTTTAACCACTTAAGCCCCGGACCATTTTTTAGCTAAAGGACCAGGCCTCTTTTTGCGATTCGGCACTGTGTCGCTTTAACTGACAATTGCGCAGTCGTGCGACGTGGCTCCCAAACAAAATTTACGTCCTTTTTTTCCCACAAATAGATTTTTTGTTTTGGTGGTATTTGATTACCTCTGCGGTTTTTATTTTTTGCGCTATAAACAAAAATAGAGCGAAATTTTGAAAAAAATTACATTTTTTTTTTTTTTGCTATAAAAAATATATAAAAAAACTTTTTTTTCCTCAGTTTAGGCTGATACGTATTCTTCTACATATTTTTGGTAAAAAAAATTGCAATAAGCGTTTATTGGTTTGCGCAAAAGTTATAGCGTCTACAAAATAGGGGGTAGTTTTATGGCATTTTTATTAATAATTTTACTAGTAATGGCGGCGATTTTTATTGTGACTGTGACATTATGGCGGACACATCGGACACTTTTGACACATTTTTGGGACCATTGTCATTTTTGCAGTGATCAGTGCTATAAATATTGTGATATTGGGTTGTTTTAGCTCAAGTGGATAGATGCATTTGTATGCAGTGAGTCCATATCAGACAGGCATTCTAGTTAAGGGCCTGGTAGCCCACGTTTATTTAAACATAAAAACAAAAGCAAAATGTCCCTTCAGGATTCCCACGCAGGGGTTTAACTTCATTTAGCAGTCCAAAAATAAGAAAAACATACCAAGCCACCTGGCTCTCTTGTTAGCAGTTCCTCTGCTTGCTTTAGGTACTGATATCTTTAAACCACCAGATCTTCCAGTCTCACAGTCTTGGATGCACACAGCTTTGGGCTTCTTAAACGCACACAGCTTGAAGTCCCTTAATACACACAGCTTCTAGCTCCTTGGACGCACACAGCTTAAAGCCCTTCAACGCACACAGCGTTTATCCTCACACAGAGACACTCACTAGCAGCCACTGCAGTTAGCAAGCTGCTCACCATCCTTCACTCTCCTTCACTCTCACCAGCCCCTCATTATATTGGTTGTGTGCACCTGAGCACACACCATGCTGGCTGTCCACAAGACCCGGACACAGGGTTGGAGATCCCATACCACCCAAGACTATGAAGGATCTCCAAGCCATAGAGCCCCATGTAGAAATAGCAAGATCCAAGAAAACTGCCAGCACAGTTTTCTCAGTTTTTAAATCTACGCTCTGTAGCTCTGCACTCAGATATGCAGACTTTGTGTCCACTTTAACCCTTTTTTCATTGGACTGATTACTGTGAAAATGACACTGGCAGTGAAGGGTTTAACCTCTAGATGGTGCTGTAGGGGTTAAGTGTGACCTAATGTGTGTTTCTTACTGTAGGGGGCGTGGCTTGGCGTGTGACGTCATTGATCGTTGTTCCCTATGACAGGGAACAGACGATCACTGACATGCCACTAGGAAGAACGGGGAAAGGTTTGTTTACACTTACCTCTCTCCGTTCTTCAGCTCTGTGACCCGATCGAGGGACACCGGCGGCGATCGAGTCCGCGGGTCCCGCGGGCATGGTCATGTAGCTTCAGACCGGGTCACGAGACCCACGGACGGTTTCTTAAAGGGGACGTACCTGTACGCCCTTGTGCCTGTCCGTGCCATTCTGTCAATGTACATCATCGTGCGGCGGTCCTTAAGTGGTTAAGTAGTCCAAGATATATTTCTCAGTCACCCTATGCCCCTAATGGACATAGGGTGATTTAGACATAAGAGGTGCATGGGTATCTGAAGCAAGGATATCCCATACTTTCTAAGGGATTCTGGGTTCCACGGGCCCTCCCATTACACAAGATTTGGTCAATGATGTCACCTGAGATTCCTGGTGGTAAGAATAAATTATCACAGCTGGGAATCAGTCATGTTGTGTACCGATGGGAAGGAAGGTGGAGGGTGATGGGTCATCGTGATCGATGTAGATGACCTCACTAGACAACTTGTTTGATGGATATATCACAGGATTCCATGGCTGACTCAGAACTTCTGGGGGACGTTAAACTTTATTGTAAAAAACGGTAAAGTATGTGTTTGTGTTTTATTTTACTAAAGAATAAGGATGAGCTCCGGCGTGTTCGCCTTAAATGTACATAATATAACTGGGTACTGACAATCATAGGTAAAGTTGATCCGGGGAATATCCGATTGCCTCTCGGGGGATCAGGAAGGAATTTTTTCCCCTGCTGTAGCAAATTGAATCATGCTCTGCTGGGGTTTTTTGCCTTCCTCCTTGTAGGATAAGGTAAGGGGTACTTATGTACCCCTGTTCTCAGCAGGCCTGGACTGGCCATAGGGCAGACCAGGCATTTGCCTGGTGGGCCGGGGCCGCCAGCTCCGTGACATGTGGATGATCAGGCCGCACAGCGGGAGGTAAGCGGTGACCACAGCCTGGACAGGGTTAACACAGGCCGCCGCTCGCCTACCGCTATGCGACCATGCCGGTGTCATCTCTGGCGGAACTAGTGGCTGCATGGGCTGAGCTACGTGTCTCTCACACACACAGCTCAGCCTCAGAGCCGCAATGACAGTTCCGCTCTCCACTCCTCCTCCTCCAGCCATGGGCGTCCGCACAGGTGGGGGAAGGTGGGGAGAGCTGCAGGCTGCTGTCCGGATGTCTCCCCCGCTCGCCCCCCCTCTCCTTCTCATGTCAGCAGCACGGGAAGAGAAGTCTTTCCTGCCCGTTCTTCTTCCCTCCCCATTGGCCACAGCGGAGGGCCAATCAGAAGAAACTAGAGGGGCATCATGGGAAATGTAGTCCCAGAGATAGGTGGCCCAATTGTTCTCAGCAGGGAGCAGACTACAGTCCCCAGCATGCACTTTGCTGGGGGAAAAGAGAAAACCCGGAAACAAGGTGAGGAGTGCTACACTGTAGCAGCTACAGGAGACATGGAAAAAGAAAAAGGACTGTGCTGGGGAACTAATAGCCCCAGCACCACCAGAGAGCCACACTGTACACACACCACCAGAGAGAGAGAGTACCACGCTGTACCCGCACCACCAGAGAGAGCCACGCTGTACCCGCACCACCAGAGAGAGAGAGCCACGCTCTACCCGCACCACCAGAGAGAGAGCCACACTGTACCCGCACCACCAGTAAGAGCCACGCTGTACCTGCACCACCAGAGAGCCACGCTGTACCCGCACCACCAGAGAGAGAGCGCCATGCTGTTCAGCACCACCAGAGAGAGAGCAGGTCAGTGTCACTGGGCAGTGTGGGCACAATAGGAGACAGAGAGTACTAGCCACAATAGGACTGGGACACTGTGATATTAAGGGGACTGCACTGTAAAGGGGCACTGTAATTCTGTCAATGTACATCATCGTGCGGCGGTCCTTAAGTGGTTAAGTAGTCCAAGATATATTTCTCAGTCACCCTATGCCCCTAATGGACATAGGGTGATTTAGACATAAGAGGTGCATGGGTATCTGAAGCAAGGATATCCCATACTTTCTAAGGGATTCTGGGTTCCACGGGCCCTCCCATTATACAAGGTTTGGTCAATGATGTCACCTGAGATTCCTGGTGGTAAGAATAAATTATCACAGCTGGGAATCAGTCATGTTGTGTACCGATGGGAAGGAAGGTGGAGGGTGATGGGTCATCGTGATCGATGTAGATGACCTCACTAGACAACTTGTTTGATGGATATATCACAGGATTCCATGGCTGACTCAGAACTTCTGGGGGACGTTAAACTTTATTGTAAAAAACGGTAAAGTATGTGTTTGTGTTTTATTTTACTAAAGAATAAGGATGAGCTCCGGCGTGTTCGCCTTAAATGTACATAATATAACTGGGTACTGACAATCATAGGTAAAGTTGATCCGGGGAATATCCGATTGCCTCTCGGGGGATCAGGAAGGAATTTTTTCCCCTGCTGTAGCAAATTGAATCATTACAGTGCAGTCCCCTTTATATCACAGTGTCCCTGCACATTACAGTGTGGAGGACCATCACCAGTTACCCCCGCAAATGTCTATCGACACCCCCCCCAGGTCCCTGGAAAATTTGGCTGCTCAGTCTAAAAATGCCCGGGCCTTGTCTCAGTCCGGGCCTGGATATCAGGTTGCCTTTTTTATAAAGGGACTTCCAGATGTCACCATAAGCCCCTTCTATTTTACTATTACCCTCACCTCCTTTTTGGGGCACACAGAGGCCTTTAACTTTGCGAAAATGGTGCTTTGCAAGTAGTGCCCCCCTTGCAAGGTACCCCACTCGAAGTTGCAAGGCATGTGGCCTATTATGGTACAAGAAAGGGGGCTGCCTTCCCATTTTTGACCACCCAGACTGAAAAGGGCATGTAAAAAGCCCCCCTTATGTTCATACTGTGTTTTGTAATCTAAGACTTGTCTGTGCCTTAAAGTTTATATTTTTGCTGATTAAGTAAATTTATTGTTTAAGAAGTGAGCTTGTGTTCGAAATCCGAAATGAGGAATTTGCGTGTTTGTCATGAGATACTGTAGTCTGTCTGGAGCTATAAGGGAGTCTTCTAGGTGACATAATGTGACATAATGAGTTTGCTTAGATACAGAGATGTATAGAGTTAATTATATATGACATTATGATTGGTTGAATACATGTTAAAGGATATATGTACCCCTTATTGGTGGAAAATGGTTGGTAATGCCCATCTTTCATCCATATTTAACACCCTGTCTGAGCCAGAATAAAGCCGAACAGTGTATGGTGAATCATCTTTGTGACAATACGTTGCTGAATTATAAGCCGGCTAAACCACAATTAGACAGTAGAGCTGCAGATGCAAATTGATTAAAAAAGGAAAGCACCCCCCCTACTCTGCTTACTTGGGTACTTCGAACCCAGTGATTTATCCTTACCTTCTTGATGAACATAAATTTTTCCGTGAATTTTACTATGTCTACTTATGGCCCGAAGAGTTATACTAAATTCTTGGACATCACCATTGTCTCCAAAGGTCACTATGGTGAAGAAAGAACTAAAATCTTTGATGTTTATCGAGAAATTGGATACTATAGTCCAGTTCTTCGGCCCTATTGCTTTCTTCGACAGGTGGAAACTTTTTATGGAACATACTTTATGAGCTTCCGAAATTTCACTTTTAATGACACCAATGGCTAACCTTTCCAACTCTTTGGGCAGATTGAAACTCAAGTAAATAAACAACTCCTATAATCTTCCTGTTGCACTTCCTAAGAGCTAAGACACAGGATTTTCTACCCGAATATTTTTAGTTTATTATCAGTTTCTTTTATTTTTATTTTGTGGAGGCATACTCTTGGTAAGCACCAACATTTTTGCTGTTCTTTTTTGTATTATTTTTCTGTATTTTTTTAAAATAACAATAAAAAAAAAAAAAAGGAAACACTGCATTTGGCCACTAGATGGCACAAAGGATTACAGGAAATGCTAATGGTACTTAGCGCCATCTAGTCACCAAATACAGTATTTTTCATTTTAAAACAAAAATAAATTCGACCAGCACTGGAAATGATAGGAAATTCCTATGACACGTAGCATACTCCAGAGGCCAAATTAGTTATTCTAAGTTTTAAATAAATGAAAAACATTCAACCAGCACAGGAAATAGCCTAATAACATTTGTTTTTGTTCCATTTGCACAAAATGAATGTACTTTGGCAAATTGCCATGCAATTTTTTCTTTATAAATAGAGCCCTTTGATTCCTCATATGGATACATGAAGTAAAGCTCAGATCTCATCCCTTGAAAGTCACACAGTTTCTGGTCAGCATTCATTTAAAAAAAAGAAAACAACATTGCCAAGCAAACAAGTGCATGTCATGTGTATTTGCACAGAGAGTAATTAGATTACAGTTACATCCTGATAGCAAGCAGAGAGCAGTAATATCAGCCTAACATTTTCAACTCCATCCTGCCGATACATTCGCATTATAAATTGAAACTGATCTGTCTTGTTCAAAGCAAAGCTCGTTGATTAGAGTTGTTTTATCTGTGTATTTAAAAAGCAATGCACTTCTTAAAACCCATTATGAATAGTTAATATTGAGCTTTGCCTGGAAACAATTCCCACTAGTGGATCCCTAGCACGCTGGTAATATTCAGTGCGAGCGAGTTTGATGCCTCTTATTGCCCTGCAGAGCTTGGATACAGATGATGTCGAATGTCCTCTACTGAGACTCAGCTTCAGCGCCGTGTCTCCTCTGTCTCTTGCCCTCCAGCAGCTGCACCCTGGAATATAAAGGAAGTGTTTTACAAATCTCAGAATTAATAAATAGAGAATATTTAGTAGTCCCTTTTATCATTTAATTAGATACAAGATTCACTTTGTGGGGAAAGGAAAAAAAGAAAAAACTTTTTTATTTCCCCATCACAGCACTAAAGAAAAATAAATCACTTTAGATGGAATACATTGCTGCAAAGAAATTCACAACAAAAGCAGAGATTATTAGGAATTTGATACATACAACTGGCAAAGTGAGGTTACCCAAAGGGCCCATAGTCTTAAAATGCAAAGTTGTCTTTTTTTTTTAACTTTTTCTTAACATTACAAACTTGCTGTGTGTATTTTTCATGTTCTCAGTAATATTTTAGAACTCTCCTTTTTCCTTGTCTTTTTACTATCTTTGCGGCATCCTTCTGATCCTACCAACTTTTTACGGATATCGCTGGTTACTACAGGTGGTTTGCACATGTGTGGAACCACTATCTCTTAGCGCCACATAAGACGTCATTTATGACAAAACATATAGGGCGGTGCTACGTGCTGACGTCATCCCTATCGATCCTGGAAGTGCGGGTTTAAGTCGTATGCCAGCAAGTCGTATATTTCTGTTGTTTTATCTACATACGTATGCAAGTGTCATTTTACCTTTAAATAAATCAACCTAAAGTTTTTTTTATTATTGAAGCGTTTTTTCTTTCTATATTCCTGTCCACGGCTCATGTGGAGCTTTGCTGGGAAGAGAACTGGCAGTGCATTCCCTATAGAAGCAGATCAATATTAACATCTGAAGGACCCCTTTGGTGACTCTGATCATTGCCTATGTGACCTTTCTAGAAACAGACGGTCCATAATATCCGGTAAGCGATCTCTATATTAAAGGTGGAGGTTTCACACTACAGAGGTTGATTGCTGTTGGTGTTGTCCACCCACTTTACTCATTCACGTAGATCACTGATTCATATTTTATAATGTTTTATATGGTTTAGGCGCAGCTCTGATTTTGTTTATATCCGATGGTTGAGTTGCTGCTCAGTGTGAGATTTTACACAACTGTTATAGTTCAACATTTTTGGCATTAGTGCAGTTTCTGTACATTTACAGAATGAATCGCTGTAACTTGACTGTAATTGCTAGTCAGATTAGGGTTTGTTACAGCTCAACTCCGGGCAAATAAAAAATGATCCCTTGCAATGGGGCTGTGCACATACTGCAAGGGTTAATTGCCTATTTATATCTAGTGGAACAATAAAAGGAAATATACGTACACGTTCCTCTGCTCCTCCCAGCAGCTAGACTGATCCCCGCAAATTCTGCACCCCTGCACTCTAGCAGTCTATGGTCATGCCATTATCAAGACCAGAGCAAGATCTATAGCCCTGCTCTGCATCTGAGAGCGTGAGGACAGTCCCCCGCCAGATCAAAGGGGAGTGCTGTCTTCCGGGGGAGTGGAGGATCAGGTAAGTAAAATTGTTTAGTCTGGGGGACAGGAGAAACTATCTATTAACCCTAAGATTCCATTTACACTTTGCGATTTGGAATCGCGAGCATAATCGCCATGATTCTGCCCGTGGTTCCAAATTGCGTGGTGATCGGTACACAACACGCAATGCGTGTTTGGGTGCCATTATCCCTTAATGGCATCCCTAATGCAATGTGATTCTGCTCCGATTGTCACCCAACAGAATCAAGCAGTAATTGAGGCAAACAGCGCCTTTCAAAATCAGGTGAAGCTTGTCACCCTAAAAGGAGCAGGAGCTTCTTTTTGGATGACAAAAGCGTGTAGGGTGAATGGGCTGGTCCTATGCAACATGCAAAATCACGTGCAAATCGCTCAACAAAATCGTGTTCTTGTTCCCACTATATGAACGTGTGAATGGAGCCTTACAGTGCAGGCACAGCACCACTGCAAGAGTTCTTTTTTTTTTTAGCTGGAGTTGGGCATTAAATCCCACAGGAGACACAGTTCATATAACACTTGTCATAATTTAAATCTCTCCTGTGGTTTAGAAATAAACTGTAATATTTATTTCTGTTAATACTGGCTGTAGCTACACCCCAGGCAGAAACCCAAGTTATGGGTGTTCCTATGAGGGTGGTACAGACAGCACTGAAGCCATAACCTCTTCTTTATTCTGCATAGCCATAATAACCCCCTCTTTATTTTGCATAGCCATAACCCCCTCATTATTCTGCATAGCCATGGCCCCCTCTTTTGTATGTGTAGCACCTAGGTAGGTGCTAGAGTAGATGTATTTTTGACAAGTGTAGGTAAATATAGGCAGGTGGAAGCTAGGCCTGTTTGTTTTGGTTTGAGTGGGCTGGGAGTGGCTCAGAGTAGCAGCTATGACTCACAGACAGCATCACCTCACTGTTACCTACCTCTTTCTTCTGGAGGCTTCTAGAAGAGGAGGAGGGGAAGAGAGGTGAAGCTGTCTGTGGGGTCTCAGGGAGCCCTGACCAATCCCCAACTAGGATTGGCAGGGGGCAGGCCTCCTTGAAATACCCAGGGTCAGCCCAGCTGGGAAGGAGTTGTCGAGTGGAAGAACTGAGGATGGAATACTAGGCTGTTGGGGCCTTTAAGGGAGCTCCCTTGGGCCTCGGACTTGGGTGCAGGACAGAGCCCTTCAAGAAAGCATAAAGAATCAGAACAGGAGGCACAGGAGGAGTCAAAGAGGACAACAGGAGCTAGTACTGCTAGGTAAATCTTCAGGAGGGAACCACTGGTTGCAGCCAGGAGGGCTGGTGAGTGACATGTGCAGTCGGGAGAACTAGAGAGGCATTCTAGAAAGGACTGAGAGGAAACAGTCAGAGCTGGGTGTGGAGCCAGTAGTGAGGATTGCAATGTCATGGGCAGTGAAGTCGGGCAGCTGCAGCCAGGAGGGCTGGCAGGGCCTGAAGAGGACTGACTGGGAGCAGTAGTCCACCAGAAGGACAGCTAGCACTAAGGAGATTTTCCATATATTCTGCTACACTATAGGGGCCAGCGGTCCCTGCCTGCAAAGGGCAAATTCCTAAAACCTGGCTTAGCCAGTGTGAGGTCTAACCATGTGCTAGCTGCTTCTAGAGAGAGAGAGAGCAATAGTCTGCAAGCAAGAGTTGTGCAGGAGGAGTCTGGAGAAGTGTACAAAGAGTGTACATAGTTGTTCCTAGCAATTTTGCTATTATTCTGCTGGGCATCCCATATTTCCCATACCCCTTCCAAGTTAAATTCCCTCAATAAAACAACAAAACAAAGCCAACTGTTCATTGTCTTGGAGTGTCTGGGATATGAATGCGGGGCCAGGCAGGGTGACCCTACACTTAGCAGCTCCTATGGGGGCACTGCTACATATGTATATAATTGAAGACCGGATAGAATTTAAGCCAAACCTGGCAGATAAGTGTATATCACACTTTCCAAAAGCAATTACGTTTCCATATTGTCTATTTTCTGTAGGTATGAAAGATTTCAGCAACCTGTTTTACTTTTACCGGACCTTTTAAATAGTTTGAATTCATTAGGCCCCCTGCTCCTACATGCATGCTGAGGCTTGTAGTTCTGTCGCCGCTTGCCTACCGTGAGCATAAGCAGAAGTTTAGTATAAAGAGATGAATTTAGCTGTCAACTTTTCATTGACTTACTTCTCCATTGTACTTCCCTGCAGTATATGTTGGAACTTTATGAACAAAGCATAATAATAACAATAATTAAAAAAAAATGGGAAAAAAAATAAATAAAAGGGAAAAAAAACGCATTTAGTGGTGGAATGTCAAGTCTGTAATTATTAAAGAGGGTCCTTAAAATGTAGGAACAGTGTCGTTAAAATATAGGTTTTGCCAGTTACTCCCTTTGTGCTACAATATAATAGTTCATCACTTAGCTTTCAAAATCTCCCCAGGTTCTTTCAAATAACATTTAACGCTATCGGCAATTACCAGAGACTCACTTTCCCTTCAGGACCAGCGCCGCAATCAGTACTTTGTGTTGTTCTATTTAAAGATATTGAAAGCTAAATAATATATATTTAAGCTAGTGTATCTACTATTCAGGATCAGTGTTTTTCAACTGCAGTCCTGAGAGACTGTACAAAGTGTAGGTTTTCAGGAAATTCCTGATGGGTAGGTTAGTAGCTTAGTCATAAGGTAAACCTCTAGATGATCTGGTTGTATTTTAAGAGGTTCTCCAGTGTAAGTAGACCTGGCAGTAAAATGCAAGGTCCGCTTATAATGTCAGGTCTCCCTCTCCCTTTAAAAGTCACTAGCTCTTTTGGGACGTATTTATAAAACAATTTTCATAGCTGTTCGTCCATTGAAACTGCATGTAAATCTATTCTGCAGTAAAATGTAATGTTCTCAGGCTAAATTCTCTGCTGATTGAAAGTTATTCTTTGAAACAAAGCAACAGGAATAGAGAAAAGATCACATTATGCCCATTAGATGGAGCTGAGGAGCATACTTTTTTTCTATGATACTCAGCACCCTTTAGTGGCCATAACACAGTATTTTTTATTATATATTATTCAATATTTTAAATATATAGCATTCAATCTGTAGAGAATATAGCCTGAGAAAAATGTTTGCCCCATTCACACAGAACAAATTTACATGCAGTTTCAATGGACGAACAACTATGCAATATATTTTTTTTTCAAATACACACCCGTGTATGTGCAATAGATACCTGTAAAGAAAAATACTTACTTGTGGCCGCAAGGGGAGTTTGACCTCACACACCTTCAGGCGAGATCCTAGGAAATATAGAGCAGCCCAAAACTCATGAGAAGATTCTCTTGAAATAGACTGATTGGGGTAGATTTACTAAAACTGGAGCACTCAGAATCTGGGGCAGCTGTGCATGGTAGCCAATCAGCTTCTAACTTCAGCTTGCTCAATTAAGCTTTGGCAATAAAACTGATTGGTTTCTGTGCAGAGCTGCACCAGATTTTACACCCTCCAGTTTTAGTAAATCAACCACCTTGTCTTCTCACAAGATTTAGGGTCAGTGGCGGCTGGTGCTCAAATTTTTTGGGGGCGCAAACAAACAAAAAAAAACACATGCATCAATTGCCGCCACTGTGCCCATTAAACGCAGCCACTGTGCCCAAACGCCACTAGTTTCCCCCCATATACAGCCAGTTTGTCCCCACAATACAGCCAGTTTGTCCCCAAAATACAGCCAGTTTGTCCCCGAAATACAGCCAGTTTGTCCCCCAATAATACAGCCAGTTTGTCCCCCAATAATACAGCCAGTTTGTCCCCCAATAATACAGCCAGTTTGTCCCCCCAATAATACAGCCAGTTTGTCCCCCATAATACAGCCAGTTTGTCCCCCAATATACAGCCAGTTTCCCCCCCAATATACAGCCAGTTTCCCCCCATTATATAGCCAGGTTCCCCCCAATATACAGCCAGTTTTTCACCCATATGCAGCCAGTTTCCCCCCCAATGCAGCCAGTTTGTCCCCCATAATACAGCCAGTTTGTCCCCCATATACAGCCAGTTTGTCCCCCATATACAGCCAGTTTGTCCCCCATAATACAGCCAGTTGCCCCCCAATATACAGCCAGTTTTTCCCCCATACACAGCCAGTTTGTCCCCCAATATACAGCCAGTTTGTCCCCATATGCAGCCAGTTTCCCCCCAATATACAGCCAGTTTGTCCCCCATATACAGCCAGTTTGTCCCCCATAATACAGCCAGTTTGTCCCCAATATGCAGCCAGTTTGTCCCCCATAATACAGCCAGTTTGTCCCCCATATACAGCCAGTTTGTCCCCCATATATAGCCAGTTTGTCCCCCATAATACAGCCAGTTGCCCCCCAATATACAGCCAGTTTGTCCCCTATACACAGCCAGTTTGTCCCCCAATATACAGCCAGTTTGTCCCCAATATACAGCCAGTTTGTCCCCCATATACAGCCAGTTTGTCTCCCAATATGCAGCCAGTTTGTCCCCCATATGCAGCCAGTTTGTCCCCCATATACAGCCAATTTGTTCCCAATATGCAGCCAGTTTGTCCCCCATATGCAGCCAGTTTGTCCCCAATATGCAGCCAGTTTGTCCCCCAATATGCAGCCAGTTGCCCCCCAATATACAGCCAGTTTCCCCCCAATATACAGCCAGTTTGTCCCCCATATACAGCCAGTTTGTCCCCCATAATACAGCCAGTTTGTCCCCAATATGCAGCCAGTTTGTCCCCCATATGCAGCCAGTTTGTCCCCAATATGCAGCCAGTTGCCCCCCAATATACAGCCAGTTGCCCCCCAATATACAGCCAGTTGCCCCCCAATATACAGCCAGTTTGTCCCCCATAATACAGCCAGTTTGTCCCCAATATGCAGCCAGTTTGTCCCCAATATGCAGCAAGTTTGTTCCCCAAATACAGCCAGTTTGTCCTCATAATACAGCCAGTTTGTCCCCCCCAGCCCTGCACTTACCTACCTCGAGTCAGCGCCGTCCTTCTTCCGTCCTCGATGTCTTCTCCCGCCCTCGATGTCGCTTCAGCCAATCAGGTTACCGGTAACCAGACCCGGTAAACCTGATTGGCCAGGGAATATCTCTCATTAGATATTTAGAAGCCGAATACAGCCCTCATACTGGCTCTGATAGGCACTTCTAAAGACCAACCAGACGCTGTGATTCAGATGGCCGGCGCTCAAGGGGCCGGCCATCTGAATAGTGGGCGGCAGCAATACATAGGTTCATGCAATGCATGAACCTATGTATTATTGTGAGTGACGGCCGGGCGCAGAAGCGAGCGGCGGCGGCGCTTCTGCGCCCACTATGGACGCACCGCCACTCATTGTGTGAAGAAAAGGACATTAAAAAAAAAAAAACTCTTAAAGGGCCCGTTTTTTTTTTGGTGACCACAGGAGGGGGGGGGGGCGGCACCCGGGCGCCCCCTATGGACGGGCCGCCACTGTTTAGGGTGCTTGACATTTTTTTTTAAATCCTTCTGGAAGAGCAGTGACACATAGGTGTTGATTTACTAAAGGCAAATAGACTGTGCACTTTTGGAAGTGCAGTTGCTCCAGAGCTTAGTAAATGAGGGAGAGCTTTGCTGACTTCCATCATCCAATCATGTTCAAGCAAAAATGTTTGTTTTTTTTTCCTTGCATGTGATTGGGTGTTCTTTGTAAAGTTTACTAAGCTTTGGAGCAATTGCACTTGCAGAGTGCAACTGTACTTTCAAAAGTGCACAGTCTATTTGCCTTTAGTAAATCAACCCCCATAGTTCCCAACCGCCCCTGGAGGGGTTGTCCAAAAGGGCCAAATGTGGCCTTCAGGCCACAGGTTGGGCACCAGGAGTTTTTTTTTTTTTTCTGTTCAAACATTTTATTGAGAGGAATAAAGCAATACACATTGAAAACAATGGTCCAAATGTGGACGAATTATGAAATGGAAACATTACAGTAGCCAAAGTCAGTGAGCCGTTGGGATGTGGACAACTTTGGAGGTGCCTAAGTCCTCGCCCCGCTTAGGAGGATAAATCCAGGAGTTTACTAAACTAACAAACATGCTACATAACTAAAATGTGGATAAACAGAGGTGCGGGTAAATAAGATACCTTGAGATTGACAACAATGCGAAGCTGACTTTGCTCCATATTTAAGGATCGTGATGAAGGATGGTATATCTTGGAGAAGGAGGTAGGTTTTGCAGAGAAAGAAGAAAGAGAAGAAAGAGGGAGAAGACTGTTTGGGAAAAATGGGGTCCAGGAAGGAAGGGAGAGGGAGTAGCAAGGGATGGGGGATTGGGAAAGAAAGAGGGGAAGAGGTGGAAGAGAAGAACCCCAGGTGGGCACCAGGAGTTTAACCAATAATTTTTTGCGTAGGCATTCTTTATTTAACTGGGGGTATGGTGGAGGTCTGTCCATTGCCTGCATATTTTGTGCTAAAAGCTGTCCCTCTTTCTCATCTCAGAAGGTTGGGAGGTATGGTGACATCACACCCAGCAAAGTGGAAGGCAGGGGTAAGGTAAGTAGAAATCTAACTTTTTTCTATATAGAGCTAGTGATGTTTACAGGGGAGGGAGACCCGAACATTATAAACAGATCCTGCATTGTACTGCGCCGAATGGGATTTGTAATGCAAGGTCTGCATTTAAAAATGTACGTATAGCTCAAAATGTTATTGTTTCATTTTGGATTGATTGGGGCAGACCAACTTATTGTTGGTTTATTTATTTTTTCATTGATGTGTCCCATTTCAGGAGCTTTCCCTTCACTTCCTGTTCCAAAGTGAAAACAAAAAGTAAGAGGAAATCTCCAAAATGTAAGGGAACTTTGACAGTTGTCGCCATAACGAGCATCCCCATTATAAAATTTTGCCTTTCTGTTTTGAGGATAACTTTAAATGTCTGGGTTTCTGATCAGTGTCTAAGATTCAATGGTCATCAGGACTAATACATAGGGCAAATTTCCCACCTGGGTCAAAAAGAGGCCTGACTGTACAGTAAATGTACCTAGGTAGCAATAGCATTTGTCAAATATTTTTGGATAAAACAAAAGTCTACAAAGTTTGGGAACATTTTTACAATTTAACCACTTGCCGACCAGCCGCCACAGTTATACTGCGGCAGGGTGGCTCGGCTGCGCGAATCACCGTCATTGTACGTCGGGGCGCGTACATGGCGATCTGTGGGCGTGCGTGCCCAGTCGCTAGCAGGGGAGCCAATTAGCAAGTCCAACGGCCTCGATGTCCACTGGCCACCCGCGATCGCTCCACAGAGAGGCAGAGCGGGGATCTGCCAGTGTAAACAAAGCAGATCCCCGTTCTGTCAGGGGAGTACAGAGAGATTGTCTGTTCTTAGTGACTAGGAACAGCGATCTCTCTCTACTCCCTGTCAGTCCACTCCCCCCACAGTTAAAAACACCTCCCTAGGGAGCATTTAACCCTTTAATCGCCCCTGGTGTTAACCCCCTCCCTGCCAGCGTCATTTATACAGTAATCAATGCATTTTTATAGCGCTGATCACTGTATAAATGTCAATGGTCTCAAAAAGTGTCAAAAGTGTCCGATCTGTCCGCCGCAATGTTGCAGTCCCACTAAAAATCGCAGATCACCGCCATTACTAATAAGAAAAAAATAATAATAAAAATGCCATAAATCTATCCCCTATTTTGTAGACACAATAACTTTTGCGCAAACCAATCAATATATGCTAATTGGGATTTTTTTTTCACCAAAAATATGGAAAATAATACATATTGGCCTAAACTGAGGAAGAAATTAGTTTTTTTACTTTCTTGGGGGGGGATATTTATTATAGCAAAAAGAAAAAAATATTGTTTGTTTTTTTTCAAAATCGTCGCTTTTTTTGTTTATAGCACAAAAAATAAAAAACGCAGAGGTGATCAAATACCACCAAAAGAATGCTCTATTTGTGGGAAAAAAATACATAAATTTTGCTTTGGTGCAACGTCGCACGATCGCGCAATTGTCAGTTAAAGCGATGCAGTGCCGTATCGCAAAAAATGGCCCGGTCAGGAAGTGGGTAAATCCTTCTGAAGTGGTTAAGTGATGAGCATTTTGCATCTCTAGAGAAATGAGCATTAGAAAGGTCAGGGAAACCACTCAACGGATTTACTGTGGAGCCCAATCTAACATAGTTACACAACTACTAAAGCTATTTTTTTTTGCCAGAGACACGAAAGGAAGTATGAGTGAGTCTCTTCAAACTGAAGGATAATCAGTATCACAACAGGTGTCCCCATGTAGGGTTCCCCCCCCACCTTTTGTTCCATTGACAGCTGCAAAATTGCATGTTCAATTACTTTTTCATCCTTGAGACAATGGTCACCAAAAAATAGAAAAGTTTTGGCTTATGATTTACTTTAAAACCTAGTTAACCTACAAGCTTTATTAAAAAATATACATCTTGTGTACCTCTTTTCCTGGTGTCCATCCACGTGATGTCATGGATGCTTTTCCTTTTCCCTCTTTGTTAGCTGCAGGACCATGACTAGGTTTCTAAAAGACCTGGGGCACGCTTGGGCGCTTTCATTAAAAGGTTGCGGGCCTTCAAGCATACCATGAAAAGTGGGTGAATTTCTTTCGGCCAATATCATCTCCCTCCCTTTAGCCTTTCCTCTAGTTTGGATAATTTTCCTTTCCTAATGCACCTCATTGCCATTTGTTACCTGGCCCTTTGCTGAGAGGGATCCTAAACACAAGAACCCAGGCTCACAAAAGGCGACCCAAAGGTTCTTTGCAATGCCATGGTTTCCATTAGACCCTTTCTTGGGCACCCTAATCAAAGCTGCAAAGAATTAAACTGATATTTGGGATTGTATTTTATTGGTATTAAAAATCTTCTTCGGGTGAGATCTGGTCTAATTTATTCATTAAAAAAAAAAAAGATTTGTTAATGGGTGTAATTTAATAAATATGACAACATATCTAAAAATGAAGTGCATATCATTTTTTAAAAGCAAAAGGAATGTAATAAACAAAGTTTAACAAAGATTGATGCGTTTGTCTAGAGCAGTGGTTCCCAACCTTAGGAAGACCAGGGAGCAGTCAATTCTTCCAAAACCTTCCATGCCCCAGCATGGCCGTGAATGACAGGTAGACCACAATCACCCTGATGTTGACCTCTGCTCTTCCCTGCTCTATCCATAGCAAACAAAACAAAAAAGTTCAGACTTTACACTTATACACTTTGGGGTTGAAAAAGGCAAGAAGACTGTGCACTTTGCAGAGTGCAGTTGCTCCAAAGCTTAGTAAATTAGGTAAAGCTGCACTTTGCAAACAATACCCAATCACATGCAAGGAAAAGAGAAATAAATGCTTTTTTGCTTGCACGTAATTGGATGATGGAAGTCAGCAGAGCTCCCCCCCCCCCCATTTGCTAAGCTCTGGAGCAACCCCTTTAAATCCACAACTTATTATCATAAGATAAGGGCTGATCGATTAAAGTGGTTCTAAAAACAGAAGGTTTCATTCTAAGAATTAAGGTAAAGAAAATTCTGCAAGCAGCTCCCCCCCCAGCCCCACCGTTATACTTGCAAAGAGAAAAAGCTGCGCTATATATATAAACCTGTGTTGCAATAACCAACCGTACTGATATGAATGCACTCACAGCAGAAAGAAAAAATGAAAAGTAATAACAGTGATGTGAAAAAAATACACAGAGAAAGGTTATAACCAAAAAATGATATAGATATACATATCATAACTCTATAAATGTGAATATAAGTTCAAAAATAGTGTCAAAAGACATATCAGTGCTAATAAACTTCATAGAGTTGCCACTCAAGAAAGGTAATAATCATCAGTGAAAAGGATAAAAATGTATCAGTCCAAATGAAAGAAAAATATAAATATGAAGAAGGAGGGGAAAAAAAACAATACCCTCAAAATTATAGTAACAAAGCACAGTGCTGGTGACTGGTGATTACAAAAAATCTAAATTTAAATTCAAAAATTATATAGTCCATATAAATCCACGGTGACAGATAATCCACAACACCAGAGAGGAAGTGAGGATAGGAAAGTGCCTCCACCTAGGTACACACTGCCTCTTACCGGATGAATATGATCTCTTATTACAGGAGATCAATGGGCGCTTATGGCTTATAACCCAGCCTGGGGTCTCTGTGCCATGCACCAGACGTCTTGGCCTTGGTAGTAATGGTTCTCTTAGAAGTATAACAGGTTCAATATGTCCCCATATAAAAACAAAAAAGCTGGTATAGTGTAAAACCCTTTTAGATTTAAGAAAAATGTTCAAGACAAATGGACACTTACATTTATGAAGTTTAAAAACAGCATGTAAGAAAATCAAGCCGGCCGGCTCTTGATAGCAGCCCGTATACTTCTGGGACTAGCACACATGCGGTGACGTCAGAACGTCGTTCCTCCCAACGTTTTGTCACTAGAAGGACATGGTCACGGGATACGGGCGGCGTTCTGAAGCACCGCTTAAATACAGGAAACAAATAGCTAAGCCTCGGTCTGAGTCCCGGGAAGCCGCAAATGACGCCATCTTGGTTGATGAAAAAAACATCAACGTGAGTAGATAAAAGAGTACCCATGAGGGCAAATATCACATGTACACATATCAATGCTTAAAAAATTAAACCAAAATAGAAAAATGAGATGGAGCCATAAAAAAATATAAGGGTGGCACCAAGCATAATCCATGGCTGAAAATAAAATTAACCTAAAGCCCTCATGCATAATAACCACTGGAAACCATAAGGGATCCATAATAAACCAATAGGCAGTGCACCAAGCAAACTGCCAAATGGCAATAGGACAATAAAGGCTGACTGTCTGTGTTAGTTGTATAAATACACACAGGCCCACAACAATGTGCACCATGGTGAATTATCAAATAACTGATGTAAATAGGTACATGGATAGATATGATATACGTAATTATAAAAACATATAAAATGGATGCATATGTAGATGCACACATGAAAAATTATAATAAAGAAAAGGAGAACAGGAAAAGAACGGGACTGGATCCCACTGAGTACCCAAATTAATGGCATTCATCCTTACCTACCACCTGCGCAAGTATAAATGCATTTAAAATGATAAGAAACCGGTAAGTAACGTGCTACCTAGGACTCAAATCAAGTTCACATAATAATGAATATCAACGTATTTAATAAAAAGCGAATATTGAAGATACACAAGGATAACGTGAAAAATAATATTAATATAAAAATAATAAAAAGTGGGTTTATACAGAATAGTCACTAGGAGTTATCAATAAAAGAGTTGATGTCAATGTCTATATTGAGACCAAAAGGGGTGTAACATTTAATCTTGTGCACCCATGACATCTCCAATTTGGAGATGAACCTGACAAGACAGCTACCCCTCCAATGGGGACTATACTTGTCAATGCCCAAAAAATTTGTGTTGGCTGGGTCTCTGTTGTGTACTGTGAGATACTGTTTTGACACAGAGTGTTTGGTGAAACCTCTTCTTATGTTGTTTATGTGTTCATTTAAACGTACTTGTAACAGACGCTTGGTCCTGCTCACATACTGCAATCCACACGGACATTGGAGCATGTAAACCACTCCCACCGTGGAGCAAGTGATGAAAGGCTCAATAGTAAAACTTCTAGAGATACAGCATGAGATAAAATTGATGGTTATTCTAGTCCTACACCCTTCTAAAGAGCAAACCTGACATTTTCTGCACTGGTAATACCCAGTAAGTCCTGAAAAAAACATAGGTCTTATAGTTGGAGAATTAAAGATATTAGGAGCTAGTTTCTCTTTCAAAGAGGGAGCACCCCTAAAAACCACCTGTGGTCTATCAGGCAGGATAGTCTTTAGGATCTTATCACTCTTTAGAATATGCCAGTGTTTACTCACAATATGCTTAATATTGTAATGCTGGCAAGAAATATTAGTAATAAATGGATTACGAATGGGTTACTCTCACAACCTTCGGTTTTCTCTTTTAATAAGTTGGCTCTATCAACACATTTCACTTGGTCAAGAGTGCTGGTAAGGGACTCAAGGGGGTAACCCTTTTCCATGAATCTTTGTGTGAGGACTTGTGCTAAAAAGGTTGTCTGTCAGTACAATTACGCTTTAATCTCAAATATTGGCTTTTCGGCACAGATTTGAACCAAGAGGTATGATGGCAACTGTCAATTGGAATGAACGAATTCCTGTCAGTGGGCTTAAAAAAAGTTGATGTAACAAAACTGTCCCCACTGACAGAAATAGTTAAATCCAAAAAATGTATTTTCTCACGGCTGGCCTCATAGCTAAGGTGGATACCCCTATTGTTAGTATTAAGGGAATCTATGAACTTTGAGAGGTCAGTTTCACTGCCATCCCATAGGAGGAGGATGTCGTCTATGTAACAAGCCCACAAGATAACCTGGGGCCCTGTCTGGGCATAGACGACATCCTCCTCTCATTTGTCCATAAAGAGGTTCGCCAGGCTGGGGGCATATTTATCCTGACGAAAAAAGTGTCCATCAAACAAAAAAAATTGTGGGTAGCAGCATACTCCAACAACTCCATGATAAGGCCAACCTGTTCCTGTGGTAAGTTGGAATCTCTATCCAAATAAAATAACACAGCATCCAAACCTAACTGATGAGGAATCACAGTGTACAGTGAGGTGACATCAGCAGTCACCAACCAAAGGCCATCACAAGGCTTGTGATTGGAAAGAAGGTTGATGACATGCCGAGTATCCTTCACGTACGATGGCATCATCCGTACCAAAGGCTGCAAAAAGAAGTCTATATACTTGCCCAACCGGGAAGTGATAGAATCTATCCCACTGACTATGGGACGTCCTGGGGGGCAAGTAAGACTCTTGTGCACCTTCGTTAGGTAATAAATGAGTGGAATCCTTGGCGCCTTAGGCACCAAGAATGCTCTTTCCTTCTTATTAAGAATGTTTAAATTAAAACCCCTAATGACAATTTGTTCCAAAACAGTTTTATACCTTTCCCCAGGGTTAGACAACAGGGGGGTATAAGTAGCATCATCTCCCAAAATCCGATACATCTCTTGCATATAGTCATCTTTATTCAAAACTACTATCCCCCCCCCCTTTATTCGTGGGGCGGATAACCAGATTCTTATTAGCACAGAGGGAGTCGATGCCTAGATCAATATCCTTTTTGTTTTTGATCTGTCGAATCCGCATTTCATCCAGATCTTTCAGGGCTAGATCTCTGAAAACTCTCAGTGAGGGAGATAGATGACCTAGTGGATTAAACAATGAGGCGTTGGCAAGGCCAGAGTGGGAAAAACCCACCCTTATACTTGCCTGAGCCTGATTTCAATCCAGCAATGTGCACTAAAGCTGAGACTCTCTTGACTCTCTCTCTCCTCATTGGCTCAGACACAGCAGCAGGAGCCAATCACAGCCAGTGAAGATGGAGCGAGGGGGGGGGGGCAAGCAGCGCTCTGTGTGTCCTATGGAATTACAGAGCTGGTTCGGGTGCGAGCACGTACGAATGCCCTCAAAGGCAAACGGTCTGCTATGGGAGCACTTGGCAGGAACAGCAGAGGAGGACCCGAGAAGAGGAGGATCTGGGCTGCTCTGTGAAAAACCATTACACAGAACAGGTAAGTATAACATGTTTGCTTAAAAAAAAATTGGACTTTTACAATCACTTTAGAGCTGAAGAAAATAAAAAGAACACACAATTTGCAATTTACACAGAGTCTTGTGGACTGTTTTACCAAAAAATTAATGGTGAAGTTTGGTTGATACCTACTAGTTACAACCCCAGTACTCTGCATATTTTTAATTCCCTTCTTTTAACCCAAAAAAGAACCAGTGCTTCATATACTTGTATTTTACATTGTTCTCTTGTTTTCTACCTTATTCCCTATATGCAGGGTACTTATATTGTACTTATATTTTCTTCTTTATTGTTTTCTTGCAATTTTTTTTCTAAACACTAACAAAAATGTTTCAAAACCACTATTGGACCAGGTAGGGATGGGTCTGTTTCTTATGCCGCATACACACGATAGTTTTTAATGTCATTTAAAAAAAACAACGTTTTTCTCGACGTGATTTCATGTTTCCTCTCAAGCCTGCCTTGCATACACACGTTCATTTAAAAAAACGCTCGAGCAAAGCGCGGTGACGTACAACACGTACGACGGCACTATAAAGGGGAAGTTCAGTTCGGATGGCGCCACCCTTCATGTTAGTAAAGTTTGTTGAGCGACGATTCGCGCTTTTCAGCCTCGTGCTTTTCAGTCCGTTACAGCGTAACGAATGTGCTACCACCATTACGAACGCTAGTTTTACCAGAACGAGCGCTCCCGTCTCATACTTGATTCTGAGCATGCGCGTTTTTTTTTCCCCTCATAAAAGCATGCACACTACCGTTTTTCACGACGTTAAAAAAAACGATGTGAAAAACAATGTGAAAAAATAGAACAGGTTCTAATTTTTTTTTAGGCCATTTTTCACGTCGTTAAAAATGCTCTGGAGCCTACACACGATCATTTTTAATGCCCATTTTTAAAAATGGCATTTTTAACGTCATGAAAAACGATCGTGTGTACACGGCATTACAGTGTAGGGAGAAAGCATTTTTTTTTTTATTATTTGCATTGAATTCTGACATTTCATTTATGTGTTGTTCTTTTAGATCAGGGTTTCCTTGTCTATTTTATCTGTTTTATTGTATTTTTTTAAGTTTTTAAAAACCGGTACTTTTTTTCTAAAAATTACTTTAAAACCAAATTAGCTCGGCATATAGAATCAGTAAGTCTGCTTTTGGATAGTACTGAGAAGAAGAACACGTATAACAGCTATAACAGCAACATTTTTTTTAATAATATTATTTGCACTAATGCTGGACATTTTTTTTTTTTTTAACCTGGTGTTGGGCTTTGAAGCCTTTTTCCAGTGGTTGTTATTACTGTTCTTTTAGTTCCTTTTTGCAGGGTTCCCGTGCTTATTGTGTTTGCTTTATTGTATTCTTGTAGCTTTTATCAATTTTTTCCCTTAAAATGTTTAACAAAATAAGCAAAACCTAGTTCCGGACCTCAGACACTGCTGAAAAAAAAGAATAGGCACTACAGCAAAAGTTTTTTTCTATTTTCACTAGTGCTGGACATTTTTTTTACTTGGAGTTAAGCCTTAAAGTTTTATTCCAGCCAATTTTGTATTTATTTATTTTGTATTATCCCTATTGATGTAGTATTACTACATCAGCCTTACATTGCTTCTGTTTCACACAAATCTGCATAGCCCCCCCCCCCCCCCCCATTTTAGATTATACATTTTTGTTTTGTTACATAAAAATGTTGAATATCCCTGTAAACCACATTCCATACAATTTTTTTTTCCAGGTATGCTTGGCTGCTGGCTGAAATAACATTTGTTGTTGATTTTTTTTTGTTCCTCTTTTTATTTGATCAGGTTCATATTATGAGCTGTGAACGAAAGCAGGATGTCTTTGTAAAGCCCCAACCGTGAAAAATAATGCTGCAGATGGAATGACAAAAAACAAGCGCTATGTGCAGTGCCGCAGTTCAAAGAGAGGTGAATAATTGAGGCGTGCGCCTAGGCCGCGTTCACTGTCTACCTGCAGCTAGCTAGATACCGTATATGAAGGACCCGCTGTCTCTGGCTTTGGCGGAATCGCTGCTCTCTGAATTGGCTTGTTGCTGTGTTGCGCTCAGGATATTACTGCCATTGCCTGTCTTTTAAAGCAGTAATCCCATGATCGTGTGTGGCAAAAGGAGCAAAGAATCTTGCTGACTTCATACAGAATTTTCTCTTTTAAAAAAAAAAAAAATCATGAACATCTTCTGCAGACTCAATTTTCCGTGAAGGATAATTACATTCCGATACTTTTAGGATTTAGAAATTGTCTCCAACTACCTTGCAAGTGTATTCAGTCTAATGTACTTTATAAATGTCATCTGTTGCCTGGAAAATATTAGAGTGGGTTGTCAAAAGGCCTCACTCAGTAGCACACAGAGCTGCACGTATGGGCCGGTAACCCCTTAGCATCCAATTGGAAATACTCTTTTGCTGTCTGGACAACAGTAAAGTGAAATCAGGCTGTTTGCTCTTTTGGCCTGGTTTATTAAGTCTGGGTTCACATCAATGCGGTCTGCGCTTAATGCGTTTTTCAGGCTCGTTTTGCCGTGCGTTTTGTGCTTTTGAACATGCTTTTTTGATGCGTTTTTGATACTGTAATACACTGTGAATAGCTGGTTGCTAAGAAGTAGGCCGGCCACCGCGTCCTTAACAACCGATGAGTCACCTGATGGCACAACCCTCCTTTCATGTCGGCAGCCCAACATGCACCGGTTGATGACGTCACAGGGGGGTGGTGCTACCAGGTGACATTGCCAATTGGCCCCGCCCCATAGCTATTTAGGAAATGTCACATGGTGGGCCAGGCAGACCGTGGGAGCGTTAGTCGGAAGCAGAGCTTTTTTCTTTTCTTTTTTTCTTTTTTGGGTCTGGTGGGCGTCATGATTGAAGATCGGGGGGACATTGTTTTCTATTTTTTAATGAAGGAATTGTCAAAAACTTGTGTAGTGTGTTTATTTACTTTGTACACTTTTTTGGTAAATGGGTAAGGGTACTATGTACCCTATAATCATTCACATGGGGGTACTGGGATTTCTGCATTTCCAGATTCTGATAAGCCCCCACCCGCAGACCCCCACAACCACAGACCAGGGTTGTGGGGAAGAGGCCCTTATTCCTATCAACAAGGTCCTTTGGGATTAGGGGGAAGACCCCCCTGCCCCAAAGCACCCCACCATGTTGAGGGCATGTAGCCTAGTATGGTTCAGGGGAGGGCACTCACTCATCCCCCCCTTTCCTCACCTGCTGGGCTGCATGCTCATATAAGGGTCTGGTATTGATTTTTGGGGCCCCATACCATTTTTTTTTATTTGGCGCGGGGTTCCTTTCAAAATCTATACCAGACCTGAAGGGCCTGGTATGGATGGGGGGGGGGCTCCACGCCATTTTTTTCCTGATTTTCTTTTTGCCTGCAATGTTCTTTTCGCTTTCAGCTGTCAGCAGTTGTTAAGGATGCGGTGACCGCCTTCCCAGCCCTCTCCTTAGCAACCAGATATACGCAGTGTATTCAAGTGAAAACGCAATCTGCAGCGAGAAACAAGTCCCCGACCCTTTCCAAAAACGCACCTGCTGACAAATGCATAGATGTGAATGTGTACCATAGGAAACCAAGTTAAATGGTCTGCAGTGCCTCTCTGCAAAACAGAAAACGCACAAAAAAGTGCATAGGTGTGAACGTAGGGTAAGTGTAACAGAGGGTAATGTTATTGACTGCAGAACTCTTTTCTTCCACAAGAAGGCAGTACCAGGTGTGCCTTGATTAGTCAGTGAATAACCTTAGGCAGTGGCACTCTGGGAGATGTAGTTTGGAGGATGATCTATGCCACAACCATCACTGGGAAACGACGACAATACCTACGAATACTTGAGAGCAGGAGGGGTCATATGAAAGGAAAGGCCCTGGAAGGAGCGTGGCAGTTGGAGGAGCACACCATTTGGAGTCGGGGAGGGATAAGAAGTGCTATGCTGTACTGTTCTAGGCTTCTTCTGTACTGAGTCCTGACAGATGCTGCAGCATACTGGACCAGGGAGTTGGACTGAGGAGAGTTTGCTAGATATTCAGCCGTTCCAGTGCCTACCCTGAGACAGTTATTGGTGATCCAGGCCGCTACCGCTTAGACCTGCCGAGGAACCCCCAAGGTGTTTACCATCTTGCCTTCTGCCGGTGTCATTCAGCTACAAGAAAGGGGGCCCCCCTCCGTTTGTCCAAACAACCACCAATTACAGAGAAAGAAAGTGGTGAGCGGGTCACAGACCCACTGTTAGGCTGCACACATTTGTAAATAACTACTTTTTAAGATGCTGCAACCGTGCATACCCATACATCTAACTACTGCAACCATGCACCCCCTTACACCTAACTACTGCAATTGTGCATAGCTTAGCACCCAACTGCCCCAACTGGGTCTGCCCCTTTTAAACATTAATCTGTACCTAGGAAGTCCCCTCCTCCACTAAGATCAACTTCCTAGATACATTGCTGCAACACCCAGTTTATAGACACACCTTTATTTTCTTGCACGCCAACATCTTCAAAGGGCCCCAATGTAGCACAGAAAGACTTTTTCAGACCACTCTATCCTGAGGGCAAATCTGTGTTTAAGTTTCAATCTTTATCTTGCAGATCTAAACTTAGCTTTTCCGTTTGAGGGCTCTTAAGTGGCATAGTTAATCTACATTGTTACTCTCAAAGTCGGATCGCCGTCTTGCCTGATCCAACTTTGGCATGCGACTTGTGCTCTGATGATCTTGAGGGGGAACTCCACACCAAATTTAAAAAACAAAAAACACGATGGGTTCCCCCTCTAAGAGCATACCAGGCCCTTCTGGTATGGGTTTTAAGGGGGACCCCCTACGCTGAAAAACGGCGTGCGGGTCCCCCTAAAGTCCATACCAGACCCTTATCCGTGTACACAGCCCAGCCGGTCAGGAAATGGGGGTGGGGACGAGTGAGCGCCCCCCCTCCTTAGCCTAACAGGCCGCATGCCCTTAACATAGGGGGTGGGTGCTTTGGGGCGCCCCCCACCTCAAAGCACCTTGTCCCCATGTTGATGAGGACAAGGGCCTCTACCTGACAACCCTGTCCGTTGGTTGTCGGGGTCTGCGGGCGGGAGGCTTATCAGAATCTGGGAGCCCCCTTTAATAAAAGGGGCATCAACATGGGGACAAAGTGCTTTGGGGTGGGGGGCACAGGGCCCCCCGCCCCAAAGCACCCACCCGCCACCATGTTTAGGGCATGCGGCCTGGTACGGTTCAGGAGGGGGGGCGCTCGCTCGTCCCCACCCCCTTTCCTGACCGGCCGGACTGCATGCTCGGATAAGGGTCTGGTATTGACTTTGGGGGGACCCCCATGCCGGTTTTTCGGCATGGGGGTTCCCCTTAAAATCCATACCAGACCGAAGGGCCTGGTATGCTCTTAGAGGGGGAACCCATGCCGTTTTAAAAAAAAAATTGGTGTGGAGTTTTTCCTAAAGATTCATACCAGACACAGTGCCTGGTATTGTCAGAGATCGAAGTCGGATCCCTGTTCATTGAAGTGGGATACATGTCAGACTTCAAATCGCAGGGCAAAGTCGGATCCAAAGTTGTACGACTGTCGTATCGTACCAGTGTGAACCCGGCCTAAACTAGTAAAGCAGTCCAAAGGATCATTTACCAGTTCACTGCCTGTAGAGTATATCAAAAAATTCATTCCACACTTATACTTCGTAGACCAAGGATCCAAGCAGGTGAGTGGCAACAGTGGCACCATTATTATTAGCAGTAGAAAACTTTAGCCTTAAAAAAAAAAAAGAGAGAAAGATTAGCATGCAGCTAAATTTTCTTACTATTTAACAATTAGAAACACCTTTGTTCAAAAGAGCATAACAATTCTGTATTGGAACCCCAGCATTTTGGGGCCACACTGGACCCCTTTCTATAGGTGACATGGACGCCCATTCCTTCTTATATGTCTTGGACACTCCAACAGTGGGATCTCTCTGTCATAACAGCCAAAATTCTATTGCTGTCCACCTGGGTGTTCCTGTCCTCTTATGAAACTTCCAGCTCCACTTGTCAATTTTCCTATAATATAAAATAAATTAAAACAGCAGCAGGGGTTGTGGGATCATTAAAAATAGTCACTGCAGGTGTGCAGACCCAGGAACTCAGTGCAGAGATCTTATTAACCACTTCACCCCCGGTTGAAGATTTGGCTACTCAATGACCAGGCCATTTTTTGCGATACAGCACTGCGTCGTTTTAATTGACAATTGCGCAGTTGTGCAACACTGTAATCAAACAAAATTGACGTCCTTTTTTTCCCACAAATAGAGCTTTCTTTTAGTGGTATTTGATCACCTCTGCAGTTTTTATTTTTTGCTCTATAAACAAGAGAAAAGCGTCAATTTTGATAAAAACACATATCTTTTCATTTTTGCTATAATAAATATCCCAATTTCTTTAAAAAAAAAAATGTTTTTCCTTCGGTTTAGGCTGATATGTATTCTTCTACATACTAAAAATTGCAAAAAGCGTATATTGATTGGTTTGCGCAAAAGTTATAGCGTCTACAAAATAGGGGGTAGTTTTTATGGCATTTTTATTTTTATTATTTTTTTACTAGTAATGACGGTAATCTGCAATTTTTATCGGGACTGTGATTTTGCGGCGGACAGATCGGACACTTTTGACACATTTTTGGGGCCATTGACAATTATACAGTGATCAGTGCTATAAAAATGCACTGATTACTGTATAAATGTCACTGGCAGGGAAGGGGTTAACGGGGCGATCAAGGGTTTAACTGTGTTCCCTAGGTGTGTTCTAACTGTGGGGGTGATGGGACTGACTAGGGGAGTTGAGAGATCGGCGTTCATACTTAGTAGGAACACACAATCTGTCTCCTCTCCCCTGAGAGGACTGGGATCTGTGTGTTTACACACACAGATCCCGGTTCTCTCCCTGTCACGAGCAATCACGGGTGCCCGGCGGTCATCGCGCCCGCCAAACATTCGCATCGGCTCCGCGCGCGCCTCCTACAGTGTCTTAAAGGGCCGATGTACAGTTATGGCGGCTCGCCCAGGGGAGCCATTCTGCCACAGTAAAATTGCGGCTGCCAGTCGGGAACCAGTTAATAAAGTACTTGAGAAATATAAAAAAAACTT
Source organism: Rana muscosa (assembly GCA_029206835.1). Classification (NCBI taxonomy): domain Eukaryota; kingdom Metazoa; phylum Chordata; class Amphibia; order Anura; family Ranidae; genus Rana; species Rana muscosa. Next base: position 202,264,410 of record CM055126.1, on the reverse strand, counting down.
TCAGCTGGTTTGACTTTTCACCATCTACCAAAAACTGAAATGCAGTTTTTGGGTCTATCGACTATGTACATAAACCATTCTTTAATTTATCTTCTAACTTTCTCTGGTGCTTCAGACAGTTACTGAATGATGACACTCCCATGGAAGGACATAGGCCTTCATTTATCAAAATGAACACATGGGCAAGTAAAAAACTTAAGTAGAACATTACCGTATATACTCGAGTATAAGCCGAGTTTTTCAGCACATTTTTTTGTACTGAAAATGCCCCCTTCGACTTATACTCGAGTCACCTTTTTGCACCTGATCTCCCAGACTTTGGGGACCCCGTACCAGAACTTGGCACACATTTAGCCCCACTCTTCCTCTACAAATGTGCAAAGTTTGTTGTCCGGGGGACCTACGGCCGGGGAGCACCAATTTTTCAAAGCCGGGCACCCCTTCCATAGACTCCCATGTTAAACGGTAATTTCTCCGGTGACTTTGGGGACCCGGTACCAGCCGGTCTCCTGGACCCCAAACTTGGCACACATATAGCCCCATTTCTCCTCTATAAGTTGCGCCTGATCTCCAGACTTTGGGGATCCTGTACCGGTACTTGGCACACATGTAGCCCCACTCTTCCTCTACAAATGTGCAAAGTTTTTTGTCTCGGGGACCTACGGCCGGGGAGCACCGATTTTTCAAAGCCGGGCACCCCTTCCATAGACTCCCATGTTAAACGTCAGTCTAGTCATGGACACAGTGAGGCATGGGCACAGTGAGGCATGGACACAGTGAGGCATGGACTTGGACACAGTGAAGTAAAGTGAGGCATGGACACAGTGAGGCATGCACATGGACACAGTGAGGCACAGGGAGGAATGCAGATGGACACCCTAGGCTTATACTCGAGTCAATACATTTTCCCAGTTTTTTTGTTTTAAAATTAGGTGCCTAGGCTTATATTCAGGTCGGCTTATACTCGAGTATATACGGTAGACAATTTTTTTAAGCTAGCAATTAAAAAGGTATAATTTTGACTATTTTTTTTTTCCTTTCTTGACCGTTGATCACTGTTTTTCTATTGTTTCTATTGTTTCACAGTACAATACTCTTTTTGCTTCTGCTCAGATCATGTGAAAACCTATGTGTACATGTATTCAGTCAATGTTCAGCTTTGAAAACTTGCATGAAGTGTACATGTAAAATAATAATGATAGTACCCAGGTCTCCCACAATAGTACAGAGGCTGCTAGTCACAAGAATAGTTCCATGCACACCGACAATACAGGCTCAGTCTAGGCAATGTCTTTTTAGAATGTATTATTCTAGAACTTGAAACAGGAGAGGAAGTTAAGGATCAGGATACCCCAAACAATAGCAAAAATACCAGGACAGCTTCTCACTAATATTCTCTATGCCACGGGGAATAGTCAGCATATTTTAAGACTCTGTAAGAGCAGTCCAGGGGAGGGCTGGGCCAGGGGGCAGGGTGGCAATTGCCTCCCAGGCCGCCCTAACTTATGTTCAAAATGGCTGGCAGCCGCTGCCCGCTACCATTTCCTTTTTTATTCTGGTCTAGAAAGTTGGGCCGGGGGCATGGCCTTGATGGCCGACCACTAGCTGTTGCATTCCGGGAGTTGTAGTCCGCACTCAAGCTTCTGGTGGGTGGAAAACACAGCAGCGCAGAGAAAAATACAACTCCCTGGGACCGGATTCTTGGAAGCAGGCAGAGGCAGGGCGTGCCAGGGAGTCGGGACGCAGGACTGGGCGCTGGCTGCAACTTGACCCCAGGATCAGGAGCGTTACCCCCCCAGGAGACCGTGGCGTGCAAGGACCTGCTGAGCTGAGATCGCTGAGGTGAGAGACCCTGACACCCCTAGCTGACCCCCCATCTCCCCCCCATGTACCCCATGTAACCTGCCCCAGTGATCAGGCTGCATTGATGGGCACTGGAGTTGGCTGCACTGATGGACACTGGTGAGGCTGCATTGAAAAACCAGGTGAGCCATGGATGGTGGGCTGATTCGGCGGTTCAATGGGCCACTTGACTTTACTTGCCCCCCAGGCCTAAGGCCGCCAGCCCTCCCCTGGAGCAGTCCCAGTCCAAATAGCATTCTCCAGCACTTAGTTCCCTTCTAGCACCCGCATACCCAAAGTCTACAGAAAGGTCTTTAAAGCGGACCTTCAGTAATTTTTCAACTTTCCATCTATTAAATCGTCTGCCCTTGTTGTTTTAACTTTGGATAGTAAAACATTTTTTTCCTGCCAGTAAATACCTTATACAGCCCACTTCCTGTTTCTTGTCTGGTAATTAGCCTAGGCTTATGACATCAGGCACTGTCCAGACAGAGGGTCAGGGGTTCTGCATCCTGATAGGACAGTCAGAGAAGAATGCAAACTCCTCCTTCAATCTTTAACCAGACACTGATAGAAGTCCCAAAACTGCTATATACTGCTGATGAGAAAAGGTATTTAGCAGTTTATATTTACTAAAATAATTGCATTTCCATGTTCTGCGGGAGACCAGATATAGTGAATGCAAAATTCTGGGTTTAGTAACACTTTAATTATTATTCGTGTTTTTTTTTTTGTTTTGTTTTTACAAAATAGAAGATAAAACCCTTTCAGCGGATTGAGAGAATGATGGCACTCCCTTAGTGTACAGAAAAAAATGAATAGTAGATAAAAAAAACACTTTTAGCTACCCATGAAATCATATAATTATTTTTTTTCCATTGTATAGATATAGGCCATGATTTATCAAAATTAACACATGGACAATAGGGCTTAGTGTAGTGAAATAACTTGAGTAGAAGATTAGACAATTATTCTTTTTAGATAGCAACTAAAAACTAGGTATAATTTGACCACATTTTTTTTCTTTTCCTTGTAGATTCGACTATTGACCATACCTTTGACCATTGATCATGGGTTTTCCATTGGTTCTTCATGGCCAACACAGTACAATACTTTTTTTTTTGTTTTTGCTCAGATCATGTGATAACTTATGTCTACATGTAATCAGCCAAAGTTCAGCTGTGAACAATGTACATTATCAAGTATGCATGTAAAATACTACAAGTTTTTTTTTTTTTACAAAGATAAAAACCCTTTCAGTGGATGGTGATTTTATCTAGAAGGTCATTGCCATCCCATATAAAAATGGCTCTTTCCAAGTGAAAATACGTCACATTCCTTTGTTGACATGACAAGTGTTAATGCAATCACTAGGCTCGATAATAGTATGATGTCCCTTTAGACACTGTCAGCTCATGATATACAGAAACAAGTGCAGACCTTGAACCGATCTCTTCCGACCTCAGAGCCACTTAGCAATGTTTCGGGAGAATCACATGTCTCTTCTGATCTATGATAGGTCTATCTCTTTCCATCTCATTCACACAATACCAGGACCCATTACCATATTTATTCAACCAGTCTGTCAGGTTCTCATGCTTTGTGTCGTTACAACAAATACACTGTAGCTAATGCCTGATACGTTCATGTTTTGGCATTCTGGTGCTATGGTTTTATTTTTACAGACATTCATCTCTCCTTTTTCACCCTTGACCTCAGGACAATTGGTGGTGGGGTGATATGAGTTGCTAATAGACTAGGTCTGTTTATGGAGGAATAATGGGATGGAATGGATTCTAAATCCTTCTGATTGTTGTTTGATGTTACAATTAGAGAATAAAGAAAAAAAAAACAGCTTTAGATGAGAACTAAAAGTAAAACCAAAATTAAAAAATAAATGAATTATATATAAAATATTAGTTTCTTATCACTGCATGCATTTTGTGTATGGGTACATTGAATAGAATAGTTACATGGAAGAGTTATAGAATAGTTACATTGCATGTAGATCTTAAAATTTACTAAATAAAGCCTGATTGTGCATTGGAACCCATTTTTTTTTTATGTAAGGGGGGGCGGGGGGGTTGAATTTTTCATTATTCAACTTGATTATCCTGACAGTTTTGATTTTTTTTTTTTCACTTTTATTTTTTTATTTCAACAATGAAGAACAAGTTTCGTTTTCATCTAGGTTGACTGTCTGTAGACCTTTGTATGTAGTAACTGGCACATGTGTGACCAATGTGTACAGTTTATTGGGGGAGTCTTCATCCTCATTACACTTCCTGGACAAACGCACACAAATACGGTATGGAACATTTCTAATCTCTTTGGACAACACAGCTTTGTTCAGCCTGGTGTCAATACGCACATCAGGAGTACGCATCTGTTTCATTGCGAATTTGCAGAATTCTTTTAGAGCACGGGGAGCGAGTTTCTTGAAGCCAACTCCATGGATCTGTTTGTGAATATCGATGGTGTGATCCCTAGTAGCTACCTCATTGATGCGGCCCTTTTTCTTTTCACCTCCCTTCTTTGCTGGTGCCATCTTCTCCTAGGGACAATGACAGAAAGGAAGTAGAAGGGGATTGTAGTTTTGAGCATTTTGAATTGTTTCTGAGAAACAACATTGTCGCCCTCTGCCTGCAGCACGCTGGGGCACGACATTATCAGACTATAGGGAGCGTTGACTGGATGACAAGGTGAAGTTATGTCCAGTTCAGTTATGTGACCACTTGAGAACCGGTCGTATACATTTAAGCATTTACAACTATTTACATTTAGCTACAGCAACTCTGAAGTCCTTCATACTGCACAAGAGTCCATTCATTTTCAGGACCACGCTAGCCATTGAAGCCTAATTTGACCCACCATGCTTTAAACTTTGCTTTAAAAAGAGAATCGGTATTAAAGGGAACTAGTGAAAGCTGAGGTTGCTTGGGAAGAATAAAATATGAAAAAAGATTCATATCATTATCCCGCAAACACAAAAAAAACAAGCCAATAATGTCAGCTGCCTGGGTCAGATCTAACGTGTTGATATTTTAAAGTTGATTTACTAAAGGCTAAAAGGCTGTTCACGTTGCAAGGGAAATTTCACAGGAACTTAGTGAGGCTGGGTTCACACTTGTGCGACACGACAGCCGTCCTACTTTGGATCCGACTTTGCCCTGCGACATGAAGCCGACATATGTCCGACTTTCAATCAACGACTTTCAATGAACGGGGATCCGACTCGTCGCTTCCTCTCGCTGTAATACTGGCTGTTCGCTCCGCTCCGAATTAATATAGGCTTCTCATGGCGTCACAGTCACATGCTCCGGGTGGCCCCGGAGCATGTGACTGTGACGTCATGGGAGCATGTGACTGTGACGTCATGAGAAGCCTATATTAATTTGGAGCGGAGCGAACAGCCAGTATTACAGCGGGAGGAAGCGACGCGTCAACATCGAGGAGGAGAAGAGAGAAGAAGACGGCGACGGCGATGGGAAGACCGGCCCCTCCACTAGCAAAAGAGCTGGAAGAAGATAGTGGAGGGGCCGGCAGAAGGACAACGGAGAGCCGGACGAGACGACGGGAAAACCGGGCCTCTCCGCTAGCAAAAGAGCTGGAAGAAGATAGCGGAGGCCCGGCGGAAGAAAGAACCAGAGAGCGGGAGAAGAACCGGAGAGCGGGAGAAGAAGAAGGCGACTGAGAAGACCGGGCCCCGCTAGCAAAAGAGCTGGAAGAAGATAGCAGAGGCCCGGCAGAAGAAAGAACCGGAGAGCGCGGAGACCCCCGGAGCTGTGCAATAAATTAATTTAAAAAGCTGTGTTGTGTTTTTTATTGACATTTTTTTTCCACCAGGTGAATGGGTAGGGGTACGATGTACCCCATACTCATTCACATAGGGTGGGGGGCCGGGATCTGGGGGCCCCCTTATTAAAGGGGGCTCCCGGATTCTGATAAGCCCCCCGCCCGCAGACCCCAACAACCAACGGCCAGGGGTGTCGGGAAGAGGCCCTGTCCTCATCAACATGGGGGCAGGGTGCTTTGGGGTTGGGGGGGCGCAGGTCACCCCCCTGCCCCAGAGCACCAAACCCCCCATGTTGAGGACATGCGGCCTGGTACGGTTCAGGAGGGAGGGGGGCGCTCTCTCTCGCCCCCCCCTCTTCTCCTATGGCCTGCCAGGTTGCGTGCTCGGATAAGAGTCTGGTTTGGATTTTGGGGGGGACCCCCACGCCGTTTTTTTGGCGTAGGGGTTCCCCTTCAAATCCAGACCAGACCCAAGGGCCTGGTATGCTCCCGAAGGGGGAACCCATGCCGGTTTTTTATTTAAAATTTGGCCTGGAGTTACCCCTCAAGAGCAGCACAGCACAAGTCGCATGCCAAAGTCGGATCATGCAAGACTGCAGTCCGACTTTGATCCGACTTCAATGATAGTCAATGGGCTGAAGTCGGATCAAAGTCAGACCAAAGTAGTACAGGGAGCATTCTCAAAGTCGGACCGACATGTGTCGGACCAGTTAAGACGGCTCCCATAGGGAAACATTGATTTTCACACGTGATGCGACATGAGCTCCCAATGTCGGAGCGTTTGTCGCCCCAGTGTGAACCCGGCCTGAATCAGGAGAAGCTCTGACGACTTTCATCATTCAGTCATGTGCAAGCTATTTTTTTTTTACTTTACGTGCATGTGATTGGATATTCTTTGCAAAATGAAATTTATTTAATTTATTCATTTGTTACAGATAAATATATAGTGCCATCAATTTATGCAGTGCTTATATATTATATATATATATATATACTCGAGTATAAGCCGACCCGAATATAAGCCGAGGCACCTAATTTTACCACAAAAAACTGTGAAAACTTATTGACTCGAGTATAAGCCTAGGGCAGTGATGGCGAACCTTTTTGAGCCCGAGTGCCAAAACCGCGACGCAAAATCAACTTATTTCTTTCAAAGTGCCAACACAGAATTAAACCTGCCAGCGGCTCTGTACAGAGGATGGGACTGATCATCCCTCTCTGAATGAGCCCTAAGAGGCCAAAAACGTACGATTCTGCCAGATTTGCTCAGAATGCAAGGTTTAGGAATGCATTGTGCTCAGAATGCACTGTGCAACATACACTGACCTACCTGACACATGCACTCACCTACCTGACACATGCACTCACCTACCTGACCCTTACACTGACCTACCTGACACATGCACTGACCTACCTGACCATTACACTGACCTACCTGACCATTACACTGACCTACCTGACCATTACACTCACCTACCTGACACATGCACTCACCTACCTGACACATGCACTCACCTACCTGACACATGCAATGACACCAATAATGAGGCACAATGACACCAATGAGGGGGTTAAAATGTTTCCCAATGACACTAATAATGAGGCCAAATAACAGCAATGATGGGGCACAAGGTTTCCAAATGACACCTATAATGAGGCACAATGAGACCAATTAGGGGGGCAAAATGTTTCCCAATGACGCTAATAATGAGTATGGTTGGGTATCACCGAGTATGGCTGAGTATCACCGAGTATGGCTGAGTATCACTGATTATGTCCAGGTATAGCTGAGTATTTCTGGGTATCACTGAGTATGGCTGGGGGATGAATGGGATGGATGGCAGAGTATGGTGGGATGGCAGAGTATGGTGGGATGGCAGGGTATGGTGGCAGGGCAGGGCATGGTGGCAGATCTGTGGCTGCAATTGTCACTGAGCAGCCTGGTGCCACTAATGCACAAAGGGGTTAACTAACTGTGACTGGTCACGAATGCATCAGTGACCAATGGCAATACATTAACCCCCCCATGCTGCATATTACAGAAATTAAATAGCAATGGTAATTGACCTCCCCTCAGCCTCCTCCCCAGGGAAGTGCTGGTGCGGTCTGTCTTGGCTTATGTCAGGTGTAGGAGCGCTCTTGGCACATCGTTACAGAGTAGACTACATTAAGCTTTTAGCAGCGCCGGCTAGTGTGTATGTACTATGAAGCACACTGCCAGTGCCAGCACTTCATCTGCGCCCCCCTCCCTTCAGCAAATGGTATCGCCCAGGGCGTCCGTCCCTTCCCCCCTGCTCTGCCAGGCAGTGTGTGCTTTTCTCCTGGCGTGCCCACAGAGACGGCTTGCCGTGCCGGGAGCGGCACGCGTGCCACGCGTTCGCCATTACTGGCCTAGGGTGTCCATCTGTATTCCTCACTGTGCCTCACTTTGCCTCACTGTGTCCATGTGCATGCCTCACTGTGCCCATGCCTCACTGTGTCCATGTGCATGCCTCACTGTGCCCATGCCTCACTGTGTCCATGACTAGACTGACGTTTAACATGGGAGTCTATGGAAGGGATGCCCGGATTTGAAAAATCGGTGCTCCCCGTCCGTAGACAAAAAACTTTGCACACTTGTAGAGGATAAATGGGGCTATATGTGTGCCAAGTTTGGGGTCCAGGGGACCTACGACCGGCCGGTACCCAGTCCCCAAATTCACCGGAGAAATTACCGTTCAACATGGGAGTCTATGAAAGGGGTTCCCGGCTTTGAAAAATGGATGCTCCCTGGCCGTAGGTCCCCCGGACAACAAACTTTGCACACTTGTAGAGGAAGAGTGGGGCCCGGGTCCCCAAAGTCCGGGAGATGAGGCGCAAAAAGGTGGCTCGAGTATAAGCCGAGGGGGGCATTTTCAGCACAAAAAAATGTGCTGAAAAACTCGGCTTATACTCGAGTATATACAGTATATACTATATTGTCAAAAGTATTTGGACACCTGCCTTTACATGCACATGAATCTTAATGGAATCCCAGCCTTAGTTCGTAGGGTTCAATACTGAGTTGGCCCACCCTTTGCAGCTATAACAGCTTCAACTCTTCTGGGAAGGCCGTCCACAAGGTTTAGGAGTGTCTATGGGAATGTTTGGCCATTCTTCTATTTGTGAGGTCAGGCACTGATGTTGGGTGAGAAGGCCTGGCTCTCAGTCTCCGCTCGAATTTATCCCTAAAGGTGTTCTATCAGGTTGAGGTCAGGATTCTGTGCAGGCCAGTCAAGTTCCTCCACCCCAAACTCACTCATCTATGTCTTTATGGACCTTTTTTGTGCACTGGTCCAAATCATTTGGTGGAGGGGGGGTTATGGTGTGGGGTTGTTTTTCAGGGGTTGAGCTTGGCCCCTTAGTTCCAGTGAAGGGAACTCTTAAGGCGCCAGCAATTCCAAGACATTTTGGAAAATTTCATGTTTGGGGATGACCTCTTCCTGTTCCAACATGACTGTGCACTAGTTAATAAAGACCAGGATGAGCGAGTTTGGGGTGGAGGAACTTGATTTCGTCAACTGCAGAGGTTGTTTTGCAGGAGCACATTGCTTTTGCTGCTGAAAGTCCTATAACAACTGATGCCTCTACCTAAAGTTTAGGAGGCACTGGAATGCTGTTTTTAGATATGCGTCCCTTGCCACTCTTAGTTGACATTTTTTTTTTCAAATAGTTGTTCCCCAAAAATTATTTATACTCGGTGTAGCAGTGTAGCTCATGTATGTGATCACAAAACCAAGACAATAATAGTTTTTATTTAATGACACATTAATATGGAATTGGATACTTCAGCAGAAATAGCTTTTGCAAATAATTAAAAAGTAAAACATGGGTGGAATTTTTTGCCAAATAAAACAAACATTTTGTATTTTTTTTTTACATTAATATAAAAGCTTGCTGTTGAAATGTGTCATATAAAGCAAAGTGGAAGAGAAAGGTTTACATAGTGCAGGATTTTTTTTTTTAAATGTAAGAACACCAAATAAAATGTAAATTATGTCTTGTAGAGTTACTTGCATTTGAAATTGTCTGAGATTTCTCCTTAAAAAAAATAATAAAATACTGCAGATACTGCAAGAAAACACACTACATTGTGTGGTCTACATGCTTATAATACATTTAAATTCTTAGATTGTAAGATCTAACAAGCAGGGCCCTCTGATTCCTCCTGTATTGAATTGTATTGTAACTGTACTGTCTGCCCTCACATTGTAAAGCGCTGCTCAAACTGTTGGCGCTATATAAATCTTGTATAATAATAATAATAGTAATAATAATAATAATAATGAAGGTTTTAATTTGCAAGGGCAAAAAGGCTCATAAATTTGGGTTTTATTTCTTGACCAGCAATAACACGATAATGTTACCATTTTTTGTTCTCCACTAAGAAATGTAAAAATATAGTTCAGTATAATATTTTTTACATTTTCTATCCTGGGGGTGGGCGGGGGTTGGGCAGGGCCAGTGCAAGGATTTTTGTCTACTTAGGCGAAGATGCATATGTAAAAAAACACATGTCTACAGATCAGTTACAGATCAGATTTTAACCCCCCCCCCCACATGCTGCTGCGCTTATGGTTGCAACGGTCCTGGGGGGCGGACAGGTAATGGAGGGAAAAAGTTGGGGTGTGGAGGGTGTGCAGGGGGCTTTGAGTTAAGTTGGGTTTGTGGTTAGGAGGGGGTAGGAGAGGGAAGGGGGAGCTGAGGGGGGGGGGGTTTTGAGTAAGAGGTGCAGGGTGGGAGGGGTGGGGGACTGGGAAGGAGAAGAGGGATGGTGGGCAGGTGGGAGAGATAGAGTAAAAATAAAAAGTGGGGGCAATAGGTGCGACTCAACTGCAAAGCAAAGTATTGCGATAGCAGCATGCGAACACCCCCTGTTTGCTATCGTTAAGGGGGGGCAGTTGGGGGGGGTGCTAAAAACGTGTCTCAACTGCACATTTTTACAACCCCACAACCACATGCCTGAACGCAGCCCAATCTTTCTCAAATGTCTGCATTAGATACCGATTCCTGCAACTTGCTCCCCTTTTTATCCACCTCCATCCAAAAGCAGGCAGAGCAAGATGCCGGACATGCAAGCAAAGCCTGTGTCTGCAGGCACTTTAATATTAAGATTTCAAGAGCACCTGTATTTTTCCCTCCATGTAGCTGAGATCTCTGTTGCGGAAACAATAACGATCGCTGCCATCCTCCGTGTTTTTATTCCCTTTTTATTTCAAATGGGTGTAGCTGAAGCTAAGATACAGTGAAATGTGTTTTAATTAGCCTTTTTTCTTACAGACATGTGATTAAATGTAAGGTGATGGCCAATTTTGATTGAGTAACTTACACTCTGTCTTCTTGTAGTTCTCAGAAGATGACAGTGCATAATAATTAAGATCTACAGCCCAACTCCCTTCTGTCTTACATGAAAGGAGAGTCGGAGTGCTCTAGGGGAGCCAGGCTTAGCGCTGTGTTACATTTGCAAAAAAAAAATGTAAAAATGGAGAAAACGAGTCCCAGCTTGGGCCATACAACCTAAACTGAGCTGTGCTACATCATGGGATGTACTAGGACATGTCCACGGAAATATCTCTAAAGCCCTGTACACACGATCGGTTTTACAGATGAAAACAGTCCGATGGACTTTTTTCATCGGACAAACCGATCGTGTATGGGACCCATCGGTCTTTTTTCCATCGGTTTTAAAAAATAGAACATGTTTTAAATTTTTCCGATGGATCAAAAACCGATAGCAAATTCCGTTCGTCTATGGGCAAGTCCATCGGATAAAAAACCCACGCATGCTCAGAATCAAGTCGACGCATGCTCAGAAGCATTAAACTTAATTTTTCTCAGCTCATCGGAGTGTTTTACATCACCGCGTTTGGGACGGTCGGTTTTTTGACTGATGGTGTGTGGGCAAGACTGATGGAAGACAGCTTCATCGGATTTCCGATGGACAAAACCATCGGATTAGAATCCATAAGATATCCGATCGTGTGTACAGGGCTTTACTCACACTGCCGAAGACCGCCCTGGATTTTCCAGCTTCCGACCCTGTTTTTAAAGCTGAAGTTTAAAGCGGAAAAAAACCAAAAGCAAATATTTATTAAATGTATTTATAAACATTTATTTATGTATTTATTTATTAAACCCAAAAGCAAACATTTATTAAAGCGGAGCTCCACCCTAAAGTGGAACTTCCGCTCATCGGAAACCCTCCCCCTCTCCGGTGTCACAATTGACACCTTTCAGGGGGGAGGGGGGTGCAGATACCTGTCTAAGACAGGTATTTGCACCCACTTCCGGGAGTCCTCTCTGCGGGAAATACGTCACTTCTTGCAGAATACCCGTTGTGTTCTGGGAGACACTCGGCTCCCAGAACACAGGAGCACCAATCAGAATGGCGCAGAGCGACTCGCGTATGCGCCGTAGGGAAACGGGCATGAAGCCGCAAGGCTTCACTTCCTGGTTCCCTCACCGAGGATGGCGGTGGGGGCAGCAGAGTGACGAGCGATCGCTCGTCCTCTGCTGCGGATGTCGCTGGACTCCAGGACAGGTAAGTGTCCTAATATTAAAGGTCAGCACCTGCTGTAGCTGTAGCTGCTGGCTTTTAATATTATTTTTTCAGCGGAGCTCTGCTTTAAATGTATTTATAAACATTTATTTATGTATTTATTTATTAAACCCAAAAGCAAACATTTATTACATTTATTTATAAACATTAATTTATTTATAAACATTTAGGCCTCATGCCCACGGACGTTTTTACAGCCGCATTTTTTACAGCTTAAAAACGCCTGTCCATGTTATTGTATACATTTTTCGACCGTATTTTTTTTTGAAAAAAACAAACAAAAAAAAGCGCCGGAAGCTCAAAAACGCAATTGCAGACGCCAAGGAACGCACTGGTCCTGGGTTTTTTTTACAGCTTAAAAACGCCTATGCTATTTGCAGCTCAAAAACGCCTAGGTGGGGATGAAGCTATAGACTAACATGGACAGGCGTTTTTAAGCTGTAAAAAACGCTCAAAAACACGGCTGTAAAAACGTCCGTGGGCATGAGGCCTGATTATTGCAGCTCACCAATTCTTATATGTGATGGGTGCATTAGATTTATTTTTTTAGGCTTTCTTTCTTCTATTTTCTTCTGGCGACCCAGCCAGTAAGTCTGTTGTTTTTCAAAAGAACAAGCTTTCTAGCAGAATGTATCAGGTAGGGCTTGTGCATGCTTTTTTGCACTTTTTTATTGAGCTTATTTGAGCTTTTTTCAGCACAAGCATTTTTTTTTTCACAAACCCTCCCCTCGGCTTATTTTTCCTTTTTTTGTGTGCATTTTCATGCTTTTTTTTTTTTAGCTTTTTCAAGCTTTTTCGCACATTTTTGGGCACTTAAGCGTCTTTTCTGCTCGAAAGCTCCTCTCAAAAAAGGTGAGTTTGGTGGGGCTTTTTTTCTGCCTGTGAGGGCTCATAGTTACATAGTAGTTGAGGTTGAAAAAAGACACAAGTCCGTCAAGTCCAACCTATGTGTGGGATTTTATGTCAGTATTACATTGTATATTCCTGTATGTTGTGGTCGTTCAGCTGCTTATCTATTGTTTTTTTGAAATTATCGATGCTTCCCGCTGAGACCACCGCCTGTGGAAGAGAATTCCACATCCTTACCGCTTTTACAGTAAAGAACCTTCTACGCAGCTTAAGGTTAAAGGGGTTGTAAAGGTAAATGTTTTTTCACCTTAATGCATACTATGCATTAAGGTGAAAAAACATCCAACAATACCGCCCCCCCCCCCCCGAGCCCCCATTTTACTTACCTGACCCCTCGAAAGTCCCGCGCTCGCCCCCGTCATCCTCCTTGTTCCTGAGCCTGGCCGTTGATTGGCTACAGTGGATTGATTGAAAGCAGCGCAGCCATTGGCTGGCGTTGCTGTCAATCACATCCAATGACGCAACGCGGGGGGGCGGGGGCCGAGTGATACAGTCGGCGGCTATGGCCGCCGCTGTATCACGGGAGCACGCCTGCAATAACTCCACACCATGCAAGCTCGCTCGCATGAAGGTGTGGAGTCCTTGAGGGGAGGAGCCGAGACAGCCGCCGAGTGACCCCAGAAAACCAGGATCGGGGCCACTGTGTGCAAAACGAGCTGCACAGTGGAGGTAAGTATAACATGTTTTTTGTTTTTGTTTTTAAATGGGAACCTTTAGTGTCCCTTTAAATCGCTTTTCTTTTATCGTTAGTGCAGCTCAAAGAAGCTGCTCCTACATGCTTTTGAGCTCTTTTGAGCTCTATTTTTTCCTGCCTAGAAACCCCCCTCAATGTTGGCCAATGTGTCCATGCACACTATGGCTTTTTCAGACGTTTTCAGGCATATGCTCCTACAGGCAGAATCCCCCCACCTTGAGCCCTTCACACTGATAGGGGTGCTTGCAATGATCAGATTTTATTTATTCAAAACTTTTATCCCAAAAGGAAAAAACTGTTCCTGTAACTGATTATAAAATGTGAGCTGGGGATCGGCTTCAATTTGTTACTTTAATTAGTTTCAATCTGCTAGTACATCTAACCAGTGCCAGGACCAGGCCATCTAGAGCTCAGGGCGAACATGCCAAACTCCGCCCCCCCCAGGATGTACGAGCATTATCTGTCAGCAAAAATCCCCCCCAAAAAACACTGAGCACTAGTCTGCATGTTTACCCCCTAAGCATAAACTCCCCTCCTCCCAGTACAAATCCACCCCCTTGCTGAAATCCCCCCTTCACCACAAATCTTTGACACCCCCTCCTAGCAAAAATCTTCTTCCTCCAATCCCCCTTTCCAACACAAATTCCCCAAATTAACTCTTAGCACCCCCCCCCCCCCAAATTTTTTTTTTTACTCTCCTAGAATAATACTTACCCCCTTCCAACACAAATCCCCCCCAATCTACTCGTGGTGCCCTCCCACCTCAAATGATACCACAGTGCCCAGGACAACCACCCCCCCCCCTGCCCACCCCTTGTCCCGGCCCTGCATCTAACATTCCCCTCCTCCCAGACTGACGATGTTGCTGTACACATGTATCCCCTGTGTTCTTTCATCCAGAGTGGGGGACACTCTAATACAGGAGGTGTGCTACTGGCCACATCACCTGGGGAAAACAGAGGGAAAAAACCCTAAAAAATTACAATGATCGCAGCCACCACATCTAATGATGGGCAAGCTGCAATATATTAGATTGTCAGTTTTGTGTTTATACTGCTTTAATTTGCTTATATTTTGTCTTCCCTGGTTTCTCTTTTGCCTCCTCATCAACACGCTAATTATATATATATTTTTAAATCTTTCAGTTTTCATTACTTACTTTATTTTATCATCATCAATGGGTCATTATGCTTCTCTATGAAATGCAGGCAGATCATGGCTGGTAGGAGGGGTCGGTCAGGGTGGTGTACATGGCTTCCTGAAAATATCACAGCACCCTGCCTCAGTACTCCTCTCAAGAGCCTTCCGCCCAAGCAGTGGAGAGAAGTAGTTATGCATAAATCAGAATGCCTTTATAAGTGGAAGTTATTCTGAAGGAGTGGAGGCTAAATTTGCATGCAGACCACCCACATGTGATGCTGAGCCTCCATGATTGCAAAAGCTTAAAGTGGTTCTAAAGGTAGAAGGTTTTTTTACGTTCATGCATTCTGTACATTAACTGCTTGCCGACTGTATAACTTACATATATATACGGTGGCAAGGCGGCTCTGCTGTGCAGGATCACGTACCTATTACCTAATGTCCAGCATGCACTGACATGAAGGCACATTTCTGCACATCAGTGCTCACATCTATGCGCATTGGTGCCAAGCTGCCTATTTAAAGGAGGCCCTGGTGTGTGCTAAACGCTGGATGCTCTTCAGCTTTCCTGTGAGCCGTGTTCCTGCTTACTGACTGATCTTCCGTTGCTGACCCGGCTCCTTCCTGACTTTGCTCTGTGGATTCTGGATACCGACTCTGGCTTGCCTCTGACTATTCTCTGCCTGCTTCCCTGGTACTGACCTCGGCCTGCTCCTGGACTTCTCTCTGCCTAATTCCCTGGTACTGGCCTCAGCCTGCTCCTAGACTTCTCTCTGCCTGATTCCCTGGTACTGACCTTGGCCTGCTCCTGGACTTTTCTCTGCCTAATTCCCTGGTGCTGACTTCAACCTGCTCCTGGATCTTGCTCTGCCTGCTCCCTGTTCATGCTGCTGCCTCACCGTGTATGACCCACCTTGACTACCTCTCTGCTACCTAGCTAATGGGACCCATGCTTCTTTGAGCCTTGTACCTCTGTCATCACATTCAGGGGTGCTTGGACCAGAGCCACAAGGGAAGCTCTTTCATTAACCTGGCCTCCAAGCAAGGTACGTGACAAAGTTGCATGCCACCATGTGAACTTATGTCTTTAATTTAGATTTTTCATGAGTGCTGGGAGCCGATCTATCACCTTACTTCTAGTGCTCTGATGCGGGACCTTTTGTTCTTTGCTCCAGAAACTGCAGAGTAGTATGCATCCACTCTGCCTGCTCATCCCCTCCTCTTCCCAAATCATAGTTACATAGTTACATAGTTAGTCAGGTTGAAAGAAGACACAAGTCCATCAAGTTAAAAAAAAATAAAAAATAACAGAGCGGTTTGTATTATTTGAAACCATTGACAAAATACAAAGGCTTCTGTGAATGGACAGCAGATGGGAGAGGCAAGCAGAGCTGCTGCTGCATGAGAAAACAGTGTCTCACCTGTCAGAGTACCAAGAGTCTAGCAATAGCTGCACTCTCGGTGCTCAGTAAAACTATCACTTGTAAATGAAAGAGATAAGTCCACGGGGTGGCATGCACCTTTTTGGATTTAACTTACAGTAAGCCAGCATATTTTAGAAAGTGGCTTAATTCCTGGATCTCAGCTTTGAAATAAAAAAGCAGCTCAAGCTGTAATACTCACCTTTAACCTGGAGTGTTCCCCAGCAGTAATCCCTTTTCTCCACAAGATGTCCTCAGTTTTCTGGGTTGAATGAGGCCCATGGTCTTTCAACCTGGAAGACTAAGGAGATTCAGTGAGTGCAGGTTATTATCGACTTACTGTACCTCCTGGGTGGAAGTCGCTATGGCACCCTTATCATGCAGTGTTATAATGCAGAGAGTGGTGCTGATAACACCATTAGGGCGCTTAGCCTATCTCTTCTTCATGCAGCTCCTTTGCCCAACTTCGCCTTGTCCCTGTGCTCCTCACATATTCTCTGTAGCAGTCAGTCCCTCACTTTTCTCTTTTTTCCATCTCTCTCCCTCCCCTCTCTCCCTTTTTCTCTCTGCTTCTGTCTCTTGTTTTCTCTCTCTCTCCCATACATACAAAAAAAAAAAATCCCAAGCAGAGAAAACTGAATTTTATTACGTTATTACATTCAGCTACCAAGTTTTGCTGTTTTCCTCTGTACCAGGAAGAAATTTCTTCTATTGAAATGCTAATGGTAGAGTAAACTGCATAATAATACAGCATCCCCTATGGGCCCATGTATAATTTACACATAAAATGAAATCGCCATGCCCCATGTTTCTGGGCATATTTGTTTAATTATCTTTTCTTAAAAAGCTTTTTCAATTAATTTTCAATATTTAAAATAGGAATAAAAATGTCAGTTTTTTGGCGTACCTGGTAATTAATTATGGATCTGGGAATAATTATATAATCTATTAGTGCAATTCTGTTTGGTTCAGACATTCCTAACTGCTGCGGCTTCTTTTACGCGTGGCGGCGGTTTACAGGTAACCGCAAAACATGTGGGCATCTCTCCGCAATAGAGGAATGCATTCAGCCTATGAATGTCTTTTTTACTCCCAGCAATTAAATCAGAGGAATATCTGCTT
The DNA here is from genome assembly GCA_029206835.1 of Rana muscosa. Classification (NCBI taxonomy): domain Eukaryota; kingdom Metazoa; phylum Chordata; class Amphibia; order Anura; family Ranidae; genus Rana; species Rana muscosa. The sequence continues at coordinate 202,246,910 of CM055126.1, read as the reverse complement.
TCTCTTTAAAAGTAGAGGCTGGTGTTTGAACTTCCAGTGGTGTGCAGGTCCATAGATTAAAATGGCATTAGTTATTTTTAATAAATGAATAAGTGAAGTGGATAAACAGGAATATTTCAGTACTTAGTCCCTCCCGAGGCTGCACTGACTCCTGCTACAAAGCTCCACCTTCTGCCTCTATCCTCCACCAATCGACAAGTATATACCTTTCTTCAACTGTAGGTTTAGGTAGAGAATGGAAGATACAGAACTTCTGTCAGGTTTTCATTGCTGTCTTTGTCCCCACAGGAGTTATTTTGCCAAATTTTGCCAATGGTTTCAGCATATGCTGGTGGTTAGTAGAGTAGCACCCTTTATATTACTGGCCAGTGAAGAAGTGCCCCTTACACTAGTAGTCAGTGGTGAAGTGCCACCCTATATTGGTGGTCAGTGATGTAGTGCCCCTTCTATGTTGTTGGTCATTGTAGAAGTTCCTCCTCACATTTTTGATTAATGGTCAATTGCCCATGTTTCACCATATGCTGGTGGTTAGTATAGTAGCACGCCGTTACATTATTGGCCAGTGAAGAAGTACCCCTTGCACTGGTAGTCAGTGGTAAAGTGCCATCTTATGTTGGTCTTCAGTGGTGTAGTGTCCACCCTGTGTTGGTGGTCAGACAGTGGTGAAGTGCCCCCTTACATTGGTGTGTCATTGGTGTAGTGCCTCCCCTGTGTTGGTGGTCAGTGGTGTTGTGTGCCTTCTTTATGTTGGTGGTCAGTGGTGTTGTGTGCCTTTTTTATGTTGGTGGTCAGTGGTGTTGTGTGTCTTCTTTATGTTGGTGGTCAGTGGTGTTGTGTGCCTTCTTTATGTTGGTGGTCAATGGTGTTGTGTGCCTTCTTTATGTTGGTGGTCAATGGTGTTGTGTGCCTTCTTTATGTTGGTGGTCAGTGGTGTTGTGTGCCTTCTTTATGTTGGTGGTCAGTGGTGTTGTGTGCCTTCTTTATATTGGTGGTCAGTGATGTTGTGTGACTTCTTTATGTTGATGGTCAGTGGTGTTGTGTGCCTTCTTTATGTTGGTGATTAGGGATGAGCTTCGTGTTCGAGTCGAACATACGTTCGACTCGAACATCGGCTGTTCGATCGTTTGACGAAGATCGAACGATTTGGGCCGTTCGCGCCAAATTCGAGTGACGCGAACGGCCCACAATGCACTACGCCATCGCAGTGTCATCCAGGCGCTGTGATTGGCCAAGCATGCACTGTGACCCCGCATGCTTGGCCAATCACAGCGCCGGCAGCGAGGAGAGCAATGATTGGCCACAGGCAGGATGCCTGTGGCCAATTATTGCTGAGGGTGTTTAGTACACGCCCCACACTATAAAAGGCCGCCAGCACGGCGGCCTAGTGTAATGTGTTCCGGAGCAGGGAAAGAGCAGCATAGGCAGGGACAGTGACATTTATTTCTTTCTTGCTTAACCTGGATTCCTTTAGTTTAGGGAAAGAGAAGGATAGGTAGGGAGAGTGTCAGTGTGTTTTACTGTTCGAGTCCTTGTTTCTAGGGACAGGGAAGGACAGTGAGTGAATTCTCCTTGTGCTATAGTGTGCTTTAAAAAAACATTTTTTCTAGGGACAGAAAACTCTAGGTAGGGAGAGTGTCAGTTTCTTTCACTGTGCAAGTCCTTGTTTCTAGGGACAGGGAAGGACAGTGAGTGAATTCTCCTTGTGCTATAGTGTGCTTTAAAAAAACATTTTTTCTAGGGACAGAAAACTCTAGGTAGGGAGAGTGTCAGTTTCTTTCACTGTGCAAGTCCTTGTTTCTAGGGACAGGGAAGGACAGTGAGTGAATTCTCCTTGTGCTATAGTGTGCTTTAAAAAAACATTTTTTCTAGGGACAGAAAACTCTAGGTAGGGAGAGTGTCAGTTTCTTTCACTGTGCAAGTCCTTGTTTCTAGGGACAGGGAAGGACAGTGAGTGAATTCTCCTTGTGCTATAGTGTGCTTTAAAAAAACATTTTTTCTAGGGACAGAAAACTCGAGGTAGGGAGAGTGTCAGTTTCTTTCACTGTGCAAGTCCTTGTTTCTAGGGACAGGGAAGGACAGTGAGTGAATTCTCCTTGTGCTATAGTGTGCTTTAAAAAAACATTTTTTCTAGGGACAGAAAACTCTAGGTAGGGAGAGTGTCAGTTTCTTTCACTGTGCAAGTCCTTGTTTCTAGGGACAGGGAAGGACAGTGAGTGAATTCTCCTTGTGCTATAGTGTGCTTTAAAAAAACATTTTTTCTAGGGACAGAAAACTCTAGGTAGGGAGAGTGTCAGTTTCTTTCACTGTGCAAGTCCTTGTTTCTAGGGACAGGGAAGGACAGTGAGTGAATTCTCCTTGTGCTATAGTGTGCTTTAAAAAAATATTTTTTCTAGGGACAGAAAACCCTAGGTAGGGAGAGTGTCAGTTTCTTTCACTGTGCAAGTCCTTGTTTCTAGGGACAGGGAAGGACAGTGAGTGAATTCTCCTTGTGCTATAGTGTGCTTTAAAAAAACATTTTTTCTAGGGACAGAAAACTCTAGGTAGGGAGAGTGTCAGTTTCTTTCACTGTGCAAGTCCTTGTTTCTAGGGACAGGGAAGGACAGTGAGTGAATTCTCCTTGTGCTATAGTGTGCTTTAAAAAAACATTTTTTCTAGGGACAGAAAACTCTAGGTAGGGAGAGTGTCAGTTTCTTTCACTGTGCAAGTCCTTGTTTCTAGGGACAGGGAAGGACAGTGAGTGAATTCTCCTTGTGCTATAGTGTGCTTTAAAAAAACATTTTTTCTAGGGACAGAAAACTCTAGGTAGGGAGAGTGTCAGTTTCTTTCACTGTGCAAGTCCTTGTTTCTAGGGACAGGGAAGGACAGTGAGTGAATTCTCCTTGTGCTATAGTGTGCTTTAAAAAAACATTTTTTCTAGGGACAGAAAACTCTAGGTAGGGAGAGTGTCAGTTTCTTTCACTGTGCAAGTCCTTGTTTCTAGGGACAGGGAAGGACAGTGAGTGAATTCTCCTTGTGCTATAGTGTGCTTTAAAAAAACATTTTTTCTAGGGACAGAAAACTCTAGGTAGGGAGAGTGTCAGTTTCTTTCACTGTGCAAGTCCTTGTTTCTAGGGACAGGGAAGGACAGTGAGTGAATTCTCCTTGTGCTATAGTGTGCTTTAAAAAAACATTTTTTCTAGGGACAGAAAACTCTAGGTAGGGAGAGTGTCAGTTTCTTTCACTGTGCAAGTCCTTGTTTCTAGGGACAGGGAAGGACAGTGAGTGAATTCTCCTTGTGCTATAGTGTGCTTTAAAAAAACATTTTTTCTAGGGACAGAAAACTCTAGGTAGGGAGAGTGTCAGTTTCTTTCACTGTGCAAGTCCTTGTTTCTAGGGACAGGGAAGGACAGTGAGTGAATTCTCCTTGTGCTATAGTGTGCTTTAAAAAAACATTTTTTCTAGGGACAGAAAACTCTAGGTAGGGAGAGTGTCAGTTTCTTTCACTGTGCAAGTCCTTGTTTCTAGGGACAGGGAAGGACAGTGCGTGAATTCTCCTTGTGCTATAGTGTGCTTTAAAAAAACATTTTTTCTAGGGACAGAAAACTCTAGGTAGGGAGAGTGTCAGTTTCTTTCACTGTGCAAGTCCTTGTTTCTAGGGACAGGGAAGGACAGTGAGTGAATTCTCCTTGTGCTATAGTGTGCTTTAAAAAAACATTTTTTCTAGGGACAGAAAACTCTAGGTAGGGAGAGTGTCAGTTTCTTTCACTGTGCAAGTCCTTGTTTCTAGGGACAGGGAAGGACAGTGAGTGAATTCTCCTTGTGCTATAGTGTGCTTTAAAAAAACATTTTTTCTAGGGACAGAAAACTCTAGGTAGGGAGAGTGTCAGTTTATTTCACTGTGCAAGTCCTTGTTTCTAGGGACAAAGAAGGAAAGTGAGGGGAATTCTCCTTGTGCTATAGTGTGCTAAAGCATTCCTCATCAACCATCTTTGAAATCCTTGTTTTTTGGACAGTCAGGGAAATTGTCGTTGTGCTATTCTGTGCAAAAGCAATCATCCTCAACCATATTTAGAAATCCTTAAGTAAAGGGACAGAGAAGGACACCTGAAGGTAGCCCTTATTGCTTTTTTTCCCATCTCCCTGCAGGCCATCTATTAGAATGTCTGGAAGGCAAACAAGGAGAGGAAGACAGTCAGGAGGCAATAAAAGAGGGCAAGCAGGCTCTGTGTCTGGGGGCAACAGTGCTGGTCGTGGACGCGGTGCATTGTCATCAGCACATGGCCATGGGACACGCTTGTCCTTCTTTTCCGCAGCTGGACATGTTGAGCCACATCATGCCGAAGACTTGGTAGAGTGGATGACCAAGCCCTCCTCCTCCTCCTCATCCTCTCTCACCCAGGCTCAGGGTACTGGCAAAGCAGCTGCCAAAGCGTCCTCTTCCCTGGTATCAATGTCAGACTCATCATCAGTCACTCCTTCCCTAGACCCACCATGTCCTCCTCCTGAGGAGTCCCCCGAACTGTTTGAGCACAGTGTTGGGTACATGCTCCAGGAGGATGCCCAGCGTTTCGAAGGGTCTGATGATGAAACCCAGCTACAGGAAGGCAGTAGGGTGAGAGCAGACAGAGGGGATGCTCAAGAAGGACACCAATCTGGCAGTCATGTTCCAGCAGCTGCAGCATACTGCCAGATTGGCTCCAGTGATGAGGAGGGAGGGGATGATGAGGTCACTGACTCCACGTGGGTGCCTAATAGGAGAGAGGAGGAGGAGGAGGATGAGGAGGAGGCACATCTCCAACGAGGCAGGATGCCCTTTGGTGGCCAGCGTAAGGGCAGTACACCGACGGAATCACACCGCAGAGCTCCGCCTGTGCAGGGCGCTGCCTCTGCCCGTCATTCAAAAAGTTCCTTGGTGTGGGCCTTTTTTGAGGCTAGTGCATCAGATCGCACAGCTGCTGTTTGCAACATATGTCTCAAGCGTATATCGCGTGGCCAAAACATCAGCCGCTTGGGTACCACATACCTGACAAGACATATGTTGACCTGCCATGCAGCTCGTTGGCAAGCCTACCTCAAAGACCCACACCAAAGAACAAAGCGGACCTCTCCTTGCACCGCATCAGCTGGGATCTCCAACCCCACTATAACTTCAGTCCTCTCTGAAACATGCACTGAGAGGAATGAAGGTGTAGAATTAGGTGTGTCACAGCCAAGTACTTGCGGCCACTCTGCTAGCAGTACACCGACGTCCGATTCTAGCAGGCAAATTTCCCTGCCCCAGCTGCTGGACCGTCGAAAGAAGTTCACTCCCAGCCATCCACATGCCCAGCGGTTGAATGCTAGCTTGGCTAAATTGCTAGCGCTTCAACTGCTGCCTTTTCAGTTGGTAGACTCGGCCCCCTTCTGTGAGTTTGTGCAATGTGCGGTTCCTCAGTGGCAGGTTCCCAAACGCCACTTTTTCTCACGGAAGGCTATTCCGGCTCTCTACCGGCATGTGGAAGGCAATGTCTTGGCCTCGCTGGACAGGGCGGTCAGCGGTAAGGTGCATATTACCGCTGACTCATGGTCCAGCAGGCATGGACAGGGACGTTACCTTTCTTTCACGGCCCATTGGGTCACTCTTTTGGCAGCTGGGAAGGATGCAGGACAAGGTGCAGTAGTGTTGGAGGTTGTCCCACCGCCACGCCTCCAAAATGCTACTACTGGTTGTGACACACCTCTCTCCTCCACCCCCTCCTCTTCTTCTTCCTCCATGGCCTCTTCCTGTGGTTTGTCCTATGAACCAGCGGTGCTCCGTAGCCGTTCACGGGGCTACGCAAGTACGCAGGCAAAAAGATGCCATGCCGTGCTTGCGCTGGTGTGTTTGGGGGACAGAAGCCACACTGGGGCAGAGGTCCTGTCTGCTCTGCAGGGCCAGGCCGAGAGGTGGTTGACGCCACGCCAGCTTAAGCCAGGAATGGTGGTTTGCGACAATGGCACCAACCTCCTCTCCGCCCTTCGACAGGGACAACTGACCCATGTGCCCTGTGTGGCTCACGTCCTTAACCTGGTGGTGCAGCGGTTCTTGGGCAGGTACCCGGGCTTACAGGATGTCCTGAGGCAGGCCAGGAAAGTCTGTGTGCATTTCCGCAGATCTTATAATGCCAGTGCTCGCCTGGCTGAGCTGCAAAAGGAGTTGAACCTGCCCAAGAACCACCTTATATGTGACATGCCCACCAGGTGGAACTCAACGTTGGCCATGCTGCAGCGGCTGCACACGCAGCAGAGGGCCATCAATGAGTACCTGTGCGACTACGGCACCAGGACAGGGTCAGGGGAGCTTGGTTTTTTTTCTCCACGCCAGTGGGGCATGATCAGGGATGCATGCACTGTCCTGGCACCATTTGAGGAGGCCACGAGGATGGTGAGCAGTGACAGTGCATGCATCAGTGACACTGTACCTCTTGTCCACCTGTTGGAGCACACGCTGCGTGGAATAATGGACAGGGCACTTGAGGCAGAACAGAGGCAGGAAGAGGAGGACTTCCTTGCCTCTCAAGGCCCCCTTTACCCAGACAGTGTTCCTTCTGTCCCACCCATCGCACAGGAAGAGGAGGAGGAGGAGGAGGAGGAGGATTGTGTCAGCATGGAGGTGGAGGCTGGCACTCAGCATCATCAGCAGCAGTCTTTTAGGGATGATTTACAGTCCCAAGAAACCAGTGGACTTGTACGTGGCTGGGAGGAGGTGACTGCGGATCATGTCGTCCTTAGTGACCCAGAGGACTCCGGAGCGAATGCCTCAGCAAACCTACGCTGCATGGCCTCCCTGATCCTGCAAAGTCTGCGGAAGGATCCTCGTATTCTTCGGATCAAGGAGAGGGACCATTACTGGCTGGCCAATCTCCTTGATCCACGGTACAAGGGTAAGGTTGCGGACCTTATGTTACCGTCGCAGAGGGAGCAGAGGATGAGACAACTCCGGGAGGCCTTGCAGAAAGGTCTGTGCAACGCGTTCCCAGAGACTGGGAGGTTACAAGCTCCTGGTCCTGGACAACGAGTTGCTGAGGCTTCGGCCAGTCAAAGAAGGAGCGGTGGGGAAGGTGGCCGTCTGACCGATGCGTTCAGACAATTCTTTAGTCCGCAGCCCCAAAGTATGATCGGTTCCAGCGTCTGATAAACATGGTGCAGGAATATCTAGGGGCAAGGTCAGACTTGGACACCTTCCCCACCGAAAATCCTCTGGCTTACTGGGTCTTGAGGATGGATCACTGGCCAGAGCTTGCACAGTATGCAATTGAGCTACTGGCCTGTCCTGCATCCAGCGTTCTTTCGGAACGCACATTCAGTGCTGCTGGAGGATTTGTCACGGATCACAGGGTGCGCCTGTCCACCGACTCGGTTGATCGACTGACTTTCATCAAGATGAACCAGTCTTGGATCACCACCAGCTACCACACACCTGATGCTGATATAACAGACTAATTGATTTTAACATGTCACATCCTTTCAAGACTGATGCTGATGCTGAGTGCCTGTGCTGTTATGTTGACTGGCTATCCTCCTCCTCCGAGTCCTCAATGATACGATTGATGATGATAGCTTGGAAGATCATTTTTGTTTATGGGTGCCGCAACCAGTGGCTAAGGCCCAATTTTTCAGCCCCTGTTTTACAGGGGCGTGTAATTACAATTTTTTTAGCAATAATTTGCCATAGGGCTCATTGCTGTGCTCCAAGTACAGTATCTGTGAGGGGTTGGAGTGTTGTGGCACCAGTGCCTAAGGCCCAATTTTTCAGCCCCTGTTTAACAGGGGCGTGTCATTACAATTTTTGAAGCAATACTTTGCAACAGGGCTCATTGCTGTGCTCCAAGTACAGTATCTGTGAGGGGTTGTAGTGTTGTGCCACCAGTGCCTAAGGCCCAATTTTTCAGCCCCTGTTTAACAGGGGCGTGTCATTACAATTTTTGAAGCAATACTTTGCAACAGGGCTCATTGCTGTGCTCCAAGTACAGTATCTGTGAGGGGTTGTAGTGTTGTGCCACCAGTGCCTAAGGCCCAATTTTTCAGCCCCTGTTCAACAGGGGCATGCAATTACAATTCTTGATGTAATAATTCACAGCAGGGCCCATTGCTGCACCCACCAAGAGTAACTCTGAGGGCTTACAGTGTTGTGGCAACGCCACCACCACCACCACCACGAAAGGCCCAATTTTTCAGCCCCTGTTCAAAAGGGGCATGTCATTACAATTCTTGATCTAATAATTCACAGCAGGGCCCATTGCTGCACCCACCAAGAGTAACTCTGAGGGCTTACAGTGTTGTGGCAACGCCACCACCACCACCACCACGAAAGGCCCAATTTTTCAGCCCCTGTTCAAAAGGGGCATGTAATTACAATTCTTGATCTAATAATTCACAGCAGGGCCCATTGCTGCACCCACCAAGAGTAACTGTCAGGGCTTACAGTGTTGTGGCACCAGCACCACCATCAAAGCCCCAATTTTTACTACCACTGTTCAACAATTATATGTAATTAAAATTCCTGATATAATAGTTGACAGCAGGGCGTTCCAGCACCAACCAAGAGTAACTGTGAGTGCTTACAGTGTTGTGCCAACACCAACAACTAAGGGGCCTATTTCTGCAGAGTATATACGGCAGGTCCCTACTTTCAAACATCCAACTTACAAACGACTCCTACTTGCAAACGCAAGAAGACAACAGGAAGTGAGAGGAAATCTACCCCTAGGAAGGAAAATTCTCTCCTGTAAGAATAAATATGGGAGAAAGGTGTCTCCTCTGTACTGATGCTTTATCAGCAATCCTTGTTTCAAGAAAAACACCACATTTCAAAAACAGTTGACATTGGGACGGAAAGTGAGGTGAAATGTTCTGAACAGGGGCACAGACAGCAAAACAAATGTTACAGGGGTGATAACCCTTACCTATGTTTTCCAAAAAGTTTAAAAATAGATTTTTGGGCTGGAGCTACACTTCAACAATGTACCTGTTCAAAATTACAAACAGATTCTACATAAGAACAAACCTACAGTCCCTGTCTTGTATGCACCGCCTGTATACGGCTGTTCAGAGTATATAGGGCCTTTTTTATTTTATGTGCGGGGTTCCCCTTAATATCCATACAAGACCCAAAGGGGCTGGTAATGGGCTGGGGTAGGGGGGGGGGGTCATGGGGTAGCTATGCCATTTTTCTTAAAGATTTTCATCCATATTACCGGGACCAGACATTACATTAAAGCCGCAAGCAGTTTTAAATGGCTTTTTTTTCCTTTAGAAGTGTCATTTTGTGCAGGGACAGTTCTAAACACGGGAAACACGTGGCACTTCACAGGCATACTTTAGACACCCCCCAGGTACGATATTTAAAGGAATATTTGACTTTTTTTTTTTCACTTTATGCATCATTAAAATGACTGCTCCCGAAAAACGACCGTTTTTAAAACTTCTTTTTGCATTGATACATGTCCCCTGGTGCAGAACCCGGGTTCCCAAACCCTTTTTAGGACAATAACATGCATAATAGTTGTTATAATTAGCACTTTAGAATTCGAACGTTCGCATCCATTGTATTTAATAGGGTTCTAATGTTCGTACGAACTTTCGGTCCGTTTGCGGGTTCTGGTGCGAACCGAACCCGGGGGTGTTCGGCTCATCACTATTGGTGATCAGTGATGGTTTGTGCCTTCTTTATGTTGGTGGTCAGTGATGTTGTGTGCCTTCTTTATGTTGGTGGTCAGTGGTGTTGTGTCCCTTCTTTATGTTGGTGGTCAGTGGTGTTGTGTGCCTTCTTTATGTTGGTGGTCAGTGGTGTTGTGTGCCTTCTTTATGTTGGTGGTCAGTGATGTTGTGTGCCTTCTTTATGTTGGTGGTCAGTGATGTTGTGTGCCTTCTTTATGTTGGTGGTCAGTGGTGTTGTGTGCCTTCTTTATGTTGGTGGTCAGTGGTGTTGTTTGCCTTCTTTATGTTGGTGGTCAGTGGTGTTGTGTGCCTTCTTTATGTTGGTGGTCAGTGGTGTTGTGTGCCTTCTTTATGTTGGTGGTCAGTGGTGTTGTGTGCCTTCTTTGTGTTGGTGGTCAGTGGTGTTGTGTGCCTTCTTTATGTTGGTGGTCAGTGGTGTTGTGTGCCTTCTTTATGTTGATGGTCAGTGGTGTTGTGTGCCTTCTTTACGTTGGTGGTCAGTGGTGTTGTGTGCCTTCTTTATGTTGGTGGTCAGTGGTGTTGTTTGCCTTCTTTATGTTGGTGGTCAGTGGTGTTGGGTCTCTCTTGTGTTGGTGGCCACTCAGTAGCAAAGTTCCTCATTACATTGCTGGTCATGGGTGAAGTGCCCTTTACTTTAGTAGTTAATGCTAAAGTCCCCCCTTACATTGAAGGTCAGTGGGGTCTTTCCCTCTTGCTAAACAGAGCTCTCCTGTCAGTGGTTACCTTTGTGTTGTCCTGTCAAGTGACATCTTCTCCACAATTATGGAGGCATGGTAAGGCATTAGAGACTTCCAGTGGACAGTGCCTCCATGCATGTCCATTGGAGATCTCTTCTGCCTGACAGAGGCTTGCAAGTTCGCTGATAAGGGGGTACAGCCGAGCCACCTTTATGGTCCCATCAGTTCAGTAGGGGGGCCTGGGCAGTGGGGGAAATCGGATCTTGGACAGGATGAGTGATAGGGGTGTTGGGGGGCAACTAATGGAATCGATCCCCTGTAGTCCCCCTCCCTGCAGCACCTGAAATCCGTAGGGAGGGAGAGGAGGAGAAGCCAGCTTTACCTCCTCTCCATCCTGCCTTCCCCTTCCCTCATGTTGTATTTGTGTCTGTTAATAAGGATTTTAGTGTATTTTTAGAAAAAATATAATTTGGTACTTACAGTGGGGGTGGGGGGGGGTTGGGAGTCCTGCCAGGTAGGCTGTACAGGGCCCAGTGATTTCTTACAGCAGTCCTAGAGGCATGTTCCTCAGATGGCTACATAGGGGCATTGCCACATTTGAGAAAAATACTTACCGGTATATCGTGACAGGGAACTGGGCCCATCTGACTCCTATTATACTGGCAGCGAACATCTAGCCAGTGTTAGTGTCTTAAAGTAATACTAAAGTTGATTTAAAAAAAATTTAATTAACAAACGTGTCATACTTCTTTTCGGGTCCCTCTTCGGCGCTCTTGGCTCATCCCCCTCAGGCAGTGCTCCCGGATTCTCCAATTTTAAAATTTTCCAATTTTCAAATTTATGAGTTTATGATTTTTCAAATTTCCGAATTTCCGAATTTTAAAATTTACGAATTTTTCAAATTTACGAATTTTCCGAAAAATGTGTTAAACAAGGGTTTTCAGTAATTCAAATATTTCCGAATTTGTCGAATTTTGCCGAAAAATGAATTCGACTTTTCGAATTTTCGAATTTACTAATTTACGGAAAGATTAGTTAAACAAGTTTTTGTTCTTACTTTCGGGTTTTCGTTTTTTTTAATTTTCAAATTTACGGATTGATGAATTTACGAATTTTCAAACTTACGAATTTACGAATTTTCAAATTTGAAAATGTTCTGAAAGATTTGTTAAACACGTTCTTACTTTCAGATTTTCGTTCTTTTGAATTTTCAGATCGTCATTCTTATTTTCAGATTTTCAAATTTACGAATTTATGAATTTATGAATTAACGAATTTTCAAGTTTACGAATCTTCAAATTTGCAAATGTTCGGAAAAATTTGTTAAACAAGTTTTCGTTTTTCCTTTCATATCTTCGTTCTTTTGAATTTTCGGATTTTCTTTCTAATTTTTGAATTTTTGAATTTTCAAATTTATGAATTTATGAATTTGCGAATTTACGAATTTTCAAATTTGTACATTTTTTGTGAAACAAGGGTTTTTGTTAATTCGAATATTTCCGAATTAGTCAAATTTTGTTGAAAAACTAATTTGGAACGAAACAAATTGCACATTTCTAGAAGGCACCAGGAGCAGATATAGATCATTCTCACCCAGGTGGAAAAGTACGATTTTGACTTGTGTTTGGCTTTAAAGCCATATTGTGCCATCCAGCCACAAGGAACCGGAGAACGTTGTCATGTACCAAACACCTCCGGTGTCACTTTCAACATTGCAACCTTGAAGTGGAATGACTTGTCCTTGCACTAAATGGAGGCAAATTGGGGTTCCTGTTTCAATTCAATCTAAATTTCCATGAAATCAAACAATATATTTTTTTCAGCTATGTACATTCCAAGGAATGATATTTTTTCTACCTCCCAGCTCGTCAAAGTAGTTGGCTTTTGCACTGCACTAAAAGGTCTATCAAACGGTGCTTGCTTTTATGAGACAACATTAAATGACACGTCTTTCTAAGGTGATAGGCCGATTGTAGCACAGCGCGGCGCGGCAAGTTTATCTGTGGAATATAAAACTCTTTACTGAGTTTTAATCACTCCTTGCCCTGTGCAGGGCCCCTTTGCCGCGTATTTTCTCTAATTAGGCAGCTCTATGAATTAACTAGATAGTGATCTATTCTTGGATTTATCAAGAATTTTACTACAAGTTAATCATACCTGAAATGCCTCTGAAAATGAAGGTGGGAGAAAAGCTCTCATCACACGTGTGCAGTAAAACCAAGAAGTGGCATATTTATAATGACATAAAAAGGAATATTAAATTAATGATCATTATAGTTAAGTGGCGAAGATAAAAATCAAAGAGGCTAGGTAGCGAGGTCCCACTACACCAGCGAAGCGCGCCTTTGTATCTGCACAGAAATAATTCAGCAATAACCTCTGTAGTTGTAGACGGCTGTGTCAATATGAATAAAAATAGGACACCGCCCGTGTGAATTACATTTAAAATAAGGATTAAAAAAATGGTTAAAAAATACATGTTGTACATATGAAAGAGTGATGCATAATTTAATAAGACATGGTCATTTTTATGAGAGCTTTTCAGATTCAGATGAAAATAGGACAATTTTATGGCTTAGCAGCAAAAAAAAGTGGTTCATTTTTTGCCAGAGCTAAAAATTCTACTTAAAAAAAATATTCATACATATAGTGAATAATAAAATCTGGTGCAGCTGTGCACGGGAGTCAATCAGATCCTAACTTCGGCTTGTTCAATTAAGCTTTGACAAAAAAAAAAAAATGTTTTCATTTTTTCTATGCAGAGCTGCTCCAGATTTTGCACTCTCCAGTTTTAGTAAATCAACCCAATTGTCTACCACAAACCTTCGGGAATCCTTGGTATTACATATTTATATAAATATATATATATATATATATATATACAGAAAGAGTAGAACGATTCTAAAACAAAAAAGTATACTGATATAGTACTTACTATAGTGATCTTTTGCTTAAACGAGAAGTATAGCCAAAGCTTGTTTGGCTGTACTTCTCCTGTAGTGTATATATATATATATACTTCTCCTGTAGTGTATATATATATATATTGTGACAGCAGGAAGGTAAAGTCACCTGGTTGCATCCAGGGGGGTAGATATATTTCGCCCAGATTCAGGCTTTACGCCGACTTATACAACTAGGTGGAGAGTTGTATAAGCCCAGCTGAGGCTAGTGGGCTCATGGATGACTCATACCTCTAGGGAGAGTGTGGGGCGTCGTGCAGACAGGGAGTTGATGAGACCAGCTGAAGCTTGTCAGCTCATTTAGGCCTCTATAAGAACTCCCAGATTCATTAGGTGTTTGCTCATGCCTGGAACCAGACCTGTGTGGACTGTCTAGGGAGAGTGAACCCCTGTGCGGTGAGACAAAGCCTGTGTGGCTATTTGCTTGGACATTTAAAACCAGGGACTTAGGGACTAGGACAGCACTAGGCTGATCCCAGTTGGTAGTTAGGAAACCTGTATGTTTACTCAGAGGTCAAGTTGACCAGGATTTATTTTATTTATGTTTCTTTTGCTTTGCTGTGTTTTGTCACTGTAAATAGAAAATAAACCGCACCTTTTTGATTTTGAAAACCACAACCTCCGTTTGCTGGGCCTGTTTTTGTGTGGGGAGCCCATCCCGGGGGTCACACACACCCGCTGCCGAGCTAACCCCCTCACAATATATATATATATATATATATATATATATATGTAATATATATATATATATATATATATATATATATATGTAATATATATATATATATTGTGAGGGGGTTAGCTTGGCAGCGGGTGTGTGTGACCCCCGGGATGGGCTCCCCACACAAAAACAGGCCCAGCAAACGGAGGTTGTGGTTTTCAAAATCAAAAAAAAAGGTGCGGTTTATTTTCTATTTTACAGTGACAAAACACAGCAAAGCCAAAAGAAACATAAACAAATTAAATCCTGGTCAACTTGACCTCTGACTAAACATACAGGTTTCCTAACTAACAACTGGGATCAGCCTAGTGCTGTCCTAGTCCCTAAGTCCCTGGTTTAGTAAAAGTCCAAACAAATAGCCACACAGGCTTTGCCTCACCGCACAGGGGTTCACTCTCCCTAGACAGTCCACACAGGTCTGCTTCCAGGCATGAGCTAACACCTAATGAATCTGGGAGTTCTTATAGAGGCCTAAATGAGCTGACAAGCTTCAGCTGGCCTCATCAACTCCCTGTCTGTACGACGCCCCACACTCTCCCTAGAGGTATGAGTCATCCATGAGCCTACTAGCCTCAGCTGGGCTTATACAACTCTCCACCCTAGTTGTATAAGTCAGCATAAAGCCTGAATCTGGGAGAAATATATCTACCCCCCTGGATGCAACCAGGTGACTTTACCTTCCTGCTGTCACATACCCCCCCTCTTGTTTTAACCTCGGGGTTGGAACACCAGCAATCAGGCATTCATGTACTCGAGACAAAGCATCCACATTCCCCATTTGAACGCCAGGGTGATGCTTTACTGTGAAGTTGAATTCCTGGAGGGCCAGGAACCACCTATTCACTCTTCTATTTGTTTCCTTGTTTTGAGCCATCCACTTTAACGGAGCGTGATCCGTAACCATGTCAAAGTGCCTACCTAGCAGGTAGTACCGAAGGGAATCTAGAGCCCACTTCACCGCTAAACACTCCTTTTCAACGGTGGCGTAATTTACCTCATGGGACTTCAACTTCCTGCTGAGGTAAATGACTGGGTGCTCTTCCCCGTTCCAGACCTGGGACAATACTGCTCCTAACCCCACATCTGACGCATCACTTTGTACGACAAAGTCTTTAGAGAAGTCGGGTGAGTACAACACTGGCTGGCTACATAAGGCTTGTTTCAAGAATTGGAATGCTGCCTCAGCCTCGGGGGTCCATTTAATCATGACCGACCCTTTCCCCTTCGTTAGGTTGGTTAGGGGCACAGCCTTAGAGGCAAAGTGGGGAATGAATCGCCGATAATACCCAGCGATTCCCAGAAAGGCTCGTACCTGCTTCTTGCTGTTGGGACGTGGCCAACTCTGGATGGCCTCGACTTTGTTGAGTTGGGGTTTTATTACTCCCCTCCCAATGGTGTACCCAAGATATTTGGCCTCCTCCTGCCCAATGGTACACTTCTTGGGGTTAGCCGTAAACCCCGCTTCCCGAACAGAGTCCAGGACTGCTTGCACTTTTGGCAGATGTGAGGCCCAATCTGTGCTATGGACAATTACGTCATCCAGGTAAGCCGCAGCATACTTCCGATGGGGCCTCAGCATCTGGTCCATTTTCCGCTGGAACGTGGCCGGCGCATTCTGTAACCCGAACGGCATTCTTTTATATTGGAACGCCCCGTCTGGGGTTACAAATGCGGTTTTCTCTTTGGCCAATTTGGCCAGGGGGATTTGCCAATACCCTTTTGTGAGGTCAAGAGTCGTCATGTATCGGGCTGTTCCCAGCCGGTCGATCAACTCATCTATACGTGGCATGGGGTAGGTGTCAAATTTTGTAACTTTGTTCAACTGACGAAAATCGTTACAAAATCGCCAGCTCCCATCCGGTTTAGGCACCAACACAATGGGACTAGACCAATCACTTTGGGACTCCTCTATCACCCCTAAGTTCAGCATTTTCTGTACTTCCTCCCGTATTGCCTCCCGTCGGGCCTCTGGGATCCGATAGGGTTTTAACTTCACCCTTTCACCGGGCGGGGTAATGATGTCATGCTCTACCCCAGATGTTTGTCCCGGCAGCTCAGAGAATACCTCCTTGTTGCGAAGCACAAACTCCTTAACCTCCTGTTGTTGGGGTTGTGACAAGGTGGCTGCTATTCCAACCTCAGGAATCACGCAACCAGTTTGAGCTGGTGACCAAGTGTCTGCGACTAGGGACTCTCTATCCCTCCAGGCTTTCAACAGATTAACGTGATAGATCTGTTCGGGCTTTCGCCTTCCTGGTTGTCTGACCTTGTAATTCACTTCGCTCACTTTTTCCATTATCTCGTAGGGGCCTTGCCATTTGGCAAGGAATTTACTTTCAACCGTAGGGACAAGTACCAGTATCCTATCCCCCGGGGAAAAGGTACGGGTCTTGGCTCCACGGTTGTACACTCTCTGCTGTGCTAACTGCGCTTGGGCCAAATGTTCCTTCACGATGGGCATTACCTGTGCAATTCGGTCTTGCATCAGGGCGACATGCTCAATCACACTCCTGTGGGGAGAACTCTCACTTTCCCAAGTTTCCTTGGCAATATCCAACAGCCCTCTTGGGTGTCTCCCATACAGTAACTCAAAGGGGGAGAATCCCGTAGAGGATTGGGGCACCTCCCTAATAGCAAACATCAGATAAGGAAGTAGACAGTCCCAATCCTTTCCATCTCTATCCACCACTTTCTTCAACATTTGCTTTAGGGTTTTGTTGAATCTTTCAACCAGCCCATCGGTTTGGGGGTGATACACAGATGTACGTAATTGCGTCACTTTGAACAATTTACACAGCTCCTTCATAACCCGGGACATAAAGGGTGTACCTTGGTCCGTAAGCAGTTCTCTACAAATACCCACCCGGCTAAACACAAGAGATAGCTCTTTGGCTATGGTTTTGGCCGAGGTATTTCGGAGAGGGATCGCTTCTGGATAACGGGTGGCATAGTCCATTATAACTAATATGTACTGGTGCCCCCTAGCGGACTTGATTATAGGACCTACCAAATCCATGGCGATCCTCTCAAACGGGACCTCAATGATGGGTAGAGGGACCAGCGGGCTACGGAAATGTGGCATCGGGGCCGACCTCTGACACACAGGGCAGGAGGAACAATAATTTTCTATGTCCTTTATCACCCCCGGCCAATAGAATCTCTGTAATACCCTCTCTCGGGTTTTCTCTGTCCCCAGATGACCTCCAAGAATGTGCCCATGGGCCAACTCCAACACCAACTTCCTGTAAGGTTTGGGCACCACAAGCTGCTCAACGGTTTCTTCTGCCCTTTTTGCCACCCGATACAGTAGGTCCTTCTCTACGCTGAAGTATGGGTAAGTGCAGGTATTATCTGGGTTCACTAACTCGCCATCTATTTTCACTACGTTTTCCCGTGCCTTTATTAGGGCGGGGTCTTTCAACTGTTCTGTGGCAAAGTTTTCCCTGTGAACCTCAAGATCAGAAAACTCCACAGACGGTAGGTTTTCGTCTGAGGAGGTGGGCTCCTCTCCAGTTTCTTGAGTCTCCCCTGCCAATACTGATAAGGGAAATTCCGGAGAGTCCTCACCACTCTCAGGGGAGTTCTGGCTATCCCATTCCTGGTACATAGGGGCACCAGTGGGGGGCTCAGGATCATCCCACAGTTCCCAGAACTTCGGAAAATCCCTTCCCACAATGGCGTCATGCGGTAACTGAGATACTAAGCCCACTGGATGAGAGAGGGTACCTTTGGGGGTCTCGAAACACACTGTAGTCACTGGATACTCTCGGGTGTCCCCATGCACACAAATAACAGCTACCTTGCTATTCCCAGAGACCTCTGTTTTAACTAACTCAGCCTTTATCAGGGTCACAAGGCTACCTGAATCCAGCAATACCACAACATTTCTACCATTAACACACATTTTGCATAAATGTTTCTCAGTTCCTCGAATGGCAGTGCATGCGACTGTCGCACACAGCGACTGACGTCTGCCCATCAGAAAGTCACACTGCATGGGTTCCTCCACAACCGGGCAATTGGCTGCAATATGTCCCGCTTGCCGGCAGCGGTAGCAAACGATCCTTCTTGCCGCCTCGTGAGCCGCTGATTTCCCAGGCTGTTCTCGCCAAACTTGGGGTAGAGCTCCCACCCTCTCACTCTCTCCACCCTCACCCCTTGGAATCCTCTTATCCGCCCCTGGGGATGGTCTGGTCTTAGGGTGGAAAGTCCGAGTGTCTCTGGAAGAGGCCGTCAGGTTCTCTGTAGCCAAGTATTTCTCCACACGATCCACAAGACCATCGGCCGTCTCTGGGTCTCCATGGCTTACCCACTTTTGGATGGCAGTAGGAAGAGCTCTCAAAAACCGATCCATTACAACACGTTCCACAATCTTTGGTGCGGACAAAGTCTCTGGCTGTAGCCACTTTCTGCTTAGGTGAATGAGATCATACATTTGAGACCTGGGGGGTTTTCCAAGCTGGAAAGTCCAGTTATGCACACGCTGAGCCCGGACAGCCTGGGTGACACCCAGCCTTGCCAATATTTCAGTTTTTAGCATCACATAGTCTTTTGCTTGGTCAGGCTCTAGGTCATAGTAAGCCTTCTGCGATTCACCAGTTAACAGAGGAGCCACCAGTCCAGCCCACTGCTCCTCAGGCCACTTTTCTCTTTCAGCAGTCCTTTCAAATGTGGTCAAAAATACCTCTGGATCATCCTCTCCAGTCATTTTTGTCAATAAACGACTCACCCCAAAGGACGCGGTATTAGTGGGACGGCTTTCCTCACTGGTCTGCGGACGTTGCTGCATTACTGCTTCCATTTGTTGTAGTCTCTGCTCTTGCTTCTGTAACAGGTCTATGAAGCGGGCCTCAGATTGCTGCTGGGCTTGTTGCTGAGCTGCAAGGCTCTGTTGATGAGCTTGCTGCTGGGCTGCGAAGTTCTGTTGTTGAGCTGCAAGGCTCTTTTGCAAACCTGCATTTGTCTGCTGTTGATTGGCATTTGCTAGAGCCAGCTGCTTCAGTATCTCCTCCATGCTGGCTTAAAAAAAAACTGCCACTGGTTCTCCACCAACTGTGAGGGGGTTAGCTTGGCAGCGGGTGTGTGTGACCCCCGGGATGGGCTCCCCACACAAAAACAGGCCCAGCAAACGGAGGTTGTGGTTTTCAAAATCAAAAAAAAAGGTGCGGTTTATTTTCTATTTTACAGTGACAAAACACAGCAAAGCCAAAAGAAACATAAACAAATTAAATCCTGGTCAACTTGACCTCTGACTAAACATACAGGTTTCCTAACTAACAACTGGGATCAGCCTAGTGCTGTCCTAGTCCCTAAGTCCCTGGTTTAGTAAAAGTCCAAACAAATAGCCACACAGGCTTTGCCTCACCGCACAGGGGTTCACTCTCCCTAGACAGTCCACACAGGTCTGCTTCCAGGCATGAGCTAACACCTAATGAATCTGGGAGTTCTTATAGAGGCCTAAATGAGCTGACAAGCTTCAGCTGGCCTCATCAACTCCCTGTCTGTACGACGCCCCACACTCTCCCTAGAGGTATGAGTCATCCATGAGCCTACTAGCCTCAGCTGGGCTTATACAACTCTCCACCCTAGTTGTATAAGTCAGCATAAAGCCTGAATCTGGGAGAAATATATCTACCCCCCTGGATGCAACCAGGTGACTTTACCTTCCTGCTGTCACAATATATATATATATATGCGCACAGTCCATTCTGAAGTAAAGCATGCTGTTTGTGGGTTTTGAAAGGCGTTAGATAAATCACCTGAGGTGCTGCAGAACGACTATCGTGGACTATTTTATTTATACTGTATTCATATTTTTATATATTTATATAGAAAGAGTAGAATAACTGATTGTGACAGAACCCACTGTCACTGTGTGTTTTAGAAGGGACTGTGGGCGGGCCTCCTACCCACAGATTATGGCCCAGACTGAGAGACTGGGGGAAAGCTGGCATTGAGATAATGTAATGTAATGCTACATCCCTTCTCCCCCATCCACCCCCCCTCTTGTTGCTGTGTTTAGCTGTGTTGGTTCATGGCACATAGACAATGGTCTGGACTGCAGACATCTCTCCGCAGGGGATGTGTATTGAAGGGCTGCCTGCTTACCATAATCCCTTTATGTTTAACTGTAGTCTCTGTTCCAATGTTAAGTTCCCATTGGTTCTTCCTTGTCCCCTACCCCCCCTCTATGACAAGGCTAAGGGGAGTGTCCCTAACTGTGTGTAAAAGTGTATGTTTTGGATTTAATAAACTGTTAATGCTCTGCATGTTTAACCCTCAACACCTGTGTGGATTGTCTCGTGATTGAGGGGTTAAGGGCTGGTTATGGCGTATCTGCAGGCTGCGGGTGCGTTTGGAGGACAGGAGACACAGGTCTGGCGGATGTGCCCACCTGGGGTATGCGAGATCCGTCACAGTGTTGGCAGCGGTGGGATGTCTCCTGCAATCCGGGCCATCCAAACCACCACCAGGATTCAAGATTTGGGCAGCCGCCGAGGAGCAATACGGGGACCAGCCAGCATGAGAGCGGAGTTCGGGAGGAGGCTGCAAGGCATGCGGAAGCAACATCTGGGACCAGCGACAGAGCGCACCATGCTCGGCTGGGGGGATGTGATCCGCTGGCAACTCTGGCATGAAACGCTAAGCCACGAGCGGCATCATCATGGGAAGATCCTTCCCTCCTCCACAGAGATGTACTGGACGCAGTACCATGCGCGAGAGGTGTTCCTGAGGGAACGACCGCGAGATGAGTGGAAGACGGAGCTCGGAAGATTGGTCCAGGAGGAAATGAGGCTGGACGCCAGCTACAGAGCCCTCCGGTGGTTTGCGGCTCAACTGTGGCCAAGTACAGCAGATTGCAGCCCGACAGAAGGCGTTGGCTACGGCGGCGTGGGGCTGCTCCATCAAAAAATGTACGGAGACCCAGACTTTGGGAGCGATGAGGAGTGGCGGCTGGAAAACATCCTGGACTGCCGAGATGAGGTGCTGGACCTCCCCGAAGAGGCGTGTGACCTGGAGGAATTGGAGTTCCTGGTTGAGCAGGAATGGGAGCTAGAGATTGCCTACAAGCGGCTGTTTGACGGTGATCAGCAGCCTGGCATGGCTCCCGTTGCCTGGGACTGTCCTGGAGAAATAGCGGACAGTCACAAAGATGTGGAGCAAATGGGGCTAGGGGCGCCCCTACGTTTTCCCGTCCTAACCGCAATGGAAGAAGCGGCGATGATACAGAGGGCACTGCGAGTGCTAGAATGCCGGAGTGCACCGGAAGCTCCCCAAGCAGAGAGACAAGATAATAGCATAAAGGTCTCAGAAGGGGAAGTTGAGACGGGCGCTGGAAGGCTGGTAAATGGTGATCAGCAGCAAGTCGAGAGTATCGCATCCGATGCCCCAGCAGAAGCGCTGGCTACAGGGCAGAGTGCCACTAGCCTCTGTCCAGCATCAGAAAAAGAGTTGGATCCGGAGAGTCTGAGAGATGATTTTCGTGAGCCGTTTCCCCAACAGCAAATATCCCCAAAGGGAGTGGAGGAAGCAATTCTCCCTCCCCAGCAATTGGACACAACCCCAATGTTCATCCCCCCAGCAGAAGCGCAGGCTGCAGGGCAGAGTGCCGCTGGCCTCTGCCCACCCTCAGAGTTGGATCCAGGGAGTCCGAGGGATGACCTCAGTGAGCTGTTTCCCCAGCACTTGGACACTACCCCAGTGTTCATCCCCCCAGCAGAAGCGCTGGCTACGGGGCAGAGTGCCGCTGGCCTCTGCCCACCCTCAGAGTTGGATCCAGGGAGTCCGAGGGATGACCTCAGTGAGCTGTTTCCCCAGCACTTGGACACTACCCCAGTGTTCATCCCCCCAGCAGAAGCGCTGGCTACGGGGCAGAGTGCCGCTGGCCTCTGCCCACCCTCAGAGTTAGATCCAGGGAGTCCGAGGGATGACCTCAGTGAGCTGGTTGCCCAGCACTTGGACACTATCCCAGTGTATATCCCCCCAGCAGAAGCGCTGGCTGCATGGCAGAGTGTCACCGGCCCCGACCCAGCCCTCGGTAGGTTTTTGGAGGGTTTGGGAGACAGCCCCTGTCAGAAGTCGCCTCAGCAGCTGGTCACAGAACCAGGAGGGGAGAAAACCCTTCCCCCTCTCCAGCGGCTGAACTCTACCGTTGTATATGTCCCCCTAGCAGAAGCACTGGCTACAGGGCAGAGCGCTGTTGGCCTCTGCCCTGCATCAGAAAAAGAGATGGAGAGTCTGGGAGATAGTCCCTGCAAGATACCTCCTCAGCGGCTGGTAGCTACTCCAGGAGAAAAGCAAGTACCTTTTCCTCCCCAAATGCATAGCACTACCAGCCTACGTTCCCTACCAGCGGAAGTGCTGGCATCGGGGCAAAGGACAATTCAGCTCCCCTCAATATCTGCAACCCAGCCCCGGATCACGGGAGTGCGGACAGCTGTTCCCACTCTGCAGCGGCTGTTTTTTTTCACGGGAGACCGTATGTGCGATTTTGCTCCCCAGCGCCAGAGACGTACTTTTCCTTTTTCTGGTTGCCTGGGGTGGAAGTTTGTGACTAACGCAGGTCCAGACCAGTTGGGGGTCAGGAACCTGGTTAGTCTGTTTTTAAAAGGGGAGAAATGTGACAGAACCCACTGTCACTGTGTGTTTTGGAAGGGACTGTGGGCGGGCCTCCTACCCACAGATTATGGCCCAGACTGAGAGACTGGGGGAAAGCTGGCATTGAGATAATGTAATGTAATGCTACATCCCTTCTCCCCCATCCACCCCCCCTCTTGTTGCTGTGTTTAGCTGTGTTGGTTCATGGCACATAGACAATGGTCTGGACTGCAGACATCTCTCCGCAGGGGATGTGTATTGAAGGGCTGCCTGCTTACCATAATCCCTTTATGTTTAACTGTAGTCTCTGTTCCAATGTTAAGTTCCCATTGGTTCTTCCTTGTCCCCTACCCCCCCTCTATGACAAGGCTAAGGGGAGTGTCCCTAACTGTGTGTAAAAGTGTATGTTTTGGATTTAATAAACTGTTAATGCTCTGCATGTTTAACCCTCAACACCTGTGTGGATTGTCTCGTGATTGAGGGGTTAAGGGCTGGTTATGGCGTATCTGCAGGCTGCGGGTGCGTTTGGAGGACAGGAGACACAGGTCTGGCGGATGTGCCCACCTGGGGTATGCGAGATCCGTCACACTGATACAAAACGTTATACTGATATAGTACCTACAGTACATGTGATCTTTTGCTTAATCCTGAGAAAGGGCCATATTGTGACCCCCAAAACGTCACGTTGTTCTTGAAGAATTTAAGAAAATAACCTGACCACTTATTTATGGTGCTCCCACACGTCAACCTCCTCAAAACCTCAAAACATAAAACAAAAGCCTTCTAGTTTATGTAAACTTTTGAAAATTTTGTCACAGTTGCAGGATAACATTAATAGCTCACGGATTGCTTTCACTCGCTTCATGGAATTGTTCCTTGAAAATGTTAACATTTAATGTCAATAATACACAAAATCCCTTTCTGTTATAGGAAATCTATTGTTACTTGTATAAACCGTCTGCAATTTCTTGTCATTTTGTTTATATTTGCACCTGGTAAATTATATCAAACCTAAAAGAAATTGCTGTGGTGTGGTGCAAAAAAAAAAAAAAACATACAACAACCGGTCACGTTTGGCAGGCAGTACCACCACCAAACGCAGCTCATTCAAGTGAATGGGGTTGTGCCCAATGCTTGGCTTGTGGTTTACGATGCAATATTCCCTAAAAAAATCCCTGTTCCATGGGCAGTACCACTGCCAAACTCAACGCATTTAAGTGAATGTAGTGACCCCAAACACTTGGCTTGTGGTATGGTATACCCAATCCCTGTTCGGCAGACAGTACCGCCGCCAAACACGACTCATTCAAGTGAATAGCGCCGTGCCAAACACTTGGCTTGTGGTTGTGATGTGTTACTTCCTATTGAAATTTCTGTTCAGTTAAAAAAAATAAAAAAATAAAACAGGCTTTGAGGAGACAACAGTATCACCTACTGAATGCCTGTAGGATCTGCCGGGGATCACTTTCAGAGATTTCTGCACATTTAAATAAATCCTAATTCAGCCATTATATCTAAGACCCGGTTAACACCAGGGCGGCGCGACGCGGCACGACTTGTG
Source organism: Rana muscosa (assembly GCA_029206835.1). Lineage (NCBI taxonomy): Eukaryota > Metazoa > Chordata > Amphibia > Anura > Ranidae > Rana > Rana muscosa. Next base: position 202,222,712 of record CM055126.1, on the reverse strand, counting down.
TGGGCGACCTCGGCGGCGCGAGACCCGGTTCACACCAGGGCGGCGCGACTTGTGGGGGCGACCTCGGCGGCGTGATCTCAAGACGACTTGAGACGCCCGCCGAGGCGATTTGCATAAAACTTCTGTATAGAAGTCAATGCAGGTCGCCTTGGGTCGCCCCCAAAAGTAGTACAGGAACCTTTTTCTAAGTCGGAGCGACCTGAGTCGCTCTTACTTGGAACGGTTCCATTGAAAAGCGTGGGACGCGACTTGTCAGGCGACTAAGTCGCCTGACGAGTCGCCCTGGTGTGAACCGGAAAGCTGCTATATATTACATGTTTGCTTTTTTGTTTATTTATTTATTATTTTATTCTTCTTTATTTAGATCAACACAAGACAGGGTTTGACATCTAGCCATAGAAATTGTCTTGTAATACAACTGCATACGGCAAGAAAACTGGTATATTGTATATCCAAGACAATATATTGTATATTACTGTAACCAAAAGACAAGTCCACACAGAGTAAACATACGTAGTACTGGTGGAACTCCTAAGAGTAGCAAGAGGTGACCATAGCCCTATTAGTGCACTTGCAGCAACAAGAAAAAGAACAACTAGGTACTTTTTTATTTGCACTAACATCCAAATTTACAGGACAAGCTTTCGGGGTGTACCCCCTTTTTCAAGGTCCAAGCAGTACCCCTTCTTCAAGTTCCAAGCAGCACTCCTTCTTCAAAGTCCAAGTGGTACTCCTTATTCAACATTCAAGCAGTACTCCTTCTTAAAGGTCCAAACAGCATTCATTCTTCAAGGTCCAAGCCGTACTCCTTCTTAACCTCCCTGGCGGTATTCCCGAGTCTGGCTCAGGGTGAATTTTCCATACCAAAAGCGGTAACCCCGAGCCAGACTCGGGGCTGCATCGCAGTATCCAGGGAAAGTTACTTACCTTGTCCCCTGGATCCTGCGATGTCTCCCCGCTGTGTCTGCGAGCCGTGTCTTCTCGCTCGATTCACAGTGCCGAGCTCCGTTCTCTGCGAGCATTGCGACCCACGGGGATGGAGTTCAGCGCCAAATTCAAAAAGTGAATAACACAGTACACATACAGTACACTGTAATCTTACAGATTACAGTACTGTATAAAATCTTACAGATTACAGTACTGTATAAAAAAATTACACATCCCCTTTGTCCCTAGTGGTCTGTCCAGTGTCCTGCATGCAGTTTTATATTATAAATACAGTTTTTTCTGCCTGGAAACTGGAGATTGTCCATAGCAACCAAAAAGTGTCCCTTTACGTCAAAAGTGGTTTTAGACCAGCTAGAAAACAGCGATAATAAATTAGAATCACTTGTAGAATTGAGCGATAGCGATTTGTGGGGAAATTCGTCATCAAACACTGAAAGTAATGACAGCGACAATTCTGCAACTGAGCAAATTTTAGTGTTTTTGATTTGATTACATTGTTGAATAATTTTTATTATAATTACATTATTATTTGTTATAATTATTTATATTTATTTAATATATTATAATTTATGATTTTGTGTTTCAAAGTTTATCATACCCGGGATGTCTACTAGACTCTTGTTTGGACAGATTTAAGTGAGTTTTTCCTAATGCCTCGTACACACAAACGCGATTCCCGTAGGGAAAAGTGCGATGTGAGCTTTTTGTCGCGAATTCTGTCCGTGTGTATGCTTCATCGCACTTTTTCTGTCAGAATTCTGGCCAAGAAAAGATTGTGAGCAGGAGCTAAATTTTCGTGACAGGAAAAATTCCCATCGCGAATCGCGGTCGTCTGTATGCAATTACGACGCGCAAAAAAACACACATGCTCAGAATCAAGCAGAAGAGCGAAACTGCCTATTGGACTTTATTGATCTCGACTTGTCGTACGTGTTGTACATCACCGCGTTCTTGACGGTCGGAATATTAGCCAATATTAGTGTGACAGTGTGTATGCAAGACACATTTCAGCCGTTTTCCTGCTGAAAAAACCCTGCCGTTTTCTTGTCGGAAATCGCGTTCATGTGTACGAGGCATCAGAATTACAGGTCTACAATATAAAACGCCAAATTTCCATGCAAAACCATTTTGAGCATCAAAAATCTGACATAATCATACCGCACAAGCAGCATTCCTTCTTTAACATCCAAGCACAGCAGCACTCCTTCAAGGTCCAAGCGGTACTCTTTATTCAATGTCCAAGCAGTACTCCCTCTTCAAGGTCCAAGCATTACTCCTTCTTCAAGGTCCAAATAGTACTCCTTTTTCAAGGTCCAAGGAATACTCCTTCTTCAAGGTCCAAGCAGTACTCCTTCTTCAAGGTCCAAGGAATACTCCTTCTTCAAGGTCCAAGGAATACTCCTTCTTCAAGGTCCAAACAGTACTCCTTCTTCAAGGTCCAAGGAATACTCCTTCTTCAAGGTCCAAGGAATACTCCTTCTTCAAGGTCCAAGCAGTACTCCTTCTTCAAGGTCCAAGGAATACTCCTTCTTCAAGGCCCAAGCAGTACTCCTTCTTCAAGGTCCAAGCAGTACTCCTTCTTCAAGGTCCAAGCAGTACTCCTTCTTCAAGGTCCAAGCAGGACTCCTTCTTCAAGCTCCAAGCAGTACTCCTTCTTCAAGGTCCAAGCAGTACTTGGAAAGAAAGAAAAAAAGAGCTCCTTTCTCTAATGCTCTTGTACAAAGGTCTTAAATTTGTATCTAACAAGGCTGTGAGTCAGAGGTTAGAATCCTTGATCCTTTATTTCTACCATAAGCCGTTCCATTAATTGGGATTCTAGCATGCCATTGCTCTATAGTAATTGGATACATTTTTTTCCCACATTGCAGGTATACATGCCCAGGTCCGCCATCAGGGGGGTACAGGCAGTACACCTGTAAGGGGCCCGGAGGTCCCCAGGGGCCCAGATGGCAACCCCCCTTTTTTTTATTTGTAAGGGGCCCAGAGGTCCCCAGGGGCCCGGAGGTCCCCAGGGCCCCGGATGTCAACCCCCTTTTTTTTATAATTTTTTTTTTATTTCTTTTTTTTTTATAAGGGGCCCAGAGGTCCCCAGGGCCCCGGATGGCAACCCCCCTTTTTTTTATATATATATAAAAAATTATTTTTTATGATTTTTTTTATAATTTTTTATTTTTTGTAAAGGGGCCCAGAGGTCCCCAGATGGCAACCCCCCTTTTTTATGTTCAACAGCACCCAAAGCTCCCCCGACCTCAACAATTCACGGCGGTAGAACCCCCTGCTTCTCAATTCGTGGCACCCCCCACTTCTCAATTTGCGGCAGCCCCCCCTTCTCAATTTGCGGCAAGGGGGCCCATGCCTAAAGCTGTGTAAGGGGCCCCAAAATTCCTGATACATGCCTTCACTGCATTCAAGAGATGTTTAAACAGAGAATTCCTATATTTGTATTTTTTTTTTTTTGTTGTTGTTGCTAAGATGATAGATAGCTAGCTAGATAGATAGAGAAATTCCACCTTTCTAGTAGATGTGATATAGAGATACAGGGCAGTCAGATAGCTTGCCTTGTATAATACAGTATATGCATATCTTGCCTCATTGACACATTTGTGACCACTCTCTCTTCAGGTCTGGGTCTCACATGACAGCACCCTCTCCCCCTTGCAAATATTAAATAAAAGACTGTTGGGCTCTAGGGACTGTTTTCAACAGATTTGGACTTAAACGGTCTGATCTACTTGAAAGGTTGTTCAGTCAAGCATGAATGTTGCATTTAAACACACACAGCTTTTAAACTTACCTCCAGAGTATGGCTACTTATAGACATAAAATGTCAGCCTTCAGACACAGGCGATTTTGAGTCGAGCTGTCATTTGACTTAGAATAATTGTTCGTACAAATGATCTCTTAGTTCAATGATGGTAGAAAAGTTGCATTCCGTAAATGAAATTTTGCCCTTTTTTCTGAGCAAACAATTGTTATGATCACTATCATGGGAAATCTGAGTTTTCTATAATCTACTGCAGTCACAATCAAAGTAGCACCTCACAGGGTCCCCAGTGTACTTTTTATATCTCCACCTACATTTAAAATTCCAGGGCAGGTTTGAAGCCTATCCCCGGACATATGCAACCCCATCTCCCATTCCCAGTTTTCTTCATCCTCTAGACCAGGAATGTGCAAACTTTTCAGTACGATGGCCACATCATATATGTTACAAATATTCGTGGTCTGAAAAAAAAAAATCACCCTTTGACCGGGTCCCCCTTAAAGTTTGCATTACATCAGGGTCCCTATCAGAGCCCCCCCCTTTACATCAGGGTTCCCAACAGAGTCCCTTCTTACTTCAGATTCCCCCATCAGAGTCCCTCTTACATGATGGTCTCCATCAGATTCCCCCTTACATCAAAAGTGGAGACCATAGGCAGCCTCTGCTGACCTTAATCTCCAATTAGTGCACATTGAGGATAGGCCACTGGCTCTAGCTGTAGGCTGGATAAAATCTTGTAGCAGGCCAGATGTGGGCCACAGACCGTAGTTTCAGGATCCCACTCTAAGAAATTTACAAGGCACAAGATTAAAAATAAAAATAACATTCAAAGGCTTATTTTACTTTACAAAGTTTCCTTGTGATGTCATCACTTCACTGCAGTCTTTTGAAACTGCAGTGAACCCCACTGCTGCATAGACAATAGGAAAAAAAAACCCTGAAGACGGACCTTCCTCCCCTGAAGGGAAGAAGATAGAGAAAAGTTTAAAGGAACACTAAAGAAATTAAAAAAATAAAAATAAAATAACAAACATGTTATACTTACCTACGCTGTGCAGCTCGTTTTGCACAGAGTGGCCCCGTTCCACATCTTCTGGGGTCCCTCGGTGGCTGTCTCGGCCCCTCCCCGCAATCACTCACCACCTATATGCGAGCGAGGTGGTGAGTGATTGCGGGTGCACTCCTGTGATACAGCCGGCGGCTATAGCGCTCACTGTATCACTCGGCCCCGGCGCGCCGCGTCATTGGATGTGATTGACAGCAGCGCGAGCCAATGGCTGCGCTGCTTTCAATCCATCCATTGTAACCAATCAACAGCCAGACTGAGCGGCGAAGAGGATGTAGGGGGCGAGCGCGGGACTTTCGAGGGGTCAGGTAAGCTAAACGGGGGGCCAGGGGGAGCCGGTATTGTCGGATGTTTTTTCACCTTAATGCATAGAATGCATTAAGGTGATTTTTTTTTACCTTTACAACCCCTTTAATGGTGGTATAAAAATCTAACTCCAGAAGTGATTTTTTTGCCCTTTTCTCTGGGGACAAAATTCTTATGATAGATCACTATTGTGACAAAAATATCTGAGTTTTCTATAATCTAATGCCGCCACAATCCAATCAGCTCCTCAATGGTTTGGCCATCCCTCTGTTGAGGACCACTGAGCGCTGGAAGTATTTGGCTGTTTTTTCTTGCTGATCTCTTGAGGACATTCAGCAGCTAGAGGACATGGCCCATTGACAAATTCCAGTTCATTCCATTGACTGGTTTGGCCATCCCTCTGTTGCGGACCACTGAGCGCTGGAAGTATTTGGCTGTTTTTAGCTCCTCACAGGGTCTCTAGTATATTTTCTATATCTCCACTTACATTTAAATTTCCAAGGTAGGTTTGAACTCTCCGGACATATACAATCCCCTCTCCCATCTCTAGGTTCCATCACTCTAAGCAATTTACGAGGTTTTTTTTTAATTATTTTTTTTTATTAACTTCAAAGGCTGCTTTTTTATTCATCTAAGTTTCTTTGAGACATTATCACACCACTGCAGTCTTCTGGTTCCTGAGAGGAGTCCAATAGGCAATTAGGCACAGCCAATAGGAATTGGACATCTGTAGACAGACCCTCCTCCCCCTAAGGGAAGAAGAGATATTTTTTAGTGACTCTGTTTTAAAAAAAATGAATAAATCTGTTTAAGTATGTATTCTTAACTCTAAAAAGTCAATTTCATTGCTCTCAGCCGCCTCTAGAAATCCAAATTCCTTTTTTTTTGCTGCTATGTTCTGACTTTCTGTTAGAGGGTGGCTACATTTGTTCTCCATGGTTCCACTGTATGTAGAAACATAGCCACCCTCTCTTGCTTGTTCCCGAGATGGACTATGGACTATGGGATTTGTGGTGTACATAGAGCAGTGTGCAACTAAGGTGGAATGCTTGTTCCAACCCAACCGGACTGAGAGTTGAAAAGGAGAGGTTCGGGAGCTGATGGAGGACATTACAAGGAGGCCGAAAAATAGTAAGAATGATTTCATAGCCCAGGTTGACCTCGGGACCGAAGTACGGATGGAAGTGGGCCATCTCTCTCCTGGAACGCATTGCATGTTCCTAGGGAACCCGGAGCTAAATCATTCATAGACTACCTGATTTTGGGTCAGGGTTTCATAAGTATCACAGCAACTACCTTGCTGCAATCTATGGAAAGTCTTCCCTTGAGCCAAGCTTTAAAATGATCTTACAAATAAAATTTAAAAAAAGAAACAATTTTATGAAAAAATAGATTATAAAGCCATTAGGTAGTGGGTGTGTATGGATTCATTTTCAGGAATAAGGATATCATTTTGTATTACTTTAACCAGGGCCATCTTTAAGGCAGGGCAAAAGGGGCAGCTGCCCTGGGCTCTGTCATTGTTGTGGGGCCCAAAGCAGCTGCCTCATACTTGCCAACTATCCCAGTTTAAATTCCCTTGTCCCTTGAAGTTTTAGTCCTTTGCTGTGTCCTGATATCTCAGTGTGAAGTGCTGCTACTAATGCTGCCCAGCTCTGCCCTATTGTTGTGTAGGGATGACTCACCTGCAGACCCTGTATTTACATGTAAATTACCGTCATTCATATGTAAATAATCAGATCATTCATATGTAAATAGCAGCAGCATTCATATGTAAATAGCTAAGGCCGGCGGCATTCATATGTAAATAAAGGCGGCATTCATATGTATATCATGCCCCTCTGCAGTGAAGAGACGATGTGCTGTAACCCCTAGCAACCAATCAGTGAGCAGTATTACTTTTGCAGTAATCTCTTGCAACCAATCAACAAGAAGAAATCATGTGCTGTAACCTCTAGCAACTAATCAGTGAGCCGTAATGTGTGCTGTAACCTCTAGCAACCAGTCAGTAAGTGGTAATGATATGCTGTAACCTCTGGCAACCAAAAAATTTTTGCCCCGGGTCCAATCAACATTAAAGACGGCCCTGACTTTAACAGATGGGGGTATGAATGGGCAACGTAAATGCTTGGAGTTCAGCTTTACGTATGATCGGGGGCTGTTTAAGCATCTTGACACAGATACATTGTTTTTTACTTTACCACAAGTCTTTCTGTCTGAATGAAAAGAAGAAGGAGACTTCCCCACTAGGAAAAAAGCTTTCACCATGTTAAATGACCAAAACAAAAATCAGAGGCATCGCACAAGCCCCATAGCCGTTTGGGTAATGTATAAAATTCACTTTCAGAGGAGGAAAGTTATGTATTTATTCAGTCTTCGACGATTTAAATTATTACCCACTCTGAAAAATTATACTGCCACATCAATGCTGTAAAAGCTCCTCATCCTATAAAACATTATAGAAAACCAAAATTATACTTTAACTAGTGCACTTTTTAGTGTCTCGTAAAAGAAAGGATAACGCTGGTCCAGGCTGTGTCGTTAGACTAGGAGCCACCGATTTACTTGGTTTCTCCTTAAAATAAAATGTAAGGATTTTGACTTTTCTGAAGGGGGTGCAGGTAGGGGATGGAGGCATTTTTTTCATACTTGCTGGGAGAGAAAGGGTCTATTTCCTGTGCACAAAAGATACGTTTGTTGGGGACCTGGATTGGACAGCTGTTGGCCCAAAGCTGTCCCAGGTCCCGCCCTGCTTTTTCTTGAATAAAGACACCACATGGCTGTCTTTGATTCCACCATCTTTAATATGATCCCCCGGCCATAGACCCACTCACGACATTCCTGACCCACTGCTAGGCTGGGTTCACACTTATGTGAATTGGATATGGGTTTCCCCGCAGGACAGGAGACTTTGACCGGCTCTCAATGGAGCCGGTTCACACAACTCCGGGGCGGCCACGGAGCGCAATGGAAAAGGATCCTGTGCGTCTTTGGCTTTGTTTCAGGTACGAATTCAGGCAACAATTCGGACCTGATTCGCACCTGAAATGGAGAACAGGGACGTATTGGACCCCTGCTGTGCCCTGCGGCCACAGCTAGTGTGAACCTAGCCTTAAAAAAAGGAATGTCCACACTCAAATGCAATTTCAGTACTTTACTACAATAATTGTTTCTTACGGTAATACATTGCATTAGACATACTGACAGAATTTTTTACAATGCACAGCACACATGCACATATTGACCACTTGCCGACCGCCGCACGCACTTATACGTCGACAGAAGGACGTATATAGGAAGCGGCATTGTGGACCCGATCGCTGCGGGGATACCCGCGATCGTCTCACGGTGAGGAAGAACGGGGAGATGCTGATGTAAACAAGCATCTCCCCACTCTGCCTAGTGACAATGACAGTGATTACCGCTTCCTGTAATCGGAAGCGGTGATCAGTGTTGTGTCACACACAGCCCATCCCCCCTACAGTAAGAATCACTCCCTAGGACACACTTAACCCCTACAGCGCCACCTAGTGGTTAACCCCTTCACGGCCAGTGTCATTTTCATTAGTATGGCCTCATGCCCACGGACGTTTTAAAAAAACGGGCTGTAAAGCTAGTACAGACGCCAGGAAAAAAAGCGTTGTTTTTAACGCGATTTTTCCCGCGTTTTGCATTGAATTCAATGCACGTTTCCCCGCGCTAGCTTTCAGCCGCGTTTTTCTTTCTCTATTCCAAATCAATGGCTCCCTATGGGAGCCCATTGATTTGAATAGAGGTCGCACCAGAAGTCGGATCAAGATGATCCGACTTGCGGGTCAACTCTTGTGTGGAGAATCTTAACCACTTAAGCCCCGGACCATTTGGTAGCTAGAGGACCAGAGGTGAATTCAGAATTTAGCACTGCGCTGCTTTAACTGTAAATTGTGCGGACATGCAATGTTGTACCCAAACGAAATTTGCGTCCTTTTCTTCCCACAAATAGAGCTTTCTTTTAATTGTTTTTGATTGCCTCTGCGATTTTTATTTTTTGCGATATAAACGGAAAAAGACCGAAAATTTTGAAAAAAAATGATATTTTCTACTTTTTGTTATAAGAAAAATCGAATAAACTCAATTGTAGTCATACATTTAGGCCAAAATGTATTCAGCCACATGTTTTTAGTAAAAAAAATGTCAATAAGCGTATATTTATTGGTTTGCGCAAAAGTTATAGAGTTTACAAACTAGGGTACATTTTCTGAAATTTACACAGCTTTAAATTTATGACTGCCTATCTCATTTCTTGAGGTGCTAAAATGACAGGGCAGTACAAAACCCCCCCAAATGACCCCATTTTGGAAAGTAGACACCCCAAGGAAATTGCTGAGAGGCATGTTGAGCCCATTGAATTTTTTATTTTTTTGTCCCAAGTGATTGAATAATGACTAAAAAAAAAAAAAAAAAAAAAAAAATTACAAAAAGTTGTCACTAAATGATATATTGCTCACACATGCCATGGTTATATGTGGAATTTCACCCCAAAATACATTTTGCTGCTTCTCCTGAGTACGGGGATACCACATGTGTGGGACTTTTTGGGAGCCTAACCGCGTACGGGACCCCGGAAACCAAGCACCACCTTCAGGATTTCTAAGGGCGCAAATTTTTGATTTCACTCCTCACTACCTATCACAGTTTCGAAGGCCATAAAATGCCAAAATAGCACAAAACCCCCCCAAATGACCCCATTTTAGAAAGTAGACACCCCAAGGAAATTGCTGAGAGGCCTGTTGAGCCCATTGAATATATTTTTTTTTGTCCCAAGTGATTGAATAATGACAAAAAAAAAAACAAAAAAAAAAAATTACAAAAAGTTGTCACTAAATGATATATTGCTCACACATGCCATGGTTATATGTGGAATTACACCCCAAAATACATTTTTCTGCTTCTCCTGAGTACGGGGATACCACATGTGTGAGACTTTTTAGGAGCCTAGCCGCGTACGGGACCCCGAAAACCAAGCACCGCCTTCAGGATTTCTAGGCACAAATTTTTGATTTCACTCCTCACTACCTATCACAGTTTCGAAGGCCATAAAATGCCAAAATCGCACAAAACCCCCCCAAATGACCCCATTTTGGAAAGTAGACACCCCAAGCTATTTGCTGAGAGGAATGGCGAGTATTTTACAGCTCTCATTTGTTTTTGAAAATGAAGAAAGAAAATATATATATATATATATATATTTATTTTTTTCAATTTTCAAAACTTTGTGACAAAAAGCGAGATCTGCAAAATACTCACAATACCTCTCAGCAAATAGCTTGGGGTGTCTACTTTCCAAAATGGGGTCATTTGGGGGGGTTTTGTGCTATCTGGGCATTCCATGGCCTCTGAAACTGTGATAGGCAGTGAGAAGTGAAATCAAAAATTTACACCCTTAGAAAGCCTGAAGGCGGTGCTTGGTTTTTGGGGTCCCGTACGCGGCTAGGCTCCCAAAAAGTCTCACACATGTGGTATCCCCGTACTCAGGAGAAGCAACAGAATGTATTTTGGGGTGTAATTCCACATATGCCCATGGCATGTTTGAGCAATATATTATTTAGTGACAACTTTGTGCAAAAAAAAAAAAAAATTGTCGTTTTTCCGCAACTTGTGTCAACATATAAAATATTCCATGGACTCGACATGCCTCTCAGTATATAGCTTGGGGTGTCTACTTTCCAAAATGGGGTCATTTGGGGGGGTTTTGAACTGTTCTGGCATATTATACACAACATTAGGAAGCTTACATCCACTCTTCTAACCACTAGAAGACAAAGCCCTTTTTGACACTTTTTGTTTACATGAAAACATTTTTTTTTTTTTGCAAGAAAATTATGTTGAACCCCCAAACATTATATATATTTTTAAAGCAAAGGCCCTACAGATTAAAATGGTGGGTGTTGCATTTTTTTTTTCTACACAGTATTTGCGCAGCGATTTTTCAAACGCATTTTTTGGGTTAAAAAATACACTTTTTTTAATTTTAATGCACTAAAACACACTATATTGCCCAAATGTTTGATAAAATAAAAAAGATGATCTTAGGCCGAGTACATAGATACCAAACACGACATGCTTTAAAATTTCGCACAAACGCGCATTGGCGACAAACTACATACATTTTTAAAAGCCTTTAAAAGCCTTTACAGGTTACCCCAGTAGATTTACAGAGGAGGTCTACTGCTAAAATGATTGCCCTCGATCTGACCTTCGCGGTGATACCTCACATGCATGTGCAATTGCTGTTTACATATGACGCCAGACCGACGCTTGCGTTCGCCATTGGGCAAGAGCAGGGCAGGACAGGGGTGCTTTTTTTTTTCTTTTTTTTTTATTATTAATCTTGCTTTTTTATTTTATTTTTAAATTGTTCCTTCCAAGTATTTTTTTTTTTATCATTTTTATTGTTATCTCAGGGAATGTAAATATCCCCTATGATAGCAATAGGTAGTGACAGGTACTCTTTTTTTGAAAAAAAATGGGGTCTTCTAGACCCTAGATTTTTCCTCTGCCCTCAAAGCATCTGACCACACCAAGATTGGTGTGATAAAATGCTTTCCCAATTTCCCAATGGCGCTTTTTATATCCGGGGGGGGGCATTCCCTCCCACTGCTTGTAAAAGCAGTCCAGAGGCTAATTAGCCGCTAGGATTGCTTTTACATGAAAGCCGGTCGCAGGCTGAAAAGAATGATACCAAGATGATACCTAAACCCGCAGGCATCATTCTGGTATAAACATTCAAAGTCCAGCAACACACCAGTACGTTGCTGGTCCTTGTTGGACATGTATTGTAATCTTTTTATTTCATGCAGCCAGTTGGCTGAACGAAAAAAGAGATTGATCGGTGGGTATGCCCACCATTAGAATACCGCCCTTCATCCACCCACTTCCAATGATGGGCATACACGCACCATTTATATATGCCGAAGCATGGGGGCATCCTCCCGCAAAAAAGTTATGCCGCACACACATGGTCGGACTTTTCCACGGGCAAGCCTCCGTCGGAATTTCGACCGTATGTACGCGGCATTAGGAGCAAAATCGCTCCTCCGCCCCTGCTGCCCCAATGCTTCGGCATATTTGCTATTTTTTTTTAACTGTGGTGGTGAAATCACCTCCTACAGCACTGGAGTCGCAGGGATCAGGCCTGTCTCTGCGAACGCTGCAGTTATGTGTGTTGTGTTTTGCAAGTGACAGTGATCGATCGATACTGCACTTGGGTGGCCTGGGCTGGACGGAGGGGCAAAACGCAGGTGCCAGCAGGTATCTGGGCTGATCCCGCTAACACTGCGTTTTTGGGAACCCTAAACTGCTGGGGACGCTAGTATAGATCTGATCAGATCAGATATTGATCTGTTCAGATACTATACCACTAAGGGGGGTGTATGCTTCACGCGTGGGTGTTAGCGTTACTGGCACTAACCTGACGCTGCCTGGGGTGTGACTCAGACCCTCTCTGACGCTAAAACCTAATTGATATCACCCGCCGGGCGATCAGGGGGTTAAACCTTTATTGGGTTATATACACGGCGGGTGCCCTGACACTATAAAAAGCAAACTAACTAACCAGCGTCACCCGTAACACTTATATGGTGATCACTGGTGAAAGGGTTAACTAGGGGCAATCAGGGGGTTAAAACCTTTATTAGATAATATATGGGGGTACCTGACGCTATAAAAACCTGCGACGAACCTAAAAAAAATTACCAGCTACCGATCTGCATCACCGACACTAAGACAGCGTTTAGAAAAACGATTGCTTAGCGACAGTGGTGATGGGGGTGAAAGGGTTACCTGGGGGGGCGATCAAGGGGGTTAAACCTTTATTAGATAATATATTGGGGTACCTGACGCTATAAAAACATGCGGCGAACCTAAAAAAAATTACTGGCTACGATCTGCATCACCGACACTAAGACAGCGTTTAGAAAAACAATTGCTTAGCGACAGTGGTGATAGGGGGTGAAAGGGTTACCTGGGGGGCGATCAAGGGGGTTAAACCTTTATTAGATAATATATTGGGGTACCTGACGCTATAAAAACCTGCGGCGAACCTAAAAAAATTACCGGCTACCGATCTGCATCACAGACACTAAGACAGCGTTTAGAAAAACGATCGCTTAGTGACAGTGGTGATAGGGGGTGAAAGGGTTACCTGGGGGGCGATCAAGGGGGTTAAACCTTTATTAGATAATATATTGGGGTACCTGACGCTATAAAAACCTGCGGCGAACCTAAAAAAAATTACTGGCTACGATCTGCATCACCGACACTAAGACAGCGTTTAGAAAAACAATTGCTTAGCGACAGTGGTGATAGGGGGTGAAAGGGTTACCTGGGGGGCGATCAAGGGGGTTAAACCTTTATTAGATAATATATTGGGGTACCTGACGCTATAAAAACCTGCGGCGAACCTAAAAAAAATTACCGGCTACCGATCTGCATCACCGACACTAAGACAGCGTTTAGAAAAACGATCACTTAGTGACAGTGGTGATAGGGGGTGAAAGGGTTACCTGTGGGGCGATCAAGGGGGTTAAACCTTTATTAGATAATATATTGGGGTACCTGACGCTATAAAAACCTGCGGCGAACCTAAAAAAAATTACTGGCTGCCGATCGGCATCACTGACGCTAAGACAGCGATCAGAAAAATGATCGCTAAGCGACAGTGGTGATAGGCGGTGAAAGGGTTATCTGGGGGGTGATCAGGGGGTTAAACCTTTATTAGGGGGGTTAAGGGGCTACACTGGACCTAAGACTAAACTTTGGTGACACTTTTACAGTCACAAATGTCACTGATTGCAGTGATCACTAAATAAATGGTCACTGCAAGTGACACTGTGACTGGGGGCTGGGGGGGTGATCTGGGGGGTGATCTGGGGTGATCTGGGGGCCCTGGGGGGCGATTTATGTCCCTATGTGTCCTGGTGTCAGTGTAGTGTTGTGTGCACTAACCTGATATCTTCTCTTGTACGGCGCTCGGTATATGTGAGCGCCGCACCAGAGATGACATCACTTCCTCCTGCTCCCTCTGTCTGACACAGACAGAGGGGGCATTTCCATTCGCCGGGAGCGATCGCGAGGGGGTGGCCAGAAACGAATGGCTGCCCCTCATCCCGGATCGCTCCCGGACACTTAGCCACCGCTCACTGTATAGGAGGGGGGTCCGATCGGACCCCCCAACTGTACAAAGGCAATCACGTATGCTCTACGTGATTGTGCCTGTCGGTGCCATTCTGCCGATGTATATATACAGTGAGCGGTCGTTAAGTGGTTAAAGGGGAACCCAGCGAAAATTTTAAAAAATTTGTGTGAGGTTCCCCTTCAGGACGATACCAGACCCTTTGGTCTGGTATGGATCTTAAGGGGGAACCCCCACACCAAAAAAAAATGGTATGGGGTTCCCCCAGGATCCATACCAGACCTTTATCCGAGCACGCAGTCCGGCCGGTCAAGAAGGGGGGGAGAGCAAGCATGCCCCCCCTCCTGAACCGTACCAGGTGGCATGCCCTAAACATGGGGGGTGGGTGCTTTGGAGCAGGGGGGCGCCCTGCAGCCCCCCCACCCCAAAGCACCTTGTCCCCATGTCGATGGGGACAAGGGCCTTTTCCCGACAACCCTGGCCGTTGGTTGTCGGGGTCTGCGGGCGGGGGGCTTATCGGAATCTGGGAGCCCCTTTTAATAAGGGGGCACCCAGATCCCGGCCCCCCACCCTATGTGAATGAGTATGGGGTACATTGTACCCCTACCCATTCACCTGGGGGAAAAGTGTCAATAAAAAAACACACTAAACAGCTTTTTAAAGTAATTTATTAGGCAGCTCTGGGGGTCTTCTTCCGACTTCTGGGGTCTTCTTCCGACTTCGGGGGTCTTCTACCGACTTCGGGGGTCTTCTACCGACTTCTGGGGTCTTCTTCCGACTTCTCCGCTTCTTCTCCCGCTCTCCGGTGCTTTCTGCCTTCTGCAGGGCACCGCCGCTATCTTCTGCCAGCTCTTTTGCTAGCGTGGGCCCGGTCTTCATTGTCGTCTTCTTCCCTCTTCTCTTCTTGAGGTGTTGACAAGACGAGGTCTGCCGCTGTAATGCTGTGTGCCCGGCATGCAATGACCCGCCCCCTTATGACGTCGCAGTCCCAGGGCATGATGGGAGCCATAGATTTGGAATAGAGAAAGAAAAACACGGCTGAAAGCTAGCGCGGGGAAACGTGCATTGAATTCAATGCAAAAAGCAGGAAAAATCGCTTTTTTTCTGGCGTCTTTACTAGCTTTACAGCCCATTTTTTTAAACGTCCGTGGGCATGAGGCCATAGGAATATTTATGGTAGCTTTGTCACAAAGTATCTATTCTGTTTAGTTTTACTAGTTTCTCTAAATTCATGATAAGAAAATTTAAACCGGGCCCGAGTTACGTTAAAGCGGACCATCAGTCATTTTTTCATCTTTCCATCTATTAAATCCTCTCCCCTTGTTGTTTTAACTTTGGATAGAAAAACATTTATTTTTTCTGCCAGTAAATACCTTATACAGTAAGGTGACCAGATTTTCAAAATTAAATTCGGGGACATACAGTATTCTTTTTTTTATTGGCAAATGGCACAGGACTGTATAATACACAAAGCGCTGGGCACGCAACCGCATAATACACAAAGCTCTGGGTACGGGACCGCATAATACACAGAGCGCTGGGCACGTGACCGCATAATACACAGAGTGCTGGGTACAGGACTGTATAATACACAGAGCGCTGGGCACGCAACCGCATAATACACAAAGCGCTGGGTACGGGACCGCATAATACACAGAGCGCTGGGCACGCGACCGCATAATACACAGAGTGCTAGGTACAGGACTGTATAATACACAGAGCGCTGGGCACGCAACCGCATAATACACAAAGCGCTGGGTACGGGACCGCATAATACACAGAGCGATGGGCACGCGACTGCATAATACACAGAGTGCTGGGTACAGGACTGTATAATACACAGAGCGCTGGGCACGCAACCACATAATACACAAAGCGCTGGGTACGGGACCGCATAATACACAGAGCGCTGGGCACGCAACCGCATAATACACAAAGCGCTGGGTACGGGACCGCATAATACACAGAGCGCTGGGCACGCAGCCACATAATACACAAAGCGCTGGGTACGGGACCGCATAATACACAGAGCGCTGGGCACGCGACCACATAATACACAGAGTGCTGGGTACAGGACCGCATAATACACAGAGCGCTGGGTACAGGACCGCATAATATACAGAGCTCTGGGTACAGGACCGCATAATACACAGAGCACTGGGCACACGACTGCATATTACACAGAGAGCTGGGAACAGGACCGCATAATACACAGAGCGCTGGGTACAGGACCGCATAATACACATAGCGCTGGGCACGCGACCGCATAATACACAGAGCGCTGGGTACAGGACCGCATAATACACAGATCGCTGGGCACGCGACCGCATAATACACAGAGTGCTGTGTACAGGACTGCATAATACACAGAGCGCTGGGTACAGGACCGCATAATACACAGAGCGCTGGGCACGCAACTGCATAATACACAGAGCGCTAGGCACGCGACCGCATAATACACAGAGCGCTGGGTACAGGACCACATAATACACAGAGCGCTGGGTACGGGACCGCATAATACACAGATCGCTGGGTACGGGACCACATAATACACAGAGCGCTGGGAACAGGACCACATAATACACAGAGCGCTGGGTACGGGACCGCATAATACACAGAGCGCTGGGCACGCGACCGTATAATACACAGAGTGCTGGGTACAGGACTGTATAATACACATAGCGCTGGGTACGGGACCGCATAATACACAGAGCGCTGGGCACGCGACCGCATAATACACAGAGCGCTGGGCACGCGACTGCATAATACACAGAGAGTTGGGAACAGGACCGCATAATACACAGAGCGCTGGGTACAGGACCGCATAATACACAGAGCGCTGGGCACGCGACTGCATAATACACAGAGCGCTGGGTACAGGACCGCATAATACACAGAGCGCTGGGCACGCAACCGCATAATACACAGAGTGCTGGGTACAGGACTGCATAATACACAGAGCGCTTGGTACAGGACCGCATAATACACAGAGTGCTGGGCACGCGACCGCATAATACACAGAGCGCTGGGTACAGGACCGCATAATACACAGAGCACTGGGTACGGGACCGCATAATACACAGATCGCTGGGTACGGGACCTCATAATACACAGAGCGCTGGGTACGGGACCGCATAATACACAGAGCGCTGGGTACAGGACCGCATAATACACAGAGCGCTGGGTACGGGACCGCATAATACACAGAGCGCTGGGTATGGGACTGCATAATACACAGAGCGCTGGGCACGGGACTGCATAATACACAGAGCCCTGGGTACGGGACTGCATAATACACAGAGCACTGGGCACGAGACTGCATAATACACAGATCGCTGGGTACGGGACCGCATAATACACAGATCGCTGGGTACGGGACCTCATAATACACAGAGCGCTGGGTACGGGACCGCATAATACACAGAGCGCTGGGTACAGGACCGCATAATACACAGAGCGCTGGGTACGGGACCGCATAATACACAGAGCGCTGGGTATGGGACTGCATAATACACAGAGCGCTGGGCACGGGACTGCATAATACACAGAGCCCTGGGTATGGGACTGCATAATACACAGAGCACTGGGCACGAGACTGCATAATACACGGAGTGCTAGGCACACCACCTCTTAGCCCTTCCCCCACAACAGCTAAACTTTCCATCGCTCCATGCAGCTGCATCAGCTCTGACCCCTGCTCCCCCACTGCCCTCACCTGTGTACAAACAGAACCCCCCACGCCATCTGCTCACCTCTCAGTCTCAGCCCTCCACACAGTTAATTTTTGGCTCCACTATAGAGCAGCAGGAGCGGCGGTGAGATTTTTGTCCAGCAGGGGGCGTCAGCTTCCGAGCCACGAGGCTGCTTCTCAGCCCTGTCTACGTTATAATCCGGCCCTGAATCCGGGGACAGACTTGGTCAAGGGACAGTGTCCTTAGTCCGGGAACTACCCCCAGAAACCAGGGACATCTGGTCACCCTATTATACAGCCCACTTCCTGTTTCTTGTCTGGAAAAAAGCCTAGGCTTATGACATCATGCACAGTTCTCTCTCTCACTCTTGTGAGAGTTTGCCAGGAAGGGAGGGGGGTGAGTCATAAGAGGGCCAATGAGAGCTGCATAGCTGGAGGTGTGTCTGTGTAAATCCAGGAAGTGAACAGGCAGCAGCTTCAGCTGCCCACAGTTAAAATGGTCGCAGCCAGACTCAGTGGAGGGAGATTTCTGCAGCATATTTGGCAAGTACAGAATCACAGTATATCTAAAATAATATGCAAAGTGGTTGGAGGGAAGCTTCAGAATGGCAAAGATGTTTTTATTACAAATTATGTGAGCAGACTGCAGTTCCTCTTTAAGAGAAAGCAGTGAGGTCCCTGTCCTGCGATCTCTCGTTTTTCTCATGTCCAAGGGCACGAGCTGCTTCTGTTTTCTCCAAGTCTCCAGCTACTTAGAAGTCTTTTCTTCCCGTTCCTAATTTGCCTGGAGCAAGGCTTTTATCTAGACTTTTAGCCAAAAGGCACCTGCTAAAATATTCATTGCCAGAAATTGTGCCATGGGTGGTTTTACCCATTTTGTCCAGTTCCGCGTCATTAAAATAAGGTTGATCTGAGTGAAAATAGATTTTGACACAGTAATGCAGCTTTTTCAGAGCAAAAAAAAATAAAATTGTGTAATAGGCAATTAACCCTTTTCATATGCAGACATTTAAATGTGGAATATTAGAGAAGACAGGGCCTTTACAGGAGACTTTTTGCAACGGACGTTTGCATTGTTCCACAAGAGAATGAAATTATTATCTTGGGCGATGGATATAAGATGATCTAAAACGTCTGAAGGGGGCTTTATATGAAGACAAGGAGACCTAGAGAGAGAATAAGCCCTTTGAAGCAGTACAGTGCATTCATTTTTTATATTAGAGAATGGGAATATTCAGAGGCTCTAATGTAAAAATGAGAGTTTTAATGCTTAAATCTGATACAAAGAAGATTCCGTCTTTCAAGTTTTTAAAGACAGCCATGAGATTCAATCGTCAGGAATGGCATATTATCTGTGTAAATCCATCAACTGTCATTACAAGCAACCAGGCTTTTTTGCTAGCTTCCAAAACATGGCGAGGACCGAGGAGCCAAAATGACTAATTTGGTTTGAGCAGAAGGTATGATCTTCACAGGTCATGATTCATAAGTTCAGCTCCAGAAGAAGAAGAAGAGAAAGCATTCCCCAAAGCTAAAGTCATACCTATGGTCATAACCAATATTGATGGAGCACCCTCCTAGACAGGTTGATAGCTAGGTTAGGTCAATTTAGTTCAGGTGGCTGTCCTGTAATCAGTTGAAAAGCTTGTGATTGCTTTGGGCTGTTCTGAGCTCTGCAGTCTGCAGGTATAATTGCTTCCCCCTGTTTTCTGGAGGCTTCCAAAAACATAGTGGGTTGGGAGAGTCAAAGAAGCTGCCTGAATATTTATGTGGTTCCAGCCAATCCCTGGGAGAGGGTGCCCAAAAGGTGGTTGGGGGAGTGCATAATAATCCGAGGCAGCCCTGTTTTTGTCCAGGTGGTCCATTTCCCAGCATGGAGGGCTTCTGTCCTCTCAGGCAGCCCAGCTGACATTTACCAGGACCTCATCAAGGTCCCTGCTATGCTAAAGCTGGGGGACCCTACTTGCTAAGAAACTCTGAAGCTAAAGAAGGAGGATTTCACCTAGGATTTGGTTTGGAGAGTCCACTAATGAATTGTCTGCCTGACACTGAAGGGAGGCATCCAAATACCCAAGGACTCCGGAGTACAGACCTGAGTGCAGGATTTTGGTGACTGTTTCTGCTGGTAACCCCCTGGATCTCTAATACTAAGGCTTGCCTGGCCTGGGTCATTGCAGTGTGCCTGGCTGCCACTACACTAGTGGGAAAACAACCTGGGACAAACTCAGCAGTCCTTATGGGTGAGCGGTACTCTTATAACCAATACTTGTATACTATAATAGGGATCTTAATTTCTTAAAGAGACATTGTCACTTTGCCCATCCATGGCAAAAACAGCCCCACAGTTCCTTCCAAGGCTTCCTGTTGCATCATCCCAGCCTGGCTAAGCTCCAGTGATGGCTAGTGTAGAAGGTCAGACAAGAGGGTGATGTCATGCCTCCCATGTAACAGCGCTTGAACCTGGTGATTGGCTGCTCAGGCTTAGGACTGAGCTTTGAAGAGACACTGTCATTTTACCCATTCAGGACAAAATCTGCAGATAGCCCACTCCCTAAGGTTGTCATAAGGTTGTCATAATGTCATGACCAGGGGTCAAGCTCGGAGACCAGTAGCTATAGCAGTAGAGGGGCTCCCACTGACCAGCAGGACAAGTAAACAAACAGATCACCGTGGCAGATAACGTGGGCTCACCCAAAGTGCAGGATCTAAGCACTAACTAGTATTCACCAGAGCTCCTGATGGTGGAGATGGGTTTTGCTGTGTACTAGTATTAGGTTGCGGCCCTTAGGATCGCCCCAACAGGAGGTGAGCTAGCTGGGGTCCAGTAGAAGATATAACAGGTAGGATCAAGCAAAATCGTACCTAAGTAAACAAACCAAAGGTCAGTAACAAGTTGGTTGCAGGTTGGGATCAAAGGGAAGCGTAGTCGAGAAACACGCCAAAGGTTGATAACAAGTGGTAGTGGAGGTAGGGACAGCTGCAGGTGCGGAAAGGCACAAGAGAGAGCACAATAATCTGGCAACCAGGAAGTGCATAGACATGGCTTAAATCAGGAAGTTCATGAGAGGAGCAAAGAGTTCAAGGTTCACCGGAAACAGGGGACAAGGCAAGAAAGTGCAAAAGATTACATGGCACTGTCCAGCATCTCAGGTGGTTCAGCAAGAAAAGCCACTTCCTGGCACAGCAGAGGTTGTGGGTTCAGATCCCAGTACTGACTCATACCTAATAAGACATGCTCCCCTGCCATCTACCCACACACTCAGAGTAGGGTGACCACATTTCCAAACTGCCATTCAGGGACACACCCCCTCTCTCACCTTCCCCCAAAAAAGATGAGGGGGCGGGGGTTAATGTAGTCTCTGGGTTGATGGGGAATTTGGCGGCGGGTTATTTGTCAGGTGAATGTGCCACTTGCCACCAGATGCAGTGCCGCTTGCCACCCATAGCCTGCCACTCCCTCTGCATGAGCCACGTGCGTAGAAGGAAAAGAGTGGCGTCACTATCTGGAGAGTGAAGATCACACCAGTCCCTGCTGCTTGCCACTGGGTGCCAGAGAAGGAGGAGGTGCCGAGGTGGGTGGGGATAGCAGTGCTGCACTAGGCGCAGGCCTCGCTCCCGGTCTCACTATCTTAGAGTAAATTGTCACTGGTTGCAAGATGCCAGGCAGCGCTGGCCCTAGCAACCAGTTCTGGAAATGTAGTTATTAGTTAGTAGGGGGTGGCTGTGTCCTCTATTTCATCCCGGGACATTATATTGTCCCGGAATGAAGGTGCCCGGGACCCAGGACAGACATGTCAATTGCGGGACAGTCCCAGGCAATCCGGGACACGTGGGCACCCTACGAGTCCCTCTCTAATGGAGTGAGACTTTAAGGTTTGAGAGAGAATTTGACCACTCACATGTGACAGTGCTCAGTCAGAGTATAACCCAGTGCACTCCGTAAACAGCAGACCTGGACAGACATGTCCCCCCACCATTTTTCTCAGTACAATTTTATGTGAGGACACAAACTGCCCTCTTCCTCTAGTGCTCTGTGCTGACATAGCCAATAAACAGTCACACCTTTCAGCACAATTGTCCTCACACAGACTTGTATTGGAGAAGAAAATAGGGGTGTGTCTGACCAAATCTGTTACTGAGCGCACTGGGTTCCACTCTGTCACTGTCACATGCCAGAGGTCAAATGCTCTCTGATTTCTTATTTAGAGTATCTGCGTAATCATTTTTAAATATTGTGAAAATGAAAATAAGGAAAAAACAAGAAAATAATTACAGATATCACATAATGGACAATAGCAACAGTAAAATAGACGGGAATAAAAGTATCTGAACCCAAGACCTCTGCTGCCTATGGCAGTAGCTCTTCTTGCTGAGCCACCTGAGATGCTGGACAGCATTCTGTCTGAGTCTTTGGATAATTTTGTCTTGCATCTTATTTCTGAACTCCTTGATCCTCCCATTAACTTCCTATTTTTATCCATGCCTTTGCACTTCCTGTTTGCCAGGTTATTGTGCTCTCCTCAGTCAATATCTTGCTCCTTTGCCTATCTGCAGCTGTCCTTATCTCCACTACCGACCTTTGGCTTGTCCCTTGACTACGATTCCATTTGTTCTCAACCTGCAACCACTTGTAACCAACTTTTGGCTGGTTTACTGACTATTCTTCTGCTTGATCCCTACCTACTAAATCTGTTACTGGACCACAGGTTGCTCATCTCCTGAGGACCATAACCTGGTACTAACACACAACAAAACCCATCTCCACCATTGGGAGCTCTGGTGAATAGTGTTTAGTGTTTACTTTAGACCCTGCACCTCAGGTTTTCTACGTCATCTGCCATGCTGACCTGCTTGTTTTCTTATTCTGCTGGTCAGTGGGAGTCTTCCTACTGCTATTGCTACTGGTCTCCGAGACTGACCCTTAACTGTGACAGTCCAATTTGCTTCAGAGTACATCCAATCTTGACATAAATGGCCCTTCCAGTAGCTTTAGCAATTTTGATGACAAAGAACAGGTCACATGCTGCCAATGCATCCAACTTTCCTGGCCCCCGAGGAGGATCCCAGGAGTCTGCTTAGGGAGTTTTGAAGTGTTTTATTAAAGTTCAGAGAATGCTCCCACAATGCCAGTTTTTATAACTGTATATATTTTTCCCCATGGTGAAAAACAGTCCAATATTTATTTTTATTTTTATTTTTTTCCTTCGTCGGGGTTAAAGGGGATAGGCGCAGATGAATGAGATATATAGAATGGGAGGGAGGGAGGGAGGGGAAAGTAAAACAAATAGACAATCAATACTCAGTTTTTTTGTTTGTTTGTTTATTATGGTTAAGATAATATAACTGATATGTAATATGTAAAATGTTTTGTATTATGGTTTTTATTATGTTGTTGATATTGTCTATAAGGGAAAAAAAAGATACAGAAATAAAGAATAAAAAAAACAAAAAACAGTCCAATAACCAACATACAGTATTATGGCACAGAATGAAATCAGACTTTGATAGAGACTACTAGTGATCTAAATGCCCATATTGCTTAGGAGAGTTGATGTGTATTATTTGTCTACTATACATTACAGTATAAGTATGTTTGGCATCAGACTAATTAAGATTTACTGATCCATTCAAGAAGACACTTGTGAAGGTAATTTTGTCATAACTAGAATTATAGATTATGTGTAGAGTTAATCTACTGGGTTGAATGAAAAGGGCAGTTTTAGGTCAAGTAAAGCAAAACTCAAATGGGTACTGCTTCTAAATGGCTCACAACAGCAAATTACAACCAAAATACAGCCTGTTGAGAGCTCTGCTAGAGATTTTATGACATGGCAATTTTATGATGGCTATTACCAGTCCTAGATTAGAGGATATCCTGCTAATGGGTTTAATGCCCTCGCCCTGTGTCCTGTCAAAGATGCTGAGACTGGAATTCTGTAATTTATGACAGTTTGATTTGTGTCTGAACCAAACTGTTCAATCTGATGATAGAAAAAAGCCTAAAAAACGAATGCAGCCACCACATCTAATTATCGGTAAGCTGCAATATATTACATTTTTGTTTTTGGGTTTAATATTACTTTAAGAAAGATGATTAGCATTACAGCCAGGGAGCTAGCATTTTTAAAAGGTTATCCATAGCAGTCCTAATGTTTTATTAAGATAGAATGCACAGAATCCCCAGTCTATCTATGCAAATACCA
Organism: Rana muscosa; assembly: GCA_029206835.1. NCBI lineage: Eukaryota > Metazoa > Chordata > Amphibia > Anura > Ranidae > Rana > Rana muscosa. Next base: position 202,198,562 of record CM055126.1, on the reverse strand, counting down.
ACTACCTAAAAATTGCAACTTCTTGATAGGTTACTAGGTTGGAAGTTTTCAGGAAAGCGTCCCATAGCTCCACTAAGGGATCCGGATGTCCAAGAGGTCAATTAAACTGATGTATGTACTGCCAATGTATGGTTTATTTTTTTCTTTGTCACTTACTATCTTTTTCTCTTTCTCTCATTTCCTCCCTGTTCTTCCTTTCCTTTTTTCCTTGCTTCCTTCCTCCCTTCCAGGTCCTCTTATTGTATATAATGCATGAAATTCAGTCTCCTTGTGTAGTAAAGTGCTGACAGGATTTCTCCCATTAACTACTTTGGCCTATCTAGCACTGGAAAGCTGCAGGGTTCATTTCACTTTCCTGCTCTTTATTCTTTTCCCCCCACCCCTTACACTGGAGGACTGGTGAGAGGGTTGGCAATCCGCTATCTACTAGGCTTGTGCAATTCGTTTCGTAACGAATTGAAATTCGTCCGAATTTAGCAACTTTCGGACATTCGGAAGCATTCGAATTTCCGAACAAAGCAATTACGAATAAGACCGAATCCGAAATAAATTATACCGCAAATAGCGAATGCCCGAATGTCTTCGGCATAATTCGTTATGAAAAAGTTACGAATGTACGAATCCATACGAAGCACAATAACACTCACTCTGCTCTGCTCTCTGCTTCTCCCACACCGTGCTGAACTCCCTCTCAAAATGGTGTACAGGGGCGGAGGTTATAGCCGCATGTAAAAAACGAAAGTAAAATACGAGATTTCGAATCCATTCGAAGCACAATAACACTCTGCTCTGCTCTCTGCTTCTCCCTCACCGTGCTGAACCCTCTCAAAATGGTGTACAGGGGCGGAGCCTATAGCCGCATGTTAAAAACGAAAGTAAAATACGAGATTTCGAATCGTTACAAATAACCGCAATGTATTTAGAAAAGTACAAATCCATTCGAAGCACATTAGGCATAATAGGCAGCGTCGTTGTGAGAGAGACACGGAAAATTACGAATCAACGAACCCAAAAAAAGTTACGAAAGTAGGAGTTGTGTCCAGAATCAACGAAAAACAACGTACTCTACCGAAAGTACGAACCCAAAAAAAGTTACGAAAGTAGGAGTTGTGTCCAGAATCAACGAAAAACAACGTACTCTACCGAAAGTACGAATTATAAAGCAACAAAAAATTCAACGAAAAATGTCGCTTGCAAAAATACGAATGAGTCCGAACACGAAAAATCCCGTCTAGCAAAATTACGAATGATTACGAATCAACAGGACCGGAAAGAAACGAACCGAAACGGAACGAATTTTTCCGTTGTGCACAAGTCTACTATCTACACTGTTTGGCAGGAACTGAGTCATTCATAAATGATATTGGGTCTGGGATTAAAAGTAACATTTCAGTCTTTGCAGATGACACCAAGCTATGCAGTGGAATAACGTCCTTACAGGATGTCTCCAACTTACAAGCCAACCTCAATGCACTCAATGTCTAATTGGGCAACTAGGTGGCAAATTAGGTTTAATGTTGATAAATGTAAAATTATGCACTTGGGGGATAAGAATAGGCATGCATCATACATACTAGGGGGAATACAACTGGGGGGATCAATAGTACAAAAGGATCTGAGGGTTTTGGTAGATCATAAGCTTAACAATAGCCTGCAATCCCAAGCTGCGGTTACCAAAGTGAGCAAAGTCCTTTCTTGTATTAATAGAGATATGGACTCCAGAGAGAAAGAGTTAAGCCCTGTACACACGATCGGTTTTACCGATGAAATTAGTCCGATGGACTTTTTTCATCGGACAAACCGATCGTGTATGGGACCCATCTGTTTTTTTTCCATCGGTTTTAAAAAATAGAACATGTTTTAAATTTTTCCGATGGATCAAAAACTGATAGCAAATTCCGATCGTCTATGGGCAAGTCCATCGGATGAAAAACCCACGCATGCTCAGAATCAAGTCGACGCATGCTCAGAAGCATTAAACTTAATTTTTCTCGGCTCATCGGAGTGTTTTACATCACCGCGTTTGGAACGCTCGGTTTTTTGACTGATGGTGTGTAGGCAAGACTGATGGAAGTCAGTTTCATCGGATTTCCGATGGACAAAACCATTGGATTAGAATCCATAGGATATCCGATCGTGTGTACGAGGCTATATAATTTTGCCCCTGTACAAATCATTAGTAAGACCTCATCTGGAATATGCAGTTCAATTTTGGGCATCAATTCTAAAAAAGGATATCCGGGAACTGGAGAAAGTGTAGAGAAGGACAACCAAACTGATAAGAGGCATGGAGGAACTCTGAGGAAAGATTAGAGGAACTAAATTTATTCTCTCTTGAGAAGAGGAGATTAAGGGGGATATTATCAACATGTACAAATATATAAGGGGTCCATATAGTGAACTTGATGTTGAGTTGTTCACTTTAAGGTCATCACAGAGGAAAAGGGGGCACTCTTTACGTCTAGCGGAAAAGACATTTAATCTTCAAAAACGTAAAGGTTTCTTCACAGTAAGAGCTGTGAAAATGTGGAATAGACTCCCTCAAGAGCTGGTTTTTGAAAAGCTCAGTAGAAGGCCTAGAAACTTTCCTAAATGTACATAATATAACTGAGTACTAACATTTATAGGTAAAGTTGATCCAGGGAATATCCGATTGCCTCTCGGAGGATCAGGAAGGAATTATTTCCCCTGCTGTAGCAAATTGGATCAGGCTTTGCTGGGGTTTTTCTGCTTCCCTTTAATTAACTGTACAGTAGGTATAGGATTGGGTATATGAGATTATATATATTTTTTTCTCTTTTTTGCCTTTTATAGGTTGAACTAGATGGACTTGTGTCTTTTTTCAATCTGACTAACTATGTAACCTTGTAATTCTGGAGCAGGCCAGCTGCCATACCCTATACAGACACACTTAGTTTATGGCATACCACTGGCTGAAGGATTGCATGCTAGATTTTGCTTCACAACATTATTGATTATCTGCACTGCCTTTATATCTAACTCATCTAGCTTTTACCCCACTTATCTTACACCTCAACCAATGACCACTTCAGCCCGTCTACATGTCATCACTAGATACAGAGTTTAAAGACACTCTGAAAGTGCACCAACGCTTCCCAAGGGCCCCAGCAATAGCCAGCAGAAGAATGAATTTAAAGACTCTCTCTTCATCCCTGGTACTATTAATCCACCACATTTCACCATCTGTTTCCTATTTGGGGTTGCTAGGGTCAGGGACGGTGTCCTGCAGGCGGTCTAAAGCCTAGCATAACACCCCTTGTGTACATGTGCAGCGCAGTTCTGAGGGTTATACATACCTACTTCCTTTTTAGCTGCTCCCTGTCGCAAAGCTGACCTGGGTGGCCAGTAAATTTGTAGTTTACATGGTGTTGTTCGCTGTTTACATCTCAAGTGAACTGTAAACTTTACCATTTAATTTCTCCGCGATTGCTCCTTTGTAACATTGTTGACCAGTAATAAGTATTGATATACCAGCTGTGTTTTCTTTTGCTAACTGGGTGTGGTGTCTAGCCTTTCAAGTTATCATTTTGTGAAAACATAGGATTACCGCTTGTTATTTTCTTTGTGAACAAAAGTGGTTGTGTGTCCAGCCTGGTGTGTTGGAGAGGCTGGGTTTTTTCGAGAGGGCAAGGCCAGAATCAGAGGACCCATTTCACTCCTTCTGGTGTGGCACTACACTTATACTATATACAGTACCAAGAAACAGCAATATGTATCCTAGGCAAATAACATTTTTCAGTGACACTTCTTGTTTAATGCTCACTCCCTGCACGGTTATATTATTCATTAACTAAGATATATTTGTTTGTGTATTCAGAACAAACCGGAGTCACTTCCACATGACATAAAAATACATTCCCATCCATTCAGCTGGCATTGCGGCAATGATCATTTAAGGGATCACCGTGGCATCTCGTCCTCAGTCTTTCCTGCTGCTTTAGGAACTCACTAGTCAGATTGGTGACTTTATGACATCCCAGATGACATTAACAGCTCCTGTTTTAGACACCAGGTCTAAAAATGCAGCATGGTGATGGCTTCACAGATACTTTGAAAAATATGCATATTTTTATTGAAGACGGTAGAGGCAGGAAAAGTCCTTTTTTTTTCTTTTCCTCCCTTTTGAAAGCTAACATAGCAAACTGCTGTCAATGGCTTGAGATGGTGACATGGCTAGGATAGTTTAACCTGCTTTGCATACTGAGAATTCTTACAACAGCTGCATCCTTCCTGACAGGGTCTAATTAGTGTTTCCACCCTACTTTTATATTGACTGGAAGAGACAGGGAAATGGCTAGAAATTTAAATAAAATACTTTTAACCCTTTCCATTGTAGAGGATATGTGGTGGCCATATGTATGATAAGCAGGTGGTGGGATCTGAAGTCTCTGGTGAAAAAAAGGCTTCTAAGTTCCTGTATTACTTGTTCATGTTTGCAGTGCATTGTGGGGAAGAGTGACAATAATTCCTCATTTGTACCAGACGAGCACTTGCTGTGATGTGTGCTGTCCACATTCACAGATTGTTTGCTGTGGATGACTTATTTTTTATTCTTAGCTGTAATATTTAGACCGGCCACTCTCAACTAGGGCTTTGTGGAACCCTAGGGTTACTTCAGCAGTTGCTAGGGTTCAATGCTGGGACAAGGCAATCTAGCGCCAAGGGCAAAGATGACAAAAGGTCCCCCCCCCAAAAAAAAAAGTATGAGCATTATGTGTCAGCAAAAATCCCCCCCCCACCAAAAAAATAAATAATTATTAAGCACTAATCTTCACACCTATTCCCTAAGCATATGTAGCGCCCTGCTCCTATTGAGTAGGCGCTATAATGTAAATTTAGTTCAGCTCAGAGTATTATGTTAAATTGCTGGTTTCTGTTCCAGTCCAGTTGTGTTGTACATTTTCCACTTGACCGTGGGTGTCGCTGTCGCCCCCGGTCAGTGTTGGAAATACAGCAGCCTGGATGCATTGAGTACCTCTTTACCCAGAAGTAGCCCAGGGGGAGTGGTTCACCCGCTGTGCATTCTGGGAGAGGGTACTTAAGGGACAGACACCGTTTTTGCGGTCTCTCTGACCTGATGGCCCTCCTGGCCTAAGGTGTGCCGTAGCAGTTCTTCTGCCTCGGGGCCTGCTGGCCCAAGGCCTTGTTACTGAGAGTAGGCCCAGGTGTTTCTGGGGCCTACTGGTCCAGGGGTGGTCCTGTGCTGTCTTGCCTGCGGGGAGAAGCCGAGCAATTGGAGACTCAATTGGAGGACGCATCCCGACCCATCTACCTCACAGTATCGCCAGATGGCTGAAAGATAGTGGTACTGTGAGTTTGTACTTTGACTTTGCAAAAGTTCTTAGTTATACAATCCTGTGGCAGAGGATTGTACAACGACTCAAGTTATTCTTCAAGTCTGTGGCAGAGACTATGACTGAGCACCGCACCGGTTGCTAGGTCAGTGAGAGAGGTCTTTCTGGTGGTTGCTAGATCCAGTTGTGGAGCTGTTTGTCCTCTGAATCAAAGAAGTACCCGTGATCCGCAAAACAAGGTACCTGGATCTCCCCTAACCCTCCATCCCTCTATCTGATGTTTTTTAATAAAGCATTGGAAAAAGAGACTCAAGCCCTGTACACACGATCGGTTTGACTGATGAAAACCGTCCGATGGATGGTTTTCATCAGACCAACCGATCGTGTATGGGACCTATCGATCTTTTTTCCATCGGTTTTAAAAAATAGAACATGTTTTAAATTTTTCCGATGGATAAAAAAACGATCGAAAACTCTGATCGTCTATGGGCAAGTCCATCGGATCAAAAACCCACGCATGCTCAGAATCAAGTCGACGCATGCTCAGAAGCATTAAACTTCATTTTTCTCGGCTCATCAGAGTGTTTTACGTCACCGCGTTTGGAACGGTCGGTTTTTTGACAGATGGTGTGTGGGCAAGACTGATGAAAAACAGTTTCATTGGATTTCCGATGGACAAATCCATTGGACGAAAATCCATAGGTTATCCGATCGTGAGTACAGGGCTTAAGTGTTTGGTGCAGACATCTGTGAACAACTCTCCAATGGGACCCCTATGGCGGATACAGTGAACAGTCAGCTAACGGCAGACCCAAAAATTAAACCAGCAGCTCCTACGGGGGTAGTGCTACACATTTGCAAGCCAAAATTCTCCCCAAACAAAGATTCCCCCTATTCCAGTACAAATCCATCCTCCCAGCTCAAATCCTCTCCTTCCATATATCTCCCCCATCCTTCACCCTTCAAATTCCCCCTCTGAGCATAAATTCTTTCCCACCTCCAAATCCCCTCTCCTAGCAGTAATCCCCCCCCCCCCACAAATATTCCATCCTAGCACAAATCCCCCCAATCATCCCTACTAGCACAATTCCCCCCCCCCCCCACAAATATTCCATCCTAGCACAAATCCCCCCAATCATCCCTACTAGCACAATTCCCCCCCCCCATCCTTCTTCCTAACAAAAATCATCCCTACTAGCACAATCCCCCCCCCCACAAATATTCCATCCTAGCACAAATCCCCCCAATCATCCCTACTAGCACAATTCCCCCCCCCCCCCCATCCTTCTTCCTAACAAAAATCCACTCTCTTACTTAACCATTCTAGCACAACCCCACAAAATCTCCACCACACCCAGGGCAGCCGCCTTGCCTGCCAACCCCTTGTCCCAGCCCTGCTGCAGTTCCTTGAGTTGTGGCTGACCTTCATTTTGATGGTGCTTATCTAGTTCCATGACCAATGTCAATTGGCAAAGCCAGAAGCAAGAAAACAATGATCTTTTTAACTATCTTTAAGGATGACATTTTTCCTACTTACCACCAATGTAGTGGACATTTTTCCCATTGATGCCTGATTACCTGCTTTTAGTAAGGGTTCCCCAAGACCTGAAATATACTTTAGGGGTTCCTCTGGGGTAAAAAGGTTGAGAAAAGCTGATTTAGATTGTCACATACTCCTATATAACCTAAAAATAATGCAAACCATTATCTGCCCTGATTGTACTTAAATAGAAATTGTGGGTCCCTTTAAATCCCTGGTGCCCAATCTGCGGCCTTTTGGCATACGATGTGTGGCCCTCGAACCTCAGCAGTCTGTAGTGGGAACATTGATCAGGGTAATAGCATTGATCTCTACTAGCCTCATTTAACATGTTCCCAATTTTGTATTTTCTTCTGTAGCATATCCCCCCTCCCCCCAAAACTGTAGCATGTTCACACTCTCTGACCCTCATTTGCATTACTTTTTCTGACAGTCCTCTTGGGCATTACATACTGTATATAGCATACCACATTTGAGGCTTAGGTTGACAACTACTGCTTTGTTCTTATACATACCTGCTTGTTTAAAATACATTTTATGGATGAATATGCTTTTAAGTGCCACAGTAAATCTGGGTCCTTTATGTATGTAAAAGGTTCAGCGAAAATAAGGAACACAAAAATGAGCACAAAGGACTGAACTTATAGAAGGATGTGTCTCTTGTGCTGATGCCTCTTCTGCTTGGTGAGATCCTCCTTCTGCTTCTGAAGACGCCCAGTAGGAGGGGCGAAACGCATCAAACGGGGGCAGACAATGACGTACTTCCGGCATCTTGAATGCATGCCGAGACAGCGATCTGATTTTAGATTTCATGCATATGTTTAAGCTACAATTGTGAGTGTATCTGGTTTAAATGTAATAAAGTCATAACGGGATTATACTATGGAGACCTCCATCGCAACTGACCATATTACTGGAGGAGCCAAGTACAGCGAGAGGCTGTTTGAATCATATCAGGATACTGACATACCATCTTAACTCATGCCGCGTACACACGATCAGAATTTCTGACAACAAATGTTTGATGTGAGCTTTTGGTCGGATATTCCGACCGTGTGTAGGCTCCATCGGACATTTGCTGTCGGAATTTCCGACAACAAATGTTTGATGTGAGCTTTTGGTCGGATATTCCGACCGTGTGTAGGCTCCATCGGACATTTGCTGTCGGAATTTCCGACAACAAATGTTTGAGAGCTGGTTCTCAATTTTTCCGACAACAAAAGTTGTTGTCGGAAATTCCGATCGTGTGTATCCATCTCCGACGCACAAAAATCCTATGCATGCTCGGAATCATTGTACTTCATTTTTCTCGGCTCGTCGTAGTGTTGTACGTAGTGTTGTACGTCACCACTGGAAGATTATGGTGGTGGTCATAGGCATGCGCACAGGGTGGGTCAGATGTGCCTCAGCACATCCTGTGTGGCGCAAATTCCCACTGCTGTTTATTATGCTAGAGTTTGTGAATGAACAGAATGCCGCTCAGCACAGGACAATTCCCATACCTTTACTGTCTAGTGCAGATGAGGCTGCAGAGAAAGGGGTTGGGGAATCTCTGTCCTCACTCCTTTTCTTTGTCTCAAAAGTATGACATCAGGGGTCTGTTTAGACCCCTGATATTTCACCAAAGCTTCTCAACTATTGTATTATTGTAATACAGAATAAAATTGTAAAAAATAATAAAAAAATACAAAGAAAAAAAACAAAAAAACAATCTATGTCCTACTGACACCGTCCACTGTCCTACTGACACCGTCCACTGCACTACTGACACCATTCACTACCCTGCTGACACCATCCACTGCTCTACTGACACAATCCACTGCCCTACTGACACCGTCCACTGCTCTACTGACACCATCCACTGCCCTACTGACACCGTCCACTGCCCTACTGACACCATCCACTGCTCTACTGACACCATCCACTGCTCTACTGACACCATCCACTGCCCTACTGACACCGTCCACTGCCCTACTGACACCGTCCACTGCTCTACTGACTCCATCCACTGCCCTACTGACACCGTCCTCTGCTCTACTTACACCATCAACTGCTCTACTGATACCATCCAATGCCCTACTGACACAATTCACTACCCTACTGACACCATCCACTGCCCTACTGACACCATTCACTACCCTACTGACACCATCCACTGCCCTACTGACACGGTCCACTGCTCTACTGACACCATACACTGCCCTACTGACACCGTCCACTGCTCTACTGACACCATCCACTGCCCTACTGACACCATTCACTACCCTACTGACACCATCCACTGCCCTACTGACACCGTCCACTGCTCTACTGACACCATACACTGCCCTACTGACACCGTCCACTGCTCTACTGACACCATCCAATGCCCTACTGACACTGTCCTCTGCTCTACTGACACCGTCCTCTAATCTACTGACACCATCCACTGCTCTACTGACACCGTCCTCTGCTCTACTGACACCGTCCTCTGCTCTAGTGACACCGTCCTTTGCTCTACTGACACCATCCACTGCTCTACTGACACTGTCCACTGCTCTACTGACACTGTCCATTTTTTAGTACATTTTAAAATGTTTGCTTACATTAATTTATAAGAATATGTGTGCGTGTATGTGCATATGGTGGTGGTAGTGGGGGGGGGCATAGATAGAGGAGGATTTCCCTAACAGGAGAGGCATTAGCACAAGAGATACCTCCTACTGACTGTAAGTTATGTCCATTGTGCTGATTTTTATGCTTTTTTTTTGGCTGCACTTAGACTTTAACACTCGCCTTGGAACACTTATAAAGCATGTTTGCCAACAGAACATTTGCTGGCATTTCCTGCAAATTAGCTAATCACATTCACTGTATTTATAGATTCCCTTTGACATCACTGAACTCATGCCTTACCCTTCTACATGTTAATCTGTTGTTACCCTGAGGGTGGCAAAACAGCACAGAGGCACCCAGTGCTTATGGTGAATGGCTCTGAACATAATGACAGCTTTATAAAGCAAGTGAATACGCCGTTCATCTGTATATGTGCAGTGAGTTTTGGGTGAATCTGGGATATGACCTTATAAACATATCCTTCACAGATACAGATTTAGCTTAGCGGCCATTTTTATATAAATTTTAATTATGACTATTTAAAATAGCAGCTTTTGGCGATAAAAAATGTGAGTGTGTGTATCGTGTTGGCATCTGCAAAGGTTCAGCTTCCTCACTATCCAAATTCCTGTCTTCTCAGCATAGTTCATGATTGCACAACACATCCTGTATCATCCAAGACTTGGCCTAACCTTAGCACAGGATGGAATTTTCATCTTCACTGGATGATCTTCCAACCTGACCGCTGTCAGAACTGCTTTATGTACCAAGAGCCATTGTCCCATGAAGGACTAGTCACAATCTTCCTCTACACAAAACCTATACAATAAAAAGTATCTACACCATACAATATAATGCAATCAACATTTAGTTATTATCAGGCTTGTTTAGCATAGCAAAGAACTAGGTGTAGTAATCCACAGCAACAACCCCTGTAATTTGTATTTCTGTGGAGCAACTACAGTAAATAGAATTAAGTTGGTTGGTGTAGGTACAGGGCCAGTGCAAGGATTTTTGTCTACTAAGGTGAAGGTTCATTTTGCACCCCGCCCCCATAATCATTCTCCCACCACCCCCCTCCCCTCCACAATGGCAGTGTGTAATGGGAGGTGAGGGGGGGGGTGTATGCATTCCCCTCTTCCCCTCACTGGCTACTGCCAGCTGGCAGATGAGACAAACTAAAATTTCCATGCTGCACCCAGTAGGAGCAGGGGCATATCTATGCGAGGCAAATAAGGCATTTGCCTTGGGCGGCATTTTTCAGGGGGGCGGTGTCTATACTGGGATGATGCCGTTTTTTGGAGCCAGGGGCTGGCTCTCTTGTGATAGCAATCGGAGCGGCTTACTATATGCTCGATTGGTATTACACAACCCCCCTCCCGTCGCCTTCCGCGGCTCTCTCGGGCTCTCCCGTCCCACCGACTGGCCAGACTGCTAACCAAAGCCGGGTTGATCGGCTGTTCATACTGTAACAGTAAACCGGAAGCAATGACATGACATCACTTCCGGTTTACTCTGAAACCATTAGCCAGTTTTTAAAAATCGAAAGCATTCAAAAACACATATCTTGTGCAGAGAAGGGATTTGGGGGCTTTTAGATTTCTCCATAAAGAGGACCTGTCACATGCCTATTACTATCACAAGGATGTTTACATTCCTTGTGACAGCAATAAAAGTGAAGAAAAAAATTAAAGCAACAATGTAAAAATAAAATAAATAAATGAATAATTAAAAAAATACATATTAAACTCTTTTGTTTTTATATGTGTCTCTTTAAATGTTTAAAACTTCTTCTTTTTGTTTACATTTATTTCTTTATTGCTATCACACTGGGGGCTATTGTTCTCCTATGTGATTGCATCTAGGTAACAGGTTCTCTTTATATGAGACATTCGGGGTCTATTAGACCCTGGTTTTGCTCCTCTGTACTCCACTGTAGCTGTTGAAACACAGACCATGTTCCATCAGCCTCTTCCCTGGGAACTGGAAGACAGCTCATGACCAGGAAGTGATGTCATACACGTCACTTCCTGGTCTGTGCATAGGAGAGAAGATTAGCAGACGGAGGTTCCCAACCACACCCTCCATGACTTCACCGGGCTCCGCTGTCCCACCTGAGGCCTGGTAAAAGTGAACTTGGCGGGGGGTTGGGTGGGGAGGAGGTGGCACATCATGGCAGTAGTTGTGGAAGTGATAGGTGGCTTCACAGCCACTTGTTTCACTTCCACATGAAAGCTGACAGTCGGCTTTACTAAAGTACACACACTCCCGGCTGAGTGTGTAAAAAAACTGCAGATTGGTTAAGTGGCTGGGGATTCAGATTTTACCACCCCCTCATTCTGGTACCCTAAGGCAGCTGCCTGAGCCGCCTTGTGTTTGCCCTGGCCCTGTGTAGATACCGATCACCACACACAAAACAAACCCAGTCCTTGCATGTATTAGCAACCTCAGCCTAGCTCTGTCCAAGCCACGCCCGCCGACGTGTTTCGCCCTGCCCACAGCTTCCATGACTAAGCCAGTGGGCGGGGTGACATGTGTCAGTGGGTGTGGCTTGGACAGAGCTAGGCTGAGGCTGCTAATAACTGTATGAGAGTTGGGTTTGTTTAGTGTGTGGCGATCGGGACTCTTTTCTCACTTGTTAAATACACACAGCGGAGTCCACTGGACTTGGACATAGAAGCCTGAGCAGTAACCCATATACTTTTCTGGTTGGTGTAGGTATTTGTACTTTGTGTCCCAGTGCAGTTTGACTAAAGCAGAAAAAGCGGCAAATTCTCTTTATTTAAAGTAGAACTATATCTGAGCACCACAAATAAGAACGCTATTAAATTCATCTTTAATATTCAAACCAAACTCCTCCCCAAGCATTTCTGGCCATGGCCATCTTGAGTAAGGGCCGACGATTCATGTAGCATGTACTTCCTGGAATCTATCTGCCTTTAGCCCAGGCATGCATGCAGGAGAGTGTGCGTATCAGAAAAATGCCCCTCCTCCCCTTTGGGATTTTCTTTTACGTTCACTTTCAAAGAGAATGGTAAACAGAGAGGGTAAATCTCCTTAACAGGGGCACAGACAGCAATAAAAACTGACAGGGATTCTAATCTCTCTCCACTCCACAAGTTTTGCCTTTAGTTATACTTTAAATTAAACTTTGTACACAACACCTATGAACCTGTTGACCAGATGGCATGGTTTAAAGTGCATCTATAGACAAAACTCTTTTCTTTCCAGGTTTCCAGTATTGTTGGGCAGAATGCTAAAAACTAAATTCCAGCCAATATCTACTCTTCTGACTACACAGGGAGACAATGTTCTGGAATGGTCCTTAAAGTGGTTGTAAACCCACTTATGCAACTTGCACCTACAGGTAAGCCTAGATTAAGGCTTACCTGTAGGTGCAAGAAATATCTCCTAAACCTACACGGTTTAGGAGATATTTGCAAAAAATGACATGCATCAGTGTCTACGGCGCATGCGCGCCCTAGACAACGGCGCATTGATAGGGTTAATCCCATTCACAAATCCGGCTTAGCCGGATTTGACGGCTCACACGTGTATGCGAGGAGTGACGTCTTCACCGCTCCGGCCAATCACAGCGCGGGGGGGCTTCGGGGGCCCCGATCTAAGGTAAGTGATGCATAATGAGCTAGTATGCTAGTCATACTAGCTCATTATGGCTTTGTCTTGCAGGTGGGATTTAAAAAAAAAATGTTTCCAGGGTTTACAACCACTTTAAAGTGTTACTAAATGTGATGTTTGTGCTGGAGCACTGTGTGGCCCTTCACCTTTTTCTCCTGATGCATGCTGGGAAGGGGCTGTACCAGGAAGTAGTGAGAGTGGTGTGTGGAGCTGGGAAGCAGCAGCATGATGCACAGAAGGGATTACATCTGGTAATGACAGAATCCTGTTGTATTAGGACTCTATGTAACAAAGTCATCATGTTCTGAGTGAGTAATAAACCCTCTCCATGGTTAAGAAGTTCATCTGGCCTGTGTGTAACTTGCTGAGAAGATACTGGCAGCATTGCTAGCAACACTCTGAGAGACCCCGTGTCTAAGGGACATAACACTAAACCCACAACTGTAAAATCAGTCTATAGATGAAGTAAAGCATGCTTGTTATACTCACTGTGGAACTTAAGGGGTTAATCCTCTGCATTGTGTAAAAAGGCTGTTTGATCCTGTATGCATTGATCCTCCTCTTCTTCCACTGTCCCCAATCCATCTCTTTATAGAACAGAGCCTTGGGGGGCACTCTGCACATGCTCAGTTTGATGTTTGATTTTTTTTGGATGTGCATGTGATCAGCACAGGGCCAATCAGCACTGTCCAGAGAGAGGGTCAGGGGTCCTGCAGCCTCATAGGACAGTCAGAGAAGAATGAAGTCTCCTCCAACCAGCTTTAACCAGAAACTGATAAAAGTCACAAGATTGCTATATACTGCTGATGAGAAAAGGTATTTAGCAGTTTATATTTACTAAAATAATTGCATTTCCATGTTCTGTGTACTATGGGAGACCAGATATAGTGAATGCAGAGTCCTGGGTTTAGTCTTCCCCCTTAGCCCTTCTCCTGCAGGGGAATGGGTGTTTTCTAGAGCAGACTGTGTGCCTGGTTTAAGGGCTCAGGGTTGGAGGCCAAGCCTAGAAGATATCACCCCTCTATTTGATAAGGAAGGCCATAGGGGGCCTAAGAAGAAACATTCTGCCAGACCCTCTTGGCTTTTGGGGCTATGTCCACTAGAAGAAGTTCTGTGTGATGCCTCTGGAGGTTTTGACCCACCCAGCCATGGAGATGTAGGATACCTATATGAGTTTTAAATATTTCACCTCTTTTGCCCTCCTGTACTACCTACCAAGTTCAAGTGAAGCATTAAAAATTGCATTCAAGTCTACAGCCGTGGCCAAAAGTTTTGAGAATGACACAAATATAAAATTTTCACAAAGTCTGTTGCTTCAGTGTATTTAGATCTTTTTGTAAGATGTTACTATGGTATACTGAAGTATAATTACAAGTGTTTCATACGTTTCAAAGGCTTTTATTGACAATTACATTACGTTTATGCAAAGAGTCAATATTTTCAGTGTTGACTCTTCTTTTTCAAGACCTCTGTAATTCGCCCTGGCATGCTGGCAATCAACTTCTGGGCCACATCCTGACTGATGGCCGCCCATTCTTGCATAATCAATGCTTGGAATTTGTCAGAATTTGTGTTTTTTGTTCATCCGCCTCTTGAGGATTGACCACAAGTTCTCAATGGTATTAAGGCCTGGGGAGTTTCCTGGCCATGGACCCAAAATTTTGATGTTTTGTACCCCAAGCTTAGTTATCACTTTTACCTTATGGCAAGGTGCTCCGTCATGCTGGAAAAGGCATTGTTCCTCACCAAACTGGTTGGGAGAAGTTGCTCTCAGAGGTTATTTTTGTACCATTCTTTATTCATGGTTGTGTTCTGAATTGTGAGTGAGCGCACTCCCTTGGCTGAGAAGCAACCCCCACACATGAACGGTCTCAGGATGCTTTACTGTTGGCATGACACAAGACTGATGGTAGCTCTCACCTTTTCTTCTCCGGACAAGGTTTTTTCTGGATGCCCCAAACAATCGGATATGTTATTCATCAGAGAAAATGACTTTCCCCCAGTCCTCAGCAGGCCAATCCCTGTACCTTGTGCAGAATATCAGTCTGTCCCTGATGTTTTTCCTGGAGAGAAGTGACTTCTTTGCCGCCCTTCTTGACACCAGGCCATCCTCCAAAAGTCTTATCCTCACTGTGCGTGCCGATGTACTCACACCTGTCTGCTGCCATTCCTGAGCAAGCTCTGCACTGGTGGGGCCCCCGATCCCGCAACTGAATCAACTGTAGGAGACAATCCTGGCGCTTGCTGGATTTTCTTGGGCCCACTGAAGCTTTTTTCACAAATGCAGTGGAAATGTTTTGTATGGGCTGGAGTTCATTTTCATGGCAAAGAGGGACTTTGCAATTAATTGCAATTCATCTGATCACTCTTCATAACATTCTGGAGTAAATGCAAATTGCCATCATAAAAACGGAGGCAGCAGACATTGTGAAAATGAATATTCGTGTCATTCTCAAAACTTTTGGCCACGGCTGTAGATGTTCTGTCCCACTTATAAGAAATGTTTCCATGTTGTATTGAAATGCATTAGGTTACTATTGAATTCTAGTATGCTGGCATTTAGTGTCAGTTTTCGGGAGCTGCAGCTTGTTTACTTATGTGATTTGGTATCTCCCTCTGTCCCCTTCTCCTGTTTAGTGCTAGTTAGTTCAGTCCTAGCTAGACCTGTTTCTTGTATGACGTGTCAGTCAGTGTTAACCTCCCTGGCAGTATGATTCTGTCTGGAATTTTGTACCAAAAGCGGTACAATTATTTTGCATGGAAATTTGGCGTTTTACATTGTAGGCCTGCAATTCTTAGAAATAACTTACTTTAATCTGTCCAAACAAGAGTCTAGTAGACATCCCGGGTATGATGAAGTTTGAAACACAAAATCATAAATTATAATATAATAAATAACTATAAATAATTATGTAGCGGGTATTTCAATTTGGGGGGGAGCATCTGGGTCATTTAACCCAGATGTACTAATTGTTAGGGAATCTGAGAGTCCCTTTTGTGGTTCTTGGAGGACTCTGGTGGTGCAAGGTTCCCTGTGGCCTGCAGGTGGTATTGTCGCCCTGGGTCGGAGTTGAATCTGCACCGCAAGACTGTTCCTTTTTGTCCTTTCCTGGCGCGGGTGCAGCGGGGCGGGGAACCCGCTGTGACGCAAAGGGAGAGGAGATAAAAGGGGCGGACGCCCTGACCTTAGGGTTCAGAGTTGGAGGACGCGACCGTGCCCAGACACCTTCGGCCTGGGTGCTGGCGTTCCGGAGTTCCGGGCCCAGGTGCCCTTGACCTGGCCGGAGCAAGGGATGGAGTCCATCCCAGGCACCTTAAGCCTGGGATGAGGTACTACGGCCAAGGCCTGGGGCCCAGTAACTTCGACTGAGTTCCGCGAGGGTGGAGGAGTCTGAGGGGCCCTAAGGTGTTGGGACCCGTATCTGAGGCGAGGAGGCCGGGGAGTGTAACCCTTCCAGATAGCCCGGTACAGCATTAATCCGGTGACGGCGGGGCCTCTGGTAACTCCCTTGGAGGGATGTCTTCCCCCTGACAGGGGCTGCAACGTAGCGAAGGTAACTCCAGTTCCTGTTCACTAGAGTCGCTGGAAGAGACTCTGAAGCCAAAAAGTCTATTTAACAGCCACTGTGCTTAGCAACCGTTGGTGAAACCTCAACGGTTTAGTTTTCTTTGAGGATTGTGCCTTGACTTACTCCCCACAAATACTGAACTGTTCTATGGGTCTCAAACTGTCTGCTCGCAAAGGACTATTTGTTTGCTGTTATGGAATAAATAAGTGTTGGACCTTTTCAGTGTGTGGTAGTCCAATTACTGGGAGCAAAGGGGGTTATCAGCAGAACAGACTTGGCTCTGAGCGTATACACAGCCCGAAGGTAATCTGATTCCGGCCTTCACCTCTACACGCAGTAATCTAGAGGACATGGGCCGTGGCGCACCTCGCTCTCCCCTTCAAGGTACCCCTAGACCGAAGCCAAAGTAACCGCTAAAGAAGAGAGAGAGGGTGAGGCCGCTACAATTATAACAAATAATAATATAATAATAATAAAAATTATTCAATAATGTAATTGTCAGGTCACCTACGGCCAGGTGACAGATGCACACCGTAGGGGGACAGGAGTGCACCGCAAGGTAGTGAACCCTATGGCTGACTGCTGCGGATAGGAAACTGGGTGGTTGTGGAAAGCGGGGCCAGAAGAGAACAACCGGGATCCTATAGGAAGCTAGAGCCAAGATTCCCCAGGGTGCGGAGTCTAAGACCCAGCAGGTCTTCTCCAGAGCCTCTAGTGGTGAGGATGTTATGCTGCAGGCTGGGTCCAGGTCGCGGCCCCTAGAGTTTCCTAGCTCACGCCCCGTAGGATAAGGGGACAAGAGGGGAAGCAGCAGCACAAGATATAAGAGTAACTAATAACAAGCTGAAGGTCAAGGGCCACAAGCAGACAAGGATAACGAAAGACAAGCCGAAGGTCAAGGGTCACGAGCAGACAGGGATAGTCGGGGACAAGCCAATAACATAACAGAGAGACAGACGTAGCACACGGCAGGCAGGAACCCAAACACACAATGCCTAACAAACACGTTGATCAGCAAAGCAGGCTTGCAGTGCACAGGTTAATATAGTGTTCTGTGATAGGGCCTGGGGTGGAGTCTGGCTGGGAGGAGATTATAAAGGAAGCCAGGTGAAGGGGGACTGGTCTCTAAGATGAACACATGAGGAGGAAAGGTAAGATGGCAGACAGACATTAATGCATATCCATGACAGTACCCTCCCTCTTACGAGGCCCCCCCTTCCCCGCCTGGGCCCAGGTTTGGAGGGAAACTTCAGATGAAACTCCTTTAACAGACGAGGTGCAAAGACCTCAGATGCAGCGATCCAAGACCTCTCCTCAGGACCAAACCCCTTCCAATGAACGAGGTACTGAAGAACGCCTTTACAAAGTCAGGAGTCCAGAATTTGACTGACCTCGTACTCCTGATTATCCTCAGAGACAGGCGCCACGGTAGGGAGAGGACGAGAGAATTTATTGAGGACTAAAGGCTTCAGAAGGGCAACATGGAAGGAGTTAGTGATTTTAAGGCTCTTAGGAATCTGGAGTTTGAAACAAACTGGATTCAGTTTAGCAGTTACAGTGTATGGACCAATGAATCGTAGAGCAAACTTCAGAGAAGGAACTCGGAGCTTGATGTTCCTGGTGGAGAGCCAGACTTTGTCCCCAGGCTGAAGAGAAGGCGGTTTACGCCTGCGGCGGTCGGCAAAGCCTTTGAATTTTTCAGCAGCTGCCCGGAGGGAATCATGAACGTCACCCCAAACAGAATTGAGAGACTCCTGAACCGAAGTCAAAGCTGGAATATCTGGAGAACAGGTCATGGGAAGAGGAAGTTGAGGGTGTTTTCCATAAACAGTGAAAAAGGGTGTCTTCTGCGAGCTGGTATTCACATGATTGTTATGGGAGAATTCTGCCCATGGAAGTAGAGAGGACCAATCGTCATGATAAGAAGACACAAAGGTGCGAAGAAAGACCTCTAACTTCTGATTAACCCTCTCAGTCTGTCCATTGGATTGAGGGTGGTAGGAAGAGGAAAAATCCAAGACAATATTGAGGGATTTGCAAAAGGCTCTCCAGAAACGAGACGTAAATTGGACTCTCCTGTCGGAAACAATATAAGAAGGAACCCCATGGAGGTGGAAAATTTCTCGAAAAAAAATGGGAACCAAGGCAGGAGCAGAAGGAAGACCAGGAAGAGGAACAAAATGAGCCATCTTGGAGAACCGATCGATTACCACCCAAATTACTGTATTATTCTCAGACAGTGGGAGGTCAGTGATAAAATTCATGGCAATATGAGCCAAGGGCTCCTTAGGGATGGGCAAGGGCATGAGGAGACCAGCAGGAGCTTGTGTGGAGGATTTAGACTGAGCACAGACATGACAAGCCTTAACGTAGTCTTTGACATCTGAGCGGAGATTAGGCCACCAGTAGTGACGACTAATGAGTAAGAAGGATCGGAGGAATCCAGAATGACCTGCCACCTTGGAATCATGTCCCCAACGAAGGATCTTAGCTCTTAGCTCAGTGGGGACAAAGGTCTTACCAGGCGGAATCTTTGACTTCAGGGTGGTAGAGTGGGCAGCAATGCACGAGGTTGGAATGATCGATCGGCTCAGGTTCAGGGGCGGACTCCTCGTCAAAAGTGTCAAATGACCTAGAGAGCGCATCAGCCCGACCGTTGCAGGAACCAGGTTTGTAAGTAATCGTGAAATTAAAACGGGCAAAGAAGAGACTCCACCTGGCCTGTCTAGGATTCAGACGTTTAGCATTCTGTAGATACTGTAAATTCTTGTGGTCAGTAAAGATCGTTATGGAGTGAGGGGAACCCTCCAAGAGATGACGCCACTCCTCTAACGCTAATTTAATCGCGAGAAAATCCCGATCACCGATGGCATAATTCCTCTCTGCCTGAGAATTTTTTTTGGAGAAGAACGCACATGGTTGACGTCTCTTCTCAAAGAATTGAAGAAGCACAGCTCCCACCCCCATTGAGGAAGCGTCCACTTCAATAAAAAATGCATCCCCAGGATTTGGTCTCCTCAAGAGAGGTCAAGAAACAAAGGCCTGTTTCAGGTCGTGAAATGCAGAGACAGCTTCGGGAGGCCAGTCTTTGGCATTCACACCCTTCTTGGTTAAAGCGATAATTGGCGCGGCAATGGAAGAGTAATTCCTTATGAACTGCCTATAATAATTTGTGAAGCCAAGAAAGCGCTGTGTGGCCTTGAGGCTAGCAGGAAGAGGCCAGTTGGTAATAGCCAAGACCTTCGCAGGATCCATACGAAGACCCGAACATGAGACAAAGCACCCCAAAAACAGGACCTCAGAACATTTAAAGGAACATTTCTCCAGCTTGGCATAGAGATTGTTCTCTCTAAGACGCTGAAGTACAGTGCGGACATGGTTTCTGTGGACAAGCAGATTTTCAGAAAAGATCAGAATGTCATCCAGATAGATGACAACAAACTGGTACAGCAGATCTCTGAAGATTTCATTGACAAAGTTTTGAAACAGAGCTGGGGCATTACACAAACCAAAAGGCATCACCAGGTATTCGTAATGCCTGTCTCTAGTGTTGAATACAGTCTTCCATTCGTCACCATCCCGTATTCAAATGAGATTGTACGCGCCTCTGAGATCCAACTTGGTGAAAATGGAGGCACCCTTCAACCTATCGAATAGTTCGCATATTAAGGGTAAGGGGTATCGATTTTTAATAGTAACCGCATTTAAACCTCGATTGTCGATACAGGGTCTTAGGGTACCATCCTTTTTGGCAACGAAAAATAACCCTGCCCCTGCAGGTGATGCGGATTTCCGGATGAAACCTCTCTCCAGATTCTCTGCAACATACTCAGACATGGCCTGGGTCTCTGGGATGGACAGAGGGTAGGTACGACCCCTGGGCAGAGTTGCTCCGGGGACAAGATCAATAGCACAGTCAAAAGACCTGTGGGGAGGAAGCACCTCAGCTGATTTCTTACAGAACACATCCCGGTAATCGCTGTATACAGCGGGAAGATCAGAAGAAACAGAAGTGGTAGCAACCGGAAGTCTCTCTTTGGGGGCCACCTTGAGAAGACATGACGAGAAACATGAGGGACCCCAAGCCAGGACCTGCCCAGAGGCCCAGTCCACATGTGGAGAGTGGAGCTGCAGCCAAGGAAGGCCCAATACAATGGGGGTAGAGGCCTTGGGTAGAATGAGAAAGGATATCCACTCCTGGTGGAGAATCCCTACCGACATCCTAAAGGGTAGCGTCTGGAAGCGAATAGGGCCCCCTGGGAGAACAGTGCCATCAATTGCCGAGACTACCAATGGGGTAGCGAGAGGTGAAAGGGTAAGCTTCATAGAAGAAGTAGTTCCCCAATCCATAAAATTGCCGGCTGCCCCTGAATCCAGATATGCAAGGGTTGATTGAGGAGAAGTGCCTACATGAAGGAACACCGGCAGGAGAAGGCGAGAAGGTGATGTTTCAGGGTCCAATACTCCACCTTCCAAATGTATTAAGCCCGAGCGTTCCCCGGACAGAAGCGAGCAAAAGTCACGAAAATGACCCTTGCCCCCACAATAGAGGCACAAGCCCAGAGTTCTGCGCCTAGCACATTCTTCGGGGGTTAGTCTGGTCTGGCCCAGCTGCATAGGTCCCTCAGCAGGCAGAAGATGCTCCACGGGACGAAGGGAGGGGAGCTCAGACTGGCTAGGGCCCAGAGAGTGCTGGCGTCTTTTTTCTAGCGACCTCTCCTGAAAACGAATGTCGATCTGGTTGCACAAAGAAATTACATCGTCCAGACCGACGGGAATGGCTCTTCCCGCTAATTCGTCTTTCACTCGGTCAGAGAGGCCATGTAAAAGTGAGCGACCAGGGCCTCATTATTCCAGCTCAATTCAGCTGTGTGGATACGGAACTGAAGAGCATACTGTCCCACTGAACTAGATTCTTGGCGAAGACGTAAGACAGCACTAGCCGCTGAAGAAGGCCGAGCTGGCTCCTCAAAGATGTTCCGAAAGAGCTCCAAGAAGTCGGACAGGATGGAAACCACGAATCATTCCTTTCCCACAGGGGGGCAGCCCAGGCTAAAGCTTCACCGGAGAGGAGGGAGATGATATAGGCTACCTTAGCCCGATCAGACAGGAAGTTTTAAGGCTGAAGCTCAAAATGAATCATACATTGGCTGAGAAACCCCCTGCAGGCCTTGGAGTCCCCAGAGAAACGGAACGGAGCTGGCAGTTCTAGTGAGTGTGTGGCTCCGACTGATGCGAAAGGCGCAGCAGCTGGTTGTACTTGAGGTTGCAGATTTGGGGTTCCCAAGGAGGTCTGAAGCTGCTCAAAGCGAGAAGCCAGATCCTGGAGGAATCGCATCACCTGAGTCTGATCTGATTCCTGGGTCTCAAGTCTACGGACTATGCCCTGTAATGGATCATCCGCGGGGAGCGGCCTGTCAGCCGGGTCCATGGCTGATCAAACTGTCAGGTCACCTACGGCCAGGTGACAGATGCACACCGTAGGGGGACAGGAGTGCACCGCAAGGTAGTGAACCCTATGGCTGACTGCTGCGGATAGGAAACTGGGTGGTTGTGGAAAGCGGGGCCAGAAGAGCACAACCGGGATCCTATAGGAAGCTAGAGCCAAGATTCCCCAGGGCGCGGAGTCTAAGACCCAGCAGGTCTTCTCCAGAGCCTCTGGTGGTGAGGATGTTATGCTGCAGGCTGGGTCCAGGTCGCGGCCCCTAGAGTCTCCTAGCAGTGGCGGAATTTTCAGGGTCGCAGCAGTCGCAGTTGCGACTGGGCCCTGTAGTTCTATGAAGTCCCTGGGGCCCGCCCGCCGCCCGTGTGAGAGGCCCGCCCACCGCTCGATAAAGGGGCGGCACCGCAGCAACCCCCCAAGACTCCCAGACATCTCCCCTACCTGCACCTCTGGCTGCCCGTTTAGAGTGCAGTGGGGATATGTCATAGGAGGTGGAAGGCTGCGATTGGAAGCTCTATGGTTCCTGTGTGGGCAGGGATCTCCCTGGGGATTGTAGTACTCTCTCTCTCTCTCTCGTGTCAGTGTGTATACAGAGGAGAGGGGAGGGAAGGGGAGGAGCCTCTGACCCGGGCAGGTATTAGTTTCACTTTCACACTGCTTGTACAATGTTGCTGATGCCTGGGTCAGAGGCCCCTCCCCCCTCTGCTGTATAGATCGAACTACTAGCCCCAGCAAGACCCCCCTGCCTGTGGACACCATAGAGCTGCCGATCGCCACCTCCCACCTCCACCAGCCAGGTACAGGGGAACCCCTGCAAGGGGGGAGTCAGCTGTTTGGGGACCCTGATGTAAGAGGGGGGGGGGGTCTTTCTGGGGACACTAATGTAAGGAAGGGGGCCTCTGGGGACACTAATGTTAGGGGGGCCCTCTCTGGTGATCCTGGTGTAAGTGGGGGAGCTCTATGTGGACCCTGGTGTAAGGGGAGGGCTCTCTGGGGACCCTGGTGTAAGGGGGGGCTCTCTGGGGACCCTGGTGTAAGGGGGGCTCTATGTGGACCCTGGTGTAAGGGGGAGGCTCTCTGGGGACCCTGGTGTAAGGGGGGCTCTCTGAGGACCCTGGTGTAAGGGGGGGCTCTCTGGGGACCCTGGTGTAAGGGGGGGCTCTCTGGGGACCCTGGTG
This sequence comes from Rana muscosa, assembly GCA_029206835.1. NCBI lineage: Eukaryota > Metazoa > Chordata > Amphibia > Anura > Ranidae > Rana > Rana muscosa. The sequence continues at coordinate 202,175,283 of CM055126.1, read as the reverse complement.
TAAGGGGAGCTCTCTGGGGACCCTGGTGTAAAGGGGAGCTCTCTGGGGACCCTGGTGTAAAGGGGAGCTCTCTGGGGACCCTTGTGTAAGGGGGAGGCTCTCTGGGGACCCTGGTGTAAGGGGGAGGCTCTCTGGGGACCCTGGTGTAAGGGGGAGGCTCTCTGGGGACCAGTGGCGGCTGGTGCTCAAATTTTTTGGGGGGGCGCAAACAAACTGAAAAAAAAAATCATCAATTGCCGCCACTGTGCCCATTAAACGCAGCCACTGTGCCCAAACGCCACTAGTTTGTCCCCAAATGCAGCCAGTTTCCCCCCAATATACAGCCAGTTTCTCCCCCATAATGCAGCCAGTTTCTCCCCCATAATGCAGCCAGTTTCTCCCCCATAATGCAGCCAGTTAATCCCCCATAATGCAGCCAGTTTCTCCCCCATAATGCAGCCAGTTTCTCCCCCATAATGCAGCCAGTTTCTCCCCCATAATACAGCCAGTTTCTCCCCCATAATGCAGCCAGTTTGTCCTCATAATACAGCCAGTTTTCCCCCCATAATGCAGCCAGTTTCTCCCCCATAATGCAGCCAGTTTCTCCCCCATAATGCAGCCAGTTTCTCCCCCATAATACAGCCAGTTTCTCCCCCATAATACAACCAGTTTCTCCCCTATATGCAGCCAGTTTCTCCCCCAATATACAGCCAGTTTCTCCCCCATAATGCAGCCAGTTTCTCCCGCATAATACAGCCAGTTTCTCCCCCATAATGCAGCCAGTTTCTCCCCCATAATGCAGCCAGTTTGTCCTCATAATACAGCCAGTTTCTCCCCTATATGCAGCCAGTTTCTCCCCCAATATACAGCCAGTTTCTCCCCCATAATGCAGCCAGCTCCTCCCCCATAATACAGCCAGTTTCTCCCCCATAATACAGCCAGTTTCTCCCCCATAATGCAGCCAGTTTCTCCCCCATAATGCAGCCAGTTTTCCTCATAATACAGCCAGTTTGTCCCCTATATGCAGCCAGTTTCTCCCCCAAATGCAGTCAGTTTCTCCCCTATATGCAGCCAGTTTCTTCCCATATGCAGCCAGTTTCTCCCCCATAATGCAGCCAGTTTCTCCCCCAATATACAGCCAGTTTCTCCCCCATATTGCAGCCAGTTTCTCCCCTATATGCAGCCAGTTTCTCCCCCAATATACAGCCAGTTTCTCCCCCATAATGCAGCCAGTTTTTCCCCTATATGCAGCCAGTTTCTCCCCCATAATGCAGCCAGTTTCTCCCCCATAATGCAGCCAGTTTCTCCCCCATAATGCAGCCAGTTTGTCCTCATAATACAGCCAGTTTGTCCCCAATATGCAGCCAGTTTCTCCCCCAAATGCAGCCAGTTTCTCCCCTATATGCAGCCAGTTTCTCCCCCATAATGCAGCCAGTTTCTCCCCCAATATACAGCCAGTTTCTCCCCCATAATGCAGCCAGTTTCTCCCCTATATGCAGCCAGTTTCTCCCCCAATATACAGCCAGTTTCTCCCCCATAATGCAGCCATTTTCTCCCCTATATGCAGCCAGTTTCTCCCCCATAATGCAGCCAGTTTCTCCCCCATATGCAGCCAGTTTCTCCCCCATAATGCAGCCAGTTTGTCCTCATTATACAGCCAGTTTGTCCCCCCCAGCCCTGCACTTACCTTCCTCGAGTCAGCGCCGTCCTTCTTTCGTCCTCGATGTCTTCTCCCGCCCTCGATGTCACTTCAGCCAATCAGGTTACCGGTAACCAGACCCGGTGAACCTGATTGGCCAGGGAACGCACCCCTGTGCGTCCTCTCATTAGGTATTTAGAAGCCGATTACAGCCCTCAGGCTGTAGTCGGGAAGCCTATCAGAGCCTGCTGGCTCTGATAGGCACTTCTAAAGGCCAATCAGACGCTGTGACTCAGATGGCTGGTGCTCAAGGGGCCGGCCATCTGAATTGTGGGCGGCAGCAATACATAGGTTCATGCAATGCATGAACCTATGTATTGTTGTGGTGAGTGACGGCCGGGCGCAGAAGCGAGCGGTAGCGGCGCTTCTGCGCCCACTATGGTCGCGCCGCCATGTGTAAAAAAAAGACATTAAAAAAAAACTCTTAAAGGGCCCGTTTTTTTTTTATTTATTTATTTTTATTTATTTTTTTGGTGACCACAGGAGGGGGGGAGGGCGGCGCCCGGGCGCCCCCTATGGACGGGCTGCCACTGCTGGGGACCCTGGTGTAAGGGGGAGGCTCTCTGGGGACCCTGGTGTAAGGGGGGGCTCTCTGGGGACCCTGGTGTAAGGGGGAGGCTCTCTGGGGACCCTGGTGTAAGGGGAGGCTCTCTGGGGACCCTGGTGTAAGGGGGAGGCTCTCTGGGGACCCTGGTGTAAGGGGGAGGCTCTCTGGGGACCCTGGTGTAAGGGGGAGGCTCTCTGGGCACCCTGGTGTAAGGGGGGGCTCTCTGGGGACCCTGATGTAAGGAGGGGCTCTCTGGCGACCCTGATGTAAGGAGGGGCTCTCTGGGGACACTAATGTAAGAGGGGAGGCTCTCTGGGGACCTTGGTGTGAGGGGAGGCTCTCTGGGGACCCTGATGTAAGGGGAGGCTCTCTGGGGACCCTGATGTAAGGGGAGGCTCTCTGGGGACCCTGATGTAAGGGGAGGCTCTCTGGGGACCCTGATGTAAGGGGAGGCTCTCTGGGGATCCTGATGTAAGGGGAGGCTCTCTGGGGACCCGGATGTAAGGGGAGGCTCTCTGGGGACCCGGATGTAAGGGGAGGCTCTCTGGGGACCCGGATGTAAGGGGAGGCTCTCTGGGGACCCGGATGTAAGGGGAGGCTCTCTGGGGACCCTGATGTAGGGGGAGGCTCTCTAGGGACCCTGATGTAAGTAGGGAGGCTCTCTGGGGGCCCTGATGTAAGAGGGGCTCTCTGGGGAGTCCCCCTATGTGATGGTGTGTGTGTGGGGGGGGGGCGGTATTGAAGGACCTGGCCTTGGGGCGACAAAGGGAGTAAATCTGGGCCTGGGCAGAGGCAGCGCTGAGTCTGGGGGCAGACACTGAAAAATTAAGTCAGCAGACATGCTGACACTAATGAGAGAAGGCGAGGGAGAAGCTTTCCTCTCTGCGTGGAATACCTTTACCGTCTACCCATGAGGCAAGAAGGCATCCTGGCGGGAGATTAGAAGGCACCGTGACCGATCGAACGGAATTCCCGGGGAATCGATTGATTGACGGCAAGTGACATTTTGCAGAGCTGAGCAATCGATGCCAACCTCCACCACCTGTGCCTCTTACTGATCCCTTCCCCCCCACCACTGATCTCATCCCTATCCCCCCATTACTTCTATAACAGAGGTGATGCGGGGGATAGGGATGAAATCAGTGGTGGGAGGATGGGATCAGTAAGAGGCACAGGTGGTGGTGGGAGAGGATGGCACCACCACTGCCACCGCAGCCACCCCCCTCAAGTACCACTGCAGCCACCCCCTCAACTACCGCCGTTGCCACCCCCTCAAAAAAAAGTATCAAAATCATGCTTTTTCGGGGGGGGGGGGCCCTTCGTGATTTCTTGCACCGGGGCCCAGAGGTTTCTAGTTACGCCTCTGTCTCCTAGCTCACGCCCCGTAGGATAAGGGGACAAGAGGGGAAGCAGCAGCACAAGATATAAGAGTAACGAATAACAAGCTGAAGGTCAAGGGCCACAAGCAGACAAGGATAACGAAAGACAAGCCGAAGGTCAAGGGTCACGAGTAGTGTTGAGCGAACCTGAACTGTAAAGTTCGGGTCCGTACCGAACTTTAGCTTTTTCCCGAACCCGAACCCGGACTTTGCCCAAAAGTCCGGGTTCGGGTTCGGCAATCTAATAACGCATTTAGAAATGCTTCAGGGGCCAGCCAATCACCTTTTGATTAGCTGGTGTGCCCTTAGAAGCCATCATAGCCATGCCTACTAATGGCATGGCTGTGATTGGTCAGTGCAACATGTGACCCAGCTTCTATATAAGCTAGAGGCACACAGCACACATGACACTCTGCTTCAGAATAGATAGGGAGAGGATCTAGTCTGCTGCTGCTGCTTTTAGGGAGAGATAGAAAGATAGATGAGGTAGTCCTGATTCTACAATCTGAGGGAAAAGATAGAGAGATAGTGTAGTGTAGGGCCAGGTTCCTGTGTTGGTGCTTTCAGGGAGAGAGAATATTATATAGGAGTCCAGATTCAGAGATTAAAATCAGCGATCTGCATAGGTTTACCTATTTGTGTTGCAGTGCAGTCTTTTTACACTGCCATGAGCCCAGTGTCAGAGAAAATCTAACTTTTAGGGGGGAAAAAAAGGCACTTTATTGTTCTCTTTTCCAAAAGACCCATAGGGCAAAAAAAAAAAAAAGCATTTTATTTTGCTCGTGCGAAAAAAGACCCGTTTAGGGCGAAAAAAACAAAACAATTTGCACTTTAATGTACGCTTGCAAAAAACGCCGTTTAGGGGCACAAAAAAAAGTTTGCAGTGTGTTATACATATTTTGAGGTGTGTGAAATAAACAATTTCTATATAGTTTTCTCCTACTGTGCTATACTAAAAAAACAACATTTTTTTTTAATAGCATTTTCTGCAGTTCTGTAGCTGTGCGATTCAGCGGTTACGTACTGTGGGTGTGTTCTGCTCTTCCAAAAAACGCCGTTTAGTGGCACAAAAAAAAGTTTGCAGTGTGTTATACATATTTTGAGGTGTTTGAAATAAACAATTTCTTTATAGTTTTCTCCTACTGTGCTATACTAAAAAAACAACATTTTTTTTGAATAGCATTTTCTGCAGTTCTGTAGCTGTGCGATTCAGCGGTTACGTACTGTGGGTGTGTTCTGCTCTTCCAAAAAACGCCGTTTAGTGGCACAAAAAAAAGTTTGCAGTGTGTTATACATATTTTGAGGTGTTTAAAATAAACAATTTCTTTATAGTTTTCTCCTACGTTGCTATACTAAAAAAACAACATTTTTTTTGAATAGCATTTTCTGCAGTTCTGTAGCTGTGCGATTCAGCGGTTACGTACTGTGGGTGTGTTCTGCTCTTCCAAAAAACGCCGTTTAGTGGCACAAAAAAAAGTTTGCAGTGTGTTATACATATTTTGAGGTGTGTGAAATAAACAATTTCTATATAGTTTTCTCCTACTGTGCTATACTAAAAAAACAACATTTTTTTTTAATAGCATTTTCTGCAGTTCTGTAGCTGTGCGATTCAGCGGTTACGTACTGTGGGTGTGTTCTGCTCTTCCAAAAAACGCCGTTTAGTGGCACAAAAAAAGTTTGCAGTGTGTTATACATATTTTGAGGTGTTTGAAATAAACAATTTCTTTATAGTTTTCTCCTACGTTGCTATACTAAAAAAACAACATTTTTTTTGAATAGCATTTTCTGCAGTTCTGTAGCTGTGCGATTCAGCGGTTACGTACTGTGGGTGTGTTCTGCTCTTCCAAAAAACGCCGTTTAGTGGCACAAAAAAAAGTTAGCAGTGTGTTATACATATTTTGAGGTGTGTGAAATAAACAATTTCTATATAGTTTTCTCCTACTGTGCTATACTAAAAAAACAACATTTTTTTTAATAGCATTTTCTGCAGTTCTGTAGCTGTGCGATTCAGCGGTTACGTACTGTGGGTGTGTTCTGCGCTTCCAAAAACACCCATTTAGGGCAAGATCCTAAATTTAGAAAATATGAGGAGAAGGTCAAAGGGACGTGGTGGCCCCGGTCGTGGTGCTGCTGGTGGAGCTTCTGTTGCAGGGAGAGGACGTGGTGGATCTGTGCCAGATACACGCACAAGTGAAACACCTTCCTCAGGTGCGAGTAGGCGACCGAGCCTGCGGCGGTATTTTGTCGCGCCTAATGAGGCTGTACGAATGTTTAGGCCAGGACAAGTACAGGCGATAGTAGATTGGGTTGCTGACAGTGCCTCGGGTTCCTTCACATTGTCTCCCACCCACTCTTCTGATGAAAGAACAGAGTTGGCACCTGAAACCCATGTCCATCAGTCTTTCACCTCACCCCTTTGCAAATCAGCCAAGCAGTCTGAGCCCCAAATCATGCAGCAGTCTCTTCTGCTTTTCGATGACTCTGTTAGCAGGGTTTCCCAGGGCCATCCACCTAGCCCTGCCCCAGAAGTGGAAGAGATTGAGTGCACCGATGCCCAACCACTTATGTTTCATGATGAGAACATGGGAGGACCATCGCAGTACGTCTCGGATGATGACGAAACACAGGTGCCAACTGCTGCTGCTTTCGCAATTGTGCAGACAGACAAGGAGGGCAGGGGTGAAGACTGGGTGGAAGATGATGTGGAGGACGATGAGGTCCTCGACCCCACATGGAATCAACGTTATGCAGGTGACCAGTGTAGTTTGGAGGAAGAGGCGGTGGTCGCACAGAGCCACCAGCACAGCAGAAGAGGGAGCAGGGTGCAAAAGCGGAGCGTCTGTCAGCTAGACAGTATGTCTGCTACTGCCCAACGCAGCAAGGGACCGAGCACACCAAAGCCAGGTCCAAGGAGTTCCCCAGCGTGGCAGTTCTTCACACAATGTGCTGATGACAAGACACGAGTGGTTTGCACGCTGTGCAATCAGAGCCTGAAGCGAGGCATAAACGTTCTCAACCTGAGCACAACCTGCATGACCAGGCATCTAAGTGCAAAGCACGAGCTGCAGTGGAGTAGACATCTCAAAAAACAAGAAAGGTCTCTGGCTCCTCCTGCTTCCTCTTCTGCTGCAGTCTCGGCCTCTTCATCCACCTCTGTAGTGACAGTGGCACCTGCCACCCCGCAAACAGAGCATCTGCCAGCAACACTACCACCTGGGTCACCAACCATCTCCACAATATCCCATGGAAGCGTTCAGCTCTCTATCTCCCAAACATTGGAGCGGAAGAGGAAGTACCCCCCTAGCCACCCGCGATCCCTGGCCCTGAATGCCAGCATTTCAAAACTCCTGGCCTTTGAAATGCTGTCATTCCGTCTGGTGGAGACGCAGAGTTTTAAAAGCCTGATGGCATTGGCTGTCCCACAGTACGTCGTGCCCAGCCGCCACTATTTTTCCAGGCGAGCCATCCCTTCCCTGCACAACCAAGTGGGGGACAAAATCAGGTGTGCACTGCGCAACGCCATCTGTGGCAAGGTCCACCTAACTACGGATGCGTGGACCAGTAAGCACGGTCAGGGACGTTATATCTCCCTAACAGCACACTGGGTAAATGCAGTGGCGGCTGGGCCTGAGGCAGATAGCAGTTTGGCGCATGTCCTTCCACCACCGAGGATTGCAGGGCGCTTCAGTTTGCCTCCTGTTGCTAACTCCTCCTACTCCGTTTCCTCATCCTCTACCGCCTCCTCATCCGGTCAGCGTAACAGCTTCACCACCAACTTCAGCACAGCCAGGGGTAAACGACAGCAGGCAGTTTTAAAACTTTCCTGTTTGGGGGAAAAACCCCACACCGCGCAGGAGTTGTGGAGGGACATGGAACAACAGACCAATGAGTGGTTGCTGTCAGTGAGCCTCAAGCCCGGCCTGGTGGTGTGCGATAATGGGCGAAATCTCGTAGCAGCTCTGGGCCTAGCCGGTTTGAGGCACATCCCTTGCCTGGCGCATGTGCTGAACTTGGTGGTCCAGAGGTTCCTTAAAAATTACCCCAATATGCCAGAGCTGCTGCAGAAAGTGCGGGCTGTGTGTGCGCACTTTCGGCGTTCTCACCCTGCTGCTGCTCGCCTGTCAGCGCTGCAGCGTAACTTCGGCCTTCCCGCTCACCGCTTCATATGTGACGTGCCCACAAGGTGGAACTCCACCTTGCACATGCTGGCCAGACTGTGCGAGCAGCAGCAGGCGATAGTGGAGTTTCAGCTGCAGCAATCACGCGTGAGTCGCTCTGCGGAACAGCACCACTTCACCACCAATAACTGGGCCTCCATGCGAGACCTGTGTGCCTTGTTGCGCTGTTTCGAGTACTCCACCAACATGTCCAGTGCCAATGACGCCGTTCTTAGTGTTACTATCCCAGTTCTATGCCTCCTTGAAAAAACGCTTCGGGCGATGATGGAAGAGGATGTGGCACAGGAGGATGAGGAGGAGGAGGAGGAAGCGGGATCATTTCAAAGGCTTTCAGGGCAGTCTTTCACAAGTGGCTACGAGGGTGGGTTCCTGCACCAACAAACGCCAGGTACACAATTGTCCGGCAGAAAGGGAACAGTTCTGGAGGATGACGAGGTGGAGGAAGAGATGGAGGAGGAGGAGGAGGAGGAGGCATTTTCACAGCAGGGTGGCACCCAGACCAGCTCGTGGCCATCACTGGTGCGTGGCTGGGGGGATACAGAGGACACAGACGATACACCTCCCACAGAGGACAGCTTTTCTTTGCCTCTGGGCAGCCTGGCACACATGAGCGATTACATGCTGCAGTGTTTCCGCAATGACCGCCGAGTTGCCCACATTTTAACTGGTGCTGATTACTGGGTGGCCACCCTGCTGGATCCCCGTTACAAGGACAACGTACCGTCCTTAATTCCCTCACTGGAGCGGGATCGTAAGATGCGCGAGTACAAGCACACGCTGGTAGACGCGCTGCTGGTGGCATTCCCACCTGACAGCGGGCGTACGGTGGAAGCACAAGGCGAAGGCAGAGGAGGAGGAAGAGGTCGCCAACGCAGCCGGGGCACCGGCAGCACCTCAGAAGGCAGGGTTAGCATGGCTGAAATGTGGAAAAGCTTTGTCAGCACGCCACAACAACCAGCACCACCAGCTTAGATGGAACGTCTTAGCAGGAGGCAGCATTTCACCAACATGGTTGAGCAGTATGTGTCCACAGGCCTACACGTACTGGATGACGGGTCTGCCCCCTTTAACTTCTGGGTCTCCAAATTGGGCACATGGCCTGAGCTTGCCCTTTATGCCTTGGAGGTGCTGGCCTGCCCTGCAGCCAGTGTATTATCTGAACGTGTATTTAGCACGGTAGGGGGTGTTATCACAGACAAGCGCAGCCGCCTGTCCAGAGCCAATGTGGACAAGCTCACGTTCATTAAAATGAACCAGGCATGGATCCCACAGGACTTGTCCGTACCTTGTGCAGAATAGACATGTATACCGGTGTTGTGACAAAAACTGTCCGGCCATCGGATTGTGTCCGGCCCATACTGCGAAGGCGCAGCGCTTGCGCAGTACAGAGGACAAGGAGATTCACAAAATCTCCGAAGATGAACGGTGCCTGCGCTGTGAGTGCAGGTTCAAGCCCCACCATGCAAGTGGACATACGGTAGCACATAGTAACAGGGCCCCTCACGGGCTCGGTTCGATCGCCACGCTTCGGGCACGGCCTCACTTGGCTCGTCTTGAACCACGGATGGTGTGGCCTTCACCTGAACTCACCACGCAGGCGCCGTTCGTCTTGGGAGATTTTAGAAATCCCCTTGTCCTACATACTGAGCAAGCGCAGTACAGGGTGGACACTATTTGACGGGGGACAGAATTCGACACATCACCGGCATTACACAGCCATTGTTGTATTTTTGAATCAGTGTTGGCTACCTCGTCCTCCTCCACCGCCGCTTCCACCTACACAGCCACATCCACCGCCACTTCAACCTCCTACTCCATATGGACCTCGTCCTCCTAGGTCAAGATTATTATTTTTTATTTTTATTTTTTTATGTTATTTTAAGTTATTTCCCTATCCACATTTGTTTGCAGAGCACTTGCCATGCTCTTAACAACATTTTGCTGCCATTTGCAGCCCTCTAGCCCTTTCCATTACCTTTTTAGAGCCTTTTTAGTCCTTAGAAGTCCGGGTCCCCATTGACTTCAATGGGGTTCGGGTTCGGGTCCGGGTTCGGGTTAAAGTTTGGTCCCGAACCCGAACTTTTTTCCGAAGTTCGGCCGAACCCGTCGAACCCGAACATCCAGGTGTCCGCTCAACTCTAGTCACGAGCAGACAGGGATAGTCGGGGACAAGCCAATAACAGAGAGACAGACGTAGCACACGACAGGCAGGAACCCAAACACACAATGCCTAACAAACACGTTGCTCAGCAAAGCAGGCTTGCAGTGCACAGGTTAATATAGTGTTCTGTGATAGGGCCTGGGGTGGAGTCTGGCTGGGAGGAGATTATAAAGGAAGCCAGGTGAAGGGGGACTGGTCTCTAAGATGAACACATGAGGAGGAAAGGTAAGATGGCAGACAGACATTAATGCATATCCATGACAGTAATCAAATCAAAAACACTGAAATTTGCTTAGTTGCAGAATTGTCGCTGTCATTAGATTTAGTGTTTGATGACGAATTTCCCCACAAATCGCTATCGCTCAATTCTGCAAGTGATTCAAATTTATTATCGCTGTTTTCTAGCTGGTCTAAAACCACTTTTGACATAAAAGGACACTTTTTGGTTGCTATGGACAATCTCCAGTTTGCATGCAGAAAGAACCATTTTTATAATATAAAACTGCATGCAGGACGCTGGACAGACCACTAGGGACAAAGGGGATGTGTATTTTTTTTTTTACAGTACTGTAATCTGTAAGATTACAGTGTACTATGTGTATTGTGATTTTACTTTTTTGAATTTCCCGCCAAACTCCGCCCCCGTGCGCCGCAACGTCGCAGGGAATGGAGCTCTGCGGCACTCGGCAGTCACCAGTGTGTGAATTGAGCGAGATGACAGCTCGCACACACAGCGGGACACATCGCAGGATCCAGGGACAAGGTAAGTAACTTCCCCTGTATCCTGCAATGCGATCCCGAGTCAGGCTCGGGGTTACCATTTTCTACATGAAAAATCCACCCCGAGCCAGACTCGGGATTACCGCCAGGGAGGTTAAGGCCCGTACACACGGTCGGACCTTTTGCCAACAAACTTCAAAATGAGCAAGTTTTCCAAAAAATCTGACCGTGTGTACGCTCCATTGGACAAGCTTTTTCGGTTTTCATCGGACAAAAGTTCACTCTGCAAACAGACAAACTTTTCGGCAACAAAAGTCCGATGGTGCAAAGTTCGACCGTGTGTACAGAAATCCATCAGACTTTTGTCCGAAGTACAAATACGCATGAAGAACCAGAACCAATGTTAAAATCAACCAACAATAGCAGAAGTTGACCAAAGGGTGGCGGTAAAGAGCAGAAAAACCATGTGATGTTGGGAAAGTTTTGGGAAAGTTTGTAGAAAAGTTCTGCTGTGTGTATGCTATGGGTGTGCCCGGCCAACTCCCTTGGGACAAAAATCCACGGAAAAGTTTGTTTTAAGTCCAACCATGTGGCTTTAGTAGTACTTCAGAGAAACAGGGCTTAGAAAAGGCATTTTCTTCTAAAGTTTAAAAAGATTGGAAACACCTGCAATTAGCTGAAGTAAAATTGCATTGGATTCAACTTCTGTGTCTTATTGAAGAGTTAGGCTGCCTGTGGATGGTGCAAAATTAGCAGGTGACCATACTGCCTCGGAAGACTGGGTCTAAAGAGGTACAGGTATGTCAATGCAGAAAGTACAGTAGCATTTGAAACAGAACATTGGACCTGCATTTCTTCATAGATGCAAGCAATCCACCCTTGGGACAAGGTATTCTTCGGAGGGAGCCCCCCTACTAGCTAACACATGTCTAGGTAAAGGTTCTAAACATTTAAGAACTACAGGACATTAGATGCTAAAGCTCCCTCTTTTGCCCAGGTGCTGTTACAGCATGTAAGCTTTGAGGTAGATGGTCATCTCACATGACCATAATGCCACGTACACACGACCGTTTTTAATTACGAGAAAAATGCAATTTTTTAAAATGGTCATTAAAATTGATCGTGTGTAGTGATGAGCCGAACACCCCCGGGTTCGGTTCGCACCAGAACCCGCGAACGGACCGAAAGTTCGCACGAACTTTAGAACCCTATTAAATACAATGGATGCGAACGTTCGAAATCTAAAGTGCTAATTATAACGACTATTATGCATGTTATTGTCCTAAAAAGGGTTTGGGAACCCGGGTTCTGCACCAGGGGACATGTATCAATGCAAAAAGAAGTTTTAAAAACGTCCGTTTTTCTGGAGCAGTCATTTTAATGATGCATAAAGTGAAAAAAAAAAAAAGTCAAATATTCCTTTAAATATCGTACCTGGGGGGTGTCTAAAGTATGCCTGTGAAGTGCCACGTGTTTCCCGTGTTTAGAACTGTCCCTGCACAAAATTACATTTCTAAAGGAAAAAAAGCCATTTAAAACTGCTTGCGGCTTTAATGTAATGTCTGGTCCCGGTAATATGAATGAAAATCTTTAAGAAAAATGACATAGCTACCCCATCACACCCCCCCCCCCCCTTACCCCAGCCCATTACCAGCCCCTTTGGCTCTTGTATGGATATTAAGGGGAACCCCGCACACAAAATAAAAAAGGCCCTATATACTCTGAACAGCCGTATACAGGCGGTGCATACAAGACAGGGACTGTAGGTTTGTTCTTATGTAGAATCTGTTTGTAATTTTGAACAGGTACATTGTTTAAGTGGAGCTCCAGCCAAAAATTATATTTTTAAGCTTTTTGGAAAACATAGGGAAGGGTTATCACCCCTGTAACATTTGTTTTGCTGTCTGTGCAGTGTGCACCTGTTCAGAACAGTTCACCTCACTTTCCGTCCTAATGAGAAATGTTTTTTGAAAATTTTGGGTTTTTATTGAAACAAGAATTGGTGATAAAGAATCAGTGGAGAGGAGACACTTTTTTTTTCCATATTAACTCTTACAGGAGAGAATTTGCCTTCCTAGGGGTAGATTTCCTCTCACTTCCTGTTGTATCCTTCCGTTTGCAAGGAGGAGTCGTTTGTAAGTTGGATGTTTGAAAGTAGGGGCCTGCCGTATATACTCAGCTGAAATTTGCCCCTTACATGTTGGTGTTGCTACAACTCTGTGAGCCCTCACAGTTACTCTTGGTGGGCGCATAAATGGGCCCTGCTGTGAATTATTAGATCAAGAATTGTAATTGCATGCCCCTGTTGAACAGGGGCTGAATAATTGGGCCTTAGCCACTGGTGGCGGCACCCAGAAACAAAAATGTTCTTCCAAGCTATCATCGTCAATCGGATCATTGAGGAGGACGAGGAGGATAGTCAGTCAACATAACAGGACAAACTCTCAGCATCAGCATCAGTCTTGAAGGGATGTGACATTTGAAAATAAATTAGTCTGTTATATCAGCTTCAGGTGTTTGGTAGCTGGTGGTGATCCAAGACTGGTTCATCTTTATGAAGGTCAGTCGATCAACAGAGTCGGTGGACAGGCGCACCCTGTGATCCGTGACAAATCCTCCAGCTGCACTGAATGTGCGTTCTGAAAGAACGCTGGATGCAGGACAGGCCAGTAGCTCAATTGCATACTGTGCAAGCTCTGGCCAGTGATCCATCCTCAAGACCCAGTAAGCCAGAGGATTTTCGGTGGGGAAGGTGTCCAAGTCTGACCTTGCCCCTAGGTATTCCTGCACCATGTATATCAGACGCTGGCGATGGTTGCTGGAACCGATCATACCTTGGGGCTGCGGACTAAAGAATTGTCTGAACGCTTCGGTCAGACGGCCACCTTCCCCACCGCTCCTTCTTTGACTGACCGAAGCCTCAGCAACTCGTTGTCCAAGACCAGGAGTTTGTAACCTCCCAGTCTCTGGGAACGCGTTGCACAGACCTTTCTGCAAGGCCTGCCGGAGTTGTCTCATCCTCTGCTCCCTCTGCGACGGTAAGATAAGGTCCGCAACCTTACCCTTGTACCGTGGATCAAGGAGAGTGGCCAGCCAGTAATGGTCCCTCTCCTTGATCCGAAGAATACGAGGATCCTTCCGCAGACTTTGCAGGATCAGGGAGGCCATGCAGCGTAGGTTAGCTGAGGCATTCAGTCCGGAGTCCTCTGGGTCACTAAGGACGACATGATCCGCAGCCACCTCCTCCCAGCCACGTACAAGTCCACTGGTTTCTTGGGACTGTAAATCATCCCTAAAAGACTGCTGCTGATGATGCTGAGTGCCAGGCTCCACCTCCATGCTGACACAATCCTCCTCCTCCTCCTCCTCCTCTTCTTCCTGTGCGATGGGTGGGACAGAAGGAACACTGTCTGGGTAAAGGGGGCCTTGAGAGGCAAGGAAGTCCTCCTCTTCCTGCCTCTGTTCTGCCTCAAGTGCCCTGTCCATTATTCCACGCAGCGTATGTTCCAACAGGTGGACAAGAGGTACAGTGTCACTGATGCATGCACTGTCACTGCTCACCATCCTCGTGGCCTCCTCAAATGGTGCCAGGACAGTGCATGCATCCCTGATCATGCCCCACTGGCGTGGTGAAAAAAACCCGAGCTCCCCTGACCCTGTCCTGGTGCCGTAGTCGCACAGGTACTCATTGATGGCCCTCTGCTGCGTGTGCAGCCGCTGCAGCATGGCCAACGTTGAGTTCCACCTGGTGGGCATGTCACATATAAGGCGGTTCTTGGGCAGGTTCAACTCCTTTTGCAGCTCAGCCAGGCGAGCACTGGCATTATAAGATCTGCGGAAATGCACACAGACTTTCCTGGCCTGCCTCAGGACATCCTGTAAGCCCGGGTACCTGCCCAAGAACCGCTGCACCACCAGGTTAAGGACGTGAGCCACACAGGGCACATGGGTCAGTTGTCCCTGTCGGAGAGCGGAGAGGAGGTTGGTGCCATTGTCGCAAACTACCATTCCTGGCTTAAGCTGGCGTGGCGTCAACCACCTCTCGGCCTGCCCCTGCAGAGCAGACAGAACCTCTGCCCCAGTGTGGCTCCTGTCCCCCAAACACACCAGCGCAAGCACGGCATGGCATCTTTTTGCCTGCGTACTTGCGTAGCCCCTTGAACGCCTACGGAGCACCGCTGGTTCCGAGGACAAAGCACAGGAAGAGACCACGGAGGAAGAAGAGGAGGAGGGGGTAGAGGACAGAGGTGTGTCACAACCAGTAGTAGCATTTTGGAGGCGTGGCAGTGGAACAACCTCCAACACTACTGCACCTTGTCCTGCATCCTTCCCAGCTGCCAAAAGAGTGACCCAATGGGCCGTGAAAGAAAGGTAACGTCCCTGTCCATGCCTGCTGGACCATGAGTCAGCGGTAATATGCACCTTACCGCTGACCGCCCTGTCCAGCGAGGCCAAGACATTGCCTTCCACATGCCGGTAGAGAGCCGGAATCGCCTTCCGTGAGAAAAAGTGGCGTTTGGGAACCTGCCACTGAGGAACCGCAGATTGCACAAACTCACGGAAGGGGGCCGAGTCTACCAACTGAAAAGGCAGCAGTTGAAGCGCTAGCAATTTAGCCAAGCTAGCATTCAACCGCTGGGCATGTGGATGGCTGGGAGTGAACTTCTTTCGACGGTCCAGCAGCTGGGGCAGGGAAATTTGCCTGCTAGAATCGGACGTCGGTGTACTGCTAGCAGAGTGGCCGCAAGTACTTGGCTGTGACACACCTAATTCTACAACTTCATTCCTCTCAGTGCAGGTTTCAGAGAAGACTGTAGGTATAGTGGTGTTGGAGATCCCAGCTGATGTGGTGCAAGGAGAGGTCCACTTTGTTCTTTGGTGTGGGTCTTTAAGGTAGGCTTGCCAACGAGCTGCATGGCAGGTCAACATATGTCTGGTCAAGCATGTGGTGCCCAAGCGGCTGATGTTTTGGCCACGCGATATACGCTTGAGACATATGTTGCAAACAGCAGCTGTGCGATCTGATGCACTCGCCTCAAAAAAGGCCCACACCAAAGAACTTTTTGAATAACGGGCAGAGGCAGCGCCCTGCACAGGCGGAGCTCTGCGGTGTGATTCCGTCGGTGTGCTGCCCTTACGCTGGCCACCCAAGGGCATCCTGCCTCGTTGGAGATGTGCCTCCTCCTCATCCTCCTCCTCCTCCTCTCTCCTATTAGGCACCCACGTGGAGTCAGTGACCTCATCATCCCCTCCCTCCTCATCACTGGAGCCAATCTGGCAGTATGCTGCAGCTGCTGGAACATGACTGCCAGATTGGTGTCCTTCTTGAGCATCTCCTCTCTCTGCTCTCACGCTACTGCCTTCCTCTAGCTGGGTATCATCATCAGACCCTTCGAAACGCTGGGCATCCTCCTGGAGCATGTACCCAACACTGTGCTCAAACAGTTCGGGGGACTCCTCAGGAGGAGGACATGGTGGGTCTAGGGAAGGAGTGACTGATGATGATATTGATACCAGGGAAGAGGACGCTTTGGCAGCTGATTTACCAGTACCCTGAGCCTGGGTGAGAGAGGATGAGGAGGATGAGGTGGGCTTGGTCATACACTCTACCAAGTCTTCGGCATGATGTGGCTCAACATGTCCAGCTGCCAAAAAGAAGGACAAGCGTGTCCCATGGCCATGTGCTGATGACAATGCACCGCGTCCACGACCAGCACTGTTGCCCCCAGACACAGAGCCTGCTTGCCCTCTTTTATTGGCTCCTGACTGTCTGCCTCTCTTTGTTTGCCTTCCAGACATTCTAATGGCCTGCAGGGAGATGGGAAAACCAGCAATAAGGGCTAGCTTCAGGTGTATACTGTGCAGGAGGCTTAGCAACAATGACACTGACACTGTCCCCTGCCTATCCTTCTCTCTCCCTGCACACAAGGTTTAGCAAAGAATAGGACACTGACACTGTCGACTGCCTATCCTTGTCTGTCCCTACACACAAGGTTTAGCAATATGGTTCAGCACACTAGGTTTAGCAAAGAATATGACACTGACACTCTCGACTGCCTATCCTTGTCTGTCCCTACACACAAGGTTTACCAATATAGTTCAGCACACTAGGTTTAGCAAAGATTATGACACTGACACTCTCCCTGCCTATCCTTGTCTGTCCCTACACACAAGGTTTAGCAATATGGTTCAGCACACAAGGTTTAGCAAAGAATATGAAACTGACACTCTCCCTGTCTATCCTTCTCTGTCCCTACAAACAAGGTTTAGCAAAGACTATGACACTGACACTCTCCCTACCTATCCTTCTCTGTCCCTACACACAAGGTTTAGCAAAGAAAAAATATGACACTGTCCCTGCCTATCCTTCTCTTTCCCTGCGCCGGAACACACTACACGAGGCCGCCGCGCTGGCGGCCTTTTATAGTGTGGGGCGTGTACTAAACCCCCTCAGCAATAATTGGCCACAGGCATCCTGCCTGTGGCCAATCATTGCTCTCCTCGCTGCCGGCGCTGTGATTGGCCAAGCATGCAGGGTCACAGTGCATGCTTGGCCAATCACAGCGCCGGGATTACACTGCGATGGCGCAGTGTATTGTGGGCCGTTCGCGTCACTCGAATTTGGCGCGAACGGCCCAAATCGTTCATTGTTCGCCGAACGCGCGAACAGCCGATGTTCGAGTCGAACCTATGTTCGACTCGAACACCGAGCTCATCCCTAATCGTGTGTGGGCTTCAGAGCATTTTTCACGAAGTGAAAAATGACCATGAAAAATTTTGAACATGCTCTAATTTTTCTCATCGTTTTTCACGTTGTCGTTTTTCTCATCATGAAAAACGGCTGTGTGTAGGCTTCAACGACGTGAAAAAAATGCGCATGCTCAGAATCAAGTTATGAGACGGGAGCGCTCGTTCTGGTAAAACTAGCGTTCATAATGAAGATAGCACATTCGTCACGCTGTAAGGGACTGAAAAGCATGAGGCTGAAAAGCGCGAATCGTCTCTCAACAAACTTTACTAATACGAGGATCAGCAAAAGCAGCCCAAAGGGTGGCGCCATCCAAATGGAACATCCCCTTTATAGTGCCGTCGTATGTGTTGTACGTCACCGCGCTTTACTCAAGCATTTTTTTCCACGATAGTGTGTAGGCAAGGCAGGCTTGAGAAGAATCAGGTTGAGAAAAACCCTGTTTTTTACAATGACATTAAAAACGGTCGTGTGTACGCGGCATTCGATTTAAAAGCCGGCCACTTCATTATGAAACTTAATTCAAGCTCTTACAGCAGTTGCAACATCATAAAAATGAAAATGCGTTTCAGTCAAAGCCTTACTCATAGCATGATATTGCTATTACTGTAAGTGCTCAAAAAAAGTTTCATAAGCATTTAGCCTCGTACACACGGGCGAGAATCTCGTCAGGAAAAAACACATTGTTTTTCCTGACGAGATTCTTGAACAAGAATCTTGTCCCGGCCGAGTGTACACACGTACGATTCAAAAGAACCGCCATTCTTTTGAATGGCACAAACGCCGTGACGTCATCGACTACGACGAGCGTGCGCTCGTCACATTCGATGCCGTCGCCGCCATCTTGCTACACCCTACCTATGCCTAGGAAGTTACCGCGCATGTGTCAAAGTCATTTCGAAGCATGCGTGGGTTTCCACGGTTACAGGTAAGCGTACACACGCTCGGGTTTCTGGTCGGGAAACAGGCCGACGAGAATCTCAACGAGAAAATAGAGAGCAGGTTCTCTATTTTTCGCGTCGAGATTCTGGCCAGTTTTCCTGACGAGAAACCTGAAAGCCTCGTACACACGACCGGTGTACTCGGCAAGAAAGCTCTGCCAGCAGTTTTCTTGTCGTTTCTGGACGAGAAAACCGGCCGTGTGTACGAGGGTTTAGTGTTTCCGGCTTTTTGATCTTCTGGATTTGTATTGGACGTGATGGCCTGAGCGCCGACACTCTACTCTATCTTCCAACACTGTGGTAGAGCTTGGGTGAGTCTTCTGTATCTACATCTCACATGACCCCCCAAAAACTCATACACCTACATTATTTAAATAAATAAGATGTTCTTCAGGTTTATTTGTTTTGCATTAATACGGTAATTGTTTATTTCCTTTTTTTTTCTTTATTAACCCCCCCTGGCGGTATTCCTGAGTCTGGCTCGGGGTTAAATTTCAGCACCAAAAGCGGTAACCCCGAGCCAGACTCGGGATTGCATCGCAGTAATCCAGGCAAAGTAACTTACCTTCTCCCCTGGATCCTGCGATGCCTCCCCGCTGTGTGATCGAGCCGTCTCCTCGCTCGATTCACACACAGTGCCCGTGTGCTGCCGAGCTCCGTTCCCTGCGACGTTACGACGCACGGGGGCGGAGATCGGCGCCAAATTCAAAAAAGTTAAAACACAGTACACATACAGTATACTGTAATCTTACAGATTACAGTACTGTATAAAAAAATTACACCCCCCCCCTTTGTCCCTAGTGGTCTGTCCAGTGTCCTGCATGCAGTTTTATATTATAAATACTGTTCTTTCTGCCTGGAAACTGGAGATTGTCCATAGCAACCAAAAAGTGTCCCTTTATGTCAAAAGTGGTTTTAGACCAGCTAGAAAACAGCAATAATAAATTAGAATCACTTGCAGAATTGTGCGATAGCGATTTGTGGGGAAATTCGTCATCAACACTGAAAAACACTTTTATTATTATTATATTATTATTTGTTATAATTATTTTATAGTTATTTATTATATTATAATTTATGTTTTTTTTTTTTTTAAGTTTATCATACCCGGGATGTCTACTAGACTCTTGTTTGGACAGATTTAAGTGAGTTATTTCTAAGAATTACAGGCTTACAATATAAAACGCCAAATTTCCATGCAGAATAATGGTACCGCTTTTCAGCACCTAAAATCTGACAGAATCATACCGCCAGGGGGGTTAATGATTTCTATGACAGGTGAGCCCAGTGACTGGAGAGGGGCTATGCCATAAGGACTCCATCTCTTGTTGTGTTTGAATATTCTTGTGTTTCCAACACTAAGCGAGTCTTGTAAATTCCACTGATTCCTTTCAATGAGTTAAGATGTGTTTGCCCTCCGTCATTCACACAGTGCTGTAATCTGGGTTTACACAAGCTGGTTTATTGAAGGTAAACCCTTTTCTGTCTGCATTCCAAGGCCGAGCAGGAGAAAAGATTTGGGATTAAAACCAGATTCAGACAAACTCACGCCGTCTGTCATTGAGCCCTGAGGCGATGGGCGTCATCATTGATAAATCCGACCAACAATAGGACAGTAATTAAGAAGTGGAGCCTCTCTCTCTCTACCGTGGAGCCTATTTAAGTCCAAGAAGTGGCTCCGTACCTGGAAAACAAAGATTTGAGTGACAGGGGATAGCACGCGGGAAGTTGGGGCCCCAAGTTTGGTCGTTGTTGGGACTTGCAGATCTTACTCGGTGGTTTTTCCAGGACGGAGTGTGTGCCGACAGGACACTCAACAAGTCATTACATTCTTGAGGCCCAAACAGGTACTCTTAAGAAGTGTTCTACCTGGGGATTTTGTTTTGTTTTTTCTTTTTTCCTAAAAGATTTCTGTTGGCTTCATGGAGACATTATCATAGAAAAATAAATAAAAATGAAAAAGATGTGTCCCATATATTTCATTCAGATAACCCTTTATTGTCATTAAACACAACCTTTATCATTGTGAACTGGAACCCAAACAAACAAGCCTCAACAGTAGACATCCAGTACATACGCCATTCATACTGAACACACCTTGTTCATACTACACACAGATAAACACACACACCAATCATTATACATACACTAATCGTATTACACACAACCCTCAATCCCGATCATACTACACAGACACAGATCATACTATACACACCCTGATTATACTAAACACACACTGATCATGCAATACACACCCCACATTCATATACACACAACCCAATCATAATACCTTCACACTCATCATTCTGTGCTACACCCATACCAATCATACTATACACCATCCGATCATACTACACACACCAATCCACCTACACACACTCCGATCATACTACACACACACCAATCCACCTACACACACTCCAATCATACTACACACACACACCAATCATACTACACACACACACCAATCATAATACACACACACTCATCATTCTATGCTATACCCATACCAATCATACTATACACCATCCGATCATACTACACACACACACACACACCAATCCACCTACACACACACCAATCATACTACACACACACACACACCAATCCACCTACACACACTCCGATCATACTACACACACACCAATCATACTATACACCATCCGATCATACTACACACACACACCAATCATACTATACACCATCCGATCATACTACACACACACACACACACCAATCCACCTACACACACACCAATCATACTACACCCACACCAATCCACCTACACACACTCCGCTCATACTACACACACACCAATCATACTATACACCATCCGATCATACTACACACACACACGCACCAATCATACTATACACTATCCGATCATACTACGTACACACACACACACACCAATCCACCTACACATACACCAATCATACTACACACACACCAATCCACCTACACACACTCCGATCATACTACACACACACACCGATCCACCTACATACACTCCGATCATACTACACACACACCAATCATACTACACACACACCAATCCACCTACATACACTCCGATCATACTACACACACACCAATCATACTACACATACACCAATCATACTACACACACACACCAATCATACTACACACACCCACACCAATCATACTACACACACACCAATCATACTACACACGCACCAATCATACTACACACACCCACACCAATCATACTATACACCATCCGATCATACTACACACACACACACCAATCATACTACACACACACCAATCCACCTACACACACTCCGATCATACTACACACACACACACCAATCCACCTACACACACTCCGATCATACTACACACACACCAATCATACTACACACACACACCAATCCACCTACATAAACTTCGATCATACTACACACACACCAATCATACTACACACACACCAATCATACTACACACACACCAATCATACTACACACACACCAATCATACTACACACACCCACACCAATCATTCTATACACCATCCGATCATACTACACACACACACACACACCAATCCACCTACACACACACCAATCCACCTACACACACACCAATCATACTACACCCACACCAATCCACCTACACACACTCCAATCATACTACACACACACACCAATCATACTACACACACACCAATCATACTACACACACCCACACCAATCATACTATACACCATCCGATCATACTACACACACACACCAATCATACTACACACACACCAATCATACTACACACACACCAATCCACCTACACACACACCAATCATACTACACACACACCAATCCACCTACACACACTCCAATCATACTACACACACACACCAATCCACCTACACACACTCCGATCATACTAAATGTTCATCACTCGCGGGACCCAGTGGAAGGTACTGGGCCCCAGGCCTTCTTGCAAAGTACCTCACCTCAGGCTTAAGGTGCCTGGGATGGAACTCGACTCCATGTGCCCAGGCCAAGGGCACCTGGACACGGACGAACGGACAGCAGCCCCCAGGCTGAAGGTGCCTGGTGCTCGGACTCCTCGTGCGCAAGATGTCCACTCCCTTTATACCCTCTCCCAGCAAGCACAGCGGGTTCCCCGCCCTGCCGTACTGCTGCTGCGAGAGTACAAAAAGGGCACGGCCCTACAATGGTGGTTCAACCCCAGCCCAAGGCGACAGCGCCACCCAGGGGCCACAGGGAACTGGACATCATTGATATCTTCCACGAACAAAAGACAACCATGAAACCCTCGTAATTGTTGCATTTGGGCCATGCTACCACCCAAGCACTCCCTCTAAATATTGATACCCGCTACACTCATCCCCCAGCAGATAGACACTGGTTCCCAGTGTCTTGAACAAACCATGTCCCAAAGGAGGGATAATCATGAGCCCGATCCAGAGACCAAAAAAAAAACTTTAACAACAAACCAGCAAAAATGTAAAAACAAACGGTAGATTGTGCCTGAACCTAACATGGAAAGGAAAAGGGGAAGGGAACAAACACACAACAGTTATTACAATAACACAATTGACATTTCCCTCCGCCCACATTATTAACTAAGACCCACCCCATTCTCAGCGGTCTTGACAGACGTTCTCCTGCAGAGGGAAAGAAAAAAAAACACATAACCCTGACACAACATGTATTTGTTGGAACGAAAAGGTTCCTCCGTGAAGTAATCTCTTCCTCCCAAAGAAGAGTGTGTGTGTGTGTAAAGTACCTCACCCCAGGCTTAAGGTGCCTGGGATGTAACTCGACTCCATGTACCCAGGTCAAGGGCACATGGACATGGACGAACGGACATCAGCCCCCAGGCTGAAGGTGCCTGGTGCTTTGACTCCTCGTGCGCAAGATGTCCGCCCCCTTTATACCCTCTCCCAGCAAGCACAACGGGTTCCCCGCTCCGCCGTACTGCTGCTGCGAGAGGACAAAAAGGGCATGGCCCTACAATGGTGGTTCAACCCCAGCCCAAGGCGACCACCCAGGGGTCGCAGGGAACTGGACATCATTGATATCTTCCACAAACAAAAGACAACCATGAAACCCTCGTAATTGTTGCATTTGGGCCATACTACTGCCCAAGCACTCCCTCTAAATATTGATACCCGCTACATACACACACCCTAATCATAATACCTACACACTCATCATTCTATGCTACACCCATACCAATCATACTATACACCATCCGATCATACTACACACACACACACCAATCCACCTAAACACACAACCATCATACTACACACACACACACACCAATCCACCTACACACCAATCATACTACACACACACCAATCATACTACACACACACCAATCCACCTACACACACTCCGATCATACTACACACACACACACCCCAATCCACCTACACACACACACCAATCATACTACACACACCAATCATACTACACACACTCCGATCATACTACACACACACACACCCCAATCCACCTACACACACACACCAATCATACTACACACACCAATCATACTACACACACTCCGATCATACTACACACACACCAATCCACCTACACACACACACCAATCATACTACACACACCAATCATACTACACACACTCCGATCATACTACACACCAATCCACCTACACACACACCAATCATACTACACAAACACCAATCATACTACACACACACCAATCCACCTACACACACTCTGATCATACTACACACACACACACACACCAATCATACTACACACACACCAATCCACCTACACTCACTCCGATCATACTACACACACACACCAATCCACCTACACACACTCCGATCATACTACACACACACACACCAATCCACCTACATACACTCCGATCATACTACACACACACACCAATCATACTACAAACACACCAATCCACCTACATACACACACACACCAATCCAACTACACACACTCTGATCATACTACACACACACCAATCATACTACACACACACACACACCAATCATACTACACACACACCAATCCACCTACACACACTCCGATCATACTACACACACACACACACCAATCCACCTACACACACTCGGATCATACTACACACACACACCAATCCAACTATACACACTCCGATCATACTACACACACACACACCAATCATACTACACACACGCACACCAATCATACTACACACACACGCCAATCATACTACACACACACACACCAATCATACTACACACACACACACCAATCATACTACACACACACACACAAATCATACTACACACACTCCGATCATACTACACATACACAATCCACCTACACACACTCCGATCATACTACACACACACCAATCCACCTACACACACTCCGATCATACTACACACACACACACACCAATCCACCTACACACACACACCAATCATAGTACACACATACCAATCATACTACACACACACCAATCATACTACACACACACACCAATCATATGTAGCGCTACCCCCAGCTAAGAGAGCCGCTGGTTTGATTTTTTCAGGCCCTGCGTACAGCTCCACTAACCCCCGGCAAGCTACTCAACCCACTTATGGCACAGTTAGTCTAGGGGATGTTATCTATCACAATCTATACCTGATTGTACACACACCTCAACTATATTAAGAGGCAAGCACTATGTGCAATGATAACACACTGATAGCAAGTAGTAAAGTATATCTGTTTTACTTTTGGTTAAAAGGCATGGGTTAAAACATAACACATAACTTGCTTACAGAGCCCTGCAGCTTCTGATATAGTATACTCTAATAACACAGCGCGGTCATACACCACGTGCAGCTATTAGTATCTATGCGCCCTGTGGCGCACCAAACAATATTCTCCCCCCAGTCAGGCCTGACACAGATTTAACTTAGTCCTTAGAATAACACTTTCTTCGCATGCAACTTGAACGGTGGTGCACATACAGGAAACAACACTTGTAATCCACAGAGTAGGCAATCAAAAAGAACAGTTCACTGGAGACCACTCACTCAGTTCCGCTACTAGTCTCCAGTGAAATAGCAAATAAAGGCCGGTGAGCCAAGGCAGTCTCTAGGCCTAGCAACAGTACATCCTATTGGATTGAGCAGGTGCTCGCTCACCACTCCGGACGCGATCCCAGTCCGGGACTTCCACCAAACGTGTCTCCGCACACAGTGTCTGAACGATCGGGTCTTTGATCCGACGAATGTCAGCAACTTGAAGAAAGTCAGATGCCACCCAGGCTTGCATCAATGTGGAAGGCTCTTTGGAAGTGGTACCAGGCCCCAGGCTTCAGGCCCGATACTCCAGCAGATCCGCACAGGAAGCCCGGTTGATAGCCACGCGGTGTCCAAAGAGGCCGAGCTTAGCCTCGCCCCCTCCTTTTATCTCTCCACCCACAAGTCTCTGCGGTAGCAGCATTGCACCCTGGGTGCCAAACGGGGTTCTGGGAAATGCAGTCCTAGAGTCTTAAAGGAGACCCCGCTACACATACTACACACACACACACATCAATCATACTACACATACACACCAATCATAATACACACACACACACCAATCATACTACACACACACACACACACCAATCATACTACACACACGCACACAAACCAATCATACTAAATACACACACCAATCATACTACACACACACACACCAATCATACTACACACACACCAATCATACTACACACACCATTCATACTACACACACCAATCCTCCTACACACACACACACACACACACACATACCAATCATACTACATACACATACACCAATCATACTACACACACACCAATTATACTACACACACACCAATCATACCACACACACACACACACACCTATCAAACTAAATACATCCCGATCATACTAAACACACAGACAGCTATCATACTTCAAACACCCTGATCATAATACACACACTCCAATCATAATACACACATACACACCCCGATCATACTACACACTCTCTGATTATACTATAAACTCCGGGATCATACTATACACACTCTAATCATACTACAAACGCCCAGATCATACCACACACACTCTGATCATACTACACACACACATATACTTATAAATTAATAGTTAGTTATTATTTAAGATTTTCAAATTTTCGGGTTTTCGGATTTTCAAATTTCAAATTTATGAGTTTATGAATTTTTAAATTTACGGATTTTCGAATATTTGAATTTACGAAAAATCAAAAAAAATTGTTAAACGGGTTTTCGTTAATTCGGATGTTTCCGAATGAACAAATTTGTCGAAATTCATTGAAAAACTAATTTGGAACTAAACAAATTGCACATGTATTAGAAATGATGGGGTTGAGGCCACAGAGAATCACCCCAGGTCCCATTAGGTTAGCAGGGGGGGCTCAGGCCTAATACAGGAGGGCAGCCTGTACCCCCTTATGAGTGATCCTGAACATACTAATATTCTGATCATATTACACACACACTCAATTGATCATACTTCACACACTACCCCAATCATACTGCATACACACTCCTCTTCGCATATTAAACATACTGCCAATCATACTTATACATGTACACTCCCCTAAACATTCTACACACCCCAAGTCATACAACATACCCTCTAGACTTTGGTCTAGTCATTCTTTGGTCATACTACACATAACCACAGGTCATATTTCTCATTCACTCCCTGTCAAACTATCCACAATAGCCATGCTTATACTACACATACAAACCACTTTTCAATCTACACCGTCCCCCCTTTCACCTGACATACACTATATTACCAAAAGTATTGGGACGCCTGCCTTTACACGCACGTGAAGTTTGGTGGCATCCCAGTCTTAGTCTGTAGGGTTCAATATTGAGTTGGCCCACCTTATGCAGCTATAACAGCTTTAACTCTTCTGGGAAGGCTGTCCACAAGGTTTAGGAGCGTGTCTATGGGAGTGTTTGACCATTCTTCCAGAAGAGCATTTGTGATGTCAGGCACTGATGTTGGACAAGAAGGCCTGGATTGCAGTCTCTGCTCTAATTCATCCCAAAGGTGTTTTATCAGGTTGAGGTCAAGACTTTGTGCAGGCCAGTCAAGTTCCTCCACCTCAAATTCGCTCATCCATGTCTTTATGGACCTTGCGTTGTGCACTGGTCCAAATCATTTGGTGGAGGTTGGGGGATTATGGTGTGGGTTTGTTATTCAGGGATTGGGCTTGGCCCCTTAGTTCCAGTGAAGGAACTCTTAAGGCATCAGCATACCAAAACATTTTGGACAATTTCATGCTCCCAACTTTGTGGGAACAGTTTGGAGATGGCCGCTTCCTGTTCCAACATGACTGCGCACCAGTGCACAAAGCAAGGTCCATAAAGCCATGGATGAGTGAGTTTGGGGTGGAGGAACTTGACTGGCCTGCACAGAGTCCTGACCTCAACCCGATAGAACACCTTTGGGATGAATTCAAGCGGAGACTGCGAGCCAGGCCTTCTAGTCCACATCAGTGCCTGACCTCACAAATGTGCTTCTGGAAGAATGGTCAAACATTCCCATAGACACACTCCTAAACCTTGTGGACAGCCTTCTCAGAAGAGGTGAAGCTGTTATAGCTGCAAAGGGTGGGCCAACTCAATATTGAACTCTACGGACCAAGACTGGGATGCAATTAAAGTTCATGTGCGTGTAAAGGAAGGTGTCCCAATACTTTTGGGTAATATAGTGTATCAGACACACACTCCAGATCATTACAAAAAAAAAAGACAATTTGCTGGGTGAATGCAATAGACATGAGTTAATTGATTTTCGACTAGTGAAAAATTCAGCCAATCTTTTTAAAGAAATGATTTTTTGATAATTGGTATCTGCAACTCCCCCTCAAAATAAGTTGGACTTGGTAATAGGGATTTTTTGCCTGCATTTGTTTCTGCAGTTTACATCTATTGTATACCCCTTTCCAAGCCTACAATTTATTTCAATACCTACACACTTTCCATAAAAACTTCATTCATTCCCAGTGAACAGCTCAGTAATATTTTACCGTGTGCAATCTATGATGGAAATCCATAGACAATAACAACTTACGCACAAATAAAGTGTATTGCTCCTCCTGACGAAAATTACACAGATTTGCCTGGGAGTACTCTGCAATTATATCCCAGTTCTGCCCAGATAGAGGTTATCCAAAGCCTGGCTATCTCAAAGGGAATATGAGACAACTCCTAGGTCTTGTCTCTCGAGCCGTGGGAAATCCTCAATATTGCAATGACTGGGGACCTTTGGGCAGATACAATTATTCCCATGCTGGCTAACTGGCTACGAGCTCCTACAGGGAATGGACAGAACTTTACAGTAGCCACAAACATATCATTCACTTCACTAATAACACCCTATTAGGGCTTTGCCAGATGACCAAAAGGGCCTTTGTGCATTTCCATATGTGGATGTGGAAGAAAAATATTATCTCATGGCAATTACTGACAACACCTGCTCAGGTTTTTCTAAAAAAAAATTCATGGAGGTTATAAATAAATTCCACTTATGTTGGTCAAAATGACACACAATTTTCTAAAGATAATAACAATAAAAATATTAACTTCTACTAAAATAAAATAGTCTAATATCCATTCAACTAACTTAAAGTGGAGTTCCACCCTAAAAAAAAAAAATACACGAAAATCCTTCAAAAAAATAGAAAAAAAAAATTAGAATTTTCACTTACCAGAAATTGCGGTTGCTATGCGGAAGTTCCTAATCTGCCTCTTCCTAGTCCTCGGCAGGTCTTCTTCCTCTGCCTACTCGGCATGTCTTCTGGTGAATGGAACTGTGTGTATCCCAGAGAGCAGCCGCCCATTCACAAAGTGCCGCGCAACTTGCGCATGCGCAGTAGGAAACGGGCAGTGAAGCCGCAAGGCTCCACTGCCTGTTTCCCTTAAGCCTTGTACACACGATCGGATATCCTATGGATTCTAATCCGATGGTTTTGTCCATCGGAAATCCGATGAAGCTGACTTCCATCAGTCTTGCCTACACACCATCAGTCAAAAAACCGACCGTTCCAAACGCGGTGACGTAAAACACTCCGATGAGCCGAGAAAAATGAAGTTCAATGCTTCTGAGCATGCGTCGACTTGATTCTGAGCATGCGTGGGTTTTTTATCCGATGGGCTTGCCCATAGACGATCAGAATTTGCTATCGGTTTTTGATCCATCGGAAAAATTTAAAACATGTTCTATGGAAAAAAGACCGATGGGGCCCATACACGATCGGTTTGTCCGATGAAAACAGTCCATCGGACTGTTTTCATCTGTAAAACCGATCATGTGTACAGGGCTTAAGTGAAGATGGCGGTGTCGGGATCTGCCAGGATCGAGGGGTTGGCCTCGGGGGACCGACATCGCAGGCGCCTAGGAGAGGTAAGTGTCCTTATTAAAAGTCAGCAGCTACAGTGTTTGTAGCTGCTGACTTTTATAAAAAAAAAAAACGCGGGTGGAACCCCCCTTTAAAGCAGTTGTAAACCATATTTTATTTTTAATAATAAACTTGATATACTTGCCTGCTCTGTAAAATGGTATTGCACAGAACGGTACCGAACAAACTCTTCTGGGGTCCCTTGTCAGCGCTTTCAGCTCCTCCTTTTCTCAGTGCACCCCCATAGCCACTTCCTATGCAGAGGCGGCTCTAGGCTTTGTGAGGCCTTAGGCAAAACTTAGACATGAGGCCCTACTCACACCCATAATCGGAAAAATAATTCAAGCAAGAAAAATGGCTGCAGAAAATGCACGGATCTAGCACACAGGTGATCAGCAGCACTTCCAGGGCACCCTCCTCACCCATCAGACATACTCAGCCAATGCAAGAGGGGGGGAGAGAGGGGGAGGTGATAAAGAGAGAGGAGTGAGAGAGATCGGATGACGCCGATATTAGTATTTATCACAGGCAAATTAGGCGGCCGCAAGGCCCCTGTGAATGTGAAGCCTTAGGCGACCGCCTAATTTGCCTAATTAGAGAGCCGCCTCTGTTCCTATGTCGGCGCACCTGCCAAGCCTGGTTGTGTGCATCCATAGATACATACAGTGCGGCTTGGCCCCTCCCCCTCTCCTACCTCACAGGATTTAATTGACAACAGCAGAAGTCTATGGTTCCCACTGCTGGCACTGTGTCCTGAGAGGAGAGTGCTGCTATAGATCGGCACAGCGCTGGATTGAAAGAGGACTCAGGTAGGTATAAGGGGGGGGGGGGCGATACAACTTCTGGGACATTTTTTATCTTAAAATGGTTGTAAACCCTAAACCCCTCTTTACCATTTTTGAGGCCCCTTAACCCACTATACATGATGGTCTTGATAAGCTTTTGGCCTGTTGGAGCGCAGAGGTCCCACAGCTGGATTCAGAGGATTGGGAGGATGTTTGGGATTATCCAATGCAATACTTGGTCTCAGCCAGACACAGGTTAATACAATTCAAAATTCTCCATAGAGTTTACCTAACTTCCCAAAGGTTAAATAAGATTTATCCCTCACACTCCTCTCTATGCTGGCGCTGTACAGCAGATCCTGACATGTGTTTTGGGATTGTCCTGGTCAGTGGCGGCTGGTGCTCAAAATTTTTTGGAGGGTGCAAACAAACTGAAAAATTCAGAAAAAAAAAATCTATTGCAGCCTCACTGTGCGGGTGACGGCGGCGAGCTGTGTCCTCCATGCGTCTCCTACCCTCCTCTCCTCCTGATAGGCGTCCAATCACAGCGCCTGTCGTTTCAGCCAATCAGGTGACGGGTAACACACCTGCGCTTCCTGATTGGCGGAGAGGCAGTTCAGTGTTAGAACGGCGAATATTCATTCACTGTTCTAACACACCTGGGTGAACTGCAAGCGCAATGCTCTGCGCTCGCCGTTCACCTTGTTTGAAGCCTATGGCTCTAATCAGGTGATTCAAAAAAACACCCCTATCAATGGAATGCATGAATCTATCCATTATACATAGAGAGGGGTGGCTGGAGAGAGGGGGCGGCGCCCGTGTGCCCTTAACGGACGCACCACCACTGGTCCTGGAATAAGGTTATTTTGGTCTGACATTTCTGAGGGCATTTGTTCGGTTACTACCATTTCGTTACCATTGTCTATTGACATTTTTATATTGGGTCTAGTTCATTTTCTGGCTACCTCTAGGGCCATGAGAACCTTGATAGGCCTGTTATAGTTTTATGCACGCAAGTCTATACTCCTAAATTGGAAATTTTCGCAGACCCCTACTTTGGACTATTGGAAGTCTGTTGTCAAAAATATGATATCATTGTACAAATTCACATACAAATCTAGGGGATGCCCTAAAAAATTCTCAGAGGTGTGGGATATTTGGACGGAGTCAGGGGATAATGTTGTGTCACCGGTAATGCCCCAAAGTTTTGCACTGCTTTGTCTCTAATTACTTGATTTTGCTTAAAGTGGAGTTCCACCCAAAAATGGAACTTCCACTTTAAGGGAAGGTGACCCCCTGACATGCCACATTTGGCATGTCATTTTTTTTTGGGGGGGGGGCGGAAACCCTCCTTTTAGAGGGTTCCAGCTCCCACTTCCTCCCTAGACCGCCTTGGCGGCGGAAGTAAGCTCACCTCAGCCCCCTCCCTTTCCGCAATCATCTGGGTCACATCACAGGTCCCAGGTAATTGCTCCACCAGTCTCGGTGCGCAGCGCGGCTCGCGCATGTGCAGTGCGTGCCCGGCTGTGAAGCCACAGCCGGGCGCCCACAGCGACAATGCCGGTGCCGCGGAGAGGAGGGGGACACAGGCGGGACTCTGTTCCCCCGCATCGCTGGACCCTGGGACCGGTAAGTGTCCGATTATTAAAAGTCAGCAGCAGCAGTATTTGTAGCTGCTGACTTTAATTTTTTTTTTTTAGGCGGACCTCCGCTTTAAATCTGTACACTGTGGGAAAGTTATTTATTTTTTATTTTCTCCTGACATCTGCTTAGTGCCTACCAGCAGATTTGATTGAGGTTACCTTAGGCTTTGGTTTCCAACCTCAACCTCTATGTGTTTGTTTTCTTGTTGCCTTTTGTTTTTCTCAAGCCTGGGTATGCCCAATAGGCTTTGTTTTGCACAACTTACACTTTTATAAATTAAATAAAAGTGGTTGTAAGCCCTCACATATACCCAGTGAAGTGACTGGCCTCAGGTGATATACAGAGATTAAACAAATCCTCCTACAAAAGTTGTACCTCTCTATCTACAGTCTTCTCTACCGTACATCTGTTCAAAGTGCTGAATTTTAAAGCAAGTCTCAGAGTTCAGAAAAAAGGGGGCAGAGAGATGAAGTTACACTCTGCAGAGCTCAGTGAGGGGAGTTCTAAAAGCTGATTGGGGGGAAGGGACACACCCCCTTCACACAGCTCACAGGAACAGAGCTGAGGCTGTCAAGTACCTGGAGATCCCTCCCCTGTCACCATTTTAGCTCTTGGTGTCAGGAAAGCTTGTCTGAAGTGACTCACACTGATAGTAGAGAAGGGAACAACAGACAGAAATGACACTTAAGCCCTGTACACACGATCGGATTTCCGATGGAATAAAATCCAATGGATTTTTCCATCGGATTTCCGATGAAGTTGACTTCCATCAGTCTTGCCTACACACCATCAGTCGAAAATCCAACCGTCCCAAATGCCGTGACGTAAAACACTCAGACGAGCCGAGAAAAATTAAGTTCAATGCTTCTGAGCATGTGTCGATTTGATTCTGAGCATGCGTGGGTTTTTTCTCCGATGGAGTTCCACACAGACGATCGGGATTTGCTATAGTTTTTTTTTCCATCGAATAAATTTAAAACATGTTCTATTTTTAATCATCAATGGAAAAAAGACCGATGGGGCCCATACACGATCGGTTTGTCCGATGAAAAAAGTCCATCGGACTGTTTTAATCGGTAAAACCGATCATGTGTACAGGGCTTTAGTGTTTTGGATTGAAACGGCTTTGTTCATATTTCATGTCTGAGGTTTACAACCACTTTAATGCAGGGAATGCATTAAGGTAAAAAAAAAGTCCTGCCTTTAGCCTTTAAAAGGCAAAAGATTTATTTTACGTTTTGGGTAGAGTTGGGAAGAGTTAGGGCATATGTTAGGTTTTTATTGTTCCTTGTGTCCCAGTCCGGTAGATTTACCCTCTCTATGTGTCCTGGTGACCAGAAAGTCAAGGGAAATCCAAAAGTTTATAGTTGTCAACAGAACTATAGGTGAGGGGAAGATTTTCCAATGGTGACACCTTTTCCAGTGACAGCTTTCCAAGATTGAATTTCCCCTCACTTTGTAGAAATGTCTTCCTACTTCCTACTTCCTGTTGAGTCTCCCGGACAGAAAGCAATCTCCCAAGTGGGGAACACAGGCATCAAAAAAAATATTTTTTTAACTTTTAATTGCGTTATAAGCAATTCATCGTAGCCTGATTTAGCATATTTTTGGCCCAAATTGACACCTATCAACATATGATTGTTTGCTGTGCTCATTCTTCATTGGGTTGGAAGATTTTCACTTACCTCATTGGAGGCTAAGATGATGAGAGGGTTTTCCTTACACCTCTGGTCCAGGCATCCCTGGAGTGGAGAACAGTGACTGAGAGTCCACAGAGTAGCATGGGTGCCAAGAGTCCAGTCCACAGAAGCACCCTTCTGGAGATAAGCTTGTCTGGGAGGTGCTCATGCAGATTGAGAGGAAGGTCTCTGGCAAGAGGAAGACCAGAAGGTAGTTGGCCAGGACACTGAAACGCACAGAAATCTGGGAAGTCTAGACAGGTGGTGGTCGGTGGCTGAGGAGACAGACAGCAGGCAAGGTAGCAGGAAGATTTGTAGTCAGGAACTAGCCAAGGTTACGCCAGAAGATCAGAAGATATAAGCCGAGTAGTCAGCCAAGGTCAAAACCGGGAATCAGCAGAGACAAGCACCATAAACAGCTTGTTTAACCCCTCACGGCATATATACATTGGCAGAATGGCTCGTACAGGCACAATCACGTACCTGTACGTCCCCTTTAACTGCCTGGCGGCGGCGGCGCGCTCCCGACCCAGCAGTCATCCCCGTGAGTCGGACCGCGGGTTCCGCGGACTCGATCGCCGTGGGGATTCCCGCGATCATCTCACGGAGGGATGGAGCGGGGAGATGTTAGTAGGCACACTTAACCCCTTCAGTGCCCCTAGTGGTTAACCCCTTCACTGCCAGTGTAATTTTTACAGTAATCAGTGCATTTTTATTGCACGGATCGCTGTAAAAATGACAATGGTACCAAAAATGTGTCAAAAGTGTCCGATGTGTCCGCCATAATGTTGCAGTCACGAAAAAAATCGCTGATCGCCGTCATTACTAGTAAAAAAATAATAATTAATAAAAATGCCATAAAACTGCCCTCTATTTTGTAAACGCTATAACTTTTGCGCAAACCAATCAATAAACGACGATTGCGATTTTTTTTGTATATGTAGAAGAATACGTATCGGCCTAAACTGAGGAAAAAAAATGTTTTTTTTATATATATTTTTGGGGGATATTTATTATAGCAAAAAGTAAAAAATATAGAATTTTTTTCAAAATTGTCGCTCTATTTTTGTTTATAGCGCAAAAAATAAAAACCGCAGAGGTGATCAAATACCACCAAAAGAAATCTCTATTTGTGAGAAAAAAAGGACGCCAATTTTGTTTGGGAGCCACGTCGCACAACCGCGCAATTGTCAGTTAAAGCGACGCAATGCCGAATCGCAAAAAGGGGCCTGGTCTTTATGCTGCATATTGGTCCGGGGCTTAAGTGGTTAAAGAAAATATGGATGTAAATCAAGCTGTGCTGTGCTGTTGGAAACAGGATTTATACTTAGAAAGGATAATCCATCAAGTTGGCTGGAATCAACATACTGTAGATGCTGTGCGTTGGATTGCTGACTCCACAATTAATTGATCAAGCCAACAATAGCAGAAACCCTGAAGAAGAGGGAGTCTATGACCCCTAAAAGTATTTTTTTTTTCACCTCAATTTTTTTTATTACTGCTTATTTCCTAGAACTACATGTTCAAACAATCTACAATCACAGCAGGTGCCTGCGGGAGGGGAGGCATGCATGTGCCCTAAACCCAGAAGTAGGCAGCGACGTATGGGTATGTCGCTTTGCCTACATCGGCCGCTCGTGCGCAGTACATTGTGGGTGGGCGCTAAGTGGTTAAACTTGAATTCTGGTCCCCAAAACCTTTAAATATATTCCTCAATAGCTACAAAGGATATAAACCCACTTTGTGTACACCAAATGCCTTTGCAAGCCAATACATAACCTTGTAAAAGTAATGGTGAAATCATCGGTCTATACATAGCCTTTGCACAGAGCAGAGCTGTGGGAGGGGTCCAACAGGCTCCACCTACTACAGGCTGCCTGCAGAAAACTACAGGAGAGGGCAGAGACAAGACCAGTCACCCTGCACAAGGAGAGAGTTCCTGCACAAAGGGAAAGTCTCGCACTGAATTACTGCACAGATCTGGAAGAAACGCACAAAGCACATCAAGGTTCAAGGAATGTTGTCTTGTATTTAGACCATTTCTCCTTATCCTGTAGTTGAGCTTTAAGAACTAAAAAAAGTATTCATATTTTTTTAAATAATTTTGCTATTTAACTAGTGAATAAACATATATATATTTCTTTTAATTTTCTAGCCATTTTTAAAAGACTGGAAATCAAAATACAGTATATACTCGAGTATAAGCCGAGTTTTTTAGCACATTTTTTTGTGCTGAAAGTGCCCCCATCGGCTTATAATCGAGTCTGTGTCCATCTTCACATTTGTGCTCCTGATCCTGGCCAGCCGTAGGTCCCCTGGACCCTAAACTTGGCACACATGTAGCCCCCTCTTCCTCTACAAGTGTGCAAAGTTTGTTGTCCGGGGGACCTACGGCCGGGGAGCACTGATTTTTCAAAGGGGCACCCCTTCCATAGACTCCAATGTTAAATGGTAATTTCTTCGGTGATTTTGGGGAACTGGTACCGGCCAGCCCTAGGTCCCCTGGACCCCAAACGTGGCACACATGTAGCCCCAAAGCCAGGCACCCCTTCCATAGACTCCCATGTTAAACGTCAGTCTAGTCACACTGCGCAGGAGATCAGGTATGGAAGGCATGGGCACAGTGAGGCATGGGCACAGTGAGGCATGGGCACAGTGACAGTGAGGCATGGGCACAGTGGGGCATGGGCACAGTGAGGCATGGGCACAGTGAGGCATGGACACAGTGAGGCATGGGCACAGTGAGGCACGGGCACAATGAGGCATGCACATGGACACAGTGAGGCAAAGTGAGGCACAGTGAGGCATGCAGATGGACACTCTAGGCCCCTAGGCTTATACTCGAGTCAATACGTTTTCCCAGTTTTTTGTGGTAAAATTAGGTGCCTCGGCTTATATTCGGGTCAGCTTATACTCGAGTATATACGGTAGCTATTTTTTTCACAAGAAGAAAGAAAAATCAGCAGACCTCATTTTTATTTTTTTGCTTTTTTTTGTCCCCCTAAATAACAGGCTAAAACACTTTGTTGTTTTTAATGCAAATCGATAAAACGCCTCTTTCCTCTCCGGTGTTCTACTCTCCGGACAGTATAAACATGTCACATAAATGTCACATAAATAAAGGTGTAAAGTGCTGGATGGTGTCACCATGTTCACACGGTGCTTTTAATGGATTTAAATATGTGTTGGACACCAATCTATACCATTAATTTTTCATGTATTTTATGCCTACTATTAGAATTTGTGTTCAGTATATAGTTAGATAAACTGCATTGTCAATATAAATTTTATATGACTGTTTTATGTCCGGCATATTGCTCGCTAAAGTAGCCTGGTCATTGCCTCGCATGTTGTTTTACCAGAGGAGTTAAAGAGTTTGTGACAAACGGAATGCAACATTTTAACTCATGGCTGTGTCTAATAGTAAGCTTTACTGTAATGCAATGAAGGAAAAGGAAGATATAGAAAACCGAGAAAATTGTTTCTGCTTGTTTTCTATAGAGGGTAGCAAAATATTCTTCTGAGGCACTCCGAAAAAAAAAAAAGAATGAACATGGTGCATGTACGGTGCCTTGAAAGAGTATTCATACCCCTAGAAATTTTCCACATTTTGTCACGTTCCATCCAAAAATGTAAATTTTGAGTGACATTTTTGCCCATTCTTCTTTGCAAAATAACTCACGCTCTGTCAGATTGGATGAAAAGAGTCTGTGTACAGCAATTTTCAAGTCTTGCCACAGATTCTCAATTGGATTTAGGTCTGGACTTTGACTGGGCCGTTCTAACACATGAATATGCTTCGATCTAAACTATTCCATTGTAGCTCTGGTTGTATGTTTAGGGTCGTTGTCCTGCTGGAAGGTGAACCTCCGCCCCAGTGTCAAGTCTTTTGCAGACTCTTAACAGGTTAACAGAGACAGGTCCCAGACAGGTAAATAAGTCCTGTCTCTGTTGGTTGTTGCCGCCCTTTCAGACCATCCCAAGCGCCCAGAGTTGGAGCTTTGACGTGCACTGGTGATTCTCGCTGGCGCGTCACGTTCGCGCGGTTCGCAGATGTAAGTTTTTGCCATAAAATTAAACCCCCTCCCCCCCCATTCCCCCCCTTTGACTTTTTTTGTACTAATTGTTACCATATTTTGCTTTCCCCCCATTGTTCATAATTCCCAATCCAAAATATTTAAGATTATTCAGATATGTACTTCTTTCATTTTAGATTAAAATTCTATGGTTTATGCTCCTGATGAGCGGCTATAAGGCCCCGAAACACGTCAAGCTTTTAATTATCACCATCATCATTTGTACCATGGACCCTCTATTATTTCATATGACTGTATTTATGTTTTTAACTGTTTACCATTCCAACCATGTTATCTATGTATTCACTAAGCAAATGTATTTAGACTGTGTATTCTTATGTAGTTTGTTTTGAAAAAGTTTAAAGATTTATTGTTCAGAGGCTGTATGCCCAATATATGCTATAAATGAATATACACTATAAAATAAAAACAAATCAAATTTTCCCAGTCGCTTGACTTCTCATTTTACTCCTGTGTGCTTCATTTAAAGTCCCACCTCTTGCTCTCTTCTTTTAAACAAATATTGAGAGGGATGGAGGCAGCTACCCCTTTGGTTTCTGCCTCATTTAAAGTCCCGAAACCCCTTTCCTCTTTTTTATACCATATTTTTTTTTAACTTAAAAACACCCATTTCTGTTATAAATAAAACATGCCATTCCAAGTTCCCTCATGATACCTACAACCTAGGCAAAGATGACCTGTTTTCTGACTAACAAGAACATTGTGGGTATTTGATATCATTAGAGACCACAGTGAATCTGTTGTTTTCAGTGAGATAAGAAAATCTGCAGAAAGCAGAGCCTGCTTACATAATGGGCAAATATGGGCGCCCCCATGGACATCTATAATTCCAAGCTTTACGTGAAAACAAGGCTTTTGAAAACATTACCACAGTTTGATAAGATTTTAGTTTTAAATGATATTTTTCACACGTGTATCTTGAAAACTTTAAGAATACTTAAGGTCCTCTTTAATGGTTTGTCACATTTATAACCACTGAAATTCCTGATCTTTTGCCACTGCTGTTCTTATAAAATGTTATAAAACTCAGCTTAAAAAGCCCCATACGGGTTTTTTAGGTGATAGAATCTGTAAAATAAACATATCTGACTCCGTACAGAGCTGAAAGTGATTCTCAGCTGCTTCCTGTTGCGAAACGCGTTGCCTTTGCACAGATTATAGCATTCACCATAACAATCTAGGAAACAAATAACTGCTCTGAATATATATATTAGGACTTTTGACAATTTCCATGTATTGATGTCTTTTACGGCCTCTTTTATATATATAAAAAAAAAAAACAGGAAAGAAAAGCTTCCCTATTCTTCTATTTGTTGCTAAAAAGTTCCACGCAGTTTGCGAAATCTAGAAGCTGATTACCTTGGAATGGAAGGGGGTGCACACTGGGAACACAGCTAACGTTTACTCTACTTTGAATATTCCAAAATCTTTTCTTGTTAGCATTTAAAGAAAGAGAGGAGCCGAGGCTCACGCTGGCGACTATTATTATAACAATGTTCCGTCATTATCCTCCTTTCTAGGGGGCATATTGCCTGCGCTGTCTACTTAGCTGTGTAGAAATACATATTTCAGCTAATATCAAGATAACGCAGAGGAATCGGTTGGATAGAACTGTCAAATAAAAAAGACAATTTTATTTTAAATTGTAGGATTTATTTATTATCATTCAAAAAAAAAAAAAAAGCAAATGGAGAGATAGATCAATATTCTCTATTTAGCTTAAAGAAAATGAGCATAATAGGAAAACAATGGTGGCCATTTAGATGTCACGTTAGCCATTAGTAGATTGGTGGTTAAGATAGAACTATAGGAAAAGGCACAATAAGTCTTTGAATTTAGTGTCCTTTCCTTTCTAGGGTTTGTTACTGAACACCTGACTTTTGCCATTATTGGATGTCTTCATTACAAAAATCAATAACAATTATTGAAACATTAAACGCTTGTCCTTGGATTCTGGAGTTGGTCCTACAGGACAAGATCAAGCTGCCTTGCATTTCTCATTCTCAGTAGAGGGTTCGCTGATCTGGTGATTTGGTGATCCATGTTACGAAACTATTTTTTTTAAATGAAGAGGGACCAG
Source organism: Rana muscosa (assembly GCA_029206835.1). Taxonomy (NCBI): domain Eukaryota; kingdom Metazoa; phylum Chordata; class Amphibia; order Anura; family Ranidae; genus Rana; species Rana muscosa. The sequence continues at coordinate 202,135,221 of CM055126.1, read as the reverse complement.
TGAAGAAGTCAAAAAGAGACACGGGGGTTGATTTAATAAAGGCAAACTTTGCAAGTGAAGTTGCACTTTGCTTGGAATTTTCCCTAGAGCTTAGTGAAGAATACTCAATCATGTAAAAGAAAAAAAAAAAAACATAATTTTTGCTTACACATGATTGAATGATGGAAGTCAGCAGAGTTTCACCTCATTCACTAAACTCTGGGGAAAATTCCCATTCAAAGTGTAACTTTCCCTGCAAAGTGAACACTCTATTTGTCTTTGGTAAATCATCCCCATAAAAAGCAAGCAAACTGCTTGACTTAACCTTGGTTTACTAACCCTTCACTTTTTCCCAAAGGGGACCTAGCCCCTAGGAAAACCACCAATAACCAGTCATACCACAGATGGGTCTCCCAGTGCTTGAATAATTCAAGTATTAACTGGCCCCTCCTCAAAGAACCACCAAGCTGTTGTGACAAAAATGATAGTTACACAATTATTTATTTTTTAAATGAATACCTCCCCATGACCCATGACTTCAGCAAACCACAAGTCTAAGGTGGGTGGATGGGGACACTTCATTTTTGCCTGAACTTTCCAGAATGAATACCTGCCATCCTTCCCATGAACAACCCTCATGGCTCCACCCTCCTCATCTTATCTTCAGCCTCCAATCAGGTAAAACCTACACTCTATTACACAAAAAAACTCAGCTTTACAGTCGGGATTCCCCCAGATGCCTGAACCAGCAGCTGGCTCATCCTCTCAGCGAGCCACTAAGACATTAGGCCAGCTGCTTAGATTGCAGTGCATTGATGGCAGCTGTTTGGCCAAAGCATGCACCTGACCTGTATACTTTGGCCAATCACAGTGCGATGTACAGTGAGAGCCATGATTGGCTCAGGGGCTAAGTCCACGCCCCACACTATATAAGGCTGCTTCCAACGGCAGCCGTGTATAGTGTGCATTAATGAAAGAGATTAGGCAGGGTAGTTAGTGGATTGAGCGTGCAGTCAATGTAGTGTATATAATGCAGTGCAGAGTATATAGTGCAGTCATTGTAGTGTATATAATGCAGTGCACAGTATATAGTGCAGTCATTGTAGTGTATGTAATGCAGTGCAGAGTATATAGTGCAGTCAGAGTAGTGTATATAACGCAGTGCAGAGTATATAGTGCAGTCAGTGTAGTGTATATAACACAGTGCAGAGTATATAATGAAGTGCAGAGTATATAGTGCATTCACATGGGGGGCGGGATCTGGGGGCCCCATTGTTAAAGGGGGATTCCAGATTCCGATAAGCCCCCTGCCCGCAGCCCCCGAAAACTATTGGCCAGGGTTGTCGGGAAAAGGCTCTTGTCCCCATCAACATGGGGACAAGGTGCTTTGGGGGCACCCCAAAGCACCCTCCCCATGTTGAGGGCAAGTGGCCTGGTATGGTTCAGGGGGGTCACTCGCTCGTCCCCCCCTTTCCTGGCCTGCCAGGCTGCTTGCTCGGATAAGGGTCTGGTATGGATTTTTTGGGGGGGACCCCAAGCCAATGTTTCTTTAAATTTTGACGTGGAGTTCCCCTTAAAACCTATGCCAGACCCAAAGGGCCAGGTATGAATTTTGAGGAGGACCACAAACAGTTTTGTTTTTTTGCCACGGAGTTCCCCTTAAAATCTATACCAGACCTAAAGGGCCTGGTATTGGTTTTGGGGGGACCCCATGACTTTTTTTTCTTGATTCTCTCATAGGGTTCCCCTTAAAAACTTCAATACACTGTATTATCTACTCTGCACTCAGGCATCCAATATCATTTAAATATGTATTTGATGTTTTAAGTGATTGCTTTCCTTTATTAGCTTCAAGGAGATTTGGATAAACCTGCAGATAAACAGTATTTCTTTATTGGTACTTTTGTAAAACTCCAATAAAGAAATACTGTTAAAAAAAAAAAGGGAGAAAAAATGCCACACTTTCTAAGAGTGCTATATAAATCACAGTTCTGATCTTCACGCAATATTCAGACTACGCATATTGCAACAGTTTGCAAACCTGTCATCCTACATCTGACTGCTCCTCTGCCTAGAAGGAGGAAGAAATTATTAAGTATATTCATTAACCATGGATCAGATTTACTTTCCTTCTCAGACGCTCTTCCTACTCTTCCTACTCATAACTTATACATTAAAAAAATATCTCTATTGCTTAATAGTCGTAAATCTTGCTGTATTAGCATTGTTGTATTTCAAACATCAAACCATGAAGGTGCATTTAAGTTACCTGAATAGAATATTTCTTAGAGGTGCTTGTGAGTAAGCATGCATAACTGTTTGATTGCTACAACTTATAGAGCTTTAGAAGACGCAAAAGCCAAGTTTAAAGTTAACATTAACTTGGAGTAGCAGGATGTTGGGACACAATGAATGCAAAGGAAAACTCTTGAAAATACATCTATTACTAATACTATTATTTAGAAATTGATGAATAGGTTCAGAACTCTAAGCAGGTTGAGCTTGGGCATCATACTAGTAAAAAGCTAAATTATCTACCCTTAATAAAGTTTTACATACAAAAGTATGTAGCAAATGTATGTTAATGAGCCCCTACTGCTGGGGATTACCAGTTATGGAATCTGATTTCAGTAAAAAAAAAAACACTTTTGGATAGCAAGATAGAACCATCTTTGTGGTCTTCATTTCTACAACCCCCCCCCCCCCCCCCCTGGATTAATTATACAGACTTAAATGTGCACATATGCCCAAACTATGAACATCTAAGCATTCATATGTTCTTAAAAAGTAGTAAAGTAGCTTAAAAAATAAAGTCCTCATGGACCTCTCTAGCTACTTGTGATGTGAAATAATTCATTCCTAACCACTTGCCACCCACCCACAGTACATTTACTGTGGACCACAGCTCCAGGCTGAGCAATCTACTGGTACGCTGCTCAGCACATGCGCACTGGCGCACCCCCCCCCAGGGCGTGCAGCCGCACGATCCCATGACCACTGTGTCCAGTGGACACAGCAGATCGGGGTGCTCAATACTGGTCCACTGTGAGTGGCCATAGTATCATGTGATCGCTACGACCAATCATAGCAATCACATGATTACATATCAGTCAAACCGTCAAGAATGGCATGCCATGCCTTTTACTAAATAACTTGGACTGTCTACTTTCCACAAAGGGGTCATTTGGGGGATATTTGTACTGTCCTGGCATTTTCGGGCTTCAAGAAATGAGATACAGTACATCAGGATTGATAAATTTTCAAATATACAGTATATACCATAGCTTATAGACACTATAACTTTTACTTTTTCAGACTTAATAATATACACTGATTTCAGTTATTTTTACAATAGAAATGTAGCAGAAAACATTTTGGCCTAAATTTATGAAGAATTATTTGTTTGTAAGATTTTATAACAAGAAAAATGTTGTGGTATTTTTTGTTTTTTGTTAGCAAAAAAACCCCCCAAAAACCCAAAACACAGTAGTGATTACCTACCACCAAAAGAAAGGTCAATTTGTGTGAAAAAAAAAAAATATATTTAATTTGGGTACAGTGTTGCATGACCAATTACCAGTTAAAGTAGCACAGTGCGGAATAGCAAAAAATGGCCTGGTCATGAAGGGGGTAAAACCTTCCGGAGGTCAAGTGGTTAAAGATGCTTAAAGAGCACAACAAAGACTCTAAAGTTGGATTTTAGTTTCTTTCTATAGCAGCTTAAAAACATCTGCTGTTTTACTTACATTAGAAAGCTGACAAGCTGGAAAGATTCTGCTCACCATAGAAAACAGCTTAGATTTCGGTTTTAAAAACAATTTTGTTTACAAAGCCTGTAGCTACAGAGGTAAATAAGGTCTTATTTTAAAGCTCTTTGACTACCTGTTCCAAATATGTACTGGTTACAGCCCAGTCGCAGGTCCTTCCTCTTTTTCTGTAGTGGTAAGTGGCCCTTACCCTGGACAGTGCAGTGCTCACTTGATGTCCAGGAGTACTGGAAGCCCAGGCCAGGATTTTGGAACATGCCAGTGCATCATGTGAGTCATGCTTTGCATGCGCACCCTGTCCATCAATGCCTGTCACCAGGAGGATAGGGTGCACTGAGGGCTGAGGCATGGGACCAGGGAAGTTGGGAAGTGGTTGGAAGCTGGTGGCACCATATTGAGGAATGATCTACAACATACCAACAAGAACAAGAGAACAGTTGTGAGTACAGGCCCTCTGTGGTTAATACCACAGATTACCATCTACACAGGCCGAATCCTACGTGTCTATTGCTTACATTACATACTTAAATACTTACAGTGAATAAGTTATCAACAAAGCCAAGGATAAATCCAAGGTGCTTAGTGTGCTTAGTGTGCTCCTGTACCTTTAAGAAGGGGTGGGCTCCCCTTCAGTCCACCTGCCCTCACCTATCCATCAGAATGCATGTGTCTCCACTGTGGGGACACTTATATTTTAGCGTTAGGACCACAGATACCAGGGTGCCGTGGCGAGGCTCTGTGGCTTACGCATGCATTTGCAAATGCGTGCGGACTAAACCCCTGCTTTTAACGCATACTGTTAGACAGGTTTATCTGGTTGTCTGCGAGCTGGTCGGTAAATAGGCTTGAGTTTTTTCCTTGGATTTATCCTTGGCTTTGTTGATACCTTTTGCAGCGTTCCAATGCTGCTTACTGCAATAGCCAGCTATAGATGGGGGCGGTGGCGAGTTTGTTGTTTGTTTTTTGTATCACAGTAAATAAGTCAGCCTATTATTTTAGCACACCAAATCCTTGAGTGGGGCATAGGCAGTCTTTATAAAAGTCGAAGATGTTGACACCACTTAAAACCAAACATGGGTTCTATGTCTGCCCCCATTCCACTAAAAACTATGATTTGTTTTGATTTTGATTTTTGCATGCAAGTTAGAATGGTGCATGGCTAAAGCCCGGGCGGGAATCCCGTCGGAAAAAAAACGTCGGTTTTCTCAACGGGATTCCTGGCAAGCTTGTCTTCCCAAGCCCTGTGTACACACGCGCCATTCAAAAGAACTGCCGTTCTTTTGAATGGTAAGAACGCGGTGACGTAATCGACTACAACGAGCCGGCACTCGTCACATACGATGCTGTCGCCGCTATCTTTCTACACCCTACACTACCCTTGTATGCTACCGTGCATGCGTCAAAATCTCATCGAGCATGCACGGGTTTCCCTGGACAGGTAACCATACAGACGACCGGGTTTCTCGGCAGGAAACACTCTGCTGAGAATCCCGACGAGAAAAATAGAGAGCAGGTTCTCTATTTTTCTCGCCGAGATTCCGGTCAGTCTTCCTGCCGAGAAACCATACACACGAACGTTTTTCTCTGCAAAAAGCTCTCCCAGCAGTTTTCTTGCTGAGAAAACCGGTCGTGTGTATGAGGCTTGAGTGTCATTGGTTTTCAGAGAAGGTGAATGACTGGTCCACTCAAATATTTTGGTTTCTGATGTAAATTGTAGAAATAAATCTATTGTTTCTCATGCTTCTCATACAGTGGTCCCTGTTGTCTGATAATGAAGACAAACCCTGTCCATTGAATGTCTCCACCTGTTGGTCACACCCACCATTTGGTGCAATGCACTATTAGCTTGCCCTCCACTCTGACAAAACCTCTCTTCAAACTCCTCCTCCTGTTATTGCAATTTGGCCATACCCACCATTTGTTGCAACACACTCGCCCCCAACTCTGCCCCCTGACCCATATTTATTCTCAGGCCCATCCAATTTCAAAAGTTTCCAGTTATGCTCACTACCTGGAATAGATTCAGCAATGGACTCTGGAGTGGAGTGTCTGTAGGGGGCAGTGCCAGAAAAGAGATGAGTATGGTAGCCAGAGCTGCTTTTTATATTTTAAGACCTGCTGTTTTTTTTTTTGTTTTTTTTAACCAATGGTGGAGTTGGGCTTTGGTACAGGATTTGCAGATTATGCAATATTTCCACATGTACATATAAAAGATCACATAATATGCTATATTTCTGTTTGAGCTTTCAAGCTGAAAAAATGCAATGTAAACAGTTAACCAGCAAAAAAATAAAAACTAATAATTAATAATGATGCAACCTGGTCTAGTCATAAAAGCATACTGCACTTCCCAAATAACACTAAGCAAAATCATTTTAAACTGTTATTTTCATTGAAACAAAAATGCATATTCATATTCTTAATATTAGGAAATTGCTCCGAATGCTGGTATAAGAGTAATCATAATTTTAAATAACAATAATTAGAGAAAAATATCCATGTTAATTATTTCAGTTATGTTGAACTTTTATTTTATTTTTATTTTTTTTACAATTCTATGGCTAAGTCAAAAACAAATTCATAGAGGAGACAAGCCAGCTGGAAATCCTCCAGTCTCACAATATTAATTAACAGTAGATAAAAGTAATCATATATTACATCAGTGGTGTTTTATAATATTTAATTACTGCCTTGATGAATGGGTTTCACACCTGTCCAGATAAGGTTCCATTTGTATTAATTTGATGAGTTGTTTTTTTTTTCCTTTAAACAAAAGGATGAAATGAAAAGAAAGTTGGACGATTAAGCACTTTTGTCTGATGTCAGTTTTTCTACTTTACCTCCTAAGTAGACTACAGGTGTTACTGTAACGCCAGGAAAATGGTGGTATACTTCACCTAAGGGCTAGTGGAGGCTTTGCGTTCAGACGATGATTAAATGCTTCCCCTGGAATGTTGGTTTGGCACGGAGCAAAGTGGACGTGATTGAATCTGCCCGCTTCTCAACGCCAGTCTACAAATGAAAACTTTCTCTCTCTTTTGTTTTGTTTTTTCCAAAGCACAGACCAGTATTGTAATAAGTGCTTCTACTGGAGAAGTTCAGGATTTGATAGGAGGCCCAACACACACTCTATTGTTTGTACCCATCTAATTAAATGCTTTGTGACGATTAGCCTAACACCACATGATATACGTTTGCAGCGCTGGTTAATTCTCACTTTTTCCGGCACTCCTGTTCTTAGGTGGTCTGAAGGCAATCTGTGTCAGCAGCTTTGAGGGTGAAACTCTTCTTTCTTTTAAAAAAAAAAGAAAAAAATCCACATTTCTTAAAGTAAAACAAACGTAAGGGTTGCTAGCCCTTCCCTTCTCTAAAATCTAAAACAAAAAATAAGTTATAATTGTTAAACCCAACTGGAATTAAAAAAAATCCACCTTTGCATCGGCTGCCCCACCCTTCCATTGGCCACCCTTCCCGATCCACCACCGCCACTGGGTTGACACAAATATAGTTACATAGTTAATCTGGAAGAAAATAGATGCAAGTCTATCCAGTTCAACCCACAGAAAAAACAAACACCTTCATATACACTATCATATACCCAGGGCTATTGTTAGAAATCCTGGGGGCCCCGTACAGCCTAACCAACAGGGCCCCCCTCCATGAAAATATCAAAACAATGTTTTCACTATGAATACACCAAAATCATTATTAACAGACACAAACATAACATAAATTACAAAATTCCTGCTAAATCTAAGTTTAATTCAGTTAACCTCCCTGACAGTATGATTATATCAGATTTTTGCCTCTCAAAGCTTTACATTGTTGCAGAGGTGGGAGACTTGAGTCACATGACTTGACTTAAGTCAGACTTGAGTCACCTGTTTGAGGACTTGCGACTTGCTTGACAGAATTCAATAAATGACTCGACTTGACTTTGACTTGTCACTAATGACTTGCGACTTGACTTTGACTTGGGCTATATGACTTGCAATGACTTGGCATCACATATGCCGCGTACACACGATCATTATTCACGGCGGTTTAAAAACCGCCGTGAATAATGACATTTTAAACAAGGGAACAGCTTGTTCCCCACACACGGTCATTTTTCTCGTCATTTTTTAAAATGACGAGAAAAACGATCGTCTATGGGCTCTGCGGCAGTGTTTCCCTATGGGAAACACTGCCGCGGAAGAAATGTCAGGGAAAACGACGAGAAAAATTAGAACATGTTCTAATTTTTCTCATCGTGATTAATGCCGTTTTTCCCGTCGGGAAAAACTGCAAAAAGCCCACAGAAGATCGTTTTTCTCGTCCAAAGGAAAAAATGTAATTTTTCCCGACGGGAAAAATGATCGTGTGTACACGACATAACACTAACCGCAAGCCGCCATCTGCCTACCTGATCAGCGTGTCATGCAGACAGATGGCGGCCATTGCAGTGTTCAAAAGCCGCGCCTCCTCGTCTGTGATAGGCGGAACACTCAATTTCACAGCAGGCAGTGTTCAGCCTATCATGGACATCCTCTTATCCTCGTCTGTGTTATGAGGATGAGCAGATGTCCGTGATAGGCGGAACACTGAATGCTGGGAAATTGAGTGTTCCGCCTATCACAAACAAGGAGGAGGCGCTGCTTTTGAATACTGGAATTTCCACCGGGATGCCGCCGATCAGGTACACGGCTGACGAGCACAGTGAAGCATGGGCACACTGAGGTATTGGGCACAGTGAGGCATTGGGTTGAGTGATACACGGGCACAGTGAGGCATTGGGCACAGTGAGGCACAGGCACAGTGAGACACAGGAACAGTGAGGCACGGGCACAGTGAAGCATGGGCACAGTGAAACATGGGCACAGTGAAGCATGGACACAGTGAAGCATGGGCACAGTGAAGCATGGACACAGTGAAGCATGGGCACAGTGAAGCATGGACACAGTGAGGCATGGGCACAGTGAAGCATGGGCACAGTGAAGCATGGACACAGTGAAGCATGGGCACAGTGAAGCATGAGCACAGTGAGGCATGGGCACAGTGAGGCATGGGCACAGTGAGGCATGGGCACAGTGAAGCATGGGCACAGTGAAGCATGGGCACAGTGAAGCATGGGCACAGTGAAGCATGGACACAGTGAGGCATGGGCACAGTGAAGCATGGACACAGTGAGGCATGGGCACAGTGAGGCATGGGCACAGTGAGGCATGGGCACAGTGAGGCATGGGCACAGTGAGGCACAGTGAGGCATGGGCACATAACCAATATTATTTACTGTTATCCCTCCTATTATTTTTATACAGTATGGGGTAGATCAGTATTTTGACTTGATTTGTGACTTTACCAAAATAAATGACTTGACTTGACTTGCTTGACTTCTAGCAGGGACTCGACTTGACTTGCTTGCTTTTCGTCACAGTAACTTGGGACTTGCTTGAGACTTGAAGGTTAAGATTTGAGACTTGCTTGTGACTTGCACATGTGTGACTTACTCCCATGTCTGCATTGTTGTATATTGTTGTTGCATAGAGATTTGGCGTTTTCTATTGTAGGCCTGTAGTTCTTAGGCCTTATGCCCACTGGCGTTTTTACAGCTGCGTTTTTTGCAGCTTAAAAACGCCTGACCATGTTATTGTAAATATTTAAAAAAAAAAAAAAAAAAAAAAAAACGACGGAGCAAAAAACGCGACCGCACGTTAGTGCGCGTTTTTTGCGCGTTAGTGCGCGTTAGTGCGCGTTTTTGCGTGTTTTTTGACGCTCGCGTTTTTTCCTGCCAAATTCTGACGCTGAGGAACGCACTGGCCCTGGGTTTTTTTTACAGCTTACAAACGCCTATGCTCTTTACAGCTCAAAAACGCCTAGGTGGGCATGAAGCTATAGACTAACATGGACAGGCGTTTTTAAGCTGTAAAAAACGCTCAAAAACGCGGCTGAAAAAACGCCCGTGGGCATGAGGCCTTAGGAATAACTCACTTAAATCTGTCCAAACAAGAGTCTAGTAAACATCCCGGGTATGATAAAGTTTGAAGCACAAAATCATAAATTATAATATAATGAATAACTATAAATAATTATCAAAAATAATAATATGATAATAAAAAATTATTCAATAATGTAATCAAATCAAAAACACAGAAATTTGCTCAGTTGCAGAATTGTCGCTGTCGTCACTTTCAGCGTCTGATGACAAATTTCCCCACAAATCACAATCGCTCAATTCCTCAAGTGATTCTTATTTACTATCTCTGTTTTCTAGCAGTTCAAAAAAACGCTTTTGACGTAAAGGGACGCTTTTTGGTTGCCAGGGACAATCTCAAGTTTCCAGGCAGAAAGAACAGTATTTATAATTATAATATAAAACTGCATGCAGGACACTGGACAGACCACTAGGGACAAAGGGGAGGTGAAATAATTTGAAACAGTAATGTAATCTGTAAAATTACAGTGTACTGTATGTGTTCTGTATTTTGCACTTTTTGAATTTGCCACCGGTTCCCCCCCCCCCCCCCATGCGTCACGACGCTCACAGGGAACGGGGCCGGGCACACAGTACATGGAGTGGAGGACACAGCCCGTGGACACAGCGGTGAGACATCACAGGATCCTGCGGACAAGGTAAGTAACTTTGCCTGGATCCTGCGATGAAATCCCGAGTGTGGCCCGGGTTACCGCTTTTGGTAATGAAAATTCCCCCCCGAGACACACTCGGGAATACCACCAGGGAGGTTAATAAAGTTCTGTGTGCAAATTAGGTCTCGGGGCTCATTCACATGGGTGATGTGGTCTGTGCAGTGTGAATCGGTGCTTTTTCTTTTTTTTATGTAGCTGGAGCTGTGTGCAGGGATGGTGCAAGGATTTTTGACAACCCTAGGCGAAACCTCATTTTGCCGCCCCCCCTTGCTCCACCCCTGACTCCACCCCCTTTGCCCTGCCCATGTAGACCCCACCTTTTTAATGAAGTCCCCCTCAAATGCAGCCCACCATTGCCCATCGAATGCAGCCTCACCAGCGCCCATCAATGCAGCCTCACCAGCGCCCATCAATGCAGCCTCACCAGCGCCCATCAAATGCAGCCTAACCAGCGCCCATCAATGCAGCCTCACCAGTGCCCATCAATGCAGCCTCACCAGCGCTGGTTAATTCTCACTTTTTCCGGCACTCCTGTTCTTAGGTGGTCTGAAGGCAATCTGTGTCAGCAGCTTTGAGGGTGAAACTCTTCTTTCTTTTAAAAAAAAAAGAAAAAAATCCACATTTCTTAAAGTAAAACAAACGTAAGGGTTGCTAGCCCTTCCCTTCTCTAAAATCTAAAACGAAAAATAAGTTATAATTGTTAAACCCAACTGGAATTAAAAAAAATCCACCTTTGCATCGGCTGCCCCACCCTTCCATTGGCCACCCTTCCCGATCCACCACCGCCACTGGGTTGACACAAATATAGTTACATAGTTAATCTGGAAGAAAATAGATGCAAGTCTATCCAGTTCAATCCACAGAAAAAACAAACACCTTCATATACACTATCATATACCCAGGGCTATTGTTAGAAATCCTGGGGGCCCCGTACAGCCTAATCAACAGGGCCCCCCTCCATGAAAATATCAAAACAATGTTTTCACTATGAATACACCAAAATCATTATTAACAGACACAAACATAACATAAATTACAAAATTCCTGCTAAATCTAAGTTTAATTCAGTTAACCTCCCTGACAGTATGATTATATCAGATTTTTGCCTCTCAAAGCTTTACATTGTTGCAGAGGTGGGAGACTTGAGTCACATGACTTGACTTAAGTCAGACTTGAGTCACCTGTTTGAGGGCTTGTGACTTGCTTGACAGAATTCAATAAATGACTCGACTTGACTTTGACTTGTCACTAATGACTTGCGACTTGACTTTGACTTGGGCTATATGACTTGCAATGACTTGGCATCACATATGCTGCGTACACACGATCATTATTCACGGCGGTTTAAAAACCGCCATGAATAATGACATTTTAAACAAGGGAACAGCTTGCTCCCCACACACGGTCATTTTTCTCGTCATTTTTTAAAATGACGAGAAAAACGATTGTCTATGGGCTCTGCGGCAGTGTTTCCCTATGGGAAACACTGCCGCGGAAGAAATGTCAGGGAAAACGACGAGAAAAATTAGAACATGTTCTAATTTTTCTCATAGTGATTAATGCCGTTTTTCCCATCGGGAAAAACGGCAAAAAGCCCACAGAAGATCGTTTTTCTCGTCCAAAGGAAAAAATGTCATTTTTCCCGACGGGAAAAATGATCGTGTGTACACGGCATAACACTAACCGCAAGCCGCCATCTGCCTACCTGATCAGCGTGTCATGCAGACAGATGGCGGCCATTGCAGTGTTCAAAAGCCCCGCCTCCTCGTCTGTGATAGGCGGAACACTCAATTTCACAGCAGGCAGTGTTCAGCCTATCACGGACATCCTCTTATCCTCGTCTGTGTTATGAGGATGAGCAGATGTCCGTGATAGGCGGAACACTGAATGCTGGGAAATTGAGTGTTCCGCCTATCACAAACAAGGAGGAGGCTTTTGAATACTGGAATTTCCGCCGGGATGCCGCCGATCAGGTACACGGCTGACGAGCACAGTGAAGCATGGGCACACTGAGACACCGGCACAGTGAGACACGGGCATAGTGAGACACGGGCACAATGCGGCATTGGGCACAGTGAGGCATTGGGTTGAGTGATACACGGGCACAGTGAGGCATTGGGCACAGTGAGGCACAGGCACAGTGAGACACGGGCACAGTGAGGCACGGGCACAGTGAAGCATGGGCACAGTGAAACATGGGCACAGTGAAGCATGGACACAGTGAAGCATGGGCACAGTGAAGCATGGACACAGTGAAGCATGGGCACAGTGAAGCATGGACACAGTGAGGCATGGGCACAGTGAAGCATGGGCACAGTGAAGCATGGACACAGTGAAGCATGGGCACAGTGAAGCATGAGCACAGTGAGGCATGGGCACAGTGAGGCATGGGCACAGTGAAGCATGGGCACAGTGAAGCATGGGCACAGTGAAGCATGGACACAGTGAAGCATGGGCACAGTGAAGCATGGGCACAGTGAGGCATGGGCACAGTGAGGCACAGTGAGGCATGGGCACATAACCAATATTATTTACTGTTATCCCTCCTATTATTTTTATACAGTATGGGGTAGATCAGTATTTTGACTAGATTTGTGACTTTACCAAAATAAATGACTTGACTTGACTTGCTTGACTTCTAGCAGGGACTCGACTTGACTTGCTTGCTTTTCGTCACAGTAACTTGGGACTTGCTTGAGACTTGAAGGTTAAGATTTGAGACTTGCTTGTGACTTGCACATGTGTGACTTACTCCCATGTCTGCATTGTTGTATATTGTTGTTGCATAGAGATTTGGCGTTTTCTATTGTAGGCCTGTAGTTCTTAGGAATAACTCACTTAAATCTGTCCAAACAAGAGTCTAGTAAACATCCCGGGTATGATAAAGTTTGAAGCACAAAATCATAAATTATAATATAATGAATAACTATAAATAATTATCAAAAATAATAATATGATAATAAAAAATTATTCAATAATGTAATCAAATCAAAAACACAGAAATTTGCTCAGTTGCAGAATTGTCGCTGTCGTCACTTTCAGCGTCTGATGACAAATTTCCCCACAAATCACAATCGCTCAATTCTGCAAGTGATTCTTATTTACTATCTCTGTTTTCTAGCAGTTCAAAAAAACGCTTTTGACGTAAAGGGACGCTTTTTGGTTGCCAGGGACAATCTCAAGTTTCCAGGCAGAAAGAACAGTATTTATAATTATAATATAAAACTGCATGCAGGACACTGGACAGACCACTAGGGACAAAAGGGAGGTGAAATAATTTGAAACAGTAATGTAATCTGTAAAATTACAGTGTACTGTATGTGTTCTGTATTTTGCACTTTTTGAATTTGCCACCGGTTCCCCCCCCCCCATGCGTCACGACGCTCACAGGGAACGGGGCCGGGCACACAGTACATGGAGTGGAGGACACAGCCCGTGGACACAGCGGTGAGACATCACAGGATCCTGCGGACAAGGTAAGTAACTTTGCCTGGATCCTGCGATGAAATCCCGAGTGTGGCCCGGGTTACCGCTTTTGGTAATGAAAATTCCCCCCCGAGACACACTCGGGAATACCACCAGGGAGGTTAATAAAGTTCTGTATGCAAATTAGGTCTCGGGGCTCATTCACATGGGTGATGTGGTCTGTGCAGTGTGAATCGGTGCTTTTTCTTTTTTTTATGTAGCTGGAGCTGTGTGCAGGGATGGTGCAAGGATTTTTGACAACCCTAGGCGAAACCTCATTTTGCCGCCCCCCCTTGCTCCACCCCTGACTCCACCCCCTTTGCCCTGCCCATGTAGACCCCACCTTTTTAATGAAGTCCCCCTCAAATGCAGCCCACCATTGCCCATCGAATGCAGCCTCACCAGCGCCCATCAATGCAGCCTCACCAGCGCCCATCAATGCAGCCTCACCAGCGCCCATCAAATGCAGCCTAACCAGCGCCCATCAATGCAGCCTCACCAGTGCCCATCAATGCAGCCTCACCAGCGCCCATCAAATGCAGCCTCAACAGCGCCCAACAATGCAGCCTACCAGTGCCCATCAATACAGCCTCACCAGCGCCCATCAATGTAGCCTCACCAGCGCTCCTAAATGCAGCCTACCAGTGCCCATCAATGAATGTTTGCTTGCTTCCATTCATTCGGAAGTCGGGAGAAAGACACAGTCCTTCGCTGTGCTTCTGACACTATGTGTGAACGAAGCGGCGGCTGCCTGCTGATGCTGAGACTTAATTGCTTGCTGCAGAGAGAAGAGTGTAGGAACACCAGTGCAACCTAGGCAGCTGCCTAGTATGCCTAGTGGTAGCACCGGCCCTGGCTGTGTGCAGCTCCAGCTACATTAAAGAAAAAAGAAAAAGCAGACAAATGTGTGCAGACAGCCTATGTTATGCTATGGGGATGCAGCAGCTGTAAGAACATAGTCGCAGGTCCTAATTTGACAGGCACGTGGGGGCAGGTGTACGGCCCCAAAAACAGACAGTGTATATTCTGGGCCACTCATCCAAACCTGCACACTTATCAAATTAGGTCCTGCGGCTGTGTTCATAGAACCGCTGCATCCTCATAGAGTAACAGACAGATCCAGTTGCACAAACTGCCCATTCACACTGTATGGGTCAGAGAACCTGTGAGACTGAACCCCTTATTTTTTTAATTATAATTACGATTTTTTTAAAATTATCTTTTACCATTTTTTTAATATTTTTTACAATTTTCGAAAAAAATATTTTTTTTTTTTTTACAATGCAGTTGTGGGGCTTTAGTGAGATATCAGGGGTCTAAACAGACCCCTACACCTTTGAGACAGAAAGGAATTGAGGACACAGGTTCCTGTTTATTCATAAACTAGTAAACACAGTAAACACAGTTTGCTATGCTCAGTTATCAATGGACACAAGAGTGTACCGATCACGGTACCAATCACTCACTTTGTAGATTAAGAAAAGGAAGGGGTTGGTATATGACATGCCCCTTCCACCACTCTCCATTCTGACATAACCCTCTGTGTACTCGTAGCATCCTGCGGGACAGCGGGTAGGGGGTGTGGAGGGGAGCAGTTACAAAGCAATGCCCTGTGTCTGTGTCTTACCTTGCAGCAGCTGCAGAGAACTGCACAGGGAATCATTCTGTATTTGTCCCCCCAGCTGCGCCGCACCGATTACCCCTGCTGTCTGGGCCCCCCTGTGTGCCTGCGCCCCCTACAAGAAGACCTTGGGTACTCCCCTATCAGCAGCCCTGCCTATGCCCACAGTTGATCCAGATGAAGGCAAAAACCCCCAATAAAGCATAATCCAATTTGCTCCAGTGAGGGAAAAAAAAATTCCTGATCCCCCAAGAGGCAATCCGATATTCCCTGGATCAACGTTATGTATAAATATTAGTATCCAGTTATACTTTGTGCATTTAGGAAAGAATCCAGGTCTTTTTTTAAAACAATCTACTGAGCTGGCCAGAAGCACTTCTGGAGGGCGTCTATTCCACATTCTCACAGCTCTACCTGTGAAGAAACCTTTCTGTATTTGGAAAAGAAAATCTCTTCTCCTCTAGATGTAATAAAGTGAATAACTCAACACCAAGTTCACTTTATGGACCACTTATATATTTGTACATGTTGATCATATCCCCCCTCAATCTCCTCTTCTCAAGAGTGAATAAATTCAGTTCCTCTAATCGTTCCTCATAGCTGAGCTCCTCCATGACCCTTATCTGCACTTTCTATAGTTCCCCAATATCAATTTTGGGAACTGGTGCCCAAACCATTTAAAACCAACAGGGGTGTTTACAGTGGTCAGTTTTTATTCATGGTGCTGTTCAAGGATGGCTATATTGGTCCTCCATAGATACAGTGGAGGAGTGAATGTAGCCACCCTAAAGCCTAATACACACAGGCAGATTGTCGTGTGTATGGCAGCTGGTCCGACAGAAGTCGGCTGTTCGGTCAGCTTCTGTCGAAGGGGCATGGCCAAAAATGGTCTGCTGACTGGCTCCCGTTCAGCGCTCTCAGCCAATGGCTGAGAGCACTGACCAGTGTTCTGGTGGGGGCATCTGCCTGTCAGAACACAATAGCACAGCAGGGGAGATCGCTGTACTAACATTGGCTGAGATCGCTGAATGGGAGCCAGTCGGCAGACCATTTATGGTCATGTCTATTCATTTGTTTTATTTGGTGCCAATGGCTGTTATTGGTAATTTTGTTGTGTTTTTGTATCTGGTTCTGTTCATTGTTTTGATCTTGTGTTGTCTTTGTTGAGTGTGGCTGTGTCGCAACAATTTCCCTTGGGATTAATAAAGTATTCTGTATCTGTAACATCGGATTGTTAGTACAGTGGCTCTGACCAGAGCTGTGAGGTTTTTTTTTTCATTCAACCCGCTTCAACAAAAATAAACTATTGGTGTGTAGTAGGCTTAAGACAGGAGGTGTGTGACCTGCCAATCACCCGGTGAAAATAAAGGAATGTAAGCTTGAAAGAAAACAAAAAAACAATGCAGCCACCACATCCAATAATTGGTAAGTCACAATATATAACATTTTTGTTTTGGGGTTTAACCAGTTGCCGACTGTGTCACGCAGATATACTGCGTCACAATGGCTCTCCTGGGCGAAATCCCGTACGGGTACGTCCTACCCATTTTCAGCCACCAGAGGGCACGCACGCGCACCTTCTGCATGGCGGGGGACCCGATGCGCGTGGCCAGCGGGCACGATCGTCGCCGGCCACGCGCGATCGTGTGCACGAGTGCCAGCATGGGGATTTGTGTGTGTAAACATCGCTGTATAAATGGCAATGGTCCCAAAAAAGTGTCAAAAGTCTTCGATCTGTCCGTCGCAATGTCGCAGTACCGCTAAAACTCACAGATCACCGCCATTACTAGTAAAATAATTAAAACAATAAAAATGCCAAAAATCTTTCCCATAGTTTGCAGACGCTATAACTTTTGCGCAAACCAATCAATATACGCTTATTGGAATTTTTTTTTACCAAAAATATGTAGAAGAATATTTGTTGGCCTAAACTGAGGAAAAAAATTGTTTTATAAAAAAACTTTTGTGGATTTTTTATTATAGCAAAAAGTTAAAATTATTGTTGTTTTTTTTTTCAAAATTGTCGCTTTTTTTTTGTTTATACCGCAAATTGTAAAAAGTGGTCTGGTCAGGAAGGGGGTAAAATCTTCCGGGACTGAAGCGGTAATCATGCATTAGGGACTGACCTGGTCTGAATTCTCAAATCAAATATGCAGTACGTAGAGTTTCAAGCAAAATGATGAGCAGAGTTATTTAGACAAAACTGATCTCAAAGCAAAATTACTAGGGCTGTTACTGATTAAAATTTTCGTGTTCGATTAATCAATTTTTTTTTAAATTGATTAATCGACTAATTTCGATTAATTATAATGCACATACAGTTTTTACAAGAATTTTTTTTTATTAAACTTTAAGAAAAACGTAGAAAGTTAGTTTGTTAGTTGTCCACATCTCCCCCCATACTGTAATGTCCACATGTGCTCCCATTCTGTAATGTCCACTGTAACGCCGAGCGCTCCGGGTGTCCCATCCATCCCGGAGCGCCCGCGGCGTCTGTCCCCCTGCAGCGCTCCGGTCGGCCCCTCTGACCGTGAGCGCTGCTCTGATGCTGGCGGGGATGCGATCCATGCGGCGGCACCTGTCCGCCCGCGGATCGCATCCCATCCTGCTCACTGGCCTCCTCCTCCTGCTCCGTCCCGGCGCGCGCGGTCCCGCTGCTCTCCAGGGCGCGCGCGCGCCGGTCTTCTTAAATTTAAAGGGCCAGTGCACCATTGATTGGTGCCTGGTCCAATTACTGTGTACACACCCAAAACACTTAAAAACCCACTCCCCCTTCCTGTCCTTGCCGGATCTTGTTGCCTTAGTGCCCTGAGAAAGCGTTTTGTAGTTGCCTTGCCAGTGTATCTGACCTTCTGCCGTTGCCCCTGACTACGAACCATTGCCGCCTGCCCTGACCTTCCGCTACGTCTGACCTTGCCTCTGCCTAGTCCCTGTGTACCGTGCCTATCTCAGCTGCCAGAGAAGTCGAGCCGCTACTGGGGGACACGACCTGGTTGCTACCGCCGCAGCAAGTCCATCCCGCTTTGCGGCGGGCTCTGGTGAAAACTGGTAGCTGCTTAGAACCGGTCCTCCAGTGCGACCCGTGCCTTCGCCTCTCTGGCACAGAGGATCCACCTCCTGTGTCCTCACTAGCCACCAGTCCGGGCCCTGACAGTAGATCCGGCCATGGATCCTGCTGAGGTACCGCTGCCAAATCTCGCTGACCTCACTACCGTGGTTGCCCAGCAGTCGCAACAGATCGTCCAACAAGGACAGCAGCTGTCGCAGTTGACCGCCATGGTCCAGCAGCGCCTGCCCTGACCTTCCGCTACGTCTGACCTTGCCTCTGCCTAGTCCCTGTGTACCGTGCCTATCTCAGCTGCCAGAGAAGTCGAGCCGCTACTGGGGGACACGACCTGGTTGCTACCGCCGCAGCAAGTCCATCCCGCTTTGCGGCGGGCTCTGGTGAAAACCGGTAGCTGCTTAGAACCGGTCCTCCAGTGCGACCCGTGCCTTCGCCTCTCTGGCACAGAGGATCCACCTCCTGTGTCCTCACTAGCCACCAGTCCGGGCCCTGACATCCACATCTCCCCCGTAATGTCCACATCTCCCCCGTAATGTCCACTTTCCCCCCCATACTGTAATGCCCACATGTGTCCCCATACTGTAATGTCCACATGTGCCCCCATACCGTAATGTCCACATCTCCCCCATAATGTCCACATCTCCCCGTAATGTCCACATCTCCCCCGTAATGTCCACATCTCCCCCGTAGTGTCCACATCTCCCCCGTAATGTCCACTCCCCCCCCCCATACCGTAATGCCCATATGTGCCCCCATACCATAATGTCCACATCTCCCCCGTAATAGTTACATAGTTAGTCAGGTTGAAAAAAGACACAAGTCCATCCAGTTCAACCATAAAAAAAAAAAAAAAATATATCGTACAATCCCATATACCTAATTCTATACCCACAGTTGATCCAGAGGAAGGCAAAAAACCCCAGCAGAGCATGATCCAATTTGCTACAGCAGCGGAAAAAATTCCTTCCTGATCCCCCGAGAGGCAATCGGATATTCCCCGGATCAACTTTACCTATAAACGTCAGTACCCAGTTATATTATGTACATTTAAGAAAGAATCCAGGCCCTTCTTAAAGCAATCTACTGAGCTGGCCAGAACCACCTCTGCAGGGAGTCTATTCCACATTTTCACAGCTCTTACTGTGAAAAAACCTTTCCGTATTTGGAGGTGAAATCTCTTTTCCTCTAGACGCAAAGAGTGCCCCCTTGTCCTCTGTGTTGACCGTAAAGTGAATAACTGAACACCAAGTTCACTATATGGACCCCTTATATATTTGTACATGTTGATCATATCCCCCCTTAATGTCCAACATGTCCACATCTCCCCCGTAATGTCCACATCTCCCCCGTAATGTCCACTTTTCTCCCCCATACTGTAATGCCCACATGTGTCCCCATACTGTAATGCCCACATGTGTCCCTATACTGTAATGTCCACATGTGCCCCCATTCTGTAATGTTCACATGTGCCCCCATACTGTAATGTCCACATCTCCCCCGTAATATCCACATCTCCCCCCATAATGTAATGCCCACATGTGCTCCCACTGTAATGTCATTGTCCACATCTCCCCCGTAATGTCCACATCTCCCCCTATAATGTCCACATCTCCCCCTGTAAAGAAAAGCCCGGAGCAAAAAGACAGAATGCCATAGGCGGAGGGCTAGGCATGACTGAGTGAACAGAGTATGTAATAAGAGAAGATTAACTATTGGCTAAGGGAAAGATAGAGGGGAGGGGTGAAGGCTAGATAAAAGGAAGACCCCGCCCCTTTGGGTTAACACAGCGCGGGGGAAAGTTTCTGGACAGCATCATGTCCTCCATTGACAAGCTGCTGGCCCAACTGCGGGCAGAGGCTGTGACCCGGGGCGAAGATTGGCTACAGGAGACCCTGGGGCCGATGCTTTCAAGTCTGGCCGGGTCACAAGGTACCGCGGAGAGAGAGGCTGGGCGAGCTCGGAGGTCTAGACCCCCGGAGCGCTACTCACCGGGCCCCTCCCCGAGAGCTCAGCGGCAGATTGGGAGTCCCCCTAGGGCCCCTTCGGGCCCCCCGGCTAAGCGCGCCGCATTGCCCAAGGCGGGGGGTACCGGAAGGAATCCCCCTCAAGTGCGGAGCTCGGCGGGGGGCCGCACCGGGAGTTCCGGTGTGGCCGATAGGCCCGCGCGGCGCGTGGAGTCGGAACAGGCGGGCCCGGCCCCCCGGGGGTCTCCGGCGGGTTTGGGGCCCCTGCGAGGGTCATCGGTGGCCGCGGTGTCCGGGCATCCCCCCCCCTCGGCCGGACATCGGGTGCAGGAGGCTGCGGGAGGTGGTGTGCCAGTGATTGGTGCCTGGTCCAATTACTGTGTACACACCCAAAACACTTAAAAACCCACTCCCCCTTCCTGTCCTTGCCGGATCTTGTTGCCTTAGTGCCCTGAGAAAGCATTTTGTAGTTGCCTTGCCAGTGTATCTGACCTTCTGCCGTTGCCCCTGACTACGAACCATTGCCGCCTGCCCTGACCTTCCGCTACGTCTGACCTTGCCTCTGCCTAGTCCCTGTGTACCGTGCCTATCTCAGCTGCCAGAGAAGTCGAGCCGCTACTGGGGGACACGACCTGGTTGCTACCGCCGCAGCAAGTCCATCCCGCTTTGCGGCGGGCTCTGGTGAAAACCGGTAGCTGCTTAGAACCGGTCCTCCAGTGCGACCCGTGCCTTCACCTCTCTGGCACAGAGGATCCACCTCCTGTGTCCTCACTAGCCACCAGTCCGGGCCCTGACATCCACATCTCCCCCGTAATGTCCACATCTCCCCCGTAATGTCCACTTTCCCCCCCATACTGTAATGCCCACATGTGTCCCCATACTGTAATGTCCACATGTGCCCCCATACCGTAATGTCCACATCTCCCCCATAATGTCCACATCTCCCCGTAATGTCCACATCTCCCCCGTAATGTCCACATCTCCCCCGTAGTGTCCACATCTCCCCCGTAATGTCCACTTTCCCCCCCCCCATACCGTAATGCCCATATGTGCCCCCATACCATAATGTCCACATCTCCCCCGTAATAGTTACATAGTTAGTCAGGTTGAAAAAAGACACAAGTCCATCCAGTTCAACCATAAAAAAAAAAAAAATATATATCGTACAATCCCATATACCTAATTCTATACCCACAGTTGATCCAGAGGAAGGCAAAAAACCCCAGCAGAGCATGATCCAATTTGCTACAGCAGCGGAAAAAATTCCTTCCTGATCCCCCGAGAGGCAATCGGATATTCCCCGGATCAACTTTACCTATAAACGTCAGTACCCAGTTATATTATGTACATTTAAGAAAGAATCCAGGCCCTTCTTAAAGCAATCTACTGAGCTGGCCAGAACCACCTCTGCAGGGAGTCTATTCCACATTTTCACAGCTCTTACTGTGAAAAAACCTTTCCGTATTTGGAGGTGAAATCTCTTTTCCTCTAGACGCAAAGAGTGCCCCCTTGTCCTCTGTGTTGACCGTAAAGTGAATAACTGAACACCAAGTTCACTATATGGACCCCTTATATATTTGTACATGTTGATCATATCCCCCCTTAATGTCCAACATGTCCACATCTCCCCCGTAATGTCCACATCTCCCCCGTAATGTCCACTTTTCTCCCCCATACTGTAATGCCCACATGTGTCCCCATACTGTAATGCCCACATGTGTCCCTATACTGTAATGTCCACATGTGCCCCCATTCTGTAATGTTCACATGTGCCCCCATACTGTAATGTCCACATCTCCCCCGTAATATCCACATCTCCCCCCATAATGTAATGCCCACATGTGCTCCCACTGTAATGTCATTGTCCACATCTCCCCCGTAATGTCCACATCTCCCCCTATAATGTCCACATCTCCCCCCGTAAAGAAAAGCCCGGAGCAAAAAGACAGAATGCCATAGGCGGAGGGCTAGGCATGACTGAGTGAACAGAGTATGTAATAAGAGAAGATTAACTATTGGCTAAGGGAAAGATAGAGGGGAGGGGTGAAGGCTAGATAAAAGGAAGACCCTGCCCCTCTGGGTTAACACAGCGCGGGGGAAAGTTTCTGGACAGCATCATGTCCTCCATTGACAAGCTGCTGGCCCAACTGCGGGCAGAGGCTGTGACCCGGGGCGAAGATTGGCTACAGGAGACCCTGGGGCCGATGCTTTCAAGTCTGGCCGGGTCACAAGGTACCGCGGAGAGAGAGGCTGGGCGAGCTCGGAGGTCTAGACCCCCGGAGCGCTACTCACCGGGCCCCTCCCCGAGAGCTCAGCGGCAGATTGGGAGTCCCCCTAGGGCCCCTTCGGGCCCCCCGGCTAAGCGCGCCGCATTGCCCAAGGCGGGGGGTACCGGAAGGAATCCCCCTCAAGTGCGGAGCTCGGCGGGGGGCCGCACCGGGAGTTCCGGTGTGGCCGATAGGCCCGCGCGGCGCGTGGAGTCGGAACAGGCGGGCCTGGCCCCCCAGGGGTCTCCGGCGGGTTTGGGGCCCCTGCGAGGGTCATCGGTGGCCGCGGTGTCCGGGCATCCCCCCCCCTCGGCCGGACATCGGGTGCAGGAGGCTGCGGGAGGTGGTGTGCCAGTGAGCGATGACGGCGGTGCGGGTGAGCAGAGACAGCGTGGAGGCAAGGCGGTTAAGAAATCAGCGGGCGGGTCAGGTGCGCGGAGGTGGGACCAATCGGGTCCTGACCCCTCGGCTTCCAGGGACAAGTCACCTGGTGAGCTATCGTCCGGTGGTGAGGAGCTGGCTGGTGTGCTGTCAGAGGGTGAAGTGTGCAGCTCGAATGAGGATCGGAGACCCAGACGGTCGGAGGTAGCGGTGGATTCGAGTGGATCGGCTGGTGTGAGTTCTTCCAGGCAGCCCGGTAAGTCCCTTTCAATTGTTTATGCTGGGGGCCATGAGGGGAATGGTGTCCAGGTGGGTATGTCGGCTGCGGGTGTGGGTTTTGCAGTGCAAGTTCGGGGTCAAGATGATGGACAGGCAGGGGGGGGTGCGTTCCCGGATGGGGGAGGTGCACGGCCGGACGGTCTGCAGGGGTTTCTTGCAGGCATCAAATCCTTAGTCAGCCAATTTGAGAAGGGGGATGGCGGGCGAGTCAGTCCGGCGGCGGCGTGGGTCCCGCCAACAGGGACGGTTGGGCCCGCTGCCGTGGTGGGGTCACCGGTTACACCTGCGGGGACTATGGGGGTGGGGGATGCTGTAGGGTTGGGTTCTGCAGCTGTGGCCCCAAAAGAGGGTGGTGCGGTGGAACTGGCGACAAGGCAGGATGTCATTAGGTTGGATGATGCTGCTAAATGTGAGATGTATGTGTGTTATGAGGCATTGCTGGGATCTCACCTGAAACCCGAAGTGAAGGAAAAGATATGGAAGGGTGAGTATGTGGAGATGTTCTCACTTCTGCCATTAGAGAAGTTTCATCTGGACAGGGTAAAACCTGATGATTCAAAGAAAGAGGATGAGGAGAAGAGGAGATATAGGCTAATCCCACGGACGTTTACAAATTGGTTACAAGCGTTCTCCATAATGGCTAGTGTTATAGGCCAAAAGAACCCGGAACATTGTTCGGCACTATTTGGTTATCAGGACTCTATAGGGGAAGCATACAGAGTGTACGGGGGCACGGGGTGGCTCAGATATGATGAACAGTTCAGGCAGAGGAGAGCGGTGAGGCCGGAGCTGCGGTGGGATAGTAAAGACATAAGCTTATGGATGCGGTTGATGACTGCGCCGAGGGCTTCTAGTCAGTTTTTTCAGGGGGGGGCCGGTGGAACCTCTTCCCCTGGACAATCGGCCGGAAAACAAAAGGGGGTGTGCTGGCAATATAATGAGGGCTCCTGCAAGTTTGGGGGGTCCTGTCGTTTCAAGCATGAGTGCTCCGGTTGCGGAGGCTCCCATACACAGGCCAGATGCTTTAAGCGAGGTAAGGGGCGGGCCGGGGACTCTGGGCAGAAAAGGGAGGACTCCGGTGATGGTGGAAAGGATGCGACTGTTTCTCGGTAGGTATCCGGACAAGGGGGCGGCAAGGTTGTTGGAGCAAGGGTTTTCAGAGGGGTTTCGCATTCCATGTTCTTTGCAGGTTATTCCCCCGATCGCACACAATCTGCGATCGGCCTTGCAGCAACCTGCGGTGGTCGCGGAAAAGCTGCGCAAGGAGTTTGCTTTGGGCCGGATGGGGGGTCCTTTTCGGTCCCCTCCCCTGGAGAACTTGGTGGTCTCCCCGCTCGGGGTCGTACCTAAGAAGGAGCCCAACAAGTTTCGCCTCATTCACCACCTGTCTTTCCCGAAGGGCAGGTCGGTCAATGACGCTATTGATCCTGAAGCATGTACGGTCAGTTACACTTCCTTTTATGCTGCGGTGGGGTGGGTTCGCCGGTATGGCCAGGGGGCGCTGATGGCAAAAACAGACATAGAGGCGGCGTTTAGATTGTTGCCGGTTCACCCAGATAGTTTTCACCTCCTGGGATGTCAGTGGGACAATGAGTTCTATGTGGATAAGTGCTTGCCTATGGGATGCTCCATATCGTGCGCATTGTTCGAACAGTTCAGTTCGTTCGTGGAATGGGTGGTCAGGGATGTGTCGGGGGTGAATTTGATCATTCACTACTTGGACGATATCTTTTGCGTGGGTCCGGCCTCATCCAGAATCTGCGCTGTGCTCCTGGCCACATTGGAGCACGTTGCAGAGCGGTTTGGGATACCGTTAGCACCTGACAAAACGGAGGGACCTCGCACGGTTATCACGTTTTTGGGTATTGTCCTGGATTCGGTGGCCATGGAGTGCCGCCTACCATTGGACAAATTGGAGTCGCTCAAGACCGAGCTGAAGGTCATGATGGGGGTAAGGAAAGTGCAGCTTAGGGTTTTGCAGTCGCTACTGGGAAAGCTCAATTTTGCGTGCCGCATTCTGCCAATGAGCAGGGTGTTTTGCAGACGGCTGTCGGCTAGCACGGCGGGGGTACGGTCCCCCGCGCACTTTGTGAGTTTGGGCAGAGAACACAAGGCGGACTTGCGGGTTTGGCATTCATTCTTGGAGTCTTTCAATGGGCGAGCGTTATGGATGTCGGGCCCTATTAGCAATTTCGATTTAGAACTGTACACAGATGCGGCTGGGGGGGGCAGGTTTTGGGGCTTACTTTCAGGGCAGGTGGAGTGCGGGCCCATGGCCGCAGTCCTGAATAGACGCTGGTTTCACCAAGAATTTGGTTCTGTTGGAACTTTTCCCGGTGGTGCTGGCGGTGGAGTTGTGGGGGGCGTGTTTCAGGGATCTGAAAGTGCGTTTTCATGGGGACAACCTGGGGGTAGTACAAGTCATCAACAAAGTGTTGGCATCTTCCCCCCCGGTGGTGCGTCTTCTGCGCCATCTGGTGTTGAGATGTTTGCAGCTCAATGTGTTTGTGTATGCGGTGCACCTTCCGGGGGTGGACAATGTCATAGCTGATGCGCTGTCTCGCTTTCAGTGGGACAGGTTCCGGGAGTTGGTACCGGAGGCGGAGCAACGGGGGGTCCCTTGTCCAGGCTGGCTGTGGAAGATTCCGTTGGAATAGTGTCAGGTTGGATCAAAAAATCGGTGAGTACGGGCACATGGGGGGGCGTATGAGAAGGTGTGGTTGGAATGGAAGGAGATGGTTCGGGAAGCAGGAGCGGATCCTGTGGGTCCCGATGTCAGGTTATTGGTGCTGTATTTCCTGGCTAGAAACATGGAGGCCCGCGTGTCCAGGTCCAGTTTGGGTAAGAAGATGGCAGGCTTGGCCTTTTTGTTCAAATGGCAAGGTTGCCCTGATTTCACAAGAGATTTTTGGGTGCGGCAGGCGCTCAAGGGATATGGGCGTTGGGGGCAGAAGCCGGATGGCAGGCGACCGGTATCGTTTGCTCAATTGGTCAAGATCATTGGGCAGTTACAGGGCTTGTGTTCATCCCCATACGAAGTTTTGTTGTTCACGGTGGCATTCTCACTGGCGTTCTTTGGAGCATTCCGGATAGGTGAGTTGGTCAGCCCGTCAAAAGCAGTGCACGGGGGGTTGCTTGATAGCGAGGTGGGCTGGACGGAGTAAGGGGTGTCCCTGGTGCTGAAGAGGTCTAAGACGGACCAGATGGGCAGAGGTAAGTTGGTCCAGGTTTTTCCGGTCCCAGGTTCACCATTGTGCCCGGTAAGGGCAGTAAAAGGGTACTTGGAGGTGTGACCGTCGGGGGTGGGTTCCTTTTTGGTACACGAGGACGGAATCCCACTTTCAAGGTATCAGTTCATTGCGGTGTTCCGGAGGTCCCTTAGGGCTTTGGGACTCAAGGACAAAGAATTTTCATCGCACTCTTTTAGGATCGGGGCAGCTACGGAGGCGGCCAGATGTGGGATGGATGAGGAGGCGGTTAAGAGGATAGGCCGCTGGGAATCCAGGAGGTTCCGGTTATACGTACGCCCGCAGTTATTGGTGGGACTGGAATAATGTGGGGGTACATGTCATAGGGCGTTGTTCTTGTTTTGGTTTGGGTTGCTGTTCGGATTGCTGGGAATATGTAAGGGTGATGGGAGATTCTCATGGGAATTGTCTTCTTGCAATTACAGGTCGAATGCAGGCGTTGGTCTGGATATTGGGCCATTCGTTTGTATTCTGGGGGGCTAAGAGAGCCGATGTTCGCCATGAGGGTCGGCAGCTGGGGTTCCCAAGACTGGAGGCGTGTGTCCGCTGGCTGGGAGTTCCAGGAATGTTGTGGAGTAGGATGGTTCCGGAGGTGCACCGTTTTGCGCGTTTGGACAGGCCACCTGACGTTCTAGTACTGCACGTAGGTGGTAATGACTTGGGTTTCAGGTCCATGCTAGAAGTGACTCGGGATATGAAGTCTGATTTCCTGAGGCTAAGGATGTCGTTCCCGGACATGATTATCATCTGGTCAGACATGGTGGCACGGGTAGAGTGGAGGGGGGCTAGGTCCGCGGCTGGAATCAACAGGGCCCGGAGGAAAATTAACCGAGACATGGGCAAGTTTGTGGTACGGAATGGTGGGTTGGTGGTCCGACATTTCAAATTGGAGGTGGATACATGGCGGTATCTACGGAGGGATGGGGTTCATCTGAACGATGTGGGGACTGATTTATGGTCTTTGGGTTTGCAGGACGGGATCCAACGAGCCCTTAGGGTTTGGAGGGGCACCAAAGGGTAAAGGTGTTTTCCCTTGGGTGCTGTGGCGGGTGTTTGGTCTTTGCGGGAGAAGGAAGTATCTCGAATAAGCAAGTGGTCAGGAACCATCGGTGGTATGGGCTCTGAGAATGGTTTCCAGCTAACAGGAGTTTAGCTGGATGAGTTGGATAATGGGGGCACTGCGGTCAGTGGTCGTCTCTGAGTAGCTGATCGGCTTGAGGCCTAGGACCATTGGTAAGGTACCGCAGTGTCATGGGATAATAAGAATTTAATATGATGAGGAATATCGGGTTAATATGATTATGGCGAATTTGAGGTTCCTGCAAAGACCAACACTAGGGGGCAATATTTCTGTTATGTTTTCTGGGTTTATGTGTTTTTGATGGTTTAAAGTTTTGATAACTGATGGAACAGTTATAAAATAAAGGAGGCTGCTATGGCCATGTTTTACTCCAAACAGCAATGTGTGGTCTCTTTGATTAAGATAAGTAAGGTATGGGGTATAATGTGGTGGGCAGTAATGGAATACATCGGTTTTACAATAGTCATGTACACATCTCCCCCCATACCTTAAGATCCAGGCATAACCATCCGCAGAGTAGGCGGCACAAGCAGGCGGCTGATGATGACGTCAGCGCGCCGCTACTAGGCTGCCGCAGGGTGGACCAAGATGGCCTCCGCGCTCCGGAGCTAGGCCGAAGCCGCGGCCTTTCCTATGGACGAGACCGCGGAGCTCACTCCGCGGATCGTCATCGATTATAAAAATTTTGATCGATCAAAGAAATTAACGATTAATCGAGCAATTAATCGTTAATTTGCGCACCCCTAAAAATTACCAATTTGGCCTTTGCTAAATTTTAATCAAAATTAACCTTTTTTTCGCCATTCAGACTGCTTGAAAAAAAAACACATGTCTTTGTTTTCTAACAAAGTCACGTGATCACCATATCAGCACTGACATTGCAACCACATGGCTTTATTTATAAAAAAAATATATGAACCTGTGAGCATCAAACTTTTTCCTGTGGGCTCTACACATGACCAGTGTATTCGAGATATCCCCAACTCTCCAATACCACCCTTTTCCCTGTTTTAAACCATTATTTTAACACATCCCTTGATCTTACCCCCTTTTACCAATAATAGACCACACCGGAGTTGGAGTATAAGAGCCCATTCACACAGGGGCAACTTTGGATCCGACTTCAAGTTGCCCCAGGTCGCCCCTAGTCGCCTCAAGTCGCGCTGCATGAGAAAATCAATGTAAGTGAATGGAGCCGTCTTAATGCACACTACTGCAGTCGGTCCGACTTCAAAAAAGGTTCCTGTACTACTTCAATCCGACTTCTAGGCAACTGCTAGGCGACCTGTACCCATGGATTTCAATGGAAGTCGCTCAGAAGTCGGATCCCCTGTCTTAACAGAAGCAACTTTCCAGGAAGAGAACATACATTTCTCAGGTAAACCTCTCCCTCCCCCCTCCCTCCTACAGAGCTGATTCTTGTTTGATTGGCCACTGGAATGTCTCCTGTCCTGGAGGCAACTTGAAGTTGCCTTGTAAATAGCTCCAGGTCGCGCTGTGATTCATACTCAAGGTGTGTCCAAGTTGCCTCCCAAAGTCGCGCTGGAAGCCGTGTTGCCCCTGTGTGAATGGAGTCTAACTGGCCATAACAGCCTTTTTTATTAACAAATAAAATAAATAACTCCAAATATTAAATAACTTTTAATTAAATAACTTTCCATTAACATATCTACAACATTTTTAAACCACAGTTTCCTAACTCCCAGTCTGTTGGTCTCTGACGGCACCCCAAACTTTTACACTTTCCACCACTACACTTTCGGACCATAATTTTACCATACCAGGCTTCCAGCCGTATCAACAGCTCAGAGACAACACCCTCCCGCAGTGCAACCATAACCGTATTCCATCAGACACCGTTTCACTGGAATATATCAGAGGGGCACATACCACCGAATAGCCCCCCACCACTTCCATGACATTTGTTTTCTGCCACCATCAAAGACCAAAGACACCGCCTTTTCACAGCTGCTATGACGACCCAAATCCATGCATCCTGCAAGAGAAGAAAACAAAACAACACAGAAAAACAACACAACAGGGAGGGTGGGTGGGATAAGCTTCCTCTCTCTGTCTAAACTCCTCAAAGTGATCCTGGAAGATCCCACCCCTTCTTTTATACTGCTCCTCCCCCTTAGTTAATTTTAACCTCCAGCCTCCTCCTCTCTGGACTTCCCTATAATTTAACCCTTTGTTGCCTCTCCTCTCCACCTCGTCATGCCCGGCCCTTCATTACTTTGTATTTCTTGTCTCTCCATTCCGGGCCTCCCTAGTGTCTAATTTATGTTGTGGGGTGGGAAGAGACCAGCATGCTGCAAATGCATTGTATGTTGATCAGCCTTTGTCCTGGAACATATTCAATATTTGTTCGCAACTGTTTTTAAAAATTGAGGCTATTTGATATGAAGATGGCATCTCTGTAGCCCTCTTTTCATATCCATCTGTTAATAAATAAGCGGCATCTCATCCCTCCGTACATACAATCCTTCCCTTTTCCAACCTCCAAGCAAAATGGAAAAAAAAAAAACATTACAGTTTATTTTTAATCTGGGCAAGGAGCACAAACTGTTTTTATATCGCTCTGGCATACATCTTTCACCATTATCAATCTGAACTCTTGTCTGAATAGAAATCCACTCTGAACACGGGCTGGGGGTGGGTTGAAAATAGAGATTTAAAACTCCCAATAAACATGCAGCAAAGAACAGATTTTATGGGGACTTGTTTGTCCAAGAAGTCCATTCCAGCTCCGTATTTCACACCGCCCATCGCCTGAGCCGCTATTGCTGCTTTCACAATGCAGGGGGCTGGAAGAGTCAGTCCCCAGTCTTTTACCTTACCTATAAATGTAAATGTGATTAACTGGAAGGAAATGGCTTTATCAGGGTTAGGTAATATGTCATGCATCTTGCTTCTGTTTACAGCCTGGGCTTGTTACTGTATATATAAAGATGGGAGAAGAAGTGAGAGGAGGGCAAGAGGGGAGAGAAGAGCAAGAGGAGACGATGATGGAGGGGATGTTTGAGGAGAGAAAAAGAATTGAATAGGAGAGGAGAGTAGTGGAGAGAAGAGGATGAGGGTAAGAGAGGTGAGAGAAGGGGAAGAGAAGAAGATGATTAGGGGATGTTTGAGAAAGGAGAGGAGATGAGAGAGGAGGGGAGGGGAGGAGGGTAAGAAAGGGGAGGCATGAAGAAGAGAAAAAAGATGACGGAGAGGATGTTTAAGGAAAGAAAAAGGAGTGGAGAGGGAAAGAGAGGGGAGGGGAGGAGGGTAAGAGAGGGGAGGGGAGGAGGGTAAGAGAGGGGAGAAAGAGGAAGAGGAGAAGATGATGGAGGGGGTGTAGGGAAGAGGAGAGTGGAGGGGAGGAGGCTAAGAAAGGGGAGACAAGAAGAAGAGAAAAAGATGACGGAGAGGATGTTTGAGGAGAAAAAAGGAGAGGAGAGGGTAAGAGAGGGAAGAAAAGAGGACAGGGAGAAGATGATGATGAAGGAGAGAGGAGGGGAGGGGAGGGGAGGGGAGAGGAGAGAATAGATAGAAAAGAAGATGAAGTTTGAGGAGAGCAGAGGAGGGGAGAGAAATGAAAAGGAGGGAAAGGGGAGAAGGGTAAGAGAGGGGAGAAAATAGGAAGAGGAGAAGATGATGATGGAGGAGAGGGGAGGGGGGAGAAGAGGAGAGGAGAGGGAGAGAAGAAGATGATGTTTGAGGAGAGCAGAGGATGGGAGAGAAATTAAAAGAAGGGAAAAGGGGAGGAGGGTAAGAGAAGGGAGAAAGAGGGAAGAGGAGAAGACGATGGAGGTGATGTAGGGAAGGGGAGAGCAGAGGAGAGTGGAGGGGAGGAGGGTAAGAAAGGGGAGATAAGAAGAAGATAAAAAGATGATGGAGAGGATGTTTGAGGAGAGAAAAAGGAGAGGAGGAGAGGGGAGGGGAGAGGAGAGAAGAGAAGAAAAGAGATAGAGACGAAAATGATTAACAGGATGTTTAAGGAGAGCAGAGGAGAGAAGAGAAATGGAGGGGAAAGGAGAGGGGAGGAGGGTAAGAGAAGGGAGAAAAGGGGAAGAGGAGAAGATGATAGAGGGGAGGGGAGGGGAGAGGAGAGACGAGATAGAGAAGAAGATGATAAAGGGGATGGAGAGGAGAGAAGAGATAGAGAAGAAGATGATAAAGGGGATGGAGAGGAGAGAAGAGATAGAGAAGAAGATGATAAAGGGGATGGAGTGGAGAGAAGAGATAGAGAAGAAGATGATAAAGGGGATGGAGAGGAGAGAAGAGATAGAGAAGAAGATGATTAAGGGGAGGTTTGAGGAGAGCAGAGGAAAGGAGAGAAGGAGAGTAGAGGAGATGGGAGGAGGGTAAGAGAGGGAAGAAAAGAGGAAGGGGAGAAGATGATGGAGGGGATGTGGGAGGAGAGGAGAGGGGAGGGGAGAGAAAAGGAGAGATAGAGTAGAAGATGATAAAGGGGATGGAGAGGAGAGGAGAGTAGAGGGGAGGGGATAGGAGGGGAGGGGAAGAGAAGAAGATAATTAAAGGAGTTGTAAAGTCTCAAGGTTTTTCACCTTAATGCATTCCAGTGACAAGCACGAGCCCAGCAGCTCCAGCCGCTGTCTTGAGGCCTCAATGGATAGATTGGCTCCTGCTGCTGTCAATCTAATCTAGTGACATGGCAGCCGGGGGGGGCGGGGCCGAGTCCTGCTGTTCGTGTCAATGGAACGCAGCAGCAGTACTCAGGAGCGCGCACGCATGAGTGCCCCCATGGAATGTGGTTCTTCATGGGGGCACCCAATGAGGAGGAGGAGCCAGGAGCGCCACCGGGGGACCCCAGTGCAAAACACTTTTTTTTTAAAGGAACCTTTACAATTACTTTAAGGGGACATTTGAGGAGAGGATAGGAGAGAAGGGAAAAGGAAAGGAGAATTGACGGATGGAAAAAAGGATAGCGGACAGGAGGGAGGGAAACGGGAAGGAAGGAAGGAGATAGTAGAAAGAGGGGTGAGAGGGTAATAAAAGGAAAGAAAGAAAAAAGGAAGGTGGGAAGGAGGGAAGGAAGGAAGGAGGGAAGGAGGGAAGGAAGGAAGGAGGGAAGCAAGGAAGGAGGGATGGAAGGAGGGAAGGAAGGAAGGAAGGAAGGAAGGAAGGAAGGAAGGAAGGAAGGAAGGAAGGAAGGAAGGAGGGAGGGAAGGATTTATTTGGAAAGAAAAGGAAACATAAAGATAATATATTCTACAGAAAGGAAACAAAGCTGAAACAAGAAACTAGAAGAATACATTTCCTTATTCCCTGTGTCTTGGGGCAGTGGGCAGGCACTGAAGCTTAGTACATAAGGCGTAGAGATGATAAAGTGTGGGGATTTGCAGTAGAGTGTGTTGGGAAAAGCTAAACACAGATATATAGCAAACATTAAAACTAGGCAGTTACAGAATGCCCCGCGCATCAGCTTGCATCACAGAACTCCGAATAGAACAGACTGTTTAGATTCTTGGTTCAATGAGGCTTTAATCCAAGCAAAGCTATTTATCAAGTATCTCTGGTTGCTTGTACCTGTAGAAAAAAAAATATTTCATTTAAGAGAGAGAAAAAAAAGGCTGCAGTGTTTTTGGAGCCCCGATGTGAGAATGATGGGTCTATAAAATAAAATGTAAAGTTATAAGGAAAGCTGGAGGACTTACACTGAGCACAGAGTATAGTCAGTTCTGATTATTTGTTATATTTAACCCTTAAACGCCTCCAAAAATGGGAGCTTTGATTGCATATATAGCAATACCCCCGTAGAGGCCGCTGGTTTAATTTTGGGCCTTGCACTTTACCTCACTGTTCACGTATGCTCGTCTCAGGGGTTCTCCTTGAAGAGTTGTCTAGAAGAAGTTTGCACTAGGGATGAGCTCGGTGTTCGAGTCGAACATACGTTCGACTCGAACATCGGCTGTTCGATCGTTCAACGAAGATCGAACGATTTGGGCCGTTCGCGCCTAATTCGAGTGACGCGAGCGGCCCACAATGCACTACGCCATCGCAGTGTCATCCAGGCGCTGTGATTGGCCAAGCATGCACTGTGACCCCGCATGCTTGGCCAATCACAGCGCCGGCAGCGAGGAGAGCAATGATTGGACACAGGCAGGATGCCTGTGGCCAATTATTGCTGAGGGTGTTTAGTACACGCCCCACACTATAAAAGGCCGCCAGCACGGCGGCCTAGTGTAGTGTGTTCCGGAGCAGGGAAAGAGAAGCATAGGCAGGGACAGTGACATTTTTTTTTCTTGCTTAACCTGGATTCCTTTAGTTTAGGGAAAGAGAAGGATAGGTAGGGAGAGTGTCAGTGTGTTTTACTGTGCTAATCCTTGTTTCTAGGGACAGGGAAGGACAGTGAGGGAAATTCTCCTTGTGCTATACTGTGCTAAAGCATTGATCATCAACCATCTTTAAAAAATCATTTTTTCTAGGGACAGAAATCTATAGGTAGGGAGAGTGTCAGTGTGTTTTACTGTGCTAATCCTTGTTTCTAG
The DNA here is from genome assembly GCA_029206835.1 of Rana muscosa. NCBI lineage: Eukaryota > Metazoa > Chordata > Amphibia > Anura > Ranidae > Rana > Rana muscosa. The sequence goes on along the minus strand of CM055126.1, from coordinate 202,100,981 downwards.
GGACAGGGAAGGACAGTGAGGGAAATTCTCCTTGTGCTATAGTGTGCTAAAGCATTGATCATCAACCATCTTTAAAAAAACATTTTTTCTAGGGACAGAAAACTATAGGTAGGGAGAGTGTCAGTGTGTTTTACTGTGCTAATCCTTGTTTCTAGGGACAGGGAAGGACAGTGAGGGAAATTCTCCTTGTGCTATAGTGTGCTAAAGCATTGATCATCAACCATCTTTAAAAAAACATTTTTTCTAGGGACAGAAAACTATAGGTAGGGAGAGTGTCAGTGTGTTTTACTGTGCTAATCCTTGTTTCTAGGGACAGGGAAGGACAGTGAGGGAAATTCTCCTTGTGCTATAGTGTGCTAAAGCATTGATCATCAACCATCTTTAAAAAAACATTTTTTCTAGGGACAGAAAACTATAGGTAGGGAGAGTGTCAGTGTGTTTTACTGTGCTAATCCTTGTTTCTAGGGACAGGGAAGGACAGTGAGGGAAATTCTCCTTGTGCTATAGTGTGCTAAAGCATTGATCATCAACCATCTTTAAAAAAACATTTTTTCTAGGGACAGAAAACTATAGGTAGGGAGAGTGTCAGTGTGTTTTACTGTGCTAATCCTTGTTTCTAGGGACAGGGAAGGACAGTGAGGGAAATTCTCCTTGTGCTATAGTGTGCTAAAGCATTGATCATCAACCATCTTTAAAAAAACATTTTTTCTAGGGACAGAAAACTATAGGTAGGGAGAGTGTCAGTTTCTTTCACTGTGCTAATCCTTGTTTCTAGGGACAGGGAAGGACAGTGAGGGAAATTCTCCTTGTGCTATACTGTGCTAAAGCATTGATCATCAACCATCTTTAAAAAAAAAAATTTCTAGGGACAGAAAACTATAGGTAGGGAGAGTGTCAGTGTGTTTTACTGTGCTAATCCTTGTTTCTAGGGACAGGGAAGGACAGTGAGGGAAATTCTCCTTGTGCTATAGTGTGCTAAAGCATTGATCATCAACCATCTTTAAAAAAACATTTTTTCTAAGGACAGAAAACTATAGGTAGGGAGAGTGTCAGTTTCTTTCACTGTGCTAATCCTTGTTTCTAGGGACAGGGAAGGACAGTGAGGGAAATTCTCCCTGTGCTATACTGTGCTAAAGCATTGATCATCAACCATCTTTAAAAAAACATTTTTTCTAGGGACAGAAAACTATAGGTAGGGAGAGTATCAGTGTGTTTCACTGTGCTAATCCTTGTTTCTAGGGACAGGGAAGGACAGTGAGGGAAATTCTCCTTGTGCTATACTGTGCTACAGCATTGATCATCAACCATCTTTAAAAAAACATTTTTTCTAGGGACAGAAAACTATAGGTAGGGAGAGTGTCAGTTTCTTTCACTGTGCTAATCCTTGTTTCTAGGGACAGGGAAGGACAGTGAGGGAAATTCTCCTTGTGCTATACTGTGCTAAAGCATTGATCATCAACCATCTTTAAAAAAACATTTTTTCTAGGGACAGAAAACTATAGGTAGGGAGAGTGTCAGTTTCTTTCACTGTGCTAATCCTTGTTTCTAGGGACAGGGAAGGACAGTGAGGGAAATTCTCCTTGTGCTATACTGTGCTAAAGCATTGATCATCAACCATCTTTAAAAAAACATTTTTTCTAGGGACAGAAAACTATAGGTAGGGAGAGTGTCAGTGTGTTTCACTGTGCTAATCCTTGTTTCTAGGGACAGGGAAGGACAGTGAGGGAAATTCTCCTTGTGCTATACTGTGCTAAAGCATTGATCATCAACCATCTTTAAAAAAACATTTTTTCTAGGGACAGAAAACTATAGGTAGGGAGAGTGTCAGTTTCTTTCACTGTGCTAATCCTTGTTTCTAGGGACAGGGAAGGACAGTGAGGGAAATTCTCCTTGTGCTATACTGTGCTAAAGCATTGATCATCAACCATCTTTAAAAAAACATTTTTTCTAGGGACAGAAAACTATAGGTAGGGAGAGTGTCAGTTTCTTTCACTGTGCTAATCCTTGTTTCTAGGGACAGGGAAGGACAGTGAGGGAAATTCTCCTTGTGCTATAGTGTGCTAAAGCATTGATCATCAACCATCTTTAAAAAAAACATTTTTTCTAGGGACAGAAAACTATAGGTAGGGAGAGTGTCAGTTTCTTTCACTGTGCTAATCCTTGTTTCTAGGGACAGGGAAGGACAGTGAGGGAAATTCTCCTTGTGCTATACTGTGCTAAAGCATTGATCATCAACCATCTTTAAAAAAACATTTTTTCTAGGGACAGAAAACTATAGGTAGGGAGAGTGTCAGTTTCTTTCACTGTGCTAATCCTTGTTTCTAGGGACAGGGAAGGATAGTGAGGGAAATTCTCCTTGTGCTATACCGTGCTAAAGCATTGATCATCAACCATCTTTAAAAAAACATTTTTTCTAGGGACAGAAAACTATAGGTAGGGAGAGTGTCAGTTTCTTTCACTGTGCTAATCCTTGTTTCTAGGGACAGGGAAGGACAGTGAGGGAAATTCTCCTTGTGCTATACTGTGCTAAAGCATTGATCATCAACCATCTTTAAAAAAACATTTTTTCTAGGGACAGAAAACTATAGGTAGGGAGAGTGTCAGTGTGTTTCACTGTGCTAATCCTTGCTTCTAGGGACAGGGAAGGACAGTGAGGGAAATTCTCCTTGTGCTATACTGTGCTAAAGCATTGATCATCAACCATCTTTAAAAAAACATTTTTTCTAGGGACAGAAAACTATAGGTAGGGAGAGTGTCAGTTTCTTTCACTGTGCTAATCCTTGTTTCTAGGGACAGGGAAGGACAGTGAGGGAAATTCTCCTTGTGCTATACTGTGCTAAAGCATTGATCATCAACCATCTTTAAAAAAACATTTTTTCTAGGGACAGAAAACTATAGGTAGGGAGAGTGTCAGTTTCTTTCACTGTGCTAATCCTTGTTTCTAGGGACAGGGAAGGACAGTGAGGGAAATTCTCCTTGTGCTATAGTGTGCTAAAGCATTGATCATCAACCATCTTTAAAAAAACATTTTTTCTAGGGACAGAAAACTATAGGTAGGGAGAGTGTCAGTTTCTTTCACTGTGCTAATCCTTGTTTCTAGGGACAGGGAAGGACAGTGAGGGAAATTCTCCTTGTGCTATACTGTGCTAAAGCATTGATCATCAACCATCTTTAAAAAAACATTTTTTCTAGGGACAGAAAACTATAGGTAGGGAGAGTGTCAGTTTCTTTCACTGTGCTAATCCTTGTTTCTAGGGAAAGGGAAGGACAGTGAGGGAAATTCTCCTTGTGCTATACTGTGCTAAAGCATTGATCATCAACCATCTTTAAAAAAACATTTTTTATAGGGACAGAAAACTATAGGTAGGGAGAGTGTCAATGTGTTTTACTGTGCTAATCCTTGTTTGTAGGGACAGGGAAGGACAGTGAGGGAAATTCTCCTTGTGCTATACTGTGCTAAAGCATTCCTCATCAACCATCTTTGAAATCCTTGTTTTTTGGACAGTCAGGGAAATTGTCGTTGTGCTATTCTGTGCGAAAGCAATCATCCTCAACCATATTTAGAAATCCTTAAGTAAAGGGACAGAGAAGGACACCTGAATGTAGCCCTCATTGCTTTTTTCCCATCTCCCTGCAGGCCATCTATTAGAATGTCTGGAAGGCAAACAAGGAGAGGCAGACAGTCAGGAGGCAATAAAAGAGGGCAAGCAGGCTCTGTGTCTGGGGGCAACAGTGCTGGTCGTGGACGCGGTGCATTGTCATCAGCACATGGCCATGGGACACGCTTGTCCTTCTTTTCGGCAGCTGGACATGTTGAGCCACATCATGCCGAAGACTTGGTAGAGTGGATGACCAAGCCCTCCTCCTCCTCCTCATCCTCTCTTACCCAGGCTCAGGGTACTGGCAAAGCAGCTGCCAAAGCGTCCTCTTCCCTGGTATCAAAGTCAGACTCATCATCAGTCACTCCTTCCCTAGACCCACCATGTCCTCCTCCTGAGGAGTCCCCCGAACTGTTTGAGCACAGTGTTGGGTACATGCTCCAGGAGGATGCCCAGCGTTTCAAAGGGTCTGATGATGAAACCCAGCTACAGGAAGGCAGTAGCGTGAGAGCAGACAGAGGGGATGCTCAAGAAGGACACCAATCTGGCAGTCATGTTCCAGCAGCTGCAGCATACTGCCAGATTGGCTCCAGTGATGAGGAGGGAGGGGATGATGAGGTCACTGACTCCACGTGGGTGCCTAATAGGAGAGAGGAGGAGGAGGAGGATGAGGAGGAGGCACATCTCCAACGAGGCAGGATGCCCTTTGGTGGCCAGCGTAAGGGCAGTACACCGACGGAATCACACCGCAGAGCTCCGCCTGTGCAGGGCACTGCCTCTGCCCGTCATTCAAAAAGTTCTTTGGTGTGGGCCTTTTTTGAGGCTAGTGCATCAGATCGCACAGCTGCTGTTTGCAACATATGTCTCAAGCGTATATCGCGTGGCCAAAACATCAGCCGCTTGGGTACCACATGCCTGACCAGACATATGTTGACCTGCCATGCAGCTCGTTGGCAAGCCTACCTCAAAGACCCACACCAAAGAACAAAGCGGACCTCTCCTTGCACCGCATCAGCTGGGATCTCCAACCCCACTATAACTTCAGTCCTCTCTGAAACATGCACTGAGAGGAATGAAGGTGTAGAATTAGGTGTGTCACAGCCAAGTACTTGCGGCCACTCTGCTAGCAGTACACCGACGTCCGATTCTAGCAGGCAAATTTCCCTGCCCCAGCTGCTGGACCGTCGAAAGAAGTTCACTCCCAGCCATCCACATGCCCAGCGGTTGAATGCTAGCTTGGCTAAATTGCTAGCGCTTCAACTGCTGCCTTTTCAGTTGGTAGACTCGGCCCCCTTCCGTGAGTTTGTGCAATGTGCGGTTCCTCAGTGGCAGGTTCCCAAACGCCACTTTTTCTCACGGAAGGCTATTCCGGCTCTCTACCGGCATGTGGAAGGCAATGTCTTGGCCTCGCTGGACAGGCCGGTCAGCGGTAAGGTGCATATTACCGCTGACTCATGGTCCAGCAGGCATGGACAGGGACGTTACCTTTCTTTCACGGCCCATTGGGTCACTCTTTTGGCAGCTGGGAAGGATGCAGGACAAGGTGCAGTAGTGTTGAAGGTTGTTCCACCGCCACGCCTCCAAAATGCTACTACTGGTTGTGACACACCTCTCTCCTCCACCCCCTCCTCTTCTTCCTCCATGGCCTCTTCCTGTGCTTTGTCCTCTGAACCAGCGGTGCTCCGTAGCCGTTCAAGGGGCTACGCAAGTACGCAGGCAAAAAGATGCCATGCCGTGCTTGCGCTGGTGTGTTTGGGGGACAGAAGCCACACTGGGGCAGAGGTCCTGTCTGCTCTGCAGGGCCAGGCCGAGAGGTGGTTGACGCCACGCCAGCTTAAGCCAGGAATGGTGGTTTGCGACAATGGCACCAACCTCCTCTCCGCCCTCCGACAGGGACAACTGACCCATGTGCCCTGTGTGGCTCACGTCCTTAACCTGGTGGTGCAGCGGTTCTTGGGCAGGTACCCGGGCTTACAGGATGTCCTGAGGCAGGCCAGGAAAGTCTGTGTGCATTTCCTCAGATCTTATAATGCCAGTGCTCGCCTTGCTGAGCTGCAAAAGGAGTTGAACCTGCCCAAGAACCGCCTTATATGTGACATGCCCACCAGGTGGAACTCAACGTTGGCCATGCTGCAGCGGCTGCACACGCAGCAGAGGGCCATCAATGAGTACCTGTGCGACTACGGCACCAGAACAGGGTCAGGGGAGCTTGTTTTTTTTTCTCCACGCCAGTGGGGCATGATCAGGGATGCATGCACTGTCCTGGCACCATTTGAGGAGGCCACGAGGATGGTGAGCAGTGACAGTGCATGCATCAGTGACACTGTACCTCTTGTCCACCTGTTGGAGCACACGCTGCGTGAAATAATGGACAGGGCACTTGAGGCAGAACAGAGGCAGGAAGAGGAGGACTTCCTTGCCTCTCAAGGCCCCCTTTACCCAGACAGTGTTCCTTCTGTCCCACCCATCGCACAGGAAGAGGAGGAGGAGGAGGATTGTGTCAGCATGGAGGTGGAGGCTGGCACTCAGCATCATCAGCAGCAGTCTTTTAGGGATGATTTACAGTCCCAAGAAACCAGTGGACTTGTACGTGGCTGGGAGGAGGTGGCTGCGGATCATGTCGTCCTTAGTGACCCAGAGGACTCCGGACCGAATGCCTCAGCAAACCTACGCTGCATGGCCTCCCTGATCCTGCAAAGTCTGCGGAAGGATCCTCGTATTCTTCGGATCAAGGAGAGGGACCATTACTGGCTGGCCACTCTCCTTGATCCACGGTACAAGGGTAAGGTTGCGGACCTTATGTTACCGTCGCAGAGGGAGCAGAGGATGAGACAACTCCGGGAGGCCTTGCAGAAAGGTCTGTGCAACGCGTTCCCAGAGACTGGGAGGTTACAAACTCCTGGTCCTGGACAACGAGTTGCTGAGGCTTCGGCCAGTCAAAGAAGGAGCGGTGGGGAAGGTGGCCGTCTGACCGATGCGTTCAGACAATTCTTTAGTCCGCAGCCCCAAAGTATGATCGGTTCCAGCAACCATCGCCAGCGTCTGATAAACATGGTGCAGGAATATCTAGGGGCAAGGTCAGACTTGGACACCTTCCCCACCGAAAATCCTCTGGCTTACTGGGTCTTGAGGATGGATCACTGGCCAGAGCTTGCACAGTATGCAATTGAGCTACTGGCCTGTCCTGCATCCAGCGTTCTTTCGGAACGCACATTCAGTGCTGCTGGAGGATTTGTCACGGATCACAGGGTGCGCCTGTCCACCGACTCGGTTGATCGACTGACTTTCATCAAGATGAACCAGTCTTGGATCACCACCAGCTACCACACACCTGATGCTGATATAACAGACTAATTGATTTTAACATGTCACATCCCTTCAAGACTGATGCTGATGCTGAGTGCCTGTGCTGTTATGTTGACTGGCTATCCTCCTCCTCCGAGTCCTCAATGATACGATTGATGATGATAGCTTGGAAGATCATTTTTGTTTATGGGTGCCGCCACCAGTGGCTAAGGCCCAATTTTTCAGCCCCTGTTTAACAGGGGCGTGTAATTACAATTTTTGAAGCAATACTTTGCAACAGGGCTCATTGCTGTGCTCCAAGTACAGTATCTGTGAGGGGTTGGAGTGTTGTGCCACCAGTGCCTAAGGCCCAATTTTTCAGCCCCTGTTTAACAGGGGCGTGTCATTACAATTTTTGAAGCAATACTTTGAAACAGGGCTCATTGCTGTGCTCCAAGTACAGTATCTGTGAGGGGTTGGAGTGTTGTGCCACCAGTGCCTAAGGCCCAATTTTTCAGCCCCTGTTTAACAGGGGCGTGTCATTACAATTTTTGAAGCAATACTTTGCAACAGGGCTCATTGCTGTGCTCCAAGTACAGTATCTGTGAGGGGTTGTAGTGTTGTGCCACCAGTGCCTAAGGCCCAATTTTTCAGCCCCTGTTCAACAGGGGCATGTAATTACAATTCTTGATCTAATAATTCACAGCAGGGCCCATTGCTGCACCCACCAAGAGTAACTCTGAGGGCTTACAGTGTTGTGGCAACGCCACCACCACCACCACCACGAAAGGCCCAATTTTTCAGCCCCTGTTCAAAAGGGGCATGTAATTACAATTCTTGATCTAATAATTCACAGCAGGGCCCATTCCTGCACCCACCAAGAGTAACTCTGAGGGCTTACAGTGTTGTGGCAACACCACCACCACCACGAAAGGCCCAATTTTTCAGCCCCTGTTCAACAGGGGCATGCAATTACAATTCTTGATCTAATAATTCACAGCAGGGCCCATTGCTGCACCCACCAAGAGTAACTGTCAGGGCTTACAGTGTTGTGGCACCAGCACCACCATCAAAGGCCCAATTTTTACTACCACTGTTCAACAATTATATGTAATTACAATTCCTGATATAATAGTTGACAGCAGGGCGTTCCAGCACCAACCAAGAGTAACTGTGAGTGCTTACAGTGTTGTGCCAACACCAACAACTAAGGGGCCTATTTCTGCAGAGTATATACGGCAGGTCCCTACTTTCAAACATCCAACTTACAAACGACTCCTACTTGCAAACGCAAGAAGACAACAGGAAGTGAGAGGAAATCTACCCCTAGGAAGGAAAATTCTCTCCTGTAAGAATTAATATGGGAGAAAGGTGTCTCCTCTGTACTGATGCTTTATCACCAATCCTTGTTTCAAGAAAAACACCACATTTCAAAAACAGTTGTCATTGGGACGGAAAGTGAGGTAAAATGTTCTGAACAGGGGCACAGACAGCAAAACAAATGTTACAGGGGTGATAACCCTTACCTATGTTTTCCAAAAAGTTTAAAAATAGATTTTTGGGCTGGAGCTACACTTAAACAATGTACCTGTTCAAAATTACAAACACATTCTACATAAGAACAAACCTACAGTCCCTGTCTTGTATGCACCGCCTGTATACGGCTGTTCAGAGTATATAGGGCCTTTTTTATTTTGTGTGCGGTGTTCCCCTTAATATCCATACAAGACCCAAAGGGGCTGGTAATGGGCTGGGGTAGGGGGGGGGGGGTCATGGGGTAGCTATGCCATTTTTCTTAAAGATTTTCATCCATATTACCGGGACCAGACATTACATTAAAGCCGCAAGCAGTTTTAAATGGCTTTTTTTTCCTTTAGAAGTGTCATTTTGTGCAGGGACAGTTCTAAACACGGGAAACACGTGGCACTTCACAGGCATACTTTAGACACCCCCCAGGTACGATATTTAAAGGAATATTTGACTTTTTTTTTTCACTTTATGCATCATTAAAATGACTGCTCCCGAAAAACGACCGTTTTTAAAACTTCTTTTTGCATTGATACATGTCCCCTGGTGCAGAACCCGGGTTCCCAAACCCTTTTTAGGACAATAACATGCATAATAGTCGTTATAATTAGCACTTTAGAATTCGAACGTTCGCATCCATTGTATTTAATAGGGTTCTAATGTTCGTACGAACTTTCGGTCCGTTCGCGGGTTCTGGTGCGAACCGAACCCGGGGGTGTTCGGCTCATCACTAGTTTGCACCAACACAAAGTCTCTTTCAAGGGTTTATTTGAATAAAAGTTTCCAACAGAGGGGATGAAGGGATGGGGAGGACTCAGGTAACTTAGTTGTGAATCACAAGAATTCTCCTAGGTCCAGAGGAACAACTGTCTCCACACTGGACTTCAGCAAACACCGGATAGGCCCAATCTCACTGGCCTAGCAGCCGATGTACAGCTCGATTAAATATAGTCTCTGCCACAGACTTGGTATAAATAGAACAGTCTCTGCCACAGACTTGGAGTAACCTTTACTTGGGTTACCTTCTGAATAAAGAACGCAGATCAGTGCCAGGGTTCTTCCAGCCGTTCCGGCAGCACTGTGAGGTAGATCACGATCCGGATGCATCCTCCAATTGAGTCCTCAATTGCTTGGTCCCTTCCAGCAGGTAAGGCGACACAGGATCATCCCTGGATCAGTAGGCCCCATCAACTCCTGGGCCTACCTTTCAGTAACGGAGCCTCAGGCCAACGTGGCCCGAGGCGTAAACTGCCAACTCTTCCCTGAGGCCATGAGGGCCATCAGTTGGGGACCGAAGGCATGACCCCAAAGAAAAAACCTCACCTTAATGGCGTCTGTCCCTTAAATACCCCCTTCCAGCAGGCACAGCGGGTTCACCACGCCCCCTGGGCTGCTTGCTGGGAAAGAGGTACCCAATACGTCCAGCCTGTAGCCTTTCCAATGCTGACCAGCGGTGACAGTGACACCTACTGTCAGGAGGGAAATCACACAACCAGCCGAACTGAAACAGAATGCAATTTGTCCCTCTGAGCCAAACTACTGCTCAGACAACTATAATTTAACATATAGCGAACACTCATTGAGAGCAGGGTGCTACACATATTTTATTTATTGATATTTATACCTGTAATTTGAATTATTTTTGTCCACACAGGAATCCAGGTAAAATGTCTACAATAGGTCCACAGACAAAAATGTAAAAAAAAAAAAAGAAAAAACTTTAAAAAAAAAAAGAGAAAAAAGTAAAAAAATAAATAAAAAACAGAAAACAGTTTTTAATCTTTTTTTTTTTTTTACATTTTTCCAAACTAAAAAAAAAAGAAATAATTTACTAAAATTCTGCTTACATCAATTTCCTGACTCCTTCCAGTCTAGGAGAGCCAGGGTAGGCGGGATTTGTTTGTAGGTTATCGTGTTGATAGGCTGTCCCAGTGTGAGCAGTACATTAGTACATTTGTTTCACCTATTATTGCATCTCAGTGCTGCTCAGCTCCTGCAGCCTCTTTCAATGTTGACAGTTCTTTTATAAACGAGGTCGGGGCCACCCGTGACGTGACGGGTAAACCCCGCCCCCTCTAACATGTCATGGGGGTTTCCGACCTCGGTTATAAAAGAACTGTCAATACTGCTTGCACGTCATTAGCCGGGAGGCTCCAGTGCAGGAAAGATGTGTGCCGTTCATCGCTGGTGACTCGCCGCATCGCTGGAGATTCATGGATCGTCGCTGGACAGACTGCATTACAACGCTGGAATGGCTTTTTTTATTTTTTATTTTTAATAAAGGACTTTTCACAACAGTGTCTGTGTGTTTTTTAAAATTTTTAACACTTTCTTTTGTGAAATGGTAGGGATACAATGTACCCCGTTACCAATTCACATAGGGGGAGGGCCGGAATCTGGGGGTCCCCTTTGTTAATGGGGGCTTCCAGATTCTGATAAGCCCACCGCCCGCAGACCCCCACAACCACCGGGCAAGGGTTTTGGGGATGAGGCCCTTGTCCCCATCAACATGGGGACACCCCCCCCCCCATTTTGAGGGCATGTGGCCTGGTACGGTTCAGGAGGGGGGGGGCGCTCTCTCATCCCCCCTCTTTTCCTGCGGACTGCCAGGTTGCGTGCTCGAAAAAGGGTCTGGTATTGATTTTGAGGGGGACCCCACGCCATTTTTTTTATTCTGGTGCGGGGTTCCCCTTAAAATCCATACCAGACCTGAAGGGTCTGGTATGGATTTTTTGGGGAACCCCACAACATTTTTTTTTTTAATTTTGGCGTGGAGTTCCCCTTAATATCCATACCAGACCTTTTTTTATTTTTCAATGACTTTCAATGACTTTTCTCTGTATTGCCGGGACCGACAATTCATTACAGCCGCGAGTAGTTTTTAATTACTTTTTTTTCTTCAGAAATTACATTGCGCTACTTTACAGGCATACTTTAGACACCCCCCCCCGGTACGAAAATTTAAAGGAATATTTCACTTTTATTGTTTCACTTTAAGCATTATTAAAATCACTGCTCCCGAAAAAACTGACGTTTTAAAACTTGTTTTTGCATTGATACATGTCCCCTGGGGCAGGACCCGGGTCCCCAAACACTTTTTATGACAATAACTTGCATATTAACCTTTAAAATTAGCACTTTTGATTTCTCCTATAGACTTTTAAATGGTGTTCCGCAGCTTTTCGAATTTGCCACGAACACCCCAAATTGTTCGAACATAAAGCTCATCCCTAATCCTGATGTACAGACATCTCGTTTCTTGAGGCCATAAAATGTCAGGACAGTACAGATACCTCCCAAATGACCCTTTTTTGGGTAGGTAAACAGTCCAATGTATTTAGTAAGAGGCATGTCGGGTTTTTTGAAGTCATATTTGTTATAATTGCTGGGAAAATTAAGAAATGAAATTTTATTTTATTTTTTACATACTGTCACCAGTGCAGTACAGCGTCATCATGTAACTGGTGTTTCAGTGATCAGGGACACTACTGTACTAGTAAAAGTACAAAAAAATATAAAAACATTTTTTTATGAATGTATTTATTTGTATTGTATTTCTACATTTTTTATTAATTTTTTTTTTTTTTAACATAGTGACCAGAGCAATAAAACGTTGTTGTTTTTTATTTTTTTGTTCTACCTAAGGCCTGGTTCACACCTATGCATTTTTTTGTGCATTTTCAGTTTTGCAGAAACACACTACAGTCCATTTAACATGATTTCCTATGGGTCACGTTGACATCTGTGCATTATATGAAAAAGGTCAGGGACTATTGTTCTGGTTTTTGGTTCAAAGGTATTCAATAGATCAAAAATGTGTATTGAAAAACACAAAATGCACCTGGAAATTGCAACCTGCATAGGTGTGAACCAGGCCTAAAACACACTGACACGAACTGACACTGATGCTAATTAAAAAAAAAAAAAAAAAAAGTCCTGTCCAAAATATACTGACACTGACCTTTGACCTTGACCTTTGACCCTTATACTAACCCTGACACTAGCCAAGATCAAACCTTGATCTAGGTATTTTTTTTCTATATTTTTTATTAAATTTTTTTACTAATTATTATTTTTTATTTTTTTTATTTTTACACACACACACTCTACAAGGAAAGAGACAGATACATTGGGGTTGATTTTCTAAAGGCAAACAGACTGCACTCTGCAAGTGCAATTGCTCCAGAGCTTAGTAAATTAGGTAAAAAATTACTATGCAACCCAATCACATTCAAGGAAAATAAAAAAAAAGATTTTTTCCTTGCACATGATTGGATGATGGAGGTAAGCAGAGCTTCCCCTCCTTTACCAAGCTCTGGAGAAACTGCACTTGCACAGTCGATTTGACTTTAGTAAATCAACCCCATTGCATCTTTCCTCTCCATTAGCAGAGAGAGAGAGACACGGGGCAAGCTTCACAGTGACTGATCACCATGGTAGCCAATCAGAGGCTACCACAGCAATCAGGTGACCCAGAACCGTTAGTACGGGGCCCGGGGCTCTCGGCGAGACCCCAGTCTCTGTGCTGGGAGCTCGCTATGCGGCGTGCTTCCAGCACAAAAGAAGATATACTGATATATATATGCTGCCCCAGAGAAAAAATAAATATTTCACCTGCTGAAGAAGCCCATTAGGAGGGCGTAACGTGTGTGGATGGGAGTAGTCGTAGCCTGTGATATCACAACTAGCTATTTGTATCAGCGTGGGGACCTGACTATATGCTTGTTTTTCATATATCCTTGTAAGTGCTTTTAATCCCTTGTTCAGTTGTAATAAATATTTGGAGGAGCAATATGGTTTCTTTATTTCATTTAACCACATGTCTTATTGATGATCGAGAATACGAAGTGAAGTAGCGTGATTCAGGGATGAGAGCAGGAGGAGTGTTCCAGTACCATCTAATATGGAGTTTACTAAGGCCATGATGACTCTGTAGTGGGGTTAGATATTGGAGGTGAGCAGGCACTTTATTCGGAGGTGGTGGGCACTGAACACATTGGAAGAAAATATATGAACTGTCAATTTATGTGTACACCGTGGTAAAGTTCTATATATGGGACTTTTACATTGTATTTATATTTGTTATTTTAGTTGATGTATTGTTGCCTTTTGTTTAATCTTTAATCTTTGTTGAATATAATATGTGATTGCGCTGCACGTATATTTTGCACTGTACGCATATATGTGTTACGTCGGCGGGAAGGGGTTAATGGAAAAAAAAATACAAAACATGTATAAAAAAAAAAAGGGCAGACACGATGGACCACTCAGTCTTTTTTCTGCATTTACTTTTCACAAGGAAAATGCAGAAAAGTAGTGCAGGAACTATTTTTTTTTGTCCCTGCAACTTTAGTCGCAGCAATTAGGACGGCACCCATTGAAATGAATGTGTTTTTATGTGTCATGCGACTTTCTGTGTTGCAAATAGCAACAATACAAACAAATGGCCACTGCCCCCACCTATAGTCAGACAACAACGTTTTTTTTTTAAATCTCTTTATTAATTTTGACTTTTTTCCATACTAAAAAAAAAGAAACATACATATACATTTCACAATTTGCATTTATCTGCTCTCTTCAGACAACAAAGTTAATGGAAAAAAAACAAAAAAAACACTAAAAACAAACAAAAAAAATGGGCAGACTCGATGGACTACTTGGTCTTTTTCTGCCGTCACTTTTCTATGTTTCTATAACTGGCCTTCATTGCCAGGAGCACATGGAAGGGCAAGGAGGGGTGGGTTCCCTTCAGGCTCACCTACCCTCTGCCTGTCCATTATATTGCATCATGCTTCCACTCTGAAGGCTCTCAAAGTTAAGCATTAGGACTACAGAAAATACTGGGGTGCCTTAAGAGGGCAAATTGCCGCATTGCGAACCAGGGCTAATGCCTAACATAACAATGTGTGCACTAATGGTGTGAATAGCCTCTTATGCCCCGTACACACGGCCGGTTTTCCTGTTGGAAAAAGTCTGATGAGAGCTTTTGGTCGGGAATCCAGACCGTGTGTATGCTCCATCAGACTTTTTCCAACAGGAAAACTGCTGGAAAAAGATAGAGAGCAGGTTATCTTTTTTCCCGTCAGGAAAAAAACTGTTGGGAATTTCCGATCGTGTGTACAAATCCCGACGTGCTAAATTCCAACACATGCGCGGAATCATAGAACTTCATTTTGTTGGCTCGTCATAGTCTTTTACGTCAGCGCGTTCTTGGCAGTCAAAAGTTCACCGGAGTTTTGTGTGACCGTGTGTATGCAAGGCAGGCTTGAGAGGAATTCCGTCAGAAAAAACATCCAACTTTTTTCCGACGGGAAATCCGTTCGTGTGTACGGGGCATAAGGCTGCATTCACACTACAGCGTCTTGAATCGTGGGCAGATTTGCCGTGGATCTGCCCGTGATCTGACAGCGCCGAGGTGTGAACGACAAAAGGGGGACTCGCATTCGAGATGCCATTAATTTGAATGACACCTCAAATCGCGGTGCGGGTCTGTCGCCATTGTCACACGCAAATACAAAAACGTACTGCAATCGCAGGACACGTCATCCAAAAGTAGCTCCTGAACTATTTTTAGGCGGCATGCGTCCCGCGACGCGGGTTGCTGCGATTGCAGCTCGTTTTATAGCACGACAATCGCGGCAGACCCGCACCGCGTTTTGAGGCGTCATTCAAATGAATAGCATCTCGAATGCGAGTCCCGCCTTTTGTCATTCACACCTCGGCGCTGTCAAATCGCGGGCAGATCCACTGCAAGTCTGCCCGTGGTTCAAAACGCTGTAGTTTGAATCCAGCCTTAAAGCGTATATACGATTTTATTGATTGGGCTTACATCTAGTGTCAATTTTAATTCCACCTTTAATAACAGTCAGTCCTAACCCGTCAATTCACACTCACCCCACAAAATCCGAGGAGAGTTGACAAACTCCTTTCGGCCACCTGAAAACTTTTTACTCCGCTCAGCAGATCCTTGAAAACAGCGACTATAATCTTGATGTCTTTCTTCCTGAGTAAAATAAGTTTATAAATATTTTATCATGGAAACCTTTAGTAACTCCCTTCCATTTGGGAATATCTAAATATAAAATGAAATAAAGAAAAAAAAAACAAAAAAAACTCCGGTTCGGAAACTGATTTGAATATCTGCATGCTGGCACATCGAATCCGCCTTCACACTTTTTAACATATTCCGCTTCTTTTTTTATTTATTTTTTCTCTTTATCGTAGTTCCCGTATAGGTGACTGATTACAGCGATGCCGCTTCATATATCCTTTCAGTTAGCCCCTGCTGAGCTTATTAAGTTGGTATATCAAGTCAACTTGTCCCTTAGTTACCGTACACAAACTGCAAGAGCGCCGCACATTGCTGCATCTGTCCCTTCACCTGTCACTTCATAGCTTTTTACTGATGTTGAAAGAATTCTCAACTGCTAGTCACATAAGCAATTCACTTTGTTCACTTGCAGTGACAACCTTGTTTTGTTTCCCCCGCAACATAGAATCGGCTGCACCGAATTAGCATTCTCAAATTTTTAGACTACCTCATTAGACTGAATAAATTTAAAAGCCTCTGTGCTGATTGTAAAGGATAAGCCCCTGACTTTCCGCAGCGATATTTTAGGCAGGCTTGGAGTGACTGACTGAAAGGACTGACTTAAAGGGATCTTTTTTTTTTTTTTATTACTTGATGATTTATTTTAGTTTTTTTGGAGCGTGGGGCATTTTAAGGCTTCAAAAATTTCTCTTTTTTCACCCCCTAAAATAATTCCTTAATTATGATGTTTTCTGTCTCGTTGTGTGTGTCTTTCATGGCGGGGGAGAAGGGCTGGTGGCTGAGAGGTTTAATTGGGGACAAGCTGTGGAGAGAGACTTCAGGACAGAAGGGTTGTAGATAAGTAAGCAGTCACAAGTCATTAGAAAAGGCATATTTGGCATTGGGACTTTTGTGTCTTGCGAAGCTGTGTTTGTATGGTTCTTCAGCAGTTGTGTTAGGCTGGGGTGTTTTGGCACCCGCAAGGGTGAAAAAGCGTATTTATAAATAGCAACTGCTTTTACGAATGGTGTATTGCGTGTGGCAAGATGACCTGATGGAGTAGATATCTGTAACAACTAGTGCAAGGATTTTGTTCCTTAACCACTTAACGACCGCTCACTGTATATATACGTCGGCAGAATGGCACCGACAGGCACAATCACGTAGAGCATACGTGATTGCCTTTGTACAGTTGGGGGGTCCAATCGGACCCCCCTCCTATACAGTGAGCGATGGCTAAGTGTCCGGGAGCGTTCCGGGATGAGGGGGCAGCCATTCGTTTCTGGCCACCCCCTCGCGATCGCTCCCGGCGAATGGAAATGCCCCCTCTGTCTGTGTCAGACAGAGGGAGCAGGAGGAAGTGATGTCATCTCTGGTGCGGCGCTCACATATACCGAGCGCCGTACAAGAGAAGATATCAGGTCAGTGCACACAACACTACACTGACACCAGGACACATAGGGACATAAATCGCCCCCCCAGGCCCCCCAGATCACCCCAGATCACCCCCCAGATCACCCCCGCCCAGCCCCCAGTCACAGTGTAACTGATTGCAGTGACCATTTATTTAGTGATCACTGCAATCAGTGACATTTGTGACTGTAAAAGTGTCACCAAAGTTTAGCCTTAGGCCCCATGCACACGAGACGCTGTTATTTGCTGTTGAACGCGCGTTCAGAGGCAGTTGGACACTTTTTTCAACTGCTCCTGAACCCATTCAATGTTATCCTATGTGTCCATGCACACACTCTCGTTTTTTGGCGTTTACAAGCAGTTGCGTTTATCCTCGTTTTTCCAGAAGCAAAAAAATGGGTTCAGACGCAAAAGTTTTCACGTTTCAGACGCTAAACGCTGCCAAACGCGGCTAAACGCGGCTAAACGCGGTACCGGCGTTTTGCCGCGTTTGCGTTTATAAGCGTTTTTAAAGGTGACCTATTTTTTAACATTAGAAATCTCAAAAATGATGGCAAATGATGAAAAACTATTAAAAAATATAAAAGAAAACTGTAATTGCTTGCATCGCATTGTGGACAATCCACAACTTGTGGCAGGTAAAGTGGCAAGTGGACAATCAACAGCTTGTGTCAGGTGATGTGGCCAGGTGACGTGGCCAGGTGACGTGGCAAGTGGACAATCCACAGCTTGTGGCAGGTGACGTGGCCAGGTGACGTGGCAGGTGACGTGGACAGGTGACGTGGCAGGTAACGTGGCCAGGTGACGTGGCCAGGTGACGTGGCAAGTGGACAATCCACAACTTGTGGCAGGTGACGTGGCCAGGTGACGTGGCAGGTGACGTGGCAAGTGGACAATTCACAACTTGTGGCAGGTGACGTGGCCAGGTGACGTGGCAGGTGACGTGGCAAGTGGACAATCCACAACTTGTGGCAGGTGACGTGGCCAGCTGACGTTGCAGGTAACGTGGCCAGGTGACGTGGCAGGTAACATGGCTAGGTGATGTGGCAAGGTGACGTGGCAAGTGGACAATCCACAACTTGTGGCAGGTGACGTGGCCAGGTGACGTGGCCAGGTGATGTGGCCAGGTGACGTGGCAGGTGACGTGGCAAGTGGACAATCCACAACTTGTGGCAGGTGAAGTGGCCAGGTGACGTGGCACGTGATGTGGCCAGGTGACATGGCAAGTGGACAATCCACAACTTGTGGCAGGTGACGTGGCCAGGTGACGTGGCAGGTGACGTGGCAAGTGGACAATCCACAACTTGTGGCAGGTGACGTGGCCAGCTGACGTGGCAGGTAACGTGGCCAGGTGACGTGGCAGGTAACATGGCTAGGTGATGTGGCAAGGTGACGTGGCAAGTGGACAATCCACAACTTGTGGCAGGTGACGTGGCCAGGTGACGTGGCCAGGTGATGTGGCCAGGTGACGTGGCAGGTGACGTGGCAAGTGGACAATCCACAACTTGTGGCAGATGATGTGGCAAGTGATACGCTAAATACAAGTACACTGCTGCTCTCTCAGCTGCTGCTACTCACTCTGGTCTCACAAACTGGCTGAAATGGTTAAAATTTACTGTTTTTTGAGCTTAGGGAGGGTCTATGATGAAACGCTTATAAACGCAAACGCGGTTAAACGCCGCTAAACGCGGCCGCAAACGTGGCAAAACGCGCGTTTATAAACGCCGGTTTCAGCGTTTAAAAACGTGTGTTCAGCAGAGTTTGCACCTGCGTCTCGTGTGCATGGGGCCTTAGGTCCAGTGTAGCCCCCTAACCCCCCCTAATAAAGGTTTAACCCCCTGATCACCCCCCAGATAACCCTTTCACCGCCTATCACCACTGTCGTTTAGCAATCATTTTTCTGATCGCTGTCTTAGCGTCAGTGATGCCGATCGGCAGCCAGTAATTTTTTTTAGGTTCGCCGCAGCTTTTTATAGCGTCAGGTACCCAAATATATTATCTAATAAAGGTTTAACCCCCTTGATCGCCCCCCAGGTAACCCTTTCACCCCCTATCACCACTGTCACTAAGCGATCGTTTTTCTAAACGCTGTCTTAGTGTCTGTGATGCAGATCGGTAGCCGGTAATTTTTTTAAGGTTCGCCGCAGGTTTTTATAGCGTCAGGTACCCCAATATATTATCTAATAAAGGTTTAACCCCCTTGATCGCCCCCCAGGTAACCCTTTCACCCCCTATCACCACTGTCGCTAAGCAATTGTTTTTCTAAACGCTGTCTTAGTGTCGGTGATGCAGATCGTAGCCAGTAATTTTTTTTAGGTTCGCCGCAGGTTTTTATAGCGTCAGGTACCCCAATATATTATCTAATAAAGGTTTAACCCCCTTGATCGCCCCCCCAGGTAACCCTTTCACCCCCATCACCACTGTCGCTAAGCAATCGTTTTTCTAAACGCTGTCTTAGTGTCGGTGATGCAGATCGGTAGCTGGTAATTTTTTTTAGGTTCGCCGCAGGTTTTTATAGCGTCAGGTACCCCCATATATTATCTAATAAAGGTTTTAACCCCCTGATTGCCCCTAGTTAACCCTTTCACCAGTGATCACCATATAAGTGTTACGGGTGACGCTGGTTAGTTAGTTTGCTTTTTATAGTGTCAGGGCACCCGCCGTGTATATAACCCAATAAAGGTTTAACCCCCTGATCGCCCGGCGGGTGATATCAATTAGGTTTTAGCGTCAGAGAGGGTCTGAGTCACACCCCAGGCAGCGTCAGGTTAGTGCCAGTAACGCTAACACCCACGCGTGAAGCATACACCCCCCTTAGTGGTATAGTATCTGAACAGATCAATATCTGATCTGATCAGATCTATACTAGCGTCCCCAGCAGTTTAGGGTTCCCAAAAACGCAGTGTTAGCGGGATCAGCCCAGATACCTGCTGGCACCTGCGTTTTGCCCCTCCGTCCAGCCCAGGCCACCCAAGTGCAGTATCGATCGATCACTGTCACTTACAAAACAAAAACACACATAACTGCAGCGTTCGCAGAGACAGGCCTGATCCCTGCGACTCCAGTGCTGTAGGAGGTGATTTCACCACCACAGTTAAAAAAAAAAAGCATATATGCCGAAGCATTGGGGCAGCAGGGGCGGAGGAGCGATTTTGCTCCTAATGCCGCGTACATACGGTCGAAATTCCGACGGAGGCTTGCCCGTGGAAAAGTCCAACCATGTGTGTGCGGCATAACTTTTTTGCGGGAGGATGCCCCCATGCTTCGGCATATATAAATGGTGCGTGTATGCCCATCATTGGAAGTGGGTGGATGAAGGGCGGTATTCTAATGGTGGGCATACCCACCGATCAATCTCTTTTTTCGTTCAGCCACCTGGCTGCATGAAATAAAAAGATTACAATACATGTCCAACAAGGACCAGCAACGTACTGGTATGTTGCTGGACTTTGAATGTTTATACCAGAATGATGCCTGCGGGTTTAGGTATCATCTTGGTATCATTCTTTTCAGCCTGCGGCCGGCTTTCATGTAAAAGCAATCCTAGCGGCTAATTAGCCTCTGGACTGCTTTTACAAGCAGTGGGAGGGAATGCCCCCCCCCGGATATAAAAAGCACCATTGGGAAATTGGGAAAGCATTTTATCACACCGATCTTGGTGTGGTCAGATGCTTTGAGGGCAGAGGAAAAATCTAGGGTCTAGAAGACCCCAGTTTTTTTCAAAAAAAGAGTACCTGTCACTACCTATTGCTATCATAGGGGATATTTACATTCCCTGAGATAACAATAAAAATGATAAAAAAAAAAATACTTGGAAGGAGCAATTTAAAAATAAAATAAAAAAGCAAAATTAATAATAAAAAAAAAAGAAAAAAAAAAAGCACCCCTGTCCTGCCCTGCTCTTGCCCAATGGCGAACGCAAGCGTCGGTCTGGCGTCATATGTAAACAGCAATTGCACCATGCATGTGAGGTATCACCGCGAAGGTCAGATCGAGGGCAGTCGTTTTAGCAGTAGACCTCCTCTGTAAATCTACTAGGGTAACCTGTAAAGGCTTTTAAAGGCTTTTAAAAATGTATGTAGTTTGTCGCCAATGCGCGTTTGTGCGAAATTTTAAAGCATGTCGTGTTTGGTATCTATGTACTCGGCCTAAGATCATCTTTTTTATTTCATCAAACATTTGGGCAATATAGTGTGTTTTAGTGCATTAAAATTAAAAAAAGTGTATTTTTTAACCCAAAAAATGCGTTTGAAAAATCGCTGCGCAAATACTGTGTAGAAAAAAAAAATGCAACACCCACCATTTTAATCTGTAGGGCCTTTGCTTTAAAAATATATATAATGTTTGGGGGTTCAACATAATTTTCTTGCAAAAAAAAAATGTTTTCATGTAAACAAAAAGTGTCAAAAAGGGCTTTGTCTTCAAGTGGTTAGAAGAGTGGATGTAAGCTTCCTAATGTTGTGTATAAAATGCCAGAACAGTTCAAAACCCCCCCAAATGACCCCATTTTGGAAAGTAGACACCCCAAGCTATATACTGAGAGGCATGTCGAGTCCATGGAATATTTTATATGTTGACACAAGTTGCGGAAAAACAACATTTTTTTTTTTTTTTTTTGCACAAAGTTGTCACTAAATGATATATTGCTCAAACATGCCATGGGCATATGTGGAATTACACCCCAAAATACATTCTGTTGCTTCTCCTGAGTACGGGGATACCACATGTGTGAGACTTTTTGGGAGCCTAGCCACGTACGGGACCCCAAAAACCAAGCACCGCCTTCAGGCTTTCTAAGGGTGTAAATTTTTGATTTCACTTCTGACTGCCTATCACAGTTTCGGAGGCCATGGAATGCCCAGATAGCACAAAAACCCCCCAAATGACCCCATTTTGGAAAGTAGACACCCCAAGCTATTTGCTGAGAGGTATTGTGAGTATTTTGCAGATCTCGCTTTTTGTCACAAAGTTTTGAAAATTGAAAAAAAAAAAATATATATATATATATTTTCTTTCTTCATTTTCAAAAACAAATGAGAGCTGTAAAATACTCGCCATTCCTCTCAGCAAATAGCTTGGGGTGTCTATATTCCAAAATGGGGTCATTTGGGGGGGTTTTGTGCGATTTTGGCATTTTATGGCCTTCGAAACTGTGATAGGTAGTGAGGAGTGAAATCAAAAATTTGTGCCTAGAAATCCTGAAGACGGTGCTTGGTTTTCGGGGTCCCGTACGCGGCTAGGCTCCTAAAAAGTCCCACACATGTGGTATCCCCGTACTCAGGAGAAGCAGAAAAATGTATTTTGGGGTGCAATTCCACATATAACCATGGCATGTGTGAGCAATATATCATTTAGTGACAACTTTTTGTAATTTTTTTTTTTTGTTTTTTTTTTTTTTGTCATTATTCAATCACTTGGGACAAAAAAATATATATTCAATGGGCTCAACAGGCCTCTCATCAATTTCCTTGGGGTGTCTACTTTCTAAAATGGGGTCATTTGGGGGGGTTTTGTGCTATTTTGGCATTTTATGGCCTTCGAAACTGTGATAGGTAGTGAGGAGTGAAATCAAAAATTTGTGCCCTTAGAAATCCTGAAGGCGGTGCTTGGTTTCCGGGGTCCCGTACGCGGCTAGGCTCCCAAAAAGTCCCACACATGTGGTATTCCCGTACTCAGGAGAAGCAGCAAAATGTATTTTGGGGTGAAATTCCACATATAACCATGGCATGTGTGAGCAATATATCATTTAGTGACAACTTTTTGTAATTTTTTTTTTTTTTTTTTTTTTGTCATTATTCAATCGCTTGGGACAAAAAAATAAAAAAATCAATGGGCTCAACATGCCTCTCAGCAATTTCCTTGGGGTGTCTACTTTCCAAAATGGGGTCATTTGGGGGGGTTTTGTACTGCCCTGTCATTTTAGCACCTCAAGAAATGAGATAGGCAGTCATAAATTTAAAGCTGTGTAAATTTCAGAAAATGTACCCTAGATTGTAAACTCTATAACTTTTGCGCAAACCAATAAATGTACGCTTATTGACATTTTTTTACTAAAAACATGTGGCTGAATACATTTTGGCCTAAATGTATGACTACAATTGAGTTTATTCGATTTTTCTTATAACAAAAAGTAGAAAATATAATTTTTTTTAAAAATTTTCGGTCTTTTTCCGTTTATATCGCAAAAAATAAAAATCGCAGAGGCAATCAAATACCATTAAAAGAAAGCTCTATTTGTGGGAAGAAAAGGACGCAAATTTCGTTTGGGTACAACATTGCATGTCCGCACAATTTACAGTTAAAGCAGCGCAGTGCAAAATTCTGAATTCACCTCTGGTCCTCTAGCTACCAAATGGTCCGGGGCTTAAGTGGTTAAATCGGTGTTCCGGCCGCAATTTTTTATTTTTTTTAAAAGCCAGCAGCTACAAACACTGTAGCTGCTGACTTTTAATAAGGACACTTATCTGTCCAGGGAGCCTGCGATGTCGGCCCCCCGAGGCCGATCCGTCCATCGGATCGGGTGCAGGTGCCGCCATTGTAACTAAGGGAAAACCAGCAGTGGAGCCTTCAGGCTTCACAGCCAGTTTCCTACTGCGTATGGACGAGTCACGCTGCGCTTTCTGAATGGCCCCGTCGTCTTCTGGGACAATCACAGGTCCCAGAACGCAGCGGGGGAGAAGGAGGAAATGACGCACTGGGGCGTGGCTGAGCTAGGACGGAAGTACACTATGTACTTCAGAAAAAGGTAAGAAAAAATATATAGTTATCCAAAAACAAGGGGTGGTTTTTCCTTTAAGACCAAGTTGTAAAAGTGGGTGGAACTCTGCTTTAAGGTAATCTTTACTTTGGCCATCTAGCCATCCTATTTACAAAATGGTGTATTGTAAGCAACTAGATGGCCTGATAGTAGAGAGTAGAGAGTACAATTAGTCTGAGAATCTTGTTCTTAATTGCTTTGGTTGTAAAGCCATCCCTTTTACAATTGGCGTGTTGTAAGAAACAAGATGACTTTATAGATTAGATCAGGGGCCTCTAAACTTTCTAAACAGAGGGCCAGTTTATTGTTCTCCAGAATTTAGGGGGGCTGGACTGTGGCCAGCAGAAGTGGACATTTTCCTGGCATCAGTGGGAGTCAACATTGCCACATTTGGTGTTAGGGGGAGGAATAATGCCCCATTATTGGTGTCAGTGGAAGAAATGGTGCCCCGTTGTTAGTGTCAGTTGGCAGAATAGTGTTCCGTAACAGTGGGATGAATAGTGCTCCAAGGGCCGGATAAAAGCCTCCTGGGCCACAGTTTGGATACCACTGGATTAGATATTAGTAACAACTAGTCGGAGGATCTTGTTTTTAAAGGGAATCTTTACTTTGGCCATCTAGCAATCTCATTTACAAATGGTGTGTTGTGAGCAACAAAATGGCCTTATAGCGTAGATACTGTATTTGTAACAGTCCAAGGATCTTGTTCTTAAAGGGAATCTTTACTTTGTCCATATAGCCATCCCCTTTACAAATGGCATGTTGTGAGAGGCAAGATGACCTTATTAAGTAGATATTTGTAACAACTAGTCCAAGGGATAGCTTGTTCCTAATTGAAAGTTTTATTTTGGCCACATAGCTAACCTCTTTTTACCAATGGCATGCTGCAAGTGTCAAGATGACCCAATAGAGTTGATATTTGTAGCAATTTGTCTGAGGATCTTTTTCTTAAAGGTAATCTTTACTTTGGCCGTATAGCTATCCTTTTTACAAATGGTATGTTGTGAGCAACAAAATGACCATGTAGAGTGGATATTAGTAACAACTAGTCTCAGGATCTTGTTCTTAATGGGAATCTTTACATTGGCCATCTAGCCATCATATTTACAAATGGTATTTTGTAAGCAACAAGATGATAATGAAGACTAGAGTGAATATTAGTAACAACTAGTCTGAGAACTTTGTTTTTGAAGGGAATCTTTACTTTGACCATCTAGCCATCTCATTTACAAATAGTGTGTTGTGAGCAACAAGATGGCCTTACAGTGTAGATACTGTATTTGTAACAGTCAAAGGATCTTGTTGTTAAAGGGAATCTTTACCTTGGCCATATAGCCATCCCCTTTACAAATGGCATGTCTTGAGTAGCAAGATGACCATGTAGAGTGGATGACATTAGTAACTAGTTTAAGGATCCTGCTTTTGAAGGGAATATTTATTTTGGACATACAGCTATCCCTTTTGCAAATAGCATGTTGTGAGAGGCAAGATGACCTGATGAAATAGATATTTGTAACAATTAGTCTGAGAATTTTGTTCTTAATTGCTTTGGTTGTATAGCCACTCCTTTTCTAATTAGCGAGTTGTAAGCAACAAGATGACCTTATAGATTCTATATTTGTAATAAGTACTGTATATACTCAAGTATAAGCCAACCCGAATATAAGCCGAGGCACCTAATTTTACCACAAAAAACTGGGGAAACGTATTGACTCGAGTATAAGCCTAGGGTGTCCCTCTGCATGCCTCACTGTGCCTCAATTTGCCTCACTGTGTCCATGTGCATACCTCACTGTGCCTCACTGTGTCCATGCCTCAGTGTACCCATGCCTCACTGTGTCCATGCCTCACTGTGCCCATGCCTCACTGTGCCCATGCCTCACTGTGCCCATGCCTCACTGTGTCCATGCCTCACTGTGCCCATGCCTCACTGTGCCCATGCCTCACTGTGCCCATGCCTCACTGTGTCCATGACTAGACTGACGTTTAACATTGGAGTCTATGGAAGGGGTGCCCGGCTTTGAAAAATCGGTGCTCCCCGGCCGTAGGTCCTCTAGACAACAAGCGTTGCACACTTGTAGAGGAGAAATGGGGCTATATGTGTGCCAAGTTTTGGGTCCAGGGGATCTACGACCGGCCAGTACCGGGTCCCCAAAATCACCAGAGAAATTACAGTTTACAGTTATTACAGAAATTACAGTTTAACATAGGAGTCTATGGAAGGGGTGTCTGGCTTTGAAAAATCGTTGTTACCCGGCCGTACATCACCCGGACAAAAAACTTTGCACACTTTTAGAGGAAGAGTGAAGCTACATGTGTGCTATGTTTGGGGTCCTGGGGACCTACGGCTAGCCGGTAACCGGTCCCCAAAGTCCAGGAGATCAGGCACAAAAAGGTGACTCGAGTATAAGCCGAGGGGGGCATTTTCAACACAAAAAAATGTGCTGAAAAATTCGGCTTCAAGTATCGAGTATCCGGTAGTCCAAAGATCTTGTTAATAAAATGAATCTTTACTTTGGCCATTAATCCATCCTTTTTAGAAATGGAATGCGTGAGTGACAAGCTGAACCAATAGAGTAGACATTTGTAACAATTTGTCTAAGGGTCTTGTTCCTAAAGGAAATCTTTACTTTGGCCATATAACCATCCCTTTTACAAATGGCATGTTGTAAACTGCAAGTTGACCTAATGAAGTAGATATTTGTAACAACCATTTAGAGAATCTGTTCTTAATTGTTTTGGTTGTATAGCCATCCCATTTACAAATTGTGTGTTCTGTGCAACACCATGACCTGCTAGAGTAGCTATTTGTATCAATTAGTCTGAGGATCTTGTTCTTACAGGAGATATTTCCTTTGGCCATATAGTCATCCTGTTTACAAATGGCATGTCGTGAGTAACCAGAAGACCTGATAGAGTAGATATTTGTAACAGTTAGTCCAAGGATCTTGTTATTAAAGGGAATCTTTGCTTTGGCCATTTAGCCATTTCCCTAACAAATAACATGAGCGACAAGATGACCTGATAGAGTAGATATTTGTAACATTTAGTCCAATGATCTTGTTCTTAAATGAAATCTTTAAATTGGCCATATAGCCATCCCCTTTACAAATGGCATATTATGAGGGCCAAGGTGACCCGATAGAAGGATCTTGTTATTAAAGGGAATCTTTACTTTAGCTATCTAGCCATCCTGTTTACCAATGGCAAGTCAGGAGCCGCAAAATGACCTAATAGAGTAGATATCGTAACAGGTAATCCAAGAATCTTGTTATTAAAGGGAATCTTTACTTTGGTTATATAGCCTAAGCCTTACCTGTCACAAATGGCATGTTGCAGCTTGTGCTTGCAGCTCAGCAAGATGACCTGATAGAATAGATAAGGTAACAAGTTCAAGGATCTTGATCTAACAGGGAATCTTTCCTTTGGCCATATAAGGCAAAGTGACAGGTTCTCTTGACAGAGAAAAAAACATGTACCAATGGAAGGAGCACATCAAATAATAAAAGAGTCCAAATTGATTTATTTGTTTCTGTCTTGATTGCTGAATAATAACTCTCCTAGTCCAGCAATTCACTTACCTACATTTAGACAGGAAATCTCTATTTTGAATCCACGCAAGTCTCTCATTTTAACTGAATTGCCCTATTTGTATTATATTGTTGAGTTATGTCATAATTCTATGAGGCATCTATGAATTTGTAACCCTGCCTGCTGCAATTGCCCCCCCCCCCACTAATATATGCACATGAGTAGGTATAAGGGAAGATGGGGGTTCTATATTGGTTTAGCTCTGAGGAAGGGGGCACATCCCCTGAAACGCGTAAGCCTGCCAATCTGCATGATGTTTTGGGCCTGATGACATCACCCCACTGCTGGATCAGAATACAGTGGTATACATTGATCGTATGTCAGCATACTTGTGAGCATGTTTTTGGCTTTTGGTTTTTAATAAAGATTTATGGTAATCCACTAGGAATTTGCACCCTCCTGTTTGTTTCTACACCTGAACAATAACTATAGTCAAAAAGTCTGTCCTTGCCATGAGTGCCAAGCATGCAATCAGTAAACAGAAGCTAACCGCTGCAAAGGTAAGACAACCAATAAAACGGTAACAACAAACAACAGATGGTCAGTGATTAAAGATGGCTGACAGTTCTTCAAGGTCAGTGTTTAACCCCAGCCAAACGATAAATGAAGTTGAGCCCCAAAGCAACCTGCTTATATTTGTAATATGTTATTACACATAACAAAGAATCACCCCTTCAAATGGCTATGCTGCCTTCCAGGAGTCATCATCTAAGCAACATCAAGCAGATTTTGACTTCTTGTTGGCTTGTATGAAGAAAAAAGCAGTTTTGATATGAGCAAAAACCCATGTACATAGGCCCTAAAGGTATATAGCTGCGTGAAGAAGTTTACATGAGAAAATCGTGTATTATTGTCTGATCACACCCCTTTAGCACTTTATTTTAAATGTGTATCCTCTTTGGATTTGAGCAAAGGCATTTTTTTTAAACGTTTTATTTTTAATTTTTACATTTTAAAACAAAACTGTTTTCCCTTGATAGATTATCAGTTTATAAACTGTTTATGTGTCCCTTTTTCAATATTTGCACAGAATTGTTATTTTACAAATATCATTTTATTCCAGTGTTTGCAGAGCATGTAGACTTTTCTAAGAAAGAGTATGTTTGCCGCTCCTGCAGATTGAAAAAAAAATCAGATGAATCTCCTAAAGCTGGCCATACACGGTTCGAATTTCACAAAGAATTTTCGTACGAATTTCGCACCATTAGTGGGCTGCAGCAACAGCCGATTTTCGTGCGGCAATCAAATTTGAGGAATCAGACATGTTGGAAATTTTTGGAAAAACAAACGATTTTCTAATCAATGATGGGAGAATCGTGCGAGAAATGTAATAGAAAAAAAAAATGCGCATGTGCAAGAAAAGAAAATTCCCGGAGAGAAAAGAAGGTTCCTGGAGAGAAAAGAAAATTCCCGGAGAGAAAAGAAGGTTCCTGGAGAGAAAAGAAAATTCCCAGAGTGAAAAGAATATTCCCGGAAAGAAAAGAATATTCCCGGCCGAATTTTCGAAAATCAATGGTGGCATCATTGGATCATCTGATATTCTGCTATTCGGCTCATATAAGCTATTCACAGCATAGTAGTAAAATAACTTGTCGTCTATGTGTCTTCATTGCCTTGCACTTGCCAAGTGGTAAATGTAAAACACCAACATACAATATAACATTTTTACTTGACTAAAGGTTTTTTTTTTGTTTTTTTTTTCAGTATTGAACATACAAAATGTATAATAAAACTATATACAAAAAACAATATATTTCCTTTAACTCTTTACACCCCACTAACACATATGTGCGGCAACAAAGAGCTGGCCTTTAACGCCCACACACCGCACATATGTGTCACCGGAGGAGAACTGTTCAAATAAAATCAAATTGGACCAAGCCTATAGCTGCTTCTTGTGCCTGAAGTGGAACCTTAGCAACATTGCTGCTGTGAAGTGGGCTAGTACCATGTTAAGCTTATACTAGACTGTACATCTCATGAGGTACCCACATGGGGAAGAGGGATCCCAGTGTAACTAACCGTTGTGCTAGGGGGATGGTGGTGGATGGGGAAGTGAGAGGCTATTCTTGAACCACATGCAAGATACCGGTCCCTGTGCAATGACCATTTCCAGCTAAAGGAGCCATGCTGACAAGAGTATGGTGAGTGTGTGTCTGCATTGAGCACACCTTGTCGTTGACACCCTGTACGTGCAGCAGGGCTGGATCTAGGGGGGTGCTGGGGTGGGCTGTGCCCAGGTCTCTGACCCATAAACCAGTCTGATCTAGACAGTTTATGCCAGGAGGCACACTGATGTAAGGGGGCATTTTGATGGGGACTCCTAATGTAAGGGGACACTATGATAGGGATAACTGTTCATATGTGAGGGGGGCACTCTATTGGTGGAAAATTATATAAGGGGGGACTTTGACTGATGTAAAGGGGTGCTCTGAAGTAAGGGGGTACTCATAAGTTGTCACCTGATGTAAGGGTGCTCTCCGATAGAGACACCTGATGTAAGGGCGCACCTTGATGAAGACACCTGATGGTAGGGCGCACCCCGATGAAGACACCCGATGTAAGGGTGCAGTCTGATGTGGACCCTGATGTAAGGGGCACTCTGATGGGGACCCTTATGTAAAGGGGGATTCTGATGAGTACTCATGATCAGTGGCGGCCGGTGGTAATTTTTTTGGGGGGGGCAGCAAACAGTCGGTTGGGTCTGGAGAACTTACCCCATCTATGGTGGGCAGCGCTTCTCCCGGGATTCACCGGCAGCTTCCCCTGCTTGGCGGCGGTGGCGGCTTCCATTTCCTCCCTCCTCCTCGGCGGGCAATCAGGACTCTTCTCTTTTAGGCCAATCGGAATATGGGTCTCAAACCCACTTCTGATTGGCCCAATTGAGGATCAGTGTTTCAATAGCGAATATTAATTTGCTGTTGTAACACCTGGGTGGGCTCGTAGTGCAATGCTTTGCACCCGGAGATAACCCTATTTTGAAGCCTATTAGAGCCTCTGGCTCTAATCAGGTGCTTCAAAAAAAAGCCCAGCCGCTGTAATTCATGCGCCCGGCATCCTGAAAGGGGCTGGATGCATGAATAGGGGGTGGTGACCGTGGATAGAGGGGGCGGTGCCC
Organism: Rana muscosa; assembly: GCA_029206835.1. Classification (NCBI taxonomy): domain Eukaryota; kingdom Metazoa; phylum Chordata; class Amphibia; order Anura; family Ranidae; genus Rana; species Rana muscosa. The sequence continues at coordinate 202,070,661 of CM055126.1, read as the reverse complement.
GGGTGCATGATGTAAAGGGGGACTCTGATGTGTACTCATGATGTATAGGTGACTCTTATAGGACATCTGATATAAGGGGCATAGTTTAATTACCCTAATCAAATGACAGCCTAATATATACTAGTGTTTCCCAGGTTGTGACACTGTGTGACAGACTGTCAGTGACTCACACACATTATACCCCCTGACTTTTTTTTACTGCACCCTCAGATCAGATAGGCTAGATCTGGCTCTGACGTGCAGATGTAAAGGTGGAGAAGAGTATTTGGAGCGCTGTGGACTATGTGCGGCCTATGAATTAGGCCTTAATCTGCCCTGCTTTAGGCAGGCTCTGGTAGAGGACATGTGGGTGACTCAGTCATGTTCCTGGGCCCTGCCTTCATGTACACTTAAGTACGCCTGTATCAATGAGGCCTTTATGATCAGAAGGTGGTAGGAGGTGCTCCCAATCATGTGAATGCTATAACAGCAATTACAGTGGTGATCAGACACTCTGCCTCCCATCATTCAGAACCTCTTAAAGGGCCATCAGCAGGCAGAGCCAATGGGGTAAGGCAGGAAAAACAGAAAACAGTGTTTTACCCAGAAGGCCATGAGGGTAATTTTAGAGGACAGTCCTTTAACCACTGTAACCCTTTCCACATATGGCAATTCTTCCCCAACCGGAACATACTATGAAACTGTAGAAGACACTCAGGTGGAAGAGGTAGAGCAGAAATGGACCATCAACATTTTGTTATGACCCTCATCACATTAAAGGACCAATGGGAAGACTCATTGGAAGGGGTGGGGTTATTTGTAATTGCACTCTAGCTTATAGATCTTTTGGCATATTTCAACAACGCTCTAGGCAGCTGCTCCTTTGGTGCTCTTGTTTACAGCTCTTTGTTATGACCTAAGGAGTTATCGATAAGTACCACAAAAAAACTACAACATATATCATAATCAGTTGTACACCTATATTTATTTTGATACCATGAAGGTGAAATATTTGTTCTGCTGAAAACCCAGTAATGGTCCTTTTCTGGCCGCCTTTAGTCCTTTGTACAACGTTGAAAAAAATCCTCACATTATGCTCGCTACATCCGAGACACGAGATGGAAAGAGGAGATCTGGAGTTACAAATCATTGCACCTCTCGGAGAACAGACAAAGCTTAATGGAATGTGTGAGAATGATCGTGTTTGCTGCGAATAAAAATATGCAAAGCGTATAGACAGCAATTCACGCAGAGCAGGAAAAACTACATATTGTTCTGGAGAACCGCAGCCAGGAATATGGTTGTAATTTTAATGTTTCTGTGCTGAAAAAAGGTCATCATTGGCGAGGTCGGGTTTTTCTTAAGGTCATTTCACATTGAGATATCTGCCTGCTTTTGACATTTCATGGAGGAGAGGCACAACCAAACTGACACATGAAATGGCTTCTTTACAAACCCAATGGCTATTTCTATCAACATCTGTTATTGTTCCACAAAAGGAAAATATGCATTGATTGCAAACTAGGCAGCCGCGCTTTGAAATAGGAAAGCAGCGCTGGGTTTTCTTCTTAAAGGGGCAATCCATTTACTTGGAATTTTTACAACAACCAAACCACAGTGATGGTATTTCTTCATTTATGCTAGAGCTGAGCCAAGCTTACTTGCCAAATGGCTTTAATTTATATCCAATATATATATATATATATATATATATATATATATATATATATATATTTTGCAGCAGGCTGCTGCTGGCTGAATTCATGTTGCCTCTGATATCCTTGTAGGTGTGTCCCAGGCTCACTGCCCACAGGGGAAGGAAACTCACATGGAGACTGAGTGCGGTAGCAAAGTATACTAACAGAGCGATATGGAGAGATAACAGCGAACTCTACAGACATGGCCATACCGGACCAGAGCATTTACAATGAACCAGACAGTGAGTAGATTGCACACTGGAGACACCCGATAGCATCCGGCAGGAGAGGCAGCTGGAAGGCAGACCAAAAACTGGGCATAACACAGGAAAGGTTCTGTAGGTACACACAGTGACAGTCCCTTCTCTGTCCCTCCTCCTCTGGAACCTGACCTTATGATACTCTGACTGTCCCTAGCCAATGGGGGATCTATCCCTAACCTACCTACTATGCTGAATTATAGGCACTGCCCATCTTAAAGATGGCTGCCAGGTCAACCAGGGCAGCAGCATCCAATCAGAGAGCTGCTTTCCTGAAAAGACCTACGGAGGCCTTGGAGAGACTTGGTTCCCCCTCGTCCTCTGCCCTCTCTGCATGGTGGACGCCTATAGCACCACCCTTGCAGGGAGGCTGCCCTGCACCTGCTTACAGCCTCATCTTATGAACAACCTGAATTTGTGAAATTGCAGACCAGTGTGTTCTCTGGTTCCAGCTCTGCCCTCCAATCTCTGTGTGCAATTAGTGTAGTGTCCTTCATCCACCTTGGAGTATGTGAAGTATGTTTCACATAGCAGGATCATGTGCTGCGTGCCATCTAGAAGCATGTATGACTGGGACATGGATGGGTTGGACTCCTACTGGTGGGATCTACTAGCCCCTGAAACCTCCTCTGTATTCACCCATGCACCCCTGTCCACACCCCTTCTTGTCTCCTCTCTTTCAAACCCTTTCTTCCCACTTCAAACCCCCCCCCCCCTCTCTCATTTATACCAAATAAATTTTCCCGCTGGGCTTAATGGGCTTTACTCCTGAAAAAGTAGCACAGTAGGAGGACTACATTGGCAACAGCATGTCTATTTTTCCTCTGCCATCACTTCATACTCCCACCCTCCTTTCACGTTCACAAGGCACCCTTTCCTCTCCAGGAGTAGGATGTTGAGTGCCAGTCAGTCTACTTTATAGTAGTAGTTCAAAGCTGCAACACTGCAATTGCAGTATCCCCTGGGTTTTTTATTGCACTGCAGCCTACAACAGTTTATGTACACTAATGTATATTGAAGGTTTCTCTTCTCCTTACTTCCTTTCCTTGCGACTACGCATGATATCTTACCTGCCCATCCTTTTTTTTTTTTTTTTTTTATGTTATATCTCTGATTTTGCAAATGCAATACTATAAAAAAAATGCTTTTTTTGTATTGTACATGATATATATTTTTATTAAAGCGTGTTTGGAACAAAAAAAAAAAGAAGCATGTATGACTATTTTGTATTTTAATGCTCACCTCCCAAAGGGGGCCATTGGAAATAAATCAAATCTCCTTTACCTGTTCAGAGGCTGCCATCCCTGGTACCAGCTCCAGAAGCACTCCAGCAAAATTCAGGCTCAGTCTAGGGGAGTCTTTTGAAGTTTTATAGCAGATCTTGAACATAGGCAAGAAGAAGGGATGAGAGTGCAGGATACTCAAAACACATGCAGGTCTTGGAGGACCAATTCCTATACAATGTCCTGTTTCAGCAGTATTGGGCACTTCAGTAGCAGTCTCAAATAAATGCCTGTAGTAGAGGGGACATTCAGTCAATCGGAGACGCTAAGCAAGCAGTCACAGTCTTTACAGCAACCTCTGGCATCTAACCCTTAAACAATTCCACTTGTGAAGATATAGGCAAAAGGACCTACTCACAATGATCAGGCAGATCCCAACCAGCTTCCCTGCAACACTCTTCAGTAAAAGGGTTGCCTCTCAAGCCCAGCTTCTGCAGGTAGTATGATCCAGCAAGTTTCCTTAGGTCCAACTTCTACAGGCCCTCAGCCAAAGCACATGTTGAGGTCTTACAGCTGTAGCTCTTCTGTATCACACACATGCTGCCTCTCAGGGGAACAGGTACCAGGAGAGAGAGCTCTGATCAAACCATTCCAAAAAATGTTTTGCTCCCCAGCCACACCTTCTGGGCCTCCCACTGATTGCCTAGTGTCCAATAAATATTCGTAGCCCATGGATTGATCCCCCCCCACTATCTCAGGCAGAAGCAATCAACTTCCAGGTTTAAGGATGCACTAAAATTAGCCAGGCTAGAGCAGGGATACTACATCAACTTAGATTACAATTATTTGGGGAAGACTTTCTAATTTAGAGCTGAACTCTGACCCCACTTTCACACCACACCCCTTCACATTGGGTGGCAAAAAGACTGGTTGGATCTGGACTTTAGCACTGGATCATCAGTCATCAGTCACCACTTCCATAAGAGGCATCAGTGAGGTACATGGATGGGTGGGAGAAAGGTGTTGGGTAATGGTGTGGGTTGGCCACCCATACTGTACATACAAGTGCCCACAACCAGTCTACTGGTTTAAATAATAATTATCAAGCTACACTTATTGTAAGTCAGCACAGCCACACTATTAACAAATTATTATTATTTTTTTACCAAAAACACGTTATGAAATAGGCGCAGTACCCCTTCCCTCCTAAGGGAGGGTTTTTTAATAAATTGGTCAGAAGGAGCTTGTGGCACAGGCTCCTTTGAAGCCAAACATCAAGCAGATATGAAAACAAAAAAAAAAAGTATTTTGAACATTGCAAGTATAGGCTTCTGTATTTGTCTTTATATCAGCTGTCTGTGTTCCCCTGTACACCGTCAAGCACTAATGCATTTCATAATAATGCCAATCTAGCAATGGGAGGATGCTGAAGGAGTAGAGCACGGAGTGATGACATCACTAGCGTGCTGCTGCTGCTTCATTATACAGCCAGCAGGCTGGGGGTGGGTCTGTGACCAAGCTCTCTTATTTAACAGTTGTTCAGGAAAAGTAAGGTCACTGACCAGCCAAACATACCAGGATGATAAGATGGCTTAAACAGAATTCCAAATCATTTGGCAGGAAAAATATTCAACAGGGTGTATTTATAAAGATAAAAAACTGCATAGCCTAGTAAATGTGCACGTACATTTGTTCTGTGTAAATGGAGTAAAAAATTAATGGTATAGGCTTTTTCCTGTGCTGATCGACAGTTTTCCAGTGATTTAACATGGAAAATATTGCATTTGGCCACTAGATTGTGCTAAGTATTATAAAAAAAAAGCCCTATGGTGCTTAAAACCACCTAGTGGCCAAATGCTGTTTTTTCTGGTTTAAATTGAATTTTAAATAAATAAAAATTTAAAAAAACAGTCGACCAGCACAGTAAATAGCCCAATACCATTTTTGGGGTTTGTTTTGCCCCATTTTCACAGAAATAAAGCAAATGCACTTTCACCGGATGAATTGCTATACAATTTTTTTTTTTAAAACAACACCCCTTTATGTTTAAACATTTGTAGACATCTGACCATTACAACTATGAAGTTCAAATGTGTATTATAAGTGAGTTTTTTTTTTGGGGTCCATTTGTTGCTTTATTTTTAACCAATCCTCAGCTTGGAGCAGCAATGTCATGGCCCCCCCTTTTAAGAAAACAATTTCTTGTGCTGATGCAAAAAGCAATAAACAAATGGGAGATTAGGGACGGGGCATTTTATTTGAGTTGGAGAGCACACATTTGCACTAAGAATTAAATTTCATCCTAATGCATCTGTTCTACAAACAAAGCTTCACATGTGATAGTGCCCTACAAAGGATATAATTAATTTGGTCAATAAGACAACAGTAATGAATTATTTCTGAATTATTCTAAATATATGTCCAAATAAATTGGGATTCTTTTTTTTTATTTGAAATTACCCAAAAATAATTTTCTTCCTTAGCACCAAATCAAATACTGTGGAAATAATTCAATGTTTAACTTAGTAAAGAGTCTATTTTACTGTTTTTGAGGCTTGATTGGCAGTGGAAGGGCACAGGTGCAAGGAAGCTGGAACTACGGACTTGAATTTTGTAGCACTGGTATGCAGAAGTGTAGTGATAAGGGCACCCCATATATATATATATATATATATATATATATATATATATATATATATATATATACACACACACTATACTGCCAAAAGTATTGGGACACCTGCCTTTACACGCACATGAACTTTAATGGCATCCCAGTCTTAGTCCGTAGTTCAATATTGAGTTGGCCCACTTTTGCAGCTATAACAGCTTCAACTCTTCTGGGAAGGCTGTCCACAAGGTTTAGGAGTGTGTCTATGGGAATGTTTGTACATTCTTCCAGAAGTGCTTTTGTGAGGTCAGGCACTGATATGGATGAGAAGGCCTGGCTCGCAGTCTCCACTCTAATTCATCCCAAAGGTGTTCTATCGGGTTGAGGTCAGGACTGTGCAGGCCAGTCAAGTTCCTCCACCCCAAATTTGCTCATCCATTTCTTTGTAGACATGTGTGCACTGGTCCAAATCATTTGGTGGAGGGGGGATTATGGTGTGGGGTTGTTTTTCAGGGGTTGGGCTTGGCCTCTTAGTTCCAGTGAAGAGAACTCTTAAGGCGTCAACATACCAAGACTTTTTGGACAATGTCATGCTCCCAACTTTGTGGGGATAGTTTGGGGATGGCCCCTTCCTGTTCCAACATGACTGCACACCAGTGCACAAAGAAAGGTCCATAAAGACATAGATGACCATGTTTGAGGTGGAGGAACTTGCCTGGCCTGCTCAGAGTCTTGACCTAAACCCGATAGAACACATTTGGGATGAATTAGAGCAGAGATTGCGAGCCAGGCCTTCTCATCCAACATCAGTGCCTGACCTCACAAATTCGCTTCTGGAAGAATGGTCAAACATTCCCATAGACACACTCCTAAACCTTGTGGACAGCCTTCCCAGAAGAGTAGAAGATGTTATAGATTTTATAGCTGCAAAGGGTGGGCCAACTCAATATTGAACCCTACGGACTAAGACTGGGATGCCATTAAAGTTCATGTGTGTAAAGGCAGGGGTCCTAATACTTTTGACAATATAGTGTTTTTTTAATATGTATATATATATATATATATATATATAAATATATATATATATATATATATATATATATATATATATATATATATATATATATATACATATATATATAGATACAGTGTATCTATCTATCTATCTATATATATATATATATATATATATATATATATATATATATATATATATATTTTAACTATTTTATACTTTTTTTGTCTAGAGTGTAGAACTGTGTGTATCCCAAGAATGTTTGAATGCACTTGCTGTTAACTGACTTACTACCTCGTCATATCCGCATTTGGCACGGTCCCCTTGACTTTGTTAAGTGAGTTTCATTTTCAGTTCTGGCAGTGTTTCTTCATCCCTCTGGTCTCCAAGAAAATGGGTCAACCTCCAAAAATGCAGATTTTTACCACCTTCCCTAGCCAGTAGCTTCACAAGCAGCAGGTCTCCCCTTTACAGGAAAATGCCAATATTTCCTTCTAGTACAGGAAAGTGTCTATGGATAGCTATGCCTGCAGCTGTTCCAGGCCTTTCCAGTGTCCAGCAATGACTTGTGCACTGAGCTAATTGAAATAATGGCTTGAATCCATCATATGTTATCTGAAGACATGGGGTGATTTAAGAGAACTTTCTTTGCCCAATACTAGAGGAGAGATCAGTCTGTCGCAGCTATTCCTTACTGAACAAATCCACTCTCATCTTCTTAAAATGTTCAGTTGCTCCGGGTGGTGTTCACTCTCTGCAGTTACTGTGATTGTGAGAGATGAAGTGGAACAAGTGGGCCTCCCTTACAGCCATGTCCTGTCAAAGTGCCCTCTGCCAACCTCGTTGGGCTGTGCAACGGGATGGAAAGCAAGCGCAGAGTCCACTTCTTGCAGGGGGGCGTCCTGACCAGAAGAAAGATACCAGAGGGCAGCAGTACCGAAGCCCGGGAGCTGGCCATGCTTGTCACAAACAGCCATCTGTGACCCTGGCTGGCAGAATCAAAGTGGCATTGTGCAACCTGTAGAGGGAAAACTCTTCTCCTTTCATGCTATGTACATCCAACCGGGGTCAACTCATTCTGTCACGCCGCTTCTGTGACCCCTGGGGGCAGCATGCTAAATGAATCGGCTACACGTGTATGTCGCCACTTATCTCAACTCATTTGATTAGTTTGAGAAGAAAGCCTATTGTCTTTTCCTTCACAGTGGGAAACAAACGTGCACTTGTGTTTTCTGGAATTTCTGTAGACGGCTAGAATGCTGGTGCTATTAATGTGTATCTAAACCCAAGAATAAAAATGTAAGACATCGCAGCTTACCATGTGGTTACATTCCTTTTCCTTTTTTTGGCCCTATTCACACTTGCGTATAGGCAGGGCTGCCGTTAGAAATCAAGGCAGCCTACCTTACAGCCTACCTGACAGCCCCCCCCCCCCCGATTTTTTTCTTTTAAATGTGGCTATTACTCTGTGCAGGTACCCTATGTTACGCTATGGGGACCAGGGCCAGATCTAGTGTAATGAGGGGGTACAGTAAAAAACATCAATAGGGCACAGGGTGGGAGGTCAGCAGGGAAAAGTACATCTCCTGTATCATGTCCTCAGCCTCTGGCATTTCCTGTACCTTGTCTGCAGCCTCTGACATCTCCTGTATCATGCCTGCAGCATCTGACATCTCCTGTACCATGTCCACACAGCCTATGACCACATCCTATACCATGTCCTATACCATATCCGCACAGCCTATGACCACCTCCTGTATCATGTCCTCACAGCCTATGACCACCACCTGTACCATGCCCGCCCAAGCCTCTGACAACTCCTGTACCATGTCTACACAGCCTATGACCACCTTCTGTACCATGTCCGCACTTTTACCACTTTTAACTGGAATTTGCTCATATATATATATATATATATATATATATATATATATATATATAAATATAAAACATTATGTGCTTTTATGAACAAGAAAATAATGACATTAAATTGTTGGGCTGGTATAATAATGCTATGGCACTGGTATTAAATTTATTCCAGGGCTGGTTTTTCTTCCCAGTCCGGCCCTGACAGTGGGTCAGCAGAGGAGTGCACAGAAATTGGTAAGGTGGTGTACTGGAAATCAATAGGGAAGAGGACAGGAGCCACTGTGCCGGGGCAAAGGACAGTGGTCACCACCGGCAGGGCAGAGTACAGGGGTGACTGCTGACAGGGCAGAGAACAAGGTTCACTGTTGACAGGGCAGAGGACAGGGTTCACTCTTGGCAGTGCAGAGGGCAGGGGTCACCACTGGTAGGAGAGAAAGCCTGGGTCACCCCTGGCAGAAGAGAGGACAGAGGTCATCGCTGGCAGGGGAAAGGGCAGGGTTGACTGTTGACAGGAGAGAAGGCAGGGGTCACTGCTGGAAGAAGAGAGGACAGGAGTTACTGCTGGCAGGACAGAGGGCAGGAGTCACCACTGCGAGAAAAAAGAGGACAGGGGCCACTTCTGCAGGGCAGAGGACATGGCTCACCGCTGGCAGAATAGAGAATAGGGGTCACCACTGGAAGGAGAGAGGACAGGGGTCACAGCTGGAAGGAGAGAGGACAGGGGTCACCGCTGGAAGGATAGAGGACAGGGTCACTGCTAGAAGGCACTAATAATAACCCTATAAGGTGAGGGCACAACCGGTGGTGGTAACACAAGGATATTTGTAGATGCACAGAGGTGGATGAATGTGAAGATACAGTGGGGCAAAAAAGTATTTAGTCAGCCACCAATTGTGCAAGTTCTCCCACTTAAAAAGATGAGAGAGGCCTGTAATTGTCATCATAGGTATACCTCAACTATGAGAGAGAAAATGTGGAAACAAATCCAGACAATCACATTGTCTGATTTGGAAAGATTTTTTTTTGCATATTATGGTGGAAAATAAGTATTTGGTCACCTACAAACAAGCAAGATTTCTGGCTCTCACAGACCTGTATCTTCTTCTTTAAGAGGCTCCTCTGTCCTCCACTCCTTACCTGTATTAATGGCACCTGTTTGAACTTGTTATCAGTATAAAAGACACCTGTCCACAACCTCAAACAGTCACACTTCAAACTCCCCTATGGGGAAGACCAAAGAGCTGTCGAAGGACACCAGAAACAAAATTGTAGACCTGCACCAGGCTGGGAAGACTGAATCTGTAATAGGCAAGCAGCTTGGTGTGAAGAAATCAACTGTGGGAGCAATAATTAGAAAGTGGAAGACATACAAGACCACTGATAATCTCCCTCGATCTGGGGCTCCACGCAAGATCTCACCCCGTGGGGTCAAAATTATCACAAGAACGGTGAGCAAAAATCCCAGAACCACACGGGGGGACCTAGTGAATGACCTGCAGAGAGCTGGGACCAACGTAACAAAGGCTACCATCAGTAACACACTACGCCACCAGGGACTCTGTAGTGCCAGACGTGTCCCCCTGCTTAAGCCAGTACATGTCCGGGCCCGTCTGAGGTTTGCTAGAGAGCATTTGGATGATCCAGAAGAGGATTGGGAGAATGTCATATGATCAGATGAAACCAAAGTAGAACTGTTTGGTAGAAACACAACTCGTCATGTTTGGAGGAGAGAGAATGCTGAGTTGCAACCAAAGAACACCATACCTACTGTGAAGCATGGGGGTGGCAACATCATGCTTTGGGGCTGTTTCTCTGCAAAGGGAATAGGACGACTGATCCGTGTACATGAAAGAATGAATGGGGCCATGTATCGTGAGATTTTGAGTGCAAACCACCTCCCATCAGCAGGGGCATTGAAGATGAAACATGGCTGGGTCTTTCAACATGACAATGATCCCAAACACATCGCCCAGGCAACGAAGGAGTGGCTTCGTAAGAAGCATTTCAAGGTCCTGGAGTGGCCTAGCCAGTCTGCAGATCTCAACCCCATAGAAAACCTTTGGAGGGAGTTGAAAGTCCGTGTTGCCCAGCGACAGCCCCACAACATCACTGCTCTAGAGGAGATATGCATGGAGGAATGGGCCAACATACCAGCAACAGTGTGTGACAACCTTGTGAAGACTTACAGAAAACGTTTGACCTCTGTCATTGCCAACAAAGGATATATAACAAAGTATTGAGATGAACTTTTGATATTGACCAAATACTTATTTTCCACCATAATTTGCAAATACATTCTTTCCGAATCAGACAATGTGATTGTCTGGATTTGTTTCCACATTTTGTCTCTCATAGTTGAGGTATACCTATGATGACAATTACAGGCCTCTCTCATCTTTTTAAGTGGCAGAACTTGCACAATAGGTGGCTGACTAAATACTTTTTTGCCCCACTGTATTATCTCCATGTATAGTGATATTACAAATCCACAAAAGGACTGTTTGTTTCTTTGCACTATCTATTGAAATCTATAAGGACACTGAGTGTAATATGGAGCACATTGCACTTTATTTCTTAACATTTTTGGGGATTTTTTTGGGGGGGATTATTGAATTTTATAGAGGATTGCATTTTACATTACGTATATATTTTTATGCACTTTTTAATATTTGTAACAGCGCTGCACTTATTTTAAATATTCTGTATTATCACATATTTGGAAGTGCCGGCGGCTTCTGGGTATTATATAGCAGCTCACAGGGTTTCATCCAAAATTTTCAGTAGAAGGAAAGAGGTCATGGTCCCCGCTTATAGGATAGAGGACAGGGGTCATTGTTGGCAGGGCAGAGGACAGGGGTCACTGCTGGCAGGAGAGAGGACAGGGATAACCGCTGGCAAGAGAGAGGACAGGGGTCACCGCTGGCAGGAGAGAAGACAGAAGTCACTGCTAGCATAACAGAGGACAGGGGTCACTGGTGGCCAGAGTGAGGGTAGGGGTAACCAGTGGCAGGAGAGAGGGCAGGGGGTCACTGCTGGCAGGAGAGAGGACAGGAATCATTGCTGATAGGAGAAAGGGCAGAGGTCACTGCTGAAAGGAAAATGAGGACAGGGGGTCACCTCTGGCAGGGCAGAACACAGGGGTCATTGCTGGCAGGATAGAGGACAGGGGTCATGGCTGGAGGGATAGAGGACAGGGGTCAAAGTTGGAAGGATAGAGGATAGGGGTCACCTCTGGAAAAATAGAGGACAGGAGCCACCGCTGGAAGGATAGAGGACAGGGGTAACCACTGGAAGGATAGAGGACAGGGGTAACCGCTGGAAGGATAGAGGACAGGGGTGAATGCTGGCACGGCACTCAGCATAGCTCCCATCCCTGCACTGTATGTACACAGCCTGAGCACTACAGCCACGCTGTTGTTCTGACCAGCGACTTTCACAGGTCAGCACAGCAACATAGTCACTAGCTACATAAAGTGCAGATCGTAGCTGTGTGAAAGAGAATCGGATTTCAGCTATGTGTTTTGTGAAGAAGAGCTGAGGAGGAGATCTTCCTGCCTGTGCTCAGGCTGTGTATGTACAGTCCAGGGATTAGAGACAGCAGGGCACAGTGGCAAGTGTGGAGGGGGGTTGTGAGTGGGAAGTATTGGGGAGAGCGCAACTGAAATCTGGGGGGACACAGCTCACCCCAGCACCCCCCTAGGTCCGGCTATGATGGGGATGCAGCAGCTGTACGAACCCAAACACAGACATTGTGCATTTGGGGCCACTCACCCACACCTGCACATTTATCAAACTAGGACCAGCCGCTGTATTCTTACAGCCACTGCATCCTCATAGAGTAACAGGCGGATCTAGCCACACAAATAAACCGATCATTCACATTGTATGGGCCAGGGAACCCATATGAATAAGTCCTTAATTTTTTTAATGATTTTTTACCAGCTTATTTTTTATCTTTAAAATGTTTTTTTTTTTTACATATTTTTTTTACAGAGCTGTTGGGGGGGGGGGACCCCTGACATCTTTGGTGAGACCCCTGACATCTCCCCTTTGAGACAGAGAAAGGATATGAGGACATAGATTCTTCAACTCTGTTCTCTGCAGCTTCAGAGGCTTCTGTTTATTCATAAATGGAAACAGAGTAAACAGTTTTGAATGAACACAGAAGCAATCGGCACCCATCGCTCACTGTGTCCAATTCAGAAAAGGAAGGGGCCTATAATTGCCATATTTGTCAGCCCCTTTCTCCACTCTCCACCCAGCTGCGGGGGTTCGAGGGGGGCCCGGGCAAACAGGGGGGAATCAGATGTGGGCAGCACATGGAGAGGGATCATGCAGCGGGATGGGAGGACAATTACAGAAAGATGTACTGTGTCTGTCTCTCCCCCCAGCAGCTGAAAGTCAGTTCCTCCCCCTCTCCCTCCCACCAGCTTTCAGCTGCTTGAGAAGAGACACAGACACAGTACATCATTCTGTAATTGTCCTCCTGTCCCTTTGCACCGATCCCGCTGCTGTCTGTGCCCCCCTGTGGACCTGGGCCTCCTACAGGAGGCTCGGTGGTACCCCCTCCCAGCGGCCCTGCGAATAGGGTCAACACTGATTACATGTGAGACCCCAGCAGAGGTTCCCCATGATTAGATGCGGGAGGCAGCCCTATTGCAATCAATCGGAGGCTGATAGCTCCTGCAGCTAATTGTGGTTGCTTGCTCATGGAGCAATTACCTTTAGATGATCAGCCCCTCACTCATGGGGTGATTAAATGCAGGTGATCAGCTCTGGATGCTGATTGGCACAGGTCATTGCTCCATGAGTGATGACATGCAAGCGGCCACGATTAGCTGCAGGAGCTTTCAGCCTCTCTGTCAGCTGTCATCCTATCAGCTGTCATCCTCCCATTGATTTCAATGGGCTACCTCGCGCATCCAATAGCCGGGAACCGTCACTGGAGTTCTCACATATAATAGGTGATGACCCCACTCAAAAGTGTGATTAGGGCATGTGGCTTTCTTTTCAGAATTTTCACCTGGTGATTCCATCAATAATACACTTCCAGTCTCAATTAAATGACTGCATTTAACTACTTCATGAGTGAGCGACCACGATTAGCTGTGGGAGCTATCAGCCTCCCATTGATTTCAGTGAGGCTGCCTCCCGCATCTAATCACTGGGAACCCCTGCTGGGGTTCTCGCATGTAATCAGTGGGGATCCTATTCGCACACATTGTATCAGCACAACTTAAAAGGTTGGCTTAAAAGGTTAATTTAGATTTTTTTGGTTGATAGATCTTAAAGTGTTTGTATAGACCAAACTTTTCTTTAGGTTTAGGTAGGATAGGTAAGGGTTAAAACCCCTGCCAGTTTTTTTGTTTGTTTTTTTGCTCTCTATGTCCTGTTGGTGAGATTTTCCAACACCTACTGTAACTCTACAGTCAGCTGCCAGTAGGGATGAGCTTGGGTTCAGTCTGAACCGGGAAGGAAGATGTCAGTGTCAGGCTAATCGTCTGTGGCTGGAGCATTTTGCAGCTGCATGTACAGAGAGGAACTGGGATGTTCCTGACATCATTGACCTAAAAGGGTAGCATGGCTACTTAAATTGCTGGTCAGTAGAAAGAAGAATTTCCCCTTTAAGTTGGTGGTCTGTAGAAGAAAGAATGGTTCCTTATGTGTATGGCCAGCAGAAAGATGAATGCGCCTTTATTTGGGTGGACAAAATAAGGAAGAATTCCCCGTAAGTGTGTGGTCAGTATGTGGAATTTTCATCAGTAATATAGCAGAGGCATACTTATCTTGACGATGAGGCAGTAGGGATGATTTTCGAGTCTGGGTCGATCATGAGTTTGCCCTGAACCGAGGCTGTTCTCATTTCTCCGAACGGGCAAATGAAATGTTTTGATTTGTCTAGCTCGCTTGCCCACCCGAACCCCTGGCTGTATCAGTCATTCATTTAGTGGCAGTATCATTACCACCACTAAATAATATATCACCATCACTAAAAGAACACATCTCACATTTCTAAGAAATTCAGTGGAGATGCTGGGAACAGCAACCCTGTCCAGTTTTTATACAGGTGCTTCCAAGAGGGATAAAGTTTTTCTTCTACTGTGTTGATGCTCTGAGGTTAATCAGGTAAACTATGTCGCAAAATGTTACAATGTATAACTGTTGGACTGTGTCCTAAGCTGGTGGGTCCTGAGAAGCAGGGGTTAATGCTTCTGGACAGGTTTGCCATTCTTTTCAGGAAGGTTACTACCCATTGCAGGTCATACCATATACTGTAAATAGGGCTGATTCGTCCCATGGGAGGTTGGTTGGAGAAACGACAGTTAAAATGTATCTGCTAGGCTGTCAGACTGAACCACCCCTTGAGGGGAGTCCAGTTGGGGTTCCTAGTGGGCTCTGGAACCTATAGATTTTTAATGGACTTGTGCTACCTTAAGCCAGACCCTTTACGGATTATTGCTACCTACTGTGGATTTGCTGCCTTTTATGGACGCTTGCCTTGAGAAGGACGCTTTATGGATTTATCCATCTGCCTAAGGTATGACAACCTCATGGGGCGCTACTTAGGGGCACTAAAGTACTGTGAATAGGAAAGTGTGTGGATGATGTCAGTGAGAACTGTCTACTGCATCTATCTCAGTAAAAGATCATTCTTTGTTCAGCTAAACTGCCTGGTCTGATGTCTCTAAAGGGGTGTAAGTAAAAGATCATTATTTGTTCAGCTAAACTGCCTGGTCTGATGTCTCTAGAGGGGTGTAAGGTGTATCAAAAGAACAGGGCTTACAACAGGGGACTAAAGAGAAGATACAGTACATGGGTCTAATGAGCAGAATGCTGTCCAGAGAAAGCTATATTGCTGTCCATAAGAACTCCTGTATTTGAGTCACTTGCAAATTCAACCAACCAGCCAGGAAATGGGTGACATGGTGGGGTGATGGATATTCTGGTCGAGAAGTGATGGTGAGCTTGGCCCCTTTGCAAGCGACTGGATCCCCACATACTGGGATTGGTCTCATTGCACAGAGCGCAGTTCCACAGTATCCCCGATAGGGTGCCTTAAGCCCCATCCACAAGTTTGTTGACATTCAACAGCTGGCCGTGGAGTTGTCATTTGCGATAAGGGTATTGTCAGGAGCGAATCATTGCGATATGGATTGTCATGTCTGTGAGATCTGGAGATAAGGCTCTTGTCAGCATCAACACAAGGACAAGCTGCCCTTATAGGAGAAGCCCCCTGACAAGGTACCCTTACAATATTGTGCATTTAAAGATCAACTCTCCACTGAACAGTAGTTTTAAAAACAAATGTTTGCATTGGTACATGTACCCCATAGCAATGCCCATCTACCAATGTCCTTTTTAACAAAGTCTTGCAAACTGCCCTTAAAAAGGGCCAGAAGAAAAAATGAGAAGATTCAGTTCCTGTAGACTTCCATAGGGTTCGGACGATATTCTCTGGATTCGCAGATTTCCCGCTGGATTTGGCAAAAGTCTAGCAAACTGAACCAAGTTGGCCATCCACATGGCAACTTTCAGGTATATTCAACTACTTTTGATCAATTGGGAATCAAACAGAATATCCAAAATAATTGCCTGAAATCAATTGTCTACCATCCATGAGTTTGATTAATCACCTGTATTTAATTGATCGAAATGGGTCTGTATAGAGGAATTGTTAGTATAGCTCTGGCCAGATTTTAATGACCACCAGGGCATCAGTCTGAATACTTTATTATTGGAATGTGTGTGACAGTTATCCACGTGATGTTTGGTTGGCTGTGTGACACCATTGGGAGCCCTTCCACCCTAGTCTACAGCCTACATTGGCTATGCAGAAATTCAGCCTAGAATGAGAGAGGCACTACTGATGGGCTTCAAGTAGTACTTTCCCACTGGTCAACTGGGGATGGTCACGCTCACCCGGTGTAGAACTTGTCTAACTCTCTTCGAAAGTTAAAACCTCTTTATATACAGTTCACAACTAGCCATGGTACACTAAGATATGCAATATCTCTTCAGCCCAGAAAGATTGTGAAAGGTGTATTTATTTTTTGGAATGTTTAATATAATATGTAAATGAAAGCTTTTGCTGCCAAATTCTATAGAAGATTGCCTTGTAAATGATACGGTTGAGAAGATTTTCTCAGGTTACCTGGTTAGAATAATTCATACCTCAAAGCTTTTCTGCTCACAACAAAATGAAGTCAATTTTCCAAATGTTACTGGAGAAATTCAAGAGCCCCTGGAATTATCTAGGAGGCATAATGCTGTGAAAAAGGAGAGCAGGTAGACGCCACATTGGGTTCTCCTAGTAATAAAGGTTTTAGTGTAATTTTCATATTTACACAATTTTTTTCATACTGTAGTAGGAATATTTATGTATGTTTTTTGTTTGCTGGTAATATTGTTTCATACAAATTTAGACTATTCCTTTAATTGGTATGTATTATGTTGTAAACGCTATGGAAAAAAAAATTCCCCCTGCAAGGCAAAGACATTATGTGCTAGCATGCATCGCATACTAGCACATTATGAACGACTTACCTTAAAACAAAGCCCTCCAGCAGCACGCTATAACTGCTGCAGAGGCGTCATCTTTACCCGGTCTTCATTCCGGGTTGGCAGGCTGCGGCCGCTTGATTGGCCGAGCCACGAGGACGTCACTCCCGCACATGTGTCACTCCTGGCACACAGCTTTGAAGGAACGGCACTGGTATGTCATTCCTTTAGAGCGCATATACAGGTGATGTCACCAGCTGCTGCTCGCTAGAGTATCTCCTAAACAGTACACGTTTAGGAAATATTCATTTTACCTACAGGTAAGCTTTATTATACAGAAAACTAGTCTCTCTGTGCTCTCAAATTCAGACACATAGAACGTTGGAAATAACAATAAGGATAATATTGTGTAAACAGTAGGGATGAGTCCGCTCGCAAACAAACCGAACGTATGGGGCGTTTGTATCAAATCTGAGCGCTGCAGAACGCCCCATAATACACTGTGAGATCGCAGTGCATTGACGTCTGATGATTGGCCAAAGCATGCACCTGACCTGCATGCTTTGGCCAATCACAGCGCGCTCTGCTGTGAGAGCCATAATTGGCCAAAGGACAATTGCCTTTGGCCAATCATGGCTCAGTGGGATTAAGTCAACGCCCCACACTATATAAGGCTGCTTACATAGTAGCCGTTTATAGTGCGTGAACGGAGATAAATTGAGCTACATTAGGCAGGCAGGTTAGTTAGTGGCATGCAGGCAGTGTATTTAATATATATATGTAGAGGGTATTTGAATTTAAGGGAAGCATCTGGGTGGTAGTGTAACCCAGATGCACTGATTGCTAGGTAATCCAAGACCCTTTTATGGTTCTTGGAGGACTCTGGTGGTGTGAGGTTCCCTGCGGCCTGCAAGTTGCATTGTCGCCCTGGCCGGAGTTGAACCCACACCGCAAAACTGTGCCTTTTTGTCCTCCCCTGGCGCTGGTACGGCGGGGCGGGTAACCCGCTGTGACGCAAAGGGAGAGGGGATAAAAGGGGCGGACGCCCTTACCACGGGGTTCAGAGTTCAGAGTCGGAGGACACGGCCGCACTCAGGCACCCTCAGCCTGGGTGCTGGTGTTCCGGGCCCAGGTGCCTTTGACCTGGCCGGAGCAGGAGATGGAGTCCATCTCAGGCACCTTTAGCCTGGGGTGAGGTACTATGGCGGATGCCTGGGGCTCAGTACCTTCGACTGAGTTCCACGAGGGTGGAGGAATCCGAGGGGGCCCTAACTCCTTGGGTGCCCGTGTCTGAGGTCGAGGAGACTGGTGAGCGGAACTTCTCTGGAGAGTCCGGCGCAGCATTGCTGGTGATAGAGAGGCCTCCGGTGACTCCCTTGGACGGATATCCTTCCCCTGACAGGGACTGTGCTAGCGAAGGTAATTCATGTTCTACCTCATATAGTCAGTGGCAGTGACTATTCGCCATTGGTGACACCACAGTGGTTAGCGATACTTTAAAGGATTGTGTCTCGACCTACTCCCATTAATACTGAACTGTTGCAAAGGTCCCAACTTGACTGTGCTGTACGTTTATTCACTGAGAAGAATAAAACTGTGTTGGACCTATTCAGTGTGTGGAACTCTGGTTACTAGGAGCAAAGGGGGAGTCAAGGACGGAGGAAAGGATTTGACTCTAGGACACCTACAGAAAGCCCAATCTTTCTGGCCTTCACCTCTTCACTATGGAGGACATGGGCCGTGGTGTATCTCATCCCTCCCCCCGGTACTAACACCCCTAGACAAAGACAGACAAGCCGAGAATGAGAAGGGGTGAGAGGGGTGAGGTCGCTACATATATATATATATATATATATATATATATATATATATATACTGTATTTATTGGTGTATAACACTCACTTTTTTTACCCTGAAGATAGAGGCTAAACTGTGCCTGTGTGTTATACGCAGGGGGCTGTGGAAAGTTTTTTTCCTGAAACTTCCCTCTTAAAGTTGGGGTGCGTGTTATACGCCGATAAATACGGTATATACAGTCTACTAGATATTCAGTGTAGACTCTATATTCAGTCAGTGCAGGCAGTGTAGTATATTTACAAGGCTTTTTTTCAGGTGGAACTTGGTGGAACTCTGGCTCAGACCCTTTGGTGCCTGCTCACCACAATCACTTGTAAACACAGAAGTCCGGTTTCTGTGTTTACAAGTGACAGCTCTGCACTTTGCTCTGTGTGTAATGCAATCCTGGTATTTAATGCCCCTTTAAGAGCCTTCTACTGTTTGTGAAATCTGACCACACCCAATATTTGAATTGATTTGGAGGGTGTGTGGGGGGAGGGGTTTTTGGGGGTCGTGGTTGAGTTCCAGCACCTATTTTGGGGAGAAAAAAAGCCCTGAGTATATATAACACAGTGTTTAGAAGTGGTTAACCGGTTAACGACCGACTCCTGTACATTTACGTCGGCAGAATGGCACAGCTGGGCAGAGTAACGTATATTTACGTCACTTTGAAATTCCCGCCGTGCGACTCGATGTCCGCCGGTGTCCCGCGATCGGCTCACAGAGCTGCAGAACGGGGAGAGGCAAGTGTAAACAAGCATCTCCCCGTTCTGCCTAGTGGCACTGTCACTGATCATCTGTTCCCTCTCATCGGGAACAGCGATCAGTGACGTGTCACTTGTAGTCACGCCCCCTAACAGTTAGAATCACTCCCTAGGACACACTTAACCCCTTCCTCGCCCCCTAGTGGTTAACCCTTTCACTGCCAGTGTGATTTTTACAGTATTCAGTGCATTTTTATAGCACTGATCGCTGTAAAAATGACAATGGTCCCAAAAATGTGTCAAAAGTGTCCGATGTGTCTGCCATAATGTCGCAGTCACAATAAAAATCGCTGATCGCCGCCATTACTAGTAAAAAAAAAATTATTCATGAAAATGCAATAAAACTATTCCCTATTTTGTAGACGCTATAACTTTTGTGCAAACTAATCAATAAACGCTTATTGTGATTTTTTTTACCACAAATATGTAGAAGAATACATATCGGCCTAAACTTAGGAAAAATTAGTTTTTATATTAATATATAAAATTTACATTTTTTTCAAAATTGTCGCTCTATTTTTGTTTATAGCACAAAAAATAAAAACCGCAGAGGTGATCAAATACCACCAAAAGAAAGCACTATTTGTGAGTAAAAAAGGATGTCAATTTTGTTTGGGAGCCATGTCGCACGACCGCGCAAATGTCAGTTAAAGCAACGCAGTGCTGAATCGCAAAAAGTGCTCTGGTCCAGCGTTTAAGTGGTTAAGGGGAACCCTGCGCCAATTTTTTTTTTAAATGGCGTGAGGTCCCCCTAAAATACATACTAGGCCCTTCAGGTCTGGTATGGATCTAAAGGGGAGCCCAGCGACAATTTATTTTTTAAATGGCGTGGCGACCCCCCCAAAAATCCATACCAGACCCTTATCCGAGCAAGCAGCCTGGCAGGCTGAACCTTACCAGGCCACATGCCCTCAACATGGGGAGGGTGCTTTGGGCTCTGCCCCCTCCATCCCACAGTACCTTGTCCCCATGATGGGGACAAGGGCCTCCTCCCCACAACCCTGGCCGGTGGTTGTGGGGTCTGTGGGCAGGGGGCTTATCGGAATCTGGAAGCCTCCTTTAACAAGGGGGCCCCCAGATCCCAGCTCCCCCCCCATGTAAATAAGTATTTACAAAAAAGTGTCAAAAAGCAATAAAAACACAGAGACAGTTTTTGACAATTCCTTTATTAAAAAAAAAAAGAGTTTCACAATGTAAATCCATCGGCAATTGCCGCCCGCGGCACTGAAAAAGAAAAAACCGTTCCAGCTGTCCGTGAAGGCTGGCCGCCTATTGCAGGCTCTGCCATTCGACAGTTCTTATATAGGTAAGGGGCGGGGCCACCTGGCGATGTCACCAGCCCGCTCTTTAGCAACCGGCAAATTACCACATATTTAATGCAAAATTAAAGTGTTACCGCATGCAGTATTTTACCGCATTTTATTAGCAATAGTTTAATAATGATTTTTAATGGCGGTTTTATTAGCACTAAGTTTAACTATTAGTAAATGCACCACAATATAATTTGTTAAAAAACAAATCCACACTTACATGTAGGTAAATGAAATGCTGCTTGGACGTGGAGGCATAAGAGAGCTGTGAGCAACTCAGCCAGCTAACTGGCAGACAGCTGTCATGCAACCCAGTCCAGATCCGCCAGAGGTAGATGGACAAGACTGGAAAAACAGCTCCGTCTAGGGAATCCGTTGACCCACGAGGCAAACAACAAGGAGATAAGGGGGCATATACAACACATTTCAGAGGCCCCGCCTCCAAAGGAAATTGGACAGATTTACTCTAACTTCCTGTTTTAGATATAGGACAGGAAGTGAAGGAAATCTCTCCAAAGGGATGCATTCAGCAAAAAAAAAAAAACCTGACTTGGGCCATAACACTATGGAAATTACACTTATTCTATCCAAAATGAAAAAAAAAAAATACAAATACATTTTTTGACTTGGCTGTTAAGCTGTTAACAACTCTAAAAGGAATCTAAGTTAAATAGGTATCTTTGGCTGATACTATACTGTGTTGCTTTTGCAAACACTGGGAAGCTGCCAAACATATACTAAGTTACTAGTTGTTTATATTGTTGAGGTTTTTTCATTGTACCATAAAATACCAGTTTGGATAATAAGGAAATCTTCACTCATAATATCAAAGTTGTTGACTATTACAATAAATATCCTAATTCAACTATTCAGAAGTGTCTGATCTGAGTTCTTGTTGAAGATACTTCA
Organism: Rana muscosa; assembly: GCA_029206835.1. Classification (NCBI taxonomy): domain Eukaryota; kingdom Metazoa; phylum Chordata; class Amphibia; order Anura; family Ranidae; genus Rana; species Rana muscosa. The sequence continues at coordinate 202,048,689 of CM055126.1, read as the reverse complement.
TATTACAATACACTACAAAAGTACCAAAACTGCCCTAAAACAGATACACTATATTACCAAAAGTATTGGGACGTCATTAGATGAAAAGGCCTGGCTCACAGTCTCCACTATAATTCATCCAAAAGGTGTTCTATCGGGTTGAGGTCAGGACTGTGCAGGCCAGTCAAGTTCCTCCACCCAAAACTCGCTCATCCATGTCTTTATGGGCCTTGTTTTGTGCACTGGTGCGCAGTCATGTTGGAATAGGAAGGAGCCATCCCCAAACTGTTCCCACAAAGTTGGGAGCATGAAATTGTCCAAAATGTCTTGCTATGCTGACACCTTAAGAGTTCCCTTCACTGGAACTAAGGGGCCAAGCCCAACCCCTGAAAAACAACCCCACACCATAATCCTCCCTCCACCAAATGATTTGGACCAGTGCAAAAGCAAGGTCCATAAAGACATGGATGAGAGAGTTTGAGGTGGAGAAACTTGACTGGCCTGGCCTGCACAGTCTTGACCTCAACCCGATAGAACACCTTCTGGAAGAATGGTCAAACGTTCCCATATACACACTCCTAAACCTTGTGGACAGACTTCCCAGAAGAGGTGAAGCTGTTATAGCTGCAAAGGTTTGAGCCAACTCAATATTGAACCCTAAGGACTTAGACCGGGATGCCATTGAAGTTTATTTGCATGTAAAGGCAGGCATCTCAATAACTGATACAAGAAGAGTTGCCGCTCCAGGTGGGAATGATTTCTCATTTCAACCTCGTGGTGCAGGTCCAGTCCGCAGCCTTGATTAAAGCAAACGGTTCAAGAAAGGTTGAATGCACCCCCAGGTATGAAGATAAAATCCATCAAGATACATCATAAGACATCATGAGACCTCTCTTATCTTGCCATGCCTGCATAGAGGTCTCATGATGTCTTATGATGTATCTTCAATTAAGTAATCATCACTGCTTCATACCTGGGAGTGCGGTCAACCTTTCTTGAACCACAGGCATCCCAATACTTTTGACAATATAGTGTATATTGCTACAGTGTAGGTAAATTATAACAATAAATGTCTCTTAGTTGTTTCCTTTTGTTTTTAATAAAGCAGTATTAAATCCAAAAGCAAACATGTATTATATTGCAGCTTACCAATTCTTAGATGTGATGACTGCATTAGTTTCCTTTTTAGGGTTTTTTCCTCTATTTTCATCTGGTAATCTGGCCAGTAGGTCTGTTCTTTTTCAAAAGAACAAGCTCTCCAGCAGATGTAGCAGTTACAGGAATGAGACAAAATGTTTACCACTGATAGCGGTACTTACAATGATCAGCTTTTGATTATTTAGGTACAACCTGTATCCCATAAGAAAGAAGAAAAATGTTCGCTAGCAATAATCATTGTGTTGTCCTGGCAGGGATGGCTTCCCGCCCACCCCCCCCCCCCGCTAAGAGAACACAACGGGAGGGATTCCCCCATCAACACTGACTGTGTTAATGGGGAAACCAAGCCATTTTTTATTCCTGCAACTCGTGTAGAAAAAAAAAAAAACGCATAATATATGGCCTGCCTTATTTGCTAAAAATTAAGTCTCAAATTTGGATAAATCTAAGGGGAAAGGTTATATCTAGATCCATGTTTCCTGTTTGCATTGGCCGCCTGTCTGGAGTTGCCCTTTAATTCTTTCTAGCACAATTGTTACAATGAGATATTGTGAATGGAGACTAGATTCTTCTTCCCTCAATTAACTTTTAAACATCTGTCGACCCTTGGTTTGATGCATTCCTTTTATTATTTTTTTTCTTCCATGGTTTCAGGAAACAGAGAATTTCAGTCTTAGAGGACAATAATAACAAAGGTCCATTGATGAGGTTATGGTTTGCGAAGCTCCCCACCCAGCTGGCAAGTCTGGACGGCACCTTCTTCTTAGCACACCTTAAAGCAAATATTAAAAGTCAACTAATCAGAAAGGATCAAAGTAACATCATGATTTGGCTTCCTGACAGCAACATTAAATATTTTTACAGTGAGCCCACTAAATAATAATGGAGTGGAATGTGTCTGTATTACTGGGCATGAATAGGAATTGGCCGTGGTAACTTCCGATGTGTCCTGGCATAGGAAAGAATCGGAACAAAAAAAAACACAAAGACCAGCCAGAGTTTGTAATTTGTAACATTGCAGTATGGAATTCACCACAATAAGAAGGGACACCATAGTCTTAAAGAAGATGTTCATTGAAGTAAATCTGTCAGCCCTGGCAATTCAAACTGAGCATATGAGGGGGAAGAAAATACATAAGCAGAGGCTACTGTAAATAAATAAAAAATGTAGATTCCAAAATATAGGCATCTGACAAGCAAATCTTGTAAGCGTCAAGCTTGACTCTGCCTTGCTCACCTCTCAAGCTTCTTTTTTTGGTTTATTAATGCGATAGTTAGCCTCATTGACCAATTGGGTGGCTCAGAATTTGGGAACGGTGTCAGTTCTTGCCCAGGTTATGGGCAATTTAAACTAGAACAGCATTTCTCAACAGTATTAAATGATGTCCACTTTTATAGAGGTCAGCTATAAAGCACACCCTGCTGTGGGTCTCTTAATCTCCTTTTTACATACATTTTCGACCTAATATATATTTCTATCGCTCTTTTTTTACTTTATTCTTTTTCCAAACAACCCATTATGTTTTTAACAATACTAAAAAAAAATCTTTAAAGTTTCATTTATTCTTTGACTCAAAATCATATATTATAAGCAGTAGAATTACCTCCTGATAAGAAGTTTCCCAAAGAGCACATCCTCCCTCTCCTGTCCTCCGTTCTAATCTCCTCACTCTCTAGTCTTTTGTGCTGATTACTTTTCCTCCTTCCCTTCTCTCTTCTTCTTTTCTGTCCTCCTCTCCTCTTGTCCACTTTGGTCTCTCCTCTTCTCCCTTCTCCTTTTTTTCTGGGAGGAGGGGAGTACTGTCAGGGCCTGGACTTGAACCTGGGACCTTTGCTGTGTCTTCTCACTGAGCTACCTGAGATGCCAGACAGCACCCTCTCTGATCCTTAAAGCCTTGTGCCTTAACTGATGTTGAACCTTGAATTCTTTGCTCCTCCCATGGACTTCCTGATTTAAGCCATGTATCTGCACTTCCTGTTTGCCAGATTATTGTGCACTCTTCAGCCAGTATCTTGCTCTTGTCTTCCCTGCTGCCGTCCACATTTTGCTACCACTCGTTATGAATCCCTCGCTTGTTCCTCGACTATGCTTCTGCCTGATCCCAACTTGCAACTACTCGTTATCGATCTTTGGCTTATTTACTTACTACGATTTTGTTTGATCCTTACCTGCTTATCCACTACTGGACCCTGGCTTGCTTACCTCCTGGTGGGGCGATCCAGAGGACTGCGACATGGTACTAACATGCAGCAAAATCTATCTCCACCATCAGTAGCTCTGTTGAACTCCGGTTAGTACTTAGACTCCCCACCTCAGGTGCACCTGCAACATCCGCTGGGGTGACTGCCTTTGTACCTATCCTGCTGGTTGGTTGTAGTCGCGCAACTGCTATAGCAACTAGACTTCGAGCCTGACCCTTGATCGTGACACTCATCTAGTTCCTTTTGCTCTTTGCTGTACCTCCTCTTCTCTTTTTTCCTCCCTCTCTCTTTTACTGTCATTCTATTATCTTCTTTCCAACCTCCCCTTTCTCCTTGCACCTCCTCTATTTTCTTCTATCCTCTTCTCCCTTTACAAACCCTCTTCCTTTCTGACAGCCCTTCTAGACTCCTCCCTTTCTCCTTCCCTCTCATTACATCTATTGTCTTCTCTCCTCTCCTCCTTTCATCTTCTCCCTTAGTTTTAAACCCTCTCTCTTTCTGACCTCCCTTATATTCTGCTCCCTCTCTCCGCTGTTCTATACTTGTAGGCAGTCTTCCTTCTCCACTACAGGTGGTGCTCAAACTGCAGAGGCAGTGCAGAAGAAGAGGAAGTCAAGACTAGAGGAACTTAGTTCCTCTATGGTTTTCTGGGTCACTGGGGCAGTGATCCGGTTGGATGCTGGAAGCCCATGTGACTCTGGTGGCCATATTGGGTCAGGCAGAGTCTTTTTAAGACCCTGGCTCCTGAGTTTGGTGCGCTTTTGTCTTGTGGATAGTGTAGGGACAGGTCACCCATCTGTCATGGAAAGTATTAGCATCAGGGAAAGGTTCCAGACGAGTAGGGAAAGCGTAGGGGTCCACTTCTTTATCTGGAAACCTCAGAAATTGTGCTTGGACCAGCCAGTCTGTATTCCAACCCTCCAGTCAAACGCTGTCAGTACGGATGAGACCTGCTCCACCATATGCTGTTGTCTTCTGTAACTGTTCTTGGTTTGGCTTCCTTCTGCCTGCTTTGAACTGTTTTGCTTCTACTTCTCTCAATTGCACCTGGACTGGGTGTATGTTGTTGCTGCGGCACCGCACTGCACTCTCCCACATACTCCTCTAGTTTCCTTTGATCTTCACTGCCCTTCCCTCTTCTCTTCCCTTCTCCTTTTCTGTCTTTCTCTTCTTTTATTTTCAACCCCTGCCTTTTCCTCTCGTCTCATCTACTCGTTTCTCTCCTTTCCTCCCTTTTCAAATCCTCTCCCTTTCTGACATCCCTTCTAGACTTTCCCTTCTCTCCTCCCCTCTACTGTCTTCTTTCCTCTACGCCTCTCATCTTCTTCCTTTGTTTTCAACCTCCTCTCTTTCTGACCTTCCTTATAGTCTCCTCCCTCTCTCCTCTGCTCTACTCCCCTCTAGTTCACTTTGCTTTTCACTGCTTTTCCCTTTTCTCTTTTCCTCACTTCTCCCTGTCTGTCCTACTCTTCTCTCCTTTCCAACCTCTCCCTTGTCATCTCATCTCTTCTATTCTCCTTTTCTCTTCTTCCTGTCCAAAACCTCTGCCTTTCTGATCTCCCTTCTATTCTCCTCCCTCTTCCCCCTCTTTTTCTCTTACCTTTCATCCCATCTTCTCTCCTCCCCTCTCCTCCCCTCTATTATTTTCTCTTTCCTTGTGCCCTCTTAAAACTCCTCTCTTCATCTCCCATGCTTCTTTTCTTTTCACTTCTCTTTTCTACTGTTCTCTACCCTCTTCTTCCTTTATGACTCTTGTCATTCCTTTCTTGCCCTCATTCCCTCCTTCTGACATCTTCCCCATCTTTTGTTTCCAGGGCCGGATTTCCCAATAGGCACTGTAGGCAATTGCCTACAGATGCCTTTCTTAAAGGGGCGTCCGTCTGTATGTTTTTTAAATTAAAATTTTTCAAACCCTTTCTCTGCCAAGTCCGTATGTCGTATGGACCAGACAGCAGGAGGTTTCACACACAATCCAGTGTCTGGTGGAAGCATTTGGGTGGCTACCACACAGCTCCAGCATCAGCGCCCCTCCCCCATATATTCGGGCTGGTGGAGGTGAGGGAGAACAGCGGACACACAACTGCTCTCCTCCCCTTCTTGCTGTGAACCTGAAAGCAATGTGTATGACTTCCAGGTCGCCCTGTCACTTTCCTCGGCTAGCATAGCCGTGAAGGGATTCATTGCAATGCGATCTGCATTGAAATTTATTCAGTGTAGCCTAGAGGAGACATGCAGGGTCTTTTGGACCCTGTATGTCTCATTAAAGAGAACCAGTCAGCTAAAAATCATCACATGGGGACTTTTTGTCCCCCATGTGATGAAAAGAAAAAGTTAAGCAAAATTTTTTTTGTCTTTTTGCAGAAAAATACAGTTACAGCCAAGCACATAAAATCTCCCCACCCAAAAATTTTTTGAGGCCACCCATCCCTACATATATGAGGGTAAATGCACACGTCGGGGCTGCCTACATGTGAAAACGTTAATTGCAATACACATGTTACATATCACCATGCACGTCAGCATGAGAGCAATAGTTTTAGCAGAAGACCTCCTCTGTAACACTAAACTGATGACCTATATGGGGCTTTTGAAGTGTCACTTATAGAAAATATAGGGTACTGAAGTATTTAATTTCATTTCATTTCATGGGCACACACAAATTTAAGGTTTGACATGTTGAGTATCTATTTACTCAGTGCAACCTCGTCTTTTATATTTTACCCAAAAAGGTGGGTAGTTTGTATCCCTGATGACGTCTTTATGACAAAACACGTTGGGTGGAGCTGGATCGCATGACGCCGCTGCGCACGGAGGTTGGCCATCTTGTGGGTTGGAAACATTCCCTTGTATTCAGCATGCAAGATTATGTCAGTCGTTTGGTGAGTGTATTTTATTGATTTTAATAAACAAGAAAGGTTTGAATAATACACTATGTAGTCTTCCTGATGATTTCTGACCCCTATGTGCCTGAGTATCTGGTTGTGGGGGAGTTCCAATACAGTGGCCTCTTCCTTACGGCAATTAACATGGCGGAGTGTAAACTGAACCACATAGTGCTTTTGTGCTGCATACTTCACAACTTTTTAAGGAGAAATGCTCCAAATTATGTGGCCTCAGTTGGGCCTGAGGTCGGACTCCATGAAATAGATGCCCTGACGGCCCTGGAAGCTGGCCGTCCTGGCTTGCCCCCCCAAAGCGCCCGTGAAGTGCGTCAAAAATATATTGAATTTTTTACGGGTCGGGGGCCATTGCTATGCCAGCAAATTTCTGAATCTTTTCTAAAATAAAAAATTATTTTGATCTGATAAAATCCTGAATTTGATTGATTGCTTGTGTTTCTTTTAGCTGTCTCCTAGGTTCTCCTAGTGTACTTGTAGTGCCTAGTGGATTTTCCATTATTAAATAACCTCCATTGTCACTGTAAACACCAACTTAATACAAAAACTGGTATTGAGCATTGAAAGAAGAAGCCACACATTGTTGAGTAGAAAACCTTTTACTCCATGCACATTTACATGTGCGTTATAAAAATTTTGGGGGGAAAAAAAACATCTTTGTTTTATAAAGTTTTTTATTTTATTTTTTGTGCATAAACAGGCATGTTTCAAAAGATAACATACACAACTCTGGAACTTTCAAAGTTCAACATCGAAAAACTGAAGGCAATATCAGACATTATAGCGTGTCAAAAATGTGTTGATCTTGCCTTCATCAGATGAGGTTATGTCACCCCTGTAAAAGCCAAATTTTGAAGATGCACACAAATTGGGAGTCAAAATGGGGATTTCCCTCCTGATCCCATGCCTAATGTCAACATATGCTATCTCCCATCATGGGGGATCAATGGACGTGTTTTGGGGGTCCAACCCCTTCCTCTCACCTACTTGAGTTGCGAGGAAGGGGTTGCACCCACAAAACGCGTACATTGATTTCCCGTGATGGCAGATAGCACATGTTGACACACTGTGTGCATCTTCAAAATTTGGCTTTTAAAATGTATAATAAAATTTGCAAATAGGTAAAAAAAAAAAAAAAAGTGGCATTTTGTTGTTCTTTATATTCTCCCTAATACATCAATGATGTTCTTAATTTTTGTTTCAATATCATTGATTTTTTGCTTTATTATGTCTAGTTTCCGATTGCACACCATTATGTCCCGGATTATGATGTGTGCACTTGCACTCGTGAAATGAGGAGATGTCAGACACTGCCCTGTTGTGGTCACTAGTTCAGCCACTTCTTCCACCTCTCCTCCCTCCACACCCTGAGGTTGTGGTGTCCTCAGTTCCCCTTCTTCATGAGGTGTGGGGTTCCTGGTGTCCTCAGATGTCCCAAGTCTTTTCTCCTTTATGAGAATGAAACAAAAGGTATACTTAGCACACAGATATTTGAGGCCAGAAATAGGAATATGAAACATTGCTTGGAAGTGGGGTACAATTGTCTGTTTTGGCAGAGTTCCAAGCTGAAGACATGATTTTTTCCCTTACCTAAGCTGGAATACTTACCTTTTTTGAACAAGTTACACACATGGAGACACCCCAAGTATCCACTGGAGCACCTGTGTGGGACACCCTAAAAAGGTTATTCTGGTGTCCCACACTAGTGCTCCTGAGATGTGTAAACAGCTACTGAGTGTCCTCTCCTTTACAATGAATCAAGTTTGCATTTCATTCTAGTTACAAACACATCTAGACAACAATGTACTAAACTTCTTTTTATACAAATAGGCATGATCAAATGTAGTTAACCTGTATCTGCCAAAAACATCGTATTTAGTGGGCGAACAATGTTTACTACGACTGATTACTGTGCCCACGAACATGAAAGTTGCCATTTTAACAGTAGAGATGGCCTTGCGGTTCGCCCCGCAGTCGGTTCGTGGCGAACTTTGCGCGTTCGCTATTCGCCAAACCGGCGGACATATGGCGCTGTTCGCGGCCGCCATATTCTTTTGCATTGTGGAGAACTTTGACCCATGACACATCCATCATGTGGTACAGGATAGCCAATTGAGACATTTCAGCAGATGGACATACCCTCTACCTTATAAATAGACCTGATCTGGCTGCCATTTTACATTCTGTCTTTTGTCAGCGTAGGGAGAGGTTGCTATGTGGAGCAGGGAACAGACTGTAATCCTCCTAGCTACTGTATTAGGTCCACAAAAGTCCTTTTAAGGACTGGTATAGGTGTACTATTGTTGGGTGTGCAGCAGTATATAGGGGTGTAATACACTTATAATATACTTTCAAATATAGAAAACATATCATAGTTCATTTCAATTGTGCAGCATTGGGACTGTAGTGCTGAGCGGTTCTGCAGCTGTCTTTAGTCAGTGTAGGGAGGTTGCTGTGTGTGTACTAGCAGGGACAGACTCTACTAATCACTAGCTATTAGGTCCACAAAAGTCCTTTTAAGGACTGGTATAGGTGTACAGTATATAGGGGTGTAATACACTAGCTACTGTATTAGGTCCAAAAATGTCCTTTTAAGGACTGGTATAGGTGTATTGTTTGGTGTGCAGCAGTATATAGGGGTGTAATACACTTATAATAAACTTTCAAATATAGAAAGCATATTATAGTGCATTTCTACTGTGCAGCATTTCTACTGTGCAGCTTCTGAGCGGTTCTGATGCTCTTTTGTCAGTGTAGGGAGAAGTTGCTGCTGTGTGTCGCAGGCACAGACTAGCGACTAAAATCACTAACTTATAAAGGTCCACAAAAGTCCTTTTAACGACTGGAATAGGTGTACTATTTGGTGTGCAGTATATAGGGGTGTAATACACGTATAAAATACTTTTAAATATAGAAAGCATATTATAGTGCATTTCTACTGTGCAGCATTGTGACTGCTGAGCAGTTCTGCAGCGATACTACAAAGAGTGACAAACGCAATTATAAAAAAGTATTATAACTGGTGTGATAGACCAGTGGCCCCCCATAACAACAGATTGAAGCGGGGTGTTATATACCTTCTTCCACATATACTGCACTTCTCTAGAGACCCAATAGCCACTCCATCACCTGTGGTTCAACCCCAGGTACAAGTGTCAGCACCACCTATACACCTGAGGGGAACTGCCCGCCAGGTGAAGCAGCAGCAAGGCAGAGTCCAAACAATTAAAAGACCCCAGCCAACTATTGCTCAGGGGACGGTCACCCCTAAATTTGGGATACCCGCTACAATAACTTATAACAAAAAAAAATAATTATGGCAACTTTTCCAATAGCAGGATCATCTCCTGCACCCCCTTCATAGCCTGGCCTTGCGTCTCTTCCATGGCCTTCATGCGCTCCTGAATTGACAACATTTTGCAGATAAAAAAAGAATGCTTGTCGTTGTCGATCTCAAATTCACTTAATACTTCTGGTATGTCATTGTCCATATTGTGGGACTATGTGTGCACAACTAGTACGTATTTTGTGGCTGCAAATATGACCTGGAGGTTTTTAATGTTCGTCTGCCATTAAAATCAATGGGGCCCGCAAAGATTTGCCCTCGTTCGCGAACCGTCCCGGCAGATGTTCGTCCATCACTATCCAACAGTAAAGAAAAGCACATGGAGCAACATGCAAGTAATAATAATAATAGGAACACAGGACAATTACTTACTTTTTAGAAGCAGTTTCCTGATCCTTCAGGTCTGACCAGCGTTTCCTCAATTGCTTCTTGGATCGTCGTGCCCCAAAATTCCTGTGCAGACTCACAACTTTAGACATGATCTTGGCCTTTCTCACATTTGGGTTGGAGTACGGTCCATACTTCCCATCATAGTCGGTCCTCTTCAAGATGTCCACCATCTCCACCATCTCTACAAAGGACATATTTGATTCCTTATATCTCCTCCTGGATCAGGACGTTTCTGGCTCCGGGCTTTCCTCCTCGTTACTGGTATTATCATGCCCCTGCTGTGTCTCCGCCATGTTCCTCTCCCACTGTGACGAAAGAGAAGGGGCGGGGAATATACTAGAAAGAACATCAGGGGTGGGCGACGCGGGCGGAGTTTCACGCATGCGCAGTGTATATAAAGCTAACACGTGTGTGTCGTACCTACGTTCTGTGTGCGGAGGAAGGAGGAACGGAAGCGCCGATCGTTCTAACAAAGGTAAAATTTTTACTTGGGACATCAGTGGCCTATACTGCTTATATATTGAGGCCTATATTGGGATAAGATTAGGAGAGTTTAGCCTGACATTAGTGTTTTGGTCTTGTGTTTTGTCTTGCAGCAAATATGAAACAGTTCAAGGACCCTGATTTCATGGCACAATTTCTAGACAGGTACAGGGATTTGCCCTGTCTATGGGAGATTAAAAACCCGTTACATAAAAATAAACCAGCAAGGAAGGCAGCGCTGGAGAAACTGCTGCAATTTGTGAAGACGCAGGTCCCCAACGCAGACATCGAGTTTTTGGAAAAGAAAATTGGTAGCTTGAGAAGCACGTATAGGAAGGAGCGTAATAAGGTCCTGGCTTCCATGAAATCAGGAGCAGCAGCAGAGGATGTGTATGTACCCAGTCTGTGGTACTACAACAGAATGAGTTTTCTGGAAGACCAGACTGAACCCAGGGAATCACTTTCCACACTTCCGGACCCCCTTCCTTCAACCCCAGCTGAGGCTTCCAAGGACCAACCTGGGCCTTCCATCCAGGAATAAGTGGAGGAGCCCAGCTGGAGCCAGGTATAGATTTTTTCTTCATATTTATTGTCCTAAAATTAATGATGTTATCTAGATGTTATTATTGATAACAAATTAATAAACAAAAAGGGTTTGACATATCAATAGACAGTAGTGGCCAAAAATGTTTGGGACAAGAATGAAAACTGCTGGGGTCAGAATGATAGTCTTTTCTATTTATTAACATTAAATTTGTAACAGTCATGAGCTGAAAATTGTGTGTGATTGATGAACCAAAAACTAAAACTAAGTCCCTTTTTTATACACAGGATGAGCTTAGCCAGGATGAGGCTCTGGAATGTGGCAGTCAGGAGAAGGCGGGGGTAAGTGTCAGCCAGGAGGTGGCCGGGCCCAGTAGCCTGACACAATCTCAGGTGTCTCCCCTCCGCCTTACAAAAAAAAGGCCCAGGAAGGGGAGTAACGTGGAGGAGGCAGCACTGGGCCTCATTAGGGAGGCTAATGCGGCCCTGAGAACCCCCCCCCCCCCCGAAGTTGAAGAGGCCTATGGCTGCTATGTAGTTGCTAAAATGCAGAAAATGGAGGAGGACCAACGCCTGACCTGTGAGTCAGGCCTTTCATAAGGGGATGAGGGGCCAACTGACCAAAACCAGCCACGTATGTGAGCTTGCCCATCCTCCTCCTCCTCCTGCCACAACTCCACCACCAGAGCCACAGCCTCCAAGGAAGCGTGCAGTGAAGGCTGCAGGGAAGACAAGAAAGTGATGGCCTGGGTTCAGTCTGGTCTGACAGAAGACGCAGGCTGTTGTACTTCCACAGCCTGGGGACATATATGTCATCTGCTGCTGTTCCTGATCTCTGGGAGTCCAGGACCAGATTGTGCTCCCTATTATATGGACTTCTCAGGCTACCAATTTTGATTTTCAAAAAGTTGATGTCTGCCCTGGGGTCCAAAGGCTTCGCAAATTCCAGCAGTTTCTCCAGCGTTGCCTTCCTCATTATTTTGTTATGAGCCAGAATAAATGGATATTTTTTTTCTCAAATACTTGCCTATGTGTTTTTCTTCAAATAGGACAGTTTGTTTGTGAGTAGGCAGGTACATTTCAGAAATACAATGTCAAATTAACAAGGGACACCAACCAACCTCCTTGAGGTTAAAAAATGCAAGATAATAATGGTGTTGTGGTAACTTGACACACAAAAAAACAAAAAAAAGTATGGAGATCCCTAAAAAATAATTTTAAAATAATAAAAAAAACAGGAGATCTTGATTAGAATTAAAAAACTAAAAAAGATGACTATAAAAAATAATTATAAACATTATTATGGAGATCTGGCTTTAAAAAAAATAAAGATTATTCATGAGATCACGAGAAATAATAAAGAAATACGTCTGTCTGAACTCTGTGTGAATATCAGCAGCAATACAACTTCATTATTCTAGCATTGTAAATAAGAAGAAAAGAAAGCGCTGCATTAAAATATCCAATAATTTGCAGCGTGATGAATGTGATATCTCCATTACGAACGCTAGTTTTTCCAGACCGAGCGCTTCCGTCTCGTACATGATTCTGAGCATGCGTGTTTATTTGCACGTCGGAATTGCATAGCGACGAACGGAATTTCCGATAGGAATTTTTTCAGACGGAAAAATTGATAACCAGCTCTCAATCTTTTGTTGGTGGAAATTCCGACAGCAAAAGTCAGATGGAGCATACACACGGTGGGAGTTTCCGACCAAAAGCTCACATCTGACTTTTCCTGTCAGAATGTCCCTTCGTGTGTACGCGGCATTTTTTTTTTTGGGGGGGGGGGTTATTGCTTCAGAATTCTCTGCCCATAGGCTCCTGAGATGTAAGTCTGGCCCTGTACTTTTCACGCTTTCTCAATAGATTGCACACTCACTCTCACTTTCTAATGCTCTGTAAAATATTGGCATGTGCCATTCAATTGCATGCCACAGGGGTACAGCACCTCTTACCCTCCCTCTATTTGTAAGGAATACCTTTCACTTCATTACCATTGTTCCCAATGCAAAAAATATGCTCAAGACAATAACTATGACTCACACACTCTTTTACTTACACTACAAAAAAATAAAATATTTTTATATATTTTTTTTCTTTCCAGTTTCATTCTTCATTCGGTTGCTCGCGTAAAGCAAAGCACACTGGGAAAGGCAACAAAAGTAACACACCTTTCCTTAATACACAAAAAAAGTTGCAGTTCTCCTCATATTATGTGAAATGGCTTAAAACAGGAGGCAGCTGCCAAGATACATCACTTCTCCATGACTCTGAAGAGACGGGGAGAGAAAAAGGATAAAAAAAAAAAAAATTCCCTCGATAGATGCCACAATAGAATGTCTTTCATTATCACCCTGTGTCAAGGCGCCGCGTAGCATTCATTGTGCATGCATAGTAAATTACTATTTACCTGCCAGGCACTTTGATAAGCCAAGATCATCCCCCTTCTTCCCAGCGATGCCGCACACGGCTGTGAAACCAGTACGCCCATAATTCTTATTAAGGTGATACCTTTTCTGAATAAGAAAGTATATTCTTCCTTTCTCTGGGGTTTTTACGAGCCATTGTTTCCCAGCGCATCACTTTTATTTTGTTCACCTGCTGGGTTTTAATGTTCAAGTGACTTCTGTGTATACAACGTTCATATTGAAATGTCTGCGGCAGCGTTATGCAATATTAAAGAGCCCTTATGAATTTTTGACATCTAATTAGTTGCTAGCCAGTTAACATGTCAAGACTCGGAGGGAATGGGGAGCCGGTCCTCTCTGAATAAGTTAAATCCGTGCCCTGTCCTTTTCATGTTTTATTCTTTAATGTAGGTGGTGATTATTTGGTTCTGATTAATTGATGAGGCCCACTGGTCTGGCAAATGTTACAGATTTTTATCGCCGCAGCATGCTGCCTTGCTTGCTCAAGCCCGATATAGGTTACTCACAGAAGCTTGTGAAGATGTCTTTACCGGTCTCTTGCTTCTAAATGTTGTTGCTATCTTGCATATGTATATATATATATATATATATATATATATATATATATATATATAGATAGATATTTCTATATATAGATAGATATATATAGATATATTTATCTATATATATAGATGTATCTATATATATCTATATCTATATATCTATGTATATATACATACATATATAGGTATATGTATATATATATGACATTGACGTGTGATAAAAAAGGGGTTACTTCTAGTGGCGATATATATACACCTTGTAAAAAAAAAAAAATTGCGCATAGAGAACAAAATAAGCAGCCAACACGTCACTAGACATACAGTGCAAAATAAAAATAAAAAACAAAAGTGAGCAAGTGAATAGCATGTGTACCTCGAAGGGTAAAATAGGCAATGCAAAATTAAATGTGAACAAAACCAAAACATAAAAGTCCAAAGTGAATAATAAACATCTATGGAAGGTCCATTAGAGTTCAGAATAAAGTGAAAGTGAAAGGTCTTTCTTGGATAATCTGGGATGAATCTTGAAAATACAGTCAAAATGGTAAAGTGTTCACGCTTACGAGATTCGATGGACACACGTACCGTATAGCACGCGGGTCAAACAGGCACTCTTAAGGGAATGACCTCAAACAGGAACTCCCACCACTGGAAAAATGGTAAGAAGGGTTCAACCCAATGTTGAATGAGGACTGTCAGGTATCCATGTTGGACTCCAAAACATGCGATGAATCACATCAAATGGTGTACATGAAAAACGAATGATCCGCACATAGCGTGATACTGTTTGACATTTAATGGTAAAAGAGGGGGTTTACACTTACAGCAAATCCGATAAAACAAGCTTGTAATTAAAATGGAGTATAGGCAACGATTCCAAGAGTATCACCCGACATGTTTCGTCTTATTGGACATCATCAATGAAGTCCCGCCCATAGGGACGTAACGTATGGATGGGAAGGACGTGACATCACCCGCAGCCATCTGCATCTGTCACACATCCACGCTGCTACACTTGGCACTAGCTCAGTGCCTTTTATCTGTAAGTGTATTTCTTTTCATTAAATATCCACTTTGTATGCGGAGAACACTATGGTCTGCCTTTCTGTTACATGTCTGATGCCTCCTTGGAGTCAATTGTGATTCAGTTTGTTTGCTGCCACCATCGTTTGGAATACTGCAATACTAACCGGGGGATTATATACCCATATGGGGAAGGCTCTTGTGACCCTCTATAACCAAAGGGTCCACTTTGGGAGGTGAGCGGCCAGTCTTATTATCGGTGGAAGTCTCTCACTGTGTTCACGTCACCATCTGTATGCCTCAATACTATAAGAGACTCTAGAAGATCACTGGGATCGTTGTTTGTTTTATGGACTCATACAGCGCTGCACTATCTTTTTACATATCATCAGGAGTATGACTTTAACTTTATTCTGAACTCTAATGGACCTTCCATAGATGTTTATTATTCACTTTGGACTTTTACATTTTGATATATATACCTTGTCATACCATGTTCTACAAGAGATATATGTTAAAAAAAAAAAAACGACTTTGTGTTAACCAGTTGCAACCAATTTACTACAAATATCAGAACAATTTTAGCCACTTCCATACCGGGCCTATTCTGGCACTCCTCTCCTACATGTAAAAATCTTAATGCTTTGGCTAGAAAATTACTGAGAACGCCCAAACATTATATATATATATATTTTTTGCAGTTTTTATAGCAGAGACCCTAGGGAATAAAATGGCCATCATTGCAACTTTTTATGTCACACGGTATTTGCGCAACAATTTTTCAAATGTGTTTTTAGGGGAAAAAAACAGTTTCATGAATTAAAAAATTTAAAAAAACAGTAAAGTTAGCCCATTTTTTTTTTGTATAATGTGAGAGACAATGTTACGCAGAGTAAATAGATACCTAACATGTCACGCTTTAAAATTGCGCACACTTGTGGGATGGTGCCAAATTTTGGTACTTGAAAATCTCCATAGGCGACGCTTTAAAAAATGTTACAGGTTACCAGTTTATAGTTATTGAGGAGGTCTAGTGCTACAATTATTGCTCTCGCTCTAACTCACGCAGGGATACCTCACATGTTTGATTTAAATGTCGTTTACATATGCGGGCGCGACTTACGTGTGCGTACGCTTCTGTGCGCGAGCACACGGGGACGGGGGCACTTTAAATTTGTTATTTTTTTTATATTGTTTATTTACTTTCATTTTTTTATTTTTACAATTTCTCTTTATATTTTTTAATTTTCTTTGATCACTTTTATTCCTATTACAAGGGATGTAAGGCCCCTTTCACACGGGCGGATAAAATTCAGCTTTTAACTGCGGATAGATCAAGTTATCTACCGCAGCTAAACTCAGACAATGCTTTCCTATGTCCCCATTCACACACTGCGTTTAGCAACGGTTTTGTTCATAGGCGCGCGCACAGGGTGTGCCAGGTGTGCCCAGGCACACCCTAATCACCCCATGCGCATTAGTAATATCACTCTGTGTAGCAGCAAGTACATGGGAAAGGGTTATGGCTCTGCCATAAGAGAAGTGTTTATGCTCTTCTCTTTCATTGTGTCGGCAGGGAAATCAATGTGACAGAGTCATATATATGTAGACACACACACATGCATGTGTGTTTGAGCTTTAGGGTGCACACCCTAATGCAATAGGCTGCGCACACCTATGGTTTTGTTGCATGGGGTTTGGTGCGGTTAGAAAAAATACATTTGACTGCGTCCAGGAACGATTTATTGCAGCTATTTGCAGCTATCTGCACATAACTGCAGGTAATCGCAGTGTACTATTTCACCTGCAGATAGCAGCGGCAACAAGGAAAGAAAAACAACAGGAAGCACATCAGAAATGGCAAGAATGTTCCAACGCAGATAAACGCAGCTAAACGCAGTCGCACCTAAACGCACGTAAACGCAGCTAATCGCAATGTACAACTGCAAGTGAACGCTGTGCCAGGATTCTCAGAATTTCAAAATAACAAAGCATGCTTTTAACTGCGGCAGAACAGTTTTGTTATTTTGAAATTCTGAGAATCCTGGCACAGCGTTCACTTGCAGTTGTACATTGCGATTAGCTGCGTTTACGTGTGAAAGGGGCCTAAACATCCCTTGTAATAGGAATGGTGCGTGACAGGTCCTCTTTTGAATCGCCCGCTGTAAAAGATGATATTCAGATATCCCCACTCAAAGTCAAAGACGTCATATGAAGTCCTTGGGCTGGAAGTGGTTAAGTGGAGGTGTCCAACCTTTTGTCCTTCCTGGGCCACTGATAAGGCCCCATGCACACGAGACACTGTTATTTGCTGTTGAACGCGCGTTCAGAGGCAGTTGGACGCTTTTTTCAACTGCTCCTGAACCCATTCAATGTTATCCTATGTGTCCATGCACACACTCTCGTTTTTTGGCGTTTACAAGCAGTTGCGTTTAACCTCGTTTTTCCAGAAGCAAAAAAATGGGTTCAGACGCAAAAGTTTTCACGTTTCAGACGCTAAACGCTGCTAAACGCGGCTAAACACGGCTAAACGCGGTACCGGCGTTTTGCCGCGTTTGCGTTTATAAGCTATTTTAAAGGTGACCTATTTTTTAACATTAGAAATCTCAAAAATGATGGCAAATGATGAAAAACTATTAAAAAATATAAAAGAAAACTGAAATTGCTTGCATCGCATTGTGGACAATCCACAACTTGTGGCAGGTAAAGTGGCAAGTGGACAATCAACAACTTGTGTCAGGTGACGTGGCCAGGTGACATGGCAAGTGGACAATCCACAGCTTGTGGCAGGTGACGTGGCCAGGTGACGTGGCAGGTAACGTGGCCAGGTGACGTGGCCAGGTGACGTGGCAAGTGGACAATCCACAACTTGTGGCAGGTAACGTGGCCAGGTGATGTGGCAGGTAACATGGCCAGGTGACGTGGCCAGGTGACGTGGCAGGTAACATGGGCAGGTGACGTGGCCAGCTGACGTGGCAGGTAACATGGCCAGGTGACGTGGCCAGGTAACGTGGCAAGTGGACAATCCACAACTTGTGGCAGGTGACGTGGCACGTGATGTGGCAAGGTGACGTGGCAAGTGGACAATCCACAACTTGTGGCAGGTGACGTGGCCAGGTGACGTGGCCAGGTGATGTGGCCAGGTGACGTGGCAGGTGACGTGGCAAGTGGACAATCCACAACTTGTGGCAGGTGACGTGGCAGGTGATACGCTAAATACAAGTACACTGCTGCTCTCTCAGCTGCTGCTACTCACTCTGGTCTCACAAACTGGCTGAAATGGTTAAAATTTACTGTTTTTTGAGCTTAGGGAGGGTCTATGATGAAACGCTTATAAACGCAAACGCGGTTAAACGCCGCTAAACGCGGACGCAAACGCGGCAAAACGCGCGTTTATAAACGCCGGTTTCAGCGTTTAAAAACGTGTGTTCAGCAGAGTTTGCACCTGCGTCTCGTGTGCATGAGGCCTAAGGATAATGTACATATCTGAGTAAAAACACTTACATTTTTTATTTATTTTTATTATAAAAGTAAACGAGGGCAACATAAAACAATTGTGAAATTTGACACTGTTTTTGATAAACTAACACATCAATATCTGGTTGGATGGATGGAGTAGCAATTCTCAAAGAATTCTCGTCAGATATTTTGGTTCTAATTTTGCCCTTTGTGTGCTCCATCCTTAAAAATAGTTGCTCACAAACATAGGTGGTGCAGAAAACTGATGACATGGATAAGGCATGATTGTGAAGAATGGCATATTTTTCTTTTGGAAGATAAAACGTATAAAAGTCCAGTAAAGCGACACTGTCAAATATTTATTCGGCCGCATGTGTTCGCTAATGCCCTGTACACACGATCGTTTTTTCCGATGAAAAAACGATCGTGTGTGGGCCCTATCTGACTTTTTTCCATCGGTGTAAAAAAATAGAAAAAAATCCGATGGGAAATTCCAATCGTCTGTGTGGAATTCCATCGGAGAAAATTCCACGCATTCAACACACTTTTTTTCTCAGCTCGTCGTAGTGTTTTACGTCACTGCGTTTTGGACGGTCGGAATTTAGTCTGACAGTGTGTATGCAAGACTGCAAGACTGATGGAAGTCAGCTTCATCAGAATTCCGATGGAAAATTCCATCGGATTTTATTCCACCGGAAATCCGATCGTGTGTACAAGGCATAAGTGTAAATGCATTTTTACAGTAAATTTAAGATTTTGTGTTGGCCCGCATTTCTAGCCATCTTGGGCCACATGTGGCCCATGGCACGCAGGTTGGACACGCCTGATTTAAAGTTACTGTAATTCCCCTTAAAAGAGAACTCCACTTAGAATAAAAATTAACCATTAACCACTTAAGCCCTGGCAGCTAAAGGACCAGGCCACTTTTTGCGATTCGGCACTGCGTCGCTTTAACTGACAATTGCGCGGTCGCGCGACGTGGCTCCCAAACAAAATTGACTGCCAGGCTGCTTGCGCGGATAAGGGTCTGGTATGGATTTTTGGGGGGCCTCCACTCCATTTAAAAAAAAATTGGCGCGGGGTTCCCCTTAAAATCCATACCAGACCTGAAGGGCCTAGTATGTATTTTAGGGGGACCTCACACAATTTTTTTTTAAAAATTGGCGCAGGGTTCCCATTAACCACTTAAGCCCCGGACCATTTTGCAGCTAAAGGACCAGGCCACTTTTTGCGATTCGGCACTGCGTCGCTTTAACTGACAATTGCGCGGTCGCGCGACGTGGCTCCCAAACAAAATTGACGTCCTTTTTTCCCCACAAATAGAGCTTTCTTTTGGTGCTATTTGATCACCTCTGCGGTTTTTATTTTTTGCGCTATAAACAAAAATAGAGCGACAATTTTGAAAAAAATGCAATATTTTTAACTTTTTGCTATAATAAATATCCCCAAAAAATATATAAAAAAACATTTTTTTTCCTCAGTTTAGGTCGATACGTATTTTTCTACATATTTTTGGTAAAAAAATCGCAATAAGCGTTTATTGATTGGTATGCGCAGAAGTTATAGCGTTTACAAAATAGGGGATAGTTTTATGGCATTTTTATTAATAATTTTTTTTTTACTCGTAATGGCAGCGATCAGTGATTTTTTTTGTGACTGCGACATTATGGCGGACACATCGGACACTTTTGACACATTTTTGGGACCATTGTCATTTTCACAGCGATCAGTGCTATAAAAATGCACTGATTACTGTGAAAATTACCTGGCAGTGAAGGGGTTAACCCCTAGGTGGCGTTGTAGAGGTTAAGTGTTCCCTGCATAGTATTTCTTACTGTAGGGGGCATGGGCTCTGTGTCACATGACACCGAGATCAGTGCCATTGTCAACAAGCATCTCCCCACTCCATACCTCCGTGAGACGATCGCGGGGAACCCCGCGGCAATCGAGTCCGCGGGACCCGCGGTCCGGATGGCAGCAGGGTCGCGAGCCCGCCGCCAGCGGCACGCGAGCGACCACACGGACAGGCATTTAAAGGGGACGTAGAGGTACGTTGATTTGCCTGTCCGTGCCATTCTGCCGATGGAAATGTACAGGAGGCGGTCGGCAAGTAGTTAAAGTACATAATGTCAGGTAGGTTTGCTTGCTGATGTGCTTCTTGATTGCAATCTGCGGCATTACCTTCCATGTTGACAGGTAAACCAGATCAACTCTTCATAGCAAAGTTTCTAATCTTCGATGAGCGAGGATTCACTTTTTGACTTTTTGACCAAGCTGCGTCATGTGTAGCCACTAGTTTGTTGTCCGAACTGAACGTCGTCTGATTTTTATTTTCTGCCTACAAGTGTTTGCTCATTGCATGGACATTCATGTCCACCTGAAACGACCGCATGCTTATGCGGAAGTTGCTTTGCAGAACATTCCCTCTTTGTGGTTGGGTTTTTCTCATTTGTTTTTCCTTAAAAAGCAATCAAAAAATACATTTTGAGTGCGAACAAGATGTCCAACATTTCCTACATTTTTAGTTATATATATCCTTTTTATCCTATAGTCCTGATGGAGATTTGCTATGTCAGACCTGGAACCGCCTAGGAGGAGTGTCTGTAGAAAAAAATGCCAATGCAAGGGCAAAGGCTCTAACAATGATAATCATGGCCTGGTAGAAATTACAAATATTCATAAGCAATGAGGTCCAAAAGGAAATCCTATTGTTTGGTAAAAGATTATTAAAAAGGCCACATTTCGAGGTCTCAAGGAGGCATTCTGAGTCCCCCAATTGCCTTGACTTGTAATGCCCTGTACACACAATAGGAATTTCCGATGAAAAAAGTCAGGCGGAGTCCGTTGGGGTTTTTTCATCGGAAATTCCGACCGTGTGTGGGCCCCATCAGAGAAATTCCGATGAATTCCATCGGAATTTTCAAATAGAACATGTTCTATTTTTTTCCAATGAAATTCCGTCGGAATTCCGATGGAAGTTTGATCGGAAAAAGGTCAGATCGTGTGTACGGGGTATTACACTTATTTTTGACAAACAAAATACAAGAATCAGCAGCACAAGATCCTCATTAGCGATGTAGTAAAAATGTATTAATTAAATTACATGGTACACTCACATGTAAAGTTCTTGACAATCAGCACAGACAGTGACTCCACCGGGATCAAGGTACCATCAGGCTTAACAAAACATCTGCTTCTTCTGCTTCCTGGCTGGCATGAGAGGTAACCCAGGTCTTACTGCTGTCAGAGACCGCCAATGCCCGGCATCCAGCATCGCTATCGATCACAAATGAAAGGATTCCATTTTAGACCTTTTCACTTACAAAAGTTTTCACATTGGAGCTCCTAAACCTCAACACACAAATTCAAGTAAAGAAAGGATCTTCCTCTTTGGATTGTTAGCATCCATTAGAACAGACTGAATTAATACAAAATACACATCTTAAAAATAAACCTGATCCAGCACCACCCCAACCACAATGGCGACAATGAAAAGCAGTGACTATGAGCTTATTATTATATTTGTTTAACCTATAGTGGTGGGCAAAAATAAAAAAACTACAAGTGAACAAAAAAGTGCATGTGAAAAACACACACAAAAAATTGCACTTAAAGGTGTGTCTCAAGTCCATAGTGGGCGCAGGAGCGCCGTCCCCTCTCTCTCCTGCCCCCGTCACTCACAACAACAATACATAGGTTCATGCATTGCATGAACCTATGTATTGTCGCCGCAGCTGCCGCCCCCTATTCAGATGGCCGGCCCCCTGGTGAGTGCCGGCCATCTGAATAACAGCGGCTGGTTGGTTTTTGGAAATGCCTATCAGAGCCAGCGGCTCTGATAGGCTTCCCGATTATAGCCTGTGGGCTGTAATCGGCTTCAAAATAGTTAACCAGGGGACACACGGGCTGTGATGATTTTTCTTTTTTTTTCAGTTTGTTTGCGCCCCCCCAAAAATTTTGAGCACCAGCCGCCACTGGTCTCAAGTCCACCTCCCAAAGAAGTAGGACTCTACCCTGACTCCCCTGGGCACAAGGCTCCTCACAGGATCAAGGCACACTTGTGGTCCACCTAATCAAAAGGCCTGGTGGACCCTTTTCCTCATGGTCAGCTGAAGCAAACCACCAAGTACTAGGTGAGGGGCTCCCCTGAAGACAGACCTCCAGGTTCAGAGGAGGAAGGAACCTGATGGCCACACATCCTTCCTCTAAAAACACCCCTGGTGCGACCAACATCCAGGGGGCACTGACACCATGGGTTCTCTGTCTGCCCAGCCCATGGCCAGACAAGATAGCACCACTCAAATCAGGAGGCACTGGGCCCCTCGGAAACCTGCCAAGGGAGTACTAATGACCCACACCTTACGTGATACACGCTCATTTGGTTTCCTCACCTCAGCTATCGGGAAGGCTCCTTAGGACCCCCATCATACCAGCAGAGATACTATGCAGCCAACCATTCCTACCAAAAGGCCTGGACATTGATAAGAACAGATACTACACATGATCTTAGCCTAAAATATTATGAACTTATATTATGCATGAAAATATGTCACGGACTGTCACAGGAACATCTTTTGGTTACTATATATAGATAATGAAGACACCCGTACCTTACTCCCAGTTATGCGAACTATAAAGAATGAGAACGGAAAACATTATTGGTTAAAGTGTCTCTAAAGGCATTTTATTTTTCATTTTGTGTAAAATAAGGGTTGGAACTAGGGATGAGTGAACTTGGCGAATTTCAGTTCAGAGGAGGTGCAGCCAACCTAGCAAGAAGTTTGCAAACCCTGAACATGGTGCCAAATGCTATTAAAGTCAATTGAAGGCAAATCTCATATTTTTTGTGGCCTTTTTCAAGGCTGATTTGCAGAATTGTTATAAAAGGGCATGGGGGATATGTACCAATGCAAATAAAATAAAAATACAGTTCAGTAGGGAGAGGGTCTTTTCATGTGGCTTAAATGTCAAACTGAAAATGCACAAAAAGTTCCCCTAAAATTCCTACCAGACCCTTATCCAGGCTTATCCAGGCATGCAGCCTGGGTAGTCAAGAAAGGTAGTGCAGTCAGTATAGAGCCCTCCCTTCATTTCAACACTTGGGGAAGGGTAGCTTGCAAGGGGAGCGCCCAAGCCTCCACCCTTGCAAGGCACCGTGTCCCAGTGTTGAGGAACATGGGCTTTTACCCCACATCCGGTTTTTGGGGAAAAGGGGACTATTGGATCTTGAAGTCCACTTTATAGTAAGGATATCTGCCCCCCTGTCACTTCTGCCCCCCTTAAACTCCAATCTACCATCTACCACCCAATCTCCTACAACTTATTCCCAACTGGCAAATATTACTACCAACCCTACAGATAGCCCAAGGCGATTTCTGCAACTAAAAGTTCTTGGAGATACATCCTAAAATGGACTAGTCATAACTGAGATTGTGCCTGAATCTACATATTCAGTCTTACAATATAACTGCTGCACAGACCCATTAACCCATTCATGACAGCAATAAGCATATATGCAGCTGCAAGGTGGGTAGGCTTTAATGGCCCCTGCATGGGGTTTTCAGGAAAAAACAAAGAAATCACAAGATCGAGCACCTTGGCACAGATAGATGATGATGTAATCACAGGAAGGTGTGATGCAGAGCTGGGAACAGCCAGGATGTCAGGAATGGGCCATCAACAATAAATGCACGATGATGTCACCGCACATTCATCAGTGATATCTCAGCAAGGTGAAAGATGTGGATGATCATGATGCTGTCAACCAAAGTATGTAATATCACCTTGATAACGGTGTAAAGTTAAAAAAAAAAAGATTTACTCCCACTTTAACGAAAACCCAGCATGGTTCTGCAAAGTATAATGGTAATCTCATATTAAATATGCATTTGTTAATAAAAAGTATACAAAAAAATCATATGGTTTTGAGTTTATTATGGTATTTATGCCCGCCGTCAGTAGTATGTTATAGAATCTGATACCGGCCAACGCGTCGGGGTATAACTATAAATCAACCAGAAGTGACGTCATACACCACACCGGAAGTTCATAACCGGAAGTGACATCATATGCCCCACCGGACGTTCATAACTGTGACGGTGGAATGGCCAAGTTGAGACGCCAATGTTATCAGCTTGTACTGGCCTGTATCCCCGCACTAGCGGCTTTGGCAAAGGGAACTATTTGGTGGATGCTTGATAAGGCATTTCATGTTGATGCTTGTGCGTAGCTTTCTGGAGGTTGTTTGATTAAGTTGTTGTAGCAATATTATATTATTGGGACCTTTTTCTTTTCCCTGGCTCTGTATCAATCCATTGAGTGAGGAGGAGTGGATGATTTATTGGTGACTGACAAGTGGTGCATAGTATAAAATGCATTTAGCCTGTCATGAAATTGTGAGGCATGCCAATCTGGAGAGTGTGCAATCTATGGTATTCACACAATCACATGGCCGAAGATGGAGAAGAATTGAACATTGGAAGAGCCATTTTAATTAATTTTGTTGGACATTACAAGTTATTCCATATCACACGTGGACACTGGGTGTTATTATAATTCTTTTACTATTATTATTGTTTTATGTACTAATTGGTGAAGCATTGAGGTTATAGCGCTACCTTACCTAAAATTGGCAATCCGTTTTTGGTTTAGGTTTTGTGATATAAAAAAATCAGTTTATAAAATTGTACACATTAAAAATGATAAAACTGAACAAAATCAATTACAATTTCCCTTTATAAAAATGTTTTTTTTGGGACAGTTATTGTCAGAGAAAAAAAATATTACACGCTGGAAGATTTATTTCAACCAATGCAGGTGATGGTTTCGATTCTTTGAATTACATACCCGTATATACTCGAGTAAAAGCCGACCCGAATATAAGCCGAGGCAAATGTATTGACTCGAGTATAAGCCTAGGGTGTCCATCTGCATGCCTCACTGTGTCTCACATTGCCTCAATCTGTCCATGTGCATGCCTCACTGTATCCATGCCTCACTGTGCCTTACTGTGCCCATGCCTCATTGTGTCCATGCCTCACTGTGTCCATGCCTCACTGTGCCTATGCCTCACTGTCACTGTGCCCATGCCTCACTGTGTCCATGCCTCACTGTCACTGTGCCCATGCCTCACTGTGTCCATGCCTCACTGTGCCCAATCTCCCTACCTGATCCCCGGCGCTGTGTGACTAGACGGACGTTTAACATGGGAGTCTATGGAGTTCGGGGGATCTAGGGCCGGCCAGTACCTGGTCCCCAAAGTCACCCGAGAAATTACAGTTTAACATGGGAGTCTATAGAAGGGGGGCCCTGCTTTGAAAAATCGATGCTCCCCGGCCGTAGGTCCCCCGGACAACAAACTTTGCACACTTGTAGAGGAAGAGGGGGCTACATGTGTGCCAAGTTTGGGGGCCAGGGGACCTACGTTTGGCCGGTATCAGGCACACAAAAGTGAAGTATAAGCCGAGGGGGGCATTTTCAGCACAAACAAATTTGCTGAAAAACTCGGCTTATACTCGAGTATATACAGTAATTATTACTCATATTTGTAGAATTAAAGATTAAATCTATTAATTATATTGTAGTATTATAAATGGGCCAGTCCTGGCCACCATAAACCTTCTGTAGATTAAAATGAATGATTTTATATTTTGGAAGTACTGATCCTTTAAGTAAAAGTAAATTGGCAAAATAATGAGGTCTTCATAAAGTCCAACCCATATCCCATTTTACGGACTTTCCCTTCTCGCCTCTGATGTCTGTAGTGTCAAGCCTGTGTAACTCTGTGCCATCCTTCTCATTAGGTTAGGGAATGGTGAGTGGCTACAGCGGCCTTGAGCACTGCCTCTTGGGAGAAGGTCACATACCCCACCATACATGGAATCGCTGGGCATTTGCAACAGGAGTTATGAATTAATGGACTGGCTGGGGAGCATGGCAAAGGTTCATAGGCAAAGCGACAGATTCTCTTTAATGTGTCTTTTTCCATGAATTACTTCTGCTATTAATGCATATGCATAATAAACCCTAACGCCTGCCTGGAACAACAAGGATTTTGAGTATGATCCAAACCATGTTTGCATCTGTTGGCTACGTAATCTGGCATATGCAGCTAGAAACTAGATGCAAGAACTGCAAGTTAGCACAGGTCCATGCATTTAGTCATGGAAGGATATGTACAATTTTACAGAAAATGACAAGCAGATAAAATTGAACATTTCCTGAAAATAATATTATTAGAACCTCCTACAGAAGACGACACAGTTCATAGCGACAAGACAAGGTCCCACCATGAACTCCACCCCTGCTTACTTGCGTGGGCCCTGAAATAAATGCTGCCTTTTCGGTAAGGTGGCACCATTGAGTTTTTTGCAAAATGTCTTGAATCTTTTGGGTTACCAGAAAAAGACATGCAGATATGGAAGTAGCACCAGACCAAAAGATACAAGTCCAAATTAATTTATATATTTTGTGTTAAAAGACAGCCAACGTTTCGGCGGTCAAAGGAATTCTTCCTTCATCAGGGCTTCAGTTAAAAATTAGAACCTTGAGTGGACTCAAAGTAAGGCTTTCCTGTTTGAATCTGTGCAGGGAAGCTGATTGGTGGATTAGGTCTCCTGGCCAGCAGTATCTGTTATATTAGGGTTTTGTTATTTTTTTTAATACGGTAGTTTTTTTTAAACTGTGAGTTTAGTTTTATTTATTTCTTTTTTTAGATATTAATAACGAATTTCATTTTATATTGAACTGTTTGTTTTCATGTCTTTTATTTCAGTTATATGTATAATGGTGCAATGGCATCCACTAACCATGTACAATATGATAATATTAAAGTGTTACCAAACCCAGGACCCTGCATTTACTATATCTGCCACAGTACACAGTCACGTGGAAATGAAATTATTTTAGTAAATATAAACTGCTAAATACCTTTTCTCATCAGCAGTATATAGCAGTCTTATAACTTCTATGAGTGTCTGGTTAAAGCTTGTAGGAGGAGTTTTCATTCTCCTCTGACTATCCTATGAGGCTGCAGGACCCCTGACCCTCTGTCTGGACAAGGCTGATTGGCCCTGTAGTGATCACATGCACCTTCCCCAAAAAAAAAAACTCCCTAGCAATACACACGAAACTGAGCATATGCAGAGTGCCCCCAAGGCTCTGTTTTATCAGGAGATGGATTGGGGAAAGTGGAAGAAGGGGAGGATCAGAGAAGACAGTATCAAACAGCCTTTTTACACAATGCACAGGATTAACCCCTTAGGTCCCACAGTGAGTACAGCAAGAACGCTTTACTGCATATACAGACAGATTTTACTGTAGTTTAGTAACACTTTGATATAGAAAATTAACCCATTGCACCTTATCACTTACTATCTGACATTTTCTCATCTTTTAATCTCCATTTCTTTGCATGTATATGCAGGTATTTTTGGATGTACAGTATGTGTACACACATGTATGTGTATGCTATCTGTGATGTTTTATAATTGTTAGGCTCATAATTTTATCAGTCACAATTATATTTATATTTTATTATTGTTTTGTTGTAGCCCTGATGAAGGGGGAGTTAATTTGACCTCCGAAACGCGTTGGATGTCTTTTAACACAAAATCAATAAAAAAAATTGGACTCTTTTATCTTTTGGTCTGCCGCTCCTTCCATATATGCACATCTTAGCATAGGAGAGACACAGGGTATGAGTGATATAGGTGCTGCCGCCCCAATTAAATGGTAATATGGAAAGATTCCCCCAATGGGACTTTTCCGCAGCAAAATAATGGTTTTGGAAGAGGTAATTGATTAAAAAAGGGTTTCTTTATTGAAAATCAACAACATAGCAGAAAACACATTAATGTTAAAACATGAGCTCTGGTTAAAGACTGTATCAACATTGGAAGTTCTACAAAAATGCAAACAATGAATGGTACACAACATATGTTATAATGTCTGATGTACAGATACCCAACGCGTTTTCGACCTGCGTGATCAAGGTCTTCCACAGGGCATTAGTTTGCTGTCAAGAAATACATGATTTATTATCTATATTTATTCACATAGTTTTAAAAAGAATAATTTTCTCCATATTATACAAACCAATGAAAAGAGCTTCTTCAAGATATAGTTACCAGATACGAAGTATAGATAAAAAGTTTCCTGACCAGTGTTCCGTTAAAATCAATCAGATGATCCCGAACACTCACGCCACCAGCACCCCCGGGAAGAACACCGCCGTCCCCAATGTGACTTGCAAGGCGTTACACTAAGAGGCAACCAACATGGGGTTCAGTGGATGGGGCGGTCCCGCACCTGCAGCAAAAATTCCAAAACGTCATATCCGTATGTCTTAATTACAAACTACTTTTTAGTAAAGGGATAGTCTGTTTATATAATGCTATTAATAACCATATATGGTCAAAGGGAAGGTGTAAATATTCTGCGAGGTGTGTTAAAATGTGACTGAATGATGAGGGTGTGGGTGTACCTAAATTACTATCCTGGTATGTAGATTGTAGTGCTAAAAGAAGTGCATAAGGACTCAATGGGGGATATGTGAAATCTGTGTATTAAAGGATATGCACATCTTTTCCTAAATCTTTTGGGGTACTGAGTTTTTCTTCCCTATTTTTGTTTAAATAGCACTTATCTTTTAAACATCAGTACAGATACCTTTAGAGTTTTCAATAAAAAAATAAATAAAAATACATACCGGTAAATCCTAAATTATGTAAAGTATGCTACTGGTGTTTTTTTTTTTCCCCCTCACTGCGTTCTTTTTTTGAAACCCTACATTGACCCTCAAATGACCTTGAGATCTGTTTTAATATTAATGTGGCTTCCAAGTCTCAAGTTCATTTAAAAAAATAAAAATTCCAATCAGTAAAAATATTGGTTTAAACTGTAATTACAATGACAGGCACTTTATTATATATTCCACCCGTCGAGTGTTGAAACCACAATCGTACACTCAAAAACTGGAGGAGGGGAGGAAGCCAGAGTTTAAATATAACAAAACAACCAATTCAATTCACATTCAGTGTCTCTTCGTTGGTATATTTTTGTCGAGGAAAACACAGAAGTTTGTGCTGTTAGCGGCAGCTGAAATGTAGAATTATCGTTTCTTTCTAACACAAGACTCATTTTCCGCGGCCACATTTGCAGCATAATAAGCTTTTTGTTATTTTTTCAATTAGAGTCAATTGACCTAACAAAATGGTTGCCAATTAAGTGATTTTTGTAATGGTCCGGGGGTAATTTAGTCGAGCTTGTCAGCTGTGTTTCATGAAGCTGAGACATCTTTTTTTTTTTTTTTTTTCAGCTTTCCGTTCTTGTATTTTTTTCTTTTTTTTCTCTCTCAAGCATAATGGTTCATAATTTTCAAATCTTTTTTTGTTTCCCTTTGTTTGCCTCACAATAATTTGCAATTACAGGAAGTTGTTGGAGGTGAGGTTTTTTTTTTTTTTTTTAATTTTCACCTTGCCTTTGAATTAGTCATTTTAAATAAACTGTATCTACTTGTAAAAAAAAAAAAAAAAAAAGAAGCTATTATGAGAGATGTTTTTTTTTTTGTAAACTCAATTATTTCATGAATAGTGACACCAATGTCTAAGTACCAAAGCCTAATGTATTATTTGCAGGCTAAAGAGTTTAAGATATGCACAACAATCCTCAAATCAAACCCCTATTCAGCAAAGTAAACAATATGTAAGCGATTATCTGGTGCTTAGTAAACTCCAGACGACTTTTCAAAAAAAAATGTTTAATGGATTGAAGAAAGACTAAAGAAATTGGATATGGTGTTCTACTTGAAAGCTTCAGAATTAGAATTCAGAAATTATTTTTAGAGCCTAGCCCTTACTTGTGCTTTTATTTGCAGGGCATTTGTACATTTAATGCTGCCCAGCCCCAGAGAGCAAGCAGGATCTCCCCAGAGACCAGAGATGTCTCGTAATGGTCAAACCTTGAATGCTGCATGCATAGTCCAATGTATTCTCAGCAATCAGAGAAGTGTTGACCAGGAAGGTTTAAAAATCCAAAGGGTCTGTGCAAAGGACAAAGCTCTAGAGGCATAATCTTTCCAGAGACATGGGAGAAAGTATGATTTTCAAAACAGAGCATCCCAGGGTTAGAGGTGGTGTTAGTGTTTGAGATATTGGAAAGGTTAGCGTTGCAAGGGAGGTAGGTGTAGTGTTATAGGTGGGTTGGTGTTAGTGTTATAATCAAGATTAGTGTTAGGGTTACAAGAAGAGTAGTGCTAGAGTTAACACTACTTAGGGGTTAGGGTTAGACACACCTAGAGGTTAGGGTTGGAGGTTGTGCTAGCGTTTGAGATATAGTGAAGGTTAGTGTTACAGAAGAAGGAGAAGTGTGGGTGGGATGGTGTTAGGGTTAAAATGTTAGAGTTACAGAAAGATTAGTGCTAGAGTTAACACTACTTAGGGGTTAGGGTTAGACACACCTAGAGGTTAGGGTTAGACACACCTAGAGGTTAGGGTTAGATACACCTAGAGGTTAGGGTTAGAGGTTGTGCTAGCCTTTGGGATATAGCGAAGGTTAGTGTTACAGGAGAAGGGGGATAGTGTTATAGGTGGAATGGTGTTAGGTTTATAATGTTAGGACAGGTAGAGTAGTGTTATAGTTACAATGAAATGGGTGTGTTGATTACAAGGAGGGTTAAAGGTAGGGCTACATGAAGGTTAGTGTTAGGATTATAGGAAGGTTAGTGTTAGAGTTACAGGGAGAAACATGGAGTAGTAGGGAGTAGTAGTAAGGGGGTTAGGGAGTAGTAAGGAGTTGTAGTAAGGGGGTTAGAAGGAGTAGAGTTACAGGGAGGAAGTGATGGTTACAGGGAGGGTTAGTGTTAGCGGTACAGAAATGTTAGTTTAAGGGTTAGGGTTAAGGTAAGGAATGGGGTTATTGGAAGGGTTATTGTGAAAGGGTTACAGAAAGGATTATTATTAGGATTATAGGTAGGATTAGTGTGAGGTTAAAGTGTAACTAAAGGCAAAACTTAATTTTGTTTAAATGTTGGTTTTTATTGCTAATTCGAAAGTGAAAGTAAAAGAAAACCCTAATTTTGGGTTGTCTCCAGAAAGGAAATAGAAGGAAAATCTTCCAATAGAGACACTAGTTCTTGTGACCTGGGGGTCCCCAGGAATTTCCTTAATTTGCAGGTATTTTATCTCACTTCCTGTCTTGGCTATAGGACAGGAAGTGAAGGGAAATCTCCCAAATGGGACGCAGATGGCAAAAAATAATCTGACAGGGGTTATACCCTCCATTACTCTATCCCAAAGGAAAAAAAAAGTTTTGCCCATAGTTCTACTTTAATGTTAGTGTTACTGATTGGTTAGGCTTGTTGTTAAAGTAGCACTATAGGCAAAACTTTTTTTTTCATTTTGCATAGAGTAAAGGAGGGTTATGGCCCCTGCCACCTGTGCCCCGTTGTGTAGATTTACTTTCACTCCCTGTCCCATAGCCAAAACAGGAAGTGAGAGGAAATCCCTGCAAATCAAGGTAAACATTTGCCCCTCAGGCCACCACAACTAGTGTCCCAATTAAAAGGTTTCTCCCCTATTACTTTCTGGGGACATCCCAAAATGTGGGATTTTCTTTTACTTTCACTTTCAATGATAATGGTAAACTGGGCAAACAGAGAGAAAGAGAATCTCCGCTATGGGACACAGACAGCAATGCAAACCTAATAGGTATTCTAATCACTCTATACTCTACCCAAAACTAAAAAAAGTTTTGCCTTTAGTTATACTTTGAGGAAGCAGTGAGGGGTAGTGTTATGATTACAGGCAGTGTTATTTTGAGATAGTACCTTACTAAAGGGCTCGCAGGGGTAGGCAACCTCGGCACTCCAGCTGTGGTGAAACTACAAATCCCATCATGCCTCTGCCTGTGATTGTCAGGGTCTTGCAATGTCTCATGGGACTAGTAGTTTCACCACAGCTGGGGGGCCGAGGTTGCCTACCCCAAAATCAAACATTCCAACATACCCTAGTAACTCAGCTTAATTTTTGATTGCATTAGAGATCGGAAGGTTGGAAGGCTGTTGGGTCATTGCTGGGAGGAGTGAGCATGGTGAATTAGACATCTGACTCGCTGCTGAAAGGGAGGGACAGCTTAGCAACTGCTGGTAGGTGAAGGAAATCTAAGCTGCTGAGAACTTGAACAATATCAGTGTTTACTTCTGGGAACTTTGAGGATGAATTGTTCCACAGTGCCTTCAGCTACAGAGGTTACTGAGGGCTGTAATCGGCTTCCAAATACTTAACCAGAGGACGCACGGGGTGCGTTCCCTGGTTAACACTGACAGGCGTTTCAGCCAATCGGGTTCACCGGGTCTGGTTACCGGTAACCTGATTGGCTGAAATGACATCGAGGGTGGGAGAAGACATCGAGGACGGAAGAAGGACGGCTTTGACCCGAGGAAGGTAAGTGCAGGGCTGGGGGGATATTGTCTGCATTTGGGGACAAACTGGCTGCATTTGGGGACAAACTGGCTGCATTTGGGGGGAAACTGGCTGTATTTGGGGACAAACTGGATGTATTTGGGGACAAACTGGCTGTATTTGGGGACACACTGGCTGTATATGGGGACAAACTGGCTGTATTTGGGGACAAACTGGCTGCATTTGGGGACAGACTGGCTATATATGGGGACAAACTGGCTGTATATGGGGACAAACTGGCTGCCTTTGGGGACAAACTGGCTGTATATGGGGACAAACTGGCTGTATTTGGGGACAAACTGGCAGTATATGGGGACAAACTGGCAGTATATGGGGACAAACTGGCTGTATGTGGGGACAAACTGGCTTCATTTGGGGACAAACTGGCTGTATATGTGGACAAACTGGCTGTATATGGGGACAAACTGGCTGCATTTGGGGACAAACTGGCTGCATTTGGGGACAAACTGGCTGCATTTGGGGGAAACTGGCTGCATTTGGGGACAAACCTGCTGCATTTGGGGGGAAACTGGCTGCATTTGGGGACAAACTGGCTGTATTTTGGGGGAAACTGGCTGCATTTGGGGGGAAACTGGCTGTATTTGGGGGGAAACTGGCTGCATTTGAGGGGGAAAACTGGTGGTGTTTGGGCACAGTGGCTGCTTTTAATAGGCACAGTGGTGGCAAACTGGCAATTGATTTTTATTTATTTTTTCAGTTTTTTTGCGCCCCCCCAAAAAATTTTGAGCACCAGCCGCCACTGTGTACAAATATACAATGACATGGTGTGACAAATAGGACTGCAGAAAGCTTAAAACTACAAGTGCAATTTAAGCTTTCCTATAAAATGTACAAATACTAAGTCTCTTAGCAAAACTGCTGACAATCCCAACATGAACAAGGTCAAACAAAAAAAATATCTAAAACATTCCTGAAATAATATAAAAATCTGCTTACTTGACCTTTTAAAAACATAATTTGGTCTCCTCTAAGTTAAGTTGTCTAGATGTCTTGCTGTTGTCCTACGTCCTTTAAATTTGCTGCATTCACCAAACATTTAAATGTATGTGACCCTGTATTATGAAATTCAATTAGCTAATGTATCTTGGATAACATCTGGTATAGCAGTCTTTTTTTAGGAAATAGCTGCACATGCTGTCACTTCTAGTCAGTGTCTTTTGTTTGTTTCCTGCATTATTCCTGCATCAAGATGACATGAGGCTACTAAATAAACTCTTTGTAACGCGAATCCGAACCAAAATAGAAAAATACACTGACAGCATGGAAATTCGTATTAGACTCCAAAAAAACATGTTTAGGCGATTCTTACTGGTGCAGTTTCAAATTTAATGCTTTACATTTGAAAAGAACTCGTCACCTAGAGACCAATGACAACACAATACAAGCTTTACATGAGAAGGAAGTTTATCCATCTATACACAAGTGACATCCTTGGCAATGTAGATTTTTTTCACTTACTAGAGACATCATTGAGAATGTAGCCTATCCATTTACTAGAGACCAGGGACATCACTGAGAATGCAGCTTATTCATTCACTAGAGACCAGTGACATCATTGAGAATGTAACCTATTCATTCACTAGAGACCAGTGACATCATTGAGAATGTAGCCTATCCATTCACTAGAGACCAGTGACATCATTGAGAATGCAGCCTATCCATTCACTAGAGACCATTGACATCATTGAGAATGCAGCCTATCCATTTACTAGAGACCAGGAACATCACTGAGAATACAGCCTATTCATTTATTAGAGACCAGTGACATCATTGAGAATGTAGCCTATTCATTCACTAGAGACCAGTGACATCATTGAGAATGCAGCCTATCCATTTACTAGAGACCAGGAACATCACTGAGAATACAGCCTATTCATTCACTAGAGACCAGTGACATCATTGAGAATGTAGCCTATTCATTCACTAGAGACCAGTGACATCATTGCGAATGTAGCCTATCCATTCACTAGAGACCAGTGAAATCATTGAGAATATAGCCTATCCATTTACTAGAGACCAGTGACATCATTGAGAATGTAGCCTATCCATTCACTAGAGACCAGGAACATCATTGAGAATGCAGCCTATCCATTCACTAGAGACCAGTGACATAATTGAGAATGTAGCCTATTCATTCAACATAGACCAGTGACATCACTTAGGATGCAGCCTATCCATTCACTAGGGACTAGTGACATCACTGAGAATGTATTCTATCCATTCACTAGGGACCAGTGACATCACTTAGGATGCAGCCTATCCATTCCCTGGGGACCAGTGACATCAGTCTATCCATTCACTAGAGACCAGTAAAATCACTGAGACTGCAGCCTATCCAGTCACTGGAAACCAATGATATTGTTACAAATGCAGCCTATCCACTCACTAGAGGCTAAAGACATCACTGAGAATACAGCCTACCCGTTAACTAGAAATTAATGACATCACTGAGAATGCAGTCTATCCATTCACTATAGACCAGTGACATCACTAAAAATACAACCTATCCATTCACTAGAGGCCAATGACATGACCAAGAATGCAGCCTTTGCATTCACTAGAGACCAGTAACATCCCTAAAAATGCAGCCTATCCATTTACTAGAGACTGATGACATCACTTAGAATGCAGCCTTTTTTACTTACTAAAGACCAGGGACATCACTGAGATGTTAGCCTTTCCATTCACTGAAGACCAGTGACATCACTGAGAATGCAGCCTATCAATTCACTAGAGACCAGTGACATCACTATAAATGCAGCCTATCCATTCACTAGAGACCAATGGCATCTCTGAGAATGGAGCCCACACATTTAATAGAGGACAATGACATCATTGAGAATACAGCCTAAATGCAGCCTATCCATTCACTAGAGACCAGTAACATCACTGTGAATGTTGCCCTTTCATTTTCTAAAAGCCACTGGTAGCGCTAACAATGCAGTATATCCATTCACTATAGACCAGCGACATCACAAAAAATGCGGCCTATCCATTTACTAGAGGCCAATGACATCACTGAGAATGCAGTCTATCCATTCACTGGAAACTGCATATGAAAAACTTATAACCATCTGCGTGCAGGCTGAAATGTCATATCATTATGAAAAACATACACCAACATCACAGAGAATGCAGTCTTTCCATTCAATAGAAACTGTGCATGGCATAACTATCGTCTCCTAGATGCCAGGATAAATTGCATACGAGCCTGCCATTGTAAGTGGCTGAACCAATTGCTGAAACTAGTCAAGAGGGGTAACTGGCAGTAACTCCTAACTTCTGTACTTCAAACAATGTGATATGCCCTACAGGGGGGTAAATTGGGAGGAGACAGGGACCACTCTTGATTCAGTAGGCAGAGCTGGAACTCATTAGAGGAATATCTGTTGCTCCTCTGGTATACCCCAGAACCAAATGCCAAGCACACAGAATAACTTAAATTATACTGTTAGGCAGCCAATATACCTATACAGAATTGTGTTCTTTTTATAATATTTTAACATTTGACTGTCATTTCTCTCTTCATGGTTATCAAACCTTCCAATGGGCATTAATGAAATGCTAGCACAGGCTTGATTATTTTAGTCACCGCTGATGGTTTATGGAACTGGAAGTCGCACAACTGTGAGCGGGACTGGCAAACTGTAAGCAGGGAAGTAAGCAATTTTTGATTTATGGTCTTGGTAATTTTTATAGGCTCTATGCATGCTTGATGTCTTGCTGTGACTGAGAACCTCAAAGAAAATCATCTCTGCGTGCTCTAAAAATAATCCCGCACGCCACGTAACATCCGAATATTAGAGTTATGGCCAGACCTTTCAAGAAGCTTCATATTGGTTTCCGCCAAAGGTTCCGCATCTATGTTCTAAAGCTAAGACCTAAAGGGATTAGCCCGGCTGCCTGTGTCCCAGCTGCTTCATATGTGGATCTTGTGAGGTGGTTATTGCCTACACCTCTGGGTCTTCCCTGATTCCATTAGTGACCATTGCAGGCAATACTGCAGAGCCTCCTCCAGGTTGTATAACTGAACCGATCGCCTGGGAATTGATGACTAGGGAGTTATACCTTTAAATATAAGGAAAATAGAAAAAAAAAGTTTGTTTAAAACTCAACCAACACTCATGTTTCAAATACTGTATTGCAAGTATTTCTTAATAATATTCTCTATTTAAAACATTTTTTTTTTGCCACGCAGGCTTTATTATCTCAATTATATTTAAAGGGAAAACATTTTTTTTTTTTAAATTGTAATTTCATTTTAAATAGCTTTTTACATTTTAGGGTGTGTGTTGACACAGGTTTTCCATTCCCATACTAGTTTATTGGGATGCTAAACCCAGGGCCGGTCCTAGACGGGGTGCAGGGGGTGCAGTTCACCCAGGCGCCACAGTGGTGGGGGCGCTGTGGCGCCAGAGTGCTCCCTTCTATTCTCCTCCACCTCCTCTCCGTGTCCATGTCGAGAGGCAGCTCTCCCCGCCACCCCTGTGTTTACTAAGCCTGGCGTCCCCCCTCCCTCCTTCTGTCACTGGAGGAGAGCGAAGCAGCCGCCGGAGATCGGAGCGGCTGTCTCTGTGTGGAGAGACAAGCCGCGCAGTGACGTCGCTGAGGGGGCGGTCCGTGCCTGACACGTGTTCTCCTCCTCCTCCTCTTCTCTGTGTCTGAAATTCCTGCTGCGATCTCTGCTCCACCCAGGCGGCGCGCTGCATATTGTCCTCTCCTCTCCAGCTGCCACAATGTACCGTATTGGAGGGGCGGGTTGTCCTGGGGGAGTCTGTACTAATGGGGGGGTTGTCCTGGAGGGGAGTCTGTATTAATGGGGGGGTTGACCTGGAGGGGAGTCTGTATTAATGGGGGGGTTTGTCCTGGAGGGGTCTGGACTAATGGGGGGGTTTGTCCTGGGGGGGTCTGTATTAATGGAGGGGGGTTTGTCCTGGGGGGTTTGTCCTGGGGGAGTCTGTACTAATGGGGGGGTTTGTCCTGGAGGGGTCTGGACTAATGGGCAGGGTTTGTCCTGGAGGGGTCTGGACTAATGGGGGGGTTTGTCCTGGGGGGGTCTGTATTAATGGAGGGGGGTTTGTCCCGAGGGAGTCTGTACTAATGGGGGGGTTGTCCTGGGGGGAGTCTGTACTAATGGTGGAGTTGTCCTGGGGGGAGTCTGTATTAATGGGGGGGGTTGTCCTGGGGGGAGTCTGTATTAATGGGGGGGTTTGTCCCGGGGAGTCTGTACTAATAGGGGGGTTGTCCTGGGGGGAGTCTGTACTAATGGGGCGGTTGTCCTGGGGGGAGTCTGTATTAATGGGGGGGTTGTCCTGGGGGGAGTCTGTATTAATGGGGGGTTTGTCCTGGGGGAGTCTGTACTAATGGGGGGGTTTGTCCTGGAGGGGTCTGTATTAATGGAGGGGGTTTGTCCTGGGGGGGTCTGTATTAATGGAGGGGGGTTTGTCCTGGGTGAGTCTGTACTAATGGGGGGGTTTGTCCTGGAGGGGTCTGGACTAATGGGGGGGTTTGTCCTGGAGGGGTCTGGACTAATGGGGGGGTTTGTCCTGGGGGGTCTGTATTAATGGAGGGGGGTCTGTCCCGGGGGAGTCTGTACTAATGGGGGGGTTGTCCTGGGGGGAGTCTGTACTAATGGGGGGGTTGTCCTGGGGGGAGTCTGTATTAATGGGGGGGTTGTCCTGGGGGGAGTCTGTATTAATGGGGGGGTTTGTCCCGGGGGAGTCTGTACTAATGGGGGGGTTGTCCTGGGGGGAGTCTGTACTAATGGGGGGGTTGTCCTGGGGGGAGTCTGTATTAATGGGGGGGTTTGTCCTGGGGGAGTCTGTACTAATGGGGGGGTTTGTCCTGGAGGGGTCTGTATTAATGGAGGGGGGTTTGTCCTGGGGGAGTCTGTACTAATGGGGGGGTTTGTCCTGGAGGGGAGTCTGTACTAATGGGGGGAGGTTGTCCTGGGGGGAGTCTGTATTAATGGGGGGGTTTGTCCTGGGGAGTCTGTACTAATGGGGGGGGTTTGTCCTGGAGGGGTCTGTATTAATGGAGTGGGGTTTGTCCTGGGGGGAGTCTGTACTAATGGGGGGTTGTCCTGGAGGGGTCTGTACTAATGGGGGCGGGGTTTGTCCTGGGGGGAGTCTGTACTAATGAGGGGGTTGTCCTGGGGGGAGTCTGTACTAATGGGGGGTTGTCCTGGGGGGTCTGTACTAATGGAGAGGGGGTTTGTCCTGGGGGGTCTGTACTAATGGAGGGGGGGTTTGTCCTGGGGGTTCTGTAGTGAGGGAGGGGTTTATACTTAGTGGGGAGTCTGCACTGATGGAGGGGGTCTATACTTAGTGGAGTGGGTCTGTACTGAAGGGCGACTATAGGTGGTGGAAGGGGGGTGACACCATGTTTTACCACACCGGGTGGCACCAACCCTAGTGACGCCACTGCAGCTGCGGGCTCTTCTTTCCCCCCTCCCTCTCTTCCTCCCTCTCTTCCTCCCACTCCCTCTTACTCTCCTCCTCGCGCGATATGCTGTACTAGTGAGCGGCGCTTGCCAGCAAAGCCGCCCACTATGTTTCTTCCCCCCACCTTCATATCGGCCAGGGAAGAAATAGAATAGAAAAAGGAGCAGAGAAGAGGATTGCGGGACATGTAGTTCGAGGACTGGCAGCCCCACTG
This sequence comes from Rana muscosa, assembly GCA_029206835.1. NCBI lineage: Eukaryota > Metazoa > Chordata > Amphibia > Anura > Ranidae > Rana > Rana muscosa. The sequence continues at coordinate 202,009,098 of CM055126.1, read as the reverse complement.
TAACAATGAAACTGCAGCCCACACAGCATACCCAGCTGAATGGGAGAGAGAGAGAGCCAGGAGCCAGAGAAAGCTTTCAGGGAAGTGCACCCAGGACTCCAAAGGGAAATGACAGTGCTGAGAGAACACCACCAGAGAGAGAACCCCGCTGCCCTGCGCCACCAGAGTGAAAGCCACACAGTCTAGCGCCATCCCTGGTGGAAAAATGAATGGAGTCATTGCCAGAATACAGATCTGGGCTCTACCCAGCGGAGTCGCCACGGGCAATTCAGAGTGAGCTGACTCCTGATCAGAGGAACCGTTGTTGCTGTATCGCTGGGTCAGGTAAGAGGGCCGATCGGCCATTATCTACTAACGTCCATAGGAACTGCAGTCTCTGACCATCTCCTGTATTATTTCTGCAGTCTCTGACCGTCTCCTGTATTATATCTCTAGTCTCTGACCGTCTCCTGTAGTATGTCTGCAGTCTCTGACCATCTCCTGTATTATATCTCCAGTCTCTGACCGTCTCCTGTAGTATGTCTGCTGTCTGACCATCTCCTGTAATATGTCTGCAGTCTCTGACCATCTCCTGTAATATGTCTGCACTCTCGGACCGTCTCCTTTAATATGTCTACACTCTCTGACTGTCTCCTGTAATATGTCTGCACTCTCTGACCGTCTCCAGTAATATGCCTGCACTCTCTGACCATCTCCTGTACTATGATTGCAGTCTCTGACCGTCTCTTGTATCATGTCTACAGTCTCTGACCGTCTCCTGCATCATGTCTGCAGTCTCTGAGCATCTCCTGTAGTATGTTTTGGAGCACTTTCTAACAGACTCTCTAACAGAAGCCCTCTCTGTGTGTATCAGAGAGACTCCCCTCCAGGTCTCATTAGTGTACACTCTTCCTGTATTTTCTTTATTGTTAAAGGATCATGGGAGGATCCCAGGGTAACGAAGACTTCTTAGGGGAGCAGCTCTGTGTTTGAGTCGTTGCCATAGAAACATTTGTAAAGGGGAGGAGTTGGTAAGATGACCACGCCCATGTGGGGGCGCCATAAATATTTCTGCACCCAGGCGTCTGTGACCCTAGGATCGGCCCTGGCTAAACCTTCTTGAAGCTAGTCAAATGCAGGTCACAAGATAGTCAACTGAGGGTCACTCAGTGTCCATCACCCCTCTCTTCCAATCCCTCCACTGGCTTCTGATTGCCCAGCAAATTAAGTTCAAAATAGTAACAACATACAAAGCCATTTACAACTCTGCTCTGAGCTACATCACCAATCTAATCTCCAAATATCACCTAAACCGTCCTCTCAGCTCCTCCCAAGGCCTCCTACTCTCTAGCTCCATTGTCTCCAACCATGCTCCTCTCCAAGACTTCTGCAGAGCCTCTCCCATCCTCTGGAACTCTGTCCTCAATATGTCCAGCTATCTCCTACTCTGGCCACCTTTAGGCAATCCCCGAAAACTTTTCTCTTTAGGGAAGACTATCATGCCTTCCACTAACAAATGAACTTTTAACTCTTCCATCAACTCATTCCCCACAGTTATTACTTTTTCCACCATTTGCCCACCCTATTAGATTGTAAGCTCTTATGAGCAGGGCCCTCTTAACCCTGTAGCACCCTTTACCATAGGTAAGTGCTAGAATATACAGAGAAAACAAATCAGCGCAATGGATAACAGGATGACCCTAAAAAAGCTGCTGAACATCAGGGTCAATAATCAAAAAATCCCTATGATGAATGTATAAAAGATGATGCAGCGCTATTATAGTCCATATAGATATAAAACACCATCCGTGAGGTTGATATCAGTGTTTAAGCAAAATGGACATGCAGGTGACTTCCACGAGTGCGATGAAACCTCCACCACAAATAATAGTTGGCCTCTCTCCTCACAAAGTGGAGCCTTTGTTATAGAGGGTCAAATGCACATAACACTGACTGATATATATGGAAATCCACAATGGCTCAAGAACCAGGAACCAGGAACTCAGAGGGTGAATGTAACAATGGAACTGCCAATCGATCATACCAGATAACCATGCAAAGATAAAGGTAGATGCATTGTGCTCTCCGTATAAACAGCAAAATATTTATTAAAAGAATATGTAAAAACACTTACAAACAAAGCACCAAGTCCGGTGCTAGATGCTCAAACGTGTATACAGACATGAAACAACGTGATGGCCGCGGGTGACGTCACGACGCTCGTTCCTTTCCATATGCGTTACGTCTCTTAGTAGGCGGGGACTTCTTCAGCGGATACGGAAGGGTCGTGAGCACCCACCTGATAAGGAAAATTGTGACCATGGAAACCAAGTAACGCGCCATGAGACACAGCACAGGGAAGTGCTTAACAGCACTAATGTTCCATACGTGACCACCAGATAAAACATCATGTGACAGGATGTAAGGAGGGGAGCCGTGACACAATTTCACAGACATGACCCCAATCTTAGTGAACTCATACTATCACAAGAAAATATATAAAAACAGGTGCTAGAATAGGATTTTTCCTAGGGAAACTGTCAGCGCAGGCAAATTTAGGCAGGCCTATGCTCTAGGTTAGACCTGTTTGTTTTGATCTGGGACTGGGAGTGGTTAGTGTAGCAGTGGGTGTGACCACCTGTGCTCTGGTTCTGAGGCGCCTCCCCTGCTTCCAGGGAGATTGTTCTGGAAGAGAGGCTGGGCCTGAAGCTGGAGTGGCAGGCAGCTCATGTGAGGAGCCCTGACCAATCCCCATTTGGTATTGGAGGGGGCAGGCCTCCCATATAAGCTGAGGTCACATGCTGCTGAGGAAGGATTGTCGGACTGGAGAAGCGGAGAATGGAATACTGGGCAGTTGCCTTAGGGCGTCCCCATCTGGGGGGGGGGGGGCGGGCTGAACGCGGAGTGGCCCGGGGAGAGCTGCGAGTGAATCTCATCCTTACACGGTCATGGATGAGGTCCGATTCTGTACACGGTCACAGAGGAGGAATTCCTGGAGCAGAAGGGCAGGAGGTGCTGCTGGAACGTATTTCCGGGTAAAGTTCTCCATCATGGACTTGGGGCAGGAGAAGGTCAGTGTGTATACCACAGTGGAGTACTGGAGCAGAAGAGAGAGACTGTGGGGAGTAGTGTCAAGTCATTGTGGCCTGAGGGCGCGGGATTTGCACGTTGGACTGGCTGGGAGCAGTAGTCCGTTTGTTACCATGTGCTACTAAATTGCTAGGCTGCCGGGGAGAGGTACTGCGTACCTCTGGCCTAGTAAAAGCGCTCAGGTAATACCATTCAAAGAACTTTGTAACAGTAACTAAGTACAGCCAGCAATCTGGGGTTATTCAGAGTGATCCCCTTTTGTCATACTGAAAGTGATGAGACAGGAATTTAACAGTTTTGCAGCAAAGGATTTGGACAGGAGGAGAAGAGTCCTGGGGAGTGACATTCTGCAGGAGTTAGTGCAGAGGAGGAGGAGCAATAGTCTGCATGGAGATATGCAGGGGAAGAGACTGTGAATGTTAGAAGTGCATCATTTTTAGGGCTAAAATCTACTAATCAGTGTTCTCTAAATGTGATGGCAATTCAACAAGTGCTATGGGCATCCCATATCTTCCTTCCATATCTTCCTTTATCCCAACCAAGTTATATTCCTCAATAAACAAAACAAAACAGCGCAAATGACTGCTCATTGTCTCAGAAGTGATATGTGGGTGTCTGGCAGCAGGGTGATTTGGTGGATGTTTGTTACTAGTAGCAACCAAGCACCACAACCCTCTTGTGCAAACTGTATCAATCCTGAATAATAATAATAATAATATTAATAATAATAATGCACTGGCCAATGAAGGCTGAATGATCTCAAACTGACGCAAGTCCTAAGCCCCTCAACATTGTTCCATTACGACGCAGGCTCCCCCAAAATGGCCACTGGGAGCCCAATGAAAAGAACAAATCAATCCTCTGCAAGTTCTCTAGTTTCATAGGTAATAAGTGATCATTTGATTGCTGTGTTTACTTCCAGTGGCTAAGGAATCAGCGATCTGCGGATTGCCCCCTCAACTTCATACTTTCCCACCCGCTTGCTAAGTTGGACTGTGACTTCCAGCTTGCCACCCCCCTGCAAACAGCTTTTGCATCATATTACACACGCATGCTGTGCTTTCTTCTTAGCACTGCAACCTATTTATTTATTTGAGGCACTTATATAATGCTAACAGTTTACACAGCACTTTACATATCGTATTTTTCGGACCATAAGACGCACCTGACCATAAGACGCACCTAGGTTTTAGAGGAGGAAAATGAGAAAAAAAATATTCTGACCCAAATGGTGTACTGGCACCTGGTCAGTGTTACCATAATATCCAGTATTTACTTATAAGTAATAATTAGCCTTTTTTCATTTATAGTATAAGTGTACCATTCACTATTCGGACCATAAGATGCAGAGACTTTTCCCCCCATATATTTGGGGGGAAAAAGTGCGTCTTATGGCCCGAAAAATATGGTATACTGTATATTATACATTCTCATCAGTCCCTGCCCTCATGGAGCTTACAATCTAAGGTCCCTAACTCACATTCACAAATACAAATACTAGGGCCAATTTTGACAGGAGCCAATAAACCTCCCAGTACCTCTTTGGAGGGTGGTAGGAAACCGGAGTACCCGGAGGAAACCCCTACAGGCACAAGGAGGACATGCAAACTTCAGGCAGGTAGTATCGTGGTTATAACCCTCCCTTACTCTATCCAAAATAAATATATAATAATAACAGTTTTGCCTACAGTTCTACTTTAACACCATCTATTGTCATAGTCTTACCCTTACTTACCAATTACAGCAGTTGTGCAGGGAGTCTAAATATGACTGTGCAGTCTAACAGGCACCCGAGTTATACCCAGATTACTCAGTAATCAGCACTTACTAACATAACTTGTCAGACACGCCCCCTCCCCTTCTCCGAAATAAAAGGCTGTGCATGGACACTTGTGCTGAGGGGTGTGGCTATTACACAGCTCTGCTAGCACAGACCACTGGAGTGTGAGAGCAGGAAGTCGCATTTTCAACAGGAGGAAAAGGTATTTTAGGGTACTTTCAAGCAAAAATCTGTCACAAATCATGACATGCAAGAATACTGAACTAAAACAAGATAAACAGATGTGAGACTTTAATTGCTCTTTGAAGCCAGTCCATCCTTTATCTACCACCCACCCTGCTCTCACCATACCATTTTTTACCAAAGTGAGCCTATCGTCATGTGTATTTCGTTGTATGTATACAATGACAATAAATATTATCTTATTTTTCCTTTGACCCTTCATAGGGCCTGTTTTGGTAGTAGCGGTGGCGGCGTGTCCATTAGGGATGCCCAGGCGCTGCCCCCTCTCTCCTCGCCACCCCCTATATGCAGTGGATAGATTCATGCATAGCATGAATCTATCCATGGCTGCCGTGGCTGCCCCCTATTCATGTGTCCTGCCCCTTTCAGCGCAGCGGATGATTTACAGCGGCCAGGGTTTTTTTTTTTGAAGCACCTGATTAGAATCAGAGGCTCCAATAGGCAAAATAGGGTGGCCTCGGGTCACAGAAGATGCAACTGGAGCCCACCCAGGTGTGTTGCAACAGCGACTAAATATTCGCTGTTGCAACATTGATCCTCCTCCCGGCCAATCGGGAAGCAGGTATGAAACCCGTTTTCTGATGGGCCAAAATGTCAGGCAATCCTATTGGACGCCTAGCAGAGAGGAGATGCACCGGAGAGGAGAGGACACCGGAGCAGCTTTCCCCGAGCCCGCCGCGCTTAAGGACAGGGCTGGAAGATGGCCGCATCAGCTCCGACCGCTGCTCTCACTGCCCGCATCCAGGCTAAGGACAGCGGGTAGTGGGGTTTCCTGGGGGTGTTAGTGCTGTGCCATGCCGTGCCATGCCGTGGGGGGGTTGGGGCAGTTGTGCTAGTGCCGCTCCACCGACGGCCCAGGGAGGTTGTTTGCTGCTCTACTCTAGACCGAAAATCTACCAAGGCAGACAAGACACACCACCAACTTGTGCTTACCGTGCCTCATAGAGACATTGTCACTGCCATTGAAGTTTTTAGGACCCTGAAAAGTGGACTACTTTTTCAGCCAATGGGAATCCCTCAAAGAAGGACCCTCTCACTCTGCAATGCAAAAAAAGTAAGACTCAGAGTCGGTGGCATGTAATAAATTAAGGTATTTCGATTCTTTTTTTATTATTTAATTAGGGAATTAGTGAGGGGGGGTAGGGCGGGTAATGTTTAGTGGGGGAAACTTTTGTCAGAGATCATCTACTGGCTAGTGAGTATCGCTATTGTAGAACAACATGGGGTGTACTTATTAAATATTTGTATTATTGTTCTGTGCAAATGCCAAACAAAATTGAATGTTACTAGGCTTTCTCTCCAGGTCGGATGTTTTTCATTAATATGAATAGCGAAAAATAGGAAAATACTGAATTATGGCCACTAGATGGAGCTAATGATTATAGGAAATGAATACATATTTACTACAATTGTCAGATCTAGTGGCCATAATGCAAAGTTTTCCTGATTCATGCTATCCTTATGAATAAAGAACATTTGACCTAAAGAGAAATAGCCTAGTAACATTCGATTTCTTTTGGCATTCACACAGAATAAATTTACAAGAAGATTTACAGGATGAACAGCCCAGGAATTTTTCTTTTTAAATACACCCCAAATTGTTAGTGACCTGCCAAATGTATCAATAGACAAAATTGTTAATTTATTTTTAGTTTGAGAGCAGGAAAGGGTTAGAAGCCCTATCAAATTTCGATACTGCCTGTGTTCCTACTGGGCATAGTCACCCTTTCTATTTGTCCTGGCGGTTGTTGTCCCTGGGACAGAACTTAATGAAAAAATCTAAAATAAAAATTATAGAAAATATAAAAAAAAAAAATAGAGGAGAAATTATTCAAATTTCCACATTTTAAAGAAAAAAACATTTTCTATTAATCTTGTTTGTTTAATTTTTAATGAAGGTGTTTCCAAGTTCCTTGCCAGCCATCACAAGTTCTGGCACTTTGGGAGACCAATTCACATCCTTTAACTTGCAGTGAGAAAAGCCACGAAAGACGAATTACAACTTCACAACAACTTAATGAAGACATTATAATAACTAGCTATATTATTGTGCAGTGATGGCACACATAAAGAAATACAAGCCTAGCAGTGAACTGCACATATAAAATCTGAATTTGTTATACGAGACACTAGAAGTGTTATATGCAAAATCATATTGTTGCTTTATGAGTTTTGTCTAATTACTTGAGGGTTAAGGAAGAGACTCCGGCTGAGATTAATTTCGCAATCGAAATGTTTGTGTTATGAGACTTCTATTTTGTCTCTGGAGTTTATGTAATTTCACTACTGACTGATATTTTTTATATGGCTCCCTACTAAATTTTACATTTCATAGTCTTCAATGTAGATGTTTTTATTTTTTCATGATTATTTCTTAAAATGGAATTAAAGTGCACCTGTAATTTAGGAGTCACTAAAATACCATAGAGAAGTAAAGCCCTTGTTTGTTTTTTTTAGTTAAGATGTTTTTATTTTATTTGTGCATATATGTAGCTACAATAATTTGTGGTCATTTTTACTAAATGTATTTAATTGATCATTTTTAAACAGATTATATATATATAAAATGATTGGGCAATATTGAATTTATAAAGAGTATGCATAGCAACAGCTGTTTGCTTTCAGACTTTTACTTTCTAAATAAACATCTGTATAAATAGATCACTCCTTTGTACTGAGTTTTATTAAGTACATGCTATTCTTTTTAGCAGTTAAAATCAGTCTTTTAAACGTGAGTAAGAGGCCCAGAATACCACCTGCTGGATGGAAGTGTTACCTATTTACAGGTACATTTCATAAAATTAGAATATCATCAAAAAGTTAATTTATTTCAGCAATTCAATTCAAAAAGTAAAAACTCCTATATTTTATATAGATGCATTACCCACAGTGTGATATATTTCAAGCATTTCTTACATTTAATTTTGATGATTTTGGCTTACAGCTACTCCTCGCTGTCAATCCCTCCACTGGCTTCCGCTCACCCAACAAATTAAATTCAAAACACTAACAACTACTTACAAAGCCACCCACAACTCAGCCCCCAGCTACATCACTGACCTAGTCTCAAAATACCAACCTACTCGTTCTCTTCGTTCTTCTCAAGACCTCCTGCTCTCTAGCGCCCTCATCACCTCCTCCCATGATCGCCTCCAGGACTTTTCCAGAGCCTCTCCAATCCTATGGAACTCCTTACCCCAATCTGTCCGATTATCTCCTACTCTATTAGCTTTTAGATGATCCCTTAAAACTCTTCTCTTCAGAGAAGTCTACCCTACCCAAACCTAACAACTGTATTTTCATTTTCTCCATCAGCTCATCCCCCACAGTTATTACCTTTTTTTCCACTTGTCCCTTCCTTCTAGACTGTAAGCTCTAACGAGCAGGGCCCTCCGATTCCTCCTGTATTGATTTGTATTGTAACTGTACTGTCTGCCCCCATGTTGTAAAGTGCGGCGCAAACTGTTGGCGCTATATAAACCCTGTATAATAATAATACAGCTAGTGAAAACCCAGAATTCAGTATCTCCGAAAATTAGAATATTACATAAGACCAATAAAATAAAGGATTTTTAATACAGAAATGTTGGCTTACTGAAAAGTATGTCCATGTACAGTATAGTAAGCACTCAGTACTTGGTCGGGGCTCCTTTTGCATGAATACGGCATCAATGCGGCGTGGCATGGGGGCGATTAGCCTGTTGCACTGTTGAGGTGTTATGGAAGCTCAGGTTGCTTTGATAGCGGCCTTCAGCTCAACTGCATTGTTGGGTCTGGTGTCTCTCATCTTCCTCTTGACAATACCACAGATTCTCTATGGGGTTTAGGTCAAGCGAGTTTACTGGCCAATCAAGCACAGTGATCACATGATCATTAAACCAGGTATTGGCACTTTTGGCAGTGTGGGCAGGTGCCAAGTCCTGCTGTAAATTGAAATCAGCATCTCCATAAAGCTGGTCAGCAGAGGGAAGCATGAAGTGCTCTAGAATGTCCTGGGTAGAGGGTTGCACTTAATTTATGTATTTTATATCGGAATGGAGTTCAGCTTTGAGTCTGCTTTAGACTCAGCTCCCAAGATTTCTGGCTTGCCCTTGTCAAACAGATACAATAAAATACTTTTCAATAGCACACTTAAAGCGGTATTAAACCCAAAAACAAAAATGTAGATTTGATGCGGTGGCTGCATTCATTTTTTTTTTTAGGCTTTTTTCCCTCTGTTTTCACCTGGTGATCTGGCCAATAACACACCTCCTGTATTAGAGTGCCCCCACTCAGGATGAAGGAGCACAGGGGGCATATATGGATTTCAACACTGTCAGTCTGAGGTGAGGGTTGTATGGACTAGCAGATTTAGATGCACTAACAAATTGAAGCCAAACTCCAGCTAACACTTTATAAGCAGCTACAGCAAAACATTTTTTTTTTTATTTATTCTTTTGGTTTAAAGGTTTTACGTCAATTAATAAAAGCTGAGCATTGTAAGCATCCCTGTCAGTAGAAAATAGTTTGTATCAACCCTCTAATTGCTACATCTGTAGGACAGCTTGTTCTGTTAAAAAACAACAGACTTACGAGCTGGATCACCTGGTGAAAATAAAGGGGAAAAAGCCTAAAAAAGAAAACCAGTGCAGCATTTGCTTTTGGGTTTCATACCACTTGTTTTTTTTAAACCCAGGACCCTGCATAAACTATAGCTGGTCTCCCACAGTACACAGAACATGGAAATGCAATTATTTTAGTAAATATAAACTGCTAAATACCTTTTCTCATCAGCGGTATATAGCAGTCTTGTGACCATGAGTAGACAGGCGCCTCTCCCCTATCCCGGGCGGGGGCAAACAAAAAGCCACCAGCCGCCACTGCTTATGACATAGTTACATAGTAGGTGAGGTTGAAAAAAGACACAAGTCCATCAAGTCCAACCTATGTGTGACTTCTATCAGTGTCTGGCCGAGCACTGGTTAAAACTTGTAGGAGGAGTTTTTATTCTGCTCTGACTGTCCTATGAGCCTGCAGGACCCCTGACCCTCTGTCTAGACAGTGCTGATTGACCAAATGCTGATCACATGCACCCTCCCTAGAAAAAAACGAACTAATTCTCTAGCAATACACACCAAGCTGAGCATGTGCAGAGTGACTCCAAGGCTTTGTTCTATCAGGAGATGGATTTGGGACTGTGGAAGAAGGGGAGGATCAGCGAAGACAGAATCAAACAGCCTTTTTACACAATACAGAGGATTAACCTCTTAGGTTCCACAGTGAGTACAACAAGCATGCTTTACTGCAAATAAAGACTGATTTTACTGTTGTGGGTATAGTAACATTAATGCATAGTGTGTTAAAGTAATCCATTCAAATAATGGGCTTGCAATGTGCCGAAATGTCCAAATAAACTGGGCATGCATTATTTTTGGCAAGGCCAACGCATGGTTGTGATTTACTTGGCATCGTGGTGTACTGCAGCCGATGTGCATAGCCTTAGTGCATTGGGGTGCCATTTAAAATGAATGGCATCACAGTGTGTTGCGTTAATACACCACATTGGAAGGGTATGAATGGGCTTGGAGTCAAAACTTACTTTTAAGTTTGAAATAAAAGCAGAAGTCTTGAATGCCTTTGCAAATAAATGTTTCAATTTATTTGCTGGTAATAAATTTTACAGGTTAGCTAAATGGATCTAATTCAGAATCCACTTCTGAATTCATAACTTAGGCAGAAGTCTTGGATAGGTTTGCAAATAAATGTTTCCTCTTATTCCTTAGTACAACATTTTACAAGTTAGCTACAAGGACCTAATTCATAGCTTGCTTCCAAAACACTAATAAATGCCAAGGTTTTGAATATATATGAACATAAATGTGGGAACCATACATTACTATGGAAGTACTTTTGTCAAGGTAGTTGTTCTCTAAACCAGCTTTTCTCAACCTTTTCAACACAGAGGAACCCTTGAAATAGATTTCCGGTCTCAGGGATCCCATGCTAATAATGACTATATCCAACCAGTGCTGGGACAAGGTCATCCAGCACCCAAAGCAAAGATGTCAAACTGCACCCCAATCCCCTAGGGCAGGGGTCTCCAAACATTTCAAACAAAGCGCAAGTCTACTGTCCTTCAGACTTTAGGAGGCCCGGGTTGTGGCCAGTGGGGGTAGAACATGTCCCTGGCCCAGCATCAGTGAGAACAAATATGGCCTCAGGGTTGGTGGACAGTAGGAGGGGTAAAGCCCCATTATTGGTATTAGTAGGAGAAATAATGTACCATTATTGGTATTAGTAGGAGGAGTAGTGCCCCATTATTTTTAATAAAGGACTTATCCCAACTGTGTCTGTGTGTTTTTTTTTTAAATTGTACACTTTTTTTGTGAAATGGTAGGGGTACAATGTATCCCTTACCTATTCACATAGGGGTGGGGCCAGAATCTGGGGGTCCCCTTTGTTAAAGGGGGCTTCCAGATTCCGATAAGCCCCCCGCCCGCAGACCCCCACAACCACCGGGCAAGGGTTGTGGGGATGAGGCCCTTGTCCCCATCAACATGGGGACAAATTACTCATGTTGAGGGCATGTGGCCTGGTACGGTTCAGGAGGGGGGGCGCTCTCTCCTCCCCCTCTTTTCCTGCGGCCTGCCAAGTTGCGTGCTTGGATAAGGGTCTGGTATGGATTTTTGGGGGGACTGCACGCCATTTTTTTTTTGGTGCGGGGTTCCCCTTAAAATCCATACCAGACCTGAAGGGTCTGGTATGGATTTTTGGGGGAACCCCACGCCATTTTTTTTTGGTGCAGAGTTCCCCTTAATATCCATACCAGACCTGAAGGGCCTGTTGATGGAATTTTGGGGGACCCCCACGCATTTTTTATTTTTATTTTTCAATGACTTTCAATGACTTTTCTCTGTATTGCCGGGACCCGACAATTCATTACAGCCGCGAGTAGTTTTAAATTAAATTTTTTCCTTCAGAAATGACATTTTGTGCAGGGACAGTTCTAAACATGGCAAACATGCACTACTTTACAGGCATACTATACACACCCCCCAGGTATGAAATTTAAAGGAATATTTCACTTTTATTGTTTCACTTTAAGCATTATTAAAATACATGTCCCCTGGGGCAGGACCCGGGTCCCAAACACTTTTTATGACAATAACTTGCATATTAACCTTTAAAATTAGCACTTTTGGTTTTTCATGTTCATGTCCCATAGACTTTAATGGTGTTCGAACAAATTTTTTGCCTGTTCGCATGTTCTGGTGCGAACCGAACCGGGAGGTGTTCGGCTCATCCCTAGTAAGGAGCATTCTTCCCACTGACCATCACACTAATGTATCATGAGTTGTAGACAGGTACGGGATAAGGGGTGGGCAGGAGGGGAAGCTACCCTGGGCGCAATGGTTTATTGCAGGGATGGGGGCACTCTGTGCCAGTTTCTTCTGTTACAAGGTTTGCATTGATACATGACCCGGGTCCCCAAACACTTTTTATGACAATAACTTGCATATTAACCTTTAAAATTAGCACTTTAGATTTCTCCCATAGACTATTAAAGGGTGTTCCGTGGCTTTTCGAATTTGCAGCGAACACCCCAAATAGTTTGCTATTCACCAAACGGGCTAACAGCGAACAGCCAATGTTCGAGTCGAACTCATGTTCGATTCGAACATAAAGCTCATCCCTACTTCTTACACTTGTGGTCATTGGGAAGAATTACCCCTAACTGATAGCTAAAAAGATCAATGGTGTCAGTGAGTGCACTTTTTGTTTAAATCAGTATTTTTTGGTAGAAAATTACGTATAACTCCCAAACATTATATACATTTTTTTTTAGCAGAGACTCTAGGGAATAAAATGTCAATTGGTGCAATTTTTATGTCACATTATACACTATATTACCAAAAGTATTGGGACGCCTGCCTTTACACGCACATGGACCTTGCTTTGTGCACTGGTGCACAGTCATGTTGGAACAGGAAGGGGCCATCCCCAAAATGTGCCCACAAAGTTGGGAGCATGAAATTGTCCAAAATGTTTTAGTATGCTGAAGCCTTAAGAGTTCCTTTCACTGGAACTAAGGGGCCAAGCCCAACCCCTGAAAAACAACCCCACACCATAATCCCCCCTTCAGCAAATGATTTGGTACAGTGCACAAAGCAAGGTCCATAAAGACATGGATGAGCGAGTTTGGGGTGGAAGAACTTGACTGGCCTGCATAGGGTCCTGACCTCAACCCGATAGAACACCTTTGGGATTAATTAGAGTGAAGACTGTGAGCCAGGCCTTCTCGTCCAACATCAGTGCCAGACCTCACAAATGCACTTCTGGAAGAATGATCAAACATTCCCATAGACACACTCCTAAACCTTGTGGACAGCCTTCCCAGAAGAGTTGAAGCTGTTATACCTACAAAGGGTGGGCCAACTGAATAATAAACCCTACGGACTAAGACTGGGATGCCATTAAAATTCATGTGCGTGTAAAGGCAGACGTCCTAATACTTTTGGTAATATAGTGTACAACATCATGCCCCTTGTTGAGCAATGCAGCACACCTGATTGGTTCCCCTCTGCTGCCCTCCTTACCTTGGCTCAGCTGTTGGTGTTCCCAGGATGTCAGATTATAAATATCAAGTTAGTTTTTAGCACTTGGATAGCCTACTGCACTAGAGCTAAGAAGGGCTGGTAGGCTTGTTTCCCTTTTCGACTACAGTGTATCTTTAAAGCACAAATGTCTATAGATCAGTGGCAAGGCTCTTAGGTCTCCCCCCAATTCTCTATCAAAGTTAACACTCCAGCACACACAATGCTAGGGAAGGTGATTATCTCTGGCAGCATAATTCCTCCGTAACATCTGCTTTCGCCCATAACACTCCACTAATTTTCCCCTCATTTCATTACACATAATTTTCTTTCAACACAATCTACATGTATTAAGTGGTAATGACTTTCCAGTTAAAAGCAAATCGACGCCAAGGGACCCCCCCCCCCCCTCCCCAAATGCCTGCCGAGCCTGTCTTCAGCTATTAAAGATAAATTTGGTGCTTCGGAAGGCTGCAGTAAGCCAATCAATCAATTAAGCGGTTTAGGACATATATTATCAAAATTCCAGTGTGGAGATACATAAGAACAGCCTGATTTTCTTGGGATGATTTGAAGATTCGAGAACGAAGGGGCCTGTCAAGCATGAATTGCTGGTGATCCAGAGCATAGACCTCGCAAGGAGCAGGGGCGAGGTGCTGAGAGCCGACTGGCGGGCTGGTAAATGTGACTGCGAAACGTTTACGTCACCTCGAGAAATGCGTTCAAAATACAAGAAAGCAGGCCTCCAGGGAAAACACACACATATATATATATATATATATATATATATATATATATATATATATATATATATTTTTTTATATTTTTATTTATTTTTTTCCCTGTACCTTTGATTATATTTAATACAGAACTGCAGAACCTTCTTAGAAACACAAGGATTATACATTCACTGGCCACTTTATTAGGTACACCTTGCTAGTACCGGGTTGGACCTCCATTTGCCTTCAGAACTGCCTTCATTCTTCGTGGCTTGGGATGAGCGGTACACCCCCCCAGTTCGGTTCGCACCAGAACATGCGAACAGGCAAAAAATTTGTGCGAACACGCGAACACTGTTAAGGTCTATGGCAGGGCTCAAAATTTCAAGTCCTGAGTAGTGATGAGCCGAACACCCCCGGGTTCGGTTCGCACCAGAACCCGCGAACGGACCGAAAGTTCGTACGAACATTAGAACCCTATTAAATACAATGGATGCGAACGTTCGAATTCTAAAGTGCTAATTATAACAACTATTATGCATGTTATTGTCCTAAAAAGGGTTTGGGAACCCGGGTTCTGCACCAGGGGACATGTATCAATGCAAAAAGAAGTTTTAAAAACGGTCGTTTTTCGGTAGCAGTCATTTTAATGATGCATAAAGTGAAAAAAAAAAAGTCAAATATTCCTTTAAATATCGTACCTGGGGGGTGTCTAAAGTATGCCTGTGAAGTGCCACGTGTTTCCCGTGTTTAGAACTGTCCCTGCACAAAATGACACTTCTAAAGGAAAAAAAAGCCATTTAAAACTGCTTGCGGCTTTAATGTAATGTCTGGTCTGGGTAATATGGATGAAAATCTTTAAGAAAAATGGCATAGCTACCCCATGACCCCCCCCCCCCTACCCCAGCCCATTACCAGCCCCTTTGGGTCTTGTATGGATATTAAGGGGAACCCCGCACATAAAATAAAAAAGGCCCTATATACTCTGAACAGCCGTATACAGGCGGTGCATACAAGACAGGGACTGTAGGTTTGTTCTTATGTAGAATGTGTTTGTAATTTTGAACAGGTACATTGTTTAAGTGTAGCTCCAGCCCAAAAATCTATTTTTAAACTTTTTGGAAAACATAGGTAAGGGTTATCACCCCTGTAACATTTGTTTTGCTGTCTGTGCCCCTGTTCAGAACATTTCACCTCACTTTCCGTCCCAATGACAACTGTTTTTGAAATGTGGTGTTTTTCTTGAAACAAGGATTGCTGATAAAGCATCAGTACAGAGGAGACACCTTTCTCCCATATTAATTCTTACAGGAGAGAATTTTCCTTCCTAGGGGTAGATTTCCTCTCACTTCCTGTTGTCTTCTTGCGTTTGCAAGTAGGAGTCGTTTGTAAGTTGGATGTTTGAAAGTAGGGACCTGCCGTATATAATCTGCAGAAATAGGCCCCTTAGTTGGTGTTGGCACAACACTGTAAGCACTCACAGTTACTCTTGGTTGGTGCTGGAACGCCCTGCTGTCAACTATTATATCAGGAATTGTAATTACATATAATTGTTGAACAGTGGTAGTAAAAATTGGGCCTTTGATGGTGGTGCTGGTGCCACAACACTGTAAGCCCTGACAGTTACTCTTGGTGGGTGCAGCAATGGGCCCTGCTGTGAATTATTAGATCAAGAATTGTAATTGCATGCCCCTGTTGAACAGGGGCTGAAAAATTGGGCCTTTCGTGGTGGTGGTGGTGGTGGTGGTGTTGCCACAACACTGTAAGCCCTCAGAGTTACTCTTGCTTGGTGGGTGCAGGAATGGGCCCTGCTGTGAATTATTAGATCAATAATTGTAATTAAATGCCCCTGTTGAACAGGGGCTGAAAAATTGGGCCTTAGGCACTGGTGGCACAACACTGCAACCCCTCACAGATACTGTACTTGGAGCACAGCAATGAGCCCTGTTGCAAAGTATTGCTTCAAAAATTGTAATTACACGCCCCTGTTAAACAGGGGCTGAAAAATTGGGCCTTAGCCACTGGTGGCGGCACCCATAAACAAAAATGATCTTCCAAGCTATCATCATCAATCGTATCATTGAGGACTCGGAGGAGGAGGATAGCCAGTCAACATAACAGCACAGGCACTCAGCATCAGCATCAGTCTTGAAGGGATGTGACATGTTAAAATCAATTAGTCTGTTATATCAGCATCAGGTGTGTGGTAGCTGGTGGTGATCCAAGACTGGTTCATCTTGATGAAAGTCAGTCGATCAACCGAGTCGGTGGACAGGCGCACCCTGTGATCCGTGACAAATCCTCCAGCAGCACTGAATGTGCGTTCCGAAAGAACGCTGGATGCAGGACAGGCCAGTAGCTCAATTGCATACTGTGCAAGCTCTGGCCAGTGATCCATCCTCAAGACCCAGTAAGCCAGAGGATTTTCGGTGGGGAAGGTGTCCAAGTCTGACCTTGCCCCTAGATATTCCTGCACCATGTTTATCAGACGCTGGCGATGGTTGCTGGAACCGATCATACTTTGGGGCTGCGGACTAAAGAATTGTCTGAACGCATCGGTCAGACGGCCACCTTCCCCACCGCTCCTTCTTTGACTGGCCGAAGCCTCAGCAACTCGTTGTCCAGGACCAGGAGTTTGTAACCTCCCAGTCTCTGGGAACGCGTTGCACAGACCTTTCTGCAAGGCCTCCCGGAGTTGTCTCATCCTCTGCTCCCTCTGCGACGGTAACATAAGGTCCGCAACCTTACCCTTGTACCGTGGATCAAGGAGAGTGGCCAGCCAGTAATGGTCCCTCTCCTTGATCCGAAGAATACGAGGATCCTTCCGCAGACTTTGCAGGATCAGGGAGGCCATGCAGCGTAGGTTTGCTGAGGCATTCGCTCCGGAGTCCTCTGGGTCACTAAGGACGACATGATCCGCAGTCACCTCCTCCCAGCCACGTACAAGTCCACTGGTTTCTTGGGACTGTAAATCATCCCTAAAAGACTGCTGCTGATGATGCTGAGTGCCAGCCTCCACCTCCATGCTGACACAATCCTCCTCCTCCTCCTCCTCCTCCTCCTCTTCCTGTGCGATGGGTGGGACAGAAGGAACACTGTCTGGGTAAAGGGGGCCTTGAGAGGCAAGGAAGTCCTCCTCTTCCTGCCTCTGTTCTGCCTCAAGTGCCCTGTCCATTATTCCACGCAGCGTGTGCTCCAACAGGTGGACAAGAGGTACAGTGTCACTGATGCATGCACTGTCACTACTCACCATCCTCGTGGCCTCCTCAAATGGTGCCAGGACAGTGCATGCATCCCTGATCATGCCCCACTGGCGTGGAGAAAAAAAACCAAGCTCCCCTGACCCTGTCCTGGTGCCATAGTCGCACAGGTACTCATTGATGGCCCTCTGCTGTGTGTGCAGCCGCTGCAGCATGGCCAACGTTGAGTTCCACCTGGTGGGCATGTCACATATAAGGCGGTTCTTGGGCAGGTTCAACTCCTTTTGCAGCTCAGCCAGGCGAGCACTGGCATTATAAGATCTGCGGAAATGCACACAGACTTTCCTGGCCTGCCTCAGGACATCCTGTAAGCCCGGGTACCTGCCCAAGAACCGCTGCACCACCAGGTTAAGGACATGAGCCACACAGGGCACATGGGTCAGTTGTCCCTGTCGGAGGGCGGAGAGGAGGTTGGTGCCATTGTCGCAAACCACCATTCCTGGCTTAAGCTGGCGTGGCGTCAACCACCTCTCGGCCTGGCCCTGCAGAGCAGACAGGACCTCTGCCCCAGTGTGGCTTCTGTCCCCCAAACACACCAGCGCAAGCACGCCATGGCATCTTTTTGCCTGCGTACTTGCGTAGCCCCGTGAACGGCTACGGAGCACCGCTGGTTCATAGGACAAACCACAGGAAGAGGCCATGGAGGAAGAAGAAGAGGAGGGGGTGGAGGAGAGAGGTGTGTCACAACCAGTAGTAGCATTTTGGAGGCGTGGCGGTGGGACAACCTCCAACACTACTGCACCTTGTCCTGCATCCTTCCCAGCTGCCAAAAGAGTGACCCAATGGGCCGTGAAAGAAAGGTAACGTCCCTGTCCATGCCTGCTGGACCATGAGTCAGCGGTAATATGCACCTTACCGCTGACCGCCCTGTCCAGCGAGGCCAAGACATTGCCTTCCACATGCCGGTAGAGAGCCGGAATAGCCTTCCGTGAGAAAAAGTGGCGTTTGGGAACCTGCCACTGAGGAACCGCACATTGCACAAACTCACGGAAGGGGGCCGAGTCTACCAACTGAAAAGGCAGCAGTTGAAGCGCTAGCAATTTAGCCAAGCTAGCATTCAACCGCTGGGCATGTGGATGGCTGGGAGTGAACTTCTTTCGACGGTCCAGCAGCTGGGGCAGGGAAATTTGCCTGCTAGAATCGGACGTCGGTGTACTGCTAGCAGAGTGGCCGCAAGTACTTGGCTGTGACACACCTAATTCTACACCTTCATTCCTCTCAGTGCATGTTTCAGAGAGGACTGAAGTTATAGTGGGGTTGGAGATCCCAGCTGATGCGGTGCAAGGAGAGGTCCGCTTTGTTCTTTGGTGTGGGTCTTTGAGGTAGGCTTGCCAACGAGCTGCATGGCAGGTCAACATATGTCTGGTCAGGCATGTGGTACCCAAGCGGCTGATGTTTTGGCCACGCGATATACGCTTGAGACATATGTTGCAAACAGCAGCTGTGCGATCTGATGCACTAGCCTCAAAAAAGGCCCACACCAAGGAACTTTTTGAATGACGGGCAGAGGCAGCGCCCTGCACAGGCGGAGCTCTGCGGTGTGATTCCGTCGGTGTACTGCCCTTACGCTGGCCACCAAAGGGCATCCTGCCTCGTTGGAGATGTGCCTCCTCCTCATCCTCCTCCTCCTCCTCTCTCCTATTAGGCACCCATGTGGAGTCAGTGACCTCATCATCCCCTCCCTCCTCATCACTGGAGCCAATCTGGCAGTATGCTGCAGCTGCTGGAACATGACTGCCAGATTGGTGTCCTTCTTGAGCATCCCCTCTGTCTGCTCTCACCCTACTGCCTTCCTGTAGCTGGGTTTCATCATCAGACCCTTCGAAACGCTGGGCATCCTCCTGGAGCATGTACCCAACACTGTGCTCAAACAGTTCGGGGGACTCCTCAGGAGGAGGACATGGTGGGTCTAGGGAAGGAGTGACTGATGATGAGTCTGACATTGATACCAGGGAAGAGGATGCTTTGGCAGCTGCTTTGCCAGTACCCTGAGCCTGGGTGAGAGAGGATGAGGAGGAGGAGGAGGGCTTGGTCATCCACTCTACCAAGTCTTCGGCATGATGTGGCTCAACATGTCCAGCTGCCGAAAAGAAGGACAAGCGTGTCCCATGGCCATGTGCTGATGACAATGCACCGCGTCCACGACCAGCACTGTTGCCCCCAGACACAGAGCCTGCTTGCCCTCTTTTATTGCCTCCTGACTGTCTGCCTCTCCTTGTTTGCCTTCCAGACATTCTAATAGATGGCCTGCAGGGAGATGGGAAAAAAGCAATAAGGGCTACCTTCAGGTGTCCTTCTCTGTCCCTTTACTTAAGGATTTCTAAATATGGTTCAGGATGATTGCTTTTGCACAGAATAGCACAACGACAATTTCCCTGACTGTCCAAAAAACAAGGATTTCAAAGATGGTTGATGAGGAATGCTTTAGCACACTATAGCACAAGGAGAATTCACTCACTGTCCTTCCCAGTCCCTAGAAACAAGGACTTGCACAGTGAAAGAAACTGACACTCTCCCTACCTACAGTTTTCTGTCCCTAGAAAAAATGTTTTTTTTAAGCACACTATAGCACAAGGAGAATTCACTCACTGTCCTTCCCAGTCCCTAGAAACAAGGACTTGCACAGTGAAAGAAACTGACACTCTCCCTACCTAGAGTTTTCTGTCCCTAGAAAAAATGTTTTTTTTAAGCACACTATAGCACAAGGAGAATTCACTCACTGTCCTTCCCAGTCCCTAGAAACAAGGACTTGCACAGTGAAAGAAACTGACACTCTCCCTACCTAGAGTTTTCTGTCCCTAGAAAAAATGTTTTTTTTAAGCACACTATAGCACAAGGAGAATTCACTCACTGTCCTTCCCAGTCCCTAGAAACAAGGACTTGCACAGTGAAAGAAACTGACACTCTCCCTACCTACAGTTTTCTGTCCCTAGAAAAAATGTTTTTTTTTAAGCACACTATAGCACAAGGAGAATTCACTCACTGTCCTTCCCAGTCCCTAGAAACAAGGACTTGCACAGTGAAAGAAACTGACACTCTCCCTACCTAGAGTTTTCTGTCCCTAGAAAAAATGTTTTTTTTAAGCACACTATAGCACAAGGAGAATTCACTCACTGTCCTTCCCAGTCCCTAGAAACAAGGACTTGCACAGTGAAAGAAACTGACACTCTCCCTACCTACAGTTTTCTGTCCCTAGAAAAAATGTTTTTTTTAAGCACACTATAGCACAAGGAGAATTCACTCACTGTCCTTCCCAGTCCCTAGAAACAAGGACTTGCACAGTGAAAGAAACTGATACTCTCCCTACCTACAGTTTTCTGTCCCTAGAAAAAATGTTTTTTTTAAGCACACTATAGCACAAGGAGAATTCACTCACTGTCCTTCCCAGTCCCTAGAAACAAGGACTTGCACAGTGAAAGAAACTGACACTCTCCCTACCTACAGTTTTCTGTCCCTAGAAAAAATGTTTTTTTTAAGCACACTATAGCACAAGGAGAATTCACTCACTGTCCTTCCCAGTCCCTAGAAACAAGGACTTGCACAGTGAAAGAAACTGACACTCTCCCTACCTAGAGTTTTCTGTCCCTAGAAAAAATGTTTTTTTTAAGCACACTATAGCACAAGGAGAATTCACTCACTGTCCTTCCCAGTCCCTAGAAACAAGGACTTGCACAGTGAAAGAAACTGACACTCTCCCTACCTACAGTTTTCTGTCCCTAGAAAAAATGTTTTTTTTAAGCACACTATAGCACAAGGAAAATTCACTCACTGTCCTTCCCAGTCCCTAGAAACAAGGACTTGCACAGTGAAAGAAACTGACACTCTCCCTACCTAGAGTTTTCTGTCCCTAGAAAAAATGTTTTTTTTAAGCACACTATAGCACAAGGAGAATTCACGCACTGTCCTTCCCAGTCCCTAGAAACAAGGACTTGCACAGTGAAAGAAACTGACACTCTCCCTACCTAGAGTTTTCTGTCCCTAGAAAAAATGTTTTTTTTAAGCACACTATAGCACAAGGAGAATTCACTCACTGTCCTTCCCAGTCCCTAGAAACAAGGACTTGCACAGTGAAAGAAACTGACACTCTCCCTACCTACAGTTTTCTGTCCCTAGAAAAAATGTTTTTTTTAAGCACACTATAGCACAAGGAGAATTCACTCACTGTCCTTCCCAGTCCCTAGAAACAAGGACTTGCACAGTGAAAGAATCTGACACTCTCCCTACCTACAGTTTTCTGTCCCTAGAAAAAATGTTTTTTTTAAGCACACTATAGCACAAGGAGAATTCACTCACTGTCCTTCCCAGTCCCTAGAAACAAGGACTTGCACAGTGAAAGAAACTGACACTCTCCCTACCTACAGTTTTCTGTCCCTAGAAAAAATGTTTTTTTTAAGCACACTATAGCACAAGGAGAATTCACTCACTGTCCTTCCCAGTCCCTAGAAACAAGGACTTGCACAGTGAAAGAAACTGACACTCTCCCTACCTACAGTTTTCTGTCCCTAGAAAAAATGTTTTTTTTAAGCACACTATAGCACAAGGAGAATTCACTCACTGTCCTTCCCAGTCCCTAGAAACAAGGACTTGCACAGTGAAAGAAACTGACACTCTCCCTACCTACAGTTTTCTGTCCCTAGAAAAAATGTTTTTTTTAAGCACACTATAGCACAAGGAGAATTCACTCACTGTCCTTCCCAGTCCCTAGAAACAAGGACTTGCACAGTGAAAGAAACTGACACTCTCCCTACCTACAGTTTTCTGTCCCTAGAAAAAATGTTTTTTTTAAGCACACTATAGCACAAGCACAAAACACACTGACACTCTCCCTACCTATCCTTCTCTTTCCCTAAACTAAAGGAATCCAGGTTAAGCAAGAAAGAAATAAAAGTCACTGTCCCTGCCTATGCTGCTCTTTCCCTGCTCCGGAACACACTACACTAGGCCGCCGTGCTGGCGGCCTTTTATAGT
Organism: Rana muscosa; assembly: GCA_029206835.1. Taxonomy (NCBI): domain Eukaryota; kingdom Metazoa; phylum Chordata; class Amphibia; order Anura; family Ranidae; genus Rana; species Rana muscosa. Next base: position 201,986,486 of record CM055126.1, on the reverse strand, counting down.
GTGGGGCGTGTACTAAACACCCTCAGCAATAATTGGCCACAGGCATCCTGCCTGTGGCCAATCATTGCTCTCCTCGCTGCCGGCGCTGTGATTGGCCAAGCATGCGGGGTCACAGTGCATGCTTGGCCAATCACAGCGCCTGGATGACACTGCGATGGCGTAGTGCATTGTGGGCCGTTCGCGTCACTCGAATTTGGCGCGAACGGCCCAAATCGTTCGATCTTCGTCGAACGATCGAACAGCCGATGTTCGAGTCGAACGTATGTTCGACTCGAACACGAAGCTCATCCCTAGTCCTGAGCTACTAGCCAGGCATTAAGTGTTACATGCCATCAGTTGCCCCACCCAACCCATACCCTGATTGGTTGTTAGGATACTAGCAACCAATCGTTTTGACAGGCGGGACTTGGGAGACAAAGGAGAAGCCAGTATTTCCACCACTGGTGCTGGGCATCTGCTTTGAGCCCTGTGTTAAAGACAGCCTTGACTGGGTGCCTCTTCTCCTCCCCCAGCAGGATCCTGGCTGCCGCTGCTTCTGCCTGCTCTGCATCAAAAGTGCTCCTTTTAAAGGCTAATATGCAAGTTATTGTCATAAAAAGTGTATGGGGACCCGGGTACTGTCCCAGGGGACAAGTATCAATGCAAAAAAAAAAGTTTTAAAAGGGCCGTTATTTCAGGAGCAGTGATTTTAATAATGCTTTAAGTGAAACAATAAAAAAATATTGTGCCTGTGGGCGGTCCTCTTAGTCTGCCTGTAAAGTGGTGCATCTGTCTGATATGTTTTACAGTCCCGCAGCAAAATGACATTTCTAAAGGAAAACATTTTAATTTAAAATTGCTTGCGGTTGTAATGTATAACCGACTCCCGGCAATATAGATAAAAATAAAGGGAAATACTGTATAATGGCGTGCGTTCCAAAAAAAAAAAAAAACAGCATGGGGTCCCCCCCAAAATCCATACCAGGCCCTTTGGTTCTCAAATGGATTTTAAGGGGAACGCCATCCCAAAATTATTTAAAATATTGGCGTGGGGGTCCCCCCCAAAATTCATACCAGACCCTTATCCGAGCATGCAGCCTGAAGGACAGGATAGGAAGGGCGTACCAGGCCACAACATGGGGAGGGTGCTTTGGGGTAACACTTGCCCAGTGGTTGTGGGGGTCTGCGGGTGGGGGCTTATCGGAATGTGGAAGCCCCCCTTAGCAAGGGGGCCCCTAGATCCCGTTCCCCAATGTGATTGGGTATCGGGTACATTGTACCCCTACCCATTCACCAAGAAAAGTGTCAAAAAGTAAAAGACACAAAAGACAGTTTTTTGACAATTCCTTTATTAAAAAAGAAGAAAAAAGTGTCCCGCGATGGCCATCCTTCTTCAATCATGGCGCTGCCCTTGCCTTTATAACAGCTGTCACCACGAAAAGACAGCAGTCGACGGGATGCCTCCTATCGAGGTGGAGCTTTTTTTTTCTGTATTTTTCCGGACCGCCGGCGGCGTGATTGAAGAAGGATAGACATCACAGGACACTTTTTTTTTTCTTTTTTAATAAAGGAATTGTCAAAAACTGTCTTTTGTGTTCTTTACTTTTTGACACTTTTTTTTGGTGAATGGGTAGGGGAACAATGTACCCCATACCCATTTACATAGGGGGGCGGGATCTGGGGGCCCCCTTGTTAAAGGGGGCTTCCAGTTTCTGTTAAGCCCCCCACTCGCAGACCCCCCACAACCACCGGGCAAGGGTTGTGGGGATGAGGCCCTTGTCCCCATCAACATGGGGACAAGGTGCTCTGGGGGGACCCCAAAGAACCCTCCCCATGTTGAGGGCTAGTGGCCTGGTATGGTTCAAGTTGGGGGGGCTCTCTTGTCCCCCCTATCCTGACCTGCCAGGTTGCTTGCTCGGATAAGGGTCTGGTATGGATTTTGGGCGCGGGGTTCCCCTGAAAATCCATTCCAGACCTAAAGGGCATGGTATGGATTTTGGGGGACCCCCAAACTATTTTTTTTATTTTGGCACAAGGTTCCCCTTAAAATCCATACCAGACCTAAATGGCCTGGTATGAATTTTGGGGGGACCCCCCGCCATTTAAAAAAAAAATTGGCGCAGGGTTCCCCTTAACCACTTCATTACACTGGATCAAAAATATATAATGTGCTTGGTGTATTTGAATAAAATCAGAATAAAATGAATGAATGAATAGAAAACAATAAAGAAGTGGCACTCAGAACATTGTACACAGCAACATCCATAAATATCTAGAAAAACATGTTGCGCTGTCTAAATATGTGGATCAACCTTCAAATATAATAAATAATAATCATATAAACAATAAAGTCCATAGTGATAAAGTGCAAAAGTCCTTAAAACAAGTGCAACATCCAGTGCTTGAATAGATCAGGCAAAATTGTCTCCTTGCCAGATCTAAAGACCTATCACATCTGTGAGCTCTATTACCCCTTACATTAGGTGCAGATCAACTTGACTTATCCAGTCTCCCAGTAGGGAATCTTTGGTAAAAACTAACCAAAGATGTAGCCACAGGATATCCTCAGAAGCCGATTCAATCAGTGATCATTAGAAAAAAGGGGAACTCATTGCGCAGTGTCCAAATTAAAAACGGGCATTTATTAAAAAACGACTTACATCAAGTCTGTAATCACAGGCATTGGAAACAAAAATCGTCCTAGCACTCTCATGCTGCGTACACACGATCGTTTTTAATGACGAGAAAAATGTCATTTTTTAAAATGGTCATTAAAAATGATCGTGTGTGGGCTTTCCAGCATTTTTTCCCGACGAGAAAAACGCAGAGAATCACGACGAGAAAAATTGGAACATGCTCTAATTTTTCACGTCGTTTTTTACATCGTCGTTTTTCTCGTCATGAAAAACGGCCATGTGTATGCTTTAACGAGGTGAAAAAAAATGCGCATGCTCAGAATCAAGTGTGAGACGGGAGCGCTCGTTCTGGAAAAAACTAGCGTTCGTAATGGAGATAGCACATTCGTCACGCTGTAACGGACTGAAAACCACGAGGCTGAAAAGCGCGAATCGTCTCTCAACAAACTTTACTAACATGAAGGGTGGCGCCATCCGAATAGAACTTCCCCTTTATAGTGCCGTCGTACGTGTTGTACGTCACCGCGCTTTACTCAAACATTTTTTCCATGATAGTGTGTAGGCAAGACAGGCTTAAGAGGAAACACAAAAAATCCCGTCGAGAAAAATGCTGTTTTTTTAATGACATTAAAAACGATCGTGTGTACGCGGCAATCACGAGTAGGGATGAGCCGAACACCTCCCGGTTCGGTTCGACTGCAGAACATGCAAAAGGCAAAAAATTAGTTCGAACACGCGAACACCGTTAAAGTCTATGGGACACGAACATGAAAAATCAAAAGTGCTAATTTTAAAGGTTAATATGCAAGTTATTGTCATAAAAAGTGTTTGGGGACCTGGGTCCTGCCCCAGGGAAAAGAAAGATTACCACTCTCCAAGCTCATGATCCCTTGTGTAGCTCCCCCCCCCCCCCCTACTTAAACCGACAGGTGCTGGCTCTGCTCAGGTCCATGAAGAAAGAAAAAAAACCTGGATTGCTGCACTCCATCAAAGGCGTCTTATTGTATAAAATCAATATAATCCAAAATAATGCAGTCAAAATAAAGGTGGACAACAGGAAAACAAAATGGCTAACGCGTTTTACATCGTGAGATGCTTACTCATAGCTAAATGTATAGGAACAAACAGTGTATTTAAAAAGGGAGTGAAAAAATCCTTCCGCCAATCAAAACTTTTTCTGGGGCGGAATGTGAATAAATTAAATTAAACACTTAATTAGATCCCACAGATTCCAGAGATAGGGTGCACCTGCTTGAAAGACAGATGAACCAGAAACCCATTTAAATGAAGCAGATAAATAGATTCCCAAAGGGCCATCATAGTACCAAAAGATAAATTAAATAAAAATAAAAATAAATTGAAAAAAATGCTGGCAATATATATGAGCCCGAGCAGGATTTCTGGTATAACCAATGTCTCCAGTCAGACATGCACCCACATGTGGAAAAATACAACAACCAAAGATGTGTATATGTGCGCAAAATATCTGCACTGTATATAATATAATCAAGGAAAATGTAAACATAAATGTGAACATATAAATTGTGAAAATGTAGACATGTTTTTATGGTGAACACATGTGTTAATGTGAAGCTTTTAACCAAGAGGTTATATTATGAATATCATGAAAAATATACATGTGACCAATAAAACTAATGTAGCGGGGTCTCCTTTAAGGCCCCTGGACTACGTTACCCAGAACCCCGTTTGGCACCCAGGGTGCATTGGGCCGCCGCAGAGACTCATGGGTGGGGCTATATAAGAAGAGGGCGAGGCTAGGCTCGGCCTCTTTGGACACCGCGCTGCAAGCAATAGGACTCCCTGTGTGGATCTGCTGCTGTGTAAGGCCTGAAGCCTGGGCCTTGCATACCGACCAAAGAGCCTTCCACCCCACTGCGGAGCCTGGGTGGCACCTGTTCCTGCTCGAGTTTGCTGACATCAGCTGGACCGGAGACCCAGCCGTTGGAGACACTGTGTGCGGATACACAGTGGTGGAAGCCCGGACTGGGATCGCGTCCGGAGTGGTGAGCGAGCACTTGCTCACTTCATTACCCTTTTTACTTTGTTGGGCCCAGTGACTGCCTTGGCCCACCCTATTATTTACTACCATTGGATTACAAATATTGTTTCCTGAAAGTGCACCACCGTTCAAGTTGCATGCGAAGAATTGTTCTCATAAGGGACTGAGTTTTAATCTGGGTCAGGCCTGACCAGGGTGGGGGTTAAAACTTTGTTGCTGCGCCATATTGCGCATAGGGAAAGGAGATAGTTGCACATGGCGGGTGATCACTCTGCACTATCACTGATGAATATGTTTGTTGCTGCAGGGCTCTGCATGTATGCTATGTGATGTGTTTAACCTTGAACCCTTATACCAAAGTAAATCCAGTTATATTTTATTACCTTGGTATTAGTGTCCTCTTTGCAGATAGTAGTTATCTATCAATACTGAAAGATTGTGTATAATCAGGTATAGACCTTTACGAGGTAACAATCCCTAGAATAACTGTGCCAGTGTGGGTTGAGTAGGTTGCCGGGGTTGGCGGTGCTGTATACAGGGCACGAAACAAAACCCAGCGTCTCTTTTAACTGGGGGTAGCGCTACACGAATATACAAAAACACAATAATAAAACTATAATGTTGTGTTAAAATGTCATTTTATGGTCGTTGTAAGACCACAATGTACAATATCGCTGAAAGTATCAATGTTCTGTTTTCCTTTAAAAACTATCTGTATATCTGCATGTCTATGTATATATGGCTAAATAAAAAAAAATCATTTATTTATTTAGGCCAACGTGCAGAACGAATATGTACTCGGCAAATAAGTGTACGGTAAAAGCAGAACTCTCATACACTCTGCAATCATCTGTCTATTGTTTAAGATAAAGATGACAATATGTTAAGTCTAGGGGAAGAGCAGCAACATGGTAGCTGTAACAATGGAAGATACCATGTAGCCTGGATTAGCTATTTCTGACCGGTAATTCAATAAACTGAGGATGTGTTGAATCCAAAATAATCGGGTAGTCTTCATCCAAATCATGTGTCCAAATATTTTGTGGACGAGCATATAAAAGTTGTTACATCTATATCAAAAAAGAGACTCATTACTCTCGCTGCAAATCTGGGTTGCATACGTGTTCTAGCATATGACTACGCTATAAAAAGGTTGAACCAAGAGGAGATTCACCTTGAATATTATGTGTAGGCACATTATCGCGTAAGAGAAATAATTTCCTATGGGCAACTCTAGGCTTAAGAACTAAACAATATACAATAATGTCCAGGGGACATGTATCAATGCAAAAAAAAGTTTTAAAAACTGACGTTTTTTCGGGAGCAGTTATTTTAATAATGCTTAAAGGGCATTACCAATTCACATAGGGGGGGGGGATCTGGGGGTCCCCTTTGTTAAAGGGGGCTTCCAGATTCCGATAAGCCCCCCCGCCCGCAGACCCCCACAACCACCGGGCAAAGGTTGTGGGGATGAGGCCCTTGTCCCCATGAACATTGGGACATCCTCCCCATGTTGAGGGCATGTGGCCTGGTACGGTTCAGAAGAGGAGGGCGCTCTCTCGTCCCCCCCTCTTTTCCTGCGGCCTGCCAGGTTGCGTGCTCGGATAAGGGCCTGGTATGGATTTTTGAGGGAACCCCAAGCCATTTTTTTTTATTTGGCGCAGGGTTCCCCTTAATATCCATATCAGACCTGAAAGGCCTGGTATTGGAATTTTGGGGACCCCCACGCATTTTTTTTTTTCAATGACTTTTATCTGTATTGCCGGGACCCGACAATTCATTATAGCCCTGAGTAGTTTTAAATTACTTTTTTTCCTTTAGAAATTTAATTTTGTGCAGAGACTGTTATAAACATGGGAAACATGCGCTACTTTACAGGCATACTATAGACACCCCCCAGGTACGAAATTTAAAGGAATATTTCACTTTTATTGTTTCACTTTAAGCATTATTAAAATCACTGCTCCCGGAAAAAACATAGTTTTTAAAACTTTTTTTTGCATTGATACATGTCCCCTGGGGCAGGACCCAGGTCCCCAAACACTTTTTATGACAATATCTTGCATATTAACCTTTAAAATTAGCACTTTAGATTTCTCCCATAGACTTTTAAAGGGTGTTCCACGGCTTTTCGAATTTGCCGCGAACACCCCAAATTGTTCGCTGTTCGGCGAACGGGCGAACAGCCAATGTTCGAGTCGAACTCATGTTCGACCCGACCATAAAGCTCATCCCTACTCATGAGCGTATTGACGTCACCGCTATTTCCTGCCTAGCCGACATACGTTTTGTCTAAATAGGGCTTGTTGTAAGTCTTTTTTAATAAATGCCCGTTGTTAATTTGGATGCTGCGCAATGAGTTGCCCTTTTTTCAACGATCCCCTGCTGGGAGGCTGGATAAGTCAAGCTGATCTGCACCTAATGTGAGGGGTAATAGAGCTCACAGATGCGAGTATAGACCTTGATAGGTCTTTGGATCTGGTAAGGAGACAATTTTGCCTGATCTATTCAAGCACTGGATGTTGCACTTGTTTTAAGGACTTTTGCACTTTATCATTATGGACTTTATTGTTTATATGATTATTATTCATTATATTTGAAGGTTGATCAACATATTTATACAGCGCAACACGTTTTTCTAAATATATACTGCACTGACTGAATATAGAGTCTACACTGAATATCTAGTCTACACTAAATGCAGAGTATATATATATATATATATATATATATATATACAGTGGAACCTTATGAGCATAATCCGTTCCAGGAGAAAGCTTGTAATCCAAAGCACTCGCATATCAAAGCGGGTTTCCCCATAGAAGTCAATGGAAATGAAAATAATTTGTTCCGCATTGACTTCTATGGCATGCAATACTGCATGTGGCCAGAGGTGGGGGGGTCGCTTGAGAGACTTGGAAATACTCAGAGATCGTTCGGTTGCCCTCAAGAAAGGCTCAGAAACACTCGGGAACGGAGTATTTCCGAGTAATTCTAAATATTTCCGAACGGCTCCGATCGGCTCTGGCGCCCCCGCACCTCTGGCCAACTGGCTTGAATCCTGCTCATTTTGCGAGACAACACTCGCAAACCAAGTCAGGATTTAAAAAACATGATTGTTCGTATTGTGAAACGCTCGTTAACCGCGTTACTCGCAATCCGAGGTTCCACTGTATATATATCTATATGTATATATAGATATATATATATATATATATATATGAATGCACTGCCTGCACTGACTGAATATAGAGTCTACACTGAATATCTAGTCTACATTAAATGCAGAGTATATATTTATATACTAGACTGTATATATTAAATACACTGCCTGCACGCCACTAACTAACCTGCCTGGATGTTTCCGAATTAACGAATTTGTCGAAATTTGATAAAAAAAATGAATTTCTAACAAAACGAATTGCACATGTCTACCCCTATGCCACATCTTTTGGTTTGAAAGGACAGACCATGGAAGGGCAAAGCTTCCCAGTGATTAGGTTAGGGATAAGCAAAATTGATAGCGTTCATTCCCCCACATCAGAAGATTTTAATAAAATGATGCCATTTTGGCTAAATATTTAGGAGCAAATGGGGAGCATAGAATTATTGGGTGCAATACACTTTAAATGGCTTCTAAAGGTTACAGAAGCTCCTTCAATTATCTTGGACCTGTTGTTGCCCCCCCCCCCCCCTTGTTAGCCCCGTGATTAAGGCTGGGTTCACACACTATTGCGAATTGGATGCGGAATTGCCTGCATCCAATTCGCAATGATCCCGCATCCAATTCGCAATAGCAGGAGAATGTGAATGGCTCTCCATTGAGCCGGTTCACATATCTCCAATGCGGCGCCGGTGCGAATTTGCACAGGAGCCCTTTGCGTCTTCTAATCCGTTTCAGGTCTGAATTCAGCCCAAAATTCGGGCTGAAATCGGACCTGAAACTATGAACCAGGATACCCTGGACCCCTGCTGTGAGCCGCATCGGCATTAGGTGTGAATCCAGCCTTAAAGCGGAGCTCCACCCTAAAGTGGAACTTCCACTCATCAGAACCCTCCCCCCCTCCGGTGTCACAATTGGCACCTTTTAGGGGGGAGGGGGGTGCAGATACCTGTCTAAGACAGGTATTTGCACCCACTCCCGGGAGTCCTCTCTGCGGGAAATCTGCGGGAAGCACGTCACTTCCCACAGAATACCTGTAGTGTTCTGGGAGACACTCGGCATCCAGAACACAGGAGGACCAGTCAGAACGGCGCAGCGCGACTCGCGCATGCGCCGCAGGGAACCGGGCAGTGAAACCGCAAGGCTTCACTTCCTGGTTCCCTCACCGAGGATGGCGGTGGGGGCAGCAGAGTGACGAGCGATTGCTCGTGTTCTGCTGCGGACGTCGCTGGACTCCAGGACAGGTAAGTGTCCTAATATTAAAAGTCAGCAGCTGCAGTATTTGTAGCTGCTGGCTTTTAATATTATTTTTTTTCGGTGGAGCTCCGCTTTAATGTTTTTTTCACAGAAAGGAAAATAAAGACACGGAATAAAAAAAAAAAAAAAATAAAGTAAACAAAAAATTTAAAGTAGCACAAAGATTCAAATACCCATAAAAAAAAAAAAAAAAACGCAAATACGAAGAACACAAAATTGAATTACACTAAACAACCCTAAAATACCCTCTAACTAAAAATCAACCACATTTCCTAGAGGTAGCTCAGTAGGTAAAATTGGGAGTTTCTGAAAAAACTTGCTAAATGTAAAATTGGTAGTTTAGCAGCAAAATCAATATTATTGAAATCACTTCTTAATCCCTAATGCCCCGTACACACGACCATTTTTCTCGTCGGGAAAAATGAATTTTTTTCTCTTTGACGAGAAAAACGACCGTGTGTGGGCTTTTGGTTATTTTTCCCGATGAGAAAAACGGCATTAATCACGACGAGAAAAATTAGAACATGCTCTAATTTTTCTCGTTGTGATTCACGGCATTTTTTTCCGCGGCAGTTTTCCCCTAGGGAAACACTGGCGGGGAGCCTACAGATGGTCGTTTTTCTCGACCAAGAGAAAAAATGACGGGAAAAACGGCCGTGTGTAGGGGAACAAGCCTTTCCTCGTTTTTCCCGTCGGGATTCACGGCGGTGTTTTCACCGCCGTGAATCTCGATCGTGTGTACGCGGCATAATTGTGGTAAATAAGCTTTCTTTCCTAGTCCAGGTCACTCAGCTATGTCATGGTAATGTTAGCAGTGCATTGAGTGGCTTTAATATTAAACCCAAATTTTCCCCCAAAACTTCATAGAACCAGTTTGTGTGCCTGGCGCCTCCTCCCTCTGCTGCAGATACTTTGCTTGATGAACCTTGTAAGAGAAAAATAAATACCGGTCTATCTTTTAAAAACTCTGTACCTATCTAACCCTTTATTAACCATTAGCCAGCTATTATAAAATTTCTTCTTCCACTTTTGGTTTTACTTTTTTTTTTTTTATTATATATTAAGGTTATTTTATTTTTTGTATTTTATTTTTTAACCGTTCATCCATCTAAACTTTTTTTCAATTTTTGTTTTTGTAATATCATATTGAATAACACACAAGAGTAACATAACATTATTTGTTTTACGACAAACACTTTTAAAAAAAAATATAAAAAAGTTTATTATCAAAGCGGAATTTAGGCTGGATTCACACCCATGCATTTTTAATGCTTTTTGCATTTTGCAGATTTGTACTACAGAACGTGTTCCATAGGAAACCAAGTTAAATGGATGGGAGTGCAAATCTGCAAAATGCAAAAAGCACTAAAAATGCCATAGGTGTGAATCCAGCCTAAGATAAAAAAAAAAAAAAAAAACATTCTGTGTGCAGCAGCCCCCCTAATACTTACCTGAGCCCCATCTCAATGCAGCAATATTGCATGAGAGCCTCAGCTGTCCGGGACTCTGCCTCCTGATTGGCTGAGACACAGCAGCAGGTGCCATTGGTTCCTGCTGCTATCAATCAAAGTCAGTGAGCCAATAAGGAAGAGAGAGGGGGTGGGTGTCCGTGTCTGAATGGACACACAGAGCAGTGACTCACCTCGGGTACCTCCATAGCAAGCTGCTTGCTGTGGGGCACTTGGGAGGGAGGAGCCAGTGAGGGACCCGAGAAGAGGAGGATCGGGGCTGCTCTGTGCAAAACCATTACACAGAGCAGGTAAGTATAACATGTTTGTTGTTTTAAAATAAAAAAAGCGAGACTTTAGTATCCCTTTGAGGGCTGGTTCACACCACAAAAACGCACTCCAGATCCGTTCCAGATGCGTTTTTGCATGTATAGCCGTGGCCACAAGTTTTGAGAATTAATCAAATATTCATTTTCACAAAGTTGAAGTTGTCCAAAGGCGTGGCGGTAAAGAGCAGGAAAGAGCAGAAAAGTTTGCTGAAAAAAGTCCTGCGGTGTGTATGCAGACCAAGTTCACGGCCAACACCCTTCAAACAAAAATACACAGAAAAGTTTGTTTGAAGTCCGACCGTGTGTACGAGGCCTAAGACTGGGATGCCATTAAAGTTCATGTGCGTGTAAAGGCAGGTGTCTCAATACTTTTGGTAATATAGTGTATATGTACACGTGTTTTGCATTTCATTTCTATTTTAACCACTTGAGCTCCAGAAGATTTTATCCCCTTCATGACCAGGCCATTTTTTGCTATTCAGCACTGCACTACTTTAACTGGTAATTGTGCAGTCATGCAACAATGTACCCAAATGACATTTTTATAATTTTTTCACATAAATAGAGCTTTCTGTTTGTGGTATTTGGTCACCACTGAGTTTTTTTTTTTTTTATATATATATTAAAAAAGCCCAAAAGTTTTGAAAAAAAAACAATATCTTTTACTTTCTGCTAAAAAACCTACCCAATATTTTTTTTTTTAAATTAGGCATCCCAATACTTTTTTCCCTTTCTATAAGTGATCACATACCCTCTGTTCTCAGCTACCAAAGGAGCTCGGGGAGCTAGGGGAGGAGAAACAGCAGTACACTAATCTTCCCAATAAATGGCTGTGAAGGGGGGGATGTCAGGACAAGTCTGATCATTGGAGGAGAGCAGGCTAAGTTCTCAGCACATCCAGCTTTACTTCAAACTTGAACTCCAGGCATATAAAAGGCATAGCTCAGTATTCATTAATATATCATTAAATGCATTTTCCTTTTCTTAATAAGAAACCTATAACTAATTTCGACTTGGTATCAGCTTCTTACATACCCCATGTACAGCAGTGCTCAGACTGAGAGAGGGAGAAGCAACACAAGGAGCCAATCAGTTGTGCTGCAGTTCTCGTGTCCTAACAAGGAACATGCTCATAGAAGGAGAGAGCGGAGTGACAGAGAAATGAGCTCATCCATCTGCTGCCTCTTCTTTCACCGACTAGACATGTGCAGAACGAAAAATGTGTTATGTTTCGTTTCAATTCGTTATTTACATAAATTTGTTTAGTTATATTGGTTTAATCCATTTAATTCTTTTTCGGAATTTGTTTCAAATCGATTTGAATTCGGATCGATTCGAAAAGTTTCTGAATCAATTTCGAAAAGTTTTCGCAATCTAATAGTTTTCCAATTTCCAAAGAGAATAAAATAGGATAGAAAATAAAGGCATAGAATAGAAAAAAAATAGAATAGAATAGAAAAGAATATAACAGAAAATAAAAGAATAGGATATAATAAAGTAAAACAGAACAAAATAGGATAGAAAATAAAGGCATAGAATAGAAAAAAATAGAATAGAATAGAAAATAATATAACAGAAAATAAAAGAATAGGATATAATAAAGTAAAACAGAACAAAATAGGATAGAAAATAAAAAGGGAATAAAATGGAATTGAATAGAAAGGAATAGACTAAAATAAAGAATACAATTAAATTGATTATAACCATTTTCTGAAGTTCGAATAGAATAGAAAAAAATAGAATTAAAAAAACAATAAAATAGAATATAAATAATATAACCATGTTACAAAATTCAAATATAATCAATTCAAATTTGAATAGAATAGAAAAGAATAGAGTAGAATAGAATAGAAAATAACAATAGTATAGAAAAAAACAATAGAATAGAATGAATATAACCATCTTCCTATTCTAATCTATTCTTTTCTATTCTATTCAAATTGATTCTATTTGAATTTTGGGAAATGGTTATGTTTGTTCTATGCTATTCTATTTTATAGTTTTTTTTTTAATTGTATTCTTTTTCTGTTTGTTTATTCTATTCTATTCTATTATTTTCTATTATATTTTATTATTTTATTGTCTATTCTATTCAAATTTATTCTATTCGAAATTAGAATTTTGGAAGATGTTTATATTCTTTCTATGTTATTCTATTTGTTTCTATTATATTTTAGTCTATTCTGTTCTTTTATTTTCTATTCTATTTTGTTCTGTTTTACTATATTCTATTCTATTCTTTTATTGTATGTTATATTCTTTTCTGTTCTGTTCCTTTATTTTCTATTCTATTTTATTCTCTTTGGAAATTCGAAAACTATTTGAATTTGAAAACTATTCGAATTCAAAAACTATTCGAATTTGAAAACTTTTTGAATTTGAAAACTATTCGAAAATGTTTTGAATTCAAATTTCGTCCGATTTTAATTTTTTTTCCTTATTTTGGATTTGTTTAAATTTGGTACTATAGTAATTCGGAAATTTGGAAACATCCGAATTTGGACAAACAAAACTTTGCCAGAATTTCAATTCGGTACGAAACGAACCTCACATGTCTATCACCGACCAATCACAGGCTAGGGGGAGGGACAAGACCCGTAAGTGTTACTTAACTGCAGCAGAGAAAGAGCAGGTCTCCCGCCCTGCCAGGCAGGGCTGTGCTGTGTGGCAGAGCTGTGTATCATCCAATCATCTCTGTATTTAGCTTTCATTTCCTGCGATAGGCCCAATACTGTCTTGTGGAAATTTACGTTTCGCCTTAGAATGCTCTGTGACATCTTTCTTAGATTCCGTACAAACTTTATTCAAACTAGAAAACTTTTATTTTATTTTTTTCCTGCCCATAAATTATGCATGGAATTCTTAGATTAAAAATCTAGTGTTCGAATATTTGGATTCCCTCTATATTTGCCTGGGCTGTGAAATGTCGATCCAGTGCGGCGCCCCCCCCCCCCTCCTTATCCCCTCCCCCCCCCATCCTCCGTTAAGTCGCTTGCATTCCATCTGGTCCACGTTTGTTCCGAAGTCATTTCTCTGTCAATCTCTCCCGCCACATTAGAATCTGTCATTACTATTGCATTGCGGGGCCGGCTCCTGAGACTTCACTCGCTGCTTTATTGCTCTGCTCTCTCTTTTATTCCCTGCTACAGCAGACAAGTAAAAATAAAGGTTTGTTGTTGAAACATGGCCGGAAGGGAGGTAGAAGGCACACATCTGTCAAGGTATTGCCTTTCTCCAACTAGGGATTAAGGTGTTTTACTGCGCTCACTACACAGGAGTCACACTGAATACATTTCTCAGTAAAACAGAAAAATAAGGGCATGAGCCAGGCTTCTCCAGGATTCGGCGGCGGCGGTTTAACCCATCCGAGATAATTAAAGGGACCTTGCTTTTTTTTTTATAATTCCCATTACACACTGAGAATGCAGATATTATAGAGAAGCTGTAGACTTTTTTTTTTTTTTTTTTATAGGAGTGCAAGTGTTTCATTCAAAATAAATACCTTTGTCAATGTGTGCCAACACTTCAAAAATGTAGATGTACTTGGGGGAGGGAGGGGCTTATTTGATCATTAGATAAACAAGTTGTAGTTTCTGCTTAGTAGTGAAGCAATCCTCCCAACCTTTTGAGATGGGAATGAGGGACACCTATCAGAAAAAGTATGCAGGCATGGGATACACCCCTTGCCACGCCCCCTTAAAGGAGAATAGTACAAATAAAAAAACAAGATTGGTTAAACCCACAAGTGCTTTTTTTACCACTACTATTCTTTTATATTGTCTTTTGGAATTTACAAATGCAGCAATTTAGAAATCAGATGAAAGGTTTAGCGCTGGAAAACACTTTTTGATAGATAAAAAGTGCATTTTATATACATCTATAGAGATCAGACCAAAATGAGGGACAAATGAGGAGGAATGAGGGACAGAGGGACATTGCTCCAAATCAGGGACAGTTGGGAGCTATGGTGAAGCACAGTGGTTGTGTGTTAACCACTTGACCACTGGGCACTTAAACCCCCTTAATAACCAGACCAATTTTCAGCTTTCGGTGCTCTCACATTTTGAATGACAATTACTCAGTCATACAACACTGTACCCATATGAAATTTTTGTCCTTTTTTTCACACAAATAGAGCTTTCTTTTGGTGGTATTTAATCACTGTTGGGTTTTTTATTTTTTGCGCTATAAGAGAAAAAAGACTGAAAATTTTGTAAAAAAATGATTTTTTTTTCGTTTCTGTTATAAAATTTTGCAAATTACTATTTTTTCTTCATAAATTTTGGCCAAAATTTATACTGCTACATATCTTTGGTAAAAATAAGTACAAATTGGTGTATATTATTTGGTCTTTGTGAAAGTTATAGAGTCCACAAGCTATGGTGCCAATATCTGAAAATTGATCACACCTGAAGTACTGACGGCCTATCTCAATTCTTGAGACCCTAACATGCCAGAAAAGTACAAATACCCCCCAAATGACCCCTTTTTGGAAAGAAGACATTCCAAGGTATTCAGAAAGAGGCATTGTGAGTTTTTTGAAGTTGTCATTTTTTCCCACAATTCTTTGCAAAATCAAGATTTTTTTTTTCTCTTTTTTTTTTTTCACAAAATTGTCATATTAGCAGGTTATTTCTCACACACAGCATATGCATTCCACAAATTACACCCCAAAACACATTCTGCTATTACTCCCGAGTATGGCGATACCACATGTGTGAGACTTTTACACAGCGTGGCCACATACAGAGGCCCAACATGCAGGGAGCACCTTCAGGCGTTCTGGAGCACCCAGGCCAATTCTGACATTTCTCTCCTACATGTAAAAATCATCATTTGTTTGCTAGAAAATTACATAGAACCCCAAAACATTATATATGTTTTTTTAGCAAAGACCTTAGAGAATATAATGGTGGTTGTTGCAACTTTTTATCTCGCACGATATTTGCGCAGCAATTTTTTTAACGCGTTTTTTACGGAAAAAAAATGTTTTGTGCTTAAAAAAAAAACAGTAAAGTTAGCCCAATGTTTTTGCATAATGTGAAAGATGAAGTTACGCCGAGTAAATAGATACCTAACATGTCGCCCTTAAAAATTGCACACACTCGTGGAATGGCGCCAAACTTCGCTACTTAAAAAATCCCCATAGGCGACGCTTTAAATATTTTTACTGGTTACATGTTTTGAGTTACAGAGGAGGTCTGGGGCCAAAATGATTGCTCTCGCTCTAACGTTCACAGAGATACCTCACATGTGTGGTTTGAAAACCGTTTTCATATGTGGGCGGGACTTACGTATGCGTTCGCTTCTGTATGCGAGCTCACGGGGACAGGGGCGCTTTAAAAAAAAAAAAAAAAATGTATTCTTCATTTTACTTTATTTATTTTAGTTTGACATGTTTTTCCGCCCTAAACATTTTTTTGATCACTTTTATACCTATTACAAGGAACGTAAACATCCCTTGTAATAGGAATATGGCATGACAGGTCCTCTTTACAGTGAGATATGGGGGGGGGGGGGGTGTCAATAAGACCCCACATCTCACCTCTAGGCTGGGAAGCCTGAAAAAAAAAAAAAAAAAAAAACAACAATCCTGGCTTTGATCGTAGCGGTGAGTCGGTAGAAGCACCGGAGGGCGGCGGGGGGGGGGGGGACATCCCCTCTCGCCTCCCGTAAGAATGATCAAGCGGCGGAACAGCCACTATGATTGTTGTTATGGTGTAGTGAATCGCCGGCTGAAAAAGCTAATATCTGAATGATGCCTGTAGCTGCTCCCATCATTCAGATATCCCCGCACAAAGTCAAGGACGTCATATGACGGCCGGAGGGCGGGAAGTGGTTATTGCAGAGTATTGCCGGGCATTGCGGCGTATTGCTGGGCATTGCGGAGTATTGCAGGGCATTGCGGAGTATTGCGGACTATGGCAGGGTATTGCGGTGTATGGCAGGGTATTGCACGGGTATTGCACAGGGTATTGTGGAGGGTATTGCAGAGTATTGTGGAGGGTATTGCAGAGTATTGTGGAGGGTATTGCAGAGTATTGTGCAGGGTATTGCAGAGTATTGTGCAGGGTATTGCAGAGTATTGTGCAGGGTATTGCAGAGTATTTTGCAGAATATTGCGCAGGGTATTGCAGAGTATTGCGCAGGGTATTGCAGAGTATTGCGCAGGGTATTGCAGAGTATTGCGCAGGGTATTGCAGAGTATTGCACCAGAGTATTGCAGAGTATTGCACCAGAGTATTGCAGAGTATTGCACCAGGGTATTGCAGAGTATTTTGCAGGGTATTGCGCAGGGTATTGCAGAGTATTGCAGAGTATTGCGCAGGGTATTGCAGAGTATTGCGCAGGTTATTGCAGAGTATTTTGTAGGGTATTGCAGAGTATTTTGCAGGGTATTGCAGAGTATTTTGCAGGGTATTGCAGAGTATTGCACCAGGGTATTGCAGAGTATTGCACCAGGGTATTGCAGAGTATTGCACCAGGGTATTGCAGAGTATTGCACCAGGGTATTGGCAGGGTATTTTGCAGAGTATTGGCAGGGTATTTTGCAGAGTATTGGCAGGGTGTATTGCAGAGTATTGGCAGGGTATAGCACAGGGATGGCTGAGCAGGGATGGATGGATCTGTGACTGCAATTGTCACAGATCCAGCCCACAGTGCTGCTGCTGCCATCCGCTCCCTCCCCCTCCCCTCTCACACTGTACCGATCGGTACAGAGAGGGGAGGGAGGAACCGGCGTCATCAAATGACGCCGGTCTGTTTACAAGTGATTGCTCCGTCATTTGACGGAGCGATCACGTGGTAAACGGCCGCTATCAACGGCGATTTACCGCGATTCGTGATCCGCCGGGTCCTCTGGACCCGGCGGTCACGGAGTTTCCCGTGTGCGCGCCCCAGGGGGCGCGCGGGAGCGCGATTCTGGGAGGACGTTATATAACGTCCTCCCAGAGTTAAGCAACCACCTTGTCGACGTTATTTGTCGGCAGGTGGTTGTTAAGTGGTTAAAGTGAGTCAGGCTGTGCATTTGCTTTAAAACAATTGCTTACTAACCTTGGTAGCTGGTAGGCGTTTTGGAGCAACTCATTCTTAGGCCCCTTTCACACTGGCACGTTTTTCAAAAAATCATGCCCTGTAGTCTTCAATGTGAAAGCCCGAAGGCTTTCACACTGAAGCGGTGCGCTAACAGAACCACTCCAAAAGTCCTGCTAGCCGCATCTTTACAGCGGTGAAGGAGCGGTGTGTTCACCGCTCCTTTACCGCGGCTGCCCATTGAAATCAATGGGACACCGTGGTAATACCGCCCGCAAACCGCGGCAATAGCCGCGGTTTGCGGGTGGTATTAACCCTTTTTGCGGGCGGTATTAACCCTTTTTCGGTTAAATTCACCCCGCTAGCGGCCGCATACCGGGGTAATAACAGCGGTATAGCGGCGCTGAAAATCGCGCCGCTATACCGCCACCGCACCTGCCCGCCCCAGTGTGAAAGGGGCCTTAGTGTTCCACAGCAGAAGCAGTAAGGTTGTTGTTGTAGTCGTTGGGGTTGATTTATTAAAGGCAAGTGCAGTTGCTCCAGAGCTTAGTAAATGTGGTAAAGCTTCACTTTGCAAAGAGTGCATTTTTGCATGCACATGATCAGATGGAAGTCAGCAGAGCTTCTGATCATTTACTAAGCTCTGGGGCAACTGCACTTTGCAAAGAGCACAGTCTATTTGCCTTTAGAAAATCAACCCTTTTGTCTCAACCCCTCTAGGCAGTGACTCAGCAGCTCAGCTCCCCCGGCTCCATCCTTCCCAGCCAGTGGCGGTGCATCCATAAGGGCGCATGGGCACCGCCCCCTCTCTCCAGCCACCACCTCTATCACCAATAGATAGATTCATGCATTGCATGAATCTATCCATGGCCGCTGCTGCCACCCCCTATGCTTGGCGCTCGCAGTTCACCCAGCTGTGTTAAAAAAGCGAATGACTATTCGTTTTTCTAACACTGAACTGCCTCTCTGCCAATCAGGTGCTCGGGTCTGTTACTCATCACCTGATTGGCTGAACCAACAGGCGCTGTGATTGGACGTCTATCTCTCATAGGAGAGGACGGAAGAAGGGGACAGGAGAAGACATTGAGGACATGGAGGAGCATGGATGACACCGCTCGCCGCCCGCCACCATCACCCGCTGCCCCACCGAGACAGGGTAAGATGGGCAGGGGGGGCACAGTGGCAGCATTTGATGGGCACAGTGGGAGCATTTGATGGAGCACAGTGGGAGCATTTGATGGCACAGTGGGAGCATTTGATGGCACAGTGGGATCATTTGATGGCACAGTGGCAGCGTGTCATGGGCACAGTGGCGCATTATATGGGCACAGTGGCGGCATTATATGGCACAGTGGCTGTGTTTGATGGGCACAGTGGCGGCATTTGATGGGCACAGTGGTGGCATTTGATGGGCACAGTGGCAGCATTTGATGGCACAGTGGCTGCGCTTGATGGGCACAGTGGCAGCAATTAATGGGCACAGTGGCTGTGTGTGTTGGTACAGTGGCTGCGTTTGAAGGCACAGTGGCTGCGTTTGATGGGCAAAGTAAGGCTGTAATTGATGGGGGTTTTTTCATAATTTTTCAGTTTGTTTGCGCCCCCCCAAAAAATTTTGATCACCAGCCGCCACTGTTCCCAGCCATTATTCAAGGTCTCAGTTTCCCCTGCTCCATCTTTCCCTGGCCATTACTCAGCGGCTCAGCTCTCCCTGCTCCATCTTTCCCAGCCATTACTCAGGGGCTCAGCTCCCCCTGCTCCATCCTTCCCAGCCATTACTCAGGGGCTCAGCTCCCTCTGCTCCATCTTTCCCAGCCATTACTCAGGTGCTCAGCTCCCCCTGCTCCATCTTTCCTAGCCATTACTCAGGGGCTCAGCTCCCTCTGCTCCAACTTTCCTAGCCATTACTCAGGGGCTCAGCTCTCTCTGCTCCATCCTTCCCAGCCATTACTTAGGGGCTCAGCTCCCCCTGCTCCATCTTTCCTAGCCATTACTCAGGGGCTCAGCTCCCCCTGCTCCATCCTTCCCAGCCATTACTCAGGGGCTCAGCTCCCTCTGCTCCATCTTTCCCAACCATTACTCAGGTGCTCAGCTCCCCCTGCTTCATCTTTCCCAGCCATTACTCAGGGGCTCAGCTCCCTCTGCTCCAACTTTCCTAGCCATTACTCAGGGGCTCAGCTCTCTCTGCTCCAACTTTCCTAGCCATTACTCAGGGGCTCAGCTCTCTCTGCTCAATCCTTCCCAGCCATTACTTAGGGGCTCAGCTCCCCCTGCTCCATCTTTCCTAGCCATTACTCAGGGGCTCAGCTCCCTCTGCTCTATCTTTCCCAGCCATTACTCAGGGGCTCAGCTCCCCCTGCTCCATCTTTCCTAGCTATTACTCAGGGGCTCAGCTCCCTCTGCTCCATCTTTCCTAGCCATTACTCAGGGGCTCAGCTCCCTCTACTCCATCTTTCCCAGCCATTACCCAGGGGCTAAACTCCCCCTGCTCCACCCTTCCCAGAAATTACTCAGCGGCTCAGCTCCCCCTGCTCCATCCTTCCTAGCAATTACTCTGCGGCTCAGCTCCCCCTGCTCCATCCCTTACTGCAGTGACTCAGCAGTACAAATCCCTTTGTTCCAACCTCCTAGATGTGACTCAGCAGCTCAGCTCACCCTGCCCCCACACCCAGCAGTGACTCAGTGGCTCACATACTTCTGTTCACACTGAATCACTGAGTCACACTAAATACAGTTCTCAGTAAAACAGAAAAATAAGGGCATGAGCCAGCCTTCTCCAGGATTCGGCAACGGTGGTTTAACCCATCCGAGATACTTAAGGGGACCCTGGTATTTATAATTCCCTTTGCACATTGAGAATTCAGATATTATAGGGAAGCTATAGACTTTTTTTTATAGGTGTACAAAAGTTTGATTCAAAATAAATACCTTTATCAATGTGTGTCAATAGTGTAAAAATATAGATGTACTTGGTGGCAGCCATATTTGATTATTAGTTAAACAAGTTGTAGTATCTTCTTAGTAGTGAGGCACAGTAGTTTTGTGTTAAAGTAAATCAGGCTGTGGATTTGCTTAAAAACAATTGCTCACTGACCTTGGTAGCTGTAGGCGTTATAGAGCAATTCATCTTCAGAGTTCACAGCAGAAGCAGTACAGTTGTTGTAGTCATTGTAGTTGATTTACTAAAGGCAAATAGGCAGATCGGTGTTCTGCCTGTCTCCCGAATGATCGGCGGGTCCTGGCGGACATCTGACGAAGGCTCTTTACCACGTGATCAGCTGTGTCCAATCACAGCTGATCACAGTGTAACTACGTCTGACAGACGTGAGTAGAAGAGAGCGATCAGCTGCTCTCCTGACGGGGGGGTCTGCACTAATTTATTATCAGTGCAGCCCCCCTGAGGATGCCCACCCAGGATCACCAAGGATGCCAATCAGTGCCCATAAATTATGTCAATCAGTGCCCATCAGTAATGCCTGCCAGTGCCCTCTCATCAGTGATGCCTATCAGAGCCCATCAGTGCCATCTATCAGTGTCCACCAGTGCCACCCATCAGTGACGCCTATCAGTGCCCATCAGTGCCACCCATACGTACCAATCAGTGCAGCCTTTCAGTGCCCATCAGTGTTGCCTATCAGTGCCCATCAGTGCCACCTATGAATGCCCATCAGTGCCGCCTATCAATGCCCATCAGTGCTGCGTATCGGTGCCACCTATCAGTGCCCATTAGTGCTGCATATTAGTGCCATCATCAGTGCCATCAGTGCCACCTCATATGTGCCACCTCATCAGTGCCACCTTATCAGTGCCTGTCAGTGCAGCCTCATCAGTGAAGGGGAAACCTTATTTACAAAAAAATTAACAGAAACAAAGAAAAAATTTAGTTTTTTCAAAATTTTCGGTCTTTTTTTATTTGTTTAAAAAAAAACCCAGTGGTGATCAAATACCACCAAAAGAAACTCCCTATTTGTGAGAACAAAATGATAACAATGTTGTTTTGGTACAGTGTTGCATGACTGCGCAATTGCCATTTAAAAAGCGACAGCACTGTAAACTGAAAATTGGCTTGGGCAGGAAGGGGGGAAATTGCAAGGTATTGAAGGGGTTAAGCACTGCAATGGTATAAACTAGGCTCATTGAAATACATTTTTATCGCATACTGCGCTTAAAAACAACTTTGACTGCATCTGGTGTAAATGAGCCCTGCTACGCTTGGTATGGGCATCTATACATCACTGACCTGTGCTCATGAAAGGGTTAATAAAGAATCGCTCCCACATGGAAGGATTATCAGTCTGGTCTAACACCTAGCAACAGTTCAACTACAACACACTCTGGAGAGTCAGTAAACTGTAATTTGCGCTGAAGAGGTGACTCGTGTTCTCAGGAGAGGTCACTTCCCAAGCTTTGTCACCAAGGGATGTCCTCAGCTTCCCGGCAGCTCGTGGTTGACAAGGCCCGCTTACGTCTTCTTGTTTGTCCGAGAGGAAATTCTGCCAAGTGGTCAAAAATCCAGCAGGGGGGGAGGGGGGGGGGGGTTTATGGAACAGCTTTCCGAGGAACGGCCATTTATTGTGATTTGCATCCAGCCGTTTTTATTTTGTCATGTAGTAAAGTTGTGCTTAATGGTGCGATCCTCGTGGCCGATTCTGCTTGATGAGCAGATCCGTGTTAATAAAGTATAAAAATAAATACACAGTTTTTTTTTTAGTTTTTTTTTAGGGTATTTAAATGTTTATTGCAAGCAATGTCAGACTGGCTGCTGAAGAGCTCTGGTATAAACATAAACATTTCTCAAAATTCTAATGGCATGGCTATATAGATCACTAAATATAAGTCATTAACTCTTTTGTTTAAGTTTCCGCAGCAAAGAACAATACGCTAACTTCCCGAGCTTGGGAAATGGTTAGGGTAGTTTTTGGTGCAGAGATTCGAAAACTGAGAGCAATGTTTTATCCTAAGGTCCTTCCCACAAACACTAACTCTCCCTGTATGACCAATGCCTTGAACTAGGGTGACCAGACATCCCCAGTTTCAGGGGACAGTCCCCGGATTGAAGACACTGTCCCTGGACCAAGTCTCTCCCCGGTTTTGTCCCCGGATTGGATTTGATCAGGGACTGGGGCAATTTCAAAGACAGTGCAGAATAAAAAAAAAAAATATCTGAGTTACACACCCCCACTCCGCTGCTCCTACTAGCTTAGGGGGGTGTATTTCTTTCCATTATCTGTGCCCCTTTCTGATGATCATGTGTTGGTCGGAGCGGAGGGAATATTTCTTCAGTTTCGGGCACATGCCCATCCAGCTCCTCTCATGTTCTTCTGCCTTGGCCCAAGTCCCACCAGCCGCCTGCCTGCTTATCTCCTTGCCTTCCCTGGCGGAGTGATCTTCCTCCGCTCCCCACCCAGTAGTAGCCGGGGCCCGGAGAGTGAGACTTGCCAGGCTGTGAGGCGGGCGGCGGCGGCGATGGGCAGAGTCGTTGATTTGATTGGCACCATTACAAGTAAAAAAAAATATGTCCCCGGATTTCATTTAAAAAATCTGGTCACCTTACCTTGAACACACGATCGGATTTTCCGATGAAAAAAGTCAGATGGACTTTTTTCATCGGAAATTCCTATCGTGTGTGGGCCCCATCGGATTTTTTTCCGTCAGTGTTTAGAAATAGAACATGTTTTATTTTTTTCTGATGGAAAAAAAACAATAGGAAATTCCTATTGTCTGTGTGGAACTCCGACGGAGAAAAATCCCACGCATGCTCAGAATCAAGTCGACGCATGCTCGGAAGCATTGAACTTCTTTTTTCTCGGCTTGTCGTAGTGTTGTACGTCACAGCGTTTTGGACGGTCGGAATTCATACTGACAGTGTGTAGGCAAGACTGATGGAAGACAGCTTGAACGGAATTCCGACTGTAAATTCAATCGGATTTTATCCCATCGGAAATTCCGATCGTGTGTACAGGGCATTATAGTCTTGTGGGAACGATTCGGGCCGAGCAAAAGTTTAGTCGGAACTTCGCCCATTTGAGGGGTTCTCCGAATACCCAAATTTTCTGTGCGTTTGGCGGGATGTTTGACCGCTTAACACACAGTCAATATGTTGTTAAGGAGCAGGGCCACGCCCCTAACAATGGATGAGTCATCAGCTGTCAGCGGGCTGTCAATGACCCAGAATGCACCAGCCAGTGATGTCACAAGGGGGCGGGAGCCTGCAGTAGATGGTCAGCCTTCATTGACGGTGGATCGTTTTTTCTTTTTTTTCTTGTTTCTGGTACGGTGGTGGCGGCGAGCGTTGGATCTACACTGCGGGACATTGTTTTTTTTAATAAAGGAATTGTCAAAAACCAATCTACTGTTTTTATTTATTTTTGACACTCTTTTTGTTGAATGGGTAGTGGTACAATGTACCCCATACTCATTCACATGGGGGGGAGGGGCAGGATATGGGGGCTTCCAGATTTCGATAAGCCCCCTGCCCGCAGACCCCCAAAACCACAGCCCAGGGTTCTGGGGAAGAGCCCCAAAGCACCCACCCCCCCATGTTGAGGGCATGTGGCCTCGTATTATGGTTAAGGGGGGACTTTCACTCGCTGCATGCTCGGATAAGGGTCTGGTATGGATTTTGGGGGGCCCACGCTGTTTTTTTTTTATTGTGTTGTTTTTTTCTTAATTTTTTTTTAAATAGCCGTGTGCCAGCAATTGCAACCGCGAGTCAATTTAAATGTGATCTGACTCGTTTTTTTTCTTTAGAAATGTCAGTTTTACTGCAGCAGGTCCTATACATGCACCACTTTACAGGCAGACTAAGGGGACCCCCAAGGCACTATAGTAAAAGGAATTCTTAATTTTTATTGTTTCACTTTAAGCATCATTAAAATCACTGCTCCTTTAAAAACGATCTTTTATTAAAAAAATTGTTTGCATTGATGCATGTCCCCCCAGGGCAGTACACAGACCCCCCATAACTTTTTTTTTTTTAAGGCCAATTACAGTACTTGCATATAAGCTTTCAAAAAGGGGAATTTGGATTTCTCGTGTTCGGCTCCCATAGGCTTCAATGGAGTTTGCGGTTCGGGGTTAACTTTTCCCCTGTTCGGGAGTTCTGCTGAGAACCGAATAGGGGGGTGTTCGGCCCATCTCTAATGCCTAACACTAATTATCCATATAACACTAACCCCCACATAACACTAACAACTCTCACTAAAAACCTAACACTAGCCCACCCTGTATCACTAACATTAAGCCTCCCTGTAACAGTGGACTAACCCTTCCTGTCACTCTAATGCGGTGTACACGCGGTCGGAATTTCCGACAACAAATGTTCAATCGGAGCTTGTTGTCGGAAATTCCGATCGTGTGTAGGCTCCATCGGACATTTGCTGTCGGAATTTCCGACAACAAAAATTTGAGAGCTGGTTCTCAAATTTTCCAACAACAAAACTTGTCGGAAATTCCGACCGTGTGTATACAATTCCGACACACAAAATTCCACGCACGCTCGGAATCAAGCAGAAGAGCTGCACTGGCTATTGTACGTCATTTTTCTCGGCTCGTCGTACGTGTTGTACGTGACCGCGTTCTTGACGTTCGGAATTTCCGACAACATTTGCGCGACTGTGTGTATGCAACACAAGTTTGAGCCAACATCCATCGGAAATAAATCCACGGTTTTGTTGTCGGAATGTCCGATCGTGTGTTTACGAGGCATAAGGCTCCATGTACACTACAGCTCCTAAACTTGAGTTTAGGAGCTTTTGGCGTTTTTTTTTTTGCCAAAGCTCTTAAACTCAACTCCATAAAATGTTCATGCACACATAGGCTTTTTGGATCGTTTAGGAGCTGCAGCAGTTAGGAGAGATTCCGCCTCCCTCAACTCCCCTCTTGTTTTGCATTTCCTCGCGGCCGGCAGTCAATGTAGGCTATGTGTATGAAAAGCCTTAAGCCCCATACACACGGTCAGACTTCCATCGGACTTTTCCCTGGATTTTTGTCCGAACGGAATTGGCCGGGCACACCCATAGCATACACACCACAGGACTTTTCTGCAAACTTTCCCAAAACTTTTTGCAACATCTTGTGGTTTTTCTGCTCTTTTCTGCTCTTTACCGCCACCCTTTGGTCAACTTCTGCTAATGTTGGTTGATTTTAACATTAGTTGTTTTGTCCATCGGACAAAAGTCCGATGGTTTCCTGTACACACGGTCGGACTTTGTTCCATCGGACTTTTGTTGGCCAAAAGTTTGTCCATTTGCAGACCCAACATTTGTCCGATGAAAAAAAAAAAAAAAAGTTTTTCCGATGGAGCGTACACACGGTCGGATTGTTGGTCCAACTTGCTCAAAATGAAGTTTGTTGGCCAAAAGTCCGAGGGGCTGAACACTGACTCTCCCTCTATCTCCAACATCAACCTTAACACTACCCCACCTGAGTGATGGTAAAGTCTAATTTTTTTTTCTTTAAATAATAAACATGTTATACTTACCTGCCCTGTTGCATTGGATTTGCACAGAGCAGCCTAGATCCTCCTCTTCTCGGGTCCTCCCTCCTGTCGAGTGACCCCCACAACAAGCAGCTTGCTATGGGGGCACCCGAGCCAAGCTGCTGCTCCGTGTGTCCATTCAAACATGGAGCTGCGGTTCAGCCCTGCCCCCTCTCTCTCCTGATTGGCTAACTGACTTTGACAGCAGAGGGAGCCAATGTGTCTCAGCCAGGGAGAGACAGTTCCGGACGGCCGAGGGACTCGTGGACATCGCTGGATAGAGATGGGGCTCAGGTAAGTATTATGCCCCATACACACGATCATTTTTAATGTCATTTTTAAAACTGACGTTTTTCTCGTCATTTTTTTTCTTGTTTCCTCTCAAGCCTGTCTTGCGTACACACCATCATTTTAAAAAATGTTCTAGAAAAGCGCAGTGACGTACACCACGTACGACGGCACTATAAAGGGGAAGTTCTGTTCGAATGGCGCCACCCTTCATGTTAGTAAAGTTTGTTGAGAGACGATTCGCTCTTTTCAGTCTAGTGCTTTTCAGTCCGTTACAGCATGACGAATGTGCTATCTCCATTACGAACGCTAGTTTTACCAGAACGAGCGCTCCCGTCTCATACTTGATTCTGAGCATGCGCATTTTTTTTCACGTCGTTAAAGCATACACACTATCGTTTTTCACGTCGTTAAAAAAAACGACATGAAAAACGACGTGAAAAAAGAGAGCATGTTCGAAATTTTTAATGCCCGTTTTTCACGTCGTTAAAAATGCTCTGGAGCATACACACGATCATTTTTAATGGCCATTTTTTTTAATGGCATTTTTAACGGCATGAAAAATGATCGTGTGTATGGGGCATTAGAGTGGCTGAGGGGGGCTGTTGCACACAGAAGGTTTTTTTATCTTAATGCATAGAATGCATTAAGATAAAAAAATAAAAAACGTTTGCCTTTACAACCCCTTTAACACTTACCCTCATACTAACCCTCCATGTAACTCAGACACTAACAATCCTGGTATCCCTAACACTAATGCCGCGTACACACAACCGTTTTTAATGTCATTGAAAAAAACAAAGTTTTTCTCTACGTGATTCTTCTCAAGCCTGCCTTGCCTACACACTATCGTGAAAAAAAATGCTCGAGTAAAGCGCGGTGATGTACGAAATGTACGACGGCACTATAAAGGGGAAGTTACATTCGGATGGCGCCACCCTTTGGGCTGCTCTTGCTGATCCTTGTGTTAGTAAAGTTTGGTGAGAGACGATTCGCGCTTTTCAGCCTCGTGCTCTTCAGTCCGTTACAGCGCGACAAATGTGCTATCTCTATTACGAACGATAGTTTTACCAGAACGAGCGCTCCCGTCTCATCACTTGCTTCTGAGCATGTGCGTTTTTTTTAACGTTGTTAAAGCCTACACACGGCCGTTTTTCACGACGAGAAAAACAACGATGTGAAAAACGACGTGAAAAATAGAGCATGTTCCAAATTTTTTATGGCGATTTTTCACGTTGTGAAAAATGCTCTGGAGCCCACACACGATCGTTTTTAATGACCAAATAAAAAAATGGCATTTTTCTCGTCATGAAAAACGGTCGTGTGTACGCGGCATAACCCTCTCTGTTAAGCCCCGTACACACGGTCGGACTTTTGCCCAACAAACTTCGTTTTAAGCAAGTTGGACCAACAATCCGACCGTGTGTACGCTCCATCGGACAAACTTTTTTTCGTTTTGTTTTTGTTTTCATCGGACAAAAGTTGGGTCTGCAAATGGACAAACTTTTGCCCAACAAAAGTCCGATGGAGCAAAGTCCGACCGTGTGTAGAGAAAACCATCGGACTTTTGTCCGATGGACAAAACAACTAATGTTAAAATCAACCAACAATAGCAGAAGTTGACCAAAGGGTGGCAGTAAAGAGCAGAAAAGAGCAGAAAAACCACCTGATGTTGCAAAAAGTTTTGGGAAAGTTTGCAGAAAAGTCCGAGCGTGTGTATGCTATGGGTGTTCCCGGCCAACTCCGTTCGGACAAAAATCCACGGAAAAGTCTGATGGAAGTCCGACCGTGTGTATGGGGCTTAACACTCACACTAACCCTGCCAGTTAAACTAACACTAACCCTCCTGGTATGCCTAACACCAACCCTCCTTGCAACACTAACAAAAACCCTCCGTAAAAGCTTATCATTAACCCTGTCTGTATTCCTAACAGTAAAGCCCTGTACACACGATCGGATTTCCTATGGATTCTAATCCGATGGATTTTTCCATCAGAAATCCAATGAAGCTGACTTCCATCAGTCTTGCCTACACACCATCAGTCAAAAATCCGACCGTCCAAAACGCCGTGACGTAAAACACTCCGACAAGCCGAGAAAAATTAAGTTCAATGGTTCTGAGAATGCGTCAACTTGATTCTGAACATGCGTGGGTTTTTTGTCTGATGGAGTTCCACACATACGATCGGAATTTGCTATCGTTTTTTTTCCCATCGGATAAATTTAAAACATGTTCTATTTTTTCTCACCGATGACAAAAAGACCGATGGGGCCCATACACGATCGGTTTGTCCGATGAGAAAAGTCCATCGGACTGTTTTCATCTGTAAAACCGATCGTGTGTACACTAGGGATGAGCTTTGTGTTCGAGTCGAACATACGTTCGACTCGAACATCGGCTGTTCGATCGTTCGACGAAGATCGAACGATTTGGGCCGTTTGCGCCAAATTCGAGTGACGCGAACGGCCCACAATGCACTACGCCATCGCAGTGTCATCCAGGCGCTGTGATTGGCCAAGCATGCACTGTGACCCCGCATGCTTGGCCAATCACAGCGCCGGCAGCGAGGAGAGCAATGATTGGCCACAGGCAGGATGCCTGTGGCCAATTATTCTTGAGGGGGTTTAGTACACGCCCCACACTATAAAAGGCCGCCAGCGCGGCGGCCTTGTGTAGTGTGTTCCGGAGCAGGGAAAGAGAAGCATAGGCAGGGACAGTGTCATTTTTTTTCCTTTACTAATCCTGGATTCCTTGTGTTTAGGGACAAATAAGGATAGGTAGGGAGAGTGTCAGTGTGTCATTCTGTGCTAAACCTTGTTTGTAGGGACAGAGAAGGACAGTGAGTGAAACTGACAGTGTGCTATTCTGTTCTAAACCAATCTTGCTGAACCATATTTGAAATCCTTGAGTTTAGGGACAGAGAGGTACAGTGAGGGAAAGTGTCAGTGTGCTATTCTGTGCTAAATCTTGTTTGTAGGGACAGAGTAGGACAGTGAGTGAAACTGACAGTGTGCTATTCTGTTCTAAACCAATCTTGCTGAACCATATTTGAAATCCTTGAAATTAGGGACAGAGAAGGACACTCGTGGAAACTATCAGTGTGCTATTCTGTGCTAAATCTTGTTTGTAGGGACAGAGTAGGACAGTGAGTGAAACTGACAGTGTGCTATTCTGTTCTAAACCAATCTTGCTGAACCATATTTGAAATCCTTGAGTTTAGGGACAGAGAAGGACACTCGTGGAAACTATCAGTGTGCTATTCTGTGCTAAATCTTGTTTGTAGGGACAGAGTAGGACAATGAGTGAAACTGACAGTGTGCTATTCTGTTCTAAACCAATCTTGCTGAACCATATTTGAAATCCTTGAGTTTAGGGACAGAGAAGGACACTCGTGGAAACTATCAGTGTGCTATTCTGTGCTAAATCTTGTTTGTAGGGACAGAGTAGGACAGTGAGTGAAACTGACAGTGTGCTATTCTGTGCTAAACCAATCTTGCTGAAGCATATTGCAAATCCTTGTGTTTAGGGACAGAGAAGGATAGGCAGGGGACAGTGTCAGTGTCATTGTTGCTAAGCCTCCTGCACAGTATACACCTGAAGGTAGCCCTTATTGCTGTTTTTCCCATCTCCCTGCAGGCCATCCATTAAAATGTCTGGAAGGCAAACAAGTAGAGGCAGACAGTCAGGAGGCAAAAAAAGAGGGCAAGCAGGCTCTGTGTCTGGGGGCAACAGTGCTGGTCGTGGACGCGGTGCATTGTCATCAGCACATGGCCATGGGACACGCTTGTCCTTCTTTTCGGCAGCTGGACATGTTGAGCCACATCATGCCGAAGACTTGGTAGAGTGGATGACCAAGCCCACCTCATCCTCCTCATCCTCTCTCACCCAGGCTCAGGGTACTGGCAAAGCAGCTGCCAAAGCGTCCTCTTCTCTGGTATCATTATCTTCATTAGTCAATCCTTCCCTAGACCCACCATGTCCTCCTCCTGAGGAGTCCCCCGAACTGTTTGAGAACAGTGTTGGGTACATGCTCCAGGAGGATGCCCAGCGTTTCGAAGGATCTGATGATGATACCCAGATAGAGGAAGGCAGTAGCGTGAGAGCAGAGAGAGGGGATGCTCAAGAAGGACACCAATCTGGCAGTCATGCTCCAGCAGCTGCAGCATACTGCCAGATTGGCTCCAGTGATGAGGAGGGAGGGGATGATGAGGTCACTGACTCCACGTGGGTGCCTAATAGGAGAGAGGAGGAGGAGTAGGAGGAGGCACATCTCCAACGAGGCAGGATGCCCTTGGGTGGCCAGCGTATGGGCAGCACACCGACGGAATCACAGCGCAGAGCTCCGCCTGTGCAGAGCGCTGCCTCTGCCCGTCATTCAAAAAGTTCTTTGGTGTGGGCCTTTTTTGAGGCGAGTGCATCAGATCGCACAGCTGCTGTTTGCAACATATGTCTCAAGCGTATATCGCGTGGCCAAAACATCAGCCGCTTGGGCACCACATGCTTGATCAGACATATGTTGACCTGCCATGCAGCTCGTTGGCAAGCCTACCTTAAAGACCCACACCAAAGAACAAAGCTGACCTCTTCTTGCACCGCATCAGCTGGGATCTCCAACCCCACTATACCTTCAGTCCTCTCTGAAACCTGCTCTGAGAGGAATGAAGTTGTAGAATTAGGTGTGTCACAGCCAAGTACTTGCGGGCACTCTGCTAGCAGTACACCGACGTCCGATTCTAGCAGGCAAATTTCCCTGCCCCAGCTGCTGGACCGTCGAAAGAAGTTCACTCCCAGCCATCCACATGCCCAGCGGTTGAATGCTAGCTTGGCTAAATTGCTAGCGCTTCAACTGCTGCCTTTTCAGTTGGTAGACTCGGCCCCCTTCCGTGAGTTTGTGCAATGTGCGGTTCCTCAGTGGCAGGTTCCCAAACGCCACTTTTTCTCCCGGAAGGCGATTCCGGCTCTCTACAGGCATGTGGAAGGCAATGTCTTGGCCTCGCTGGACAGGGCGGTCAGCGGTAAGGTGCATATTACCGCTGACTCATGGTCCAGCAGGCATGGACAGGGACGTTACCTTTCCAGCAACCATCGCCAGCGTCTGATATACATGGTGCAGGAATACCTAGGAGCAAGGTCAGACTTGGACACCTTCCCCACCGAAAATCCTCTGGCTTACTGGATCTTGAGGATGGATCACTGGCCAGAGCTTGCACAGTATGCAATTGAGCCACTGGCGTGTCCTGCATCCAGCGTTCTTTCAGAACGCACATTCAGTGCTGCTGGAGGATTTGTCACGGATCACAGGGTGCGCCTGTCCACCGACTCGGTTGATCGACTGACTTTCATCAAGATGAACCAGTCTTGGATCACCACCAGCTACCACACACCTGATGCTGATATAACAGACTAATTGATTTTAAAATGTCACATCCCTTCAAGACTGATGCTGATGCTGAGTTCCTGTGCTGTTATGTTGACTAGCTATCCTCCTCCTCCTCCTCAATGATCCGATTAATGAATATAGCCTGGAAGATCATTTTGGTTTATGGGTGCTGCCACCAGTGGCTAAGGCCCAATTTTTCAGCCCCTGTTTAACAGGGGCGTGTAATTACAATTTTTGATGCAATACTTTGCAACAGGCCTCATTGCTGTGCTCCAAGTACAGTATCTGTGAGGGGTTGCAGTGTTGTGCCACCAGTGCCTAAGGCCCAATTTTTCAGCCCCTGTTCAACAGGGGCATGCAATTATAATTATTGATCTAATAATTCACAGCAGGGCCCATTGCTGTGCCCACCAAGAGTAACTGTCAGGCCTTACAGTGTTGTGTCAACACCACCACCACCACCACCACCAAAGGCCCAATTTTTCAGCCCCTGTTCAACAGGGGCATGCAATTATAATTATTGATCTAATAATTCACAGCAGGGCCCATTGCTGCGCCCACCAAGAGTAACTGTCAGGCCTTACAGTGTTGTGTCAACACCACCACCACCACCACCACCACCAAAGGCCCAATTTTTCAGCCCCTGTTCAACAGGGGCATGCAATTATAATTATTGATCTAATAATTCACAGCAGGGCCCATTGCTGCGCCCACCAAGAGTAACTGTCAGGCCTTACAGTGTTGTGTCAAAACCACCACCACCACCACCACCACCAAAGGCCCAATTTTTCAGCCCCTGTTCAACAGGGGCATGCAATTATAATTATTGATCTAATAATTCACAGCAGGGCCCATTGCTGCGCCCACCAAGAGTAACTGTCAGGCCTTTCAGTGTTGTGTCAACACCACCACCACCACCACCACCACCAAAGGCCCAATTTTTCAGCCCCTGTTCAACAGGGGCATGCAATTATAATTATTGATCTAATAATTCACAGCAGGGCCCATTGCTGCGCCCACCAAGAGTAACTGTCAGGCCTTACAGTGTTGTGGCACCAGCACCACCATCAAAGGCCCAATTTTTACTACCACTGTTCAACAATTATATGTTATTACAATTCCTGATATAATAGTTGACAGCAGGGCGTTCCAGCACCCACCAAGAGTAACTGTGAGTGCTTTCAGTGTTGTGCCAACACCAACACCTAAGGGGCCAATTTCTGCAGAGTATATACGGCAGGTCCCTACTTTCAAACATCCAACTTACAAACGACTACTACTTGCAAACAGAAGAAGACAACAGGAAGTGAGAGGAAATCTACCCCTTGGAAGGAAAATTCTCTCCTGTAAGAATAAATATGGGAGAAAGGTGTCTCCTCTCTACTGATGCTTTATCACCAATCCTTGTTTCAATAAAAACACCACATTTCAAAAACAGTTGTCATTGGGACGCAAAGTGAGGTGAAATGTTCTGAACAGGGGCACAGACAGCAAAACAAATGTTACAGGGGTGATAACCCTTCCCTATGTTTTCCAAAAAGCTTAAAAATAGGTATTTGGCATGGAGCTACACTTAAACAATGTACCTGTTCAAAATTACAAACAGATTCTACATAAGAACAAACCTACAGTCCCTGTCTTGTATGCACCGCCTGTATACGGCTGTTCAGAGTATATAGGGCCTTTTTTATTTTGTGTGCAGGGTTCCCCTTAATATCCATACAAGACCCAAAGGGGCTGGTAATGGGCTGGGGTAGGGGGGGGGGGGTTGATGGGGTAGCTATGCCATTTTTCCTAAAGATTTTCATCCATATTACCGGGACCAGACATTGCATTAAAGCCGCAAGCAGTTTTAAATGGCTTTTTTTCCTTTAGAAATGTAATTTTGTGCAGGGACAGTTCTAAACACGGGAAACACGTGGCACTTCACAGGCATACTTTAGACACCCCCCAGGTACAATATTTAAAGGAATATTTGACTTTTTTTTTTTTCACTTTATGCATCATTAAAATGACTGCTCCCGAAAAACGTCAGTTTTTAACACTTCTTTTTGCATTGATACATGTCCCCTGGTGCAGAACCCGGGTTCCCAAACTCTGTTTAGGACAATAACATGGATAATAGTCGTTATAATTAGCACTTTAGAATCCGAACGTTCGCATCCATTGTATTTAATAGGGTTCTAATGTTCGTGCGAACTTTCGGTCCGTTCGCGGGTTCTGGTGCGAACCGAACCTGGGGGTATTCGGCTCATCACTAGTGTACACTGCATAACCCTCTCTGTAACACTTATATTAACCTTCCTTGTAACCATTTCTGTCACCCTAATGCTAACTCTCCCTGTATCCCCAACACCAACCTTAACACTACCCCACCTTGTAAGCTTAACACTTATGCCGTGTACACACGATCGGAAATTCTGACAAGAAAAACGTGTTTTTTTTCCAACGGAATGTTGGCTCAAACTTGTGTTGAATACACACGGTCACACAAATCTTGTCGGAAATTCTGACCGTCAAGAACGCGGGGACGTACAAGACGTACGACGAGCCGAGATCAATGAAGTTCAATAGGCAGTTTGTCTCTTCTGCTTGATTCTGAGTATGCGTGTTTTTTTGCACGTCGGAATTGCATACAGACGATCGTAATTTCCGATAGGAACTTTTTCCATCTGAAAAATAGGGAACCTGCTTTCAATCTTTTTTTGGCGGAAATTCCGACAGCAAAAGTCCGATGGAGCCTACACACTGTCGGAATTTCCGACCAAAAGCTCACATTGGACTTTTCTTGTCGGAATTTCCGATCGTGTGTACGTGGCATTTCTCTCATACCAACACCAGTGTTAACTTAGTCTACTAAAATATTTTCGTTGTCTAAACTAATACTATTTTGGTCAACTAAATACGACTAAAACTAAAATAATTGAGATGACTAAAATACGACTAAAACTAAAATGGCATTTTAGCCAAAAGAATAAAATACGACTAAAACTAACGTAGCATTTTAGTCAAAAGACTATGACTAAAACTAAATAGAAATTTGGCACCCAAATGAACCCTGAACTACCACATAAGAATATTTAGGGGGAATCTACTAAGTTCCTAAAAGAAAAATATTTTTTCTTAACCACTTCCGGACCGGCTCACGCCGATATATGTTGGCACTTTGAAGAGGGATATCTTTGTTATGGCAGCAGCTAGCTACTATAACCCCGGTATCCTCTTCTTCAGTGAGCGGTCCGGTTTCCGATAATAGTGGTCTCTGCTGTGGATTCGCTACAAGATCACTTTTATCGGCGGCAGGAGAGGGCCACCACCCCTCCGGACCTGTCGGTAGCGGCGGAGGGGATCGGATCCTTCTTCCTCTGTGGCATGGAGACGAGTGAGGGGAAGATGGGCCCCCATCCGTCACCATACCATTGCAGGGCGGAAGTGGTGTCAAAACATCACTCCGCCCATAGCTCTTCAAGGGACATTTTTTTTTTTTAAATGACAATTTTTTTTATTGC
The DNA here is from genome assembly GCA_029206835.1 of Rana muscosa. Classification (NCBI taxonomy): domain Eukaryota; kingdom Metazoa; phylum Chordata; class Amphibia; order Anura; family Ranidae; genus Rana; species Rana muscosa. Next base: position 201,950,968 of record CM055126.1, on the reverse strand, counting down.
ATTTTAGTGTAAATATGAGATTTGAGGTCTTTTTGACCCCAGATGTCATATTTAGGAGGACCTGTCATGCTTTTTTTCTATTACAGGAGATTTTTACATTCCTTGTAATAGGAATAAAAGTAACACAATTTTTTTTACATTTTTTTTAAAGAACAGTGTAAAAATAAAAAATAAAAGGTAAAATGTGTTGTTGCCAGCACACTACTGAACAGGCAAAGAGGTGGAATCTCTAGACCAGTGTTAATTTTGGCAGCAAATTTTGATTTAGTTTTAGTCTTAGTCTTAGTACTAAAATGTCATTTTAGTTTTAGTCCCATTTTCGTCTTCTGAAATTGTTTTAGTTTTAGTTGTATTTAGTCGACTAAATCTCCTGTACATTTTAGTCGACTAAAATGTCCTACGTTTTAGTCGACTAAAATCTCCAGTGCATTTTAGTCGACTAAAACTAATTTTAGTTGTCCAAAATCTAATGGGTGCAATTAAATTGTAATGCATTTCTCTACAATTTCCAAACTCATTATATACTCCTGGAATGAAAAATCGAATATCTTATTATTTATCTTATTGAGGTATGAACATGCACTATAGACCAGTGTTCATTTTGAAGTCAAATTTCAATTTAGTTTTAGTCTTAAGCCCCATACACACGGTCGGACTTCCATCGGACTTTTCCGTGTTTTTTTGTCCGAACGGAGTTGGTTGGGAACACCCATAGCATACACACCACAGGACTTTTCTGCAAACTTTCTTAAAACTTCTTACAACATCACGTGGTTTTTCTGCTCTTTTCTGATCTTTACTGCCACCCTTTGGTCAACTTCTGCTATTGTTGGTTGATTATAACATTATTTTTGTCCATCGGACTAAAGTCCGATGGTTTTCTGTACGCACGGTCAGACTTTGCTCCATCGGACTTTTGTTGGGCAAAAGTTTGTCCGTTTGCAGACCCAACTTTTGTCCGATGAAATCCAAAACCAAATGAAAAAAGTCTGTCCGATGGAGCGTACACACGGTCGGATTGTTGGTCCAACTTGCTCAAAACGAAGTTTGTTGGGCAAAAGTCCGACTGTGTGTATGGGGCTTTAGTCTTAGGACTAAAATGCCATTTTAGTTTTAGTCCCATTTTAGTCTTTTGACTAAAATGCCATTTTAGTTTTAGTCGTATTTTAGTCATCTCAATTGTTTTAGTTTTAGTCGTATTTTAGTCATCTCAATTGTTTTAGTTTTAGTCGTATTTTAGTCGACTAAAATAGTATTCATTTAGTCGACTAAAATGTTTTAGTCATTTTAGTTGACTAAATTAACACTGCTCTAGACCAGGCCACATTATATCCCTCAATATTGTCCAAGACCTGCTGCTACCCTGTTCTCTGCAACATCCTGTGAGCGGACAGGTTGTCTACCCGCTGGGTAGTTGTGTTGTTTGGACTTTGACTACAATACATTTCTGTTATTGCAGCTGCTCTCCAAGTGTATACTGCCGCCGCACCACGCTGCACCTTCACATAACCTTGTGTTGTTACCAGCAAAGAATAGGCAAAGAGGTGGCATCTCTTTCAGATTTTTGTCCAGTCCTGATTGGTTCTCATTAAAGTGGACCTTTCCCCTAAAACTAATCTCCTCTTGCCCTGCTTCCTCATTCCTCCCCACTTTATAATTTGATTTTTTCTTTTTTCTTGAATTTTTTTTATTATTATGTATTTTTAACATTTACAGGTGCATTCCATAAAATGAGAATATTATCAAAAAAATGTATTCATTTATTTCAGTAATTCAATAAAAAAAGTGAAACTCATATATTATAAAGATTCATTACACACAGAGTGATATATTTCAAGCATTTCTTTCTTTTAGTTTTGATGATTATGGTTTACAACTCGTGAAAACACAAAATGTATTATCTCAGAAAATTAGAATATTACATAAGAGCAATAAAAAATAAAAAAAAGGATTTTGAATAGAGAAATGTTGGCTTACTGAAAAGTATGTCCTTGTACAGTATAGTATGCACTCAGTACTTGGTCTCCTATTGCATGAATTACGGCATCAATGCGGCGTGGCATGGAGGTGATTAGCCTGTGGCACTGCTGAGGTGTAAAGCCCCGTACACACGGTCTGACTTTTTGTCAACAAACTTCAAAATTAGCAAGTTTTCCAAAAAATCCGACCGTGTGTACGCTCCATCGGACAAACTCTTTCGGTTTTCATCGGACAAAAGTTCGCTTTGCAAACGAACAAACTTTTCAGCAACAAAAGTCTGATGGTGCAAAGTCCGACCGTGTGTACAGAAATCCATCGGACTTTTGTCTGAAGTACAAATACGCATGCTCAGAACCGATGTTAAAATCAACCAACAATAGCAGAAGTTGACCAAAGGGTGGCGGTAAAGAGCAGAAAAGAGCAGAAAAAACACGTGATATTGGGAAAGTTTTGGGAAAGTTTGCAGAAAAGTCCTGCCGTGTGTATGCTATGAGTGTGCCCGGCCAACTCCCTTTGGACAAAAATCCATGGAAAAGTTTGTTTGAAGTCCGATGTGTGTACGAGGCTTAATGGAAGCCCAGGTTGCTTTGACAGCTCATCTGCATTGTTGGGTCTGGTGTCTCTCATCTTCCTCTAGACAATACCCCACAGATTCTCTATGGGGTTTAGGTCAGGCGAGTTTGATGGCCAATGAAGTAGACATGTGCAATTCGTTTAGTTCCTAATTAGTTTTTCACAAATTTAGAGAAATTCCTTATTTCCAAAATTTCCGAATTTCCGAATTTTTCAATTTCCGAATTTTCGGAATTTTCGTAATTCAGAATTTTCGAATTTTCGAATTTCCAAAATTCGGAATTCTGAAAATTCGAAAATTGGAAAATCGAAAATTCGAAAATGGGAAATTTGGAAATTTGAATTCCTGAATTTCGAATTTTTAGAATTTCCTAATTTCCGAAAATCGTAAACTGTTTTTTTTAGTTTTTTTGCTTTTTTCTGAAATTCGAAACATTTTTTTTTTTTAGTTTTCGTTTTATTTGTTTCTTTGGAAATTCGGAAATTTGGAAATTCGAAAATTCGGAAATTCCGAATTCCCTGAATTTCCGAAAAAAACAAAAAACGAAAAAAAAACAAAAACGAAAAAACAAATTTTTTCGAATTTCCGAAAAAAAAGAAAAAAAAAAGAAAAAAACCAATTACTCATTCGTCCATGGACCGACACAGCTTCTCTATTGACAAAGTGGGTATTATCCATTAATTAGGAGTGACTAGGCAGAAAAACTTGTAAAAAGTGTTGCATCACACCTTCTACAGTACCGCCCAGGGGGCGGACCCTCTGGGTATACCCTCTCAGTCTGCATCTTCGCAGATCAGTTTTTTTCTGTCTAGCAAGGAGTAGGACATGGCTCCCTTCGGGCCCATTGGTCCGGGGAAAAAAGATATATATATATATATTTTTTTTTTTTGCTACATTTGTTGTTTCCTGCGATCTTCGATCAACTGCCGACTGGGTGAACAGGCTGGATCCTCGATCCTTGTAGTCTCCCCAGTTTCGGCCATCGAGCGTGTGCCGACCCTAGCTACGCGCTGGGTTTTCCACGACATGCCCGTCGCTCCACGGGTGGCCGGTAAGCTTACGCTCCAGGGCCTGCATCGGACCGCTCAGCTTCGGCGGACCTTACGGCCGAGTCGCAGCAGCCTGGCCGGTGAGCTTACGCTCCAAGGCTTGCATCGGACCGCTCAGCTTCGGCTGACCTTACGGCCGAGTCGCAGCAGCCTGTCCGGTGAGCGTCATGCTCCAGGGCATACATATGATCGTCCCTTCTGGGTCCAATCACAGCATGCCTGGCCAACAGTCACCTTCCGTGCGCGGACGATGATCTGTTTGGAATGTCTTCCAGCAGAATACATGCAGGATAGGTAAGTAAAACTCCCCTGCCTCGGCTGGGTGATTTAGCTGGACATTCCTGGAGAGATCAAGTAAGTGGTTGTGGCCCCTTTCTTCCCTCTCTCCCTGCCTTTCCCTCCTCCCTGGGCTTCTAGCTAAAGGTTGCTGGGTGCTGGGGGTCACCTAGGGGGTCCCACTGGAGCGGGGCTGGCTGTAACTAACATTTAAAAGAAATGTCATTTTTTCTTACCTGTGTTTGTGTCCTTCCTCCTCAATGCTGTCGGCGGCCATTTTGAGGTGGTCCATGCTAAGTATGGCCTCTTGTGACTGCCCGGCGGCCATCTTCCTGTGGTTCGGCCACACCCACTGGCCCCTATCAGCTGATCGGCGGCCATGTTTGTCCACCCTGTATGCAGATATTGCCGTTCGGCGGCCATCTTTTTGTGGGCTATGGCTGCTTGACCTCTATCTTCTGTCGGCGGCCATTTTCTTAGAGCCCACATTATCTTCCATACAGACGTTTTTGGCAACCATTTTTAGAGAGCCTCCGGCCTCTAGGGTGCATTACACTGGCGCGAAAATTCACACAGGAAGTGCTGATAAAAGAAGCAGACTGACACAGCAGCAGAGGGACAGCATCACAGGCGCAGCATAGCAGTACCTATCCAGGGTGGTGAGTCCTCTGGGTGACCCAGCCTCTCTGCAGCACAGGAGGGTGGCCTATTGATATCTTGCCTGGAGCCCTGTGAGTGTCAGCGTGTGGTCAGCATGGCATCTGAGCCAGATGTCTTCTCCCCTGAAACACCAGATTTAGCAGCTGGTGCCCCTGAGGTGTCTATGAACGCTATGACTGCAATCCTAGAGGCGTTTGCTGCCAGGGTGGAAGCAGCACACGGGAATACAGGGGGTAGTAAACGCCCCATCCCCTGCAAGCTTCTGGGGATAATTCTGGTGCAGAACCAGGTCCAGCTACGGTTCGGGGCCCAGATTCTGATGCATCAGAGACTGCAGACCGTGACCGGACAGTGAGAATGACTCAAAGTCCAGGTCAGTACGCGAGACGGCTTTGGTATCTGACTTTATTACTGCAGTGCGGGATATGCTAAAATTGGAAAATACTGCAGAAGCAGCAGAGACTCCGGTCCACTTGGGTTTCATAGACCTGCCCGCACTGCTAAGGTGTTCCCTTGTGTGTCTTTTGATAAACTCTTATACAAGGAATGGGAGAACCCACTGAGGGTCTTTACAGCCCCAAAGAGGTTTGCGATACGGTACCCCTTTTGAGGAGAGTTTTCTGAAGAAATAGACCTCTCCCCCCTATAGTGGACCCTCCGGTGTCCAGACTTAATAGAGCCACCACAATTCCTGTAGAAGGGGCTCCTGTTTTCAAGGACCCTGTGGATAAGAAGGCTGAAGCACTCGCTTGCTACCTATACTCAGTGGTAGGCTCGGCAGTACGCCCGGCATTGGCGGGGGGCCTAGTGTCTCACACACTTACTGAAGGGGCAAGATTGCTACTCCAGGGGTTAAGGAGCGAGATGCTCCTCCTGATGAGATAACATTGGCCGACCTGTTGGTCCAGGGCCTTAGGTTTGTCTGCGAGTCAGACATGAATACTATTCCCCTGCTGTCTAAAACTTCGGTTTATGCAGTAGCAATATGCCGCCTGATCTGGCTAAAAGGCTGGTCTGCGGACCAGACTTCCAAGAAAGCCCTGTTGGATCTGCCTTTTAAGGGCGACAGACTTTTTGGGGCTTCTCTGGATGACATCATCAAGGATGCCACAGGAAGTAAAAGCACTTTGCTTCCCCAAATTAGCAAGGATAAGGGGCCACGCCAAGGGCAAGGGCCCTCCTTTACTGCACACAAGTGGTTTTTTCGTCCCCCTAGGGCGACAGGGAAAAGACCCCAGGCCGATAAAGCGCCTGCCCAAGGACAAAAGCGTACCTGGTCCCGCATACCCACGAAGCCTGCGGACAAATTTGCGTCCGCATGAAGGTCCACCCCCACCCAGCTCTCGGGTGGGGAGACGTCTTTGCAAATTCGCGACTCAGTGGACAGCACTAATCTCCGACAGGTGGGTTTGTGAAGTAATCTCCTCAGGCTACAAGATAGAGTTTCTCTCTTGTCCACCGGACAGATTCAACACCTCCAATCTCCAGCTACTACCGACCCGTCGGGAGGCCCTGTATGGGGCGGTCCAGGGTCTACTGGAACGCGGGGTAGTTATTCCAGTTCCAGAACTGGAACGGGGTTTTTACTCAAATCTGTTCATTGTGCCGAAGAAGGAGGGGGTTCGTCCAAGCTTGGATCTCAGAGCCCTCAATTGCTTTGTGAAGGTACAAAGTTTTCGGATGGAGTCGGTTCGATTTATAGTCACGGCTCTCCATCCGGGGGACTTTCTGGCCTCCTTGGACATCAAGGACGCATACCTGCATGTCCCCATATACTCCAGACACCAGAGGTTTCTGCGATTTGCTATCGGGAAGGACCACTACCAGTTTGTGGCCCTCCCGTTGGCCTTGCCTCAGCACCCAGGACGTTCACCAAGGTGCTCACTCCGATTCTGGCACTTCTAAGACAGCGGGGTATCGCTATCACAGGCTACTTATACGACCTTCTGCTGAAGGCCCCTTCAAGCTCAGAATTAGAGGTAAGCGTGTCCATTACCTGTCAGACTCTTCGAGACTGTGGTTGGATACTAAACACGCAAAAGTCAGTATTGGTGCCCACTCAACGCCTAGGGTACCTGGGGTTGATTCTGGATTCTTCAGAGGCAAAGGTATTCCTCCCTGTGGAGAAGTTGCAGACCCTCCGGGCTGCAGTACGGCAGCTGACTTCCAGGAATTGGTCGTCACTCCGTTTTTTGCATGCGAGTGTTGGGCCTCAGGGTAGCCTCCTTCGAGGCGGTTCCATATGCTCAATACCACACTCGAGTGTTACAGAAGGAAGTTCTGTCCAGATGGAACAGATGTCCATCATCTCTGGATTATCAAATCCGAGTGAGCCACATAGTCAGGAGATCCCTGGTATGGTGGCTGACAGCACCGGCTCTAATGGCCGGGAAGTCATTTCTTCCGGTTTACTGGATAGTGATCACAACGGACGCCAGCCTTACAGGGGAGTCTGGGGTGTTCAGTCGGCGCAAGGTCGCTGAACCCCAGAGGAAGCCCTCCTGCCGATCAATGTCCTGGTAATCCGGGCGATCAGGCTGTGCCTCTTCAAATGGTCTCAGAGGCTGCAAGGGCGTCCAGTCAGGATCCAGTCAGACAACGCCACAGCAGTGGCATATGTCAATCATCAAGGAGGAACAAGAAGCTCAGCTGCAACATCGGAGATCGCTCGCATCCTGAAGTGGGCAGAGAGGAGCGTACCGGCACTGTCGGCCGTGTACATTCCGGGTGTGGAAAACTGGCAGGCGGACTACCTGAGCCGCCAGATGCTGGACCAGGGAGAAGGGTCCTTACACCCGGAGGTGTTCCAACTCCTCTGCCAAAGATGGGGCACACCAGACGTAGATCTTCTGGCTTCCCGACTCAATCGGAAGGTATTGAGATTTGTGGCCCGGTCAAGAGACCCATGGGCAGACGCAACGGACGCGTTGGTAGCATCGTGGGGTCAGTATCGGCTAATCTATGCCTTCCCTCCCTTAAGGCTTCTTCCTCTTCTGCTCCGCAGAGTGGAGGCAGAGGGAATTCCAATGATCCTAATCGCTCCAGATTGGCCTCAGCGTCCTTGGTACGCCAATCTAGTACGTCTGGTAGCAGACGTCCCCTGGCGCCTACCACTACGGAAGGACCTGCTATCGCAAGGTCCCATATTCCATCCTGCTTTACAGTCATTGGCCTTAATGGCATGGCTGTTGAGAACCAGGTACTGAGAGACCGGGGCCTGTCAGACTCAGTAATCTCTACTATGAGAAGTGCTCGAAAACCGTCCTCTAGGAAGGTCTATCACCGCACTTGGAGGGCCTACATCTCCATGTGTGAGGAAATGAAATGGCATCCGCGTACCTATTTGGTTTCCAGAATCCTGCTGTTTTTACAGCATGGGGTGGACCAAGGGCTTGCCCTAGGTACGATTTAAGGGACATATATTTGCCCTGGCTGTCTTTTTTCAGCGACCCCTGGCGACTCACTCTCTCGTGAGTACATTTGTGCAGGGGGTCCGACATGTGGCCCCTCCGGTCCGTCCCCCGTTACCTCCGTGGGACTTGAACCTGGTCCTCTCGGTGCTTCAGAAGGCACCGTTTGAGAATATTAGAGATATTCCCCTGTTGACACTTTCTCAGAAAGTGGTCTTTTTGGTGGCTGTTACGTCAGTTAGACGAGTCTCTGAGCTGGCAGCCTTGTCCTGCAAGGCTCCCTATTTGATTTTCCACAAGGATAAGGTGGTGCTGCGGCCGCAGCCTTCCTTTCTTCCGAAAGTCGTTTCGGCTTTTCATCTCAACGAAGACATTGTACTTCCATCCTTGTGTCCTCAGCCGTCGAATCCTAAGGAGTCGGCGTTGCATTCCTTGGACGTTGTCCGAGCTTGGAGAGTATACCTATCTGCTACTTCCCTGTTCCGGAAGTCAGACTCACTGTTTGTTTCGGTGGCTGGTCCCAAGAAGGGCCAAGCAGTCTCATCGGCCACCATCTCTAGGTTGATCCGACAGATAGTAATCCAGGCTTACGCCTTAAAGGGTCAGGCGCCCCCCTTTCCTGTCGCGGCGCATTCGACCAGTGCAATAGGTGCCTCTTGGGCTTTCCGACATCAAGCGTCTGTTTCCCAACTATGTAAAGCGGCGACTTGGTCGTCCGCACACACTTTCACAAAATTCTACAAAATTGATGTAGGTGCATCTTCAGATGCCTCTTTTGGCCGCAAGGTTTTGCAAGCGGCTGTTTAGAGTTGCAACTCCTCCGTTGGAGGAGTGCTGTTTTGTGTTTGGGGTGAAGTTTATTTTTATGCTGTTACCACCCCTCGTTTTTTCTCTGACACTGCTTTGGGACGTCCCACTTTGTCAATAGAGAAGCTGTGTCGGTCCATGGACGAAAGAGTAAATAGGATTTTTTACTCACCGTAAAATCCTTTTCTCTGAGTCCATGGACCGACACAGCCCCCACCCCTCCTTTTAAGTTTGTACTGCTTTTTGACAAACTGATCTGCGAAGATGCAGACTGAGAGGGTATACCCAGAGGGTCCGCATGACGCTCACCGGACAGGCTGCTGCGACTCGGCCGTAAGGTCAGCCGAAGCTGAGCGGTCCGATGCAAGCCTTGGAGCGTAAGCTCACCGGCCAGGCTGCTGCGACTCGGCCGTAAGGTCCGCCGAAGCTGAGCGGTCCGATGCAGGCCCTGGAGCGTAAGCTTACCGGCCACCCGTGGAGCGACGGGCATGTCGTGGAAAACCCAGCGCGTAGCTAGGGTCGGCACACGCTCGATGGCCGAAACTGGGGAGACTACAAGGATCGAGGATCCAGCCTGTTCACCCAGTCGGCAGTTGATCGAAGATCGCAGGAAACAACAAATGTAGCAAAAAAAAAAAATATATATATATATATCTTTTTTCCCCGGACCAATGGGCCCGAAGGGAGCCATGTCCTACTCCTTGCTAGACAGAAAAAAACTGATCTGCGAAGATGCAGACTGAGAGGGTATACCCAGAGGGTCCGCCCCCTGGGCGGTACTGTAGAAGGTGTGATGCAACACTTTTTACAAGTTTTTCTGCCTAGTCACTCCTAATTAACGGATAATACCCACTTTGTCAATAGAGAAGCTGTGTCGGTCCATGGACTCAGAGAAAAGGATTTTACGGTGAGTAAAAAATCCTATTTTTTCGAATTACCCAAATTTCCGAAAAAAAGCAAAAAACCAAAAAATAAATAAAACTATTTTTTTTTTTCGAATTTCCCGAATTTCTGAAAAAAGCAAAAAAACGAAAAAAACGAAAAAAAAATTACGGCAGTGCACATGTCTACAATGAAGCACAGTGATGCTATGATCATGTGACCAGGTATTGGTACCTTTGGCAGTGTGGGCAGGTGCCAAGTTTTGCTGGAAAATGAAATCAGCAAAATAAAGCTTGTCATCGGAAAGAAGCCTGAAGTGCTCTAGAATATTCTGCTAGAGGGCTGAGCTGACTTTGGACTTGATAAAACACAGGGGACCAACACCAGCAGAGGACATGACTCCCCATATCATCACTGACTCTGGAAACTTCACCCTGGACCTCATGCAACTTGTATTCTGTGCCTCTCCACTCCTCCTCCAGACTCTGGCACCTTGATTTCCAAATGAAATGCACAATTTTCCACAGTCCGTGATGATTTGGGAATCCATGTTTTCTTCTGGTGTTATGTACTGTATTGTACTGCAAAGCACTTCCACAATTCTCACCTAGGCAAATATGACGACTGGCCCCCTCCCTCTGTCCCCCTCCCGTATTCTGTGCATGCAAAGATGTGTCACAGGGCTTTGGGTCCTGACAGGCGCATGTCTCTCTGTACATCTGCAGGGTTTCCCAATGCATGAGCAAGGGCATGTAGCATGGAACTGACACCACTCTCCTGTCTTTGCTCAAGCACAGGAAATACCCAGTGTATGATCAGGTGTGCTGCAGGGCTCTGCCAATACCCAATGGCTGGGCAGAGCCCTTTGGCATATCTGTGTGTGCACCATAATGGTGACGCAGGAGGAGGGGCAAGGCCACTGAGAACAGGGCCGAGGTTCCGTTTGAACTTGTTATGTATAACAATGGCCATGCTAGAGCAATGTGCTGGGATGGGATGCAATGGAAATCCGATCCAGAAGAATAAAGGCAAAGGGAAGGAGACGAGGGCAACTCCATTGTAATGCCTACGGTTTTGGAATGGATGTCCAACAAGTTCATCTTTGTATGGTGGCCAGGTGTCCACAAGCTCTATGTATACAAGTGTAGCGGGCATTTAAATTTGGGGGGGAGCATCTGGGTTATTCAACCCAGATGTACTAATTGTTAGGGAATCTGAGACCCTTTTATGGTTCTTGGAGGACTCTGGTGGTGCAAGGTTCCCTGCGGCCTATAGGTGGCATTGTCGCCCTGGGTCGGAGTTGAATCTGCACCGCAAGACTGTTCCTTTTTGTCCTTTCCTGGCGCCGGTACAGCGGGGCGGGGAACCCGCTGTGACGCAAAGGGAGAGGAGATAAAGGGGCGGACGCCCTGACCTCGGGGTTCAGATTTGGAGGACGCGGCCGCGCCCAGGCACCTTCAGCCTGGGTGCTGGCGTTCCGGAGTTCCGGGCCCAGGTGCCCTTGAACTGGCCGGAGCGAGAGATGGAGTCCATCCCAGGCACCTTAAGCCTGGGATGAGGTATTACGGCCAAGGCCTGGAGCCCAGTAACTTCGACTGGGTTCCGTGAGGGTGGAGGAGTCCGAGGGGCCCTAAGGTGTTGGGACCCGTATCTGAGGCGAGGAGGCCGGGGAGTGTAACCCTTCCGAATAGCCCGGTACAGCATTAATCCGGTGACGGCGGGGCCTCCGGTAACTCCCTTGGAGGGATGTCTTCCCCCTGACAGGGGCTGCAGCATAGCGAAGGTAACTCCAGTTCCTGTTCACTAGAGTCGCTGGAAGAGACTCTGAAGCCAAAAAGTCCATTTAACAGCCACTGTGCTTAGCAACCGTTGGTGAAACCTCAACGGTTTAGTTTCTTTGAGGATTGTGCCTTGACCTACTCCCCACCAATACTGAACTGTTCTATGGGTCTCAAACTGTCTGCTCGCAAAGGACTATTTGTTTGCCGTTATGGAATAAATAAGTGTTGGACCTTTTCAGTGTGTGGTACTCCAGTTACTGGGAGCAAACGGGGTTATCAGCAGAACAGACTTGGCTCTGAGCGTATACACAGCCCGAATGTAATCTGATACTGGCCTTCACCTCTACATGCTGTAATCTAGAGGACATGGGCCGTGGCGCACCTCGCTCTCCCCTTCAAGGTACCCCTAGACCGAAGCCAAAGCAACCGCTAAAGAAGAGAGAGAGGGTGAGGCCGCTACACAAAATATATACTTTATTAGGTACACCTTGCTAGTATCGGGTTGGACCCCCTTTTGCCTTCAGAACTGCCTTCATTCTTCATGGCATAGATCCAACAAGGTGTTGGAAACATTCCTCAGAGATTTTGGTCCATAGTGACATGATAGCTTCATGCAGTTGCTGTAGATTTTTCGGCTGCACATCCATAATCCGAATCTGCCATTCCACCACATCCCAAATGTGCTCTATTGGATGAGATCTGGTGACTGTGGAGACCATTGGAGTGCAGTGATCTCATTGTCCAGTGGTGAGATGATTGGAGCTTTGTGACATGGTGTATTATCCTGCTGGAAGGAGCCATCAGAAGATGGGGACACTGTAGTCATAAAGGGGTGGACATGATCAGCAACAATACTCAGTTAGGACGTGGCATTTAAACGATGGTCAATTGGTACCAAGGAGCCCAAAGTGTGCCAAGAAAATATCCCCCCACACCAAAACAGAACTCCTTCTCCTCCACGCAAACCGAAAGACAAAAACTAAAACTTCTTGGACACTCCCTACCATCCTTGGACAGATCATTACCCCGAGCACCAAAGTCAAAAGTCTCGGAATCATCTTTGACTCAGAGATGTCGATGGATGCACAAATAGGATCAGTAGTCAGCGGATCTCACCATCTCCTCCGCCTGCTGCGTAGACTCATCCCCTTCATCCCGGAGGAGGACACAGCAGTAGTAGTTGGAATAATTATCAACTCGCGACTTGACTACGCAAACACCCTCTACCTCGGACTACCCAAATACCAGATTTCACGCCTACAAGTCGTCCAGAACACGGCTGCCAGGCTGGTAATGGGAAAAAAACCTTGGGAATCCATCACCCCAGCACTGAGGACCCTTCATTGGCTACCCGTAAAGGACCGGATCACATTCAAGACCCTCTGCCTCACTCACAAGTGCACACAAGGAAACGCTCCTCAATATCTATGCGAGAAGATAAAACACTACACCCCCAATCGCACTCTCCGATCAACAAACCAAAACCTCGTTCACATCCCCAAGTCCCGCTGCAAAACAAAGGGAGAATGAAGATTTGCAGTCCAAGGACCACGGCTATGGAACACTCTACCCACTGATATCCGCATGGAAGAAAACCATCGGGCCTTCAGAAAAAAACTTAAGACCCACCTCTTCTGATGGATCAGGACGTCACTGGATGCAAAGCACCTTGAGGCGATTTAGTTCGCATTTGTAGCGCTATACAAGTTTTTCACTCACTCACTCACTCATTACACCACCACCAGCCTGAACCGTTGATACAAGGCAGGATGGATCCATGCTTTCATGTTTCCGCCAAATTCTGACCCCATCTGAATGTCACAAATGTCCCAAATCGAGACTCATCAGACCAGGCAACATTTTTCCAATCTTCTATTGTATAATTTTGGTGATCCTGTGCAAATTGTAGCCTCAGTTTCCTGTGTGGTCTTCTGCTGCTGTAGCCCATCTGCTTCAGAGTGCGATGTGTTGTGTGTTCAGAGATGGTATTCTGCATACCTTGGGTGTAACGAGTGGTTATTTGAGTTACTGTTGCCTTTCTATCATTTCAAACCAGTCTGCCCATCCTCCTCTGACCTCTGACATCAACAATACATTTTCCTCCACACAACTACCGCTCACTGGATATTTTCTCTTTTTCTGACCATTCTCTGTAAACCCGAGATATGGTTGTGTGTGAAAATCCCAGCAGTTTTTGAAATACTCAGACCAGCCCATCTGGCACTAACAACCATGCCATAATCAAAGTCACTTAAATCCCCTTTCTTCCCCATTCTGATGCGCGATTTGAACTTCAGCAAGTCGTCTTCACCATGTCTAGATGCCTATGTAGCACCCCCCCAATATTTGGGGGCGCTATGTGGAAATTTAGGGGTAGTCTGAGCCGGTAGTTGGGCTCAGACCAATCAATGGTTCAATTTTGCTTCTGCTTTGGGTGTGATGCTGCCTGGCAGTAGTGTTCTCCATTGCCGGTAGGTGGCACTGTCACCGCCGGCATAGGTTGAACTACGGGGGGGTATCACAACACCTTGGGTGTTCTCTCTCGGTAGCCGTACAGTGGGCGTGGTCTACCCACTGTGCATGCTGGGAGAGGGTACATAAGGGGCATACGCAATTAGGTGTGAGGAGTTTGAGGTGTGTGCCTCGTGGCCAATATGGCACAAGGTGCGCGGGTGTGTTCTGGCCTCGGGCACCTTCAGCTTCGTTTCAAGGTAGGCCCAGCTTTGCTGGCAAGGGCCTACACCTCAGAAAGGGATCCCAGGCTGCCCACTTCTAGGGGGCCCAACTTTAGGAAAGGAGACCAGGGGAGGATCAGTCCCAGAGGTGACTGGCGACGGTACTGCTGTCTCAGGAAGAGGCCTGGAAACTCGCCTAAGGAGGGATTCATCTTCAACAGTTACAAAGCTTGCAATACGCTGGCCTGGCACAGAGGTTCTTGTTCAGTATAATTTGGCTGGGAGGTTCGGCACTTGGATTCTGTGGCAGAGGATTCCCCGATCGTATCCCTAGATACTTAAAAAAAGGAAAAACTAGGGACTACCTGGGTGAGCAGTGCCCACTCAGGCTTGAGTGGCGACGGAAGATTGACATTGAACTTTAAGTGTTGCGTGCCTGAACCTTTGCCCAACTTCTCTCAACTTCCTACTCTCTCTCTCTTCAAGTTTAACTCAAAGATAAAGAATAAAACCCTGCTGATTGGGTTTTACTCCTGTGTGGACATTGGCCTTATTTCAAGAGATTTTAACCTAGACAACGGAGAGAAGGGATCCACTCAAGAGAGGTAATTGCTGCAGACCCGAAACAAAACCAGCCGGTCCCTTAACCACTTGAGGACCGCCGCACGCCGATGTACGTCGGCAAAATGGTGGGTCGCGAGCTCTTCTCCGTGACCGTCCCCGCGGGAACAGCGGACCCGATCGCCGTGGTGTCCCGCGATCGGGTCACAGAGAGGAAGAACGGGGAGAGGTAAGTGTAAACAAACCTCTCCCCGTGCTTCCTAGTGTGCCTGTCACTGATCGTCTGTTCCCTGTCATAGGGAACGGCGATCAGTGACGTCACACACTAAGCCACGCCCCCCCACAGTAAGAAACACAAATCAGGGCACACTTAACCCCTACAGCGCCCCCTCCTGGTTAACCCCTTCACTGCCAGTGTCATTTTTACAGTAACCAGTGCATTTTTATAGCACTGGTCGCTGTAAAAATGACAATGGTCCCAAAATAGTGTCAAAAGTGTCCGATGTGTCCGCCATAATGTCGCAGTCACGAAAAAAAAACACTGATTGCCGCCATTACTAGTAAAAAAAAAAAAAATTATAAAAATGCCATAAAAGTATCCCCTATTTTGTAAACGCTATAACTTTTGCGCAAACCAATCAATAAACGCTGATTGCGATTTTTTTTTTACCAAAAATATGTAGAAGAATACGTATCGGCCTAAACTGAGGGAAAAAAAACGTTTTTTTATATATTTTTTGGGGATATATATTATAGCAAAAAGTTAAAAATATTGCATTTTTTTCAAAATTGTCGCTCTATTTTTGTTTATAGCGCAAAAAATAAAAACCGCAGAGGTGATCAAATACCACCAAAAGAAAGCTCTATTTGTGGGGAAAAAAGGACGTCAATCTTGTTTGGGAGCCACGTCTCACGACCGCACAATTGTCAGTTAAAACGACGCAGTGCCGAATCGCAAAAAGGGGCCTGGTCTTTATGCTGGGTATTGGTCCGGGGCTTAAGTGGTTAAATGTGGGTAAGTGCTACACCTAAAATGCATTGAGTTCCTGCCATGCAATTGGTTGATTAGCAATTTGTGTTACCAAGCAATTGAACAGGTGTACCTAATAAAGTGACAGGTGAGAGTATATATATATATATATATATATATACATACAGTATATATGTATAGAGGGAAAGATAGACTGACTTCATTTGAGGGCAGCTATTAAATATGCTCTTAATTAACAAGAAGGAAAAAAAAGACAGGTGTTATTTAACTGATGTACTCTCAAGATGAACTAATGTATATAAATTAGAGAGAGACGCCCACACTCAACCTGTCACATCAAAGTTTTGCTGACTGTTTCTGCATGCTGTTCCATAACAACCCTAAACTGATCACTTATTTTTACTCCTTGCCAGCCGGCATCATGAAGCCTGCACTCCCCAATTGCCCCCTTGTCTTCGCAAACAACCGGCTACAAATTGACCCCTTTAACGTTAACTGAAAAACACAAATAATGTTTTTATTATTCATTAAGCGTGCCTACCTTAATTGCCTTCTGTTTTTTTTTTTCTTGTTCTATGAACATTTCCACTTGTTTTTTTTTTTTTTTTCTTCCCTCCCTCTCAATAAACGAGTTTTCAAAATGCCTAAAGGAAAACTTCCTTTTCTTTTTAACACATTTCCTGTGAAGGCCAATCAAAGTTGAGAGTCAATAAATTTCTAGATACATAAATAAATGACGTTATCACGATAAAGCTTGTTTGGACAATTTTTTGTATTTTTTTTGTTCTTGTTTCTACTTGTGTTGAGCTTTCTTTAGCCACTTCCCGCCCGGTCAATAGAAGATTGACGTCCGGGAAGTGGTTGTGTTATCCTGACTGGACGTCTAATGACGTCCGGCAGGATAACAGCCGCCACGTGCCCGGGGGGCGCACATCGCGGCAATCGGTGGAGCGGTGGGTCAGTCTGACACACCGCTACACCGATCTCGGTAAAGAGCCTCCGGCGGAGGTTTTTTACCACGTGATAAGCCGTGTCCAATCACGGCTGATCACGATGTAAACAGGAAGAGCCGTTGATCGGCTCTTCCTCACTCGTGTCTGACAGACGCGAGTAGAGGAGAGCCGATCGACGGCTCTCCTGACAGGGGAGGGTTCGCGCTGATTGTTTATCAGCACAGCCCCCCTCGGATGCCCACACTGGACCACCAGGATGCCGCCCAGGACCACCAGGGAAGCACCTAACATGTGGATGGCCAGGTAAGTCCCCCATGGCCATCCACATGTATAATAAGATGCCTAACTAATGGCAATCAGTGCCCACAAATGGGCACTGACTGGCACCATCTTGGCACAACATTTTTTTGTGATGCACAGCAATGCCACCCACCAGTGTCATCAGTGCCACCTATCAGTGCCCATCCTCGCCCATCCTTGCCCACCTATCAGTGCCCTTCCGTGTCACCTATTAGTGCCACCCATATGTACCCATTAGTGCCAACCATAAGTACCCATCAGTGCCGCATATGAGTGCCCATCAGTGCCGCCTATGAGTGCCCATCAGTGCCACATATGAGTGCCCAACCTCATTGGTGCCACCTTATCAGTGCCCGTCAGTGCAGCCATATCAGTGCCCGTCATTGAAGAAGAAAACATACTTATTTACCAAAAAAAATTACAGAAACAAAGAAAAACTTATTTTTTTTCAAAATTTTTGCTCTTTTTTTATTTGTTGTGCAAAAAAATAAAAATCGCAGAGGCGATCAAATATCACCGAAAGAAAGCTCTATTTGTGGGAACAAAATGATAAAAAAAATTGTTTGGGTACAGTGTAGCATGACCGCGCAATTGTCATTCAAATTGTGACAGCGCTGAAAGCTGAAAATTGGTCTGGGCAGGAAGGTGTATATGTGCCTGGTATTGAAGTGGTTAAAGTGGATCTATGGTTAAAAAATGTAAACTCTAATATTAATTTCTGCACTGTATTTCAATTATTTCTAGCCTATTTATATAAAGGCTTGGTTCACACTCCTGTGACTTAGGATCTCAAAGTCTCATGCCGCGTACACAAGATCGGAAATTCCAACAAGAAAAGTCCGATGTGAGCTTTTGGTCGGAAATTCCCACCGTGTGTATGCTCCATCGGACTTTTGCTGTCGGAATTTCCGCCAACAAAGGATTGAGAGCAGGTTCTCTATTTTTCCAACGGAAAAAGTTCCTATCGGAAATTCCGATCGTCTATATGCAATTCCGACATGCAAAAAAACACGCATGCTCAGAGTCAAGCAGAAGAGCCAAACTGCCTATTGAACTTCATTGATCTCGGCTCGTCGTACGTCTTGTACGTCACTGCGTTCTTGACCTTCGGAATTTCCGACAAGATTTGTGTGACTGTGTGTATGCAACACAAGTTTGAGCCAACATTCCGTCGGAAAAAAATCCACGGTTTTCTTGTCGGAATTTTCAATCGTGGTCACACGGCATCAGGAGATGTGAAATGTCATGTATCTCTATGAGAGATGTTCCAATTGATACTACTTAAGTTGCTGCAACTTCAGAAAAGGTTCCTGCACTACTTTGATCCAAGTTGATCCAACTTTCACATGGACTAAATTCAAGAGAGTGTAATGCCTCATACACACGTTTCCGATTATCGGATGATAAAAATCGCTTTCGGATAGATCGTTCGATAATATGATCGTTAGTACACCACTTTCGACAGCCGATCACGGAAGTCCGTCCAACAAAATCCAAAGGGACAAACACGAAAACTTTGCTCGGACGACAGCTCATCGTACGACAATCGTTCAAACAGTACAGTATGCGTCCGCTAAAAATCAATAGACAAACACCGCGCATGATCGTAAATACGAAAATAAACCACAAGGACACAGGGGTCACATGTATTTGACATCATTTCAGATACGTAGCTACGCACACGGGAAGGTTTTTCCAGAATCGTACGTCAAAAATCGTACTTTTCGTAGAGCACATTTTGCACTGTTGTATTCGATATTAGTTTTATACAACAAAATGCGAACGATACGTCGTACGATAATCGGAACGTGTGTGCGAGGCATAAGGCTCCAATCACACTTGTGCAACTTGTCATGCAACATTGAACATCAAAATTGCAGAGTTGTAGCCCATGTTTTCCAATGATACCCATTCATATATGCATGAAATAAAGTTGCAGCAACTTCAAAGTAGTTCTTGCACTACTTTGGTGTGACTTTAATGAAACAAACTTGAGGGCCATAGACTTCAATGTTAACCCTCAAAAGTTGCATAAAATTCATACCTGAATGTTATACATTGCAACCTGTGTGCAACAGTTGTCCATTATCACTGGTCAAAGCCAAAGTCGTATCCAAGTTGCACCCATCCAAAGTTGCGTCAAAGTTACACCAAAGTTACACTCCAAAGTCGGCGCAACTTTGGAGTCGTACAAGTGTGAGTGGAGCCTAAAAGTCTTATCTAAAGCCTCGTACACACAGTCGGACTTCCATCGGACTTTTCCGTGGTTTTTTGTCCGAACGGAGTTGGTTGGGAACACCCATAGCATACACACGCTCTGACTTTTCTGCAAACGTTCTCAAAACTTTTTGCAACATCACGTGGTTTTTCTGCTCTTTTCTGCTCTTTACCGCTACCCTTTGGTCAACTTCTGCTATTGTTGGTTGATTTTAACATTATTTGTTTTGTCCATCGGACAAAAGTCCAATGGTTTTCTGTACACACGGACTTTGCTCCATCTGACTTTTGTTGGGCAAAAGTTTGTATGATGGAGCGTACACACGGTCGGATTGTTGGTCCAACTTGCTCAAAATGAAGTTTGTTGGCCAAAAGTCCAACCGTGTGTACGGGGCTTAAGTCACTTCAAAGTCGTATCAAAGTTGGACTCCAAAGTTGCACTTAAAATCGCCCAACTTTGGAGTCGGCTAGTGTGAACCGAGCAAATCTGAATCTTGAAGTCTGTAAACGTATTTTGTGACACATATTTAACCACTTAACGACCGCTCACTGTATATATACGTCGGCAGAATGGCACCGACAGGCACAATCACGTAGAGTGTACGTGATTGCCTTTGTACAGTTGGGGGGTCCAATCGGACCCCCCTTCTGTACAGTGAGCGGTGGCTAAGTGTCCGGGAGCGTTCCGGGATGAGGGGGCAGCCATTCGTTTCTGGCCACCCCCTCGCGATCGCTCCCGGCGAATGGAAATGCCCCCTCTGTCTGTGTCAGACAGAGGGAGCAGGAGGAAGTGATGTCATCTCTGGTGCGGCGCTCACATATACCGAGCGCCGTACAAGAGAAGACATCAGGTCAGTGCACACAACACTACACTGACACCAGGACACATAGGGACATAAATCGCCCCCCCAGGCCCCCCAGACACCCCAGATCACCCCCCAGATCACCTCCCCCAGCCCCCAGTCACAGTGTCACTGATTGCAGTGACCATTTATTTAGTGATCACTGCAATCAGTGACATTTGTGACTGTAAAAGTGTCACCAAAGTTTAGTCTTACGTCCAGTGTAGCCCCCTAACCCCCCCTAATAAAGGTGATCACCCCCCAGATAACCCTTTCACCCCCTATCACCACTGTCGCTAAGCGATCATTTTTCTGATCGCTGTCTTAGCGTCAGTGATGCCGATCGGCAGCCAGTAATTTTTTTTAGGTTCGCCGCATGTTTTTATCGCGTCAGGTACCCCAATATATTATCTAATAAAGGTTTAACCCCCTTGATCGCCCCCCAGGTAACCCTTTCACCCCCTATCACCACTGTCACTAAGCGATCGTTTTTCTAAACGCTGTCTTAGTGTCTGTGATGCAGATCGGTAGCCGGTAATTTTTTTTAGGTTTGCCGCAGGTTTTTATAGCGTCAGGTACCCCAATATATTATCTAATAAAGGTTTAACCCCCTTGATCGCCCCCCAGGTAACCCTTTCACCCCCTATCACCACTGTCGCTAAGCAATTGTTTTTCTAAACGCTGTCTTAGTGTCGGTGATGCAGATCGGTAGCCAGTATTTTTTTTTAGGTTCACCCCATGTTTTTATAGCGTCAGGTACCCCAATATATTATCTAATAAAGGTTTAACCCCCTTGATCGCCCCCAGGTAACCCTTTCACCCCCATCACCACTGTCACTAAGCGAACGTTTTTCTAAACGCTGTCTTAGTGTCGGTGATGCAGATCGGTAGCCAGTAATTTTTTTTAGGTTCGCCGCATGTTTTTATAGCGTCAGGTACCCCAATATATTATCTAATAAAGGTTTAACCCCCTTGATCGCCCCCAGGTAACCCTTTCACCCCCATCACCACTGTCACTAAGCGAACGTTTTTCTAAACGCTGTCTTAGTGTCGGTGATGCAGATCGGTAGCCAGTAATTTTTTTTAGGTTCGCTGCATGTTTTTATAGCGTCAGGTACCCTAATATATTATCTAATAAAGGTTTAACCCCCTTGATCGCCCCCCAGGTAACCCTTTCACCCCCATCACCACTGTCGCTAAGCAATCGTTTTTCTAAACGCTGTCTTAGTGTCGGTGATGCAGATCGGTAGCTGGTAATTTTTTTTAGGTTCGCCGCAGGTTTTTATAGCGTCAGGTACCCCCATATATTATCTAATAAAGGTTTTAACCCCCTGATTGCCCCTAGTTAACCCCTTCACCAGTGATCACCATATAAGTGTTACGGGTGACGCTGGTTAGTTAGTTTGCTTTTTATAGTGTCAGGGCACCCGCCGTGTATATAACCCAATAAAGGTTTAACCCCCTGATCGCCCGGCGGGTGATATCAATTAGGTTTTAGCGTCAGAGAGGGTCTGAGTCACACCCCAGGCAGCGTCAGGTTAGTGCCAGTAACGCTAACACCCACGCGTGAAGCATACACCTCCCTTAGTGGTATAGTATCTGAACAAAGGGAAAAAAACCGCGCTTACTACGAAAAATAATTAATTAAATTAAATTAATAATACAATAATAAAGTCCTTACAGCAGCAATAAAAGTGGGATAAACACAAATAGAAATAAAAAAGAAAATCGCGCTAAGGAATCACAAATTATTGAATAAAGTCCAATTTGGCAGGCTGGTGTGAAAGGAACACAAAAATCCCAATTACTGAATAAACCTGGAAGAATTCATGCTTACCAGATAAGTAAGCCAATAGAACATATGGCTTTTACCCAGCCAGGGCCTTTCAATTCCCACAAGGTTGATTCGTCAGAGAATTATTGGGTATGGTCGCTTGAACTATGACTCCATATTATGTATTACATTCGACCCAAAAAGGAGAGAGAAAAAAAAAAACATAGCGTGATCCTGTCTCGATAATTAGTCAATAGAAATCAGCATTGTGAACAACACTCGATGTGGGAAGTATGCAAAAAGTGAACCACCACCTCACAGTCAATCTCCTTACCAGATTGCACTACATAAGGAGCTTTAAGCCAAAAAAACACCCCAAACACAGAAGGTTGTGATCCACCACCTCTCATGCAATCTTCTTACCAGATAGCTAGTGTAATACAGCCTGATGTATGTAGGTGACGATCCGTAACCGAAATCCTATAGATAGCTGCAGGCTCGAATGATAAGGGGGTGAAATCAGATTCTCCCCACTCCTCTTGCTGATCGGATCCTCTCAGGCACGTTTGACGTCCTGACGTCGGGACTAGAGGAAAAAAGGACGTCAAACGTGCCTGAGAGGATCCGATCAGCAAGAGGAGTGGGGAGAATCTGATTTCACCCCCTTATCATTCGAGCCTGCAGCTATCTATAGGATTTCGGTTACGGATCGTCACCTACATACATCAGGCTGTATTACACTAGCTATCTGGTAAGAAGATTGCATGAGAGGTGGTGGATCACAACCTTCTGTGTTTGGGGTGTTTTTTTGGCTTAAAGCTCCTTATGTAGTGCAATCTGGTAAGGAGATTGACTGTGAGGTGGTGGTTCACTTTTTGCATACTTCCCACATCGAGTGTTGTTCACAATGCTGATTTCTATTGACTAATTATCGAGACAGGATCACGCTATGTTTTTTTTTTTTCTCTCTCCTTTTTGGGTCGAATGTAATACATAATATGGAGTCATAGTTCAAGCGACCATACCCAATAATTCTCTGACGAATCAACCTTGTGGGAATTGAAAGGCCCTGGCTGGGTAAAAGCCATATGTTCTATTGGCTTACTTATCTGGTAAGCATGAATTCTTCCAGGTTTATTCAGTAATTGGGATTTTTGTGTTCCTTTCACACCAGCCTGCCAAATTGGACTTTATTCAATAATTTGTGATTCCTTAGCGGTATAGTATCTGAACAGATTAATATTTGATCTGATCAGATCTATACTAGCGTCCCCAGCAGTTTAGGGTTCCCAAAAACGCAGTGTTAGCGGGATCAGCCCAGATACCTGCTGGCACCTGCGTTTTGCCCCTCCGTCCAGCCCAGGCCACCCAAGTGCAGTATCGATCGATCACTGTCACTTACAAAACAAAAACACACATAACTGCAGCGTTCACAGAGACAGGCCTGATCCCTGCGACTCCAGTGCTGTAGGAGGTGATTTCACCACCACAGTTAAAAAAAAAAAGCATATATGCCGAAGCATTGGGGCAGCAGGGGCGGAGGAGCGATTTTGCTCCTAATGCCGCGTACATACGGTCGAAATTCCGATGGAGGCTTGCCCGTGGAAAAGTCCGACCATGTGTGTGCGGCATAACTTTTTTGCGGGAGGATGCCCCCATGCTTCGGCATATATAAATGGTGCGTGTATGCCCATCATTGGAAGTGGGTGGATGAAGGGCGGTATTCTAATGGTGGGCATACCCACCGATCAATCTCTTTTTTCGTTCAGCCAACTGGCTGCATGAAAAAAAAAGATTACAATACATGTCCAACAAGGACCAGCAATGTACTGGTATGTTGCTGGACTTTGAATGTTTATACCAGAATGATGCCTGCGGGTTTAGGTATCATCTTGGTATCATTCTTTTCAGCCTGCGGCCGGCTTTCATGTAAAAGCAATCCTAGCGGCTAATTAGCCTCTGGACTGCTTTTACAAGCAGTGGGAGGGAATGCCCCCCCCCCCCGGATATAAAAAGCGTCATTGGGAAATTGGGAAAGCATTTTATCACACCAATCTTGGTGTGGTCAGATGCTTTGAGGGCAGAGGAAAAATCTAGGGTCTAGAAGACCCCAGTTTTTTCAAAAAAAGAGTACCTGTCACTACCTATTGCTATCATAGGGGATATTTACATTCCCTGAGATAACAATAAAAATGATAAAAAAAAAAAAAATACTTGGAAGGAACAATTTAAAAATAAAATAAAAAAGCAAAATGAATAATAAAAAAAAAAAGAAAAAAAAAAAAGCACCCCTGTCCTGCCCTGCTCTTGCCCAATGTCGAACGCAAGCGTCGGTCTGGCGTCATATGTAAACAGCAATTGCACCATGCATGTGAGGTATCACCGCGAAGGTCAGATCGAGGGCAATCATTTTAGCAGTAGACCTCCTCTGTAAATCTACTGGGGTAACCTGTAAAGGCTTTTAAAGGCTTTTAAAAATCTATGTAGTTTGTCGCCAATGCGCGTTTGTGTGAAATTTTAAAGCATGTCGTGTTTGGTATCTATGTACTCGGCCTAAGATCATCTTTTTTATTTCATCAAACATTTGGGCAATATAGTGTGTTTTAGTGCATTAAAATTAAAAAAGTGTATTTTTTAACCCAAAAAATGCGTTTTAAAAATCGCTGCGCAAATACTGTGTAGAAAAAAAAAATGCAACACCCACCATTTTAATCTGTAGGGCCTTTGCTTTAAAAATATATATAATGTTTGGGGGTTCAACATAATTTTCTTGCAAAAAAAAAAATGTTTTCATGTAAACAAAAAGTGTCAAAAAGGGCTTTGTCTTCAAGTGGTTAGAAGAGTGGATGTAAGCTTCCTAATGTTGTGTATAAAATGCCAGAACAGTTCAAAACCCCCCCAAATGACCCCATTTTGGAAAGTAGACACCCCAAGCTATATACTGAGAGGCATGTCGAGTCCATGGAATATTTTATATGTTGACACAAGTTGCGGAAAAACGACAATTTTTTTTTTTTTTTTTTTGCACAAAGTTGTCACTAAATGATATATTGCTCAAACATGCCATGGGCATATGTGGAATTACACCCCAAAATACATTCTGTTGCTTCTCCTGAGTACGGGGATATCACATGTGTGAGACTTTTTGGGAGCCTAGCCACGTACGGGACCCCAAAACCCAAGGCTTTCTAAGGGTGTAAATTTTTGATTTCACTTCTCACTGCCTATCACAGTTTCGGAGGCCATGGAATGCCCAGATAGCACAAAACCCCCCCAAATGACCCCATTTTGGAAAGTAGACACCCCAAGCTATTTGCTGAGAGGTATTGTGAGTATTTTGCAGATCTCGCTTTTTGTCACAAAGTTTTGAAAATTGAAAAAAAAAAATATATATATATATATTTTCTTTCTTCATTTTCAAAAACAAATTAGAGCTGTAAAATACTCGCCATGCCTCTCAGCAAATAGCTTGGGGTGTCTATATTCCAAAATGGGGTCATTTGGGGGGGTTTTGTGCGATTTTGGCATTTTATGGCCTTCGAAACTGTGATAGGTAGTGAGGAGTGAAATCAAAAATTTGTGCCTAGAAATCCTGAAGGCGGTGCTTGGTTTTCGGGGTCCCGTACGTGGCTAGGCTCCTAAAAAGTCCCACACATGTGGTATCCCCGTACTCAGGAGAAGCAGAAAAATGTATTTTGGGGTGTAATTCCACATATAACCATGGCATGTGTGAGCAATATATCATTTAGTGACAACTTTTTGTAATTTTTTTTTTTTTTTTTTGTCATTATTCAATCACTTGGGACAAAAAAAATATATTCAATGGGCTCAACAGGCCTCTCAGCAATTTCCTTGGGGTGTCTACTTTCTAAAATGGGGTCATTTGGGGGGGTTTGTGCTATTTTGGCATTTTATGGCCTTCGAAACTGTGATAGGTAGTGAGGAGTGAAATCAAAAATTTGTGCCCTTAGAAATCCTGAAGGCGGTGCTTGGTTTCCGGGGTCCCATACGCGGCTAGGCTCCCAAAAAGTCCCACACATGTGGTATCCCCGTACTCAAGAGAAGCAGCAAAATGTATTTTGGGGTGAAATTCCACATATAACCATGGCATGTGTGAGCAATATATCATTTAGTGACAACTTTTTGTATTTTTTTTTTTTTTTTTAGTCATTATTCAATCACTTGGGACAAAAAAAAAATTCAATGGGCTCAACATGCCTCTCAGTAATTTCCTTGGGGTGTCTACTTTCCAAAATGGGGTCATTTGGGGGGGTTTTGTACTGCCCTGTCATTTTAGCAACTAAAGAAATGAGATAGGCAGTCATAAATTTAAAGCTGTGTAAATTTCAGAAAATGTACCCTAGTTTGTAAACTCTATAACTTTTGCGCAAACCAATAAATATACGCTTATTGACATTTTTTTTTACTAAAAACATGTGGCTGAATACATTTTGGTCTAAATGTATGACTACAATTGAGTTTATTAGATTTTTCTTATAACAAAAAGTAGAAAATATCATTTTTTTTCAAAATTTTCGGTCTTTTTCCGTTTATATCGCAAAAAATAAAAATCGCAGAGGCAATCAAATACCATTAAAGGAAAGCTCTACTTGTGGGAAGAAAAGGACGCAAATTTCGTTTGGGTACAACATTGCATGTCTGCACAATTTACAGTTAAAGCAGCGCAGTGCAAAATTCTGAATTCACCTCTGGTCCTTTAGCTACCAAATGGTCCGGGGCTTAAGTGGTTAATACGTGCGTGTGGGCACTGCTGTGTCACACATTTCACTGAACCTGCCTTCTAAATCTGAACTACAGAGATGCTGAGAGGAGGAGTTGTAGGAGGTGGAGTCACTACAGGAATTATAGCTTGCAGGCAGCAAGGTACCATGGGACATGTAGTCTTTAGGCAATGAAAGTAAACAGCAGAGAAAAAGCTGCAAAGCATGCAGGGAAACATGGAAGTTGTGGAGTGAGATGGCCAGCAGACAGGCAGCACTCACAATATGAAAGAAAACAGAGATGTTGAGCTTGGATGTTGTTTGAACAAATATGGCTCCATCCTTCTGGAGATAAAAACAGATGATGGCATTGTCAGAGGGAATGCTATGCTGTCTAAGAGAGGTAATAATTGTCAGTGAGTGATGCACTTGCACAATACATACATGCAGTTAACATGAAAACTTTATCTATTACTAGGGCCACTTTAAGCTGATCCTTTGGTTTTAAAGGGAAACTCTGCTTACCCTTCTAGAGAGAAGAAACAGGTTCACTTTACTGATTAAGATGGAGTAGATGTGAGGCGCTGGACACTGATTTTAGGTCTGTCACTCATCAGGAGGTGTTGGTCGGGCTTGGTGACTCAACCTTAGCGGCTCAACCACAAAATGCCCCCCTCAAAAGGACAGTGGTCTCTCAAATTGAGTAAACCAAATGTAGTCAATGTAGTCAACAATAAGAGTGTCAGAGGGTTGACTTAAGAGTTCTTAATTATTTATTGATGGTGATCATATCAAAACAGGCAGAAAGAAGGCTTCCAATGTGTTTCGGAGAAAACAATCCCCCTTCATCAGGACTCTGATAAAAGTAGCAAGACTCTTTATAGGACTTATGGTTTTGGAATAGTCTGCATGAGTCTCATGAGCACATGTCCATTATGATTATTAATGTACTTTTCCTGACTAAACACAACGTTTAAGAGCTTTCTAAACAGAGTCCCACAATGAGTCTTTCTACATTTATCAGAGCTCCGATGAAGGGGGGTGGTTTGCCCTCGAAAATGTTGGCTGCCTTTTTGTTTTTGACATGGTCACCATCAATAAATGATGACCTCTTGTGCTCTCATTGTTGACTACATTAGGTTCACTTTAATAGCAGCCCTACTAGCAGCATGTATTCATCTTTTCACAAGAGTCTTTCTATAAAAATCTGTCCATAGCAGTCTAGGTAGATGGGTGGAGTTCAGAACACAGGTTCAGAGATTTCACCGTCACACTTGGAAAAAGATATAGCTGGGGAGTGAGCCCACCTGTTGGCATCCACCTATATCCGAAATTTCTGTGTTTGCTTGGCTGCTCAAGCTTTATTAAAAAATGAAGAGAATGAAGTACAAAGTACAGTAAAACACAGCAGCCAATCAGAATTCATTTTTGTGATTGCTACACTTTGCGATTCAGTTATCTTCTTTGCACTGCCTTATTAAATTAGCTTTTTTATTTATTTGGTCTTTTTTTTTTGTTTTCATTTTATATTTTAACCTTTAAATCATAACTCCAGTATCCTTACAATTCAACCGTTTTATTACAATTTTTACACTTTTTTTTTCTTTTTAATGCTGGAAGCCAGTAAAAACTTGACGTGAATAAAAATACATTTGTAGCCTCGGTAGGTCAGTGCTGGAAGGGTAATGACTTCTTCAGAGTGCGCTCTGTCATCTAAAGGTGTTTTTTCGAAGCCTCTAGAGGCTGTTGCAATTGCGGTTGTTTATCTGTGTGCCACGGTGCTGTCCTGCAGGGCATATTAAAACCTATGAAATAATGATGAAGCAGAGGGTAATTAAAAGCCACAATGACATTGATCTGCTAAAGTTTCCAAGGGAGTTCAGGTCACGCTGAGAGCCTATCCAGCTTAGATCACGTAGGGCTGGGCTGATTGGCCTACTGAGTATTGAAGAGGCCTACAAATCCTCACCTGTGGACGAGAGGGCTCCCAGAGCTGCCACCCAACTGGATTAAGTTCTTAGCAAAACAGGAGGCATACGGAGGAGGAGGGGGGGAAGGAGAATTGGTCACAGCTGTTGATAGTTTACCTTTAAAAAAAAAAAATGATGCATCTGAATTATTCAATCTGTCAAATGCCCTTGTGCCTTGTGTGTATGTTTTTCTTACTCTTTCCCAAGGTATTGTTAATACACTTTGGGATGTCTTCCTCCCGGCTATTTATGTGCTTTATTTTTGACCCATTAAAAGCAACTGTTTTCAACACACTTCAGAACTTGTTGTCTAGTCAATAGAGTCTACATAATATAATATCCGTTTCATGTCTTATGATTATAACTGTCAGGAGTGGACCTTGAGGGTCAAGCCAAAACCAACCAACCTTAAGCCTAATACACACGATCGGACTTCAAACAAACTTTTCCGTGGATTTTTGTCCGAAGGGAGTTGGCGGTGAACGCCCATAGCTAGGGTTGCCACCTCATCCCTTTAAACCCGAACACATAATAATTACACAGGTTCTGTGGCTGATTAAGGTGGTAATTAAACTCACTTGGTGCCTTATCTGCATTAAATTAGCCTCAGAACCTGTGTAATTAATATTTGTTCGGGTTTAAAGGGATGAGGTGGCAACCCTACCCATAGCATACACACGCTCTGACTTTTTCAGCCAACAAACATGAACGTAGTGACGTAAGTGACGTACTACATGGTTTTTCTGCTCTTTTCTGCTCTTTACCGCCACCCTTTGGTCAACTTCTGCTATTGTTGGTTAATTTTAACATTGGTTGTGAGCATGCGTGTTTGTACTTCGGACTAAAGTCCGATGGATTTCTGTACACACGGCAGGACTTTGCACCGTAGGACTTTTGTTGCCGAAAAGTTTGTCCGTTTGCAGAGCGAACTTTTGTCCAATGAAAACCGAAAAAGTTTGTCCAATGGAGCGTACACACGGTCGGATTTTTTTGAAAACTTGCTTACTTTGAAGTTTGTTGTCAAAAAGTCCTACCGTGTGTATGGGGCTATATACTGTATGGCACACCAGATCAGATCAAATAGGTGTCCCAGATCAGTTTCCAGGATCTCAATGCTGCATGATTTTGCTGTTGGACCTGCTTGTTGTTGTTGGCACAGAGGTCCTGGACGCAAGACAGGGCAAGACTGCAATGTATTCCTATAGGTGGTGGTATGTTAACATCCTGGTCCGCTCAGGTTCGCTGGATTGAATATACTGATATATAATAATATATATTATATAATAATATATATAATATATAATAATATACAACAAACTTGTGCCCAGGTCCACTTTTGAAGACCTGAACAGATGTACGTGGATATAGGCAGACACATGGGACTGTTTTTCCTCCATCACAAGGTTTGAGTAATTTAGTGGTTAAAGCATAACCAAACCCCTTTCCATTGGGAAAAATGAATTTTTTTTTTTTAACAAGAAAAACGACCGTGTGTGGGCTTTTTGTCATTTTTCCCGACGGGAAAAACGGCATTAATCACGACGAGAAAAATTAGAACATGCTCTAATTTTTCTCGTCGTGATTCCTGTCATTTTTTTTCCACGGCAGTTTTCCCATAGGGAAACACTGCTACGGAGTCCACACACGGTCGTTTTTCTCGACCAAGAAAAAAAATGTCGGGAAAAACGGCCGTGTGTAGGGAACCAAGCTGTTCCCTCATTTTTCCCGTCTATTTTCTCGATGATGTTTTCACCTTCGAGAAAATCGATCGTGTGTACGTGGCATCAAAGGTTAAGTTTACTTTTAAAGAAGGCAATCTGTACACCATCCACTACACTAGCAGCCCCAAAGCCTGTAAAACTCACAATGGTTAGTGGTCATCTCAGCCATGTGACCGCTCTAAGAATGGAGAATCTCTTCTTTCTTACAGGATGCTATTTCAGAAGAAGACTCTCATTGATCCGCACAGTCACATGACCACACTGACCATTAACCACTCGCTATTGGGAGCATTGTGATGCATACAGGCCCTGGGGCAGCTAGTACAGTGTATGGCAGGGTTTCTCAACTTGGGTTCCATAAAGCCCTAGGGTTTCTCCAGAGGTTGTTAGGGGTTCCTTGAGCAATGAGCAATTTCTGCCTCTCAGATAGGTAAAAGGATCAGTTGTGTTAATGGGAACTTATCTATAAGGGGGTAATTCTTCTCAAAGTCCGCAAGTGTAAGGAGCATTCTTCACACTGACCGTCACACTAATGTATCATGAGTTGTGGAGTAATAGTAATTTTTAGCAGGTTCCCTGAGACCAGAAAGCATTTTTAAGGGTGTTAAAAAGGTTGAGTAAGGCTGGTGTACAGTATGCAGATCGTCGTTTCTAAAAGTAAATTGGGGTGAGGTAGAGTATCTTGGCAAAAGAGACTGCATATCCCTTTTGCCAAAATTTCTTTCCCCTGTTTCCCCTGTCTCCTAGATTTAAGATGCTCAGAATGGAGCCAGGTAATGCTCTATCGCCAGTGTGCATGCCCAGGAGTTAGACCATTAATGACCACTTAGTGGCTGATAAGGTTAAACACCAGGCCGATGAAGAATAATATACTGGTATATACAATATGGCAAGAGATGCTGACCCTCAGCCATGCTACAGTTGGGCTTTAAGTGTTATGAGCAGGGGGTGTCGTGAGGGTTTTAGGTGAATCCAAAACTTGCTTTTAGGTTTTGCATGGAGTGTGAAAGGGCCTTTGCTCTTGTTAATACATCTGACAGCCCATGCAACCCTTCTGAAAAGTGATCTGTGATGGATCACTTTCTAGAGGGTGGTTGATAGGTGGCATGGAGGTAATATGTCATCCTTTTTTCAACCGTTTTTAAAGTATAACTAAAGGCAAAACTTTTTTTTTTGTTTTATATAGAGAGCAAAGGGATTGGAATGCTTGTCACTTTTTATTGCTGTCTGTGCCCCCGTTATGGAGATTCACCCTTTCTAATTTTCCTGTTTTATCATTGAAAGTGAAAGTAAAAGAAAATCCCACATTTTGGGTTGTCCCCAGAAAAGTAATAAAGGGGAAATCTTCCAATGGGGACACTGGCTTTATCCAAAATGAAAAAAAAATGTTTGCCTTTAGTTCTACTTTAACTCCAAAATGGCCGAACAACTCCCGTTGCAGGGCAGTTGTGGCACATCCCCATTAACTTTATTGGGTCACTATCGGCAACGGTATTACCCGCCGAATACAACAGGGTGTTACATTTTTGCCGTGACGTGTGTACAGCCTTGAGTGGCTGCATGTCTTTGTTTAAGTCAGGGGTGCCCAACCTTTTGAAGAGCGAGGGCCACTTAAGCGACTTGGTAACCAGTCGCGGGCCACAATGAGCAGAGCAGGTGGATGGCAGCCCACTCTAATCTATAGAGCCCATTCTACTTTTTTTTTGCGGATTGAATTGGAGGTAGGCGTTTGTAAACGGACACCAGTCCATTTACATCTGCTACTCCTTATGCCGTGTATACATGATCGGTTTTACCGATGAAAACAGTCCGATGGACTTTTCTCATCGGACAAACCGATCGTGTGTGGGTCTCATCGGTCATTTTTCCATTGATATAAAAAAATAGAACATGTTTTAAATTTATCCGATGGGAAAAAAACGATAGCAAATTCTGATCGTCTGTGCGAAACTCTATCGGAGAAAAAACCCACGCATGCTCAGAAACAAGTCGACGCATGCTCAGAAGCATTGAACTTCATTTTTCTTGGCTCGTCAGAGTGTTTTACGTCACGGCGTTTGGGACGGTCGGATTTTTGACTGATGGTGTGTAGGCAAGACTGATGGAAGTCAGCTTCATCGAATTTCCGATGGAAAAATCCATCGGATTAGAATCCATAGGAAATCCGATCGTGTGTACAGGGCTTATTGGTAAATGGAGGGTCCAGTTGAGTCGGACTGACCGTGTGAAAGGGGCTTATGGTTCAGTACAGGTAACCCGCAGGTGCACTGCTCTGCATCTGCAGATCAGTTTGAAAGCAGCCCAGTAACCACTGCAGAACAGATATGCCCATATATACAATGTGATTTTAGTAATAAACTTACCTTTAATAACATTATTCTATTCCATCTAAGAGCAGGAGGTCGTGGGCCACGTCAGAGGGGTCCGTGGGCCACATGTGGCCCCCGGGCCACTGGTTGGGCACCCCTGGTTTAAGTGATCACTTAACCCGAGGTTCAAATGCCTGCTTTTATCACCCCCTGGCCACCCCTGTGAAGAAGCACTTACCCTGTTATCTTACCAGCCCCTTATCAAAGGCCCCAGTTGCACAGTCTGAAAGGCCATAAAAACCATTAGATACAGAATTACTAAATATATATGAGCCTTATTTAAAAAAAAAAAAAAATGTTGCTATCTTCGTCCTCATTGGGGGATTCAGTCTATTTGTACTGGTGATGACCACTGTCTCGAGGGCAGAAGATGATGGGAAGCCCAACATGTTACAGTTGTCTTCAGAACAGGAATAAAGAGAAAATATAAAATATAGATACTTGTAGAATAATAGATGAGCCACTGCAATCACCCATTCCCCTCCTTAGAAACTGTTGAGATAAAGTATCACACATGGAGTACATTGTTTTCTATGAGTCAGCAGACTCTCAGGGTTTGCTTTACTAAAGCAGTAGAGAATGTTCACTTAGCAAAGTGAAAATTCATTTATCCTAGATAACAATGGCTTTGTATATGTTAAATTCTCAATAGGGTGCAAGAGAAACTGAAAAGAAATAAAAATATGTACATGGTTGAATAATTAAAGTGAACTCAGCATCACTTTGCAATGTCAAAATTCACTACTGCTTTACTAAATCAACTAATATAAAATTATAGGTATTGGCTTAGCCCAACCATTTATGAACATTTCAGCAAGCAACTCCGATAACCAGGCCATTAATTAATAAAAAATAGCCCGTGACTTGGCCTTAGAGACCCGTCCATATGCACGCACACTCTGACAATATGTTTAGCCCCAGGTGCTTACCTGCAAAACACCTTAATATCCAGTTAATTGCTCGGCTGATTGAAGTGACCTCTGGACAGCAAAAAAGGTAACAACAATCCAACAGTGGCCTGTAATTTGTCACAATTCCCAAAAGTCTTCCCATAATAGAAGATCACCAATGCCTTACCAATTCCTCAGAGGTCAGCCCCAGGCTCCGGCCGGCTGGAAGTGGTCTCATTACTGTCAAGAATGATCGGCCAGAGGTAAACGAGGACATCCTTTTTAAAATAGCCAGTTGGGAGTACATGGCAGGCGGTGAGAAGCACAGGTGTAGTGTGCCAGATAGGTCAGTGTATCTATAGGAGTACTATAGTTAAAAGCAAAAAATGACATATATGACACAGTCTGCCAATAGCATGAAAATAGTATTTATTGTTTATCACCCCCCACCTGTTACATAGTTTAACCTGTTAACCCTGTTACATAGCTTGTAGATCCATTGATCTTCTTCTACCTTTAACAGGGTGACAATGCTGATGTTCCACATTGAAGTCACTGCAGCGTTGCCACCTTGTGGACTTGTGCTTTTAGACTCTAACCAAATCTGGTCATACACAGGTAGAATTTAGTTTGGAAAAATTTGATTCAGAAATATTCATTAAATTTCCTAATACTAAAGCGGAACTCCACCCAAAAGCCTCCCTCCACTGCCACCTTTGGCACTTTTGGGATGGGAGGGAAGGGGGGAGTGAGTACCTGGTTTTGACATGTACCTGCTCCCACTTCGGGGTAAGATTGTCAATCTTTTGGGATGGGGGGAAGCGGGGCGCGAGTACCTGGTTTTGACATGTACCTGCTCCCACTTCGGGGTAAGATTGGCAATCTTTTGGGATGGAGGGAAGGGGGCGCGAGTACCTGGTTTTGACATGTACCTGCTCCCACTTCGGGGTAAGATTGGCAATCTTTTGGGATGGGGGGAAGGGGGGCACGAGTACCTGGTTTTGACATGTACCCGCTCCCACTTCCGGGTAAGATTGTCAATCTTTTGGGATGGGGGGAAGAGGGAAGCAAGTACCTGGTTTTGACATGTACCCGCTCTCACTTCCGGGTAAGATTGGAAATCTTTTGGGATGGGGGGGAAGGGGGGCGCGAGTACCTGGTTTTGACATGTACCCACTCCCACATCCGGGTAAGATTGGCAATCTTTTGGGATGGGGGGAAGGGGGGGCACGAGTACCTGGTTTTGACATGTACCCGCTCCCACTTCCGGGTAAGATTGGCAATCTTTTGGTGTGAGGGGAAGGGGGGCGCGAGTACCTGGTTTTGACATGTACCTGCTCCCACTTCCGGGTAAGATTGGCAATCTTTTGGGATGGGGGGGAAGGGGGGCGCGAGTACCTGGTTTTGACAGGTACCCGCTCCCACTTCTGGGTAAGATTGGCAATCTCCGTGCATTTCCAGCCAGAAGGCTTCACTGCCGGTTTTCTTTACTTACAATTCCGGTGCCTGCACTTGAAGCGGATTGACGAATCGGCTCGGGGGACCGACATCACAGGATCCCTGGACAGGTAAGTGTCCTTATATTACAAGTAAGCAGCTACAGGTTTTGTAGCTGCTGACGCAAAATTTTCTGTTTTCCAGACTGGGGCTCCCCTTTAATGGGGGTCATATTGACAAATGTTTCCACCTGTAGTGATGAAAAAAAGTAAAAGAAGCAGGATGGAATTTTTTTCTAGATTAAAAGTCAAACAGGGAATGTTGTTTTTGTACGGGAAATTCCATATTTTTCTGAACAAAATTTTAAAGTTCTTTTGATATTAATTACATTTCTGATAGTATTAAATGTACTGATGAGATTTTTCATATGAATATTTATAGGAAAATCTGTCAGTGTATGGCCAGCATTAGTGGCAAACAAATAAATCCATTTTACACTTCATTCCAGTAAAACAAAATGTGGATTTGGATCCCGCCCCTCCTTCTCCCACAATTGAATAAAAAAATATATATATTTTTTAAAGCGAGTCTTTACTGTATCTGAGCACCACAAACCCAAAATACTATATTTAATTCATTTTGAATATTCAAAGCAAACGCCCCCATCCACCCAGGTCTCTATGCTTTATTTTGTTGAGAAATCATTTAAAAAAAAAAAAAACACTAGTATTTCCGGCTGTGGTCATCTTAAATTAAGTTCTTTTTTAACCACTTACGGACCGCCCGCCGTCGTTATACGGCGGCACTTTGAAGAGGAATATCATTCTTATGGCAGCAGCTAGCTACCATAATCCTGGCATCCTTCAGTGAGCGGTCCGGTTTCAGATAAAAGTGGTCTCTGCGGCGGATTCCCCTCGAGATCACTTTTATGGGGGGCGGGAGAGGGGGGAAACACTTGAAAAGGCATGGGGACAGCTTGGCTGACCTCGGAAACCCTTGGAAAGGCTTGAAAACACCCGGGAACTGAGTATTTCCGAGTATTTCCAAACGGCTCCGATCGGCTCCGGCGCCCCCGTACCTCAGGCCAAATGCGGTACTGCACACTCAATTAGCTTGAATTCTGCATTGTTTTGCGAGACAACACTCACAAACCGAGTCAGAATTTTTTTTAAAAAAGTTGCTCGTCTTTCAAAATGCTCGTTAACCACGTTACTCGTAAACCAAGTGGGGGTTCTAAGTAAAAAAAAAAAAATTTAACTTGTAAACACCAAATCTCAAAAAGAGGCTCGGTTCTTAAGTGGTTAAACTGTTATAGCAACATTTTTATAATCTTCTGCAAAAAAAAAAAAAAAAAAAACCAAAAAAAAAACTGAGTTTAAACCATTTGAATAAAAACTGATCTTTGTGATTATCACGTTTGCTGGACAGCTTGGTCTGCATGTAAATGTGGAGAAAAATATAAAGAAGCCATAAAGAAAATGAATTAAAAAGGTAATTTAAACATTGAATACTGTCAATACCTACTTAAAGCGGAGTTCCACCCAAAAATGGAACTTCCGCTTTTTGGAACCCTCCCCCCCTCTGGTGTCACATTTGGCACCTTTCAGAGGGGAGGGAGTGTAGATACCTGTTTAAGACAGGTATTTGCACCCACTTCCGGGAATAGACTCATGCGGCAGTCACACCCCTTCCGGCAACCCCCCCTCCCCCCGCTGTCTCCTGGGAAATACACTGTTCCCGGGAGAGAGCGGGGACCAGTGACGGCGCGCCGCGCTACTCGCGCATGCGCAGTAGGGAACTGGGCAGTGAAGCCGCAATGCTTCACTTCCCGATTCCCTCACCGAGGATGGCGGCGGGTGCACCAGAGGGACGAGCGATTGCTCGACCTTGGCTGCGGACATTGACTTTTTATGCAGTCAAGATACATTACAGGTAAAGAAGATTTTATTTTTATTTTTTTATTTTTTTATTTGTGTTCAATAAATGTTTAAGAAATTGTGTTCACTTGTGTTTTATTTGTGTTTTTTTTTTATTTATTATGTGTTTTAAGGTGTCAGAAGTTGCTCTGAGCTGGCAGCACCCACACAGAACGCCGCGGTCTGAATTTCTACCATGAGACACGCCCCTTGCATAGTACTCCAATCAATAACCCCGAGGCTTCCCAAGGTGGCAGGCAACTTCATAAAGTTTTAACAATGAAAACACTATAATATATATATATATATATATACAGTATATATAGATTATTCTAGAGATGTTCTAAAAAGCATGTCACCGGTAGGGATGAGCCGAACACCCCCGGGTTCGGTTCGCACCAGAACCTTCGAACGGACCGAAAGTTCGCGCGAATTTTCGAACCCTATTCGTTATAATGGACGCGAACGTTCGAAATCAAAATTGCTAATTACAACGGCCAATATGCATGTTAATGTCATAAAACAGGTTTGGGGACCCGGGTCCTGCCCCAGGGGACATATATCAATGCAAAAAGAAATTTTAAAAACTAAAGTTTTTTCGGGAGCAGTCATTTTAATGATGCATAAAGTGAAAAAAAAAAAAGTGAAATTTTCCTTTAAATATGGTACCTGGGGGGTGTCTAAAGTATGCCTGTGAAGTGGCATGTGTTTCCCGTGTTTAGAACTGTCCTTGCACAAAATGACATTTGTAAAGGAAAAAAAGAAGCCATTTAAAACCACTTGCGGCTTTAATGTCATGTCTTGTCCTGGCCGCCATATGGCTGAAAATCCTTGAGAAAAATGGCATGGCTACCCCATCACCCCCCCCCCCCACCCCAGCCCCTTTGGGTCTTGTATGGATACTAAGGGGGACCCCGCACCCAAAATAAAACCCTATACCTACAACCCTATATACTCTGAACAGCAGTATATAGGTGGTGCAAACAAGACATGGACTGTAGGTTTGTTCTTAAGTAGAATCTGAACAGGTACATTATGAAGTGTAGCTACATCCCAAAAAAATCAATTTTTAAGCTTTTTGGAGAACATAGGGAGGGGTTATCACCCCTGTAACATTTGCTGTCTTTGCACATCTGTTCAGAACATGTCACATCACTTTCCGTCCCAATGACAAATGTTTTTGGAAAAGTGGGGTTTTAATTGAAACAAGGATTGGTGATAAAGCATCAGTAGAGAGGAGATACCTTTTTCCCAAATTAAATCTAACAGGATAGAATTTTCCTTCCTAGGGGTAGATTTCCTCTCACTTCCTGTTTTCTCTTGCCGTTTGCAAGTAGGAGTCGTTTGTAAGTTGGATGTTTGAAAGTAGGGGCCTGCCGTATATACTCTGCAGAAATTTGCCCTATTAGATGTTGGTGTAGCCACAAGACTGGTGGGCACAGGAATGGGCCCTGCTGTGAGTTAATAGATCAAGATTTGTACTTGCATGCACCTGTTGAACCGGGCAGAAAAATTGGGCCTTTGGTGGTGGTGGTGGTGGTGGTGGACGGTGTTGCCACAAGACTGTAAGCCCTCACAGTTACTCTTGGTGGGTGCAGGAATGGGCCCTGCTGTGAGTTATTAGATCAAGATTTGTAATTGCATGCACCTGTTGAACAGGGCAGAAAAATTGGGCCTTTGGTGGTGGTGGTGGTGGTGGACGGTGTTGCCACAAGACTGTAGGCCCTCATAGTTACTCTTGGTGGGCGCAGGAATGGGCCCTGCTGTGAACTATTAGATCAAGATTTGTAATTACACGCCCCTGTTAAACAGGGGCTGAAAAATTGTGCCTTAGGCATTGGTGCTGGTGCCACAACACTGCAACCCCTCACAGATACTGTACTTGGAGCACAGCAGTCACACCTGTTGCGAAGCATCTTTTTAAAAAATTGTAATTACACGCCCCTGTTATACAGGGGCTGAAAAATTGTGCCTTAGGCACTGGTGCTGGTGCCACAACACTGCAACCCCTC
Organism: Rana muscosa; assembly: GCA_029206835.1. Classification (NCBI taxonomy): domain Eukaryota; kingdom Metazoa; phylum Chordata; class Amphibia; order Anura; family Ranidae; genus Rana; species Rana muscosa. Next base: position 201,912,200 of record CM055126.1, on the reverse strand, counting down.
ACAGATACTGTACTCTGAGCACAGCAATGAGACCTGTTGCAAAGCATTGCCTAAAAATTGTAATTACACGCCCCAACAGGGGCTGAAAAATTGTGCCTTAGGCACTGGTGCTGGTGCCACAACACTGCAACCCCTCACAGATACTGTACTCTGAGCACAGCAGTCAGACCTGTTGCGAAGCATCTTTTTAAAAAATTGTAATTACACGCCCCTGTTATACAGGGGCTGAAAAATTGTGCCTTAGGCACTGGTGTGGTGGCATGGATCATTGAGGAGGAGGAAGAGGATAGTCAGTGAACATAACAGGACAGTCACTCAGCATCAGCATAGGCAGTCTTGAAGGGATGTGACATTATAAATTATTCCGTTATATCCGCTTCAGGTGTCTGGTAGCTGGTGGTGATCCAAGACTGATTCATTTTTATGAAGGTCAGTCGATCAACCGAGTCGGTGGACAGGTGCACCCTGTGATCCGTGACAAATCCTCCAGCAGCACTGAATGTGTGTTCGGAAAGAACGCTGGATGCAGGACAGGCCAGTAGCTCAATTGCATACTGTGCAAGCTCTGGCCAGTGATCCATCCTCAGGACCCAGTAAGCCAGAGGATTTTCGGTGGGAAAGGTGTCCAAGTCTGACCTTGCCCCTAGGTATTCCTGCACCATGTATATCAGACGCTGGCGATGGTTGCTGGAACCGATCATACCTTGGGGCTGCGGACTAAAAAATTGTCTGAACGCATCGGTCAGACGTCCACCTTCCCCACCGCTCCTTCTGCTACTGACCGAAGCCTCAGCAACTCGTCGTCCAGGACCAGGAGTTTGTAACTTCCCAGTTTCTGGGAACGCGTTGCACAGACCTTTCTGCAAGGCCTCCCTGAGATGTCTCATCCTCTGCTCCCTCTGCGACGGCAAGATAAGGTCCGCAACCTTACCCTTGTACCGTGGATCAAGGAGAGTGGCCAGCCAGTAATGGTCACTCTCCTTGATCCGAAGAACACGAGGATCCTTCCGCAGGCTTTGCAGGATCAGGGAGGCCATGCAGCGTAGGTTAGCTGAGGCATTCGGTCCGGAGTCTTCTGGGTCACTGAGGATGACATGATCGCCAGCCACCTCCTCCCAGCCACGTACAAGTCCACTGGTTTGTTGGGACTGTACATCATCCCTAAAAGACTGCTGCTGCTGATGCTGAGTGCCAGGCTCCACCTCCATGCTCACACAATCCTCCTCCTCCTCCTCCTCCTCCTCCTCTTCCTGTGTGATGGGTGGGACAGAAGGAACATTGTCTGGATAAAGGGGGCCTTGAGAGACAAGGAAGTCCTCCTCTTCCTGCCTCTGTTCTGCCTCAAGTGCCCTGTCCATTATCCCACGCAGCGTATGCTCCAACAGGTGGACAAGAGGTACAGTGTCACTGATGCATGCACTGTCACTGCTCACCATCCTCGTGGCCTCCTCAAATGGTGAGAGGACAGTGCATGCATCCCTGATCATGCTCCACTGGCGTGGGGAAAAAAAGCCAAGCTCCCCTGACCCTGTCCTGGTGCCGTAGTCGCAAAGGTACTCATTGATGGCCCTCTGCTGCGTGTGCAGTCGCTGCAGCATGGCCAACGTTGAGTTCCACCTGGTGGGCATGTCACATATTAGGCGGTTCTTGGGCAGGTTCAGCTCCTTTTGCAGCTCAGTCAGCCGAGCACTGGCATTATAAGATCGGCGGAAATGCACACAGACTTTCCTGGCCTGCCTCAGGACATCCTGTAAGCCTGGGAACCTGCCCAAGAACCGCTGCACCACCAGGTTGAGGACGTGAGCCATACAGGGCACATGGGTGAGCTGCCCCTGTCGCAGGGCGGAGAGGAGGTTGGTGCCATTATCAGAAACGACCATTCCTGGCTTAAGCTGGCGTGGCGTCAACCACCTCTCGGCCTGCCCCTGCAGAGCTGCCAGAACCTCTGGCCCAGTGTGGCTCCTGTCCCCCAAACACACCAGCGCAAGCACGGCATGGCATCTTTTTGCCTGCGTACTCGCGTAGCCCCTTGTACGCCTACGGAGCACCGCTGGTTCCGAGGACAGAGCACTCGAAGAGGACATGGAGGAAGAAGAAGAGGAGGGGGTGGAGGAGAGAGGTGTGTCACAACCAGTAGTAGCATTTTGGAGGCGTGGTGGCGGAACAACCTCCAACACTACTGCACCTTGTCCTGCATCCCTCCCAGCTGCCAATAGAGTGACCCAATGGGCCGTGAAAGAAAGATAACGTCCCTGTCCATGCCTGCTGGACCATGAGTCAGCGGTAATATGCACCTTACCGCTGACCGCCCTGTCCAGCGAGGCATGGACATTGCCTTCCACATGCCAGTAGAGAGACGGAATCGCCTTCCGTGAGAAAAAGTGGCGTTTGGGAACCTGCCACTGAGGAACCGCACATTGAACAAACTCACGGAAGGGGGCCGAGTCTATCAACTGAAAAGGCAGCAGTTGAAGTGCTAGCAATTTAGCCAAGCTAGCATTCAACCGCTGGGCATGTGGATGGCTGGGAGTATACTTCTTTCGACGGTCCAGCAGCTGGGGCAGGGAAATTTGCCTGCTACAATCGGACGTCGGTGTACTGCAAGTACTTGGTTGTGACACACCTAATTCTACACCTTCAGTCCTCTCAGAGCAGCTTTCAGAGAGGACTGAAGATATAGTGGGGATGGAGATCCTAGCTGATGAGGAGCAAGGAGAGGTCCGCTTTGTTCTTTGGTGTGGGTCTTTTATGTGTGCTTGCCAACGAGCTGCATGGCAGGTCGACATATGTCTGCTCATGCTTGTGGTGCCCAAGCGGCTGATGTTTTGGCCACGCGAGATACGCTTGAGACAAATATTGCAAATAGCAGTGGTGCGATCTGATGCACTCGTCTCAAAAAAGGCCCACACCAAAGAACTTTTGTGATAACGTGCAGAGGCAGCGCCCTGCACAGGCGGAGCTCTGCGGTGTGGTACAGTTGCTGTGCTGGCCTCTAGCTGGCCTCCAGGGGGCATCCTGCCTCGTTGGACATGTGACGCTGCATCCTCCTCCTCCTCCTCCTCTCTCCCTTCAGGCACCCACGTGGAGTCAGTGACCTCATCATCCCCTCCCTCTTCACCACTAGAGCAAACCTGGCAGTAAGCTGCAGCTGGTGGAACACTACTGCCAGATTGCTGTCCTTCAGCATCCCCTCTCTCTGCGCGCACACTACTGACTTCCTCAAGCTGGGTATCATCATCCGAGCCTTCGAATCGTTGGGCATCCTCCTGGAGCATGTACCCAACACTGTGCTCAAACAGTTCGGGGGACTCCTCAGGAGGACATGGTGGGTCTAGGGAAGGGGTGGATGATGATGCCATTGAGTACGCGTTGGCAGCTGCTCTGCCAGTACCCTGAGCCTGGGTGAGAGAGGATGAGGAGGATGAGGAGGGCTTGGTCATCCATTCTACCAAGCCTTCGGCATGATGCGGCTCCACATGTCCAGCTGCCGAAAACAAAGACAAGCGTGTCCCATGGCCACGTGCTGATGACGATGCACGACCACGTCCACGGCCAGCACTGTTGTCTCTAGAAACAGAGCCTGCCTGCCCTGTGTTCTTGCCTCGGCACGCTCTGCCTCTCCTTGGCGGTCTTCCAGCCATTGTAGTCGGTAGTGTATATAGTATAAAAAATAGAACTCCTATGTGTGCTCACAACACACTGTAGGTCCTATGGGTGCTGACACTAACACACTATAGGTACTATGTGTGCTGCTGACAAGAAAATATAGGAGCTCTGTTTGCTGCCACTAACACACTAGAAGTCCTATTGGTGCTTCTGAGATGAAAATATAGGAGCTCTGTGTGATGCCACTAACACACTAGAAGTCCTATGGGTGCTGCTGAGAAGACAATATAGGAGCTCTGTGTGATGCCACTAACACACTAGAAGTCCTATGGGTGCTTCTGAGATGAAAATATAGGAACTCTGTGTGATACCACTAACACACTAGAAGTCCTATGGGTGCTTCTGAGAAGAAAATATAGGAGCTCTGTTTGCTGCCACTAACACACTAGAAGTCCTATGGGTGCTGCTGAGAAGAAAATATAGGAGCTCTGTGTGATGCCACTAACACACTAGAAGTCCTATGGGTGCTTCTGAGATGAAAATATAGGAGCTCTGTGTGATGCCACTAACACAATAGAAGTCCTATGGGTGCTGCTGAGAAGAAAATATAGGAGCTCTGTGTGATGCCACTAACACACTAGAAGTCCTATGGGTGCTTCTGAGATGAAAATATAGGAACTCTGTGTGATGCCACTAACACACTAGAAGTCCTATGGGTGCTGCTGAGAAGAAAATATAGGAGCTCTGTTTGCTGCCACTAACACACTAGAAGTCCTATGGGTGCTTCTGAGAAGAAAATATAGGAGCTCTGTGTGATGCCACTAACACACTAGAAGTCCTATGGGTGCTGCTGAGAAGAAAATATAGGAGCTCTGTTTGCTGCCACTAACACACTAGAAGTCCTATGGGTGCTGCTGAGAAGAAAATATAGGAGCTCTGTGTGATGCCACTAACACACTAGAAGTCCTATGGGTGCTTCTGAGATGAAAATATAGGAACTCTGTGTGATGCCACTAACACACTAGAAGTCCTATGGGTGCTGCTGAGAAGAAAATATAGGAGCTCTGTTTGCTGCCACTAACACACTAGAAGTCCTATGGGTACTTCTGAGAAGAAAATATAGGAGCTCTGTGTGATGCCACTAACACACTAGAAGTCCTATGGGTGCTGCTGAGAAGAAAATATAGGAGCTCTGTTTGCTGCCACTAACACACTAGAAGTCCTATGGGTGCTGCTGAGAAGAAAATATAGGAGCTCTGTGTGATGCCACTAACACACTAGAAGTCCTATGGGTGCTTCTGAGATGAAAATATAGGAACTCTGTGTGATACCACTAACACACTAGAAGTCCTATGGGTGCTTCTGAGAAGAAAATATAGGAGCTATGTGTGATGCCACTAACACACTAGAAGTCCTATGGGTGCTTCTGAGATGAAAATATAGGAGCTCTGTGTGATGCCACTAACACACTAGAAGTCCTATGGGTGCTTCTGAGATGAAAATATAGGAGCTCTGTTTGCTGCCACTAACACACTAGAAGTCCTATGGGTGCTGCTGAGAAGAAAATATAGGAGCTCTGTGTGATGCCACTAACACACTAGAAGTCCTATGGGTGCTTCTGAGATGAAAATATAGGAGCTCTGTGTGATGCCACTAACACACTAGAAGTCCTATGGGTGCTGCTGAGAAGAAAATATAGGAGCTATGTGTGATGCCACTAACACACTAGAAGTCCTATGGGTGCTTCTGAGATGAAAATATAGGAGCTCTGTGTGATGCCACTAACACACTAGAAGTCCTATGGGTGCTGCTGAGAAGAAAATATAGGAGCTCTGTTTGCTGCCACTAACACACTAGAAGTCCTATGGGTGCTGCTGAGAAGAAAATATAGGAGCTCTGTGTGATGCCACTAACACACTAGAAGTCCTATGGGTGCTTCTGAGATGAAAATATAGGAACTCTGTGTGATGCCACTAACACACTAGAAGTCCTATGGGTGCTGCTGAGAAGAAAATATAGGAGCTCTGTTTGCTGCCACTAACACACTAGAAGTCCTATGGGTGCTTCTGAGAAGAAAATATAGGAGCTCTGTGTGATGCCACTAACACACTAGAAGTCCTATGGGTGCTGCTGAGAAGAAAATATAGGAGCTCTGTTTGCTGCCACTAACACACTAGAAGTCCTATGGGTGCTGCTGAGAAGAAAATATAGGAGCTCTGTGTGATGCCACTAACACACTAGAAGTCCTATGGGTGCTTCTGAGATGAAAATATAGGAACTCTGTGTGATACCACTAACACACTAGAAGTCCTATGGGTGCTTCTGAGAAGAAAATATAGGAGCTCTGTTTGCTGCCACTAACACACTAGAAGTCCTATGGGTGCTGCTGAGAAGAAAATATAGGAGCTCTGTGTGATGCCACTAACACACTAGAAGTCCTATGGGTGCTTCTGAGATGAAAATATAGGAGCTCTGTGTGATGCCACTAACACACTAGAAGTCCTATGGGTGCTGCTGAGAAGAAAATATAGGAGCTATGTGTGATGCCACTAACACACTAGAAGTCCTATGGGAGCTTCTGAGATGAAAATATAGGAGCTCTGTGTGATGCCACTAACACACTAGAAGTCCTATGGGTGCTGCTGAGAAGAAAATATAGGAGCTCTGTTTGCTGCCACTAACACACTAGAAGTCCTATGGGTGCTGCTGAGAAGAAAATATAGGAGCTCTGTGTGATGCCACTAACACACTAGAAGTCCTATGGGTGCTTCTGAGATGAAAATATAGGAACTCTGTGTGATGCCACTAACACACTAGAAGTCCTATGGGTGCTGCTGAGAAGAAAATATAGGAGCTCTGTGTGATGCCACTAACACACTAGAAGTCCTATGGGTGCTTCTGAGATGAAAATATAGGAACTCTGTGTGATACCACTAACACACTAGAAGTCCTATGGGTGCTTCTGAGAAGAAAATATAGGAGCTCTGTTTGCTGCCACTAACACACTAGAAGTCCTATGGGTGCTGCTGAGAAGAAAATATAGGAGCTCTGTGTGATGCCACTAACACACTAGAAGTCCTATGGGTGCTGCTGAGAAGAAAATATAGGAGCTATGTGTGATGCCACTAACACACTAGAAGTCCTATGGGTGCTTCTGAGATGAAAATATAGGAGCTCTGTGTGATGCCACTAACACACTAGAAGTCCTATGGGTGCTTCTGAGATGAAAATATAGGAGCTCTGTTTGCTGCCACTAACACACTAGAAGTCCTATGGGTGCTGCTGAGAAGAAAATATAGGAGCTCTGTGTGATGCCACTAACACACTAGAAGTCCTATGGGTGCTTCTGAGATGAAAATATAGGAGCTCTGTTTGCTGCCACTAACACACTAGAAGTCCTATGGGTGCTGCTGAGAAGAAAATATAGGAGCTCTGTGTGATGCCACTAACACACTAGAAGTCCTATGGGTGCTTCTGAGATGAAAATATAGGAGCTCTGTGTGATGCCACTAACACACTAGAAGTCCTATGGGTGCTGCTGAGAAGAAAATATAGGAGCTATGTGTGATGCCACTAACACACTAGAAGTCCTATGGGTGCTTCTGAGATGAAAATATAGGAGCTCTGTGTGATGCCACTAACACACTAGAAGTCCTATGGGTGCTGCTGAGATGAAAATATAGGAGCTCTGTTTGCTGCCACTAACACACTAGAAGTCCTATGGGTGCTGCTGAGAAGAAAATATAGGAGCTCTGTGTGATGCCACTAACACACTAGAAGTCCTATGGGTGCTTCTGAGAAGAAAATATAGGAGCTCTGTGTGATGCCACTAACACACTAGAAGTCCTATGGGTGCTGCTGAGAAGAAAATATAGGAGCTCTGTGTGATGCCACTAACACACTAGAAGTCCTATGGGTGCTTCTGAGATGAAAATATAGGAGCTCTGTTTGCTGCCACTAACACACTAGAAGTCCTATGGGTGCTGCTGAGAAGAAAATATAGGAGCTCTGTGTGATGCCACTAACACACTAGAAGTCCTATGGGTGCTTCTGAGATGAAAATATAGGAACTCTGTGTGATACCACTAACACACTAGAAGTCCTATGGGTGCTTCTGAGAAGAAAATATAGGAGCTCTGTTTGCTGCCACTAACACACTAGAAGTCCTATGGGTGCTGCTGAGAAGAAAATATAGGAGCTCTGTGTGATGCCACTAACACACTAGAAGTCCTATGGGTGCTTCTGAGATGAAAATATAGGAGCTCTGTGTGATGCCACTAACACACTAGAAGTCCTATGGGTGCTGCTGAGAAGAAAATATAGGAGCTATGTGTGATGCCACTAACACACTAGAAGTCCTATGGGTGCTTCTGAGATGAAAATATAGGAGCTCTGTGTGATGCCACTAACACACTAGAAGTCCTATGGGTGCTGCTGAGAAGAAAATATAGGAGCTCTGTTTGCTGCCACTAACACACTAGAAGTCCTATGGGTGCTGCTGAGAAGAAAATATAGGAGCTCTGTGTGATGCCACTAACACACTAGAAGTCCTATGGGTGCTTCTGAGATGAAAATATAGTAACTCTGTGTGATGCCACTAACACACTAGAAGTCCTATGGGTGCTGCTGAGAAGAAAATATAGGAGCTCTGTGTGATGCCACTAACACACTAGAAGTCCTATGGGTGCTTCTGAGATGAAAATATAGGAACTCTGTGTGATACCACTAACACACTAGAAGTCCTATGGGTGCTTCTGAGAAGAAAATATAGGAGCTCTGTTTGCTGCCACTAACACACTAGAAGTCCTATGGGTGCTGCTGAGAAGAAAATATAGGAGCTCTGTGTGATGCCACTAACACACTAGAAGTCCTATGGGTGCTTCTGAGATGAAAATATAGGAGCTCTGTGTGATGCCACTAACACACTAGAAGTCCTATGGGTGCTGCTGAGAAGAAAATATAGGAGCTCTGTGTGATGCCACTAACACACTAGAAGTCCTATGGGTGCTTCTGAGATGAAAATATAGGAGCTCTGTGTGATGCCACTAACACACTAGAAGTCCTATGGGTGCTTCTGAGATGAAAATATAGGAGCTCTGTTTGCTGCCACTAACACACTAGAAGTCCTATGGGTGCTGCTGAGAAGAAAATATAGGAGCTCTGTGTGATGCCACTAACACACTAGAAGTCCTATGGGTGCTTCTGAGATGAAAATATAGGAGCTCTGTTTGCTGCCACTAACACACTAGAAGTCCTATGGGTGCTGCTGAGAAGAAAATATAGGAGCTCTGTGTGATGCCACTAACACACTAGAAGTCCTATGGGTGCTTCTGAGATGAAAATATAGGAGCTCTGTGTGATGCCACTAACACACTAGAAGTCCTATGGGTGCTGCTGAGAAGAAAATATAGGAGCTATGTGTGATGCCACTAACACACTAGAAGTCCTATGGGTGCTTCTGAGATGAAAATATAGGAGCTCTGTGTGATGCCACTAACACACTAGAAGTCCTATGGGTGCTGCTGAGAAGAAAATATAGGAGCTCTGTTTGCTGCCACTAACACACTAGAAGTCCTATGGGTGCTGCTGAGAAGAAAATATAGGAGCTCTGTGTGATGCCACTAACACACTAGAAGTCCTATGGGTGCTTCTGAGAAGAAAATATAGGAGCTCTGTGTGATGCCACTAACACACTAGAAGTCATATGGGTGCTGCTGAGAAGAAAATATAGGAGCTCTGTGTGATGCCACTAACACACTAGAAGTCCTATGGGTGCTTCTGAGATGAAAATATAGGAGCTCTGTGTGATGCCACTAACACACTAGAAGTCCTATGGGTGCTTCTGAGATGAAAATATAGGAGCTCTGTGTGATGCCACTAACACACTAGAAGTCCTATGGGTGCTGCTGAGAAGAAAATATAGGAGCTCTGTTTGCTGCCACTAACACACTAGAAGTCCTATGGGTGCTGCTGAGAAGAAAATATAGGAGCTCTGTGTGATGCCACTAACACACTAGAAGTCCTATGGGTGCTTCTGAGATGAAAATATAGGAACTCTGTGTGATGCCACTAACACACTAGAAGTCCTATGGGTGCTGCTGAGAAGAAAATATAGGAGCTCTGTGTGATGCCACTAACACACTAGAAGTCCTATGGGTGCTTCTGAGATGAAAATATAGGAACTCTGTGTGATACCACTAACACACTAGAAGTCCTATGGGTGCTTCTGAGAAGAAAATATAGGAGCTCTGTTTGCTGCCACTAACACACTAGAAGTCCTATGGGTGCTGCTGAGAAGAAAATATAGGAGCTCTGTGTGATGCCACTAACACACTAGAAGTCCTATGGGTGCTTCTGAGATGAAAATATAGGAGCTCTGTGTGATGCCACTAACACACTAGAAGTCCTATGGGTGCTGCTGAGAAGAAAATATAGGAGCTATGTGTGATGCCACTAACACACTAGAAGTCCTATGGGTGCTTCTGAGATGAAAATATAGGAGCTCTGTGTGATGCCACTAACACACTAGAAGTCCTATGGGTGCTTCTGAGATGAAAATATAGGAGCTCTGTTTGCTGCCACTAACACACTAGAAGTCCTATGGGTGCTGCTGAGAAGAAAATATAGGAGCTCTGTGTGATGGCACTAACACACTAGAAGTCCTATGGGTGCTTCTGAGATGAAAATATAGGAGCTCTGTTTGCTGCCACTAACACACTAGAAGTCCTATGGGTGCTGCTGAGAAGAAAATATAGGAGCTCTGTGTGATGCCACTAACACACTAGAAGTCCTATGGGTGCTTCTGAGATGAAAATATAGGAGCTCTGTGTGATGCCACTAACACACTAGAAGTCCTATGGGTGCTGCTGAGAAGAAAATATAGGAGCTATGTGTGATGCCACTAACACACTAGAAGTCCTATGGGTGCTTCTGAGATGAAAATATAGGAGCTCTGTGTGATGCCACTAACACACTAGAAGTCCTATGGGTGCTGCTGAGAAGAAAATATAGGAGCTCTGTTTGCTGCCACTAACACACTAGAAGTCCTATGGGTGCTGCTGAGAAGAAAATATAGGAGCTCTGTGTGATGCCACTAACACACTAGAAGTCCTATGGGTGCTTCTGAGAAGAAAATATAGGAGCTCTGTGTGATGCCACTAACACACTAGAAGTCATATGGGTGCTGCTGAGAAGAAAATATAGGAGCTCTGTGTGATGCCACTAACACACTAGAAGTCCTATGGGTGCTGCTGAGAAGAAAATATAGGAGCTCTGTTTGCTGCCACTAACACACTAGAAGTCCTATGGGTGCTTCTGAGAAGAAAATATAGGAGCTCTGTGTGATGCCACTAACACACTAGAAGTCCTATGGGTGCTGCTGAGAAGAAAATATAGGAGCTATGTGTGATGCCACTAACACACTAGAAGTCCTATGGGTGCTTCTGAGATGAAAATATAGGAGCTCTGTGTGATGCCACTAACACACTAGAAGTCCTATGGGTGCTGCTGAGAAGAAAATATAGGAGCTCTGTGTGATGCCACTAACACACTAGAAGTCCTATGGGTGCTGCTGAGAAGAAAATATAGGAGCTCTGTTTGCTGCCACTAACACACTAGAAGTCCTATGGGTGCTTCTGAGAAGAAAATATAGGAGCTCTGTGTGATGCCACTAACACACTAGAAGTCCTATGGGTGCTGCTGAGAAGAAAATATAGGAGCTCTGTGTGATGCCACTAACACACTAGAAGTCCTATGGGTGCTTCTGAGATGAAAATATAGGAGCTCTGTGTGATGCCACTAACACACTAGAAGTCCTATGGGTGCTGCTGAGATGAAAATATAGGAGCTCTGTGTGATGCCACTAACACACTAGAAGTCCTATGGGTGCTGCTGAGAAGAAAATATAGGAGCTCTGTTTGCTGCCACTAACACACTAGAAGTCCTATGGGTGCTGCTGAGAAGAAAATATAGGAGCTCTGTGTGATGCCACTAACACACTAGAAGTCCTATGGGTGCTTCTGAGATGAAAATATAGGAGCTCTGTGTGATGCCACTAACACACTAGAAGTCCTATGGGTGCTGCTGAGAAGAAAATATAGGAGCTATGTGTGATGCCACTAACACACTAGAAGTCCTATGGGTGGTGCTGAGAAGAAAATATAGGAGCTCTGTGTGATGCCACTTACACACTAGAAGTCCTATGGGTGCTGCTGAGAAGAAAATATAGGAGCTCTGTTTGCTGCCACTAACACACTAGAAGTCCTATGGGTGCTGCTGAGAAGAAAATATAGGAGCTCTGTGTGATGCCACTAACACACTAGAAGTCCTATGGGTGCTTCTGAGATGAAAATATAGGAGCTCTGTGTGATGCCACTAACACACTAGAAGTCCTATGGGTGCTGCTGAGATGAAAATATAGGAGCTCTGTGTGATGCCACTAACACACTAGAAGTCCTATGGGTGGTGCTGAGAAGAAAATATAGGAGCTCTGTGTGATGCCACTAACACACTAGAAGTCCTATGGGTGCTTCTGAGATGAAAATATAGGAGCTCTGTGTGATGCCACTAACACACTAGAAGTCCTATGGGTGCTGCTGAGAAGAAAATATAGGAGCTCTGTGTGATGCCACTAACACACTAGAAGTCCTATGGGTTCTGCTGAGAAGAAAATATAGGAGCTCTGTTTGCTGCCACTAACACACTAGAAGTCCTATGGGTGCTGCTGAGAAGAAAATATAGGAGCTCTGTGTGATGCCACTAACACACTAGAAGTCCTATGGGTGCTTCTGAGATGAAAATATAGGAACTCTGTGTGATGCCACTAACACACTAGAAGTCCTATGGGTGCTGCTGAGAAGAAAATATAGGAGCTCTGTGTGATGCCACTAACACACTAGAAGTCCTATGGGTGCTGCTGAGAAGAAAATATAGGAGCTCTGTTTGCTGCCACTAACACACTAGAAGTCCTATGGGTGCTGCTGAGAAGAAAATATAGGAGCTCTGTTTGCTGCCACTAACACACTAGAAGTCCTATGGGTGCTGTTGGGGTGCAATGCTGTGCTAACAGCACTGCGGTTGGTACTACTGCAATACTGTACTAACAGTAAGCACGCACCAGACTAATCCCCAGCAGCAGCTAATAACACACTAACTGTGCAATCAGCAGCAATGAACGATCAATGACTTAGGTAGCAATGGTTTAGCAAAGAAATAGCCAATGGTTTAGCAAAGAAGAGCAAATCTTTCAGTATCAAGCAAAGACAGAATCAGCAGACTGATCTCTCCTAAAGCCGGAACTCATGTGACATGTGATGGCATGGCGGCCTTTTAAATGGTGGGGCATGTACTAAAGCCCCTGAGCTGTAATTGGCTACAGGCGTCCTGCCTGTAGCCAATTATTGCTCTCCGAGTTTCGGGCGCTGTGATTGGCCAAGCATGCGGGGTCACAGTGCATGCTTGGCCAATCATCAGCCAGCAATGCACTGCGCCGGCCGCGCCGGCCGCAATGCATTGCGGGGCCGCTCGCATCACACGAATGTGATGCGAACGGCCCAAATAGTTCTGGGCTCGACGAGCGAGCGAGCACCGGGCCCATCCCTAGTCACCGGAATACAATATTTTTCATAGCAGAACTTTTTTTAAAACAGTTGAAAAAAAAAGGTCTAGTAAATATATAGAAAATATTTTAAAAGATGTTTAATTTTAAACATTACTGATGAATTCTACCTTCTTCTGTATTAAAGATTTTTCTACGACCTGATTGAATTTTTCAAAATGAGAGCCACAAGGGAAGATTTGCAGGGGAGATGTGGTCATCAATCTGGTGGTGAAGAGTTTGAAAATATAACTTCCAATCCCAATATCCATCAGTACTTGTCAAGCTTTCCTTGCAAACACACTGTCAATTCCAAATCTCGTCGTTGTAAAGCGCAGTCACGTACAACGCGTACGACGGCAGTATAAAGGGGAAGTTCGATTCCAATGGCGCCACCCCTTGGGCTGCTTTTGCTGATCTCGTGTTACCGCGTGTTAGTAAAAGTTTGGGGAGAGACGATTCGCGCTTTTCAGTCTTCGTGCTTTCAGTTAGTTTTAAGCCCCGTCGGACACGGTCGGACTTTTGGCCAACAAACTTCATTTTGAGCAAGTTGGACCAACAATCCGACCGTGTGTACGCTCCATCGGACAAACTTTTTTCGTTTGGTTTTGGATTTCATCGGACAAAAGTTGGGTCTGCAAACGGACAAACTTTTGCCCAACAAAAGTCCGATGGAGCAAAGTCCGACCGTGTGTACAGAAAACCATAGGACTTTTGTCCGATGGACTAAACAACTAATGTTAAAATCAACCAACAAGAGCAGAGGTTGACCAAAGGGTGGCAGTAAAGAGCAGAAAAGAGCAGAAAAACCACTTGATGTTGCCAAAAATTTTGGGAAAGTTTGCAGAAAAGTCCTGTGGTGTGTATGCTATGGGTGTTCCCGACCAACTCCGTTCGGACAAAAAACCACGGAAAAGTCCGATGGAAGTCCGAGCGTGTGTACGAGGCTTTAGCGTGACGAATGTGCTGTCTCCATTACGAACGCTAGTTTTACCAGAAGGAGCGCTCCTGTCTTATACTTGATTCTGAGCATGCGCGATTTTTTAAGACTCGGAAAAGCCTACACACGACCGGTTTTCTCGTTGGGAAACAGGCCGACGAGAATCCCGACGAGAAAAACGAGAATCCTGATGAGAAAATAGAGAACAGGTTCTCTATTTTTCTCGTCGAGATTCCCGGCAGTTTTCTCGTTGAGAAACCATACACACGAATGGTTTTCTCGACAAGAAAGCTCTCCCAACAGTTTTCTTGTCGAGAAAATCGGTCGTGTGTACGAGGCTTAAGTCTCAGAAGCGTGCCTGAATGATCGTGTTCATGATAATACACATATTCACCTTATTATCACTCAGAACTTTTTTGAAGTTTCCTCATTGTGAATTACAAAATATTTATACAGTTTATTTTATTTTATATCTTTATTTTATATTTTTGATTTTACTCCCATTCTCAGCTTGAGATGGTGCAAGTTTTGTCCCTGATGACTTTTCTGTTTTGCACGGGTAAAGGAAATGTTCTGTGGATAACTGGTCTGAAATCTAATAACAGTCACTTATTTTAAAGCCGCTAATCTGGCAATATGAAATGTGATACAAAAAATGACTTAAACACAGTGGAAGAAGATAAAGGCGGAAAGGAAAGTTTTCTTTGGTCAGGTATTCATACCAGTGTTGCACATCGAATTGTTCTCTGAAAAGCTGGAAATACACATTAAACATATAAATCCAGGTGATGATGCCAATGGCATCCATATGATTGGGTCCAATGAGGTACAACACAGTTCTTGGCTTGGCTCAGTTATAAGAATAATACAATATTTACAATAGGCATAATAAACAAAAACAGTCAAATGTACATTTACCGGCAACTTTTACACCAGCTCAATTACTTGGCAACACAAATTGCTAATCAGCCAATCACATGGCATCAACTCAATGCATTTAGGCATCTAGACGTGGTGAAGACGACTTGCTGAAGTTCAAACCGAGCATCAGAATGGGGAAGAAAAGGGATTTAAGTGACTTTGAAAGTGACATGGTCGTTGATGCCAGACAGGCTGCTCTGAGTATTTTAAAAAGTGCTGATCTACTGGGACTTTCACACACAACCATCTCTCGGGTTTACAGAGAATGGTCCGAAAAAGAGAAAATATCCAGTGAGCGGCAGTTGTGTGGAGGAAAATGTCTTGTTGATGTCAGAGGTCAGAGGAGAATGGGCAGACTGGTTTGAGATGATACAAAGACAACGGTAACTCAAATAACCACTTGTTACAACCAAGGTATGCAGAATACCATCTCTGAACGCACAACACATCACACCTTGAAGCAGATGGGCTACAGCAGCAGAAGACCACACCGGGTGCCACTCCTGTCAACTAAGAACTGGAGACTGAGGCTACAATTCGCACAGGATCACCAAAATAGGACAATAGAAGATTGGAGAAACGTTGCCGGGTCTGACGAGTCTCAATTTCAGCTGCAACATTCAGATGGTAGGATCAGAATTTGGTGTAAACAACATGAAAGCATGGATCCATCCTGCCTTGTATCACCGGTTCAGGCTGGTGGTGGTGGTGTAATGGTGTGGTGGGATATTTTCTTGGCACACTTTGGGCCCCTTAGTACCAATTAAGCATCATTTAAACACAACGATCTACCTGAGTATTGTTGGTGACCAAGTCCATCCCTTTATGACTACAGTGTTCCCATCTTCTGATGGCTCCTTCCAGGAGGATAATGCACCATGTCACAAAGCTCCAATCATCTCACCACTGGACAATGAGGTCCCTGTACTCCAATGACCTCCACACAGTCGCCAGATCTCATCCAATGGAGCACCTTTGGGATGTGGTGGAAAGGGAGATTCACATCATGGATGTGCAGCTGACAAATTTGAAGCAACTGTGTGATGCTATCATGTCACTATGGACCAAAATCTCTGAGGAATGTTTCCAACACCTTGTTGAATCTATGCCATGAAGAATGAAGGAAGTTCTGAAGGCAAAAAGGGGTCCAACCCCATACTAGCAAGGTGTACCTAATAAAGTGGCCGGTGAGTGTGTGTTTGAATTTAAATTCCAGGATTTGAAAGAGAGGGCCCTCTGGGGGGTAGGAGGGGATGGTGGAGTCCTGTAATACTGTAGGGCTTCTTACATTGGTGGTTAAATGTTTTATTGCCAATGCCTTATGCATGCTTCTCTGCTGTGCTGAGACTGCAAACATTGCAGTGCCGGTGACCCGCATTTCAGAAAAAAGAAACCACATGGAAAATCTGTACACTGCATAATGATTTGCTTCGATAGATCAGACCTAAAGTGGAACTAAAGTCCCGCTGTAAAAAACTGCGGATTTTATTTCAGAAAGCAGACATGCACACTGTCTCTCTTCTGCAATAATACCTATGAAGAGGCCCGAAGGCCGGCACTCAGAAGAAGATCCCAGCGCAGGACCATTGGATAGGTATATATAGAGTCTTGGCGCATATTTGGTTTTGGGCTCTATCAAGGGTCCTAGCGTGGGAAAATTTGATTGTAATTTCATACACTGCATTATGGTTGATCAGGGTAGGTACTACATAAGAGCTGGGCTACATGTTATTACCTGCAAGCATTTATACCACAGAATAACTGAATCAGAAGCAGGTAGATCCTTGCACTGTGGGTCCTCAGGTACAGATTTCTCTCCAGCAAGGAGAACAGTGAGTTGTACAGTAGTAAATCAACGGAGGGGTTCCATAAAAGAAATAAAACCTCCATAGTGTAAAATATTAAAGCGGAGTTCCACCCAAAAGTGGAACTTCTGCTTAATCCACTCCTCGCCCCCTTACATGCCACATTTGGCATGTCATTTTTTTTTTTGGGGGGGGGGCTTCAGTAGGAGTGGGACTTCCTATCCCACTTCCTCCTTCCGCCCAGGGCCCGCTTAGGCGACTCGTCATATCGCCTAAGGCGGGCCCCTCCCTGTTGGCGATCACCTGGGACACGTGACAGGTCCCAGGCGATCGCCTGGCCACTCAGATTGTGCAGCGCCGCTCGTGCATGCGCAGTGAGTGCCCGGCCGTGAAGCCGGAAGCTGTCACGGCCGGGTGCCCACAGTAGGAATGGAGGCGCCGGCGGAGAAGGGGGGAGAGGAGCGAAGCTCTGTTCGGCCGTGTCGCTGGACAGTGGAACATTTAAGTTTCTGTTTAATAAAAGCCAGCAGCTACACTTTTTGTAGCTGCTGACTTTTATTAAACATAAAAAAATGCTGGAACTCCCCTCTCCTTCTCTTCTAATAGAAAAAGATGTTGCACTTACATCAAAGATGAGTAAAAATCGCATAAATTCAACAAGCTGACCAGCTCACAATGCAGCGCGTGGTTCAGGACTGGCGCAAGCGCGGTGACGTCAGCACGTTGCTCCTCCCTACATGTTTCATCACAGATGACGTCGTCCTTGGGCACGGGCGGGATACTGACTCGCTGCATTAAATAGAAAATAGCCACACCTCGCTCTTAGCTTCAGGTGATAATCATCGGCGTTACTCCATTTTGAAAGAAGGCAAATTGCCCTCTTGTGTTAACCAATGGATATTAACAAAACCAATTCAACTGGAAACATATTAGAGCTAAACACCAAATGACCGTACATAACATAACACTTGGTACCCAAATTGATTCGTCTAATATTGTGCAAGGAAGCAAGATAAAACTACCTATAAATAAAATGATTAATCCAAATAATATTTATATAATATTTATACAATATGGGCCAAAGTTGTACAGTAGTGACATCCCCAAATCTCACACCAAATCTGATGAGACAAGTAGTCAGAGGCATCGGTGCCTTAGGTGATCTTACACTGCAGATCTACAGCTATGAGGCTGTGGGCAGTGACTAGACCCAGGGGGTGAATTGCTCATTTGCAAGAGAAATTAAAAACAAAAAGGTAAATTGTTCAGGATACTGCTCTGGAATAATTAAAGTTATTGTAAACCTTATTTTTTGGGGGGTTTTGCACAAATCAGTCCAGATCCTCCTCTTCTCGAGTTGCCTGCTGGCACACCTGGCTCCCCCCCCCCCCGAGTTCCCACCATAGCAAGCCACTGGAGGGGCACTCATGCAGGCTCGCTCCCGATCCAGCTT
Source organism: Rana muscosa (assembly GCA_029206835.1). Taxonomy (NCBI): domain Eukaryota; kingdom Metazoa; phylum Chordata; class Amphibia; order Anura; family Ranidae; genus Rana; species Rana muscosa. The sequence goes on along the minus strand of CM055126.1, from coordinate 201,893,880 downwards.
TGTGTGTCCACAGACCTGCCCCCCCCAGTCCCTCCTCACTGGCTGTGATTGACACCAGCCAGAGGCAATGGCTCCCGCTGCCGTCTCTGAGTCCATAGCCCTGTACACACAGGGTTTTCCCGACGAGATTCCTGGCAAGCTTTTCTTGCTCGCCGAGTGTACACACTGCACATTCAAAAGAACCGCCGTTCTTTTGAATGGCATGAACGCAGTGACGTCATCGACTATGACGAGCCGGCGCTCGTCACATTCGATGCCGTCGCCGCCATCTTGCTTCACCCTACACTACCCTTGTAAGCTACCGCGCATGCGTCGAAGTCTCATCGAGCATGCGCGGGTTTACCTGGAGACAGGTAAGCATACAGACGACCGGGTTTCTCGCCGGGAAACAGGCCAACGTGAATTCCGATGAGAAAAATAGAGAGCAGGTTCTCTATTTTTCTCGTTGAGATTCCCGGAAGTTTTCTCGACGAGAAACCATACACACGACCGGTTTTCTCGGGAAAAAGCTCTTCCAGCAGGTTTTTTTTCTTGCCGAGAAAACCGGTCGTGTGTACGAGGCTTATGAGGAGGGAGAGAGCCGAGAGAGCCTCTGCCTTTGGGCACAGCGCTGGGTTGAGATCGGGCTCAGGAAAGTATAATGGGGGGCTGGAGGGGGAGGGGGAGCTGCATGCAGAAGATTTTTTACCTTATTGCAGAGAATGCATTAATGTGTTTTTTACGCCAACACTTCATATTCCTGATCTGTGCCTGCTCTACCGTGTACTTGTATGAGAAAGTATCCTCTTTATATTGCTTCCTTTATTTTAAATCCCTGATGTTCCTGCAAGTCCCCTTGCTTTCCTGTTAAAATCTGACCACTCTAAGCAGGAGAGCACACTGTGGTCAGTTCTCCAGCTATGCTGGGAACTCAGTATGCTCTCCTCCAATGATCAGACTTGTCCTGACACACCCCTACTGCTCAGCCATTCACTGGGAAGCTCAGTGTACTGCTGTTCCTCCTCCCCCAGCTCCTATGTAGCTGAGAACAGAGGGAATATGATCTCTTATAAAAAAAAAAAGGCAAAAAAGGTATTTATAATGTTTTTTTATATCTATACAAAAATGTTTTGCATTCCATTTTTATTTTAAACTGAATGGGTTGTTTTACAAGATGATTGTTTACAATCACTTTAACCGCTTGCCGACCAGCCTCCATCGTTATAAGGCGGCAGGTCGGCTCTCCTGCGCGAATCGCCATAGCTGTACAGCGGCGCGCGCAGTTGCGGGTCGGGCGGACTCGATGTCCGCCGGTGACCCGCGATTGCCTAGTACAGAGGCAGAACGGGGACCTGCCTATGTAAACAAGCGGATCCCCGTTCTGACAGGGGGCATGACAGAGATCTACTGTTCCCAGTCATCGGGAACAGTAATCCCTGTCACGTCCCTGGTAGCCCATCCCCCCTAATGTTAGAACACACTTAACCCCTTGATTGCCCCCTAGTGTTCACCCCTTCCCTGCCAGTGTCATTTTTACATTGATCAGGGCATTTTTTATAGCACTGATCAATGTAATAATGTCACTGGTCCCCAAAAAGTGTAATTTGGGGTCAGATTTGTCCGCTGCAATGTCGCAGTCCCGCTAAAAATCGTAGATTGCTGCCATGATGTGAATGTACAATGTATATGTAAAGCGCTGCGTAAATTGATGGCGCTATATAAGTACCTAAATAATAATAATAATTACTAGTAAAAAATTTAATAAAAAATAAAAGTCCCTAAATCTATGCCATAGTTTGTAGACGTGATAACTTTTGCGCAAACCAATCTATATATGTCTATTGCAGTTTTTTTTTACCAAAAATATGTAGAAGAATATATATCGACCTAAACTGATGAATACATTTTTTTTGGGATATTCATTAGAGCAAAAAGTAAAAAAAAATGTTGTTTTTTTTTTCAAAATTGTCGCTCTTTGTTTGTTTATAGCGCAAAAAATAAAAACCGCAGAGGTGATCAAATACCCCCAAAAGGAAGCTCTATTTATAGAAAAAAAAGGACGTCAATTTTGTTTGGGTACAGCATCGCACGACCGCGCAATTGTCAGTTTAAGCGACCCGGTGCTGTATCGGTCATTAAGGGGGAAAATCCTTCTGGGGCTAAATCTGTTAAGGTAAAAAAAAAAACAACAACAACCAAAAAATAAACTTTACCCTTTAGAACCACTTTAACATTTTTACATGTTTCCTATTAGACAGCAAATTATTTTTGCCTTCAGGTCCGCTCTAAACCCCAAGCCCATTTTACACTTGTCTCTGCTGAAATCAATGCATTGCAAATTAGGGAGAGAAGGGGTTAAGTCCTGCAATTACAAGAGTTTAACATTCTGGTGATATCTATTAATTAAAAAAAGAAATATATTAAATAAGCATACAAATAAATAAAATACGAAATGAGGACAATGATGATTTTCCCTTAAATCTTCCTTTCTAAAAATAGATTGTCTGTCCATCTGTTCCATTAGCCACAGTTTGCTGCTTGTCATCCACTCAGACGTGAAGCTTCATGTTTACTGGAATTATATCCATTTATTCCAAGGAAGTTTACATTATATGACTACATCTGCCGTCCCAGTGGACAGCTGCCCGTTGCCAATCAGGCATCGGTTGGGCGTAAAAGTCATTTTTTCCCCATTCGCGGGGCAATTCTGAACATATTGGGGCTATAAAGTGTTGTTAATGACAGTATTTTACCAACAAGGTGGGCAGTAAAGCCAAGGATCAGAGCAGCCCAAATATATAGATATATGTTTTTTGTTACCTATGATGAGTGTTAATGGGACGATTCACTTGCTGGCTTCTTATACCTCTTGTAGATGTTGTTGGTAGGGTGCCCACGTGTCCCGGATTGCCCGGGACTGTCCCGCAATTGACATGTCTGTCCTGGGTCCCGGGCACCTTCATTCCGGGACAATACAATGTCCCGGAATAAAATAGAGGACACCATAGGCGTGCACAGACTATTGCATTAGGGTGTGCACCCCAAAGCCCAAACACACACTACCAATTGCTCACGGTGTTCATTCAGAAAGGGAAGGGGCCGGTAAATTACATATTTACTGGCCCCTTCCCCACTCCTAAAACATCCCAGCAGCAACAGCTAATAGGAGAGGGGGGAAGCTGGCAGCGCTGCGGGCAGGGGGGGGAAATGGGAGCCAGGGCAGTAGGGGGAATCAGTGCTGCACAGGGTGATTAGGGTGTGCCTGGGCACAGCTGGCACACCCTGTGCGCACGCCTATGGAGGACACAGCCACCCCCTACTAACTAGTAACTACATTTCCAGAACTGGTTGCTAGCGCCAGCGCTGCCTGGCATCTTGCAACCAGTGACAATTTACTCTCAGACAGTGAGACCAGGAGCGAGGCCTGCGCCTAGTGCAGCACTGTTGTCCCCACTCACCTCGGCACCTCCTCCTTCTCCGGCACCAAGCGGCAAACAGTAGGGACTGGTGTGATCTTCACTCTCCAGATAGTGACGCCACTCTTTTCCTTCTACGCACGTAGCTCATGCAGAGGGAGTGACAGTGGCACTGCATCTGGTGGCAGGCTATGGGTGGCAAGCGGCACTGCATCTGGTGGCAGACTATGGGTGGCAAGCGGCACTGCATCTGGTGGCAGGCTATGGGTGGCAAGCGGCACTGCATCTGGTGGCAGACTATGGGTGGCAAGCAGCACTGCATCTGGTGGCAGGCTATGGGTGGCAAGCGGCACTGCATCTGGTGGCAGACTATGGGTGGCAAGCGGCACTGCATCTGGTGGCAGACTATGGGTGGCAAGCGGCACTGCATCTGGTGGCAGACTATGGGTGGCAAGCAGCACTGCATCTGGTGGCAGACTATGGGTGGAAAGCGGCACTGCATCTGGTGGCAGACTATGGGTGGCAAGCGGCACTGCATCTGGTGGCAGGCTATGGGTGGCAAGCGGCACTGCATCTGGTGGCAGGCTATGGGTGGCAAGCGGCACTGCATCTGGTGGCAGGCTATGGGTGGCAAGCGGCACTGCATCTGGTGGCAGACTATGGGTGGCAAGCGGCACTGCATCTGGTGGCAGACTATGGGTGGAAAGCGGCACTGCATCTGGTGGCAGGCTATGGGTGGCAAGCGGCACTGCATCTGGTGGCAGGCTATGGGTGGCAAGCGGCACTGCATCTGGTGGCAGGCTATGGGTGGCAAGCGGCACTGCATCTGGTGGCAGGCTATGGGTGGCAAGCGGCACTGCATCTGGTGGCAGACTATGGGTGGCATGCGGCACTGCATCTGGTGGCAAGTGGCACATTCACCTGACAAATAACCTGTTGCCAAATTCCCCATCAACCCCGAAACTACATTTCCCCCTGCCCCCCCTCATCTTTTTTTGGGAAAGGTGAGAGGGGGGTGTGTCCCTGAATGGCAGTTTGGAAATGTGGTCACCTTAGTTGTTGGTGACGCCCTGTACATAGCTCTTATTCCATCACCTGCATTCCCTGTATTGGCATTACCTATTATTGTACTGGAATATAAACTAAAGCTGAACTCCTGGCAATCAGCCAAATATGCAGATAAAATACATATAAGGGAGCTGTTTTATCCAACAAAAGATTTTTATTTCTGTCAATCCAGTACTGAGATTTACACAGCTCCGCCACATAGTACAGCTCTGTCTGGCAGGGCACAACTGATTTTTCTCTGCTGCGGTTCAGTACCACATACGGGTCTTGTCTCTCCCCTAGTCTTATTAGTCAAAGGAGAAGCAGCAGACTAATGAGCTCATCTCTCTCTGCCCCCCCCCTCTCCTCCTATCAGCATTCTGCTTTTTAGCAATATAGCACAACTGATATTCTTTTTGTGCTGCTTCTCCCTCCCCCAGTCAGAGCTATGCTGTACTTGGACTGCAAGAGGGTGATACCAGGTCAGATTTGAGGATATACACTGCTTTGATGATGTATTAATAAATACAGAGTTACAGTGCAGATTATTTTGTATATTCCTGGAGTTCAGCTTTAAACATCCGTATATGAGAATGAGATTCTTTGGTAGTGGTAGGTGGGCGGAGCTGAGAACACAGATGCGGCGGATCTCACCACTGCAGTCCCAAATAAGAATAAGACACCAGTTGGTGACCCAACCTGCCTGCATTTTCCCAATACATTTACATGTTTAATATGAAGGGAAGATAAAAATTCTCATTTTCCAGAGCGGCCCCAAGTCTCCCTATTGGAGGATTTTCTCCCATCTCTTGCACAGGTGACTAATTCAAATATTTGAATGTCTCGCGCTTTCTGTCTTGGTTAAAATAGAGGGTGAATCTCTTCAGGGGAGAAACATGCAGGTAGAAAAACTTAAAGCGGACCTTCAGTCATTTTTTTTTTATCTTTCCATCTAATAAATTTTCTGCTCTTGTTGTTTAAACTTTGGATAGTAAAATATTTTCTTTCTGCCAGTAAATACCTAGGCTAATGTTTCTTGTCTGGTCATTAGCCTAGGCTTATGACATCATGCACATCTCTCTCACTCTCATGAGAGTTTGCCAGAAAGGGAGGGTGGTGAGTCATAAGAGGGCCAATGAGAGCTGCAGGACTGGAGGCGTGCCTCTGTGTGTCTGTGTAAATCCAGGAAGTGAACAGACAGCAGCTTCAGCTGCCCACAGTTAAAATGGCTGCAGTCAGACTCAGTGGAGGGAGATTTCTGCAGCATATTTGGCAAGTACAGATTCACAGTATATATAAAATAATATGCAAAGTGGTTGGAGTGAAGCTTCAGAATGGCAAAGATGTTTTTATTACAAATTATGTGAGCGGACTGCAGTTCCTCTTTAGCTAGGAGTCAAAACCTGTAAACCTCTGAAATGAAAAATGAACAAAGCATATCCTTCTATAGTGTATACTAGCCTCAATCTAAGACATTTAGTGTGGTTCCAATCTGCTCTCTCCATCCTCTGCTATCTGAATGAGTTACCTCTGACAGTCTATGAGGAAACCACAGAATTTCTGGCTACACCCCTCCCCCCCCTCCTCCAGCACCCAGAAGGTGATTGACAACCTCAGCTTTGCATGTTTCCCTATGGAACTGCGTAGAAAGGGGTATGTCTATTCCCTCCACTCAGGTCTCAGATTACACTCATCTCCCTGCTCTGCTATGTGTGATGTCAGCTCTCCGTCCCCTGCCTCCTGGAGCTCTAAAATGCTGTGCTTTAGAGGAGAAAGGGCTGTAGATAAACAGGTAGAACTTATGTAGGAGGATTTGTTTCATCTCTGTGTATCTCCTGAGGCCAGTCACTTCACTGGGTCTGTAACTGTCACCTGTAAATCTGTTACAGAGTTTTGCAGGTTTCAGTTGGCTGCTGGGCATTGGAGGCCCCAGGGTCCAAAATTCGTTCCCTAATAAATGTCCTAAAAATTACGTGTCTAGTTCTGATCCTAAGAGCCGGTTCACACTGGGGCAACACGACTTCCAGCGCGACTTTACAAGGCAACTTCGAGTTTCCTCCAGGACAGGCGACTTTGCCAGTGGCCAATCAAAGAATAATCGGCTCTGTGGGAGGGAGGGGGGAGGGAGGGGTTTGCCTGAGAAAACTATTTTCTCTTCCTGTAAAGTTGCTTCAGTTAAGACACTGATCCGACTTTGGAGGCGACTTCCATTGAAATCAATGGGTACAAGTCGCCTAGAAGTCGTTTTTCAAGTAGTACAGGAACCTTTTTTGAAGTCGGAGCAACTTCTGTAGTGTGCATAAAGACGGCTCCATAGACTAACATTACAGCGCGACTTGGGGCGACTTGGGGCGTCTCGGGGTGACCTGAAGTCGGATCCTGAGTCGCCCTGGTGTGAACCGGCTCTTAGCCCACGTTCACACTGGGGCTGGGGGAGTGAAGCCATGCGAGTTCAGCTGTACTCGCACGATTTCACTCTCGCTGGCAGTCCCGATTTCAGCCACGATTTCAAAGACATCTGAAACAGATGTCAATGTAAATCGCGGCTGAAATCGCAAAAAGTAGTACAGAAACTACTTTTTGTAATCGGTGCAGCGCCGCAGATGCAGCGTCGCACCGATTGGGACGGTGCCATTGCCCGCAATTTGCGGCAAATTTCACCGATTTGACATGCGATTTGACATGTCAAATCGCATGTCAAATCGCACCAGTGTGAACCAGGGCTAACTCACATAATAAACGTCCCTTTTTTGCGTGGAATTTCTGTCGCTAGTTCACTGAATGCTAGTGCACCGAGAGCTCCCGGTTTGATATGGTTCATTTATAAGAGTGATTTAATAAGCATTATCCTTTTGTGCCTATGATAGACTCTGAGCCATCATCACCTGTGCTGCAACAGCGCTCACAGCAAACAAGATTAAGCTGCTCCACAGCATTGACTACTCATAGCCGTGCGCCACACCGTCCGCCACTCATCCTCCTGCCAAGAAAATGCACAATACACTGAACTGGTGCAATGTGAGGCACACTGCCTCTCTTCATTTTTATTTATTCATCTCTTCATTTTTAGAACATTCATTTATCAACATAAAGCGTGGCTTCATAGGTTCATGATTTTTATTTATTTTTTCTTTCTAATGTTTTCAATATTAATACCATAATTCTACTTATGATGTCTTTGTATTGCTAAGTATTTCTGTAATTGTTAAAAATGTTTAAATAATTTTGTTTAACTTTCTTTTATTTATTTATTTTTTGTTTGATAACTGAAAATGTAAAGCCTCGTACACACGATCGGATTTCCTATGGATTCTAATCCGATGGATTTTTCCATCGGAAATCCGATGAAGCTGACTTCCATCAGTCTTGCCTACACACCATCAGTCAAAAATCCGACCGTCCCAAGCGCCATGACGTAAAACACTTCGACAAGCCGAGAAAAATTAAGTTCAATGCTTCTGAGCATGCGTCGACTTGATTCTGAGCATGCGTGGGTTTTTTCTCCGATGGAGTTCCAGACAGACGATCGGATTTTGCTATCGTTTTTTTTTTTCCATCGGATAAATTTAAAACATGTTCTATTTTTTCACACCGATGGAAAAAAGACCGATGGGGCCCATACACGATTGGTTCGTCCGATGAAAAAAGTCCATCGGACTGTTTTCATCGGTAAAACCGATCGTGTGTACACGGCTTAAGTGCGTTTTTTTTCTTTTTTTCGTTTGTATTTATTTTGTTTTTTTTAAATCAATTAATTGAAAACATTTAATTTGTTTTAGAATTGCGTGTAATATTTATATATATTTTAAAATGTGTATATATACAACATCTCACAGAAATGAGTACGCCCCTCACATTTTTGTAAATATTTTATTATATCTTTTCATGTGACAACACGGAAGAAATGACACTTTGCTACAATGTAAAGTAGTGAGTGTACAGCTTGTATAACAGTGTAAATTTGCTGCCCCCTCAAAATAACTCAACACACAGCCATTAATGACTAAACCGCTGGCAACAAAAGTGAGTACACCCCTACGTGAAAATGTCCAAATTGGGCCCAAAGTGTCAATATTTTGTATGGCCACCATTATTTTCCAGCACTGCCTTAACCCTCTTGGGTATGGAGTTCACCAGAGCTTCACAGGTTACCACTGGAGTCCTCTTCTACTCCACCATGATGACATCACAGAGCTGGTGGATGTTGGAGACCTTGCGCTCCTCCACCTTCCGTTTGATGATGCCCCACAGATGCTCAATAGGGTTTAGGTCTGGAGACATGCTTGGCCAGTCCATCACCTTTACCCTCAGCTTCTTTAGCAAGGCAGTGGTCGTCTTGGAGGTGTGTGTGGGGTTGTTATCATGTTGGAATACTGCCCTGCGGCCCAGTCTCCGAAGGGAGGGGATCATGCTCTACTTCAGTATGTCACAGTACATGTTGGCATTCATGGTTCCCTCAATGAACTGTAGCTCCCCAGTGCCGGCAGCCCCAGACCGTGACACTCCCACCACCATGCTTGACTGTAGGCAAGACACACTTGTCTTTGTACTCCTCACCTGGGTGCCGCCACACACGCTTCACACCATCTGAACCAAATAAGTTTATCTTGGTCTCATCAGACCACAGGACATGGTTCCAGTAATCCATGTCCTTAGTCTGCTTGTTTTCAGCAAACTGTTTGAGGGCTTTCTTGTGCATCATATATATATATATACACACGCTATACAACCAAAAGTATTGGATAAAGTCTGGTGCCCTGACCTTCAGATTATATACTGTATTTGTTTATTTATTTTAATCAAAGGTCCAAAATCAGGTAAAAACATGTTTTTTTACATTTTTGCTGAGCTGTTGAAATATGGAAACATTTTATAAATAAAAATTATTTCTAAGATGTTAAGCGGTTATAGTTGAAGTTAAAATCTTTTGTCTGCTAACTCAGATTTTTCACGTCTTTTTAATTAGACTTAGTTTTACGACTTAAGAAAATTCAGCAATCACTTATAATTAGGGATGAGCTTCGAGTTCGAGTCGAAATCATGTTCGACTCGAACATTGCCTGTTCGCATGTTCGCCGAACAGCGAACAATTTGGGGTGTTCGCAGCAAATTCGAAAAGCCGCGGAACACCCTGTAAAAGTCTATGGGAGAAATCTAAAGTGCTAATTATAAAGGCTTATATGCAAGTTATTGTCTTAAAAAGTGTTTGGGGACCCGGGTCCTGCCCCAGGGGACATGTATCAATGCAATTTTTTTTTTTTTTAAACGGCCGTTTTTTCGGGAGCAGTGATTTTAATAATGCTTAAAGTGAAACAATAAAAGTGAAATCTTCCTTTAAATTTCGTACCTGGGGTGTGTGTATAGTATGCCTATAAAGTGGCGCATGTTTCCCGTGCTTAGAACTGTCCCTGCACAAAGTGTAATTTCTGAAGGAAAAAAAGTCATTTAAAACTCACTCGTGGCTATAATGAATTGTCGGCTCCCGGCAATACATAGAAAAGTCATTGATTAAAAAAAAAAAAATGTGTGGGGTTCCCCCAAATTCAATTACCAGGCTCTTCAGGTCTGGAATGGATATTAAGGGGAACCCCGCCGCAAATTTAAAAAACAAATGCGTGGGGTTCCCGCAAATATCCATACTAGACCCTTCAGATCTGGCATGGATTTTAAGGGGAACTCCACCCCAAATTAAAAAAAAATGGTGTGGAGTTCCCCCAAAAATCCATACCAGACCCTTTATCCGAGAACACAACCTGGCAGGCTGCAGGAAAAAAGGGGGGGACAAGAGAGCACCCCCCCTCCTGAACCGTACCAGGCCACATGCCCTCAACATGGGGAGGATGTCCCCATGTTGATGGGGACAAGGGCCTCATCCCCATAACCCTTGCCCAGTGGTTGTGGGGGTCTGCGGGCAGGGGGCTTATTGGAATCTGGAAGACCCCTTTAACAAAGGGGACCCCCAGATCCCGCCCCCCCCCCCTAAGTGAATTGGTAAGGGGTACGTTGTACCCCTACCATTTCACAAAGAAAGTGTAAAAAAAAACAAAAAAACACACAGACACCTTGGAAAAGTCCTTTATTTAAAAATAAAAAACACATTCCAGCAATGTAATCCAATGTTCCGCGGCGATCCGATGTCCAGCGCTGCAGTCTCCACTCGAAACGTCATTGGCTGAGCGGACCTACACTGCGGAGGAAGTTCCCCATCAGGTCCGCTCAGCCAATGACGTAGGCGGGGTCTGAGGTACGAGGTCTGAGGGGTCTGAGGTTTCTTCGTGAAATGGTAGGGGTACAATGTACCCCTTACCAATTCACATGGGGCGCCGGGGTCTGGGGGTCCCCTTTGTTAAAGGGGTCTTCTAGATTCCGATAAGCCTCCTGCCCGCAGACCCCCACAACCACTGGGCAAGGGTTGTGGGGATGAGGTCCTTGTCCCCATCAACATGGGGACATCCTTCCCATGTTGAGGGCATGTGGCCTGATACGGTTCAGGAGGGGGGGGCGCTCTCTCGTCCCCCCCTATTTTCCTGCGGCCTGCCAGGTTGCGTGCTTGGATAAAGGGTCTGGTATGGATTTTTGGGGGAACTCCACGCCATTTTTTTTTAATTTGGGGTGGAGTTCACCTTAAAATCCATACCAGACCTGAAGGGTCTAGTATGGATATTTGGGGGTAACCCCACGTCATTTTTTTTTATTTGATGCAGGGTTCCCCTTAATATCCATACCAGACCTGAAGGGCTTGGTAATTGAATTTGGGGGAACCCCCACGCATTTATTTTATTTTTTTATCAATGACTTTTCTCTGTATTGCCGGGAGCCGACAATTCATTATAGCCGCAAGTGTTTTTAAATGGCTTTTTTTCCTTCAGAAATGACATTTTGTGCAGGGACAGTTCTAAGCACTGGAATCAGGCGCTGCTTTACAGGCATACTATACACCCCCCCAGGTACGAAATTTAAAGGAATATTTCACTTTTTATTGTTTCACTTTATGCATTATTAAAATCACTGCTCCCGAAAAAACGGCCGTTTATAAAATGTTTTTTTGCATTGATACATGTCCCCTGGGGCAGGACCCGGGTCCCCAAACCCTTTTTAGGACAATAAATTGCATATTAGGCTTTATAATTAGCACGTTAGATTTGGAACGTTCGAGTCCATTGTATTTAATAGGTTTCTAAAGTTCACACAAACTTTAGGTCTGTTCGCAGGTTCTGGTGCGAACCGAACAGGGGGGTGTTCGACTCATCCCTACTTATAATTTTAGGGGTTCAATCAGGCCAGAAGATCTGTTGGTAAAGCCTCAAAGAGATACTGTAAAAGGAGCAAGTGGATGATTCAACCCAACAGATTCCTCCCATGACTGAAATACCAGCTTCATTATTTCCCCTTTTAGAAAAATTACAAAACTCCCTTTTTTAGGATGCGCAACGCAAGGTCAAATTTATTTTAGGGCTGATCAGGATAATAGCTTAATAGGAAAATGCTGGATTTGAATTTTCAAAGACAGTAAAATTGTATCTAAAGCCAAAATTTTTTTTTTTGCTTTTGGATGGAGTAGCAAGGTTTCAGAACACCCGTAATATATATATATATATATATATATATATATATATTTTTTTTTTTTGCTGAACCAAAAAATAAATCCCTCACTACCCTATTATTATCTTATACAATGATAAAGTGTCCCCATAAGGCTACTTTCACACTGAAGCGCTGGGTGCGCTGGCGGTAAAATGCCACTATTTTTAGCGGCGTTTTACCATCGTGTTTGGCGCGATTTGCGGGCGCTAGCGGGTGATTTTAACCCCCGCTAGCGGCCGAAAAAGGGTTAAACCCGCCCGCAAAAACGCCGCTTTGCTGCGTTTCGCGGGCGTTTCGGAGGCGCTACCCCATTGATTTCAATGGGCAGGGGCGCTATAGGAGCGGTATTTTTACCGCTCCTACGGCGCCTCAAAGATGCGGCTGGCAGGAGTTTTTTTACCCTCCTGCCACCGCTCCAGTGTGATATTTGTGCATATTTATTCTGACTCGAATATCTGGGTGTAATATGTTGCAGTAAGGATAGATACATATAATGAAATATTTCTAGCACATATGTAGTCACTTAGCGCGTTATGGGGACACTTGAGCATTGTATGGGATAATAACGTTTGTGAGCACTGTGTATTTTTTTATTTAATATATTAAATCTTTCAGATATACAGTTGTGCTCATAAGTTTACATACCCTGGCAGAATTTATGATTTCTTGGCCATTTTTCAGAGAATATGAATGATAACACAAAAACTTTTCTTCCACTCATGGTTAGTGTTTGGCTGAAGCCATTTATTATCAATCAACTGTGTTTACTCTTTTTAAATAATAATGACAACAGAAACTACACAAAGGACCCTGATCAAAAGTTTACATACCCTGATGATTTTGGCCTGATAACATGCACACAAGTTGACACAAAGGGGGTTGAATGGCTATTAAAGGTAACCATCCTCACCTGTGATCTGTTTTCTTGTAATTAGTGTGTGTGTATAAAAGGTCAATGAGTTTCTGGACTCCTGACAGACCCTTGCATCTCTCATCCAGTGCTGCACTGACGTTTCTAGATTCTGAGTCATGGGGAAAGCAAAAGAATTGTCAAAGGATCTGTGAAAAAAGGTAGTTGAACTGTATAAAACAGGAAAGGGATATAAAAAGATATCTAAGATGTATGAGATGTATTTCAGTTATCTTGCAAACCTGGTCTGTCAGCGGGTCCTGAGGACAGGAGTTGAGAACCACTGATCTAGAGTATGATCAAAAGATTTTGTTTAATATGATTGATAAAGCTTTTGAGAAAGGCATTACTGATAAAAAATACTGACTTTTCTAAAAGTCTTAAATCCATGAATACCTGCTTTTTATGGGCTTCCAAAAATCCACAAATGGGCGGTTTTCTTCAGCAGGGACAGGGAAGCTGGTCAGAGTTGATGGGAAGATGGATGGAGCCAAATACAGGGCAATCTTAGAAGAAAACCTGTTAGATTCTGCAAAAGACTTGAGACTGGGACGGAGGTTCACTTTTCAGCATGACAACGACCCCAAACATACAGCCAGAGCTACAATGGAATGGTTTAGATCAAAGCATAGTCATATGTTAGAATGGCCCAGTCAAAGTCCAGACCTAAATCCAATTAAGAATCTGTGGCAAGACTTGAAAATTGACAGACGCTCTCCATCCAATCTGACAGAACTTGAGCTATTTTGCAAAGAAGAATGGGCAAACATTTCACTCTCTAGATGTGCAAAGCTGTTAGAGACATCCCCAAAAAGACTTGCAGCTGTAATTTCAAATACAAATGCACACCACACTTTTCACATATTTATTTGTCAGAAATTTTGAAAACCATTTACCATTTTCCTTCCACTTCACAATTATGTGTGAATACTTTTTCAAGGCATTGTATGTGGTATACTGTACCTTGATTTTAATCTGTGATTGTTTTGTGGCTGCATAATGCCGCGTACAGACGGTCGGAATTTCCGATGGGAGCTTTTCGTCAGATATTCAGACCACGTGTATGCTCCATCGGACTTTTTTTGTCAGAAATTCAGACGAACTTAGATAGAGAGAAGGTTCCGACGCATGCTTGGAAACAATTCGACGCATGCTCGGAAGCATTGAACTTCATTTTCTCGGCTCGTCATAGTGTTGTATGTCACCACGTTCTTGACGGTCGAAAGTTCAGAGAACTTTTGTGTGACCGTGTGTATGCAAGCCAAGCTTGAGCGGAATTCCGTCGAAAAAAACATCCAAGTTTTTTCCGACGGAAAATCCGTTTGTGTGTACGCGCCAAAAGTGTTATGCATGCTTTTCTCAGTTTATTGTTTTATTTTTTATACATTTCAACTACTGTGGCAGCCTTAACTGTACAGTAGATACAGTATATAGTAGACGTGGTCTATATTGTTTGTCAAATGTTTTTATGAAATTATAATTGCTCAGTATAGAATGTTTCAGTTTGCCATTAAAAATGTCAGCTTGTTCCAACTTGAATTTGCTCCAACCTATATTTTCCTGTGATGTAAACCTATAAAACTCACCCACCTTGGTCTGTGAAATGGCTTTAAGTCCAGCAATCACTAGCCGGTGTAATAAAACAGCGGATTAAACCTGACTTAGTCTATTCATGAAAGAGAGGTGTGGCGGTAGTCCCGTTGGTATTCAATGCCCTTCCTAAAACTTTTAACAGTGCACTTAAACCACAACTTCAGCGTCTTAGAGATAAGGCTCATGATACAACTTGCAGAAACCTCTGGGCACACACTATGGTTTTCTTAGAAATACTGTATTTTTTTTTATTTATTTGCAATCTACTTACTATTTTGGTAGTGTTAAGCTTTAAAGGGCCAACACAAACCTCAGTCCAAATTTTTGGACAGTGTGATGGTTTTATGGAAAAAACCCTCATACTTGTGGCCTATGTCAATGGGATTTTGTGCACTTCAGACATGTCTATAGGAATGCAAAACCCGCTTGAAGCAGGTCAACTGCACATCAGAAATAGATCAATTGCAGGTCAAATGCTCCTGTCAATTGATTAAAAATGATCCCAGAAGTGTCTTAGCCCTGGTTCACACTGGTGCGTTTTGACATGCGATTTGGCATGTCAAATCGCATGTCAAAATGGCGGTATTTGCCGCAAATTGCCGGCAATGGAACCGTCCTAATCGGTGCGACGCCGCATCTGCGGCGCTGCACCGATTTCAAAAAGTAGTTTCTGTACTACTTTTTGAGATTTTGGGCCGCGATTTACATTGACATCTGTGCAGAAACCTGCACAGATGTCCCTGTAATCGCGGCCGAAATCAGGACTGACCAGCGGGAGTGAAATTGTGCGAGTTTGGCTGAACTCGCACGGCTTCACTCTCGCAGCCCAGTGTGAACCTGGGCTTAAACGAATTTAAAAAACAACAATAGCAGCTGCTCCAATCTGTTTGAAACCAAAGGGAGGTGTGCTTAGATAATAGGCAATAAATAAAACAGTTAAAAGGGGAACACCAGAACACAGTCAAGCTAGCCAGACAAAAAAAAAACTTTTTTTTCAACTGTTCAGGTTAAAAATTGAGGTTTTACTCATCAGACCTGGACTTTCTTCACTGTGCACAGCTTAGTGCATTTCTCCATTCGTTGCCAATGGCCCTCGCTATAGTACGCTCACCTTCCTCGTTCAAACATATCTGCTTAACGGGTGAACCTCTGAGACACTCGCTGGCAGCGCCACAAGAACTCGCTTTCCTACAATTGTGGGACAGGGATCTTGGGTTCACCTTTTCTCAAGATCAGAAGGTCAGGATCTTACGTTTTGCTCACGGGCGTCTTTGGCGAGTAGGTATCAAGAAGGAGGCTATACAATCCTTAATAGATGGTACAGAACACCGACAGTACTGCATCGAATGTTCCCGCAGGTATCCAATGTTTGTCGAGGCTGTCTGGAGTCTGAGGGCACCCTTTTACACATATTTTGGGAAAGTCCAAAGCTGGAAGAATTTTGGACGATGGTAGCCAAATCCGTCAAAACAATTACAGGTGTGTCTCTTGGAGAAAACCCGGCAGCTTTCTTATTACATGATACCCCTCTTTCCATAAAAAAATACAAAAACTCAATCCTGAAACATCTCTTATACCCTGCACACACGATCGGATTTTCCGATGGGATAAAATCCGATGGAATTCCGTTCAA